>OX467708.1:88148556-89461056 GCA_950111635.1 Agelastica alni
AAGATTAGACTTTTTTAATAAAAACAATGCGTAAATATCAGTGGTCTGGGTGCGACCCGAGAGGTCCAAGTTTAAAATTCTCCAATTTCTATTTTTGTTTTCTAAAACTATCTCTTTTAATGAAATATTGTCATCATATTTTTCACACAAATATTCCTAAATATGCGATAATCATATTGTTCAAAAAATCTTAAAATTCTGTATTAAAAATAGTATAATTTATAAACTGCAAAATTCAGGTAGTTAACCATTTTTTTCAGTTTTTTGATTCTCCATAAAAAACAGCTCGACCGATTTTGCTGAAAATCTAATCAGTTCTAAATTGAGCAATTATGCGTCGAATGAAATAGGTCCCACGTCGATATAATTTTTTGTTCTCGAAATAATAATTAAGACGAAAAATAATTCTGAACGCACATACGAACATACAGACACACAGACGTCCACTTAAAAATTATTGTATTCTGGGGACCTTGAAATGTGGAGATATGTCATAATTCGGGATTCACAAAATCGGACCCATTACTATAACTTCCACTGTGAAGTTAAAAATACGGGATGGAATTTGACAATAACTAATGAGGTGTAAAGAATATGTATTAAAAACGTTTGCCAAATACTCTATGAATGACAGTCTTGTGAAAAATATAAAGACGATCAGATTGTGTTTTAAATAATTACGATTTTTGGTCACCAAGTATCTATATGTTATACATTGAATGTTTTC
Organism: Agelastica alni; assembly: GCA_950111635.1. NCBI lineage: Eukaryota > Metazoa > Arthropoda > Insecta > Coleoptera > Chrysomelidae > Agelastica > Agelastica alni. The sequence continues at coordinate 88,149,284 of OX467708.1, forward strand.
TCTTGTATGTAAGCGTTTGTTTGCCTTTTTCGCGCAATACGTTTGCAGCTTTAAACAACAAAAATAACAATTTGAGGTTATGTACCATTTTAATTTTATTAAAAATTAATGTACATAGGTTAATAACAAGTGCGCTTTCCTCTAATATCAATTACAGCCAAACAACTGCCACGTCTTGTTCGTTCTCTATAGAGTACTCTGCCAGCGGTCTCTCTACTGGCAAATTATGCCCAAGCTCAGCCGTAGAGGATAGAAGAAAAAAAATATATAAAAGTGAGCCGCGCCACCGACTTAAACAGTTCAAGCCGGGAACCCCTAGGTCTTATAGGCACTAGCAGAGCCACACGATAAACAACTGAGATTATGGCGAACTCATCATCATCATCATCACTCAGCTATAGTAGTCCACTGCTGAACATAAGCCTCTCGTTTATTTTGCCACTCTGCTCTATCTTGAGCCATTTGTATCCAATTACCACAGATTCTTTTGATGTCATCGGTCCATCGTGTGGGGGGGCGCCCTCTACTACGATAAGCTTCGTACCTCGGACGCCACTCCAATAGTTTTTTAGACCATCTTCCGTCAGTTCTTCTAGCTACGTGGCCAGCCCAGTTCCACTTTAAAGTTGTTATTTTTTCGATTACATCTATAACACCTGTTCTTTGGCGAATAATCTCATTTGGTATTCGGTCTCTGAGGGAGATACCCAGAATAGCCCTCTCCATCGCCCGTTGGGTGACATGCAGTTTCTTTGCTGACTTTTTTGTAAGCGTCAATGTTTCGGCTCCGTATGTCATCACTGGTAATATGCACTGATTGTATACTTTTCGTTTTAGACTGATGGGAATATCCGACTTGAAAACATACTTTAATCTTCCAAAGGATATGGCGAACTAAATAAATGAAATTATAGCTAAAATATATTAGATACTTTACTCCTACAATAAATCAAAGTACACAGTTCAATAATAAAATTATAACAAATATAGTCAAATTAACAGCTATGGTAAATTTTTTTCGCTAAAACAAACCAAAAATTTAAAATTTACAATTTTATAAAATAACCAAAACAAAAGTAAGAGTAATAGACTTTACCAAGTTACCAAAAAAAAAACATATATAAGTCAACAACTCTTTAATAATACTTAATCAAACGTTCTCATAAGGCTCCTAATTTACTCATGTTTTTACCATTTACATAAAGATTTACACTGTTAAAACAATCGACTTTATTTAAAAATATATTTACAATGGTTGTCTTTTAAAATATCAATATTGTAGGATATTTACAAATAAGTATGAAGAAAATATTTTTTACTTGGACATAAAGAATTATTGAGAAGATTATTTTAATCAAAGTTTAGTTTTGGCATATTATCTAATGCAATAAATAGTTTTTAATAATGTATTATATTAATAAATTAAAACAAAACTTAATTGTGGTGTCAAAAATAAGTCACGTCGTTAAATATTCAAAAATAAATCACTTGTAACCTTTGGGTAAACGCATATTGTAGATCAAATATAAAAAAAAAGAACTTTAATCTTGAACACCTTAATACGAAGTTCCTGCTAAAAACACCAAGCAAGTCTTTATAACACTGCAATTTATCGTCGATATGGATGATACGAATGCACTACTCCTGTGGCCGGTTTGGTTATGGAACGGCACCTGCTAATTAACAATGGCTTCCCTCAAATAAATCCCGCATGTGGTCATTTTAACTCGACACCAAAATCCAAAATATCAACAACGGAGGTATGATAGAATGGTCAAGTTAAAAATTAAATGGTTTTTCTTCAAAATCCAATTAAGATGGCCCAAATACAGCCAGATATGAAAGGAAAACCGTAGAGGTTTTGCACACTTGTTAATATCACACCGTCCCTAACAACTTTCACCAACACCTCCGACTTCGATGATGCTCTCCAAACGACTGACGCTCCTATATCGGAAATCAAGAAAAATGGCGCGGAATAAACGTCAACCCAATATCGCATCGTCCGTGGGGATATCCAGTAATTGCAAACCAACTATCGAATCTTACCCCTACAAGTTATGCAACATTATCTACAACGAATGATATATTCGAGTTACCACCGAGTACTGTATGCAACACTACTTACGAGTAAGGCACAATTATTATGAACCGTAGAAGGGAAAAAATAGGCACGTGACAAATTCAAAAACAAAATTGATCGTTATTTACAAAAGTACATTACAATAGGAGAAGAAAAACTGTAAAAATCAAAAGTTAAATCATATTTATTAGTTTAATTAACACAAATCACCGCTGCTGACTTAATAAATCTTTAAAATGCGGAACCAACTCAATTTTGTTTGGTAACCCTATAGTATTCCTGCTTCCCCAACAATAATATCATTAAAATTATAATTACCGTTGATAACTCCTGGCATATTTTTTCCAGCTGTCACAGATATCATCAACAACAAATCATGGCATCTCATGACATGTCAACATGTGTACCAACAACGGTTTTTATGTTAATTTTAGAGCTCTAAAAAGTATTTGAAATTTATTACGATCGTTAGTATGAATTATTGAATCGCTGACATCTGCGGTTTCTTGGCTAAAAGAAACGCCATCATCACCACTTAAACGCTCTTTGAAATGAATGAGAGGTTGTTTTTTTTTAACGCTTTAGGCAAACATACACGGATATTAATATCAAATGAAATAGATAGATACTCGAAACGCGTAAAAATAAAATATAAACAAATGAAAAATGGGATTTTCAAAAAAAATCTTTTCGAGCTGTTATAAATTATGGAATTTAAGAAAATAAAGTCGTGTCCTCATAATAAATAAAGAATAAAGTGTATTGATCCCATTGTTAAGTGCGTATGACTAACCATTTACTTAAGGTCAGAGAAATTTACCATATCCTCTTCTTCTTCTGGTGCCGTACACTTCTTAGCACGTTGGCGTTGTGTTCACTTCTTCTTCTTCACGTGCCGTCTTCTCTTAAAAGGTTGGCTATCATCATGGCGATTATTGCTTTGGATGCGGCTGCTCGGAACAATTCTTTTAAAGTATAGTGATACCACTCTTTTGAGTTCTTTAACCATGAAGTGCGTCTTCTTTTCACACTTCGTTTACCCTGAATTTTTTCCTTGTATAATTAGCTGTAACATGCGGTATCTTTCTCCGCTCATAACATGACCCAGATAAGCAAGTTTACCTGTTTTTATTGCGTTTACTATTACTGCCTCTTTACCTACTCGCCTACTGGCTAGTCTGATCTTAAGTTTGACACTCAGGTCTCTAGTGCAGAATATTATCCTCATGATTGTAAACTTAACTCTAGCCTGACCTATTCTGCATCTTATTTCTCGCGAGTGTCCTCCAGTCTCGTTTAATATAGTACCCAGGTATTTGTACTCTCTCACTCTCTCAACCTCCATTGCTTCGCTGATGATCATGTGTTTTGTCTTCTTAATATTAAGTGTAAGACCGGCTTTCTCACTGTTGTTGACGATCTTATCCATCACTCTTTGTAGGTCCGCGCTACTCTCGGCTATAACCAGGGTATCGTCGGCAAAACGGATATTGTTTATGAGTTCGCCGTTTACCCTTATTCTCGCTGTTTCTTCAGATATAGCCTCTTGCATAATTTTCTCCGAGTAGAGATTAAAGAGTAAAGGAGAGAAAACACATCCCTGTCTTACTACTTTTTAAATCTTTATTTCGTTTGACATCTCCTCGCTCTCACTAAAAACAGCTCTTTGATTGTAATATAAATTGCTAATTATTCGCATGTCGTTGAAGTCTATATGCTTCTCACTTAGTATTGTCATGAGTATGTCGTGTCTTACACAATCGAATGCTTTATTGTAATACAAAAAACAGATGAATAGATCCTGGTTCACATCTAGGCACCTCCGTATTAGAACATTTAGGTCAAATAATGCTTCTCGTGTCCCCATTGCATTTCTGAATCTAAATTAACTTTCACTGATATCATCTTCGAGTTTGTTACGAGTATATACACGTTTATAAATTATTTTTAAAAAATGTGACACATAAGACTTATGGTTCTATGATCGCTGCATTGTTTTGCATTTGGCTTTTTCGGGATGGCTACATATGTTGACATAAGCCATTCTTTTGGGATTATGCCTGTTTTGTATATGGCATTAAGAATATTTGTTATAGGCCAGATGTGGTTTTGGTCTATAAGTTTAAAAATTTCTGTTGTGTTTCCTGGACAATATAAAGTGTTCCTTCCTCGGCTCTTTTGAATATCGTGGCGGCATCGGCGATGTAACACCAGTTCCGGATATTGCGTAGCCTCTTTTTCCCAAGATTTTTCCCATTGGTATAGTTTTTAGTAGATTGTATCTAAGACTTTGGAGAATATGTCCTAGGTAATTTTTTTTTCGTTGTTTTACGATTTCTAGCAGTTGTCGGTCGGTGTTTCCTCTCTATAAGACTTGGTTACATGTTCTATCCGGGGAATCTTAAGTAGTCTTATCAGGATCCACATTTAGAAGGCGTCTATCCTTTTAAGGGATTTGACTTTTAGTGACCAGGTTTCTACTCCATATAGCAGTATAGGTCATATGTAACAATTCAACCTAGTTCTCGGAGAAACTCTCACATTGGGAAGTCACAACATCGACGAAGTAAGAGAATATAGATATCTAAGCCATGATATAAAAATACACAGAGACAACCAAACGCAGGAGCTACAAAGAAGAGTGGGGCTTGGATGGGCAGCCTATGGTAAGCTGAACGGAGTATTAAAGAGTGATATCCCGATCTGTTTAAAGCGTAAAGTGTTTAATCAGTGTGTGTGCTCCCTGTCATGACTTACGGAGCAGAGACACTCACGCTAACAAGAGCGAGTGCAGAAAAACTTAGAATAACTCAACGTAAAATGGAACGCTCTATGCTGGGAATAAAACTATCAGATCGTATTAGGAACATAGATATCCGCAGAAGAACGAAAGTGAAAGACATAATAACAATAATTGCGAAACTGAAGTGGCAGTATGCAGGATATGTAGCTAGACGCAATGATGATAGGTGGATGAAGAGATTATTGGAGTGGCGACCGCGAAATGACAAACGAAGTGTAGAAAGACCTTCCACAAGATGACATAAAAAGAATCGAGTCAGTGGATGAGTGTGGCTCAAGATCGTAAACAATGGAAATGTAAAGAGGATGCTTACGTCCAGCAGTGGACTACGATAGCTGGCTAAAGAAAAAAGAAGTAACAATTTACCACACGAAGGCGGAGTGCTAGTGGTACCTCTTGTCGCAAAAGGTAGGTATTGAACTTAATTTACGTGTTTCGAGCAGTGGCTATGCGTATTTTTATCTTTTCGTCGTTGTCCCATTTGTCGTTCAGTGTTGTGCCCAAGAATTTGAACTTATTCACCCTCTCGATCTAATTATTGTCGATATAAAGTTCTTCGTTGTCGTGAGGTTGTCTGCTCACTTTTGTTTATGTTGATATTAGGCCACACTCCTTTCCTTTTGCGTTTATGACATTTACGATATGTCTTGTAGATCTTCAATTTTATCTGCTAAAATCGCCGTATCGACAGCGTATCTTAAGTTGTTGATGGGAGTACCATTTATATTTCCATAATAAAGTCTGTGAACACGTTGTGTTCTGGGGATATTGCTTTGGATCTTTAATGCAGTGGATTCCCGTTGCCTTCTGCATCTCCATGCGGTTGACTTGCATTTCTAGGACAAGAAGTTGCCCTGATTCTCAACAACTCTTTCACCCGAAGCTGTTGGTTGTTGAGATGGGGCTGCTTATTCCGGCAGCCGTTTGGTCGACAAAGCCTCTTTAGTTATCCAGCAGGGTGCACCATGTACAGACGAGGTTGTCATTTAGACCGGTATTGGTTCGTTACCGTCACCACTTACACCCTTACACCATATAAGTATCTAAAATCTTATTAATACAAAGAAAACACTCAAGAAAATTTCAAGAATCGGCGGGATGAAAGAAAGAGCGAAAACTTATATGGTGATATCCAGAAAATGTCTATGCTTTCTGACTGGAATAGTGACCGTAAATGGGTTTTATGGGTTAGTTGCACACTAAGGCAAATTTTTGCAGTAATTAAAAAAAAAGCATATTTTATTGAGGTAAACAAAAAATCATACCAACACTCTAAATATATATGATAGTTTCTAATTTATTATTAAATTTTTTTATTTCAATCCTGGTTTTTGAAAAAGAAGAAAGCATGACAAACTGTGGACTTAAATTAAATTTGTGTACTTGGGTTCAAAGTTAACGAGAGATGGAAAGTATGACAGTGACATTGAGCAAAGGGTCTTGGCAAGAAAAAAAATATTGGGGCACTGCATGGCTTTATAAATAGCCAGAAAGTGTTAAAAAAGGCACGTCTGGCTGTGCATAGAAGTGTGTTGGTTCCTACACTTATGTATGGTAGTGAATGTTGGGTTTGGCAAAAGAAGCATGAAAATAGGATTAATGTTGTGGAGATGAGTAGTCTGAGAAGTATAGCTGGAGTGATTGGTTAGATAAAGTAAAGAATAGTGAGATAATAGAACGCTGTGGTGTAAAAAAAGATGTGGGTACAAAGATAGATAAAGAAATATTTAGATGGTTTGAACACGTAGAAAGGATGAATAAAGGAAGATTAACGAAACAAATTTATAAGGCGAGTGTGAATGGACAAGTCGGTAGAGGTCGACCTCGGAGAACATATCTCAATCAGATCAACATTGTTTTGAAGAATGGCCAGGTCAAGAGTATCAACAACCGACGAGCATGTATGATGGAAGTAGAGGAAGCAAAATTTATGTGTAAGAACAGTAGCAAGTGAAAGGAAGTGGTCTCTGCCTACCTCTATGGGAAAAAGTCGTGACTTTATGTATGTAAGTATGGTAATTTGGACAAAATTTTATGAACCTTTTGTAATTCGTTCTTGCCTTCTACAAAATTTGTACCATTGTCACAGTAGATTTTTTTGCAAATACCTCTGCGAGATACAAAGCATTTTAATGCATTTAAAAATGTTTCTGAACTCAGATCAGTAGTTTAAAAACAATTTTGTTCAAGATGTTTTCCATGATTTTTTTTTGCGAATATCACTATTTCATTTGTATATGCAATAACTTGTCCTCCCCCTGTTCTCCCTTTATTATATTTTCTCATTGCATATTCTAGTGCAAGGTTGAACAACGTGGTTAATAGTTAGTCACTCTCCTTTTTTTACTCCTTTATTAATGGTATATTCTTTCATTCTTCCTTTTTGTGTTTCAATGTTGATTTTAGTTTCTTGCATCATCATTGTTATTAATTGTCTAATCTTTTTTGGTATTTGTAATGTTTGAAGATCCATCCGTAGTTTTGCTCTTTTTATTGAGTCGAACGCTTGTTTAAAGTCGATAAAAGCATTCTAATTTGATTTTTTTAATATTTGCTTTATTACATGGATTGCATCTTTTCTTTGGATAAAATATATATATATATATATATATATATATATATATATATATACGAGTAATACAAATTTAAATTTAACATAAAGTTTTTGTAGTTAAAACTTAGACAATAACAATATTTGTGTATTAATAATCGTTCAAGTATTCAACTCACTAACTTCTGTTATTATTATTGTATCGAGATTATGAGTGGAGTTTAAAGGATTCTCGGAGGGTTTACGTATTGCAGTCGGTGTGTTCTAGTACAGTAAATAGAGACGAATGGTTTATTTGAAACAAATAAACGTGTTTGGATAGGACTGAATGTTTATAAGAGGATAAAATAATATTTGTATAATCATAATTTTTTATTGGAGCCTTCATGACCGCAAAAATAACATGATGATTAATGGTATAGTCAGCTACGCTCAACTTCCTTATCAAAGTTTGTCTTTTTTTAAGCTTTAAATAACAATACGGTTATAAAACATTCGTTTTATTTAATAACAGAATTTTATTTGAAGTATAACATCTTCAATATTTTTTAACCTGTAAATCCATTATTACTACCATCGATTTGGGACACCATTTTAGTATGGACGTAATTTTAGTACACATTAATGATGTGTCCACTACAAAAAAAAGGGCAAGTATTCTGATCTTTAACTGGTATGTTACTAGTCATGTTCTTGGAATATTAATCACCATTTTGCATAGGTCGTAAAGATTATTATTTTTACATACATTTTGACCTATAGTCACGCCTTTTACCCGTAGAGGTAGGCAGAGGCCACTTCTTTCCTTTCCTACGGTTCTTATAGACGTCTTTCGCTACTTCTACTTTCATCAGCGCTTTTATTCATGCCCGTCGGTTGCTGGTACTCTCTACCTGATGGCATTTCTTCAAAACAATTTCGATCTGGTCGAGGTACGTTCGCCAAGGTCGATCTCTACCGATTTCCACCCATTCACACTCAACTGTTTCGTCAATCTTCTTTCATCCATCCTGTCTACGTGTCCAAACCATCAAATCATTCCTTTATCTATCTTTGTTACCGCATCTTTTTTTCACACCACAGTGTTTCCTTATCACACTATTCCTCACTTTATCTATCAGAGTTACTTTAGTTATATTTATCAGACTACTTATCTCCGCAGCTTTCTTGCTTCTGCCAAATCCAACAAACGATTATTCCAAAAAATATGAGGCAGTGATACATCATTTTTGAAACGAAGAAACTCTGGACTGCAATTTTCACTTGGTTTAAATATTTTGGTAATTGAATCACTCTTATAATGTACCAATGGAGTCTGTAATGTTGTTTTTTTAATTTATGACAATTTTTTAAGATTTTTCAGATCGTAAACCTTTTTATTATTATTCGTTTATATTTTCGCGAATTTTTTTACTTTTATAACTGCATTTTTTTATGTTCTCTTTCTTTTTATTGACGTCTGTAGATGTCTTCTGCTCCTAAAGACATTTTCGTATGAATGAGTGTGGTTGAATATTTTTAAAAAGGATTTGCACGCCCAGAGGACGCACTAAAGGCTTTATACTTATTCGTCCTCGAGTAATGAGCATAACGAAGATTAGTCACGGGGGTAGGAAGATATTCACTTTATCCCATCGCTTATTTTAACAGTGACTATAAAAATGTTTAATGGAAACAAACCATTTGTTACAATTTTGAATATATGCTGTAAATTAAAACTTCTTAAAGAATTATAAATAAACTATTATATAAACTTTAAAATATATCTTAAAAAACCATTTAAATATAATTATTATTTACAAAGATAGATAAAGGAATGCTAAGATGGCTTGGACACGTTGAAAGGATGGATGAAGGAAGATTGACGAAACAAATTTATAAAGCGAGTGTGAATGGACAAGTCGGTAGAGGTCGATCTCGGAAAACATATCTTGATCAGATCAACATTGTTTTGAGAAAAGGCCAGGCCAAGAGTACCAACAACCGACGAGCATATATGAGAGCACTGATGAAAGTAGAGGAATCAAAAGATGTGTGTAAGAACCGTAGCAAGCGGAAGGAAGTGGTCTCTGCCTACCCCTATGGGAAAAAGGCGTGACTTTATGTATGTATTATTTATACATATAACTTTAATTTAAAAAAAAATTGTGAATTTATAATTTTGAAAAAATATTTACTAAACCAGAAAAATTTGTACATAAAAGATCAGAAGGGAAAACTTAAAATTATAAAATAACACTGGTTTTTTGGATTTTCAAATTAATCGTAGTATTAAAAATTAAATTTTTGAAACTTGTAAATTAAAATCATTAAATCCGTTTTGACACAGAAATAAAAGAAGAAGTTATGACGTCCCTCTTTTCTCTCTTTCTGTAGCTTTTATAACCCCGGGTGGGTGCTGTTCAGCATTGACGATATTTAGGGTTCCAAAGTCTGCCGACAGGTTATCCCTCCAACGCAATTTGGGTCTTCCAAGTGGTCTGTCGGTTGGATTCTCTTCTCATTTTAGTTTCAACACTCGTTCGTCATTTTGTCTTTTAATGTGTCCGGCCCATCTTAGTCTTTCAGCTTTAACCATTTTGACGATATCTAGTTGACGGTATATGTTTTCCAGTTCTTTGTTGTTTTTGATACGGTACTGTTCTGAGTTTAGGTCCTTCACTGGCCCATATATACTCCGAAGGATTTTCTTTCTGCTATTCTTAGTGGTAGATACTTATTTTAGTTCTTCGAGAGACTTTTTTGGACTTCATTATTTTCTGTAGTGCAAAGTAACAGCGTAACAGCTATGACGTCACCGGTTTTTATATTATTTTAACCTAAGGAGAGTAGAGATAAGAAGAACAATCTCTGTTTTAAAAAAATGTCCCTAAGATGACCTTACAGTAGCAGAATACCATTTTTAAAAAGAGCGCTTAAAGTATTAAGGAAAGTGCAAAAGATGTTGTGCTTTTTGTATTTTTTTTTTGCTTTTACGTTCACTTAAGCATCTTTTTACTGCATAATTGTTTTAATTAAAAACTTTTTTATATCAATTTCCCTTTGACATACTTCACTTTATCTAAAACAGCTGAGTTCAGATCTAACGTCACGTTTACCAGCACCACCTTTAAATACCACATTTTGGTAAACACTTTTTTAATAATATTCCCACCTAAGATTGTTCTCTTTATCTCTACCCTCCATATTAAAAACATAGAATAATAAATAACCTTACAAAAGTGGGCCGTCAACTGGAGGCCACTTTTTGACAGACAGATAGAAGAAGAAAAAGTCATGACGTCACCCATCTACCGCTGATGCTGACGGCGATACCATAAGTTTGTCCCCCTCCAAATTTTTTTCAACGCGCCTAAATAATTTTGTTATTTTTCAACTGTAGAATGTCCTTCAATCCATTCTTTGATTTAAAAACCTTATTATTACAGCCAATAGACGCGTGCTAAAGGCAACCAATTATTCACTATTTTTCCTTAGATTGGGCGTTTGCTATAGGCAACCAATCATACACAAAACCAATTAGAAAAGCTGACATCAGCGCTGCTATTACCAAACTATCTTTGACGACTTCCGTTTGGTGACTTCGTCCATCGTCTTCGCAAAGAGAACAAGCAAGTTAGCTTTAAAACACCACGTGGTAAAAATTTAAACCAATATAATTAAATAAAATCAATAAATTTTAAATCCTTCAGCCAATGAAAATATTCTAAGGAGATAGGAATTTTTTTTTAACTGTAAGCTAGTTGTATAAATCTTGCAATACATTGTAAAACAAGAAAAGTGTCTTTGTTTAATTATTATTATTATTAATTATTATAGAAGATTTACCATCTTAACGAAGCACGGCGATATTCAACAGAGGCAGAAACATACAACATCCTACAACTTCTACATCGATCTTCTAAAAACCTTCCTGCAGCTTGCCGTGTCGTCGTCAAAGTTTTCATTTTAAGACGAAGATAAATTTGAAAAATATTTATTTTTTATTTTTAAAAACAAATTTTTATTTTCATTTAAATTCGAAACTGTGTTAAAACCAATTTGAACTAAGGCATTGAGCTGTGTGGATTATAAATGTGTAATCGCCACGGCTTGTAAATGGAGTAGAAAAATGTTTTGCAGTTGGCGAATTGTCAGGGATTACAAGGTCTTTAATTTAAAAGGACTTACCAAAAGATGATGTTTTTCGGCGAATTTGCTAGCGTCCACGATCGATCGCTTCTGCTTCAATTTGTAGAACTCCTGCCCTTTTGTAAAGCGACGAAGTCGATGTAATGTTTATATATTCGCGAACACTTATTGGAACTGTAATTGACACAATGTTGCGGGTTTAACTAGTACTTTTAAAGCGGGTTTTAACAAAATAATAATTAAAAGTGCACATAACGTAAATGTAAAAATAATCGGAAAGAGACTATCTGTTTCTTGTACAGAAGTTAAACGAATAATAAAAATGAGAGAAATATGAAAATTTAATGCATAACGAGTTGTTCTTCAAACGAAAGCGGTATTAACAGTGTGAAACTAGTCTTTTATCAAAGTGATAAGGACTGGAAAAGAAACTAGTATTAATTTATACAAAAACTAATCCATGAGCGTCGCGACGATTTATTATGGGAAATAAGAGGGTGGCGCGACCAATATGGGACATGGTATTTATACGACGAGTCTAATATGCTATGTATTTATAATATAACAAGTAAAGAAGGCATAAAAGACATCGTCATAGATTGAAAAAATATATTCCCATTTTTACAACCACTGAAGCATTAATAATTTTCTCAATAATTTTTTTAATACAAACTATTTTTAACTACATTTAAACGTAACAATTGAAAGATAACATTTTTAACATAATGATTACTTAATCTAGTGTTTAAAATGTGCTCCATTTGTGAGTTGACAGTACCATAATCAATGGTAAAAAGCGTCTACGACATTTCTCCATGATTGTTTAAACCTTGACTAGACCTCTAAGAGTACATAAAATCATAAGTGTTACATAGGGCTAAAGTTGTATTTAGGAGAAGATTCCAATAATGACTGAATATACAGGGTGATATATTTAAAATACCAAAGTGACTAAAAATATTAGAGAAACAACAAATCTGACAACATTGCAAATGTCAAATCTGGGATCTCCGTATCTTAAAATAGGCTTATCTTAAATTTTGTACAATTCGGACGAGTAATTTACGAGATAATTGTCCGTTTCCAGATTTTTGGTTCACTCGGTATAAGAGTCCCATAAACATGCCTTAAACTAATTTTTTAACCACTCCTTCTAATCAGTAGGAAACTGAAAAAACTGCTAATGGTATTAGAGGTAGGTACTGTAGAACACTTCTTCATGATGCTATAAACCGCCATGCTATTACAAAAAAAATTACTAAATGCAAAGTAATTTTTTTTATATATAAGTGTAAAATTCAAGAAAATATATTTAATAATAATTTGTGAGCTCAATCAAGAAGCAGATTGCCTTGCCAAAGAAGGGGCAAATACACAATTTTCCGGCCTAGAACCCTTCTGTTGACTTTCCAAAGCCCACTTAAAAGAAGAGGTTCGACGCTGTAAAACAGATGAAATGAAATCTCACTGGCATAACGTGCCAGGACAAAGACAAGCCTTTCGCCAAGGAAAGCTAAACAGCTTCTCGAGTTGCACAAAAAAGACTTTAAACTGGTGACGAAACTTCTCACTGGACACTGCCCTCTGAGGTATCACCTTAAAAAGATGGGTAAAACAGAGAGTGAAAGTTGCCGCTACTGCGAGAACTTCGCTAACACTGCAGAACATTTGCTTTATGAATGCCCAGCGCTTTTCTGCAAGAGGCTTAAGTTTCCAGAAGGGGCCTTCCTAAAGCCTTTTTATGTCAGAAACTTAGTCCCCAGGAAACTAATAAACTTTGCTCTAAGTTTCGGAATCTCGGGCCTCGAATAGATTAAGGGTTATCCAAAAAAGATCTGATAGGTCGAAGTACTTAAGAGGCAGCATAGCCTTCACGACCCCCCCTTCTACAATTTACAATCCTCAATCTAAGATGCTTTTTCATCATGCTATAAACTGCCATACTATTACAAAAAAAAATTAAATTACTAAATGCAAAGTAATTTTTTTTATATTTATATTATAAGTGTGAAGTTCAAGAAAATGTATTTAATAATAATTTGTAAGCTCTATTAATCGTTTGAGAACCGCTTCTTCGAACGAGTTTAACCAAAAACATTCCGTACCTAAACCGCGGTAAGTTTTGACCCCCCCAAAAACGCGTTAGACTAAGCGTGAACTACCAGTGTTTGCTTCTGTTAAAGAAATTTAAAGCATGCCTAATGATCAGCTGTTCGTCACTTTTCACACGAATTTAACAATGATAGATTTCGATTGTAATAATAAAAGCGTGCATTCGAACCGGATCCCTACTAATAAATAAATAGAAAACAAACGGTTTATAATTCGCGATAGGCATGTTTTATTTATGTTTTGTTTGATAGCTCCCAAATCTTAAATCTACATACGTATGTAGCGGCCATACGGACAGTTTATGCACAGACGACGAAACGGGACTTCCCATTTTTGAATCCTCAAAATTCCGACGACTAATTTCACTGAAGTACTTTTCAAGAAAGCACGTATACTATCTCAATCTTAACGACACTAAATTCTGTTCCTTTTCAATAAAGCCCGTATACGAGCCTAACCTTTATGATCAGAAGCTTCTTTCCTTTTCAGCTACTCACGTATACTCGCAGTAGCAACTTGCTCAGAGTTTTGCAGATCCTTGAAGATAAAAATCTTGCGCTCGCCATGACGTTGTACTTGCGCTGGTCGTAACTTTTCGATGTGCTGTCGTAGTTCGGTGATAAACGTGCTGGTATCGGTCTGTCGTTGTTGCTTTTCGGCCAAGAACTGTCCGGGTAATCGAAGTGGTTCGCCGTAAACCATATCTGCAGCTGTTGTTTTCAGATCTTCTCTCCAAGCTGCACGAATGCAGTACGACTAAAAGTGTACGCGTCCATTGGTCGTTTCCGTGCCATCGAATAGCTGCTTTGAGCTGCCTGTGTAGACGCTCCATCATCATAAGGTAAAGATCGTAATTTGGATGTACCTGTGAAGCTGTTCAGTTCTCTGAATAAAACCGACTCAAATTGACGACCTTGATCCGTCGTTATTTTCAGCAGACTTCCAAATCGACGGATCCAGCCTTCGAAGAAAACTTGTGCCACTGTTTCAGTTCCTTGGTTTTCGATTGGAAATGCCTCTGGCCAGCGTGTGAATATATCGATGCAAGTTTAACAGTATCGTTTACCCTCTGACCAAGGTAACACGATGATGTGTATGTGCAAGTGCTCGTTGATGGCAAAATAAAATTACCCGTTGGCGATGTTACGTGCCTCGTTGTTTTTGCCTGCTGGCACTGAAAACATGATTTGGCCCAAGCTTGGCAATCAGCTTTTATCGCCGGCCACACATAACGTTGGGTTATGAGCTTTACCGTCCCTTTAATACCTGGATGTGCGAGTCCGTGTACGCTGTCAAAAACTGCTCGTCGAAACGATAGCGTGATAAACGGCCGAGCTGTAGCTGTCGATACGTTGCATATAACCTTTGACTCTGTACCTGAAATCTGGATGAGCTTAAGCTGCAAGTTCGACTCG
This sequence comes from Agelastica alni, assembly GCA_950111635.1. NCBI lineage: Eukaryota > Metazoa > Arthropoda > Insecta > Coleoptera > Chrysomelidae > Agelastica > Agelastica alni. Next base: position 88,164,379 of record OX467708.1, read on the forward strand.
TTTTCGTTGAAAGCCTGTAGTTCTTCGTCGTTCTTCTTTGAGGATGCAAGCTTTTCGGAATCCAGAGCGACGCTAATGCTTTCGATGCGAGATAAGGTATCTGCGACGATGTTGTCTTTACCAGCGATGTGTCGAATATCCGTAGAAAATTGACCAATGAAATCCAGATGACGTGTTTGGCGTGGTGTTGATTTTTCTGGCTTTTTCTTGAATGCGAACGTGAGCGGTTTGTGGTCGGTAATTATAGTGAATGTTCGAGTCTCTAGCATATGCTGAAAATGTTTTATTGTCAAGTATACGGCTAGAAGTTCGCGATCGAAAGCACTATAATTTCTTTTGGCTGGGCTGAGTCTTTTTGAAAAAAAAAACCGAGTGGTTCACACACGCTATTACTTTCTGCTGGGTCGCTGCGCCGACGCGTCACACACGAGCATTAAGGTGGCACCGGCCTTTAGATACGCTAGAAGTGTGGCTTATGTGAGATGCTTTTTCTTTATAAAAGCTTCTTCAGCTGCTGTCTTCCAGTTGAGTGGAGCTTTACCTTTGATTTTGTCGTGCAGAAGTTCGTGAAGCGGGGCTTGTGTTTGCGCTGCGTTGGGAAAACTAATCCTGTAAACATTTACCATACCTACAAACTGGCGAAGTTCTTTGGCGGATGCTGGTCGTTTGAACTTGCTAATGGCTTCTGCTTTCTCTGGTAACGGGCGAATTCCACTTGCTGACACACTGTAACCCAGAAATGCTACCTCTGCTGCACCGAAGACACACTTTGCTGGATTCGCGACGATGCCGTAATCTTGCAGTTTTTCGAAAATAATGCGCAGATGTTTAAGATTTGCTTCTTCGTTCTCTGATGCGATAAGAATGTCGTCTAGGTATACGTAACAGAAATCTAGGCCGCGTAATACTTCGTCCATAAATCTCTGAAACGTTTGGGCTGCGTTTCGTAAGCCGAAGCTCATGAATGGAAATTCGTACAGTCCAATAGTTGTAATAATCGCTGTTTTATGTATGTCTTCTTCGGCCACCGGATGTTGATTATACGCCCTTACCAAATCCAGTTTCGAAAACACTCGTTTACCTCTGAGCGTTTGAGCGAAATCCTGGATGTGACGAACAGGGTACCGGTCGGTGATAGTGCGGGAATTGAATACACGGTAATCACCGCACGCTCTGCCTAACTCGTCGTCTGGTTTAGGTACCATGTGCAAGAGTGAGGCCCAGCTACTGGATGACGGTCGTGCTGTGCCCCGGCTGACGAGTAAATCAAATTATTTTTTTGCTGCCTCAAGTCGTTCGGCGTCGAGACGACGAGGTTTACTAGCTACCGGCTGCCCAGGAAGCGTTATGATGTGGTGCTTTGTGTTGTGCTTTATCTGCGGTGCTCGTCCCTCGGGTCTTGTGATTCTCGAAACAGTCTGCCTTTCGTTGTTAATTTGGACTCCCGATCGATGAGCTGACAACCTTTCAGATTTTTTTTTTTTTTTTGAAAATAGTCGCAAAAAGGGTAGACCTATCGTGTGGGCCGCGGACGGCCCACACTGCGACTATTAGAAGGGGAAGGGATTATAGAAAGGAAATGATTGTGGACACGCTTTTTAAAAAGTTGTAGGTCATAGTTCTCTGGAAAAACTGATTTTGGAAGCTTATTCCATTCCGTAGCAGCCCTGTAAAAGAAGAATTCTTGATGAAGATTGGTCCTAGTAGTGTCAATCTTGAGAGTAAATGGGTGAGACTGATCAGCGTGCCGAGTTCTTCGGCCGAATGTGGCCAATGGTGGTACAAGATTTTTTATTTCTCTGGAGCATCTGCCATGAAAATATCTGTAGAGTAATGACTGGTCTGCAACTCTTCTTCTATGTTCTAGAGGGTGAAGGGTATCTGTGAGAGTTGAGCTCTTTTCTGAATGGAATCTAGAAGACGAAGAGAATGCCTTGGTGCTGAACCCCAAATGAGCGAGCAATACTCCAGTAGAGGTCGGATTTGAGCCTTGTACGTCGTCAACAGTTGATCAGGAGTAAAAAACTTTCTGGTTTTCCACAGAAAACCTAGCCTCTGGCTTGCCGACTTTGCGATGATAGCAACGTGTTCATGCCAAGACATATTATTGGACATCGTAACTCCCAAAATCGAGTTGGGGGGACTTGGTTCAAGACTATTTTCGGACATTGTGATGGGATGATTTGAGGAATTCACTTTCTTGGAAAACGTGGCACTTTGTGTTTTTTGGGCGTTAATCTGAACAAGATTGTTGGTTCCCCACTCGACGATTGCTTTAAGATCTCTATTGATGGAATCAACCTGTTCCTGCCTGAGTCTATTGGTATCATTCACCGAAAGTGATCGATAGGATGTGAAAGTTGAGACAAGTGTGCTATCGTCTGCGAAACTGTAAATGGGGTTCGTGGTGGTTTTCAAGAGGTCGTAAATGTGTAAAAGAAATAAGGTGGGGGGCAGGATGGAACCCTGGGGGACCCTGGCATTAGTTTTAAACGCATCAGAAGAAATACCGTCAACTGCCACATGTAAGGAGCGATCTTGCATGAAGCTCAAGAGCCATTGGCGCAGTTTGGTTGGGAGACCGTAGGCAGATAATTTACTTAACAATGTCTGGTGCCAAACGTGGTCAAATGCTTTAGATATATCCTAGGCTATTGCACGGGATTCACCAAACTTTTCAATAGTGTTTGTCCAGAGCTGAGTGACATAAGTCAGCAAATCTCCAGTAGACTGAAGTTGTCGAAATCCATATTGTCTGTCATGGATTATCTTAAATTTTTCTAGATATTTGATAAGTTCTGTGTTAATCACTTTTTCCATAACTTTGGTTATGACTGAGAGCAATGCAATAGGGTGATAATTTGCAGGAATGGTCTTCTTTCCTTTTTTCGGAATCGGTTGGACTTAAGCGTTTTTCCACATGGACGGAAATACTCCTTTGTTGTATGATAACTTGAAGAGTCTACAGAGAACTGGGGTGAGCTCTTGAGCACAGGTCTTCAGGACAATTGTCGGAATTCCATCTGGTCCTACTGCCTTATTAGAGTCAAGATTTCGTAGGATTTTCCTGATAGTACGATGGCGGATAGTGACCTCAGGCATTGATGCGTTTATTCTAGGTATCGTTGGGGGTTGTTTTCCATTGGTATCGAGGGTTGAGTTAGAGCTGAACATTTCGGCCAGCAGATCCGCTTTTTCTTTGGAAGATACGGCTGTCGTGCCGTCGGACCTCTTGAGTGGTGGTAAAGAAGAAGTTGTGAAATTCTTGTTTATGGCTTTCATCAACGAGTAAGCCAAAATTCGCGAGGAATCTTTGTTTAAGAAGGTTCGGGGGTCAAAGAAAAAATAAAGCCAAGTTTTTAAAAAACATATATAAGCCTTTAAACTTGGTTGTTATAGTTCTTTATATTAAATTACAATTTTTCACTGGTAAAAGTTATTTTGCTGCTTTAACATTGCCACACTTCTGTTATGTTTTTTTTAAGATCTTTAAGACTACATAAAATCATAAGTGACACATGTAACTAAGCTCGTATTGAAGGGGAGATTCCAATTATGACTGAATATACAGGGTGATGTATTTATAAAACCAAAGTGACTAATAATATCAGAAAAACAGCAAATCTGACAATATTGCAAATCTGGAATCTGGAATCTCAAAGTAGGCTTATCCCAAATTTTGTACAATTCGGACTAGCAATTTACGAGAAAATTGTCCGTTTCCAGACTTTTGGTCCACTCTGTATATAAAGTTAATGTAACTTTAAATAAATAAAATAAGCTATAATATTTTTGTTTCAATTTTTAATTATAATTCTTTAACACTTTTGCTTTCATACAAAGATAATAAATGTTGTTAAACTTTTTTTATAATAGTATTTTTCTTAATCAATGTTGTCGTACGATCTGCATCATTTTTTCATAATAAAATAGTTTTTTTAACGTTTGAGGTTATGTTATCAGCTGTCAGCTGCTGCTGCTAAAAGTAACTATTTGCGCTGTCGCCACGTTTTTTTACAACTACACACATAAATTCGGACTCAATTTTTAACATATTATTTAAAAAAAAAACATACATTTTATTAAATCATGATTAAATAATGATTTGTCAATAAATTTTACTTATAATCATTTTATAGTAAAAGTGTCTGTCAATTGCAATTGGAAAAATCAGTAAATTTTTTATTTGAAGTTGGCAGAGCTGGATTGTTTAACATGTTCAGCATAGGACCCCCTCGCGTCCCTCTTCATCACCCCGTTCTGACCAGCGAACTTCCTTAAAAAAAATTAGCATATTTGGTACTCACTGCTGTACTGCACAGTAATTCTATAATCAAACAATTAAAATAATAATTAATCTACCTGAAAGGATTATTTTTTCTAGAATCTTTAAATTTCTTAAATCATTTATACTCTTTTTAATTTATTCAAGAACATACATTTAGTAATACAAATTAGTAAACGGATATTGTTATAGTTGTTATCGGTAAAAATATTTTTAATGACGCCAAAATTCTATTCATGTCTTTTAATAGGTATTTAGTAGGTCTCTTTCTCTTGCGCATCTCCCTGCTTGAGATCTCTTTGATAAACTCTTGGTCAGCTCCACCATGGCCTTCCACGATTCCACTCTTATGATTTTATCATATTGATACGATTTTCAGTTCTCTCTTGGGTTCGGCGATTAAAACTCTCGATCCAATAGCAAAACAATGTTTATTTCAATACATTAACTTCTATTTTCATTAACCACCTAAATATTCACTTAGCAATACAACTTTTACAACTCTATATAACTATTTACATTTAATAATTCGTAAATACATAAGCTAATAATCGTTATTATCGTTTCCCCTTTTATATTTCCGATATCACAGTTTCAGATCTATCTATCTGTTTCTCCATTATTCGACACGGATTCGAGACATTGCGCGACTTTTCTAGGTCCCGTAGGCAGCTACAAAGGAGAGCTGTCGAACACGGACCCTCGACGCCGTCGACCTTCGGTTGCTGACAAGACCGGATTTGTAACAATATGCTCGTTTAAAGTCTTTAAATAGCTGATGCAATGTTTTGTTGCATTCCCAATATTTCTCCAATAACTGCCTTATAGTGAATATCTGATCTATTGTTGATCGATTTTTCCTAAAACCACACTGGTAATCTCCCATTTGACATTTCACACACGCGGTCAATCGTTCCAATAGCATTAGAGAAAATACTTTATATTTATACATTTATTGGGTACAGGTAATTATAACAAATTATTAGAAATACAATGTTTTTATTGAGCTAAATTTTCTAAGAAATTAAGCCACTCCAAAATTATCCCTTTCGCAGTTCTGCATTTGATTAACTGAGCATGGTAATCAAACGTTTCCGTTGTCGGTGTACTTGGTCCGCTGGCAGTTTCATCATGTCTACTTGGACAAATGGCAGTTTCAACATTGAAATACTTTATTTCCATTACAAGGATTGAATATCGAAGTCTCAGTCTGAGTTCTTCAAAGTCACATGTTTCGTCTTTTGCAATTATCGCTGTTAACAAATTTTCAGTATTAATTATTACCTGTAAATAATCATGAATATTGTCTAGAATACGTCTTCTGCGTCCTTCTATAAGGAGTTGATCTTCCATATCGTTACGCATAATTTTATTTAATGTCACAATTTTTTTGACACTATAAATACTTGATTATCTCACTTGATTTATACAAATTAATTTTTTTACTGAGGTTGGCTTCTTTATATTTACTATTCGTTGTGGGACAGTGGTTGGAGGATGCAAGCAGAACTATTAAAGCGAACGGAGTGGTAAAAGAACGCAACATAACTGGTCTGTTTGACGTTATACTTATACTGTGGTTTGACATTAAATTGTATGGTAAAAAAAAATTATTATGGGCCATACGACTTGCTGTGTGGTTAATTTTAAGAGCAATGTCAAAAATAATAAAGTTAAATTTTACAGTTTCCCTAAATTAAGTAACAAATCGGAGTAGAAGGAGAAATGGATCGCTGCAGTGAGAAAAATAAAATTATTGTAAAAGTGTCTGTCAATATCAATTGGAAAAATCACTATATTTTTTTTGTGAAGTTGGCAGCGCTGATTTTTTAACATGTTCAATATAGGACCCCCTCGCGTCGCTCTTCATTACCCCGTTTTGACAAGCGAACCTCCTTAAAAAAATATTAGCATATTTGGTACTCACTGCTGTACTGCACAGTAATTCTATAATCAAACAATTAAAATAATAATTAAACTACCTGAAAGAACTATTTTTTCTAGATTATTTTAATGTCTTAAATCATTTAAACTCTTTAATTTATTCAAGAATATACATTCAGTAATAAAAATTAGTAAACGGATATTGTTATAGTTGTTATCGGTAAAATTATTTTTAATGAAGCCAATTCTATTCATGTCTTTTAATAGGTATTTAGTAGGTCTCTTTCTCTTGATCATCTCCGTGCTTGAGATTTTTGTTAATTGTAGAGGTCGACAATTTTCCTTTAAGTCTTATTGCACTTATAGATTCCTTTCTATACACAATCTATTGTAAATTTATTAACTCTTGGTAATCCAGCTCTACCATGGCCTTCCACAATTCCACTCTAATGATGTTATCATATACTTGTTTAAAGTCTATAATCAGCTTGTGCAATGTTATGTTGCATTTCCAATATTTCTCCATTACCTGCCTTATAGTAAATATCTGATCTATTGTTGATCGATTTTTCCTAAAACCACACTGGTAATCTCTCATTTGCCATTTCACACACGCGGTCAATCATTCCAATAGCATTAGAAAAAATACTTTATATTTATATATTTATTAGGTACATGTAATTATAACAAATTATTAGAAATTACAATGTTTTTATGGAGCTAAATTATTTAAGTAATCTATCCACTCCAAAATTACGGTTTTCGCAGCTCTGCATTTGATTAACTCAGCCTGGTCATCAAACGTTTCCGTTGTCGATGTACTTGGTCCGCTGGCAGATTCATCGTTTGTACTTGGAATGCTGTCAGTTTCATCATTGAAATACTTTACTTCCATTACAAGGATTGAATGTAGGAGTGTCAGTGCGAGTTCTTCAATGTCACATGTTTCGTCTTTTTCAATGTGCGCTGTTAACAAATTTTCACTATTAATTAGTACCTTTAAATAATCTTGAATAATGTCTAGAATAAGTCTTCTGTGTCTTTCTATAAGGAGCTGAGCTTCCATATTGTCACACATCTTTTTATTTAATGTCACAATTTTTTTGACACTATAAATACTTGATTAACACACTTGATTTATACAAATTAATTTTTCGATTAAGCTGGCTTTTTTTTTATGAACTATTCGTTGTGGGACAGTGGTTGAAGGGGGCAAGCAGAACTATCAAAGCGAACGGAGTGGCAAAAGAACGCAACATAACTGGTCTGTTTGACGTTATACTTATACTGTGGTTTGACATTAAATTGTATGGTAAAAAAAAATTATGGGCCATACGACTTGCTGTGTGGTTAATTTTCAGAGCAATGTTAAAAATAATAAAGTTAAATTTTACAGTTTCCCTAAATTTAGTAACAAATCGGAGCAGAAGGAGAAATGGATCGCTGCAGTGAAAAAAATAAAATTATAGTAAAAGTGTCAGTCAATTGCAATTGGAAAAATCAGTGAATTTTTTATTTAAAGTTTGCAGCACTGATTATTTAACATGTTTAGCATAGGACCCTTTCGCGTCCCTCTTCATTACCCCGTTCTGACCAGCGAACCTCTTTAAAAAAATATTAGCATATTTGGTACTCACTGCTGTACTGCACAGTAATTCTATAATTAATCGATTAAAATAATAATTAAACTACCTAAAAGGAATATTTTTTTTAAAATCTTTAAATTTCTTAAATCATTTAAACTATTTTTATTTTATTCAAGAATATACATTTAGCAATAAAAATTAGTAAACGGATATTGTTATAGTTATTATCGGTAAAATGATGTTTAATAAAGCCAAAATTTTATTCATGCTGTTTAATAGGTTTTTAGTTGGTCTTTTTCTTTTGCTCATCTCCCTGCTTAAGATCTTTGTTAATTGTAAAGAAGGTTAACATTTTTCCTTCAAATCGTATTGCACTTATAGATTCCTTTCTCTACACAAGCTTTTGTAAATTTGATCAACTCTTGGTAATCTAGCTCTACCAAAGCCATTCTTATGATGTTATCATATTGTTACAAATCCGGTCTGTCAGCAACCGAGAAATTGACAGCGTCGTGGGTGCGTATTCGACCGCTTACTTTGTAACCGCCGACGGGGCCTAGGAAAGTCGCGCAACTTCTCGAATCCGCGTCGAATAATGGAGAAACAAGTAGAAAATCTGGAACTGTGATATCGAAAATATAAAAGGGGAAACGATTATAACGAGAATCGCTATAAGCTTATGTGTTTACGAATTATTAAATGTAAATAGTTATATAAAGTCGTAAAAGTTGTAAAGCTAAGTGAATATCTAAGTGATTAATGAAAATAGAATTTATTGTATTGAAATAAACATTGTTTTTGTGACTGGATCGAGAGTTTTAATCGCCGAACCCAAGATAGAACTAAAAGTTTTAACAGTGGTGTCATAAGTGGAAATTTTTTTCTGTAACGCGAAGAAGATTTATGGTGAACACAAGAAATACGCCTTACGACGACATGGAGGACGTTATAAAATTTATGAAAAATCAATTTAAGGAGTTAGAAAAACGACGACATAAAGAAAAATTGGAAAGAGAAAAACGCCGTTCGGAGGAAGAAAAACAACGACAAGAAGACCTCGAAAAATTTTTAGAAGAACAGAAAAAAGAAAGAGAAGAACAGAAGTAAGAAAGAGAAAAACAAAAGAAACTTCTAGAAAACAGAAAGAACAAAGGAAAGCAGATACCCAGAAACTTTTAGAACAGCAAGAAAAGTTCTTCGAACAAGTCGTACAGAAAACGGAAGAACAAATTGTTGAGTTAAAAGAGGATGTCAGGAAGATTGACGGCGAGTGGAGAAAAGAAGTAAATTTTTTTTTTTTTTTATGAAAATAGTCGCAAACAGGGTAGACCTATCGTGTGCGCCGCGGACGGCGACTATTAGAAGGGGAAGGGATTATAGAAAGGAAATAATTGTGGACACGCTTTTTAAAAAGTTGTAGGTCATAGTTCTCTGGAAAAACTGATTTTGGAAGCTTATTCCATTCCGTAGCAGCCCTGTAAAAGATGGATTCTTGATGAAGATTGGTCCTAGTAGTGTCAATCTTGAGAGTAAACGGGTGAGACTAATCAGCGTGCCGTGTTCTTCGGCCGAATGTGGCCAATGGTGGTACAAGAGTTTTTATTTCTCTGGAGCATCTGCCATGAAAATATCTGTAGAGCAATGACTGGTCTGCAACTTTTCTTCTATGTTCTAGAAGGTGAAGGGTATCTGTGAGAGTTGAGCTGTTTATCAAGCGAATGGCTCTTTTCTGAAAGGAATCTAAAAGACGAAGAGAATGCCTTGGTGCTGAACCCCAAATGTGCGAGCAATACTCCAGTAGAGGTCGGATTTGAGCCTTGTACGTCATCAACAGTTGATCAGGAGTAAAAAACTTTCTGGCTTTCCACAGAAAACCTAGCCTGTGGCTTGCCGACTTTGCGATGTTAGCAACATGGTCATGCCAAGACATATTATTGGACACCGTGACTCCCACAATCGAGATGAAGGGACTTGGTTCAAGGGTATTTCCGGACATTGTGATGGGATGATTTGAGGAATTCACTTTTTTGGAAAACGTGGCACTTTGCGTTTTTTGGGCGTTAAACTGAACAAGATTGTTGGTTTCCCACTCGACGATTGCTTTAAGATCTCTATTGATGGAATCAACCTGTTCCTGCCTGAGTCTATTTGTATCATTCACCGAAAGTGATCGATAGGATGTGAAAGTTGAGACAAGTGTGCTATCGTCTGCGAAACTATAAATGGGGTTCGTGGTGGTTTTCAAGAGGTCGTTGATGTGTAAAAGAAATAAGGTGGGGGACAGGATGGAACCCTGGGGGACCCCGGTATTAGTTTTAAACGCATCAGAAGAAATACCGTCAACTGCCACATGTAAGGAGCGATCTTGCATGAAGCTCAAGAGCCATTGGCGCAGTTTGGTTGGGAGACCGTAGGCAGATAATTTACTTAACAATGTCTGGTGCCAAACGTGGTCAAATGCTTTAGATATATCCTAGGCTATTGCACGGGATTCACCAAACTTTTCAATAGTGTTTGTCCAGAGCTGAGTGACATAAGTCAGCAAATCTCCAGTAGACTGAAGTTGTCGAAATCCATATTGTCTGTCATGGATTATCTTAAATTTTTCTAGATATTTGATAAGTTCTGTGTTAATCACTTTTTCCATAACTTTGGTTATGACTGAGAGCAATGCAATAGGGTGATAATTTGCAGGAATGGTCTTCTTTCCTTTTTTCGGAATCGGTTGGACTTAAGCGTTTTTCCACATGGACGGAAATACTCCTTTGCTGTATGATAACTTGAAGAGTCTACAGAGAACTGGAGTGAGCTCTTGAGCACAGGTCTTCAGGACAATTGTCGGAATTCCATCTGGTCCTACTGCCTTATTAGATTCAAGATTTCGTAGGATTTTCCTGATAGCGCGATGGCGGATAGTGACCTTAGGCATTGATGCGTTTATTCTAGGTATCGTTGGGGGTTGTTTTCCACTGGTATCGAGGGTTGAGTTAGAGCTGAACATTTCGGCCAGCAGATCCGCTTTTTCTTTGGAAGATACGGCTGTCGTGCCATCGGACCTCTCGAGTGGTGGTAAAGAAGAAGTTGTGAAATTCTTCTTTATGGCTTTGGCCAAAGACCAGAAAGTCTTTGATCCAGGAGGGGCATTGACAAGCTTGTTGCATATTCTCCTGTCGTAGGATTTTTTGGCAAGATCGATCGTTTTTTTGCAGGCGTTCCTCGCGTGGACAAAGGCTTCTCGGTTGGCAATTGTCGGGACTTCGCACCAGAGTCGATGTGCTTGATTTTTATCACGCACCGCACGGTTGCATTCTTGGTTGAACCAGGGTTTGGGGTTGAAGATCCGTCTTGTACCATGAGGAATGTATGAGTCCATACCTAGCCTTATGATTTCGGTTACAGATTCTGCACATGTTGATGGGTCTTGTAAGCGAAAGCAGACATCTTTTCATGGAAATGATAGGTAAAAGTCCCTCAGTTCATTCCATTTGGCTGATCTATAATGCCAGACAATAGAGGTACCAGGCGTAATTTTGGGCGGGGTTGTTTGTTTGGACGCGGCTGAGATGAGTTTATGATCAGATTTACCGAGCGGAGCGGTTATAGAGACTCGGTACTAGTCGGGATGTGTCGTGAAGAAGAGATCGAGAATGTTGGTTTGGTGATTGGGGTTATCGGGTATGCGGGTAGATTCTTCAACTAGCTGGGTCACGTTGTGGCTTATCGCAAAGTTCTCAGCTTCTAGACCGGCGTTGTCGGTGCGGTTGGATCTTAGCCAGTTCGCGTTGTGAACATTGAAATCACCCAAAAATATAACCTCTGTGTTGGGGTCGTTAGTTTGCAACAGCTCCAGCGTGTCGGAAAGATGTTGAAAGAGGTTGACGTAAGGAGGGTTCGTAGGAGAAAGATACAGGCAGCAGAGAAATTTTGCTGATTTTTGTAAGGTTAACTTGAACCACATGACCTCTAAGCCGTCCTTTGGTTCTAAGTTCTCCTGTCTACAACAGGAAATATCACTGTGAGTGTAAACACAAAGGCCGGTCTTAAATTTGAATCTTGTTTCGAGTTCGAACCCGGGCCACTGTACTACTTGGCGGCCAGCCTGCGGAACTGTTTCAATGCCCAGAGAGGCCTGACTGATGCCTGGATGCTTCCATTCGAATATAAACCAGAACACATTTCACCTGAGCGACCGGAAACTCTGACCAAGTGCCGAAACATGACTAGTCATTTCACGGCACCTTTAATCAGAGCGGTGGTGTTTCACCGGGCGATGGAGGGTGAACCATCTACCACCTACAGTACGAGATGAAGTAATGGACATCAAGAATAAGATTGACGCTGTTCTCAAGGGGGAAGTGTACACAATTAAAAAGGACGTACAAAGCCAGATTGCATCACTTCAAATTCAAGATCGTCGTGACAGGGTTGCCACATAGGAAATTTCAGTGAAACTACCACTTTTTGATGGACAATCATCCTGATCTATGTATCGCAGACAGTTCGAAGCTGCAGCCTCGTCAAATGGGTGGAAATATGAAAAGAAGGCTACTGCACTCATAGTGGCCTTGAGAGGACAAGCTTTGGGAATGCTGCAGACAATCCCTGCCGACCAACAAAACAAATATGGAGACCTAGTAGCTGTACTGGAGTTAAGGTATGGCGATCAACACCGGTAACAGCTATACCGAGCGCAGATGAAAACACGGGTGCAGAAACTTGGCGAAAGTCTACAAGAGTTCGAGGCGGATGTGAGAAGGTTGATCCAGTTAGCGTACTCACAGGCACCGGAAGACTTCAGGGAGCAACTGGGCGTCCAGCTATTTATCGATGGACTTAGGGATCCAGAGATCCAGAGGACGCTACGATTGACGAACTTCAATAGAAGTGGTGAAGCCTTGGTACGATCATTGATAGTGGAGGCAGCCTTTACTACTTCGAGGCCAAAAATTCAAGCAGTGTCAATCGAAGAACCAGATCATCAAAGCGACGCAGCTAACGGGCTTTTCAGAAAAATTTTAAATGAAATCAGGTCTGTAAGAATTCCAGGACTTTCCGAGAAAATAGTCTATGCCACATTGAAAAGTGACCATAGGTGCTGCGTTGGAGTAGTTTAGCCATTCAGAGGATCCCCAAACCATTTACTGATTGCACAATCCTTAGTTAGGACAGAACAAACTATTCCTGTAAGAGTTGCTAACGTATACCCCAAGGGAATAACGCTTAAAAAAGATGACATAATTGGAGCCTGTGAACCTGTGTCTTCGATAACAAGATGCGACGAGGCAAATCATCAGAATCGAAGGAAAGACTCCGACATTGTATTGGGAAGTCTAGAATCATCCTTAGGACATCTATCGATGGATGAATATAACGCTGCCAGGAAATTCATCAGATCCGAAAGTGACATCTTTGATTCAACAACAGCAGGACGAACCAACTTGGTCCAGCACAGGATTGATACTGGTTAAGCTCATCCGATTTGACAACCAACAAGACGACTACCATTTGCGAAACAGCAAGAGGTTGAAAAGCTGGTTAAAAAGATAATGGAAGATGGAGTGTTTGAAGAATCAGCAAGCCGTTGGTCTGCGCCGATTGTGTTGGTTTCTAAAAAGAATGGATCTACAAGGTTCTGTGTGGACTACAGAAAATTAAATGATGTAACGAAGGACATCTACCCATTTTGGTTATTGGAGTTTTAATCGCCGAACCCAACTAAAAGTTTTAACAATATGCTTGTATAAACTCTATAAATAGCTGATGCAATGTTTTGTTGCATTCCCATTATTTCTCCAATAATGGCCTTATAGTGAATATCTGATCTATTTTTGATTGATTTTTCCAAAAACCACATTGGTAATCTCCTATTTGCCATTTCACACACGCGGTCAATCGTTCCAATAGCATTAAAGAAAATACTTCATATTTATATATTTATTGGGGACATGAAAGTAGAAAAGATTTTATAAAATACAATGTTTTTATAAAGCTATTTAAGAAATTCAGACCCTTCGAAATTAGCTTTTTTTCACTTCTGCTTCTGATTAACTGAGCCGTTGTCGATGTACTTGGTCCGCTGGCAGTTTCATCATGTGTTCTTGGACTGCTGGCAGTTTCATCATTAAAATACACATCCATTACATTGAGTGAATCTTGGAGTTTCAGTCTGAGTTCTTCAATGATACATGTTTCGGAATTTGCAAATTGCGCATTAACCAAATTTTCAGTATTAAATACTACCTGAAAATAATCGTGAATAAGGTCTTTAATAAGTCTTATGTTTCCTTCTGTAAGGAGCTGATCTTCCATATCGTCACACATACTTTTATTTAATGTCACAATTTTTTTGACACTATAAATACTTGATGAACACACTTGATTTATACAAATTAATTTTTTTATTGAGGTGGCTTTTTTTTTATTTACTATTCGTTGCGTGACAGTGGTTGTAGGGGGCAAGCAGAACTATCGAAGCGAACGAAGTGGCAAAAGAACGCAACATAACTGGTCGGTTTGACGCTATACTTATCCTGTGGTTTGACATTAAATTGTAATCGTAAAAAAAAATTAACATGGGCCATACGACTTGGTGTGTGGTTAAGTGTCATAGCAATGTCAAAAAAAAAATAGTTAAATTTTACAGTTTCCCTAAATAAAGTAACAAATCGGAGCAGAAGGATAAATGGATCGCTGCAGTGAGAAAAGTAAAATTATAGTAAAAGTGTCTGTCAATTGCAATTAGAAAAATCAGTTCATTTTTTATTTGAAGTTGGCAGCGCTTATTGTTTAACATGTTTAGCATAAGACCCCCTCGCTTCCCTCTTCATTACCCCGTTCTGACCAGCGAACCTCTTTAAAAAAATATTAGCATATTTGGTACTCACTGCTGTACTGCACAGTAATTCTATAATTAAACGATTAAAATAATAATTAAACTACCTAAAAGGAATATTTTTTTTAAAATCTTTAAATTTCTTAAATCATTTAAACTCTTTTTATTTTATTCAAGAATATACATTCAGCAATAAATATTAGTAAACGGATATTGTTATAGTTATTATCGGTAAAATGATGTTTAATAAAGCCAAAATTCTATTCACGCCTTTTAATAGGTTTTTAGTAGGTCTCTTTCTTTTGCGCATCTTCCTGCTCTAGATCTTTGTTAATTGTAAAGAAGGTCAACATTTTTTCTTCAAGTCCTATCGCACTCATAGATTCCTTTCTCCACACAAGCTTTTGTAAATTTGATTCCTTTCCTCCTCTGTATTTCATTCTTCGTAAGGATGTAGAGACGTTAACGTTCCCTGGAATAAGTAATTAAGTGGTTTACCGTTTGCCTGTTTGATCGCAGTGTTACAGCCGGTTCAATCTGAACATGATTATCGCTTGTGAGTATCCGGTATCAAGCCCTTAGGGAAGTCAATCTTTAATAGTCTTAACCCGGTACTTACGTATCTGCTGCCCTACGCCAGGGTTAGGAATGTGTTAGGGAAATGATAAGGTTTGGACTGGAAAATGGTATGGGACAATGGTTTTCCCCGTATGGTCTTGGATGATAAACCAACATTCGCGTGGGCAGGGTCGCGTCCCTGAAGTAGATATATCATTTATCGGGATTATCACTAAGTATCTACCCGCTACCTGGATTAACTTTTGGTAATCCAGCTCTACCATGGCCTTTCACAATTCCACTATTATGATGTTATCATAGGCTTGTTAAAAGTCTATAAATAGCTGATGCAATGTTTTGTTGCATTCCCAATATTTCTCCAATAACGGCCTTATAGTGAATATCTGATCTATTGTTGATTGATTTTTCCAAAAACCACACTGGTAATCTCCTATTTGCCATTTCACACACGCGGTCAATCGTTCCAATAGCATTAAAAAAAATACTTCATATTTATATATTTATTGGGGACATGAAAGTAGAAAAGATTTTATAAAATACAATGTTTTTATAAAGCTATTTAAGAAATTTAGACACTTCGAAATTAGCTTTTTTTCACTTCTGCTTCTGACTAACTGAGCCGTTGTCGATGTACTTGGTCCGCTGGCAGTTTCATCATGTGTACTTGGACTGCTGGCAGTTTCATCATTGAAATACACATCCAATACACTGAGTGAATCTAGGAGTTTCAGTCTAAGTTCTTCAATGACACATGTTTCGTAATTTGCAAATTGCGCATTAAACAAATTTTCAGTATTAAATACTACCTGAAAATAATCGTGAATAAGGTCTTAAAATTAAATGATGTCACGAAGAACATCTACACATTTTGGTTATTGGAGTTTTAAAAGCCGAACCCAAGCTAGAACTAAAAGTTTTAACAATATGCTTGTTTAAAGTCTATAAATAGCTGATGCAATGTTTTGTTGCATTCCCATTATTTCTCCAATAACGGCCTTATAGTGAATATCTGATCTATTGTTGATTGATTTTTCCAAAAACCACACTGGTAATCTCCTATTTGCCATTTCACACACGCGGTCAATCGTTCCAATAGCATTAAAGAAAATACTTCATATTTATATATTTATTGGGGACATGAAAGTAGAAAAGATTTTATAAAATACAATGTTTTTATAAAGCTATTTAAGAAATTCAGACACTTCGAAATTAGTTTTTTTTCACTTCTGCTTCTGACTAACTCAGCCGTTGTCGATGTACTTGGTCCGCTGGCAGTTTCATCATGTGTACTTGGACTGCTGGCAGTTTCATCATTGAAATACACATCCAATACACTGAGTGAAACTAGGAGTTTCAGTCTAAGTTCTTCAATGACACATGTTTCGTAATTTGCAAATTACCCATTAAACAAATTTTCAGTATTAAATACTACCTGAAAATAATCGTGAATAAGGTCTTAAAATTAAATGATGTCACGAAGAACATCTACCCATTTTGGTTATTGGAGTTTTAATCGCCGAACCCAAGCTAGAACTAAAAGTTTTAACAATATGCTTGTATAAAGTCTATAAATAGCTGATGCAATGTTTTGTGGCATTCCCATTATTTCTCCAATAATGGCCTTATAGTGAATATCTGATCTATTGTTGATTGATTTTTCCAAAAACCACACTGGTAATCTCCTATTTGCCATTTCACACACGCGGTCAATCGTTCCAATAGCATTAAAGAAAATACTTTATATTTATATATTTATTGGGGACATGAAAGTAGAAAAGATTTTATAAAATACAATGTTTTTATAAAGCTATTTAAGAAATTCAGACCCTTCGAAATTAGCTTTTTTTCACTTCTGCTTCTGATTAACTGAGCCGTTGTCGATGTACTTGGTCCGCTGGCAGTTTCATCATGTGTACTTGGACTGCTGGCAGTTTCATCATTAAAATACACATCCATTACATTGAGTGAATCTTGGAGTTTCAGTCTGAGTTCTTCAATGATACATGTTTCGGAATTTGCAAATTGCGCATTAACCAAATTTTCAGTATTAAATACTACCTGAAAATAATCGTGAATAAGGTCTTTAATAAGTCTTATGTTTCCTTCTGTAAGGAGCTGATCTTCCATATCGTCACACATACTTTTATTTAATGTCACAATTTTTTTGACACTATAAATACTTTATGAACACACTTGATTTATACAAATTAATTTTTTTATTGAGGTTGCTTTTTTTTTATTTACTATTCGTTGCGTGACAGTGGTTGTAGGGGGCAAGCAGAACTATCGAAGCGAACGAAGTGGCAAAAGAACGCAACATAACTGGTCGGTTTGACGGTATACTTATCCTGTGGTTTGACATTAAATTGTAATTGTAAAAAAAAATTAACATGGGCCATACGACTTGGTGTGTGGTTAAGTGTCATAGCAATGTCAAAAAAAATAAAGTTAAATTTTACAGTTTCCCTAAATAAAGTAACAAATCGGAGCAGAAGGATAAATGGATCGCTGCAGTGAGAAAAGTAAAATTATAGTAAAAGTGTCTGTCAATTGCAATTAGAAAAATCAGTTCATTTTTTATTTGAAGTTGGCAGCGCTGATTGTTTAACATGTTTAGCATAAGACCCCCTCGCGTCCCTCTTCACTACCCCGTTCTGACCATCGAACGTCTTTAAAAAAATATTAGCATATTTGGTACTCACTGCTGTACTGCACAGTAATTCTATAATTAAACGATTAAAATAATAATTAAACTACCTAAAAGGAATATTTTTTTTAAAATCTTTAAATTTCTTAAATCATTTAAACTCTTTTTATTTTATTCAAGAATATACATTCAGCAATAAATATTAGTAAACGGATATTGTTATAGTTATTATCGGTAAAATGATGTTTAATAAAGCCAAAATTCTATTCATGCCTTTTAATAGGTTTTAAGTAGGTCTCTTTCTTTTGCGCATCTTCCTGCTCTAGATCTTTGTTAATTGTAAAGAAGGTTAACATTTTTTCTTCAAGTCCTATCGCACTCATAGATTCCTTTCTCTACACAAGCTTTTGTAAATTTGATTCCTTTCCTCCTCTGTATTTCATTCTTCGTAAGGATGTAGAGACGTTAACGTTCCCTGGAATAAGTAATTAAGTGGTTTACCGTTTGCCTGTTTGATCGCAGTGTTACAGCCGGTTCAATCTGAACATGATTGTCGCTTGTGAGTATCCGGTATCAAGCCCTTAGGGAAGTCAATCTTTAATAGTCTTAACCCGGTACTGACGTATCTGCTGCCCTACGCCAGGGTTAGGAATGTGTTAGGGAAATGATAAGGTTTGGACTGGAAAATGGTATGGGACAATGGTTTTCCCCGTATGGTCTTGGATGATAAACCAACATTCGCGTGGGCAGGGTCGCGTCCCTGAAGTAGATATATCATTTATCGGGATTATCACTAAGTATCTACCCGCTACCTGGATTAACTTTTGGTAATCCAGCTCTACCATGGCCTTTCACAATTCCACTATTATGATGTTATCATAGGCTTGTTAAAAGTCTATAAATAGCTGATGCAATGTTTTGTTGCATTCCCAATATTTCTCCAATAACGGCCTTATAGTGAATATCTGATCTATTGTTGATTGATTTTTCCAAAAAACAAACTGGTAATCTCCTATTTGCCATTTCACACACGCGGTCAATCGTTCCAATAGCATTAAAGAAAATACTTCATATTTATATATTTATTGGGGACATGAAAGTAGAAAAGATTTTATAAAATACAATGTTTTTATAAAGCTATTTAAGAAATTCAGACACTTCGAAATTAGCTTTTTTTCACTTCTGCTTCTGACTAACTCAGCCGTTGTCGATGTACTTGGTCCGCTGGCAGTTTCATCATGTGTACTTGGACTGCTGGCAGTTTCATCATTGAAATACACATCCAATACACTGAGTGAAACTAGGAGTTTCAGTCTAAGTTCTTCAATGACACATGTTTCGTAATTTGCAAATTACCCATTAAACAAATTTTCAGTATTAAATACTACCTGAAAATAATCGTGAATAAGGTCTTAAAATTAAATGATGTCACGAAGAACATCTACCCATTTTGGTTATTGGAGTTTTAATCGCCGAACCCAAGCTAGAACTAAAAGTTTTAACAATATGCTTGTTTAAAGTCTAGAAATAGCTGATGCAATGTTTTGTTGCATTCCCATTATTTCTCCAATAACGGCCTTATAGTGAATATCTGATCTATTGTTGATTGATTTTTCCAAAAACCACACTGGTAATCTCCTATTTGCCATTTCACACACGCGGTCAATCGTTCCAATAGCATTAAAGAAAATACTTCATATTTATATATTTATTGGGGACATGAAAGTAGAAAAGATTTTATAAAATACAATGTTTTTATAAAGCTATTTAAGAAATTCAGACCCTTCGAAATTAGCTTTTTTTCACTTCTGCTTCTGATTAACTGAGCCGTTGTCGATGTACTTGGTCCGCTGGCAGTTTCATCATGTGTACTTGGACTGCTGGCAGTTTCATCATTAAAATACACATCCATTACATTGAGTGAATCTTGGAGTTTTAGTCTGAGTTCTTCAATGATACATGTTTCGGAATTTGCAAATTGCGCATTAACCAAATTTTCAGTATTAAATACTACCTGAAAATAATCGTGAATAAGGTCTTTAATAAGTCTTATGTTTCCTTCTGTAAGGAGCTGATCTTCCATATCGTCACACATACTTTTATTTAATGTCACAATTTTTTTGACACTATAAATACTTGATGAACACACTTGATTTATACAAATTAATTTTTTTATTGAGGTGGCTTTTTTTTTATTTACTATTCGTTGCGTGACAGTGGTTGTAGGGGGCAAGCAGAACTATCGAAGCGAACGAAGTGGCAAAAGAACGCAACATAACTGGTCGGTTTGACGCTATACTTATCCTGTGGTTTGACATTAAATTGTAATTGTAAAAAAAAATTAACATGGGCCATACGACTTGGTGTGTGGTTAAGTGTCATAGCAATGTCAAAAAAAATAAAGTTAAATTTTACAGTTTCCCTAAATAAAGTAACAAATCGGAGCAGAAGGATAAATGGATCGCTGCAGTGAGAAAAGTAAAATTATAGTAAAAGTGTCTGTCAATTGCAATTAGAAAAATCAGTTCATTTTTTATTTGAAGTTGGCAGCGCTTATTGTTTAACATGTTTAGCATAAGACCCCCTCGCTTCCCTCTTCATTACCCCGTTCTGACCAGCGAACCTCTTTAAAAAAATATTAGCATATTTGGTACTCACTGCTGTACTGCACAGTAATTCTATAATTAAACGATTAAAATAATAATTAAACTACCTAAAAGGAATATTTTTTTTAAAATCTTTAAATTTCTTAAATCATTTAAACTCTTTTTATTTTATTCAAGAATATACATTCAGCAATAAATATTAGTAAACGGATATTGTTATAGTTATTATCGGTAAAATGATGTTTAATAAAGCCAAAATTCTATTCATGCCTTTTAATAGGTTTTTAGTAGGTCTCTTTCTTTTGCGCATCTTCCTGCTCTAGATCTTTGTTAATTGTAAAGAAGGTCAACATTTTTTCTTTAAGTCCTATCGCACTCATAGATTCCTTTCTCTACACAAGCTTTTGTAAATTTGATTCCTTTCCTCCTCTGTATTTCATTCTTCGTAAGGATGTAGAGACGTTAACGTTCCCTGGAATAAGTAATTAAGTGGTTTTCCGTTTGCCTGTTAGGTCGCAGTGTTATAGCCGGTTCAATCTGAACATGATTGTCGCTTGTGAGTATCCGGTATCAAGCCCTTAGGGAAGTCAATCTTTAATATTCTTAACCCGGTACTGACGTATCTGCTTCCCTACGCCAGGGTTAGGAATGTGTTAGGGAAATGATAAGGTTTGGACTGGAAAATGGTATGGGACAATGGTTTTCCCCGTATGGTCTTGGATGATAAACCAACATTCGCGTGGGCAGGGTCGCGTCCCTGAAGTAGATATATCATTTATCGGGATTTTCACTAAGTATCTACCCGCTACCTGGATTAACTTTTGGTAATCCAGCTCTACCATGGCCTTTCACAATTCCACTATTATGATGTTATCATAGGCTTGTTAAAAGTCTATAAATAGCTGATGCAATGTTTTGTTGCATTCCCATTATTTCTCCAATAACGGCCTTATAGTGAATATCTGATCTATTGTTGATTGATTTTTCCAAAAACCACACTGGTAATCTCCTATTTGCCATTTCACACACGCGGTCAATCGTTCCAATAGCATTATAAAGCTATTTATGAAATTTATACACTTCGAAATTAGCGTTTTTTCACTTCTGCTTCTGATTAACTGAGCCGTTGTCGATGTACTTGGTCCGCTGGCAGTTTCATCATGTGTACTTGGACTGCTGGCAGTTTCATCATTGAAATACACATCCAATACACTGAGTGAATCTAGGAGTTTCAGTCTGAGTTCTTCAATGACACATGTTTCGTAATTTGCAAATTGCGCATCAAACAAATTTTCAGTATTAAATACTACCTGAAAATAATCGTGAATAAGGTCTTAAAATTAAATGATGTCACGAAGGACATCTACCCATTTTGGTTATTGGAGTTTTAATCGCCGAACCCAAGCTAGAACTAAAAGTTTTAACAATATGCTTGTTTAAAGTCTATAAATAGCTGATGCAATGTTTTGTTGCATTCCCATTATTTCTCCAATAACGGCCTTATAGTGAATATCTGATCTATTGTTGATTGATTTTTCCAAAAACCACACTGGTAATCTCCTATTTGCCATTTCACACACTCGGTCAATCGTTCCAATAGCATTAAAGAAAATACTTCATATTTATATATTTATTGGGGACATGAAAGTAGAAAAGATTTTATAAAATACAATGTTTTTATAAAGCTATTTAAGAAATTCAGACACTTCGAAATTAGCTTTTTTTCACTTCTGCTTCTGATTAACTGAGCCGTTGTCGATGTACTTGGTCCGCTGGCAGTTTTATCATGTGTACTTGGACTGCTGGCAGTTTCATCATGTGTACTTGGACTGCTGGCAGTTTCATCATTAAAATACACATCCATTACATTGAGTGAATCTTGGAGTTTCAGTCTGAGTTCTTCAATGATACATGTTTCGGAATTTGCAAATTGCGCATTAACCAAATTTTCAGTATTAAATACTACCTGAAAATAATCGTGAATAAGGTCTTTAATAAGTCTTATGTTTCCTTCTGTAAGGAGCTGATCTTCCATATCGTCACACATACTTTTATTTAATGTCACAATTTTTTTGACACTATAAATACTTGATAATTATTGTCACTCAGTATACATGTAAATTAAAAGATTTTGTTAAAATAGAATTTTTTGAAAAAACTACTCAAATTTTTTCAACATGATTATGAATAGATAAAAAAAATTCTACCAAAACCTTTTAAAATCCTAACCTCGAAACTGATACTGAATGACAAAACATTATATATATTTTTTCATGCGTACTTACCGTGATTTTAGTAAAATATCAAATATTGTTGCACAAGTTACTTGCCTTTTTAATTATTACAGAAGAACTGATTTTTAGTTTAGTTACGTTATTACTATACGTATACGTAAATAAAGTTCGATTTTTGAGCTATCAGAATGCGACACGAGGTAATCCCACAGCGATTAATTTAAATTTTTTATTGAAAGTCACAAACAGATCGGTATTATTTAATAATTTTAAAATACTAATTATAAATTTTTTATTTTTAAAACAAAAATTAATTTGAAAATCCAAAAATTTATTTCATAGCTTTAGGTTTTTACTTCACGATTTACTTTTTTTTTATTCGTCTTAATGCAATGATCTCTAAAGCATGGACTAAAGTCCATGCAGACGAAGTCGTGAGTAAAAGCTAGTGTCAAATATTATTTAAATTCGTAATGGCATAATTTTTTAAATAATCGAACAAACGAATATTATTTGTGCTTAAGCTAAAAATCCGAATAAAATATTTTAGACAAAGAATTCAATGACAAATGACCGACCATTACTGTAATGGTCTGTATGTGCAAATAGATATATAGTTACACAAAGCCCTGCTAACAGGGCGTCGTGTTCGGCGCCACCAATTGATGTTAAAATGTCGTGTGTTTAAAGTGACAGCTTGTATGACGTGCAATCGCTCGGCGTAAATACCATCGCATTATATGTGTATAATTTTGATCAAAGCCCAGCCTTTAGTCAGACAGGTAGCTTAGGCAAGCAGTGACCGTGTTGTTTTCAAACGATACTGTCATACTACTACTTTGAAATTATAACATACGCGTGAATTTGGCACTCTAATTAATTTTAAAACAACAATTACATCGTGAAACGACTCGAATTTTTTTTGATACCGTTAAATGGCTTTTGAAAATCAACACTTTAATTATAAACGTATTAGTTTGCACGTAAATAAAATTTAACGCATCCTTTCTTTTTTTCTTCTTTTTTCTGTTCCATATCAGGTCCCACTAACGTTGGAAAATACATTAACGAGTATTTCGCGGTTTTCGAGTAATCTAAATAATTGTTCGGCACTGCGAATTCCAGTCCAATCGCGAATGATTTTTAGCCATGACATCTGCTTTCTTCCAATTCCTCTGCGGCCCTCGATATTACCTTTTATTATATGCTAAAAAAATTGGTCTTCATTAAGAACATGCCCTAGATACGATATTCCTCTTTTATTATTAGCTTTAAATAATTCTGCATGGCTGTCGTCCAGGGTTAGGTTAGGTTAGGTATCATGTGAGTGGGGCGTGGTTGCCCCTCCACCGCGACCATTAGTAGGTCTATTGTGGCTCACCCCCAGAGGCTACAGTTCACCGCACAATCAGCCCTTCTTACGTTCATGGTTGTATAGGGTGAGATTTTTTTGAAATCGGTAGGCTTTAGGTTGGTGTAACCAAAAGTGTTAAACCTTAATCTTCCCAGGCCGGGGCATGAACATAGTATATGTTCAGCAGTTTCGTCTTCCACGCAGCAAAACCGACAGTCCGTTTGTTGGTTCAGACCGATCTTTCTAAGGTGGTGTCTTAGACGACGACAGTGTCCTGTAAGCAGTCCCGTTAGAATTCGCAGGTCATTTCTGCTCCATTCTAGGATCTGCTTAGTTGTGTTTCTCGAGGGTTTAGGAAAAAATGCCTTCGAGTGAGTTAACCCTGGTATATCGGACCATTACGTGAGTATTTTCCTCTCCGCTCAGTCTGAAATAATTGTTTTGGCGGCACTTGTGGTGACTTCAAAAACCGGTTCTGGTCCAGTGAACGCAGATTCGGCCCCCTATTTTGCAAGGGTGTCGGCTTTTCCGTTTCCCTCCACCCCCTGGTGACCAGGTACCCACAGCAGGGTCACCCTGTTGTTCGCACCAAGGTACTCTAGGGATTCGATGCAATTCCATACAAGTTTAGAATTTATCTTGTTGGAGCTTAGTGCTTTAAAAGCAGCCTGGCTGGTCGTCCAGGGTATTCGTAGCATTCTTCTATGCAACTCGAACGCATCCAGTGGATTGATCGCAGTAGCCTTTAGAGTCCAGATCTCAGCTCCAAATAACAACACAGAGACCAAAAAATATTACATTTGATCATTTTTTGACGCAGTTTAAGGTTTAAGTTGTCGTTACAGAAGAATGATTTTAGATTTCAGAAAAGTTGTGTGGGCTGTTTCAACTCTGCACTTAATCTCTTTACCTGGGTCTGGTTGTTCCTCCTGAACAATATTAACGCGACATTATGAAATTATCCAAAACATTATTTTATCTTTTTCTTAAGTACATTTTAGGAGTTTATCGAGTGTATTTGAATAGTAAGCTATGCATATTTTATCTCGTTAATGACAGCTATCAAAACAATTCTTTTAAATTTACAGTTTTAAAGAATTTGTTGGAAAATAAACAGTTTTGTGTAGTACTTGTGATATATTTTCGTTAAAATTAAGCATATAAATTGTTGCTTTTTTAAAAGTAATACGTTTTTTGTGGTAGACTGTTTAATTTTTGACCACAAACTATTAGAAAAAGGAATCGAGCAAGGTATTTAACCACAGAGCTCAAAGAACTAGAAGGCCAATGACATGCTACATAACCATGCCCTACCGTAGCTTATCGTGCACATGTGAGCATGCGCAGTAGAGAAACGATAGTGCCAGGGGCGGCCTCAGAAAAATTTTATCACCAAATTTACTCCGCAAATCTCGAATCGACATTTTTCAAGGAATTGTCCCAATAGTTATAAATCGCCCTGTATATTAGCTAGTAGATATCAGGTACTATCTCAAAAAATATTAATATTTAGATGGACAAATCTTTTAATATAATTAAGTTTTTTCAAAAATTTAGCATTATTAGTTTTTTCAGAGGTCAACAAAAACAGCATAGTAAAAAAATAAATGAACATATTTTAAAACATATAACATCCCTAAAGTACAAAAACTATTGGTGTGGAAAAAGTATTAATTTTGATAATTCTTTTCTCTCTAATTCTACCCATACATTTTCAGTCTGGAGTTTGGAAAAACTATAAAAACGAATGAACAATAAATAAACAAGATTTCACAATATTTCCAGTACAAGAGTCGACTCCATTTTTTCTGTTTAATAATTGAAAATAATCAAGATCTCTTCTCTCTTCTTCTAATGCAAAAATGCACACTTCACACTTGATCAATTTCTTGATAGAGTGGGTAAGAATTTGATAATTTATTGGAATTACTCTTTATCAATGACCATGTCGTTTATGTCAATGTTATATTTCTTTATCAGAAATATTTTATCCAATGTTATTACTGGTTAAATTTGTTTCTGTGATGATGTGGTCAGAATTGTGATGTTGTCAATGCAAAACAATTTTCATGTATACTGTTGATTTCATGACGTAACATCTGCCTTTTAAAGGTGTAATAAAAGCGAAAAGCCGTTGAATTATTGTTCCAACTATTTTAGCCACTGTAAATTTCATAAACTAATAAGTTACAGTTGCATTTCAAATTAATGTACATATCTGAGACAACAGAAAAATAGTGCAAGGCGGTCCTGGCTAAATTTGTATGACAATATATTTGTAAGTATACCTTGTCTTTTAATATACTCTTCATATATTTCTATAATTAATTTAATTGTTACAGAGAAGTCCAAAATTAAAGTTTTGTTTTGTGAAACATATATTGGTCATCCATCAGTATGTTTGAGACCTTTCTAATAATTCAATCCATTTTCAAAAAAATCATTCCACAAATCTTTGTTTTTTTCTTTATAGGTGCTTTGTAGGATTTGCCCAGTGGATTTCTGGAATTTAGTACATCAAATAATCTATCTATTAGTCTAATAAAAGCCAACCAATTCTCCGATAAATCTTTAAATCACTAATCGGTAATCAAACAACAACCGCAAACAAAAAGAAAAGTACCTGATTCCGGGTCTGGTTAAAGTCTACGTCAGACAAATTGACAGACGTTGATTCCTACAGAGTTGCCAGGTGAACTGATAATTCCGATCAGAACTTTCATAATAAATCACGCGAATCTCTTGTTGTTAGCCAATTAGATTAATATATGTTACTCTGCAGATTCTGTTATGAAGTTCTATATGATTTTGTACAGCTGGTTATCATCAGTGAGTAATATGAACTAAATCCTAATGCACAATAATCAGATTTGCGTATGAAAACATATAACTGGAAATGTTGTCGACAATGTGCGCATGCTCACATGTGTACGAAGCACACTAATGGTATCGAATTTTAGGGATTTTTTAGCCTTACATTGGCATTCTAGTTCTTTGAGTTCTGTGTATTTAACTGAACAAGAGGTAGTACGGGCCTCAGTTTTATTGGATGAAAGCATAGACCTATTATCCAGAGGAGACGCAACATTCCATTCATAAAACTCTGTTTGTTTTGTCGCAATGATTACACGAGAGTGGCCATGAGTATGACAAAGAATACCAATCGATTTTCTTTGTCCCGTCCTCGTGCTGGCAACGCTGTAAAATTTTTGTCGACTTATAACCATGCTTGTAATCAGTGGTGTGCTGTTTGTTCAAAACGAGAATATATCGGGTAATATTTAGTTTTTTATTAGAATATATTTATTAATAGGTGATACTGAGTTTTTTATCAAATTGAATTGTTGTAGCCTACTAGAAGTATTTTCTAAACCCCAAAAGTTGGGCGCCACATTTTGTTACCCTACCTAAACTGTTTTTCAAAAGTTACAAAAGTGGGGTGCCAATTTTGTGTAACTTTAAAAAACTTAGGTACTAATTCCCCAATTGTTGGGCGACAATTTTGTGTTACGTTAAAGTTTCCTTTCTAATGCCAATTGTGTGTAATGTTATAAGTTACTTTTATGAAAGTAAATTATTCCAACTCAAGTGCTGCTAATTGTCTAGCGAACACTTTTACTAATACCTGTTAAACTAAATTATTTTGTCAAATTAAAGTACTGAAAAAGAATTTTAAATAATTTTACCTAACTGTATGAAATATAAAAAAAAACAAAAAAAATATAATTATCATTAATATTAATTGTACAAATAAAATGTAATGTATTTTAAATATTAATGTTCAAACTATTTATTAACAGCTTAACTATTTATTAACAGCTTAATAACCTAAAGGAAAAGATTAAAATATTATACTCAGGGTTCCGTGACTTCTTGATTTCTCGATTGGATTAAATTTGAGGTGATGTATAGATTTCTTTTGAAATAATACTATAAAATGGATCAGGAAGGTATATAGCTCTTTAAATAACAACGTAAGAAGGATGATACCACTGAATAAGTGTTGCTGAATAACAGGGAAATAATGAACTTTTTTGAGAATATCTCGAAAAGTATTAAATTCTGCATCGTTTGAATTTTAGATTCGTGTTTTACGCCTCAAAATAATACCTGTTTATTTTAATATTGAAATCGTCGTCGCTACACCACTGAATGAAAATATAGTAAACAATAAGATATTCCAACTTACTTATGAAAATATACCCTGGGGCTTAAATTGTCAGGTTTTTTACACACTTGGCAATAACGAATCATTTCTTCCACTTAATTTCACTGAATTTTACCAATAATATGCTGAAAATCACCGATAATACACCAAAATCTCGTTGCAACACCTTCGGCAACAGCGCTACTAATAATAGCTGATTTCGTAGTAAACACACATTTTTGCACGTGGAACCATTCGGACAAGCCGTGCGGCATTGTCGCTTATTGAGCAACACATTTCTATGATCTAACGGAATGAAATAGTTTAATGGTTTAATATTTCATAAAATAGGTTGTATTATTCAGGTTGTTATAATTCATGAATTATTAATAAGAGATAGCATTATGGTCACAATATTGTTGCAAATATAATCAACAAATACTATAAACGATTCAATAACAATCACAAATCTCTTGCCATAACTGGAGAGCAGGCAACATCACAGCACAACACATTCCAGTCGGCCGCATAAAGATAATACAGTCGACCAGAGAGTGGGGATGTATGATCGTGTTTAAAAGTAAATAGTTCCGTTTTCTCTGATAATAGGTCTATTGATAAAAGATATTATGCTGCCAATTTGTTGGGCAAAAATCGTTACACAATAAATCATGTGTAAGACGGTTGGATGAGATAGGAAATTATTTTAGAAGATGAACGTATTATTGGACAATGGGCTTTAGAAAAGGACTGTCACGGGCTCTGTGATCAGAAACGAACTCGAAGCTGTCCGCAATGTCACAATTTCTTCTAAAACAGTTAAAAGACGGTTAAATGAAGCTGGATGAAACAATAGGAGACCAGTCACTGCAACCTTGTTTACTAAAGGGAACAGAGTTTCCAGGTTACGTTTTGTTTGAAATTATCCAAATTGGTCTGTGGATAATTGCAAAATTTTCACAGATGATACTAGTGGTAATAACAGGACCACCAGCTTGATGATTCACCTACTTAAAATCTTTTTAAAGGCCACATATATCACAAATGCAAAGAGTAATTTAGTGAGTCGCAGTTCGGGTTTCGGTAAAAGGGAGGCTTTATTTGGACTGCTTTATTTGGAAGGCATTTTATCGAGTCAAGCATGATGTCTTAAAAGATATTGGATGGAATGGGAAGGATGTTCGCATAATCGCAAATTTATACTAAAATCAAACACCACTCGTCCTGCGGACTCGTGGTGTTTTCAAGCAACTCAGTTTCGTTATGAAAAAAATCGACAGACTTATATCGAAAATTCAATCCCTTGTGGTCCTAAAACCACACTGGTAATCTCCTATTTGCCATTTCACACATGCGGTCAATCGTTCCAATAGCATTAAAGAAAATACTTTATATTTATATATTTCTTAGGTACATGTAATTCTAACAAATTATTACAAATACAATGTTTTTATTAAACTAAATTATTTAAGAAAATTAGCCACTCCAAAATTATCCTTTTCGCGGTTCTGCATTTGATTAACTGAGCCTGGTAATCAAACGTTTCCGTTGTCGGTGTACTTGGTCCGCTGGCAGTTTCCTCATGTGTACTTGGACTGCTGGCAGTTTCAACATTGAAATACTTTATTTCCATTACAAGGATTGAACGTAGGAGTCTCAGTCTGAGTTCTTCAATGTCACATGTTTCGTCTTTTGTAATTAGCGCTGTTAACAAATTTTCAGTATTAATTATTACCTGTAAATAATCGTAAATAATGTCTAGAATACGTCTTCTGTGTCCTTCTAAAAGGAGCTGAGCTTTCATATCGTCACACATACTTTTATTTAATGTCACAATTTTTTTGACACTATAAATACTTGATTATCTCACTTGATTTATACAAATTAATTTTTTTACTGAGGTTGGCTTCTTTATATTTACTATTCGTTGTGGGACAGTGGTTGGAGGGGGCAAGCAGAACTATCGAAGCGAACGGAGTGACAAAAGAACGCAACATAGCTGGTCCGTTTGACGCTATACTTATACTGTGGTTTGACATTAGATTGTATTGTAAAAAAAAATTAACATGGGCCATACGACTTGCTGTGTGGTTAATTGTCAAAGCAATGTCAAAAATAATAAAGTTAAATTTTACAGTTTCCCTAAATTAAGTAACAAATCGGAGCAGAAGGATAAATGGATCGCTGCAGTGAAAAAAATAAAATTAAAGTAAAAGTGTCTGTCAATTGCAATTAGAAAAATCAGTATATTTTTTATTTTAAGTTCGCATACATTACCATACATACATAAAGTCACGCCTTTTTCCCGTAGGGATAGACAGAGACCACTTCCCTCTACTTGCTACTATTCTTACACACATCTTTTGCTTCCTCTACTTTCATCAGTACTCTTATACATGCTCGTCGATTGTTGGTACTCTGACATATATTTATTAAGTTCATGTAATTATAACACATTTTTAGAAATACAATCTTTTTAATAAACTAAATTTTTTAAGTAATCTTCTATCCACTTCAAAACTTTTTCATAGCTCTGCATTTGATTAACTCAGCCTGGTCATCAAACGTTTCCTTTGTCTGTGTTCTTGGTCTGCTTCCAGTTTTATCATTAAAATACTTTACTTCCACTACAAGGACTGCTGAGCTTTCATATTGTTATACATACTTTTATTTAATGTCATTTTTTTTTACAATATAAATACTTGATTAGCACAATTGATTTAAACAAATTTTTTTTTATTAGGGTGGCTTCTTTTTTATTTACTATTCGCTGTGGGACAGCGGATAAAGGTGGCAAGCAAAACTAGCGAAGCAAACGGAGTGGCAAAAAAATTCAACATAGTTGGTCCGTTTGATGTTATAATTATACTGTTTGACTTTAAATTTTATTTAATTTTTTTGTTGTAAATAGTACATTTTTTACCAGGTGGGAAAAGCCTTACATTCCTGGACGACTGCGAAGTCCAGAGTCCAGAAATGTTGTTTTTTCTACAAGAAGAAATCTTAGATTTTAACGAAGAAAGTAATTGAAAAATTTATCCAGGAAACTTGAGATAAAGAAAATTTAATGATTAAGGTAATTTACAAAGTTTTAATTTCTATTTAGATTTACCCATTTATTCATTTTTTAGGTAGCTTTATTATTTGGTATTTCTGGGGCCTGTAGAATAAATAAGTTAGTCCAAATGACTCTACACGATGTAGAAGACCTAGAATCTAAGCTTTTAATTAGCATACCTTATTCGAAGACCAACAAACCACGATCATTTGTAGCTAATCAGAAGTACTTGATTCTTTTTGAAAATATGTTTCGTTAACACCAGAAAATATGAATAGTGACCGATTTTTCTTTTAATATCAAAGCGAAAAGGGTTGTAGACAAGTAGTAGGAATACATCAATTTAGAAAAATGCCTAAAATAGTTGCTATGTATTTGAACTTGAAAAATCCAATAGAATATACTGGTCACTGCTTTCGTCGGTCTTCTACAATATTAGTTGACATAACTAGTTTAAAGAGGCATGGCGGATGAAAATCATCAAACGTTTTTGAAGGATATATTAAAGAATATCTTAAAAATAAGGTTTAGGTGGCAAATAAAATTTTCACACTACAAAATGTTCAACAAAATAACACTACTAACTCGCATGTTGTCCAGAATGTTTCTCACAGTTCCAATAATGTTCCCCCAATTTTCAATAATTGTTCTAACTGTCGAATAACTGTAAATATAACAAACTAATTTTTAAATGTATTCTGCAATGCAATGAGATTCTCAAAATATAAATTATTTCCTTACAAACAACTTGTTTTTAATCATTTATTTAGAACACTAACAACTGTAGGGAAATATAATTTCCTTACAGTTGACTTTTTCTTTAAAAAATTTTGTCTGGAATGTCAAAATTTCCTAGCCATTTGTGGAAAAAATAATTAACATGGGCCATACGACTAGCTGTTTGGTTAATTGCCATGATAATGGTAAAAATAGTAAAGTTAAGTTCTACAATTTTCATAAATCAAGTACAAATCGGAGCAAAAGGAGAAATAGATCGCTGCAATGAGAAAAATAAAGTGTATTTGTAGACATGAAATGCAACGTGCAGAAAATTTAAATTCTAAAATTTTAGATTCCGTTGCCAAATAAAAGAAAATAATTAATTTTAACATTTTATTAGTAGTGGTATTGATTGCAGGATTCCTGATTACGACTTTTTATTATTGGTTGATTTCGGTTGACTTTGGCAATGGAATTAACCGCACACAATAACTGAATGTTGTATATTGTGTAGTTAATAACAACATTAACAAGTTAACGTCTTTGTCGTGCATGTATGTACCTGTTACTTCATGTGCACAGAAATTCAATTTGACGCAACTATAATGATCGTAGTTACCGATGTCACATTCCCACTATATTTGTTAATCGACTATGCGTCAGCAGTAACTGATAATAACAAAACGGCATAACAAGTGACTATTGTGCAAACTAATGAACTACCAGGTCATGAAAGCGCGTTTGAACTATTATAGTCTCGGTATCAAATAACAATTCAGCACTATAAATCATCAATTAGAGAACAAAGCTTAACGTGTATTGCAGCACTGTTGAAAGCTGGACTTCAGGTAAAGGGATATGAACATTTAGACTGAATAATTCTATATTGCTCTCCAACAATAATATGATAAATTGTAAATTAATTAAAGCTTGGTACTAGTGGTGGCTTAAACAAATAGATAGCAATTTAGTTAAACTAATCCAAATAGATTATATTATCTATATTATCAAGAGCTGGTTTCATTAGAATGTGCGTATGCTGACTTATGTAATTGTTTATTATAACTATAAGTTTTTGTGCTATAGATCTTGTCCATGTAAATTTATGATAAATTGTGACAATGGTTTCTTTAGACATTATTAACAAAAATTCATTATTAATGCATAATAATACTACTAGAATCAATGCAGGAAATCCCCAGATTTGACAAAGGGGCCAAGCCTGAGCCAGTACTGGAAAACGTAGCTTTGGCGTACCTGTATTGGCCACGCTACTTAACCCAACTTAAGCCATGCCAATAATTACCCGAGCTGACCCAGCCTTGGCCATGCCAATGATTACCCAATCTTGATCCAGGCCTGGGTAACCCAGCCTTGATCATTCATTGGGGACTCAAGCTGAAGCCGTTAGGTTACATACGGCGTGATTCGAGTATTTTCGTTCAACGCCCCATCGCCAGCCATACTTGTTTTCATTACGTGTCAGGTCAATCCGAGCTGCAGTTATTCAGTCAGTGTATTTTTTATGATAAGTTTGCAAGTTACATTTTTTATTATTTATTACTATTAAAAGTAATCATGCTGTGTACCTTAGAGTTTAAAGGTAGCATGCTTCAAATAGAACAAAAAAAGTTTTAAATAACAAAACTAATTCAGTTGTTGACGAGCAATAATTAAAATATGATACATGTTTTTAATATTACGTGAGATAAGATAAGATAATATAAAATAAAAAATCAATATAATTAAAATAATATGTGTATATAATTATTAATCCCATCGTTCAATTAATGGAAAATACTCAGCGTTTATTATGAGCCAGTATTGGCCATCAAGCATGGCCTAGTCTTAAGAACCAAGCCTGGCCCAGTCCTGGGAATTAAGCATGGCCCAGTCCTGGCATTTAACATTTTTGTTGGGATTATCCCATAAATACTCGATCAAAATTAGATCGGGGCTTTTTGGTGGCCACTGCTTAACACAACAGAGTCACCTCCAAATGGAACTCTTGCAAAGATATTGCAAGAATCAAACCTCTCTCCTGATCTTTGCCAGACTCGTTCACTACCATCTGGATATTTAAGGCTTACCCTAGTTTCATATGTAAATAAAACTATTTTTTAATTATTCACGGAACCAATTTTAATAAAACAATATTGTTTACAAATAAATACCGCGGTAGGTGTATTATTTCGATTTCGTTGTCAAAAGATAACACTTCTGTACCACTTTCACCAGATTAAAGGCCGAGCTTCGTATTCATAAAATATAACAAAATTTTATTTTATTTTCATGTTTATTTAACCTTTAAATCCCTACACTAAGTATTTAAATTTTAACATAATAATTTATATGTTATACATACATACATACGTACATATAGTCACGCCTTTTTCCCGTAGGGGTAGGCAGAGACCACTTCCTTCCACTTGCTACGGTTCTTATACACATCTTTTGCTTCCTCTACTTTCATCAGTGCTCTCATACATGCTCGCCGGTTGTTGGTACTCTTGACCTGGCCTTTCTTCAAAACAATGTTGATCTGATAAAGATATGTTCGCCGAGGTCGACCTCTACCGACTTGTCCATTCACACTCGCCTTATAAATTTGTTTCGTGAATCTTCCTTCATCCATTCTTTCTACATGTCCATCTAAGCATTCCTTTGTCTATCTTTGTAACCACATCTTCTTTTACGCCACAGCGTTCTCTTATCTAACTATTCTTTACTTTATCCTATCTATATATATCCCTTGATTGGGAGCTTTATCCAAAATTGTTTATTGTTAAATTGGAAATGTTAACAATTTTTAATTTACACACACATTTAGTTGGTTTCATATAAAAACTAATATTCAAACGTTTAGAAAACATATTATATTTGATAGCAAGTATATACCTTAGAATAAATTTCTGACATACGAGTGTAATCGAAAAAGTTTGCTTTTATTTTTGTTTTTCTTTAATGCATTTATGTAATTAAACTATGGTAAATTTGGCTAAGATTTTTTATGTCTTTTTTATCATTTACTGTATTTTTTCCTTTTTTATTTGTGTCATTTCTTTAAATGTTAATTTGTACTAATTTAAGTCTTGTGCTAGTATTTTTGTATTTTTAAAGTCGAATTCATGTTTTTCTGTTATTTCATGTTTATGTAAAGCTGTAGATACATTTTTTTGTATATTTGTGACCGTTTAGACGACTTTCTAGATATTGGGTTGTCATACCTACATATTTTTTTGGGCAATTTAAGCATGGTACAGAGTATACAACGTTCGATTTTTTATTGTTTTTTTTTTAGCTTTTTAGTTGGGTAAATATTGGGAATAAGGTGTTTTGAGCTTTATGGCATACTTTTATGTTGTATTTGGAAAATATGTATTTTAGTTTTTCTAAAAGTTGGTGGGTGTATGACATGGCTATGTATTTTATTGGGTCTACTCCAGTTTTTGTGAGTTTTTTTTGAGTGTTGTTGTAGAACTTGTAGATGCGTTATTTAAAAATTCGTTCTATATTGTGTACTGGGTAGTGATTGTTTTTTAAAACATGTTAAGGATACTCTAAAAAACAATCACTACCCAGTACACAATATAAAACGAATTTTTTAACATATATTTTTATTTTGTAACCACAAACCCAAGAAAAAAAATGAAAATAAATTATTATACATGGTTAAAGAGAATAAAGTATATATATATATATATATATATATATATATATATATATATATATGCAAAATTTATAGAAAACTATAATATTATTATAGTAGACTTTAAACATTTTTCGACAGCGTCAATAGATGGGAAAAATGTATAACTGATTTTTAAAAATCAGCTAATTCTGCTGTATGTTACCTATATTATAGGTTCATTTTCGTCGATTATGTATCAAAAAACAACTGCTTCTCTGGCTATATGCCGCGTCAGGTATTGAATTACATCTGATACATAATCGTGTAAAATACCCCATTTCGGGTAACAATATGCAGATGCTTGTTAATATATATAATAACTGTAAATCTAAACAAATTGTTTCGATAGCTGTTGTCATTAACAATGAGACAAAATATGCATAGCCTATCCATTTAAACACTCCATAAACTTCAAAAACGGACAAAAGAAAAAGATAAATTAATTTTTTGGGTAATTTCATATTGTCGCGTTAATTTTATCCAGTAGTTTATTTGACATAACAAAAGATGATTAAACCTGCTAGAGTTAAAGTTGGAGCTTAGTAGTAACAATCAGCAAAAAAATATGGTGTATGGTATGTAAGTCCAATTTTCCGATATAATGTTTTATTTCTATTAGGCGCATAGGTATATATAATGCTTCTAAGATGTCCTGCTCCAAATGCCATTCAGTTTATCGATAATCTCATTTTAGTACACGTAAAGATTGTAAAGTGTTAAAGGAAGCACAAAAGGAAGATTTAAAAAATATTAAAAAAAGATTGGTCGCCTCTTATTATGTCTTCTTCGGGCCTGGTCGTGAAAAAAAATTGAAAATCCTTGCTTATCAAAAATTTAATGAGTTAAAAATATGTTACATAAAGCTAATGGCATAAATTTAATGCCCACGGAATATTGAGTAACTTATTCCAAAAAAAAAATCGTGATTGGCTTTTCTGTTTAGTAATAAATAATCTCAATGAAGCTTCCTACCGCATTGAAACTTTTTATTAGATAAGCAAAATAATAAAATTTAACCTCCCAAACCTCCGGCTTGTTAGCCGCTTTGTTCATAACACGTTTATCCAAAAAAAACGGAAGAATGGGGGATCCACTTAGGGGTTATCTGCCTCGACGCATTCCCGCGAAATATATTGTTCAATACAAAATGAAGGAAAATATCCCTTGCGGTTACTTTTCACCCTCCTCGAGAACCTGCCGTGATAGTTCAGAGAGATACACCAGAGGCGGTACCACAATTTCTTTATACCCTAGTTACAGCAGTATACCATATTTTATCTAATAACTCAATTAATTTTATCTGATTTTATTTAAAAACGAAATCCGTTACCATTTTTCGTTTAGTCTTGTGCATTTTAATTTTGTTTAAATTATTTGTCAACTTAATCAATAAATATTGTATCTATTAATATAATACATTTGAAATTAAAAACTATTTTACAATTATTCCAAATGTATATAAATACTTTTAGTTTTGTTTTTAATTTTTTTTATTAAGTTGATCGCAAAATGGAAGAAATATTTCTATTTCACTGTAAAAGCTTTAAAATTTAGTGAAACGTAATAAATTTTTTTTTTGAAAGTCGTTTGAAGTCGTTTTAAAAGAGGCTTTGATGTACACGAAACAAAATAAAAATATTAAATCCACAATTTTAAAAAAAAATTATTTTAAAGATTTTTATTCCCAAGATTATAATAACTAGAAATGTCTTATATTAAGAACAAGCAACCGTACCACCCTCCTTTTTTAAATTTTATTTCAAAAGATCTTAAAATTCTGTATTAAAAATAGTATTATTTATAAATTGCAAAATTCAGGTAGTTTTCTTTTTTTTTCAGTTTTTTAAGTCTCCATAAAAAACAGCTTGACCAATTTTGCTAGAAATCTAACCAGTTCTAAGTTGCGTAATTATGCGTCGAATAAAATTGGTCGCACATACGAACACACGCACATACACACACACACACTCACACAGACGTGCACTTAAAAATTTTTGTATTCGACTCTGGGGACCTTGAAATGTGGAGATATGTCAAAATTCGGGATTCGCAAAATCGGACCCATAGCTATAACTTCCACTGAGATGTTAAAAATAAGTGGTTTTTGTCATTAAAATAAAATTATAGATCGGAATCATTAACTTTTTTCTGTAAATACGTCATATCTTGGTACGCCTCTGAAGTCAAGTGTTGAATTCAACTCACAAAAGAGGTTTACCCGGAAAAATTGCATTTTAAAAGCAAAAACCAGGAAATAATGTCCTGCGAGTATAACAGTATAAATTAATAAGAGTCTCTTAGAAATGGGGTGCAAAACTTAAAATAATATTTTATCGGTTCGAAAATATAGACAATAAATAAATAAAAGTTCTTTCGAAAATATTTTTTTATACATCAATGTTTTTTTACTCCCATATTCTTGCCGGAGCCGGAAAGTACTGCTTTTCTGGCAATCTACTGACGCTTTACGAAGATCAAACGAGGCTAATCTGATCAGCGATCCAGTACCGACAAAGACCCTTCAGTAGCCCAGCGAGAGGAAGATCTTTTTCTTTGTTACAGATACTTTTATGAAGTCAAGTAAAAGTATCGAAATTTTATCACAGTTTGTATCTGCTTTGAGAAACAATTGATTGGATTAAAATTTTGAATTTCTCCCGTTTCCACCTCATTCTACAAACAATATATCAGCCATCTACGAAGACTATGGTTTGTGTAAGAATTGGGATTTGCTAAACTTATTAGGTATGTTATTGCAGTTATTATGTGTTGCACATTTTTCATTATCGCAATGAATAAAAAATCTTCGTAGCAGAAAATAGAATACCAAAATCGAACTCAGCATCTTTCACCTGTTAAAAATAAAATAGACAAAAAGGTGATTGTACTGATTATCTTTGCAGAAGTCATACCAATCTGTTTTTTCACACGAAATATGAAAAAGTAGCTGTTGTGAATGTTATTGTTATGGTAAAATTAAAAATAAATTGTAACACTAAAACAAGGAAATACAATACGTGACAACTAAAGAACAGTAACTCAGATTTTCTTAATAAAGTTCCTCAGTTTCACAGCGAAGACCGTGGAATCTAACACGGGAAGCCTAATAATTAGGAAATAAGCAATAAAATTTAAACCCCAGATGCAAATTTCCCGTACATTCGTGTTCTATTCTGTACAGAGTATTATTCCCAGTTGTATTATTTCTGCAGACAAACTTTAAATAACGTTCGCAGTTGGCGAAGATTTGGATTTCTAGGATAAGTATTTGTCCCTGGGAAACATCTTTAAATAGCTCAGGCATTAAATCGGAAAAGTGTTCCGGGAAAATTTCTATTCACAAAAGAACTAAAAACAAAAAATAAAAATAAATTTTGCTGTTAATCTAAAAGAATGTTTCCTTCTATATTCTGTTAAAAATATTTGCTACATTTACAGTTCCTCAAATATTTAAAGCATCTCACAAAGATATTTTATTTACATCCGAAAACAAATCACTGTCATCTTTCTTGATTTTAACGCGCAGTTTTGATGCGAACACATGTTTTCACATATTTAAAGATTGCGTGAACGGTCCCATCGTCTTACGTTACAGACGAATTCAAAAGTCTCTTCAGGAAGTAACAGAAAATTTTTAAATTCCTTCTAATAGAGCTATTAGCAACAGGTGTGTAAAAATATGCTTTTAATATTAGCCAAATATAAAAACATCCGTCTACAGTGGCTCTCAATATATTGGAATGATGGATGGCTGCATCGGAGTAATCATTCAATGAAAATCAATTTTAATATTTCGATATCAGGTTTTCTTTCGTTTATAACTCTAATCCAAATGAATTAAAGCTACTGTTTTCATTCGATGATATCATTACTGTTATTAAAACTGATATTTAACATGTTGAGAAATGGCACGTTTGACAAAATATTATCGAAAAAATTCTGTTCAAGTCACAGATGGTCACGAAGTAAAAAGCCAACCCACGCAGATGTGCCAATTTCTTTGATTTTCATCAATTATCAAGCTTATCAAGATTCTGAAGTTATTGAAAAACGATAGAAGGAATATAAGAGTAAAAAACTAAAATTAGTTTCAGCAGGGAAACAATTGAAATAAAATTTTATTGGTATGGATTCCAGGACACTTAGGGTTTCAAAAAG
Source organism: Agelastica alni (assembly GCA_950111635.1). Taxonomy (NCBI): domain Eukaryota; kingdom Metazoa; phylum Arthropoda; class Insecta; order Coleoptera; family Chrysomelidae; genus Agelastica; species Agelastica alni. Next base: position 88,204,160 of record OX467708.1, read on the forward strand.
CCTCAAAAGGAGCACCATAAAAAAGTTGACGCACTTAGAGGCTCTGGCTAAATGGAATATTCCTCGGGTCAGAGGCAAGCGAAAAATCTTATAAAAGAACCCTCGCATGCGACCATGGCAGACCTGCTTAACCTTAGCCGTACCAGACTAAGAGTAATAGTAAGCCTGCTGACAGGACATTGTCGACTTCGCAAACACCTTTCTAGGTTAGGGGTGGCTGAGAACACGGAATGCCGTTTCTGTCTTGAAGAAGAAATTACAGCGGAACACGTGATAATAAAATGTGTTTACATTAAATAAAATACAATTTAACAAATTTTTACTGGTATTATAAGACGTAACAAAGAGATCTTGATAGGACGACTATGAGCAAGAAATACCGACCCACACACACTTTCCAGTTCGATCGGTTAAAGAACTACGGTTGGTATTAATTTAGTTGTTGATTAATTTGACATGGAATTTGATGTGATACTCGCGAATTTCAATGGTCATTCTTTGGGACCGCTTTTTCCCATCCATTTTTTTGAATAATTTCACTATTAATGCCTCACTTATCTTGTCTTCTTTATTGTGTAAATGATTTATCCCACCTATAAAATAATCACCAGTACCATCATAAAGCACACACTTTTTGCAGGCTTTTTAATGATGGCTTGTAAGTATCGTAGTTTATAAACAGTAGTCTGTTAAACATTTTAAGTAATTCTGATTTCAAATCACACTTTGTTCATGATTGTCGTGTTTCTTAACATTCATAAAAGCATTGCAATTTCCATAAACTTTAGTAAGTGATCGTTTAAATCAACACTTTATGCGAGAGCTGCATATCAATATGTCGATATCATAGTTCTCAGCCAATTCCGGCACGAAATTTGAGAAATAGCGTGGTCACTGCAGTTATTAAGTCTGAAAGGTTGATTCTTCTGACTGAATAACCGAGAATATAGGATCCTCCATTGGAAACTAGTCACCGTGTAAATGGAATCGCACACGTATTCTGTGTTATTCTCTGGTTATAGAGATGTAGTTGACCTATTAAAAAATCCCGAACTTAATTCACAACCTAAGTATTTTAAATTTTTTGTAATTCAACTTAAAAAAAAAGGTAAGTTGAACATTATAAAAAATTTAAGTATTTTTATCAGAGTTCTAATAGGCCATAAACTATATTCAAAAAATGCAAGAATAAAAATCAATTATATAAAAAACCCCAACTTATCGTAGGATGTTACGCTGCAAATTAATTTTACATACATACATATACATATAGTCACGCCTTTTTCCCGTAGGGGTAGGCAGAGACCACTTCCTTCCACTTGCTACGGTTCTTACACACATCTTTTGCTTCCTCTACTTTCATCAGGGCTCTCATACATGCTCGTCGTTTGTTGGTACTCTTGACCTGGTATTTATTCAAAAGGTTTGGACACGTAGAGAGAATGACTGAAAAAAGATTGATGAATTAGGTTTTTAAGGCAAGTGAGAATGGGCAGGTTGACCTAGACAAATGTATTTTAAAATTGTTTTAAAAAAGGCCAGGTCAAAAGTGCCTGCAACCTGCTAGCACGTAAAAGCGCTGATGAAAGTTGAAGATGCAAAAGCCGTATGTAAGAACATTAGCAAGTGGAAAGAAATGGTCTCTGCCTACCCCTACGGTAGAAAGTCGTAATAATATGCATGTACGAGTATGTATTTTATTCAAGACCATTTTTTTAAGGAACAAATTGTAGTGTTTCGGAAAATGAAGTCACAATTATTTACTATGAGGAAATAAATGTTAATTGTACAACTTAATACCAAAAGATACTTTACAACAATCTATATACAGGGTGATTCATTAAGAATGGGCAATCTCTAAACTAGAGATACTATACACCAAAATATGGCGATTTAGCTTAACATGTCTTATACAAATGTTGCAGGTTTACGAGATACAGGGTATTTAATGTTGGAATTTTAATTTGAAACTTTTTAATAATTATGTGATTTTAAGCAGCATCGTCTTGAAAATTGGCGACTTTATGTTTTTTGGCTTGAAAATTACGAATTTTATGCTGAATTTAGCTCTTTTCCTACAGGGTGTTAATTACACCATGTTACTTAGGTAAATTACAACTAATCTTTTTTGCCTAATAAGTTATGGCTAAAATGACCAGAAAATCTAAAAGGCAGTTCAATTTTAAATAAAAAAAGTACTTATGTTTATTTCATGTAAATCTATTAGTTTTTGAGTTATTTGCATTTTAAACATCCAGCGTAGACTCCTAAGCCACCGTTATTACATTGACTTTTTTTCAAGTAGGCTTGTGTCAGAACTTATCAGTTTTTCGTGTAAAGAAATAATTGAAAATTTAACTGTCACTTAGTAAGAGTGTATTATTTGTAGTGAAATAAAAAAATGCCACGACATAATGAATTTTCCAACAGGGAAATGCGTGATATAATTTGTGTTTTTACTCAGTCAAATTATAGTGGACTTGGTGCAGCCAAAAGGTATTTAGAATCATACCCAAATCGAAGATAACCCAATCACAAACTGTTCAGACGTATTTATACCCGCCTAGGCGAAACAGGCTGTTTTCATACTAAAAGCTTAAATGGTGCTCAAAAAATATTAACGGCGATGATGAAGAAGAGATTTTATTCGTATTTCGAAAAATCCAGATCTCAGTACTCGTCGGTTAAGTGCGGCAACAGGAATAAGCCAATCGTCTATCTAAAAAATTTTAAAGAAAGAGAATCTTCTGTCCAAAATTTGCTACTTCAAGTTTTACCAGTTCGCCTACAGTTTGCTCAATTTATGCTAGATAAACAAAACGAAAACCAGGATTTTCTTAATTACCGTCTTTTCATCGATGAGGCGACGTTTACTAGACGAGGTGTTTTTAATTGGAAAACAATAGTTTGTGGGACTCCAAAAATCCACATGCTCGAAAGGAACGACATTTTCAGCATGAATTCAAGGTAAATATTTGGTGTGGTGTGATATCTGGTTTTTTTATCGGTCCTTTTGAACTTCCTCCTAATCTGAACGGGCTCCATTTAAACTTTCTTGAACAACAGTTAAACACACTACTAGAAGATGTATCACTTGCCATAAGGCGAAACATGTGGTTTATGCAAGACGGGGCGCCACCACATTTTTCTCTGCCAGTACAGCAATACCTGAATGAACATTTTTTCCACCGGTGGATTGGGCGTGGCAGTGAATTTGTTTGGCCACCTAAAAGTCCAGATTTAAACCTTCTAGACTTCTCAATATAGTCACTAATGAAGGACATGGTTTACAAAGATACAATTAATTCCATCGAAAAATTACGACAGAAAATTCAAAAAGCAGCTAATATTCAAAGATCTCTAAGGAGACGCCTTACAAAGTGTATTGAAATGGAAGGTTGGCATTTTAAGCATTAACGTTGAATTTTTCTTTTATTACGGTTACTTATTGTTATTTGTTGTCTTTACTGTTGTTACCCCGCATAGTAGTAATTTAAAGGAATAAATTCATTTTACAATACACAAAATTCATTGAATGTTTAAAATGCAAATAACTCAAAAACTGATAGAGTTACATGAAATAAACTAGTGTACTTTTTTTATTCAAAATTAAACTGCCTTTTAGATTTTCTAGTCATTTTAGCCATAACTTATTAGGCAAAAAATATATGTTGTAATTTACCTAAGTAACAGGGTGTAACTAACGCCCTGTATGAATAGTGCTAAATTCAGCATAAAATTCGTAATTTTCATGCCAAAAAACATAAAGCTGCCAATTTTTAAGACGATGCTGCTTAAATTTACAAAATTATAAAGAAATTTCAAATTAAAATTAAAACTTTAAATACCCTGTATCTCGTAAACCTGCAACATTTGTATAAGACATATCGCCATATTTTGGTGTGTAGTATCTCCAGTTCAGAGATTTCCCATTCTTAATGAATCACCCTGTATGTAAAAATGAAAAAATGTTTGTACGTATGTATGTATGTCCTTCAAAAACTCCCAAACGGCTGGACCGATTGGGATGAAATTTTCAGAAGTTGTTTTATACATACCAGAGGTGGTTTTAGTGTTGTTATCACCCCTACGATGGGGAATGAGAAGGGGATGGAATGTAAAAACTATCAAAAATGGTTGATATTAGAGTCGAATTCATAGTCCTTGGAAACTCTAAGTTTAAAAGTAACATTCCCAGTTATGTAAGCATTTATACAAAAGGGGTGGGAGAGGGATAAAATATAAAAACTCTTAAAAACGACGATATTAGAGTCGAATTCATTGTTTTGTGGTGGCTAAGTTTGATGGTAACATTCCCAATTTTGTTAGCACCCCTACGATAGGGGTCGGTAGGGAATGAAATGTAAAAACTATCAAAAACGGCTAATTTAAGTATCGAATTCATAGGTTTTTGGGTGACTGAATTTGATAGCAAGTTTTCTAATTTTTTTAGCACTCCTACGGAAGTGGTGAGAAGGCGATAAAATATAAAGAAAAATTAAAACGCCGATATTAGTGTCAAAGTCGTAGTTTTTAAGGTCGCTGAGCTTGATTGTGACATCTACAATGTTGTAAGCACCCTCACGAAGGGTGGAAAGGGGATGAAATTTAAAATCTTTAAAAAAACGATGATGTAAGTGTCAAATTTATAGTTTTCGGAGTCGCTGAGTTTGATAGTAATATTACCAAAGCAGGCAAGCTATCGTTTGGGCAGGACAACGTCTGCCGGGTCCGCTAGTGAATAATATTAATTGGGTTCCTAGATTTATATTAGATAATCCTTCCAGTGTATCTTAGGTTTGGCGAATCAGTAGGTTATAGCTAGGTAACGCGGGTGGCTAAAGAAAATAAAGAAAAAAAAACGTTTGGAACCGAAAAGAAAATACCCGATCGTTGTTTCCATCTCTAATAGTCTACTTTTTCATGCCAAGTGGAAACTGCAAACCTGTAAAGCTGCTGAATAAAATATCTGAGGTGGCCGCACTACCTCCCCGAAGTGAAAGACTCTTGCCTGATAATCTCTGGAGGCGGTTGAAATACGAAATGGACGGGCGATATGTCCAATGTGGACATTTATTTTCAAGCCAATTGTATATCTGGGCTGAAATAGTAAAAAAAATATATAGATTTCTGTCCTTATTTTTTGACGATAATACGCTAAAAGACTCCATACAATAAAAGAGGTATTTCAGGAAATTTATATGGAAAATAAAATGGAACAAAAGGACAATAAGCATAACATTGCTTATTTTTGCATTTCGTTTTTTTTTTCTGGTGCTTTACACGGTTGATGAAATTGTATAAATAAAGTAGTCAACTACAAAAGTATAGAATAATCCTTCATAAAACACCAGTATAAATAAAAAGAGTTTTGACTAAATACAGATGTCGAAATAACTGCGTGAAAAACAAAACAACAGCAATATAATTAAAAAAACATACCAAATGAAAAAAAAAATAGTTAAGTACAAATAAGAACATCTTGGTATACAAGGTAATCTACTCGAGTGAATTGACTCATTCTTAACAAACAAAAAATTCTGTGTGAAAGTGGGAAATTGTTTTTCAGCTGAGAAACCTGTATTAAGCGGTGTACCGCAGGGATCAGTACTGGGTCCTCTCTTATTTATAATATACGTAAGTGACCTCCAACTCCATATTCAATGCAACAAAGTTTTCTATGCAGACGACTCAAAAATATTCATCTCTTCACATAAATCTTCAAGAAGACTTGGATTTGATCTCTAAGTGGTGCTCAGACTGGATGTTACCTCTTAATTCAGATAAGTGTGTAGTTCTTTCATCGGCAAAAACAATCCGCGACATAAATATTTCTTTAACGGTCACGCCTTAAATGAAGTAAGTTCTTAAAATGATCTTGTTGTTATAATTACTACAGATTTGAGCTGGTCTGAACATGTTGTAAATATTACCAACAAAGCAAAAATTAGGCTGTACCTCTTCAGCAGGTCTTTCGCAAAAGTGTCATTGCATAGTTCCGCTCGTTTATATAAAACTTAAATTCGTCCAATTATGGAGTATTGTGGAACTGTATGGTGTCCGGAACTGGTGCGGGATAAAGAACTTCTCGAAAAAGTTCAGCGTCAATCAACCAGACTGTCCTTCGGGCGTAGAAGGCCTAATTTTACAGAAAGACTAAACATTATGGATTTACCGACTTTTGAACAACGTCGTCTTCTTGGGGACATGATAATCATCTTAAATCATTTTAAATTTTAATTATGGAAACTTAAGGAGTATATTTTTTGTAGTCACTGATAATCGGCTTCTAGGACACAAATGGAAACTAAAAAAAGAAATATTCACTTGCAGGACAAAGCAACATTTTTTATGTAATCGTGTTTTCTCAACATGAAACTGTCTACCTGAGGATATTGTAACGGCACCATCTGTCAATATTTTTAAGAACAGACTGGATGCTTTTTTATTTCCTAATTAATCTTTTGTTGTAATTTTTAATTACTTTAATTTTTGTAATCATTGTATAGTCCAATTCAGGGCTTATGGATCTTGGGGACTTTATTGTAATAATAATAATAATAATAATAATAGGATAAGTTCTTTTTTATAAATTTTTCTCCATACATTTTTTGACAGTTATATGACATGCCGAATACAACATATAAGAAAGAAAAATAACGGTTTCACGTTGTAGCGTATCTAAAGATTCGTTTACAAATAATACAGAAAAATATTCCCTCTGAGAGATCGTAATATCAGATACTTCGTAGCTTTCACAAAAGTCTGATTTTCCATTTGCAGTTAAAACTTTTCTGAAATTGCAACATGCCACAAATAGACATGCTACTATTCACACTTGTTCCTTTTGAAGTGACCCGCTGGAAATTGCGCCTTTTTTAACTTTTGCTGGCGAACATTTATCAGCGCTGAGACAGCTCAGCGAATTATTTGTAGGTACGTCCTAAAAGGTAGCTTTATGTGAGTGTTAAGAAAAGTGTAAACAGTTATGAAGATTAACATCGGCATCCACGACAGTATGAATGGTAAACAGCACGAGGAATAAGCGTGATAAATTCCATTCCCATTCTAAAAGAAATAATTTTTTGAAGTTTACTTAGTAACTACAGTTACGGGGTATAAAAAAACATATGGGGATTTTTGTATCTAGATTTGGAACAACGTTTACGTAATTTATGCAACCAATTAATACTGTCACAAATATTAACAATTATTCGCGTTTATAAATTAGCTAATTGTACTTAAATAAATTGTTATTTCTTTATAAAATTTAACTGTACTAAGTTAACCGTTTCCTCATACTGATCGTATAAGTGAATCAGTTTTATACAGGGTTTTACTTAATATAAATTCATTCAAAAATAATTACGTAATATCAGTGGTCTGGGTGCGACCCAAGAGGTCACACGACTAGCTTCCCAGTGGAAAGAATGAGAAAATACCATATGTTTTGTTGTTATAATTATTATTATTATTAAAATTATTATAAAAAACGATTTTAAATTGTTTATAACAAATTATAATTGTCATTAACATTATTTTGTTTATGTCAACCGTATTCTTTCAAACTTTATCTTATAATTTTATAAGCGGAAGCTATTTTCAATTGTTTATAAAAATTGAAATTTGTTTTTAAATATTATGATCAATAATCATTTGTTAGTAACAATATTCAACAATATAAATAATGCTTGATTATTACTAACAATAATTTTTTACTGTAATAGCTATTCTTTCAATACTGACACAAGTTTAAAATTGTCTAATTCCTATTTTTATTTTCTAAAACTATCTCTTTTAATGAAATATTGTCATCATATTTTTCATATAAATATTCCTAAATATGCAATAATTATATCATTCAAAAGATCTTAAAATTCGGTATTAAAAATAGTATTATTTATAAATTGCAAAATTCAGGTAGTTAACCATTTTTTTCAGTTTTTTCATTCTCCATAAAAAACAGCTCGACCGATTTTGATAAAAATCTATTAAGTTCTAAGTTGCATAATTATGCCTCGAATTCAATTAGTCCCACGTCGAAACCCCTTTTTGTTCTCGAGATAATCGAGACGAAAAATAGTTCCGAACGCACATACGAATATACGAACATACGTACATACTCACACACAGTATACACATACATAAAATATAAACAAGATTCATGGACGCTGTACAATGTGCAATGTGCTGGTGTGCTGGTCCCTACACTTACGTATGGAAGTGAATGTTGAGTTCGGCAGATAAAGCATGAAAGTAAGATAAGTGTAGTCTAAGAAGCATAGCTACTCTGATGGATAAAGTGAGGAATAGTGTGATAAGAGAACGCTGTGGTGTGATTTAGTAACAACAATATGGGTAAAGGAATGCTTAGATTTATAAGGCAAGAGTGGACGGAAGTCGGTAGAGGTCGGCTTAGGCAAACGTATCTCGATCAGATCGAAAGTGTTTTGGAGAACGGCCAGGTCAAGAGTAGCTGCAGCCGACGATCATGTATGAAAGTGCTATTATAAGCAGAAGAAGCGAAAGACGTATGTAAGGACAAGTTAATGAATTTGTGTACTAGGGTTCAAAGTTCACGAGAGATGAAAAGTATGACAGTGACAATGAGCGAAGGGTGTTGGCAGGAAAACAAATGAATGGGGCACTGCATTGCTTTATGAACAGCCAGAAAGTGTCAAAAAAGCACGTCTGGCTGTGCATATAGGTGTGTTGGTTCCTACACTTATGTATGGTAGTAAATGTTGGCTTTGGCAGAAGAAGCATGAAAATAGGAATAATGTTGCGGAGATGAATAGTCTGAGAAGTATAGCCGGAGTGACTCGGTTGGATAATGTAAAAAATATTGAGATAAGAGAACGCTGTGATGTAAAAGAATATGTGGTTACAAAGATAGATAAAGGAATGCTTAGATGGTTTGGACACGTAGAAAGGATGGATAAAGGAAGATTGACGAAACAAATTTATAAGGCGAGTGTAAATGGACAAGTCAGTAGAGGTCGACCTCGGCGAACATATCTCGATCAAATCAACATTGTTTCAAAGAAAGACCAGGTCAAGAGTACCAACAACCGACGAGCATGCATGAGAGCACTGATTAAAATAGAGAAAGCAAAAGTTGTAAGAACCGTAGCAAGTGAAAGGAAGTCGTCTCTGCGTACCACTACGGGAAAATGGCGTTACTATATGTATGTATGTATACGCTTCCAGATATTCTTTTTTTTCCTGCCTATTTGTTCGTCAGTTTTAGCATCCAAATATATACTAATTTTTTAATACCTAACTTAAAATAAGTGAATTGTTAAATGACGACCGCGTCAAATCTCGATTTTATTTAATAACATAGTGTACAGCATCGGGGTTTTTCTAAATATCACTTAAAACATTTTTTTTGCGGAAATATTAAAGAGAGTTAAATTCAAATATTTTTAATGAAATGATAAAAAAAATCCGAAAAATTCATTATTTGCAAAGCTCCAAAAAGGCTTCTCTTTATAATTTAATCCGAAAGCTCCTACACCGTTTGCGTTGTAGGTAAATATCAAAAATATGAGGGAAGCATTCATACATTTTTCTGTCATCCATATGATAAATAAGAAATCCCTTTTATCTCTTGTACGAAGCAGATATGGAGACATTTTAATATAGTGAACATGCAAAAAGTCTTTGTGAAAACGGTGCTTTTTGATATGCGAGTCTTCGCCGAGATCACGTCATATTTTGGATAAGGAAGTGTGGGAGAATTTCGAGCTCTTTGAACTGTATTTCTCGCGAAAATATGAGTTACTCGGCGTTGAGAATTCAAAAAGATAATACTGGGTATTATCAATAAATCTCGCTTTCTTCTTATTAATCATCATTTGAATTCTATAGGTATAAAGTAAACACTTACGAAAAAATTTTCTGTACCTACCTTATTTAGAACTTTAAAAAGATAAAATAAAAAAAAAATTAAATAAATTTATTACATGGTAAATTAATTAAACTGTTGTCTTCTTTTGGTGCCATATCAGGTCCTCCTGGTGTTGGCAATTACAATGGCGAGCTGTGCTCTGTCTTCGGAGTTGTTCTGCGCTTCGAATTCCGGTCCATTCTCTAAGATTCCTTAAACATAAGGCTTGTCTTCTACCGACTCCTCTACGGCCTTCCTTGCCCTTCATTATAAGTTGAAGGATACGTTAACGATCATCCCTGAGTATTTGACCTAAATAGGACAGCATTCGGCATTTAATTGTTATTAGTAGTTCGCGGACGGCGTTTGCTCTATTTAAAACCGTTTCAGTTGTCTACTTGGCTACTCATGGGATTCGAAGCATATGTCTATGTAGCCACATTTCAAATGCTTTAAGACGATTAATGGTTGCTGCTTTTACAGTCCAAATCTCTGCCCCTTACAACAGTATAGACCATATGTAGCACTTGATCATTCTCTGGCGGAGCTTTAAATTTAGATTATTATTGCAAAAGAGCGATCTCATTTTTTGATAGGTTACATGAGCTGACTCGATCCTGCACTTGACTTCTTTATCTGGGTTGAGATGCTCTGTAATGTAACAGCCAAGATATTTAAAACATGGAACCCTTTCAATGTTTTGACCATTTATTTGCAGTGCAGCATCATTATACGGCTGGCGGCTGGAAACCATAAACTTAGATTTAGTGATATTTATGATAAGACCCATTTCTTGTCCCATCACGTTGACCTAAAAGACGGTGAAGGTTCTGGAGATCATCACATGAGATTGCGGTGTCTTCGGCATAGCGAATGGTATTGATCAGTTCGCCGTTAACCTTAACTCCGCAATCCTGGTCATGCAACGCCTGTTTAAATATTTTATCAGAACATAGGTTGAACAATAGTGGAGACAGTATACATCCCTGTCTCACTCCACGCCAAATCTGGCATTCTTTGCTTAGTTTTCCATTGACCCAAACCACTGCTTTTTGTCGCCAATACAGGTTTTTAATAATGCGTATGTCTCTGTCATCCACTACTCCTTAATATATCTATAAGTTTCTTATGTTGTACCCTGTCGAATGCTTTCTCATAGGCTATAAAGAATACGAAAATGTCTTTACGTTGATCGCGACACTTTTGAAGAAGTATATTTAAGGCAAGCATTGCTTCCCGGGTAACAAGAGCGTTTTGAAAACCAAACTGGGTTTCGTCCAGATCAATTTCACATTTGGTGCGTATTCTTCTATGAATAATACTAAGGAATACTTTTAGTGTGTGGCTCATAAGACTTATTAACCTGTAAATACTGCATTTTTTTGCACGTTGTTTTTCAGGCAATGTTATAAACACTGACTTCAGCCAATCTTCTGGTATTTCTACAGTGATGTACACTGTATTGAATAGTTTAACTAAGATCCCGATGTTGTTTTCATGAATCAATTTCAAAAGTTCCAATGGAATATTAACTGGTCCAGTTGCTTTTTTAGATTTTGCAGAGCATATGCTGTATAGTATCTAGGACTTTAGGATTTCTGGACCTTCCACGCTATCAGAGGTGTCTGGTTGATCTGATCTGTTGTCATCTATTAGTTTTATTTTTTTTTAATGAAAATCATCGCAAAAAGGGTGGACCTATCGTGTGGGCCGCGGACGGCCCGCACTGCGACTATTGGAAGGAGAAGGGATTATAGAAAGGAAATTATTGTGGACCCGCTTTTTGAAAAGTTGCAGGTCATAGTTCTCTGGAAAAACTGATTTTGGAAGCTCGTTCCATTCCGTAGCAGCTCTGTAAAAGAAGGAGTCTTGATGGAGATTGGTCCTTGTAGTGTAAATCTTGAGAGTAAATGGGTAAGACTGATCAGCGTGCCGAAGTTCTTCGGCCGAATGTGGCCAATAGTGATACAAGAGTTTTTATTTCTCTGGAGCATCTGCCATGGAAATATCTGTAGAGTAATGACTGGTCTGCAAGTCTTCTTCAATTTTCTAGATGGTGAAGGGTATCTGTAAGAGTTGAGCTGTTTATTAACCGAATGGCCCTTTTCTGAATGAAATCTAGAAGACGAAGAGAATGCCTTGGTACTGAACCCCAAATGTGCAAGCAATACTTCAGTAGAGTTTAGCTATGTATCCACTCCAGGCTTCAAGAATCTCATGTTCGTCAATGATTAGTCTGCCTGTATTATCAACTAGCATACAAGTGGTTTTTCTAGTATATAGGCCAGCAATTTTCCTAACTTTTTTGTTGTACATGTTGAACATGTCGTGTTTCTTTTCCAGCTCTTCCATTGCTCTGCATCTGTCTGTCATCCATTTTTCCTTAGCGTCCCGGATCTTGTTCTTAATTTCCTTTTGTTTATTTCAATATTTCATCATATTATTTTTGAGTTTTTTTTTTCGTTGTTGTGCTGACTACTACTACAGAAACAAAATTGTATTTTTTTTTTAAACATTTCATAATATATTTGGTAAAAATTATAAAATAATTTTAATTAAACGAGTTGACACAAATAATAAATAAAGCTTATTTTAAAAATATTATTTTAGTTTTTATATTATGTTTTTAATTAGATCCCAATCAAATTTACCTTTAAACAATTTTAATTTTATATTTTTGGAATATTTGTTTGTTGATATTTAAAATATCAAACCCACATTAAGTTGAGACAATAAATAAAAGAGATAAATGGACATTAACGTGCCCACCGAGCTATCATCTTAAATTCAAGGAATTCCACCTTTGATTGATTCTCAAGAGTAATACAAAATCTTGAACTAAATACTCCATCGATTCCTTTCCACAGAGAAAGCAGCATAAATCTCTTAGTCTATCAGCTTATTATCTGGTGTGTTAGTTTATGGAAGTTATATATCATCATAGTTGTATCTCTGTCGTGAAATATCTGCTATTGTACACATTACGGACGTCATTTGGTTCACTAGCATTTACGTCTCACTAATAATATTAGTGATATCTCCAAACAGTGGAAGGAGAGGTGCTGTTTCATCATATTTCCTAGTCAATTAGAGACTTTTGCAAACTGAACACATTCTAAAATTGGTCAAATAAAAATTAAACACCAATTAAAATATTATGATCTGATTATGATTTGACTATATCTATGAGTGAGCAGCGATATTTTTTTTACAAAAAAATGTAGGAAAATTATTCTTATAAATCCGAAAATTTGCCTTTAAAATGTATTTACCATTGCAGGCATTCGAACTAGTGATTAAAACATTTTTTTACTCGGAAGGTGGTATTTATAAAACATTGAATTCTTTGGTCCATTTTATGAATATTTCCTTGCAGCCATAGGCACAACCCATCGATAAACTCAATCCATCAAAATCCATCTAAATGTTTGTGCAAAAGTGTATGTTCTATAGTTTTCGGTCTGCCAAAAGATACCTCTAACTCATGCTAATTTTCATACATACATACAGAAACCACTTCTTTCCGCTTGCTACGGGTTTTTCACATGTCTTTTACTTTCATCGCCACTCTCAAACATATTCGTCGGTTGTCGGTACTCTTGACCTTGCCTTTTTTTTTAATAAAAATATAAAATGCCAAAACACTCACACTAAACATATATTTATTTACCTAGTTTATAGAAAAAATTCGTTTGGTAAAATAAAATAATAATTAAAGAATAATAAATTATTAACCATAATCAAAAAAATTATCCATCCGAACATATAGTGGTTAGGGGTTGTATTTTTGGTTTTTTTTTAAAATTACACCACTAATAATCCATTAATAAATTTAAATTTGATATGCTTTTAAAACCACAATAATCTTTAAATTGGATAATGAAAAGGAAGTTCATGTGCTACACACAAATACTCGTAAAACGATATTAACATTCATTAAACTTTATTGAGCTGCTAAGGATTCATAAAAACTTGTATCATTTGGTTAATTTACCAAAATTTGTGTTATTTTATAATTATTTAAAAATTGATTGCTTATTCGATTTTGAATTTGTAATAAATAATTCTAAAAAAAAAGTTTTTAAAAATTATTAAAAAGATCATTATTGTTCCAAGTGTACCTATATAGTTAATTTATTTGAATGACACACTTTCTTTTTCTTCTTTTGGTTCATAACCCTTGGTGGGTTTTGGCTTGCTCAACTATGTTCCTCCATCTGGTTTTATCTACCGCCATTCTTCTCCAGTTTTCTATTCTCAGAATTTTTAGGTCTGCCTCCACATCGTCTATCCACCTTTTCTTTGGTCGCCCTTTCGGTCTTGTGTTTTGAGGTTTACATTCGAGGATTTTTTTCCAATTCTCTCTTCCCCCATCCTGTATACATGTCCTAACCATCTTATCCTTTAACTTTTTATGTATCTTGCTATATCCTCTCCTTCTATGAGTGCATCAATTTCGTAATTCTTTCTTATTCTCCACATACCGTTTTCATGTATTAAGCCGTATATTCTTTTAAGGATCTTTTTTTCAAATATTCTCAATTGATTTTCATCGTTGTTTGTTAGTGTCCATGTTTCACACCCATAGGTTACTACTGGTCTTATTAGTGTTTTATAGATTGTGATCTTAGATTTTCTGTTTAGTATACTGCTTCTTATTAGTTTTAGATAGGCAAAATAGCATTTATTTCCTTTTAGGATTTTTGCTCTTATTTTATCTTGGACGTTACCATTATTGGTAATTTTCGTCCCAAGGAAATTGAAAGTCTTGACGCTTTCGATCAGACCGCCGTTTACATTAATATTTGGTAGTTGTATTGGGGGATTTTTGCAGCAGTACATATATTTCGTCTTGTCTTTGTTCACTTGCAAGCCTCCTTCGTTTACCTGTGGCTCAAGCTCTATGGCGATTTGATTCAGTGAGGTGAGGTCACGTGCAATTATTGTAATGTCGTCCGCATACCCAAGTATTTGTGTGGTTTTATTTACGATGCTTCCATTTCTATTGATTTTTTTAATAGCTGCTTCCAGCACTAGGTTTAAAAGCACTGCCGAGAAATTGTATCCTTGTCTTACCCCGACTTTTACTTTAAATTCTTCGCTGAGCTGTTGTTGTACTCTTATAGCTGCGATTCGGTCATGGTAACTTCCACCATTTTTACTCATTTTCGGGGTATTCCTAGGAGGGTTAAACTTTGTAGCATTTTCTTCCTGTGTACTTTATCGAATGCCTGTTTGAAATCTATAATGAGATAATGCATATCTATGTTATATTCATAGCATTTCTCCTGTATTTGTCTCAACGTACACATGTGGTACACATGGTACACACACGCTTAGTATTTCCTCTGAGTAGGGTGAAAAGACACAATTGAATGCAGTTTTATTTAAAATTAAGGATTTCAAATTAATAAGAATAAATCGAAATGTCTTTAATCTCGTAAATTACATTAACTTTATTAAAATGCACTTTGTAATGTAAGCAAGTTTTCTGTTTATGTATAATCTACTTGGGTGGTCTGGTAATTAATAAAGCTATGTTGTATTTATTTTCTGTTGTGTTTTCTTTTAATTAAATCATTTCCAGAGTACCAACCAAACAAAATCCAATGCAGCCACTTTTAATTTTGTGTATTACAATATTAAAACACCGTTTTTTTTAAAACGAAAGTAGGTTCATATTTAGGATGGCAACATTTTTAAGTGAAAACTTAACTTTAAATTTTCTACAATAATGCTCCTAGGATAATGAACGTGGTCCATAAAATCTTTCACCCAATCTAAACATACATACATACATATAGTAACGCATTTTTCACTTAGGGGTTGGCAGAGACCACTTCCTTACACTTGCTTCACATCTTTTGCTTACTCTACTTTCATCGGTGCTCTCATACATGCTCTTCGGTTGTTGGTACTCTTGACCTGGCCTTTCTTCAAAACAATGTTGATCTGATCGAGATATGTTCTCCGAGGTCGACCTCTACCGACTTGTCCATTCACACTCGCCTTATAAATTTGTTTAGTTAATCTTCTTTCATCCATCCTTTCTACGGGTCCAAACCATCTAAGCATTCCTTTATCTATCTTTGTTACCACAACGTCTTTTACACCACAGCGTTCCCTTATCTCACTATTCTTCACTTTATCCAACTGAGTCACTCCGGCTATACTTCTCAGACTACTAATCTCCGCATCATTAATCCTATTTTCATGCTTCTTCTGCCAAACCGAACATTCACTGCCATACATAAATGTAGAAACCAACACTCCTCTATGCACAGACAGACGTGTTTCTTTTGACACTTTCTGGCTGTTCATAAAGCCCCATTTATTTGTTTTCCGGCCAACACCCTTCGCTCAATGTCATTTATTCCACTCTTTCTTCCTTAATCAGAATTTTACAGTTTGTCATGCTTTCTTCTCTTTCAAAAACCATTACTTTCGTTTTGCTTACATTTATTTTTATTTATTTGATTTTCAGGGCATCATGCATAACATTAACCACCGCCTGCAACTCCTCTTCAGATGACGCTAATATGACTTGATCATCGACGTAAAGAAGGCATTTGACGATCAAATCATTCATTTTAAATCCATACGCACTCTCTTTCAAATCTTGTAAACAATCGTCTATGTGTAAGTTAAACATCCATGGCGAAGCCACACATCACTTTCTCACACCTCTTTCGATGTTAAACCAGTCCGTGTAAGCTCCGTTTATCCTGACACAAGTAGTGGAATTCTCGTAAAGTGATTTTAGAGTTCGTATTAAACTTCAAGCCAAGAATTTTTCGACTATACCTCGTAATGAAAAGACCTGATTCATCATCGCCTTCCACTTCTAAATCCTGCTTGTACATTCCATATCATCTCAGTTTCTTTTTTTTCCATTCGGGCTAAATAATTGAATAGCAAATATTTCTAGTAAAAAAGAAATTAAGGTCTTATTTAAGCCGAAAAAAATAGGGCAAAGATAAATTCGTATAAAACTATTTCAACTTCTATGGTTTACAAGGTTCTATGTATTTTTTATACTCATGGACAAGTTTACACAGAAGAAACATCAAATTGAATATAAAAATTTAAATATCCCAACAAACACGTAGTACGTACCTGAAGAAAAAAGACATCTGAAAACATTTGATTCTTTCTAGTTCTTTTCCATGGAAATCCTAATCCATTATATAATTATGTTATTCCTTTCATCACAAAGTGGTGCAAGGTGCGTGCTAACTGAGTTTCGCCTCTGGTATCACTTACAATTTTCTTAGATGTTGAGTTACCGAGCTCAATTAGGATTCCTGAAAACGCGGTTTACAGTTAGCGCCAAAATGCTCGAAATGCTGTCGATATTAATCTTAATTTATAATTTCATATTTAACCAAATTTAAAACACTCTGTACATAAAAATATACCAATATACCAAATCGTTAAAAAAGAAATTCTTCCTGCGTAGTGATTAATTTGTTTTAGCGTGCAGTAGTTATCTATATTGTATTCCTTAATGGCCACAAAACATTGTTATTATCGTTCAGTTGATATTTTGCGCATTTAAAAACATATAGTGAACAGTAAAGCAAGTAGTGTTAAAGAAAAATGTGGCTGGTGGTGACATCTTTTATAAATAAAATAAAATACGAACTGAAGAAATATGAATCTGTAAGTAACTAGCCAGTTTTTTTAATTGTTTACACACTACTTTGGTCACCACAGTTTCGGTGGTCCTGCACCTGGTGCTTATTGACAGGACTTTCTTCCCAGTTTAAAATGTCGTGACCAGTTCTTGATTACCTGGTACGAAGGGGCAGAGTCACCCAATACTTCAACCATATCCTCATAAATTTCTTGCGGTGATAATCCCTTTTTATAAAATCACACGCACCTTAATGAAAAAAATTTTTTTGTTAACGTACACAAACTAATGCGCTGATGCTAATTGGCACACACTAACGTCATGCAATAAGCTTTTGCCTGACACTTTATTTGCATTTGTTATTTAACGCCAACTATTTTAGGGACAACAATTCGTGAACTATTCTTGTATTTTTCGTGAAGGGAAGCAAATTAATTAAGTCTAAACTAATTTTGATAATTATGGTAATTTAGCTCCTGGACAAAATTAACGCAAAAACATATTAAATCATACAAATTCATTATCAGATACCACTACAGCCCTGGGTGGGTCTTGGCTGATCCTCCATCATTCTATGTTCGAAGGGAATGTTCATTTTTTGTATATCTGACACAGTGTTGTCTCTCCAACGCATTCTGGGTCGTTCAGATGGTCTTCTTTCCGTAGGAACCTCCTCCCATATCAACTTCACCAGTCTCTCATCTTGTAGTCCATGCACATGACCTGCCCATCTTAACCTCTGGCACTTAATTTCTTGAACTATCCTTATACAATCTCCTAATTTCGGCATTTGTTCTCATTCCATATTCATTTGTGGTAGTTTCGTGGTATTGTCCGAAAATTTTTCTTAAATTATTACGCTTTAATCAACCATACAAATTTCTATAAAAATTCATTTTAAATTTTTTTTATGGACATTTATTACATTAAAAGTTAAAAAAAACGTACTCGGATACTTTCAAAGTGAATAGCTTTAATATTTCTGTACAAGATTGGAATTAAGACTTAATAACAAAATTTTAACTTGGTCTATATCAGCTGACTATTCAAACCATGGGGTTTATTAAATTAAGTGCAATAATTTTAAAAAAAATCATGCACCAAACGATACTTTTCAGGTGTATTATACATATACGGGTATAGTGTAAGTATGGAGAGTGGCATATGTTTGACGACATCGCATTCCAGGACATGTTTCGCATAGCGACTAACGAGCTGCGATGTCCGTCGGTAATTACCCCTAATACTCCAAACATAGGAGGTTGGTATGCGTGCTGGATAGCAGGTTTACCAACATCAGATTAGGAGTGTTATACTATAAGGGGATCGCCGAATTTTAAACAATATAGGTTATTTATATGAATCTTAATTTAATCACATATTTGTTGTGGCAACATTAATATCATTTTAAATATTTAAAATCCACGTTTTAACAATATTAATATTTTATGACAAAATTACAAATAAAATGAAATACATTTCTAGTTATTTTTATTAGATCTTTTTAACAAAAACGGTAAGTTAAAGGGTCAGTAAACTTGTGTGCGTGTGCATAAAAATAATTACCGAACCGTGGAAGCAAAATGAACCAAACATTTTAGTCCGTTCTGGTTGCAAATTAACATCTATTATAAAATACAATAAAACTTTAAGTATTCAGAAAATGTAATTAAAAAAAAAGTAAAATTTAAATCGTGCATATTTTCCACGATATTCTATTTCGTGACTTATTTTAAAAACAATTTCACTCATTTTGAAACTTCTGTAATTGATGATAATTGTAATTCAGATCCACGCAAATGTAAAAAGTGCCTTCTGGATTTATTATTTGAAAACTATTTGCATATCTCGCGACATGCACCGGGAATTACACAGCTATTACAACTTCATGATAAAGTACGAAACGGCAAACAAAATAAACTTTGTAATTTAAGAAAAAAATTAGCTACCAGTATAGCGTGTTGCACATTCTAAACAGAGGTAGTTTAAAGCAAAAAACCGACTGCAACGAACATGGGGCTGTACTAGTTATAGTTACTCGTAAATATGGGTAAATACTGGCACTTTTTAACACAAAGAAAACTATCGTACACACAAACACACGTCTGCTTTTATCTACAGTAAATTAAGTCTAATTTATTATATGGCAAAAACGTCTGAAACAATTTGTGGCATTGTACAATTTTTATTTATTAAATGAATTAAAGCTGTGTTGTTAAATAAATCGTCACCTGAATATTAAATTGTTCTTCATCTCATTTTAATACATTTAAGAAAATAACACTTGAAGATGAAATCTACCTATTTCTCAAATAATGTACATAGTTTTTTAGTTTCAATAAATGTATTTTTTATTTGTAAAAAACATAAATAACATAACACGTACTATTTTTTTAAATCAAATTTTAATTTTGAAATTAGAACAAATAACTACTTTTTTGACAACTTTTGTGAATTGTTAAGATAAAGAATGATATTTTTGGATATACACTAATATAGTATTAAAATCTGTAATTGCGTAAATAAGTATTAATAACGTAATAAAGGAACCAAATTTTTAATCATACCAACATAAAAATTATAAAATTAGACAAAAAATTAATATAAAAAACAATATGCACTTTTTTCTTTGACTTAGTAGTTTGACTTAGTACTCAACAAAAATATGTTAATGATAAAAATAACGAAAACATTTACCTTTACACTGTTTTTCAGGAGTATTTTTATTCGATTTACAACTAAGTTTATTTTTAAAATTATTTAAAACTAAGGCATTGTCTCCCTTTTTAGGTAGAGAAGTCTTCTCTGCTAAATTGAGTTAACATATATAAACCTTTTTTTCTTCTTCTGGCATGTGCACCATCATTTCAGTAAGATGTGATCGTTTTTTGCTTGAAAGTACTGGTCTTTGATTAATAATGGGTACATTTCTAATGACAGTAAACTTTAAGTCATTCTAGTATTTTATTTTTACTTAATTTTATTTCTTGACTAAAACCTACAAATGATTCTTTAAACATAATATCCAATATGCACGTTTAACTGTAAATAATGTGTTTTACTTTTGTATATGGAACTTGGCTGTAATGAAAATTATTCGAGATTGCTTAATAATTTTTGTTATTCATTTGCATTACTGTAAATTTTTATATCCCGGTTTTTGGAATTTGTGAAAAGTGTCTTTATTAACGTCAACGTACTCCAAATTTCTACATGTTTTATTTATCGTTCTATACAACTGTGAGCATCGTCTACCTACTTCGTCAACAGTCCCATGTCCAGGTTCGCTAAATTTTTACAAACATTGTAAAGCAAAAGACATTATTGAGTTTCCATTTTGTGGGACGCAGCTGTCTGACCACAAAATGAGTTTTTTTACTTGGAGATTATCGTCTACAACCTTTTTACATATGGTTATGACTGCATTCGCAAGATGAACTCCTTTTTTTCCGCAAATAAATTCATGCCAAACAGCATTGTATACCGTTTTTGTTTTGTCGAAATGCACTGTTAAGTTTTAACAAATCAGCTTCGTTTTGTAAAAGAAATTGATTATGTTAGCTTTTGGGAGTGGAACAAGTAAATGAATTTGTGTACTTGGGTTCAAAGTGTACGAGAGATGAAAAGTATGACAGTGACATTGAGCGAAGGGTGTTGGCAGGAAAACAAATGAATGGGGCACTGTATAGCTTTATGAATAGCCAGAAAGTGTCTAAAAACGTACGTGTGTTGGTTCCTACACTTATGTATGGTAGTGAATGTTGGGTTTGGCAGAAGAAGCATGAAAATAGGATTTATGCTGCGGAGATGAGTAGTCTGAGAAGTAAAGCCAGAGTGACTCGGTTGAATAAAGTAAAGAATAGTGAGATAAGAGAACGCTGTGGTGTAAAAGAAGATGTGGTTACAAAGATAGATAAAGGAATGATTAGATGGTTTGGACACGTAGAAAGGATAGATGAAGGAAGATCGACGAAACAAATTTATAAGGCGAGTGTGAATGGACAAGTCGGTAGAGGTCGACCTCGGAGAACATATCTCGATCAGATCAACATTGTTTTGAAGAAAGGCTGGGTCAAGAGTACCAACAACCGACGAGCATGTATGAAAGCACTGATGAAAGTGGAGGAAGCAAAAGATGTGTGTAAGAACCGTACACAGTATAAAATTTGATGGTGCGAAATTCTACACTCTGCCGTGGTATAAACATTTTTTACTGAATGGTGTTATCTCTAACACCGTTGACATTGGTCAATCTAAAAAAAATCGTTTTAGATATTTTACACCGTTTGGTGTTGTTTTAATCCGCGAGAGGTTGACACAACTGCGCGTGCACAATGATTGCGCCGCGCGCACCATCTTTGTGATCAGTTTCACGTTGGATACAGGATACAGTCCATCGCGTCCATATTTTTTATGTTATATGTTATTCCAAAGTTGAGCAGCATTAGCAATTATTATAAACGCCATTATCTTCTCTGGACCTGATACAAGTTAGTGTATTGATTCAATAGTGAAGTGTGATATAATGTCTGTATTCGTGAAAATTGAGTACAGAAACATTCAGAAATGGGTGCTACTTGGTAATATATGTTTTGTTATTTATTGTTGGACAATAAATATTTTAGATATTATAGTCTCTTTGTTTCTTTTATTAAACATCTGATAATTGATATATCTTCTTGAAATCATATACATGAACGTAGTATGGAAAAAAGTTCTCAAACAAAACGTGGTTCTCAATATTTTTATGGTCTTTGGATACGTTATCAGTTCCTGACAAAACTTTTGAAAACTGTCTCAACCATGACACTCTTCTTCATTAACTTCACCTCATTGAAATATTCTTTTCACCAGAATTTATTAAACTTCATCCCCTGACTTATTTGATGATGATTTTTGGATACCCTGTATTATAATATATTGGAGAACGGAAACATTGAATTCGACCAATTAATAGTGCAAAACTTACCAATACTATATTTCGATACTCTATTCGGTGTAAATATTTTTAATGGCTATTGGTGTTGAATCGACCATTGAAACAGAGTTTCACGCTCTATCTGGTGTAAAATAAATTCACATTTCAAAGTGTGAGATTTACCATTTCCAATCGTTGTATACTCTGTTTGGTGTCAAAACTGTATACTTTTTATAGTGACATCGCACATACTCTGGTGAAGAAAGTATACCATTTGGTGTTCTTTATACACTGCATAAAGTGAAATCTTACACCTCGAGGGAGTCAAATCGAACATTTTGGTAGACAAAACTCAATAATTCCTGGTGTCAATATGTACTTCTTCGAAATGTAAATGTAACACTGCTATCATGTTGTTAATTTTACACAAAAATGGTGTGTATGGATATAGACCACGTCAGGTGTTATTTTGGTGTCAAATGTCGCGTCGATTTTCTACTGTGTAGCAAGTGGAAGGAAGTGGTCTCTGCCTACCCCTATGGGAAAAAGGCGTGACTTTATGTATGTATGTATTCATAACTCTAATTTGACCAAAATTGGATATAGAACGATTTAATATTCAGGTGACGAAATGATGAAGCCGCAAGTTTAAAATCAAATTAAAATTGTGTAAGCAATAGGAAAGAAGTAAATATTATATTTATGGATATTTTGTGAACAACATGTCAAAAAAATGTAAATTAAGTCCTATTGCAACTTTTTTATTTTAATCAATATTGATTTTTAACAATAAACACGAATTAAAAATACATGAAACGAAACGTATTTTAATTCACCAATCAGCGTATAGTGACGTCACTCCTGTAACGACAACTTATTAGAGGTTAAAGTTAAAAAGGTAAACAATACTTTGTAAAATTTAAGGACTATTGTATTGAGAATTGTAGGAGTTTTTAAAAGAAATCCTATTCGACCCCCAATGCCATTTAAAAATATTGGGGTAATTCTTACCCTCGTTTGAGGTTGCAAGAAGTGGAGTCAAAAAAGAGTGTCCCGCTTTAATAAAAAATCGATGGGTCTGAGCGTTTTTCTAAAATGTTGACGAGGTTCCTGCAAATGGCTCTGTTTCGTTTTCGGTTGGCCACCCTGTATAAAAAGCTGTTTGGAAAATATAAGCTATTTATATAATTGTAAATATTTAAAATAAGGGATTTCAGTTTTTGTTGTTTTTTTTTTCTTTTTTATGTCAAAATACATAAAATACAGAAGTATAGGAACAAAAAAGTATTACGATTTATATCATCATATAATACGGCATATGATAATATAAAAGCCTACACCACAGAAAGAAATTTAAAAGGCCAAAATATTCTTTTATTCCATTGGTGTACTCAATATAATACAAAAAACTTTTACCAACATAATTCTTTTTAATGTAAAAAAGTAATTAACTGAAAGCTACCAGCTTTATCTGATGTAAAAATTGTATTAAACTTTAGCCTATTTTTAATCGAATTTATTTTAGATTAAGTCCAGGTTTTATACAAATAACAAAAGATACACATAGTTTCAAAACTTATTCATCACCCTTGTATTCACGTTGAATATATTTTTATAAATCGGTTTCTTTATCACATATTTAGTAACCCTTTTTTTGTAAGGGGAAACATTTGTTTTTTGTAAAAAAATTTAAATACCCATTTATTCGTGCTGTTTTTATTTTGGTGTCAATTACCACAAAATTTATTGCTCTTAAAATTTAACAGTACGTGATTACTAATGAATCGACATTTAATTTCTGAGCTGGATCGTGCAAGAATTATTGTTTTAGTTCAGGAAGGACACTCACAGTGGGTCGTGGCGGACAGAGTAAGTGTTTCTCAGAGTGACGTGTCCCGAATATGGAATAGGTTGTTGGAGACCAATTCAGTACAAAATAGGCACTGTTTTGGTAAACCACGAGTAACTAATAAACAACAGAAAAGATTCATGGGAATTTCCATCAGGAGGAATCCCTCTATGTCTGTAATAACCCTTCAAAGATAGTTCAGACATGCCGCAGGAGTCAGAATATCGTTAGAAGAATTGTTCAGTTAGGTTTGAGGTGTCGTCGTCCATTTACAGCTCCCTAGCTACAACATAGACATGTTTTGCAGCGCCTCCAATGGGCTCAAGAACAGATAAAGCTTTCTCTGCAATTTTAGTTTTCTTTTTTCAGGTGAGACCTAAATTGGTGAGTCAACAAGAGCTGCACAATTAGGTCATGCCCGTCCCAGACTCCCTTTCTCTGGTGGCAGTGCTATGTTTTGGGCAGGCATTATGGCGGGTGGTCGTACGAAATTGGTGCTCATTGACAGGACTATGACATGACAAAGGTACATCACAAAGGTTTTAGAACCTCATGTGAGACTGTGGCAAGGGGCTGTGGGTAAGGATTTTGTATATATGGACGACAGCGCACGCCTACATAGGACTTGAGCAGTGAATGACTATCTTGAGACACAAGTAATTCATCGTTTGGAGTGGCCTGCGATATTGCCAGACATGAACCCTATTGAACATGCTAGAGATATGCTCTCCAAAACTATTCTGGCTCGAAGAAATCCTCCCAGAACCCACCAGGAACTAGCAGTTGCCACAAAAGAAGAATGAGAGAATCTGCCACAGAAAGATATTGATCGTCTTGTTACCAGTATCAGAGCTCGAATGCAGGCTTGCACTGACGCCCATAGTAGAAATACGCTGTATTAAAACTGTAAACATTATTTTTTTAAATAAATACAATTTTAATTTTCTTATTTTTGTTATTAAAAAAAAACTACATCTGTTCTAAAACAAAAAGCATCTGCCAACGGAATAATTTTTATTGTAGAATTAATCTATAAATGTTTAATAATGACGGAGATTTTAGGTGAACTTTTGAAACTATGTGCACATACTTTTTTTAAATAGAATAATAAATTATTATATTTTTATTAAAACAGAATTTCCTTAAGAATCTGCCACCTCTTAAGTGACGATAATTTTAATGGTTTTTATCCGAACATTCTGCTTAGGACGATGAGTAATTAATTAATAGCCATAAAAGATAAGGATGCCAAAATCTTAAAGACAGTAATTAGTCTTTAAGGCATCGGTTACGTTAGATTTTAATCACTATCTCAGTTTCATTTTTAACTCTCCTTCGCACGGGTTAGAGAATCATGACATGTCGAAAAAATACAATTCAAATACTAATGAGAAAAAAACGTAGGATGAAAAATAATTGGGGTCTCTCTTTATTTCTACTATGAAAATAAAATGAAAATATGTTTAAATAAAAAATTAGAAGTTTGTGTTGTATCAATCTATAAAATCAAAAAATTCCCTTCTGTTGTCTTTGACGATCCAACTCTAATAGCATTTTGCTTTTTGCTCTTTTTAATGAGTCAACTGCACTTTTGATTTTACCTTCTTTTGGATTTTTCAATTTTAATAAAAAAATTTAAAGTAACTAAATTTTTTAGTATAAATATTTGTTAAATAAAATGCTATTTGAAAAGGAATTGAAGTGTGGCAGTCGCCACTTTTATACTTACGGAAATGATAATTAATTTAAATATTGACCTACTCAAGCATTTTTCTCAACTCATTTTTATGGGAAATAAAAAATAATTAAGTAACTATAAATTTATTTTTATATATAACAAAACGACGGTCTTTTAATCGGTATATAGAAACTTTTTTTATAATTATAAAAAAAAGACCGACAAAAGTGCCTTAAAACTTTTAAAAAACAGTGGTTTTTTGGATTTTAAAATTAATTGTAGTATAAATAAAAGTGGGCTGTCAGCTCGAGGCCACTTTTTGACAGACAGATAGAAGAAGAAGGAGCTATGATGTCACCGTTGCTTCCGAACCCTTTGATTACGTGAAAAGTTTAATGTGTGTATGCTGTGCATGAAAAAGCAGACGAAATTGCAAAGAGGTTCAAAAACTCCCCCAATCCTAGGGCAGATGCTAGGGGTACCGAAGATTACAGTTAGAGTGTCTGTAAAAAAACTGAATTAAGGTAAAACACAAAAATTACTGCGAAATTAGACCAAGAAACAAACACGGAAAATAATACATCAAATGACCGTGTCACAAAAGGACGGCAAGAACTGTTAGCAATAAACAAGAATCACTACGGGGCTCTTGACCGGTCACGCACAGGAAAATTTTTGGGCAGCCATCCGGTGACCGAGAACTTTATTGCTCCTACCCAGTACAGAATTTGTACAAGGTACGAAAGTACTAGATTGGGTACAATGATATAAAACATAGGCAACATACAATGGGCCAACAGGCCTAAGTATCACCGGAGGCAATAGTCAGACGGACCTAAATAGGGGTAGAGTTTTTAGTAAGTAGACCTGACACAGCCAGTGGAGTCTCACAGAAGATCTTGAGCTTACAGACTTATAGCTTCTCCGTTAAGGATTTTCTCCACCTTTGCAACAACAAAAAATGCTGTGCATTGCTTAACTTGTGTTTTAGTTTAATTGTAGGATCTCCAAGCAGTACAGTGAGTACTAAATGTGTTAATATTTTTTTATAGAAAGATTATTAACAAAAACAAAGCATTCATTTTATTTTATTTTTTTATCACCGTTGACAGCCGTCGTCACCGTCTACATCGAAAAGACCCATCTGTTGCTGACACTGATTTCACCAAGGTGACGCGAACCCATGAGTTTTCCCCCTACCAAATATACCTCATCGCGCCTAAAGAAGTTTTTACTTTCAAAATTTTGATCCATTTGGATGTACCGTTTTTTAAAAATATTTGCTTGTTTGTTAATGTAATTTTAAAGGGTTCGTTAATGGTTAATGTATTCAAAATTTGTCAAGACGATAAAAAAGACATTTTACTAAAGGAAATTAAAAAGAGAAACGATGTGCTGTGTAATTTTTAAAAGTTCTTAAAGCACGTCTATGATGTATTCTTGTTCTTACGTGCCGACAATCGTTTAGGAGGAAACGCAGACGCTCCTGAAATAATGACTTCCGCTCTATATCTTTGAGTATAGTATAGGTACACAATTTTAGTTCTCGTAATTTTGTTGGTATGCGGAAAGAACACACTGGGTAAACCGAAAACGGAAAATTTTAGTATATGTATAATTTTCACGTAATAGATAAGTACCAAAACAAATCATTAAATAAACAGTAATTGGCAAGTAAATATTAATACTTGCACAAACGGATGATAGTCGAAAACTTAAAATACATAAACTATAACTAATCTTTGTGCGTTAGTGCCTTTGTAGTTTTAATATTATTTTAGATTAAAAAGTTTAGCTTAAGTTAAAATATATATATATATATATATATATATATATATATATATATATATAAATTGCCACGTCTTTTTCGTTCTCTAACGAGTACTCTGCTAGCGGTTTCTATACTGGCAAATTATGCCCGAGCTCAGCCGTAGAGGGTAGAAGAAAAAAATATAAAAGTGAGCTGCGCCACCGGCTTGACGGTATAAGCCGGAAACCCCTAGATCTTATAGACACTAGCAGGGCTACAAGATAAACAACTATGATTATGGTGAACCAAATAAATAAAATTATAGCAAAAATATGTTGGATACTTTACTCACTCAATAGATAATTAAGGTATACAGTTCAATAGCAACATCATAAAAAATATAGTCAAAGTTAACAGCTATGGTAAAATTTTCTTGTCGTGGTGCCGAAATGATATATTTAAAAATAAATCACTGATAACCTTTGGGTATGCGAATTCACATGTACTCCTGTGGCCTACTCCTGTGGCCGGTTAGATTATGGGGGTGGCACTGGTTAACAATGGCTTCCCTCAAATAGATCCCGATAACGGTTATTTTAACTTGACACCAACTCCAACAATATCCACAACAATGGCAAGACAAAATGGTCAAGTTAAAAATCAAATGGTTTTTCTTCAAAATCCAATTAAGATGGCCCAAATACAGCCAGATATGAAAGAAATCCCATAGAGGTTCTGCACACGTGCTAACAACACCGTCCCCAACAACGTTCACCGACACCTGGCCTCCAAGACTCTCAAAACACGACTGCCGCTCCTATCCCGGTAATCAAGAAAAATGGCGCGGAATAAACGTCAACCCACAATCTTCTCAAATCTGTGCCTCGTTCGTGTGGATATCCAGTCCCATCCACACAGAAATTGCAAACCAACTATCGAAAGTTATGCAACATTATCTACAACGAATGATATATTCGAGTTATAGCATAGTGTACTGTATGCAACAAGGAATACGAGTAAGAATTATAATGAACCAGTAGAAGGGAAAAAATAGGCTCGTGACAAAATATATAAAAGAAGGTATTTGTTGCTGACCAGTTAGTAACTAAATTTATTTAGTTATAGGGGAGAGCAGTTATCCCCCGCTTTCCCCCAATTTGGTACCGTAGCGTAAAGAAAAATCTGTCCAAAATTTAAGATCAAACGGAAAGGGTGCCGCAATGGCCTTGAAAATCATAAATTCACAGAAAAAATCTAATTTATTGCTTTACCTTGTTAACATACATATAGTCACGCCTTTTTCCCGTACGGGTAGGCAAAGACCACTTGCTTCCACTTGCTATGGTTCTTATACACATATTTTGCCTCCTCTACTTTCATCAGTGCTCTCATCTTGATCTGGCCTTTCTTCAAAACAATGTTAAACTGATGGAGATATGTTCGCCGAGGTCGACCCCTACCGACTTGTCCATTCACACTCGCCTTATAAATTTGTTTCGTAAATCTTCCTTTATCCATCCTTTCTACGTGTCCAAACCATCTAAGCATTCCTTTATCTATCTTTGTAACCGCATATTATTTTACACCACAGCGTTCCCTTATATCAATATTTTTCACTTTATCCAACCGAGTCACTCCGGCTGTACTTCTCAGACTACTTATCTTCGCAGCATTAATTTTATTTTTATGTTTCATCTGCCAAACCCAACATTAACTACCATACATAAGTGTAGGAACCAACACTTCTCTATGCACAGCCAGACGTGCTTTTTTTGACACGTTCTGGCTGTTCTTAAATCTATGCAGTGCCCCATTTATTTGTTTTCCTGCCAACACCCTTTGCTCAATGACACTGTCATACTTTCCATCTCTCGTACACTTTGAACCCAAGTATACCAACTCATATACTTGTTAAATATTAATTATTTGCAAAAGAGTGCTGTATAAAAGGTATAGTACTATAAAAAATGCATATAGTAACATTTATTAGTTTTTTATGTACGACTAAGAGTTTTCGAGAAAAATTTAAAAATATCATTTTTTTCTGCAAATGTTGACACAGAGATAAAGCCGCTTTTTAAGACTCTGGAAACTTTTACTTTTATTTTGATGCTACTTTGACAGATCTGGTAAAAAAAAATAATCATCATCATCAATGGCAGGACAACCCGGGTTGGGTCTTGGCCTCCTCTAGTATTTTTCTTCACCGGTCTCGGTCTCTGGCGCCTGTTCTCCAGTTTCGCACCTTAATTGCTCGTGTATTTTGGTCTATCCCATCGTTCCATCTGAGTCTGGGTCTTCCGTGCTTTCTTCACCCTTCTGGTTTGCTTGTGTATATTCTTTTAATGGTCGTTTTTTCATCTGCCCTTATAACGTGACCAGTCCATTGCAGTCTTAATTATATCTGAGATTTCATCGATTAATATTTTTTTTGTGTTTTCTTCTCTTTTTTTATTAATAATTATGTTTTCCGGTTTAAAGCATTGACCATTTTTGAATGGCAAATTTGGTTCGAAGAAAGCTAATGCACCAACTTCAGAGCTCAAATACCATAACCCTGAAATCCTGATACGGTGCTTTAACAGCAGAAGACGTACAAAACTATGCTTTGAAATACACACTTCTCTGCTTGCTAGTTTTCTCTCAAACAGGTCTCTCCATGTAGTGGTCGATAGAGTTTCATCTGACACTCTACTCATAAATGCTGGTGTTCCGCAAGGATCCATTCTAGCACCAACACTATTTTTACTTCACATCAACGACCTATTGAAAGCAACTTCATGTCCCGTACACAGCTTTACCGATGATAGTACCCTCCATACCGCTTTCTCTTCCAGGGCCCCTATATCAGCCCGTGAAACCAGAAATGAACGAGGAAGAAATGTTAACAATATAAATATGGACTTAGCAACAATTCTCGAATGGGGATCCAATAACTTGGTAGAATTCAATGCAAACAAAACACAAGCATGTCTTTTCTCCAGAAAAGCCGATCTCACTGTGCGTAACATAACTTTGTCAGGAGTAACCATACCACTGAAGTCATCCATATCGATGCTTGGTATTACTATCAGCAATAACCTTTCCTGAGAAAATCACGTGAGGTCCATTGCCAAAAGTGCATCCCAAAAACTTGGTTTTTTGTTTCGTGCCAAGAGCTATTTCACCTCCAGTCAGCTGCTTATGATCTATAAGGCGCACATCCGACCTGTACTGGAGTACTGTTCCCATATTTGGAGTGCAGCACCTAAACATATCCTAAAGCTACTGGATTCTGTCCAAAAAAGGGCAATTCGTCTCGTCGGTGATGCCTCGCTTACAAACTCGCTCACTTGTCTGGAACACCGTAGAAAAGTTGGCGATTTGTCTCTATTTTATAGATATTTTCATGAGCGATGCTCTTCTGAAATATCAACAATCGTTCCTCCTTTGGCAGTCTCTTCGAGATTAACCCGTCAAGTTCAGTCTTCACACCCCTTCGTGGTCACTTTGGAGACCTGCAGAACATCACTTTCCAAAGACTCATTCATTCAACGAATTGCGAGGCTTTGGAACTCATTGCCTAGGGAGGTGTTCCCCGAGGCATTCAACCTCCAGAAATTTAAGAAGAACACCAACTTCTACCTTCTTTCCCTTGGTTCCCACGATGTTCTCTGAACATTACAGGATATCCCTTTTCGTGGGAACCAGAACATAAAAAAAAAACACTTAAAATTAAAATACAAATACATAAATTGTCTTCTATTCTTTTTGAGATAATACAAATTTATTACGAAACAGAAAGAAGTAGGAGAGGCTATGCGACGCTAACAAGAAGCAGCATCTTGCGGTGCGCATGCACTACGCCATTTGAACCACAGAAGAACTAGAAAAACAAACCTTGAATAAAAATCATCGAGAATTTTATAAAGATGTAAAAAAATAACAAGCTCATTTAAACCCTCGATAATCTCGTGTATAGATAAAAGAGGAGAAAAAACTTTTTTTACGAAACCAATAATAAAAAAGTTTTTCATATGGTTTCAACTTAAGTAGACACACTGTATATGGCAGCTCTACATACCGAGTAGGTCCTTGGCTTCTATCTTTTCCAATACTCGTTTCCATTTCTTTCTATTTGTGGCACGCTTCCTACAGTCGTTTACAATCACATTTTTCAGATAGTTTTGTACTTCTCTGATTTGGCATTCTAGTTATGTGGCCCAGCCATCTGGCTCTTTGTGCTCGGATTTTTCTTGTTATAGTCGTTCTTCCATATAAGTTCATTATTTCTTTATTTGTACTTCTTCTCCATTTCCCTTTTACTGTTTTAACTCCTCCGAAAAATTTTCTTAATACTTTTCTCTCTCATCTTCCAAGCTTCTTTTAATTTTTTTTTTGTATCGCGTTTCATGTTTCATAATATGAACATTATATGCATATAATTTTATTGGACACATGATTATTTCGTAAAATCTGATTTCTGCTTTTCGTGTAATTTCTTTGACTTGCAAGATTTTCGCCAGCGATGCAATTACTTTACTTCCTTTCAAAATTATTTTGTCTACTTCATGTTCTTATTGACTTTTATTTGTAATGGTCACTCCTAATTACTCAAAGTTTTCTACTTTTTCAAAATTGTATTCTTTGTTTAAGTTAAAGTACCTAAGTTATGTAAATTACGTAGATAGTTTCCATTAGGTATAATCCAAAATATAAGAATATTTATTGTCTTTAAAGGACAAAACAACTATTTAAATATTATTCTATTTAAATGATATTAAAAGATAAATGCAATTGTTTGTAAATATTATTAAACAAGGTGGTGTTTTGTACTAGACTGCCTTATTTTATGCCATATTATGTTTTTGCTGTGATGCGTGAAATATGTTTAAGAGGAAACAATGTAATCAACTGTTTTTCATAATTCAAGGTGTAGCAGTTCTTTTACGCAATATTCAAATAAAATATTCATGTTATAGTAGTGATACTTACTTTTAAACTGATCCGGTACAACATAAAAAATCAGCTGACTTTTTTTCGTGAGCCCGTCGGTCTTTTTATAGTTTTGCTGTTTAGTATTCGAGAGTATTCTGGCACCATTCCAAATTCTTATTGTTCCTGTACCAAGAGTACAATGAGCTGTTATCATTCCAGAACTCATCTACATTATCTTGGGCTTTATAACTATTTAGTTAGTTTGTAGAATCTCCCATTTACTCCATTAACCTGATAATACTAACGAACTCAATATTAGCCTAAAAGACATTCATCGTATTATGTGTTATTTCACTAAAAATATTATTATTATTATTGCAGTGAGGTGTTTTCATGAATATGACGGTTCTTTTTACAGGCAGTTCATACTGTAGGCTATTTTTTCCACTAGCAGTTTTTCTGTTATTGGTGTAACGACCATGGTAATATTTAAAACTAAGTCTTTAAAAATAGACATACATAAAGTAACGCCTTTTTTCCGTAGGGGAAGACAGAGACCACTTCCTTCCACTTGCTACGGTTCCTACACACGTCTTTCGCTTTTTTTACTTTCATCAGCTCTTTCATACATGCTCGTCGGTTGTTGGTACTCTTGAACTGGCATTTTTTCAAAACAACTTCGATCAGACAATTTCTAGAAACTCAAGCATTTTTAAATGGATTTCTTTATTTTGAGTTAAAGTTTACACACAGAAGTTCGGAACGTATGTATAATCACCTGAACACATCCATATATAGTTTAGGCAACGTATATATATATATATATATATATATATATATATATATATATATATATATATATATATATATTCATCGGTTTACAGCGTTCTCCGTCGCTTTCCGACACCTAACCGTCACAGATCTCTGTCACCACACATATTATATGTTAGCTCTCTTCTTTCCATTTCTTTATTGATGCCTTCCCTCCAGCTTTTTCTGGGTCTTCTCTTTTTTCTTTTTCCCCGTGGTGACCATTCTAGAATCTGTTTTGGTAATCTTTCCTCGGTCATGCGTTGTACGTGGCCATACCAAATTAGCAGTTTTGTTCTAATATTATCTACTAAGGTGTGTTTTACATCCATTATTTGTCTAATTCTTTCATTTGTCACCTTCTTCAGTCTCGATCTTTCAGCTGACCTTCTCCAAAAAACCATCTCTGTAGCCCTAAGTTTTTTTTGTGTTTTCTCTTTGAGCTGCCATACTTTACTACCATATGTTACTACGCTTTTGACGATGGAATTATAGACCCTTT
The DNA here is from genome assembly GCA_950111635.1 of Agelastica alni. NCBI lineage: Eukaryota > Metazoa > Arthropoda > Insecta > Coleoptera > Chrysomelidae > Agelastica > Agelastica alni. Next base: position 88,238,112 of record OX467708.1, read on the forward strand.
TTTTGTTTTCTTTTGAGATGCGCTGGTCCCAAAGAATACCATTAAGCATAGAGATTGCTTGTCTGCCCTGCATATTTCGTTCTTTTATGGCTTCGTCCAGTGTTGCGTCCTTAGTTATCTTTAGGCCTAGGTACTTATATTCTGAGCAACATTCAATTTCTCTTCCATCTTCCAGCACTATGTTTTGGTCATTTTCTCCCATACACATTCTTTTATTTTTTTCTCTGTTGATTTTCAGACCCCATTTTCGGTATTCTTCTATTAATTTTCGGGTCATATTTTCCAGATCATCGGAGTCCTGTGCCAATAACACCTGATCATCTTCATAACGTAGTGAAAATAAAAATAATAAATACGAAAGTTTTGAAATTTGGTGATAATGGTATTATGGCGTACTATAGAACGTGTGAAAAGTCTTAAACAATTGAAGGTGCGGAATCGCCGCCATCTTGGAAGAAAGGTGCATTTTTATGGTTTTTGTTGTATGTCTCCTTAATTATCATGTGTATTGGAAATTATTTTTACGCAAGTTGGAAAGCATTAAATTGCCTTTAAAAAATTTTTATTCATTTTTTCGTAAAAATAATATTTTTTCGTATAAATGGACGATGAACGTGAATGTAGAACTCTGCGAACATAGAAATTTATATTTATTACTATTAATTTTATTACGACAAAGTTTTTTTCATTTTACACAACATTTTTATGCTCACATCTTTATGTACGACGCTTCATAATGGTTTGACTGATAGTTGGGTTATCCTCAACCACATCAGGATGAACCAATGAACCGACACCAAGCTCATCCGTATAGGATGATCGTCTAGAGCTTGTTGATACCCTCTCGTCATCGGTATAATCGCCCTCGTTGGTCCATTAAAGGTAAGTACAGACCGGGCAACAAAATGTTGGCAACATTTTGCCGGGTGTTGTCAACACTGTTGCACGTACACACCAAAGTCAGTGTTGAATTAAAAATCGAAGAGACTATTGCTGTTTGTGCTAGTGCTGCTTTTATAATAATTGCTAAACTATAACTAAACTATACATAATAGCGCACCTACTTGTACCACTTGTTGAAAATTTTGTGTTGCCAACACACTAAGCGATGTTTTCCATTTGAACGGATACATGCAACAACCAACAAATTTCTTTGTTGTCACGCCGCCCAATGTTGCCGTGTATCTTGTCACGTGCCTATTTTTTTCCCTTTTACAGTTCCATTATTAATTGGGTCTCTGATAGTTTTGTATTCCTCAGGTGCAGTTTCGCTTACCGTATTTTGTTGTAATTTAAATTTATCACTCGTTGTAAATAGTGTTGCATACCTTGTAGTGATAGGATTCAATTATTAATGGCATTTATAATGGCATTAGTGACATTTTTGTTAATCAATGGAGATGGAGTGGGGGTTTTTGTTATTAGATTTTTGCTTTGATTTTTGGCCTCGATTGTCGTGTGTTGTCAGCTATATTATTGTTTGGTTTGCATTTCTGTGTTGATGGGCTGGCTATCAACACGGACGAGTGCGATTATGAGTTTGTAACATAGATTTGCGAAGATTGTTGGCTGACGCGTGTCCCGTGTCATTTCTTGATATCCGGCCTGGGAGTCAGTAGTTTGGGGAGTCGTTTGGTGTCAGTCTTCGAAGTCGGGTGGTGGTGAGAGTTTTTGGAACGATTTGATATTAACACGTGAGCAGAACCTCTACGGTTTTTTCTTTCATATCTGGCTGTATTTGGGCCATCTTAATTGGATTTTGAAGAAAAACCATTTAATTTTTAACTTGACCATTCTATCTTACCTTTGTTGTTGATATTTTGGATTTTAGTGTCGAGTTAAAATATCCGCATGTGGGATCTGATGGAGGGAAGCCATTGTTAAGTAGCAGGTGCAGTTCCATAATCAAACCGGCCACCGGAGTAGGCCACAGGAGTAGGCCACAGGATTAGTGAATTCGTATACCCAAAGGTTACGAGTGATTTATTTTAGAATATTTAAACGACGTGATTTGTTTTTGACACCACGATTAAGTTTTGTTTTAATTTATTAATATGGTACACTGTTGAAAACTATTTATTGCATTGGATAATATGCCAAGGCTGAACTTTGATTAAAGTAATATTCTCAATAGTTCTTTGTGTCCAAGTAAAAATGTTTTCTTCATACTTATTTGTAAATATCCTACAATATTGCTATTTTGAAGGACAGCCATCGTAAAAAGAAATATTTTTAAATAAGCTCGATTGTTTTCAACAGTGTAAATCTTTATGTAAATGGTAAAAAAAACGTGAGTAAATTAGCAGCCGTACGTGAACGTTTGATTAAGTATTATTAAAAAGTTTTTTTTTTTTTTGGTAACCTGATAAGGTTTTTTATTCTTACCTTTGTTTTAATTATTTTATGGAATCGTAAACTTTGGATTTTTGATTTATTGTTGTCTTATAAAGTTGTAAATTTTGAAGTTTCGATTTATTGTTAGCTGTTGATTTTGATTATATTTGTTATAAGTTTATTATTGAACTGTGTGCCTGGATTTATTGTTGGCTGTTAATTTTGATTATATTTGTTATAATTTTGTTATTGAGCTGTGTATTTTGATTTATTGTAGGAGTAAAGTATCTAATATATTTTTGCTATAATTTTATTTATTTGGTTCACCATAATCTTAGTTGTTTATCGTGTGGCTCTGCTAGTGCCTATAAGACCTAGGGGTTTCCGGCTTGAACCGTCTAAGTCGGTGGCGCGTCTCACTTTTATTTTCCTTTTTTTCTTCTACCCTCTACGGCTGAGCTCGGGCATAATTTGCCAGTAGAGAGACCGCTGGCAGAGTACTCATTAGAGAACGAAAAAGACGTGGCAATCTAGCAACTTGTATCTTGTTGACGAGACACATGTTGCCAACACGTGTTGCCAACATTTTGTTGCCCGGTCTGTACTTGCCTTAAAACTGTCTCTGTGGCAATTGTTGCAAACGGTTGTGCATGCGATTCCCGCTTTTTTGCAGTCGCATAATCCTCCACAGCCAGTTGTGCATTTGCAAAAAATTTAATTCAATAAAGTCTCGGGTGCAATGGAGTCCAACGTTCGAATTGGACTGAAGCACCCTTGGACTCGTTTCCAACCCCATGATTCAGGGAGTACTTTGGTTTAATTTTTGTCACGGATTTTGTAAAACAATGAAACCTGTGTTCATTTAAAGAATTTTCGGTAGCACGTGCAGCGTAGATGGCAAGGAAAAACAGTTCTCTAGCTTCAGCGATTGTTTTGTGCGAAGAACCACAATTGTTGAAACTTTCAGCGATATTATGTAACTCTTTATTTTTTTAAAACAATTTTACGCACTTTATTTTTCCTGTTTTGAAAATTGCTGACGTGGTGTCGCAGCCACTAAAGGCATGCAAGAAGGGAATGCTGTACACAAAGATGTTGTGTAAAATGAACAAAACTTTGTCGTTATAAAATTAATAGTAACAAATATGAATTTCTATGTTCGCAGAGTTTCTATATTCACGTTCATCGTCCATTTGTACGAAAAAATATTATTTTTACGAAAAAATATTATTTTTACGAAAAAATTAATAAACACTTTTTTGAAGGCAATTTAATGCTTTCCAACTTTTGTGAAATTTTTTTTTCCAATAAACACGATAATTAAGCAGTTTTACAACAAAAACCATAAAAATGCACCTTTCTTCCAAGATGGCGGCGATTCCGCACCTTCAATTGTTTAGGACTTTTTACACGTTCAATAATACGCCATAATAAACATTATCGCCAAATTTCAAAACTTTCGTATTTATTTTTATTTCATGAAATTTGGCCATAGTTGCCTGGGCTAATACGACCAAGAGCTTTTTTATACCGTAATGAGAAGTATTAACATTATTATTAATTAGTGAATGTACGTACCTGTGTGGAACACGCATATATACTTATTTTATAACATTTAGGAGGAAGGAACCTTATCAAGTGGAGACTATGACGTGCATTGTGTTAATTTGATTAAATCTAATGACACCAGTAAAAACTTAATGTATTATTGCAACAGGCTGATTAAAGCATTTGAAAGTTTTACGACCAAAGATTAGTTGCCCTTTTCCTAAATTTCTGGAACATAAAGTAATAACCCACTAGACTATATACATTTTTGGCACTAGGAATAACTCACGTGAAAAATAATTACGATATAACCACAGGAAACTTGGGAAATTTGGCTGGTTGTCTACTATTTTACTCAAACGGACGACCCAGTCCCATCGACCTTAGAAGACCGCTTTTGGTATCATGTAAGGAATTCTGTGACAATAACACTGGAATTAAGTGTGGGCAATTTGAATCCAGGGTCAGCTCGAATCTTGTGGACGTAGACTTTTGACAGAGAAGGGTTATAAATTGCAAAATAATTTTTGAAAATTTTAAATGAAAGCTTACCATATTTGACCGACATCGTAAATTTTCTTGGTACATACTTATTTAAACTACTCGTTTTTCTTTTTTAAAAAAACCTCTTTTTGTATTGCTTTATAATGATTACCATAACGATGTAATACTGTTTGATAAAAATATAAAGATGTTTGCACTGCAAAAAAATAAAACTGACTATACTTCTGACAGACGTCACAAAATATCGTTGACGTCTATCATAAAATTGTATGATAGGTTGATTGTGCCAGACACTGACCTAATCAGGATGAAGCCTGAAGATTACACGGCGTGTGTCATGTATGGCCCAATATTACCTGTTATCCAACAAAATTAAGGGTGTTCTGGCTGCACAAATGTATTTGTTCTTAATAAATTAATGATAAGAGAAACACTCGTCTTTTTTTTATTAAAAATTCTGACAAAACTAAATTTCATTGACAATCAACAACATTTTTATATTTTTTACAAAAGAACATCGCTAATAAAAAATGGATTATGCACTAATTTACAGGGTGTTCCAAAAAAAGGTGACACCGTGTCTGAGATAGGTAAAAACTAAAAAATAATTGGGGTTTTCTTAGTACAAAATTTTCGTAACGCCATCCGTATTCAAGATAAAGGGCGTTAAAGAAAAAGAATGTATACACATTTATTACGATTTTGCCGAAAGTATTGGAAACATTGTAATGAAATTTTATACGAATATGTTTTGAAACTGATACATCCCATGAATTTGTTTTTATATCTGACTCTCATTGAGGGCGTTAGTTACACGGTTCGTACCAAGTAGTATTGAACATAACTTTTTTAAGATTAGGATTATTAATCAAAATTTCAAGTAAACTTAAACATCATTTAAATACTGTGTACCGTTTTCTGAATATTTTGATTTGAAAATTATGAAGTAATAACCGATGCTGGAATAAAGTAATGAAAAAGTTATTAATTATTATTATTAATTAGTATGCATTATGTGAATTAAAATTTTTTTGTCGCGTAAATGAGATCTCATCGATCAAACGGATACATATTGAGATTAAGGGCTTTTCTTTCTTGTGACGTTTCACAAAAATCCATTCTAATCGATAGATCTTGATTTTCTTCAAGTTTGCCATGAAAAACTGACTTTTATTGATAGTTATGACGATAAGCCAACAATAATTAGATTTTTGAAACCTTTTTATTTGTAAAATTACGTATTGTTAATCAAAATGTACTCAAATGTTGAATACACCGACATGTTATTAACCTAAGGCGAGTGTTTAGGAAACTCTAGTGAAGCTGTTACGCGTAATGCAGAAAAGTTTCCTAAAAGAAACTTACCAAGTAAAAATACATTTAGAGCCATTGAACGACGTTGCCGTTGTCGAGAAACTGGGAATGTAAAACCAAAAAAATAAATTCTGGTAGGCCAAAAACAACAAGAACCATTAATAAAGAAAATATTATTTTAAATTTAGTTGATCAAGATCCAACAGTTAACGTAAGGAATATGGCAAGATAAACAAACAACGATTTCTGTTCACAATAAGTAAAAAATAAAAATAAAACCTCTCAACAAAAGCATTATAATAAACAAGAAATTTTAGGGTTTAAGTCTTAGGGAAATTTACTAATGTGCCTCTCAACACAGTGCGCCAATTAAGTCGATGACTTGGTGACTAATCCAAAACCGTCGTATATTAGTGATATGAGTTGTAGTACCTTGCACGCACGGAGGAGTGTGAGATTTGGCATAGTTAAAGGAGTACAAAAAGCTAATATTTATATATAATATGTGTTACAACTGCTGATATTTACACATATATATTCCCTTAGGGGTAGGCAGAGACCACTTCCTTCCCATTGCTACGGTTCTTACATACATTTTTTGCTTCCTCTACTTTCATCAGTGCTCTCATACATGCTCCTCGGTTGTTGGTACTCTTGACCTGGCCCTTCATCAAAACAATGTTGATCTGATCGAGATCGATGTTCGCCGAGGTCGACCACCGACCTATATATACAAACTAGACTGCTAATGCCATAAATAGAAAATTCATCCAATTACGAGGTTGGCCTGGATCCCATTGAGCATGCGCATTCATCGCCTGTCATACAAGCGAATCACATTGGCGTACCGCAAGGAAAGAGGAGACAGTGTTTACCCCACAAATTCGATTCGAGAAAAATCTTTCAAAGTTGAGCAGATAATTATTTTTTTCAGGCATAATTAACTGTAATATATTTTATACCAAGAGAGAACCTCAATAAATGATGTGGAAAGTATTAAAACCTTACTTGTGAATGTTTCATCAATTGGACAAGGATTGCAGCTCTTTTATATCATTTTGGAACCCAAAATGGAAGTAATTAAATAGTTAGGTACCAGATATAAGGAATTTTGGGAAATCATTGAAACACAAGTGATATTTATTATACACAACTGAATAAATTTACCTAAAACAAAATAATATACCTACACAGGTAAAAAACATTTTTAATTATAATTCAGAATGATTATTGGTTTTGAAACAATATAAGTTTCGAAAATTGTTTCCTAATAAGAGTACCTTTTTCGATTTCAGTTTGTTTCTTTGAAACTTTATAAAATCTTAGTTTGCTATAAATTTGTATGACAAGGTTTAAGAGAACCGATGTATGGTTCTCTGAAAAATTATAAACACTAATAAACAGCAAAAACCAACACGTAATATTATTTTCGTTCGTTCGCCGACGACTATGAACAAAATGGCTTCTTGTCCGATGTCAATGTCATCAATGATATTTTGGATCCTTCTGCGCATTGCGCAGTACGGTTTTTAGAGTGTTCAATTGGATGATATTTTCCGGTAGTGGGAATATGAGCTTTAGCGGTCTAGTTGGTACAGAAGTCGGTGAGGTCGACCTCTACCGACTTCCGTCCATTCACACTCGCCTTATAAATTTGTTTCGTCAATCTTCCTTTATCCATTCTTTCTACGTGTCCAAAACATCTAAGCATTCCTTTATCTTTATCTTTGACATCACAGCGTTCTTTTATATCACTATTCTTTACTTTATCCAACCGAGTCACTCCGGCTATACTTGTCAGACTACTCATCTCCGCAGCATTAATCCTATTTTTATAATTTTTCTGCCAAACCCAACATTCAATACCATACATAAGTGTAGGAACCAACACACTTCTATGCACAGCCAGACGTACCTTTTTTGACACTTTCTGGTTGTTCATAAAGCTATGCAATAAAAATGTTTACTTTTAATTTCCAAACAAGAAGTTCCTCATAAAATAAAATTCGTTAGCTACGAAATTTGTTCAAAAATATTACCTATTTTATAGTATATTGATGTATAATTTTATTTGACTTCACTCTATTGCAAACAATAAAAATTATTATTGCAAAATAAAAATATTACATTATTAAATGAAGAATAGTATATTTTGCAACGAGCGTATAATGATGGCTATTATTTTTGAGGATGAAAATTTCGAAACGAGCCGCAAGCGAGTTTTAAAATTAACTGAGAGAATAATAGCCATTATACGCGAGTGGAAGACTATGCTTTCTCTACGACCATCGGAGACCATCACTATCACTCATTAAATTCTCCATCTTATTGTCGTAATCGAATAGTCGAGATGACTGTTCATCAGAATGAACATGACATTCGCGATATCGAGTTGGAGGAGCAGAGCCCACTCATGAAAAAGTTGTTCTATTGCAGCTTCCTCATTGGTCTCAGCCTGTTGGATCCTGATTATAGAAGTTGGTGATTGGTTGTCAGCTGTTGAATAATGTATCAGGATCCAACATATCTAAGAAATCACATCCATTCATCAATAGATAACACATATGTAATTGTTGTAGAATCCAATGGTCGCAGAAAAATATTTTTATTTAAACATTTCAAATTATTAATAACTTTTATTTCATTAGTTACATGACTTAAAAAGGATTTATTTAAATCGTTACTATTTTACGTTACCCAAAAAAAAATTTAAATAGAAATCATTTTCTTACCCTTTATATTTTTATATTTAATATATTTTCATTAGGAAGATATTGCCATTGTAGGATTTTAAATTGACACCAACTGATACAAAAAATTGATATTATTCATTAATTGTATTTCTTGCTGCAGACCCAACTCTGTATTCAGCGGTACGTAAAGTACTAGCATCCAGATGTGTAATTAAATGCAGGCCTATCATTTACCCTAACCGTACTAAGGATTTAACCCTATGGGGGTCAAGAGTGTCCTACGTTGACAACGGTATGCGGCGAAGAAATTAATTGCTGCAGGTCCATCCAGAACTTTTAAATGTGTCGGTACCTACCTAACACATTTTAAACGAGAAGTGTCTTGGACCTTTTATGTTAATTTAACAGGGCCAGCATGCAACTTATTGCTTAAATTAGGGGTTGAAATTGGAGAGGCGGTAGAAACTTTGTATTTGCGAGTTTTAAAAAGTAATCTTTTTTATGCTGAACCAAACATTGTGACGTAATTTTGTTGTTTAAATAATTTTAAATTAAGTAAACACCTATTGGCTAATGCCCAAAATATAAATAAAAATAAAAAACAGATTAAAATATCAGTGGTCTGGGTGCGACCCGAAAGGTCCACACGACTAACTTCCCAGTGGAAAGAATGAAAAAATTCCATATGTTTTGTTGTTATAATTATTATTTTTAAATTTATTACAAAAACCGATTTCAAATTGTTTACAACAAATTATAATTGTCATTAACAATATTCTGTTTATGTCAACCGTATTCTTTCAAACTTTTTCGTATCATTTTATAAGCGGGAGTTATTTTCAATTTTTTAACAATTATATAATTATTTGTTAGTAACAATATTTAATTGTTATTGCTTGATTATTAATAACAATAATTTTTCACTGTTATAGCGTCTTCAATGCTATTCTCTTAATACCGACACAAGTTTAAAATTCTTCAATTCCCATTTTTGTTTTCTAAAACTACCTCTTTTTATAAAATATTGTCATCATATTGTAATCATATTTTTTAAGATCTTAAAATTCTGTATTACAAATAGTATAATTTATAAATTTCAAAATTCAGGTACTTTACCTTTTTTTCAGTTTTTTGATACTCCATAAAAAACAGTTTGACCCATTTTGCTGAAAATCTAATTAATTTTAAGTTGCGTAATTATGCGTCGAATGCAATTGGTCCCACGTCGATATCATTTTTTGTTCTCGAGATAATCGTGACGAAAAATAATTCCAAAAGTTTACCATTTTTTTTAGTTTTTTGATCCTCCATAAAAAACAACTTTACCGATTTTGCTGAAAATCCAATCAGTTCTTAATTGCGTAATGATGCGTCGAATTGAATTGGTCCCACGTCGATATCATTTTTTGTTCTCGAGATAATCGAGACGAAAAATAATTCCGAACGCACATACGAACATACGCACATACATACATACACGCACACACACACACACACACACACACACACACACACACACACACACACACAGACGTCCACTTAAAAACGACTCTGGGGACCTTGAAATGTGGAGATATGTCAAAATTCGGGAATCGCAAAATCGGACCCATTACAATAACTTCCCGCTGGGAAGTTAATGAAAGAAAAATGTATGAGAATCCTTAAATATCGGTACACAAAATTAGCATTTAATTAAAATATTTAAACTACTGCCATACAAAAAATAATATTTTAAAAACTTAACCAGATATTGCACTTAAAACAGAATATAGGTGTGAGTTACACAACGTTAATAATGTATAACTCTCTACTACTCATACATTAATTCTGAAGTAACGCGGTAACTTGATTTTCTTACATAAGACTGAGATTTCTCTGATCCTTATGCAAACTACAAGTCGTGAAAAGGTGAATACTACTGTAAACCAACCAACTAACCAACTCTGGCATAGGTAAAACATACTAAAAGATATATATTATTTATTTCTATAAATACTTGAAAAAAATTACACTTTTATAGTTTAGGTTGATGGGTTTGGTCAACTGTGATGACCTATTCTCGGACGGTTGGGGCCCTTTGAGACAGCTTAAATTAACCGTCATCTCTCATAAAACCTTTGCTTTAAAACATTTCCATATCATTAATTTTTTAGATATCCAAACTCTAAACTCCTGGAAAAAAATCACGCAACAATATTTCCTTATAAGATTGTAATTAAAATCATTCTTAAAACTTAATATCAAAATTGTAATGTTGAAAAAAGTTAAATATTAATTTTTTTCCATTGAGGTGTGCGTGTTTTATAAAGATGGACAAAATTAGACAAGAGGTGCGATAAAGTATATTATCTCCGCATGAAATTTATAAGGACATGGTAGAAGTATTGGGTGACTCTGCCCATTCGTACATGCACCAGGTGCAGGAGCCCCCAAGACTGTGGTGACCAAAATAAATGGTATTAAATGACAGAAGAATTACAATCAAGGCTATAGCAGAGACATGTAGGTATTCTGTTGAAAGCGTTGAAAAAATGTTGAATAAAAAATTGGGTTTTAATAAACTCTCTGCACGTTGGGTTTCACGAATACTGACGGCAGACCAGAAGCGTATTCGCCAGGTTGCAGCGGAGACAAATTAGAAGATAAATAACAGAAATCCCGATGAATTTAAGCGAAAATTTCTTACGGTCGATGAAACATGGGTTCATCACTTTGATTTAGAATCCAAAAAACAAAGCATGGAATGGCGGCATAGGGGTTCCCCTCTCCCTCGAAAATTTCGTGTTGTCCCATCAGCTGGTAAGATCGTGGCTACAGTTTTTTGGGATTTTGCAGGTGTTATTTTCGAGGATAATTTACCACATGGGCGCACCATAACAGGTGAATAGTATGCGAATGTAATACCAAAAGTACGCGATCAGAGAAAAGAGAAGAGGAAAATTGAGTCAAGGTGTGCTCTTCCACCAGGACAGCGCTCCGGCTCACAAAAGTTGTGTTGCAATGGCTGTCGCATTCACAATGCGGGATTTGAAATGTTTGAATAACCCCCGCAGCGACTACCATCTATTCCCAAAATTAAAACAACATCTTCGTGGAATCCGCTTTGCTGATGATAACGAAGTGATGTTGGTGGTAGATGAACGGCTGAAGACACAAAGTTCTAAATCGTTTTCAAAAGGGTTTGAAACACTTAAACACCGATATACCAAGTGTATAACCGTTGCAGGTGATTATGTTGAAATATAAATTAGTTTTATTCTTCTCATGTGTTTGCTTTTATATTAGGGACAACAATTCATCAACGGGTTTCGCGAAATATTACAAAAAAAAGCGGCCCAATATGCGGCCGCCTCTGTATGCAGACTTACCTTTACGCCTTTGCGCGCTGTAACTCTTCAAGTGAACCGAATTACGTGCCCAACATAAAATCGGAGAAAATGTCCCGTCCACTTGATGGATGGAAATCCCTCTCATCCATCTTGGCCTGTCAATAGTTTCCGAGAAAGGCCAGACTCCCTAATCCAAGTTAATTGACATTAATTTGTACGATATTTATCAATCTATTAGGGGTATTTTTCTCTCTAGTCGGGACAATGTGTAATTTTTTTGCCCCTTATCGGGAAACCGTATTTTTTACTGGGATAGGTTAAAAGTGGATTTTAGTGGAATTGGGTCAAACAGGTTGGAAATTAATTGATAAAAGTTTAAGGCACTTTCCAACGTGAAAAATAGTTAAAATCTTTTAATATCTTTCTTAGAATGATACTTAAAAAAAACTCGAAAACATCTTTATGACCTTATAATTCAGTTATAAACAAAAACATTTCAGGAATTAATTCTTAAGTATTACATCCTTATTTAAAAAAACTATTTTTCGCACTTTTGCTACTAGTTTTAATAGCAGTAAATATATTACCTTAATTGTTAAAAAACAGTATGCAGGTTTCGTTTAAACGTCCTGTGCTTGTTACGTTTTCTGTGGATTTAAAATTCATTTTATTGTAAGGCTTTTTGTAAGTATGCACTCAGACCTGATAAGGTCTATTGTGCTCTGCCATTGGTTAGAGCTCCTCTTTCAGCACCAGTTGTTTTACCAACTTTCAAAGGCTCTAAGGGGTTCTGCTCAGTTCTGTGGTTCAGGTTTTTCTTTGAAAAAATTACTTTACAACGTTACGACTCGGACTAAACTGACCGGTACTTTCTACTACTCTTTTTTGTTCTGAAATACTATATTTAAATATGTGTACCTAGTCGTTACTGATTATGAAAAGTAAAAACTGAAACACTTTGTTATATTTTGATCATACATACATACATATAATCACGCTTTTTTCCAGTGAGGTTAGGCAGAGACCACTTCCTTTCACTTGCTACTTAATCACATCTTTTGCTTCTTCTACTTTCATCAGTGCTCTCATACATGATCGTCGGTTGTTGGTACTCTTGACCTTGCCTTTTTTCAAAACAATGTCGATCTGATCGAGATCGATGTTTGCCGAGGTCGACCTCTACCGACTTGCCCATTCACACTCGCCATATTATAAATCTGTTTCGTCAATCTTCCTTCATTCATCTTCTCTACGTGTTTAAACCATCTAAGCATTCCTTTATTAACTTCCCAGTGGAAGTTATAGTAATGGGTCCGATTTTGCGAATCCCGAATTTTGACATATCTCCACATTTCAAGGTCTCCACAGTCCCAGAGTGTGAGTGTGTGTGTGCGCGTGCGCGCGCGCTTATATTCACATGTTTGTATGTGCTTTCGGAATTATTTTCCGTCTTGATTATCTCGATAACAAAAAGTAAAATCATCGTGAGACCAATTGCATTCGACGCATAATTACGCAACTTAGAACTGATTAGATTTTCAACAAAATTGTTTAAGTTGTTTTTTATGGAGAATAAAAAAACTAAAAAAAATGGTTTTATATACCTGAATTTTGCTAATTATAAATTATAATAATTTTAATAAAGATTTTAAGATTTTTTGAATAATATGATTATTGCATGATAGGAATATTTGTATGAAAAATATGATGACAATATTTCATAAAAAGAGATGGTTTTAGAAAACAAAAATAGGAATTGGAGAATTTTAAACTTTTGTCAGTATTGAGAGAATAGCATTGAAGACGCTATAACAGTAAAAAATTATTGTTAATAATAATCAAACATTGTTTATAACGAAATAGCTCCCGCTTATGAAATGATAAAAAAAGATTGAAAGAATACGGTGGACTTTAACAGAATATTGTAAATGACAATTATAATTTTTTATAAACAATTTGAAATCGTTTTATATAATGCAGGAATTTTTTGCAAAACTTTTATAACAACAAAACATATGATATTTTTTCATTTTTTTCACTGGGAAGTTAGTCGTGTGGACCTCTCGGGTCGCACCCAGACCACCGGTGAGTACTGATATTCCATCTTTTTAACCACATCTTCATTTACACCACATTATATTTTGATCGAGCAGTGTGGTGAACAGCTTTGGAGAGAGGGTATCTCCTTGACGTACACCTTGTTCTATTCGGAATGTTCTTGTGTTTTTATGTAATCTTACACACGCCGTTGCTTTCTCGTATATACCCTTAATCAGTGCAATGTACCTTTAATCAATTCTGCATTCTGTTAATGATTTGAGCATATGTTGTTGGCTGATTGAGTCAAAAGCTTTTTCATAGTCTACGAAAACAAGGATGAGAGGTTTATTATATTCTGTTGATTTTTCTATAAGGGTCTTGATTGTATGTAAATGGTCATTTGTACCGTACCCTGCTCGAAATCCTGCCTGTTCTTTCGGCTGGTAAAAATCTAATTTTGGAGTTGGGCGTTTAGCAATGATCTTCATAAATAGTTTATACAAGTGGGATAGGAGACTAATGGGTCTGTAATTTGCTAGATTACCAATGTTCCCCTTCTTGTGCATTATTACTATAGTGGCGTTGTTCCACTTTGAAGGTGTTACTCCTTGATGTAGACATTCATTAAATAATTTACATAGGGCTTTAATAACTATGTGTCCACCTTCCTTTACTGCCTCTATAACAATTTCGTCTTCTCCTGGTGACTTATTATTCTTCATCTCAGACACCGCCTTTCTTACTTCACAGTAGGTTATGTCTGGTACATCTTCAGAGCCCTGGTTCAGTATTCTTGGGATAGGTACCTCTTCTTCATCTGGTTTTCTATAAAGTTCTTCATAGAAGTCTTCGACAATTTTTACAATTTCATCCTTGTTGGTAGTCACTTGCCCTGCCTTATTTTCTAGTTTGCAGATGTTGTGTTTTCCCACTTTTAAATTTCTACGTAAAACTTTAAGACTCTTGTTGTTTTCAATCACTGTATTTATTTTCTCTGTATTAAATTTTCTGGTATCTTTTCTTATAGCCTTTGATATTTCTTTATTTAGTTGTCTTAGTTCCTCGTTGTTTGTGGTGTATTTGTTCTTTAGCTCTCTTCTTTTCGTTAGTAGCTGTTTTGTGCCTCTATACAGTTTTTCTTCTTTTTCTCTTCTCTTTGGTTCATATCTTTTACGTGTCTCTTGCAAGGCTGTACATATTTTTTCATTTAAGTTCTCAACGTCGGTTCCCAGATTTTCAATACCGTCTAAGTCATTTTTTAGAGCCTCTCTGTATTCATCGGAATTATTTATGGGATTCCATCTTAGGTTTCGTACTTTCGATATCAGCTTAGATCTTTCTCTCTTTATATTGATTTCTATTATTGCTCTTACCATTCTGTGATCACTACGAATTGAGATACTATTAAGAACCTGGACGTCATGCACAATATGCTTATTATCCGAGACGATGTAATCTATCTCATTCTTGGAAGTACCGTCTGGGCTTGCCCAAGTCCATTTTCTATTTGGCTTTTTTTTGAAAAAGGAGTTCATTGCAAATAGATTGTGCTGCAATAAGTAGTCTAAAAGCATAGTTCCTCTATCGTTTCTGTTACCGAATCCAAACGACCCCATCGCTGTTTCGTTGTCGTCTGCCTTATGTCCTAATTTGGCATTGAAATCTCCGATAATAAAAGTAAAGTGCGTGCGAACCTTTTCTATTGCTTTGGTGATGTCTTCATAAAAGTTCTCTATTTCATCTTCACTATGCGTGGATGTTGGAGCGTAGACTTGTATTATTTTAAGACTGTATCGATCGTTCAGTTTTAGTACCATAAATGCGACTCTCAGGCTAACATATTCAAACTGCACTATGCTATCTTTATGTCTCTTGTGAACTAAAAAGCCTACGCCTCCTTCCGACATATTTTCATCGCCTTTGTAGTACAGCACATTTCCAGACTGCAGTGTCATCTCTGCTTCACCTTTTCTTCTTGTCTCGCACAGGCCTAGAATATCCCACTTTATATGAGAAAGTTCATTTTCTAGTTCTAGTATTTTCTGATCCGATCCAAGTGTTCTAGTGTTGTAAGTGGCTATTAGCAATTTTCGTCTACTGTGGTAGCCTGATCTACTCCGGGGATTCTTCGCACCCTCTGCATTCTGTCTTGTCCGATTGCTACCGTAACCGGGGATCTTCATGCTGCCGGAGATTGAGGGCCGTGGTAAAGTTTGTGACATCATTTATACGAGGTTTTTAGCCTTTTCCTATCACGCTGGCCAGGCGGGTTGATAGGGGGTAAGGAATATTTAGAGCAAATGGTATAGGTTTGGTAAGGAGCTGAGGGTAGAACAATGGTTTCCCCCGTATGGTATTGGGAGATAAACCAAGGCTAGCGTCTGGCAGGGGCGCATCCCTGAAGTAGATCTGTTATCTGTCGGGTTCACAGATAAGTATCTACCCGCTACCTTACCACCACACTGCTCGAATATGTCTGTAAGAAAATCGACTGGGGGGAAATGGGCCTAAATATAGACGGTGAAAGATTAAATAACTTAAGATTTGCAGACGATATCGTCCTTATCACCGACCGTATAGATCAAGCGTCCATGATGTTGGAAAAATTATACAATGCTTCAAGGGAAGTTGGCCTAAGAATTAACTTTGCAAAGACGCAAGTCATGACAAACCTAGTCCCCAGTAAAAACATAACTATTGGAAGCAAATCTATTGAACAGGTCACCGCCTACAAATATTTGGGTCATGAGATCCGAATAGGACGGGACAACCAGACGTGCGAACTTCTCCGGAGAGTAGGCTTGGGGTGGGCATCCTTTGGAAGATTAAAGTATGTTTTCAAGTCGGATATTCCCAACAGTCTGAAACGAAAAGTATACAATCAGTGCATATTACCAGTGATGACATACGGAGCCGAAACATTGACGCTTACAAAAAAGTCAGCAAAGAAACTGCATGTCACCCAACGGGCGATGGAGAGGGCTATTCTGGGTATCTCCCTCAGAGACCGAATACCAAATGAGATTATTCGCCAAAGAACAGGTGTTATAGATGTAATCGAAAAAATAACAACTTTAAAGTGGAACTGGGCTGGCCACGTAGCTAGAAGAACTGACGGAAGATGGTCTAAAAAACTATTGGAGTGGCGTCCGAGGCACGAAGCTTATCGTAGTAGAGGGCGCCCCCCCACACGATGGACCGATGACATCAAAAGAATCTGTGGTAATTGGATACAAATGGCTCAAGATAGAGCAGAGTGGCAAAATAAACGAGAGGCTTATGTTCAGCAGTGGACTACTATAGCTGAGTGATGATGATGATGATGATGATGATATTTTGATCATAATTATTAACAGTTTATTTATTATACAGATTTTAATAAACAAATATATAAAATAAGTAAAAAAACCTATAAAAAAGACTTCTTCAATAAATACTCAAAATGATGTAATATTTTCATTTTCCTTAACTTAAAGTTCAATTTAACTTCACAACATCGAAGATGATATGAATTTATTTCAGTCAAAATTGAATTTTTACGCAGAATGTTATCATTAGGATTATATCTATTGAAAAATGTGAAAATTGATTTGGCTACCCCGTGTGTGTGTTACTCGTGATGAAACGTGAAAAAAGTTAATATTGTTGCTTACGTGGCAATCATTGGATATATGTGTGTGCGTGGATGTGAAAGGAACAGTAACTATAACATCAACGAGAAGCGAGCTTTTTTTAAACATACATTTTATAAATTCAAAAGCGAAGTAATAGAAATTTTATACAAAAAATAAAAATATTTCATTTGAATGCTACCACCAAAATAAAAAGTAGTAAAAAGAAATAGAGGAAAAAACTTTAACAAGTTCTGGCAGTACATAAGATTGGAAAAGAGGGGTAGAACTTTGTAATACATATATTTAACGAAAAAGAAGAAATACGAAAAATTATCCATTGTTATTATCAAACATCTTTAGGCAACTGATACAAAAGCGTTTATAAGTTTTGTGGCTCCATAGAGGGCGCGTCCAATAAACCAACATCTCTCACTTATTTTTCAATCATTAAATTATTTTGGTTGCTTGTTTTTTTGTTTTCTCTCTACTTTCTGTAAAACGTGATTCCTTTTTTCTCCACGAACTTCCATTAAAATTCTACAACGCCGAACGTAGACGCAACCGGTAGCACATCACATTCTTTTGCAAACTTTTCAATTCATATCATTAATCATTCATCGCTTGTGTAGACCTTTCGAAAAATCTAAAAGAAACTAACATACAGATTTGAAGGTACAAGGGAACGACATTGATGGAATGCCCCTTTGAGTGGCATTGTCACATGTCAAGCCACGTACGAGGGTTGCTAGGCTCGCCTAATTTTTTCATGAGATGAGATTAACAAGTCGTCAAGGGATAATCACGTTTGGTTGATTTTTTGTTGGTCTTGTTGAAAACTTCAGGTAGATAAATTTTTATTATAATTTATCTCAAATTTAATTTGTCGCCTTAATATTTTTTACCGAAATATAAGATTTTTTTCATAAACACTTTTGCTGAATTTATCGATATTATAATTACATTTTCGTACTTGGGGGTGCTAAAATTACGAAGGACGTCTTTAAGTTTTAATAATCAAGCAGTATTTCAATATTTGACATAATTGTTATTGTTTAAGCAGTCTAAAAACTCAGATCTTGACCAAGTGGTTTAAATACAGTAGTCATTTAAAACGGGAAAAAGTTTATTTTGGAGTAATTTTTACTTGCATCAAGTTAATTAACAAATGTTCATACATACCTACATTCATATAATCAAACCTTTTTTCCGTAGGGGTAGGCACATACCACTTATTTATACTTTTATGCTTCTTCTTCCAAAACCCAGCATTCATTACCATATACTATAAGTGTAGGGAACAGCCAGTCGTGCCTGTTTTGACACTTTCTGGCTGCTCATAAAGCTATGTAAGGTCCCATTCGTTTGTTTTTCTGCCAACACCCTTCGCTCAATATCACAGTCATACTTTCCGTATCTTGAACCTAGGTATACAAACTTATTCACTTGTTCCACTCTTTCTCCTTTAATCAGCAACTCTTTTAAAAACCATTACTTTTGTCTTGCTTACATTCACTTTTCGCTTTGATTTTAAGAGCTTTAATATTAACCATCACCTGAAAATCCTCCTCTCTCTCTCTTGTCCATTTACTCTTGAGAGAGTATGGTGACATCATCTCTCAATTGCTCGGATCGTAGTTCTCCATCCTTCTCTGTCTTGAGCTGCAAGAGAAGCTTCCTGCAGACCTTGACCAATGATTTCTTTGGTTTGATCCACCCAGCATGTCGGAGACCTTCCTCTTGGTCATTTACCATTGATTTTTCCCTCTACAATAAGTTTTTCCATCCCATTCGTTCTTCTTGCAATGTGTCCAAAATACCTTGGGTATGATTTTGTTATCCTGGTTAATAGCCTTCCTTTTGGTGATTTTTAGTTTCTTAAGAATTGACACGTTAGTACGGTGTTCTGTGTATGATATTCGCAGCATTTTCTGTAGGCCCACATTTCAAAAGCATCTATTATTCTTCCATATGTCTTTCCATATTCGAGTTGGTTTTATTGTTGAGTTACGTGCTATGGCCAGTCTGCGTTTGATTTCTCCATCACAGCCGCCATTGTTTGTGATAAGTTTTTTTTTTTTTTTTTGTTCTGGTTCCCACGAAAAGGGATATCTTGTAATGTTCAGAGAACATCGTGGGAATCAAGGGAAAGAAGGTAGGAGTTGGTGTTCTTCTTAAATTTCTGGAGGATGTATGCCTCCGGGAACACCTCCCTAGGCAATGAGTTCCAAAGCCTCGCAATTCGTTGGATGAATGAGTCTTTGGAAAGTGATGTTCTGCAGGTCTCCAAAGTGACCACGAAGGGGTGTGAAGACTGAACTTGACGGGTTAATTTTGAAGAGACTGCCAAAGGAGGAACGATTGTTGATATTTCAGAAGAGCATCGCCCATGAAAATATCTATAAAATAGAGACAAATCGCCAACTTTTCTACGGTGTTCCAGACAAGTGAGCGAGTTTGTAAGCGAGGCATCACCGACGAGACGAATTGCCCTTTTTTGGACAGAATCCAGTAGCTTCAGGATATGTTTAGGTGCTGAACTCCAAATATGGGAACAGTACTCCAGTACAAGTCGGATCTGTGCCTTATAGATCATAAGCAGCTGACTGGAGGTGAAATAGCTCTTGGCACGAAACAAAAAACCAAGTTTTTGGGATGCACTTTTGGCAATGGACCTTACGTGATTTTCTCAGGAAAGGTTATTGCTGATAGTAATACCAAGCATCGATATGGATGACTTCAGTGGTATGGTTACTCCTGACAAAGTTATGTTAGGCACAGTGAGATCGGCTTTTCTAGAGAAAAGACATGCTTGTGTTTTGTTTGCATTGAATTCTACCAAGTTATTGGATCCCCATTCGAGAATTGTTGCTAAGTCCATATTTATATTGTTAACATTTCTTCCTCGTTCATTTCTGGTTTCACGGGCTGATATAGGGGCCCTGGAAGAGAAAGCGGTATGGAGGGTACTATCATCGGTAAAGCTGTGTACGGGACATGAAGTTGCTTTCAATAGGTCGTTGATGTGAAGTAAAAATAGTGTTGGTGCTAGAATGAATCCTTGCGGAACACCAGCATTTATGAGTAGAGTGTCAGATGAAACTCCATCGACCACTACATGGAGAGACCTGTTTGAGAGAAAACTAGCAAGCAGAGAACACAGCTGAGGGGGCAAGCCATAAGATGGAAGCTTGGCGAGGAGTCCCTGGTGCCAAACTCGATCGAACGCCTTGGAGATATCTAATGCCACAGCTAAAGTTTCTCCATACTTTTCAATAGATAGCTGCCATATATGTGAGACGTATGCGAGCAGGTCACCAGTTGATCTCTGATGGCAGAAGCCATATTGCCTATCATTGATAATTCCTGAGTCTTCCAGATATTTCATGAGCTCGATGTTGATGGCTTTTTCCATGACCTTTGAAATAATAGATAGCAGTGCGATAGGTCTGTAGTTGCTAGGTAGGGTCTTTTTGCCTTTTTTAGGGACTGGCTGTACTCTTGCAATTTTCCAATTGGACGGAAATACTCCCAAATTGTAAGAGTGGTTGAACAACTTGCAAAGAACAGGTGTTAGTTCGGGGGCACATTTCTTGAGAACAATCGGCGGGATTCCGTCAGATCCACAGGCTTTGTTGGTGTTAAGACCCAGCAAAATCTTTCTGATAGTACGTTGGCGAAAGGTGATCTCGGGCATGTGACTGTCAATAGGTGTAATGTTCGATGGTTGTTTTCCAGAAGAATCCAGAGTGGAATTTCCAGCAAATAGGGGCGCAAAGATATTGGCTTTTTCCTGGGCAGTAGTTGCTAGTGTTCCATTTCATTGGTTAGGGGACGAAAAGAGCTGGAAGTGAAGTTTCTTCCCACAGCTTTGGCGAAAGACCAAAATGAACGGGATCCGTTAGGACATTCAACAAGTTTTGATCTTATTTTGGCATTATGAGCATATTTTGAACATTCTATTGTCTCTGCATATGCCTCTAGCCTCAACATATGCTACTCTGGTCTCAGGTCCCGGATTTTTTTGCCATCGATGGTATGCTGCCTGTTTGGAAGCCACAGCTCTAGAGCAGTTTCTGTTAAACCAGGTCTTATCGGATGATGTTCTTCTTTCGGTATTCGGTATGTAAGTTTGCATCCCCAACATGATGATTTCAGAAATTGTCTCAGCACATCGTGTTGGATCTACTGAGGAGAAACAAACTCTCTTCCATGGAAACGCTGAGAAAAACATACGAAGTCCCTCCCAGTCGGCCGAATTGTAATGCCACATGAGACGGGGTGGTATTGTGCTGCTCGATGGTAAATGGAAAGAGCATGTTGTGGAGATGAGGGTGTGATCAGAGTTTCCAAGTGATCCTAAATAGTTAAATTTCTTTATCACTTCAAATTCATCGATCTGTCTAACATTGGTAGGGTTGGTAGGCTGATCCTGTCCAACTTTCTCGTGGTTTCCGTGAGATCTTTTTCCAAACGAGCTATTATTAAGGTGTCATCTGCATATTTAGGTTAGTAATTCTTTTTCCTCCTATGGTTAATCCCACTCGCCAGCCTTGTAAAACTTTTCTCATTACATACTCTCCGTATATATTAAAGAGTATCGGTGACACAATACAGCCCTGTCTTACACCGCAATTTGGACTAACAGAATTAGATAGCGTGTTGTTGACTTTCTCCTTCCCGCAACTGTTGTAGAGATTTTTAAGCAAAATAATCATATGTTTTAGTACTCCTATATGTTCCAAGATAAGCCAAAAAATTCTTTCATTTTACACAATTAAATGCCTTGCTGTAGTAGACAAAGCACAAATAAGTTTTTACATTAAATTAATATGCTTTTTATATTATTTGTCTTACACTCAGAATTTGTTTCCTTTCCTGGCATGAATCCTGTCTGTTCGTCGGGAATCTGTGAAAGTAAAAAAGGTTTTAAACGGTTGTTTATGATATAAAGCAGAATTTTGCTTTCATGTGACATAGGCGCTATTGTTCTGTAGTTGCTGCAGTTGACGACGTACAAGGCTCAAATCCGACCTCTACTGGAGTATTGCTCGCACATTTGGGGTTCAGCACCAAGGCATTCTCTTCGTCTTCTAGATTCCATTCAGAAAAGAGCCATTCGTTTGATGAACAGCCCAACTCTCACAGATACCCTTCACCATCTAGAACATAGAAGAAGAGTTGCAGACCAGTCATTGCTCTACAGATATTTCCATGGCAGATGCTCCAGAGAAATAAAAACTCTTGTACCACCATTGGCCACATTCGGCCGAAGAACTCGGCACGCTGATCAGTCTCACCCATTTACTCTCAAGATTGACACTACAAGGACCAATCTTTATCAAGAATCTTTCTTTTACAGGGCTGCTACGGAATGGAATAAGCTTCCAAAATCAGTTTTTCCAGAGAACTATGACCTGCAACTTTTTAAAAAGCGTGTCCACAATCAGTTCCTTTCTATAATCCCTTCCCCTTCTAATAGTTGCAGTGCGATAGGTGTTGATGATTTATTGTTCGTTTCTTTCATATTGTCATTTTGTATATAATGTCCCTGTATCTTTTTCTGAAAGGAGATGTCAAGTTGACAAAAAATATATAAATAATATAAGAAGAACGTCAACCGACGGAATCATTAGTTTCATTTTATTTGCTAGAGCCAGCCAAAAATAGACCTTCTGAGAGACACTCATAAGGTAGACATTGCAGACGCAACAATAGGTCTACCCTTTTACGACCATTTTCATAAAAAAAAAGTCTGTAGGAGAGCTTTTCTTGTGTAGCGGCATGTACACCGATTCACACCATTCTTTTGGCCATACCCCAGTTTGCCATATTTTAACACACAGTTTGTAGAATGCATCAACACCAAGCTCGCCCATAGTTTTTATTGTTTCGGCGGGTATGCCATCATCACCAGGTGATTTGTTGTCTTTTAGAAGGCTTATGGCTATTTCTACTCCAGCTTTTAAGATTGGGGGCTCCTTTCCTACCCAATTAATTTTTGGTAAACCATGGTCTTCGGTTTTATCAGTAGAAAAAAGTTTTTCGCAGTATTACCTTCATGCTTTTGCTATGTTGTTGGCATCCGTAATTGTCTCTTCGTTGTCATTTTTTATTATTTGTGTCTGCGGTTTAAATTCTCTAGACAGATATTTGGCTATATCATATAATTCGTGGGATCCGTTTGTATTTGCATGTTCTTCAAGTTCTTGGCATACTTTTGCGATGTGCTGGTTTTTGTCGTTTTTGCAAGACTTTTGAATTTCTTTGTCAAGAGCCTTCTTATTCTACGGGGTAGTTTTGGCCAGGATTAGTCTTCTCCGGCCATCTATTAGGCTGATTGTTCTTTCCGTTATCCAATGTTTTTTATTGGTTTTAGGTTCGTGGTTTTTGCTTACACCAGATACGATCCATTATTGATCGCTTCCCACGTTTGATTTGAGTCTCCTTCATTCAGCGCGGGACCGAAAGTTAGCAGTGTTTCTTGGAAAACTCTCTCTTTGGGTGTCGGTAATCTTCGACTAGGCTTGAAGAGAGTCAAAGTCTTTAGTTTATGGTAAGGCTAGACTTTAGAAGTTTGTGGTCAGAACCGCATATCGCACCAGGTCGAGCGTAAGTGTTTGTGACTGATGTCCGCCAGTGCGTTCTTATAAGAGTATAGTCTATCTGGTTTTTATACAGTCCTGAAGGTGTCCCATTAGAACGTGTCACAAAGTTTAAATATCTCGGAAGCATCATAATAAAAACACTGGACCCTGAAATAAAAAGCAGAACAGAGATGCGCGCGCAGCATTCAATATAATGAGACCGCTTCTTTGCAATGATGATTTGAACTTTAAACTAAGACACCGGATGACTGAATGTTATATATGGTCCATACTGTTGTATGGTACGGTGACTTGGACACTCAAGATCAGTACAATGAACCGATTAGACGCATTTGAGATGTGGCTTCGCAGGAGGATGCTGCGCATACTTTGGACAGACCATGTAACAAATGAGGAAGTCCTCAAAAGGGCTAAAACTGACAGGCAATTATTGACCACCATAAAATG
Source organism: Agelastica alni (assembly GCA_950111635.1). Classification (NCBI taxonomy): domain Eukaryota; kingdom Metazoa; phylum Arthropoda; class Insecta; order Coleoptera; family Chrysomelidae; genus Agelastica; species Agelastica alni. The sequence continues at coordinate 88,262,540 of OX467708.1, forward strand.
CCGCAAAATTGCATACCTTGGTCACATACTAAGAGGAGATAAATATCAACTACTTCAAATAATAATGAAGGGGAAAATAGGGGGGCGCCGTGGACCTGGAAGAAGGCAACAGTCATGGTTGAAGAACATTCGTGAATGGACAAATATACGTTCAGTAGGAGAACTCATACACTTAGCAGAAGATCGAAATGCTCTAGCCAGAGTAATAGCCAACGTTCGGGAGACCGGATAGGGCACATGAAAGAAGAAGAAGGTGATGTCCATGTTGATAGACGTCGAGGATGATGTTTGAATATTGTGTTTAAGATGAACTGGATAAGTCCGTTCACCGCGTTAATTTCTCCCCCTCACATGATGCTAATATGACCTGATGATCGGCGTTAAGAAGTTTATTCACTTAACAAAAATAAATTAATAAATACATTCTTATTGTGTGGGTCCATTTCTTATACCGCAGTTATCAGAAAACTCGTTGCCAAGTTAAATTTTAAATTTATTTAATTTCGGGACACTAAGTAAGTTGAAGTATTTTTGCATGAGTGAGTTAATTTAAGTGAACGTCATGTCTCATCACAATCAGCTTAAAACTTTCTATTTCCGCATCCGTTCGAGGCAGAACAATTTTCAAACATAGGATACTGAAACTTGAAGGAAATTCATATACTGTAAACTATACAAAGAACAAGTCCTAAAGTTTTCGCGAGTCGGCTAAAAGATTTGCATGTGAAGTGTGAAGGGTATGAAGTTGTACGCCTTAAAGAAAAGCCGTTTTAGCACGATGCAATTTACCCAAATTCTGAAAAATAACAAACAATAAAAACATACGTTGTTCTGCAGATCATTACCAAAAGTATTGCTTGAAAAAGCAATGCCACAATTTAATAAAAAAATATTTAACGGATAATAGAACACTTGAGTAAAATAAGATTCACTTTTTGAGTTTTTACAAAAATAGCAGATGAAATCTATTCGGCACAAATTATTCCCGTTTTGAAATATTCACCAACAAAATTTTCTCTGTGTTGGAACAACTAACTCCCAAAACATTTTTTTTTACTTTAAAAGTGTTATTTCACAAAAAGTAATTAACTCGATGTTTTTTTACATAATCTACTGTTTATCGTTTGTTTTCTTCATCCTATTAAATTGATGACTTCTCGCAAACAAATTGTTTTATACCAATTGATATAAATTGTTCTTTAATCTTTCAAAGCGTTAGCAGCGATTATGTCTGCAGTCCTACAACCAAAAAAACAAGTAATCATTTTCGAAGATGTGCTTCGTTAATGAACCGTTTTCGTTGGATGGTGGTCTAGCGTCAAAGTTACAAATATAAAATTTAAAAATATATAATGTATGTCCATCATAAACAGCACTTGATTCCATAAAAGTTATTGTCATGGATCGCAATAAAAAGATAATTCCGTTCTCTGGAGGTTTGGTAAACCTGTGTTAAGATTAGTTAAAGAGTTAAACAGTATGATATTGGGTAAAGCTGCTGGGTACGACAGGATAACAGTTGAAATGGTGATGGCTGGACAAAGCGTGGTAACTAGTCTGCTGTACCACCTTTTTAACCTTTGTTGGAGGAGTGATAGCGTACCAGACGACTGGTGCAAGGCCGTTATCGTGCCGCTTTATAAGGAAAAAGTTCGCAGCAGGACTGTAAGAACTACGGAGGTATTAGTTTACTCAGCATAGTCGGCAAACTGTGTGCAAAGATATTGATTAAAAGAGTAACGAATAAAACTGAGAAGATGATATGGGATGTGCAAGCAGAATTTAGAAGACTAGAAGTCAGAAGGTCTATTGCGCTTTTGTAGACTTGGAAAAGGCCTGTGACAGAGAGGTGATGGGTGAATTGTGGTTGACAATGTCTATGTATGGGGTGAGAGGTAGTATACGAGCAATGAAATCACTTTACGAGTGTTCCACTGCTTGTATCAGGATAAACAGAGCTTACACGGACTGGTTTAACATCGAAAAAGGTGTGATACAGGGATATGTGGCTTCGCCAAGGCTGTTTAATTTATATATAGACCATTGTTTAAAAGATTTAAGAGTGCATATGAATTAAAAATGAATGATTTGATCGTCAAATGCCTTCTTTACGCCGATGATTAGGTCTTATTAGCGTCATCTGAAGAGGAGTTGCAGGCGATGGTTAATGTTATGCATGATGCCCTGAAAATCAAAGAAATAAAAATAAATGTAAGCAAAACGAAAATAATGGATTTAAAAGAGAAGAAAGCATGAAACTGTAAAATTCTGATTAAGGAAGAAAGAGTGAAACAAGTAAATGAGTTTGTATACTTGGGTTCAAAGTTTACGAGAGATAAAAAGTATGCCAGTGACATTGAGCGAACGCTGTTGACAAAAAAACAAATGAATAGGGCACTGCATAGCTATATAAATAGCCAGAAAGTGTCAATAAAGGCACGTCTTGCTGTACATGAGCTGTGTTGGTTTCTACACTTATGTATGGTAGTGAATGTTGGGTTTGGCAAAAGAAGCAAAATAGGATTAATGCTGCGGAGATGAGTAGTCTGAGAAGTATAGCCGAAGTAACTCGGTTGGATAAAGTAAACAATAGTGAGTTAAGAGAACGCTGTGGTGTAAAAAAAGATGTGGTTACGAAGATAGATAAAGGAATGATTAGATGGTTTATACACGTATAAATGATGGATAAAGAAAGATTGACGAAACAAATTTATAAGGCGAGTGTGAATGGACAAGTCCATAGGGGTCAACCTCGGCGAACAGGTCTCGATCAGATCAATATTGTTTTAAAGAAAGGCCAGGTCAAGAGTACTAACAACCGACGAGCACTGATGAAAGTAGCAGAAAGCAAAATATGTGTGTAAGAACCGTAGCAAGTGGTCTCTGCCTACCCCTACGGGAAAAAGGCGTGACTATATGTATGTATATACGTAAAGAGTTCACAAAAGGACTGTTACCAAACTTAATTAAGGTAAAAACCTGAAGATTAATGGTTGGGCTACTAACATGACATTATAGACTTAAGCACATAAGGAACTATTAGTCCTGTAGAAATCAACAATGTACACACTTACTAGATCACTGCGTTGGTTTCTTAACACTAAAAAAGAAAAACCAATAGCTAATTAAATGTGTAGAAAATTTAGCTAACAGGTTTTGTATTGCTTGCCATTAAATTTTATTTTTATTGCAAAAAATAAATGGGACTGTTGTATAAATTTGCAAACATATTTTTTATGTGTTACATTTAGGACATATAAAAACATCTGTGCATCAAATAAATAATAAATTTTTAATAATCTTATCTGACGAAAATATTTATCTTGTCGACTTTGTATTTTTAACAGACTAAAATGTCATGTTAACTTTACTATATATACGAAAATGTCTTGCAAACAAAAATGTGCCCGCGCCCATTCGTTTCTGAACTTCTTTTGTCTACAATAAAGTTTCCTCCTTGTCACTTTCGCGTCTTATATCTCCTACCCCGAGACTTTATTCTGTTATGATTTGTTTCTCCATTTCCTGATTTGCTTTTAGTTCTGTGCCGAGAATGAGCTATGCCGTTTCTAAATCATTTTCGGAACGGAACATTTAATGCTTGATTCTTAAGTAATGTTTGTCGGATGTTTCGAGATGGCTAATAAAAGGAAATTGATACAAGAAATGGATTGAAACAAAAATATTTTAAATAACGGACGTTCTAATATTTTTACGAAACACTTTTAAGAATAAATTATAGTTTAAAAAAAACTAAAAACACGTTTTTAGAGTTAATCAAACTAAAAATTTAAAAATAATCTATATATATATATATATATATATATATATATATATATATATATATATATATATATATATATATATATATATATATATATAAAAAACAAAAAATGTTTGCATGTTTGTCCTTCAAAAAAACTCCCAAACAGCTGGACCGATTGGTATAAAATTTTCAGAAGTTCTTTTATACATACCAGGGGTGGTTTTAGTGAAAAAACTTTTTTGTAGAAAGTGGTAATGGTACCTCCCATGCAACGCAAATGAAATATTCGTAGCCAAACACCTGTAATTTCAAATTTTTTATTTGAAAATATTGAAGCTGTCAAACATTTATCTGTTTCAGTTCTTTCAATTTGGATCACCGTTGATGCTCATTCGCAACTTAAATCCCCAAAATTGTGCAACGGAACAAGACTTGCTGTTAAAAAATTATCGCCGAATTTAATCGAAGCCACTCATCAACGGAAAATTTAAAGGAGAAAATGTGCTGATATCACGAATTCCAATGATTTCAATAGATTTGCCATTTAATTTCAGGCCATTACAGTTTCCAGGGCGACTGGCTTTTGCTATAACCATCAATAAGGCTAAGGCCAATCTCTAAGTGTTACTGGTTTGATTTTACAAAGTTCCTGTTTTTCAATTATATGTTGCCTGCTCCAGAGTTGGAACACCAAAAAATCTTTACTCGTTCACACTGTGACCTACTTTATTATGTTCATTACATAAAAAAATAGAACACAAGGTGCTGACGGCAGCTGTTCGCCGGAGAACAGATAAAGTGAGTTTGAATTATTTACGGCTCTAAGAATGAAAATTCAAATTCATTAAGGGCGCCACCCAATTTAGATATAGCTTTACTATATTTGGATAATTGAGAAAACCAAATATCTATCTTTAACAAAATACCTAAAATGACTTAATATTAAATTTTCTTAGACATTCAGGCTGGGCAAATAGGAGAATAAAAAAACATATCACATATAAGAATATAATTAGAACATCAAAGTGGACAAGGCAAAATACGTTGTAGACCAGGATACCATAAAATAATAATTACATAAATTAAATAACATATATAACAATATTAACTAATGTATTATAGCGAAATACATACACTTTTATACCTGGTGTTATACCGCTCAAAGTTACCAGAATGGGGTATAATGGTAAGAAATAAACCTGTGACTGAATCTGCTGTCACATAGTACTATGTGAGAACTTCACAAAAGTTCTTTAGATTATAGTTTATAAAATTATCACGGTGGTATAATATACGATATCAATAATTAGTTATTATTTAAAATGATGGTATGATAAGTACTAATATGATAAAATAGTTATAAAAAAATTTCAAAAAGGTAAGAGAACACTGAAGGTGTAAAAAAACCTGGTATTAAAGTCCAATGGTCCACATATGTAGCCTCTATCCAAGGTCCACTTGATGTAGTTGAAGGCACAAAAACGAAGACAGGAAACAGACAGCAAAACGAAGAGAAGGTAAGAAGAAAGGCCCAACCTTCCAGGTCAGCCAGGGGTCGATGATGCAACTCAGCAGGTCTCTAGCCTCTACCGGCTACTACTAGATCTCATCCGGTGGATGTCTGTCGACTCTGGCCAGGATTTAAAAGCGACTCGGTGTTGGTCCTCGTGGGAATCTTGACCAAAGTCAAGAGTTGCCACAAGAGTCGTCGTTCGATTTCCAGGAGTCTGATGGTGAGAGCTAAGCTGTACCCTAACACCCTAACAAAAAAATAATCTCATGAAAGGACATGTGCAAAATAAAAAACCAACAAAATGAAGTAGGTATATTTTCAACCTGATCGATATCATTGCTAGTTCAAAAGTCATAACTTACCATCTGAGAAGGGAGGTAAAACTAGAAGATATCCATAACAGCAAACAGGACTAAAACGGACTAACAGGACATCAGGACAAAATGGCGGTGTTCCCACCGCATGGCAGCTTACCGGTGTTTGGCACAAATCCCCATACAAGGCTCCAAAAAAAAAAACCACTAACGATGGGTGCGACTTGATCTCGGCCCAAACGGCACTTCGTAAATTCCCCCCTAAGGGTTAATTTCGGTTCAATACCGAAAAAGAATCCCAAACACGAGTCAAACGCACCTCATCATGGCCGCACCGAAAAAGAACTCCTCGACGACCACGAGGACAGAACCATCCTCCTATTTCTAACAGTTGCCAGAAAAAACTGCACATCCTGTATGAAATCAGCGCCAGTTTTGAATTCCTAGCCTCTCATTGGTCAGAACCATAAATGCTATTGATTGACAGAATGAATTTCATAGAATGTAATCTAAAAGACCATTCTTCTTCTTTCTTTTCTACTATGGCACGAAACATTAACGGCTAACCGACTTGAGACCGATGACAGAAGTTCTATGAAAGAAGAACAGTGACAATCCGCACAATGACATTGACGTCTAGAAAATAAATAAATATAACCTTTAAGATTATATTTTGAAAAATAAAGAAAAAACCCAGTAAATACCTAGAGATCTCATTCAGAATCAACAAAATCCTGGGACAACCTTCAATATCCTAGAATTCATCATACTAGAGAAACACAACGGTATGTCGCCTGCTCACATGTGAATGGATGTTTTTATTGACTTCACTATCTTAAATTTCAGAAATCCAGGAATCCAGCCAGAAATCATAAGGTTCCTGCAGCTTGAATATATTACTTTCAACAGCTCTTAGAATGTCAGAAGCAAGAGTATTACCTAGTGTTGAAACTTGTGAAATTTACTAGTATTCAACTATATATATGTTTGTTTTGAAATAGTGAAATAAATGTTTTATTCAGGAATTTGATATCAAAACTGAATGTTCTCTGTAAGTACAATGTCCAATAAATAAAAAAACTATTATATATAAAAAACAAAATTAGCTGGTAGCAATTTCAAATGCTACAATGCCCAATTAATGAAAAATTTACTATATATAAAAAAACAAAATTAACGAGTAACAATTTCAAATGCTACAACACCTACCAAAAAAACTGTAAATATTGTTTATCAGCTGGCATTAAAATAAAACATTTGTTAAATAAATATTATTTTAATACGGATTTGGCATCCCAGAAGAAAAAATAAAAAAAAATAATGGGGTGTGGCAACGTACACAGGGTTCTGCTAGTTCCTAACAGAAGAATAAAATTACTGACAAGAAAATGAATGTCACTGTCTAAAAGCGTGGGTTGCTTTTATTCCGAAACGCAGTTAGTTTAAAAATGTCTTACAAAACACCCCACGCTTTTTTAAACAGTGATAATAATTTTCTTGTCAATAATTTTATTTTTAGTTAAGATTTTACCTTTTAGTTTAATTAACTCTAAAAGCTTGTTTTTTAGTTTTTTTTAATAGAATATCGTGAAGAACAAAGCAATATCATTAATCCCGATGAAACATACCTACCTGCATAAATCTCATTTCATGACGAATGTTGAATATTTGTATATTTTTATACGCAACCAACACATTCTGATAATACTAATAATAAACAAACCAATAATTTATAGCAATATCTACCACTAGAGTATGTTTATATTTTTGTTTACTCTTACCTATTTTATAGTTGCATCATTATCACGTCGAAAGATTATATTTCTACAGGGAACCTTTCCACATTAACAACACTGTACTTTATTATTACATAGTTAAACCACAATTCTTTTAAAACACTTTCTATTGTAAATAATTGTTAAAAACACATATACTCAAACATTTAAAATTTACTTTGAAACAATAAACTAATTTTAAGAATTATTATAGCACTGAATAAAACCAAAAACGTTGAGCTAATCCATTTTGTGGTAAGGGGTGTTAAACTTGAAAAATTATAACCGACTTAAAATTTTACCATACAGGTGAAACCAATAAAGGCGTGTTATAAAATACACCTGTTACATTGAATACATTGTGATTATACGTACATACATACATATAGTTACGCCTTTTTTCCGTAGGGGTAGGCAGAGACCACTTCCTTCCACTTGCTACGGTTCTTACACACATTTTTTGCTTCCTCTACTTTCATCAGTGCTCTCAGTTGTTGGTACTTTTGACCTGACCTTTCTTCAAAACAATGTTGATCTGATCGAGATATGTTCGCCGAGGTCGACCTCTACCGACTTGTCCATTCACATTCGCCTTATAAATTTGTTTTGTCAATCTTCCTTCATCCATCCTTTCTACGTGTCTAAACCATCTAATCATTTCTTTATCTATCTTTGTAACCACATCTACTTTTACACCACATCTTTTATCTCACTATTTTTTACTTTGTTTAACCGAGTCACTCCGGCTATACTTCTTAGACTACTCATTTCCGCAGAATTAATCCAATCCCTACCATACATAAGTGTAGGAACCAACACACCTTTATGCACAGCCAGACGTGCCTTTTTGACACTTTCTGGCTGCTCATAAAGCTATGCAGTGCCCAAATTATTTTTTTTCCTGCCAACACCCTTCGCTCAATATCACTGTCAGACTTTCCATCTCTAGTAAACTCTGAACTCAAGTACACAAATTCATTTATTTGTTTCACTCTACCTTCCTTAATCAGAACTTCACAGTTTGTCATGTTTTCTTCTCTTTCAAAAACCATTACTTTCGTTTTGCTTACATTTATTTTCATCCTTTGATTTACAGGACATCATACATAAAATTAATCATCTTCTGCAACTCCTCTTCAGATGACGCTACTATGACTTGATCATCGGCGTAAAGAAAGCATTTGACGATCAAATCATTAATTTTTAATCTATACTCACTCTCTTTCAAATCTTTTAAACAATCGTCTATGTTAAACAGCCAAACTTCTATGCAACGCAGGATACAAACTACCATTTGATTTATTGCAAATTGCTAGTGGCGCCGTTTACTAGATAATAGGCAAACTACTTAATTTGGAAAGTAGAAAATTGTCGCGTATTTTTAAGCATTTATGCAACACTATTGGAACGTAGGGTAAAATCAAGGCCAAAGAGAATCAGTTACAAACAAACAAACATACATACATACTGGTGAAACTAATATGAGTGTGTTAAAAGATAAACCTTTCCAAAAACAAAAATTAAATTTTGTTAAACTTGGAAGATAAAATCAGGAAAAACAAAGGAATACGTCTGATTATCCTTTACCCTAAAAATATCAGCATTGCTCGTGATCTATTCCTTAACGAATTATAAATATGTTTTTTTAAATTTAAATCGTGATCCTTGCGTTAAATAAATCTATTGACATTTTATAAACTTTATCTGTCACATTATTTGTGTAATTATGGTAATATCACTTATTCAACTCCAGACGTATTAGCATAATTGTATTCTTGAACCATTCAAACATCCAGGAGCTTCACTTTTTGTATCGTAAGTAGAAGGGACTACTCGATTCTTAAAGAAATAAATCCTTGTGTAGTAAAAAGATAAATATTTACCTATAGATCCAAAGCTGCAAGCTGGCATACAACCAAATCAGCAAATAAGACTTGTTCAGGGCCCGAAGAAACGACGTCCCATTCAAATGTATATCAAGCATTATGCAGTGAGAATCTAATTCCAAATCAAGTTTACAGTAAAAGCAGAGCCGTATTTACCGGAATGAATTATTTTTAAACAGATTGATTTAAATAAATTATCATCAATTGGATAACAAAATTCACTGCAAAAAAAAAATATTTGTAATATTGAATGCTTAATTTGAATTTGACCATTCATAATCATTTTTCATCCTGTCGCTGAAAATCTATTTTCATAATTGAAGTTGGATTTGGTTTTTAATATAGGTGATACTACAATGATTGGTAGCAATTCTACCTTTTCATAGTTCCATATTCACAAAATTAAAACAACCCAGTGAAAATATTAACAATCATTTTGGTATTAATTGTGCATTTTTCTTGATTTAGTTCCATTTTATTATAAACAAACACATTTCAGAAATGTATGTATGTTTTTTTTAAAACGGGTTTTAAAGAGTTAAAAATGGGGTACAAGAATAACCATACATACATATAGTGTTCTTATAAACACAGCAAGGAAAGTAACTGTGAATAAAAGCTTCTTTAAAATGTAGGAAAGTTTCTTACACCTTTATGATGAGTTAATAAAGAGATATTATTTGCCTGGGTCGTTAACAAGCGTACACAACATCTTTGGGATGTCATCCATATATGAAGATGGTGTTGGTAATTCATCAATACGCAAATGTTATCATTAGTACTTTGTGTAATGTTGGTAAAGTTATGGCTCTAAAAATAATCTTTAATTTTAACCGCCAGCCGCGACAATCAAAGTTTACCAACCAACGAGCATGTATGAGAGCACTGATGAAAGTAGGGGAAACAAAAGATGTGTGAAAGGAATTGGTCTCTGCCTACCCCTACAGGAAAAAGGCGTGACTATATGTATGTATGTATGTAGCTCTAGGTAGGTGTTAAGATACAATGATTATCCCTGCATATATTTTTCTATAAATAAAAGAGCCATTAAAAGATCCATGAAAGCCCATGGCGATTCTCGGCTATGGGTGTCCAGGTAATCGTGGCGATTTTAGGAAGTGAATTTAAGGCGTATAATTGCTACTTGGGAATAGGGGGAAAATAGAATAGATCCCATGTATGGTTCGCCTGTCGTAAAAGGCGACTAAAAGACTCCCAATCCAAAGTGTTATGCGACCCGTGCTGATGGATGCATGGCGGTGGGGAAGCACCGTCGCTAACGGAGCCTACAGGAAACCGGGTGAAATCCTGTAGTAGACAGCCTTAGTTCTGTACAGGGGCACCTCAGAGCCGGACCACCCCTTCCCCCATACTTGTTGACTGCAAACAAGAACTGAGACCGTAATCACGTCAAACTGATACGGGTTCCAGGACGCCAGAAAGTTGCAGGTAATGAGGAAGTAGACGAACTTGCAAGAAGAGGTTCAGAAAAACACAAAAATTACTGAAAACGTATATCAGGAAAAAAAACACGGGAAATAATACATCAAGGGACCGTGCCATAAAAGGACGACAGAACTGTTAACGATGAACAGGAATCAGCTAAGACTGTATAATGGAGGCCTGGCCTGCGGGTTGTGGTGTGGGGATCCGGGAGCGGTGGAGCGCTTGCTGTGCTGCTGCGGTGCGCTGGGGGGAATGGGCGTTTCTTGGGTGACTACATTGTTCCCACCCAGTACAGAACTTGTACAAGGTACGAAGGTACTGGATTGGGTGCAGCGTGGTTCTAGGTCCCGTGAACTGCTGTCTTTTTCGGAACAGTGCCTCGCGGCGGCGCAGTGTGTGTGTGTGTTATGCTGTTTTTGGGTCCTTGCCGGGCAGTCTTCTGGTCGGGTCTTCATTGTACAATGATACAAAAACACATAGGCAAGATACAATGGGCCAATAGGCCCAAGTGTCATCGGAGGCAATAGCCAGACGGACCTAAATAGGGGTGGAGTTTTTAGTGAGTAATCCTGACACAGTCAGTAGAGTCTCACAATAGACCTTGAGCCTGTTCATAAAGGATTGTTTCCACCTCTGCAACAAAACAAAAAAAACGTAGTAATTTTGGTGGCGATTTTGGGAATCAATGAAGTTTTGTTCCTGGAAGTGTCAGCTTACTGTGGTTTTTTATTTTACTTTTGGTCCTCTAACTTAATAAAATCTATGTATGTGCAGCCGGTGTTGCTAAAAGCAGCGTTTATCAAATTAAAAAAAGGTTTGAAAAACAAATGAAAATTTTATCGGCCATTATTATTATTAAGAATATTTGACTTTTAATTTGTTTTTCGCCGACTTTGGTGGTATTAATGGTTTTTGTGTAAAAAAAAATTTCAATAAGAATTAAGACATATTGATTACTTTATTAACAAATACAATTTTTATTTGCATAAATTAATTGCATATGGATTTAAAAATGTCGGAAGTAGTTTTAAAGTAATCTAGTTAAAAAGTGAAAAAACCGCAGTCCATTACTGCGTCTAGGTTATGTCTCCCTGTGTTCCCTGAACGGGCTTCAAATAAATGTAAATCCCTTACAAATGTCGCATAAGGAACCCATCTTTTTGTCGCCGAAAGTACTCGACAATGCTTGTAAACATGTCGCATTCGTTTAAAGTTTGTCGTAGGAATCGCTAAATTAAACAATCATAAATAGAGAAGCGTAATCTGAGGTTGGGCAATTCAACTGGAAATGATACGAGGGACGAAAGCCGAAGAACGGTAGATATTTCTCAGAAAGATTTACGCTCTTAATTCTTTTTTAAGCGTTGTCGAGGAAATCATGGCCACCGAGTTTTTACGCTTTGGTGAATTTGTTAAACTTTTTCTGAAGGTACCGCACGAGGGCAGATGTTTGATGACATCTTTGAAAGGTAAAAAAAAGAATAATAATTATCCAACATGTGGTCTTAATAAAATTAAACAATTCGTTGTATATACATTGCCTAAAACTAATTTGTTTCGTCCACGTAAACTTTTTTCTATTTATCCATAGGGTAATTCATATAATTTAATTTACAAAATCCTTCAGTTTTTGTTATAAAAATTAATTCTTTTGCCAAATATTTTTTTATTTTAATTAGTGGTCTTATTTGCAAAAACATTTCAGCAGGCATTTCATTGCTTTTTGTTTATTTTCGTATAGAAAACACAAAATTTGCATTGCAATCGGGTTTTGTTGAACATAACTAAATTATGCATGGAATTTATCAAATATTGTTATTAATGTTCATAAAAGTAAATATAAACTTGCCTTGCCTTGCCTTATTTTTACGGAACATTTGTCAAAAATTCAAATATTTATCCTGTTATTGGTATTGCAATATACATATTTAAAAATTTGTGTCAATAACTAAAAAACTGATTTTTTAACCTAATATAAATACATACATACATAAAGTCACGCCTTTTTCCCATAGGGGTAGGCAGAGACCAATTCCTTCCACTTCCGCTACGGTTCTTACACACATCTTTTGCTTCCTCTACTTTCATCAGTGCTCTCATACATGCTCGTCGGTTGTTGGTACTCTTGACCTGGCCTTTCCTTAAAACAATGTTAATCTGATCAAGATATGTTCTCCGAGGTCGACCTCTACCGACTTCCGTCCATTTACACCCGCTTTATAAATTTTTTCGTGAATCTTTCTTCATCCATCCTTTTAACGTGTTTAAACCATCTAAGCATTCCTTTATCTATCTTTGTGACCACATCTTCTTTTACACCACAGCGTTCTATTATCTCACTATTCTTTACCTTATCCAACCGAGTCACTCCGGCTATACTTTTCCGACTACTTATCTCTGCAGCATTAATCCTATTTTCATGCTTCTTTTGCCAAACACAACATTTACTAACATACATAACTGTAGAAACCAATACACCTTTATGCACAGCCAGACGTGCCTTTTTTTGACACTTTCTGGCTGTTCATAAAGCTTTGCAGTGCCCCATTCATTTGTTTTTCTGTCAACAGCATTCGCTCAATGTCACTGATATACTTTTCATCTCTCGTAAACTTAGAACCCAAGTACACAAATTCATTTACTTGTTCCACTCTTTCTCCCTCAACCTAATATTTAGGGATAATTTGTACATAATTATAAAAAAAACTTTTTAGCAATAATTATTTTTTTTTATTTAACATTTTTAATAGCTTCATGTTCATTAAAAAAATATTGTTTAATTGATAGCTATAGTAGGAAACCATACAACAGATAAATTTTCGGTCATGAGTGGTTTGAAACAAGGAGATGGACTGTCGCCCCTACTTTTTAACATAGTCCCAGATATGGCTATCAAGAAGACGAACATCAGCACGGAAGTATTCACCAACCAAGGGCCACAGATGATCCTGGCCTTTGCCGACGACATTGATGCGGTCGCTAAAAGTATCTTAAGAATGAAGAAGAGCTTCCTGAAAATTAAAAAGGAATGCAAGAAAGTGGGCCTCAACAACAATGAGGACAAAACCAAATACATGTATATCACTCGCCGCCCAACCAGGGACAGAATCGGTCAAAACATAACGATAGACACCCATAACTTTGAATGTGTCGGACAGTTTACATATCTGGAAGCCACAATATGCTCGGACAATAACAGCAACGAAAAAATTAAAGCACCAGTACATAGTTGCAATAGGTGTTTCTTTGCGATGCAGACTCTTTTGCAATCAAAAATGGTGTCAAGACTATTAAAACCAGACGGTAATCAAACCGATCATCTGCTATGGCTACGAAACTTGGACCCTTACGAAGCATAATGAGCTCATACTGAAGAGATTTGAAAGGAGGATCCTGAGGAGAATATTTGGCCCCGTCAAGGACCCAAACACCGAACAATATCAAATAAGTAAAGGCATTATACTAAAAACCGGACATACTTAAATCCATAAAATCAATGCGCCTTAGGTTGGCTAGACTTATCAAGACAGTGTGGGAAGAAAATCCGGTCGGAAAAAAAGACCGCTGGGGCGACCGAGACTCAGATGGAGGGACAACATCCAAAGAGACCTACAAATTATGCAAATATATGACTGGAAGGAGGCCATGCTGGACCGAGATCGGTGGAGGCAAATCGTTAACGCAGCCAAGACCCACGAAGGGTTGTAGAGCTAACCCGAAGAAGAAGAAGATAGCTAAAGAATTTAAGTTGCAGATGGTAGTGTAATACTTTTAGCATAGAAAAGTAAGTGATATCAACAAGGGGTGCAACGGCTAAACAATGTTTGTACCCTCTGTAAAGTGCTGATAATGTACTCCCCATTTTTTGAAAGTATTTGCAAAAACGGTAGCCAGAATTTTTAGATGATTATGCTTCGTCAAAAAATAGTAACACCGCCAAGAAGTGCAAAATTTGTCCGATTGTGAATGAGAAAACTGTGACAGTTGAATGTATGTATATCTAATGGCTTTTGGTGTTTCAAGTACTTTATGCAAAAATTGTATTAAAGTTTTTGCTTTAAGAGAATGAGAATAGAAAAAAATAAAAACATGGTTTTATCTTTTTGGTGAGCAGACTTTCCACAAAGAGGTGATGATTGAATAACATACTACAAAAGTGTACGCAAAGTTGACAGTCATTGGTATTAAGCAGTTTTTTGTTTTAAAACCTTGGTAATAATCAATAAAAATGCATACTACTGACACTGATTACGTAAAAACCCATTTAGAATAGTGTTGATTTAAATAATTTGGTTTAATGATACGGCTTAAGAGATTTAAAAGAAATTTAAGTTTTAGCATTATCTGTAAATTTTATATTACTATTTTCTTTCAATGTAATCCCTATTATTTTGAACCAATTTGGTACATTTTTGTCGCTATGCAACAACAAAAAAGTCGGAATTGGAAATAATATTGACAAACACTACAAATCAACTTTTCTGACTTTACATCTTTCCGAATAGAAAGAATAAGGTCGGCCACCTTTGTGACGGTTTCCTATGATCCCTTACAGTTTTGTTCAGGTGACAATGCACGGCACCGTTGTCGTAAGATGTTCTCAAAGGCGGTTTTGTTCTTCAAACGTCTACCGATCGACACCTAGAATAACATATGACACTACCTAAAATTTGATTCATGAAGCGTAAAGTATATAAATTGTCCAGCAGTCGTATTATTATATTATTCCCGTGCGGTTTTTTCCATGCGGAAATAGTTTAAAAAGAAATACAAACAAAAACAGTTCAATGTTATCAAAAAAATTTTGCTTTCATTCATTTATTTTTTCGATTTTGGTATAGGTAGTCCTAATCCATGACAATACATTGCAACGTTTTAATAAACTTTTGGTAATGAAGCATTATTACAAAGAAGTGCTACAATAGTATTGCATAAGCGATGATTTCACTGAAGGCTTAGAATGCTATGTTTCGAAGATACTACCTTCGGAAGAAAAAACATTTTTTAGAAATGGGTTCAAATACTCGCAAAAGTGGATAAATCTGTTTTTTAAAAGTAGCCACACCCCACATACTCGTATCTTGTAAAGTAAACCCCTCATAAAAATTCACTGAAACAGGTCGATTTTAGTTTCGAGGGAGGCAGCTTTGACATTATATTAGATAGTTCGAGATTCAACCCCTTTCAACCACAACTCGATTTTTTTTAAATGGGTTGACCACAGTTGTGATACCTTATTTCAAAAGAAATTCTTTTACAAATTCAACGGTATATAAAATAAATAAAAATAATAAAAATAGGTTTTGAAAAATTATTGAATAAGTTTGTTTTCTCATTTACCCTGACAACTACACTTTAAAGTTATCCAAATTACTTTTTTTTTGTTGGAAAAGGGGATGGCATTGGTTCAAGACCTTTTGACACAGTTTGTTTTATTATTTTTTTTTTTTTTTAATTTAAATTGTGTTTACTTATTTTTAAATATCTATTTTAGCATTAAATGTGAAATTGATCAGGCTATCAAAAATAAATCTGTCGGGTTGGGATAACAACGTAGGTATATTTATAGGCAGTTGTAAATTAGTTTTATTTATTATTTCGCTACATAAGAAGGAGATATGTTATGATATGTTTTTGTGACACTCAAAGTATATGTGATTTGTATCTCCTATGGTGTTGCATGTTACACAATTAGGTGAGTTTATAACAACGATTTTTAATAAATGTGATGGAAAACGACCATGATTAATCTTCAGACGTGAGATGATAGCAGACTTGTGTTTGTTGTAATCCCAACAATCAATATGTTGGATATTATTGGGTAACGGTGGGTGTATATTGAAATATTGGCTGTTTATATTTTCTGTATACTCATCATATTGTTTTCTCCATTTCGTTCTGATCTCTTTCCGAAACATCTTTTCAGTTTAGTACCCAAATTACTTACTGTCTTCGATACATGCCTTTGCAAAGAAGTTTATTTACTAACTTAACGTTATGTCTTTACACGTGTCACTGGACTACAAAACAAACTAATTCAATATTTTTTAAAAAATATTTTATTTTTTTTTTTATTTTAAAATTTTGAAGAATATACCGTTCAATTTGTAAAAGAATTTCCATTGAAATGAAGTGTGGTGTTCCCATTTAAAAAAAATGAGTAAGGGTTGGTAGGGCAAAAGGGGTTGCATCTTGTGCTGTTAAATATATGTCAAATGATGTCCCCCTTAAAACCAAAATCGGCCTGTTTCAGTAAATTTTACTTTTAAAAAACAACCAGTATGTTAAAGTGCAATAAAACGATTTAAATTATGATCCTCGGAACCCACGACAGTAAATGTTGATCTTAATAAATATTCTTTTATTGTTATATATTATTCGTAATTTAGAAAAATGTATTCGATACTGTGACGAAATTCCACTCTGTCTATATACAATAAATTGCTACCGTATAAGCAAATCTTAAAACCTGTTTGGACTTACGGTATTCAGCTTTGGGGCTGCACCAAAGAAAGCAACACACAGATCATGCAATGATTTCAAAAAAGAAATACTGAGGAATATCACCAATGCTCCTTGGTGCTCCCGAAACTGTGACCTCCATTGGAGATTGAAACTGTTAATCAGACGATCACCAAGTTTGCCAAGAGTCATGAACAGCGATTGTAGAGGAGGGGGGGTCGCAAAGGCTATGCTGCCTTTCAAACATTTTGACCTATCAGATCTTATGTGCATAACCCTTAATATAGTCGAGGCCCGTGATTCCGAGACTTCTTACAACGTTAATCAGTTTCCTGGGGACTTCCTGACATCGAATGGCTTTAGGAAGACCCCATCCAAAAACTTGAGCCCCTTTCAGAAGTTCTGCAGATTCAGCGAAGTTCTCGCAGTAGCGGCAGCTATCACTATCTCTGTTTTGCCTATCTTTTTCAGGAGATTCCTTAGAGGGCAGTGTTCAGTGAGGTGTTCCGTCACCAGTTTTAAGTTTTTCTTGTCCAACTCGAGAAGCTAATTAACTTTCCTTGGCGAAAAAATATTTACTAGCCTTTTCGCTTGTCTTTGTCCTGGCACTTTATGCCAGTGAGATTTCATTTTATCTGTTTCCCAGCGTCGAACCTCTTCTTTCAAGTGGGCTTTGGAGAGTCCACAAAAGGGTTCTGGGCCGGAAAATTGTGTATTTTTACCATTCTTGGCAAGGCAGTCTGCTTCCTTGTTGCCTTTAACTCCCTTGTTACCTGGAACCCACACCAGAGTAACCTGATTGTTTGCTGCCAGTTGTCTCAGTGATATTTTACAGTCCCAAGTCAGCTTATACTCACAAGTGTATTACTTTGGAGCATTTAGTGCTGCTTGGCTCTCCGATTAAATATAGATATCTGCCCTTCGAGTGTTTCTTTCGATGCACTCCTGGGCACATATCTCTATATCATGTAATTCTGCTTGATAGATGGTTGGGGTGTTACCAAGGGGTTTTGAGAACCTAAAATTTGGCCCTGTAACACCCACTCCTACTCTTTCATCCATCTTGGATCTTTCAGTGTACCACACTAAAGCATCTCTTCTTAGTTGAAGTCCGTTCTCTGTGCAAACTTGGTGGTTATTCATGACCACTTTAAACTGCATTTCGACGTAGTACCTAACTGGCATAATATCTGTCGGCTTAGACATGGATTCTAGGAAAATATTTTCCAAAATCTTTAAACGTCCAATCCGATTTCCTGCTTTAAGATATTTTGTCTGGCTGAGTCTAAAGGCACTGATTGTTGCTTCTTTTATTACACATAAGTACAATGGTGAAAGGTTCAGCATTACCTCTACGGCTGCAGTAGAGCACGTGAATGTTGCCACTGTGATTGCCAGACAAGCTAACCGCTGCACTTTCTGCAGCTTGACTTGTGCCGAAATTTGTTGCATTTTTGGCCGCCATATCAATGAGGCATAGGTGACCACGGGTTTAATGATCGCTTGGTATGACCAGTAGATCATTTTTGGCTTTCTTTAAAAAGAAAAAATAATATTATTCGTAATTATTATTTTTTCAACGATTATGAAAAAAAAGGGAAAAATTTTGTTTGATAACTGAATAGTTCCGATATACCTTCTAAAATATATCTTACTCATCGTAAGCGCGCAGACTTATGAATATAAACGTGAAGCGATGCTAAAACAATTTTGTCAGCATCGAAAAAAACTGGTTGTATTTAAAAATCATCAATGCGCAAATCTGCAATGAATAATGTATCATTTCCAAAAACCATTTTTTTTTACTTCTTTTTAATTTATGGTATTTAAAAATGTCGGTACTCTTTGTCACTTTGATCCAAAATAGTAAATTGTAAGAAAATATTTAACCAACTGCTGCTTTAAAATATACACTAAATGTTAACTTAAATTTAAAAACCTATCCTATCAAAGTTTACGAACATGCGACTTGTTGATTCAGCTTTCAGAAATCAACAAGTTCCATTGAAATTAATTTCAAAAGTATTTGGATCTTATTTGTTTATGAAATTTACAAAGATCTTGAGGTTTACCTTGGCAAATATCTGTCAAGTGGGCCGTTTCCGGTTCACTTACAAATATTTTAGGTCGGTTTGGGACCTTTCGGTCATAAAGGGCAGATTTATAGCTTTACGACTTATATACCTAGCCACCTAAGGACAATTAATTTTATTTTTGGTTTTAGTTGAAAACTAAGTGAATTTCCAAAAAAAAATATTACTTTTTCGTCGACCTTTAACTACTCAATAAAATATTTTCTTATATTTAATTTTTTTTATTATTTAACCGGAATTAAAGCAATAAATTTGTTTACGATAGTAAACTAGAATACAAAGGAAATATTCGATCCAATTTGTTTTCTATTGCAAGCGATCGATTTTGACAGTCGAAATGACATTTATTAATCGATCTAATTAAATTCGGGTGTCAGTGAAGTATGGTCGGTCCATCAAAGTTATCTCGTTGTACATCTGATCACCGTACCATCGACCAGCTCATTAAGCATCGAGAAAATCAACCAGTGGCATCTCTCTTAACAGATGACTTGACTCCTATTAATAATGAATCATCATGCGATGCGGTGGAATTCTTCATGAATACATACAGAGTGGTCACTAATATTAAAAAAACTAAATTCACAAATTTTAGAGGTCATTACAGTTTTCATACAAATATTCCTAACATGTAATAATAATATTATCAGTTGCCGCATTCAAAAAAAAAATCATATTCAAAAAATCTTAAAATTCTGTATAACGAATAGTACAATTTATAAATTGCAAAATTCAGGTAGTTTACCATTTTTTTCAGTTTTTTGATTCTCCATAAAAAACAACTTGACCGATTTTGCTGAAAATCTAATCAGTTCTAAGTTGCTTAATTATGCGTCGAATGCAATTGGACCCACGTCGATATCATTTTTTGTTCTCGAGATAATCGAGACAGAAATAATTCCGAAAGTTTACCATTTTTTTCAGTTTTTTGATTCTCCATAAAAAACAGTTTAACCGATTTTGATAAGAATCTAATCAGTTCTAAGTTACGTAACTATGCGTCGAATGGAATTGGTCCCGCGTCGATATCTTTTCTTTTGTTCTCGAGATAACCGAGACGGATAAGACGAAAAAAAATTCCGAAAGTTTACCATTTTTTTCAGTTTTTTGATTCTCCATAAAAAACAGTTCAAGTGATTTTGTTAAAAACCTAATCAGTTCTAAGTTGCATAATTATGCGTCGAATGTAATTGGTTCCACGTCGATATAATTTTTGTTTTCGAGATAATCGAGACAGAAAGTTTACCATTTTTTTCAGTTTTTTGATTCTCCATAAAAAACAGTTCAACTGATTTTGTTAAAAACCTAATCAGTTCTAAGTTGCATAATTATGCGTCGAATGTAATTGGTTCCACGTCGATATAATTTTTGTTTTCGAGATAATCGAGACAGAAAGTTTACCATTTTTTTCAGTTTTTTGATTCTCCATAAAAAACAGTTCAACTGATTTTGTTAAAAACCTAATCAGTTTTAAGTTGCATAATTATGCGTCGAATGTAATTGGTTCCACGTCGATATAATTTTTGTTTTCGAGATAATCGAGACAGAAAGTTTACCATTTTTTTCAGTTTTTTGATTCTCCATAAAAAACAGTTCAACTGATTTTGTTAAAAACCTAATCAGTTCTAAGTTGCATAATTATGCGTCGAATGTAATTGGTTTCACGTCGATATAATTTTTGTTTTCGAGATAATCGAGACAGAAAGTTTACAATTTTTTTCAGTTTTTTGATTCTCCATAAAAAACAGTTTGGCCGATTTTGCTAAAAATCTAATCAGTTCTAAGTTGCGTAATTATGCGTCGAATGCAATTGAACCCACGTCGATATTATTTTTTGTTCTTGAGATAATCGAGACAGAAATAATTCCGAAAGTTTACCATTTTTTTCAGTTTTTTGATTCTCCATAAAAAACAGTTGAACCGATATTTCTAAGAATCTAATCAGTTCTAAATTACGTAATTATGCGTTGAATGGAATTGGTCCAACGTCGATATCATTTTTTGTTCTCGAGATAATCGAGACGAAAAAGACGAAAAATAATTCCGAAAGTTTACCATTTTTTTCAGTTTTTTTATTGTCCATAAAAAACAGCCTGACCGATTTTGCTAAAAATACAGTTTTAAGTTGCGTAATTATGCGTTAAATGCAATTAGTCTCACGTCGATATCATTTTTTTTTTAAAATAATCGAGACGAAAAATAATTCCGAACGCACATACGAACATACGCACATACGTACATACACACATAGACGTCCACTTAAAAACTATTATATTCGACTCTGAGACTCAAGAGATGTGGAGATATGTCAAAATTCGGGATTCGCAAAATCGGACCCATTACTATAACTTCCACTGGGAAGTAAAAAATAGTTCGACGTTGGTAATGAAGAATATTGTCGCTTATAGGAGGGCTGGTGCGAAAACGTCACAAACAAAGTTTAAAAAGTTTGATTACAACAAACCGCAAAATAACTTTAATCTGCACAAATTTGGGCTAAAATCATAATCATTTTTAAAAGACTAAAAAGCATTTAAGATTTAAAAACTCCTTGCATGTTATTTGTCAGTAATATGTGACATCGTTAAAAATAGTTCAAGTCTAACCAGCCTAATGCAAAAACCTTTGAAGGTATGGAATAAGATTAAGCTAACGAAAAAATATATATTGGCTGTCAAAATAATACGATTTAAAAAATTGTTTTTATGTTTAAATAATAAATTTTTTTTGCTCTTTTATAAGAAAATCAATAAGTTTGTATATAGGTTCATTTTACGTCTTAAATATGGTAACAAATTGGTAAAGAATTTTTAGGAAAAGTTGCGTGTTCACAAACGTCACGTAATAAGGAATGATGTTTAAATTTTGCTTTTTTTTAAAATAATACCTTTTTCTTAAAACTTGTTACATTTTTTAATGCAAGAAAAAGTGTGTAATATTAGTAACAGTATAGTAATTCAAAAGCCACAATACAAATCCTCGCAACCATTATACAACGTTAACAGCTGTACTTCGAAATCTCCCTTAAACACAGACTATTAGCAAAAGTTTCTTTTTCTTTTGTAAATGTTCCTCGGAGTGTTACGCCGCATAATGGTCGGCTTGTCAGTTTTAACCACCGAAGAAAAATTGAAAGGAATGTGAGAATTTATAGAATTTCTAGCGGAGTTGACAAGTCAATTTACTGTTTGCATTATAATCCAGGTGAATGAATTTAAACTGCTTGAATTATGTCGAATTTGCGGTAAAATAGACTCGTCGGGCATGCAGATAAACGACAGAGAAGTTTTACAGGGTGTTTTCGTTTTTTGTACGTGTTTCGTTAAATGAAAAATGCATATTTCAAATATTGCTTACTACCTAAGAGATTCCATTATCTTTACTTGTTAATCAAATATCCTATTCGTTCTCGAACCAACTGTGCTAAGTTTGAGATACTGTTATGATACATTTACATTAATAATGTTATTTTGATATAATTTGTCTAAAAGCATAAATATTTGTATACTTAACTAGCGGATCCAGAAGACGTTGTCCTGCCCAAATGTTGGTTTGCCTGCTTTGAGAATATCACTATCAAACTTAGCGACCCTAAAAACTATGAATGCGACACTAATATCGGCGATTTTAATAGTTTTTATATTCCATCCCCTTCCCACCCCTTTCGTAGGGTGCTAACAATATTGGAAATATCACTCTTATATCAGCAACTCCGAAAACTATGATTTCGTCACAAATGTCTGCCATTCTTAATGGTTTTTATATTTCAACCCCCTCTCACCCCTTTCGTAGGGGCTTATCAGAAAAAAAGTATACTTTCTCTCATGTTGAAGCAATCAATATACATTTACAAAATTTCATTAAAATTGGACTATGAATTCAACACTAATATCAGCCATTTGTGATAGTTTTTATATTTCATCCCCTTCCCACCCCTTTAGATGATTAGATCTCTACCAAACTTAAAAGAAACACCCGCCGGGCTAATCTGAAGATTGTCTGACAATTTTATTAAAATCGATCTAGCAGTTTATGTCCATAAAGGACATAGGTAGAAACAATTTTTGTGTTTTATAGATTTGGTGATTTAAATTAATTATTATTGTTTCTAAAACTTTAAAGTTATAAAACCACAAGAGATTTAACGTAATTCAGTAAAAAACTTGTTAATAATTTAATATTTAAGTATTTTTAAAAAAAATTTACTTTTTATAGGTCAAATTTTTGATTGCCAGTTTACATTTTTGTAAAGTTGTAATTTTAGTTAATATTGTGGCTAGTAATTCTTCTGTCTAGGCAGAAGGACAATCCGGGGCTGGCTCAGGGGCCAGAACTTAATGTACTGGAAAAACAAAAATCAGAGACAATTGTAGGCAGGCAAGGGCTCTCACAGGGGATTCTTCCCGAGAAGACCCAGCCGGAAACATTACGTCACTGGGTAGGAAGGATGCCAGACTAGCAGTACCATTAGATACCACATGCACAATCTGGGGCTGGCCAACAGCTCTAATTGTCGATTGTGTGGAAAGGAGGCTATTAATTTATGGTACTGAAACAGGTATTTTTTGCACCTCTTTTGGTCGTAGAAAACCTAAAAATCTATTGCTATGCCTATTTACATGACCTGATGAATGAAAATGAAATTCGTCACTGTACCAGATGTTACTGATGAAACTGGGATTATCATATTGCAAAGCAAGGATTCAAGCGTATAAATGGGCATTAAGTTGTTTTAATGTCATCTGAAGAGTTAACCTGTTCATATTCAATTTTACGGCAGATTTCTGATGACTACGACATGGTGAATCCATCATTTGAATAAATATACGTTCGTGATTTTCGTTGCTATCCATTGTTTTTTCGTCTAGCTTTACGTTTTCCTTGATGTAGCACACTTCCAGTTCTTATAATTTTTATTATAACAGCATTCATTGCTTGGTGTCTATTAACTAAAATGCTCCATAAATTGTTCGCGGACGGACTTAATGCTTGGGCCATTTTATCTACCAAAATCGAATAAGCAAAAATAGTTCTCAACTAAAAATACTTTTTCTTCAGCAGATACCATTATTTGCGAACCAGCAAACATGTCAGTACATTTAATTAAAGCCACAACAAGAGTGTGCTTCATAGACTTTCGAAAGGCCTTTGACCGGGTACAGCATAGAAAACTAATAGATCATTTAAAAAACATCAATTTAGACAAAAAAGATATTGAAATCATAAAGGCTATATATTGGAACCGACGGGTCATCTTCACAAAAGCCTTATGGGAACGAAAAGAGGGGATAAGAATTGGCGTCGAAATAATAAACACCATAAGATTTGCAGACGACACAGTGATTATGGCTGAAAGTATGGAAGAGTTAAAAACTCTACCAGATGCGGTGAATAGCGAATGCATCCAAATGGGACTTGACATAAACATCGATAAGACCAAGCTTATGATAATATCGAAGGGACCTACAAATAATAAACAACCAACCCTGGGTGGGCAACAAATAGAAGAAATGAAAAAATATTAATATCTGGGAGCCTACATCAACTTCAAATTAAATCCAAATCAGGAGATCAGTGTAAGAATAGAAATAGCAAGGACAGGATTCCTAAAATTCGGACTATCATTATGTGACAGAAATCTAAATACTGCTCTCAGATTGAGGTTTGTAAAATGTTATGTCTGGCCCCAACTATTTTACGGGTTGGAAACATGGACGTTAAAAGCATTAATAATAAAGAAGATCAAAGCCATTGTATTTTGGATTTACAGAAGAATTCTGAGATTCCTTGGACGGTCAGAGTCACCAATGAGGAAGTGCTGAAAAGGATAGGTCGAGAGAAATAATTGTTAAGAACAATCAAAGTACGCGAGGCAGCATACCTTGGACACATATTGAGGAACGAAAAATACAGGCTATTGCAGATCATCATTCAAGGTAGAGTAGAAGGGAAAAAGGAAATCGGTAGAAAGAAAAAGTAATGGCTACGAAATATTCGAGACTGGACAAACATGAATGTGGAGGAATTATTCCACGTGGCTAAAGACAGAGAAATTTTTAAAAATGTGGTCGCCAACCTCCGTTAACGGGGACGGCATAGTAAAAGAATTAAAGCCAAACGGTAATGTTTGTGTCAAATAACAAAGTCGTTACAGTAGGTAAATTAATAGCCATATTTTACCACAAACATTTTTAAAAAATTAACAATGTGTTTCAATATAATAATATGATCGTCCACGATTATGATAACTATAAATGTTGATTTGGTTGTAACTGAATAAAGAAGGAAAATAATTGAGAAAAACTATTGTCATGCGAAGAGAAATTTTTTTTAGTTATTTTTGGCATTTCATCTATGCAACATTGATTTATCCGCCACTGAGTTCGACTGTCGCAACTATTTTATTCCATTGTTTATGGTAATGGCTTTATTGATGGTGTGATATTCAATCTAATGAAATGTCTATAGAGATGTCTCTGTTTTTGCCCACTGAAGCTCATTCAGATACATCGAACGATTTGAATATCAAGATCTTTAGATCTACACAACAGTTGAATGTAATCGTGAATGGAATAAATTTAAAAGACTCAAGTACTATTTTAGAAATCTAAATTATCCTTTTGTCAACAATTTAAGGAAAAGATTAATGTGTATTTTAAATGATGGTTTGATATTATAAACGCAAAAGTTTGTGAGTATGTATGTATGCATGAATGTTTGTTACTCTTTCACGCAAAAACTACTGAATTGATTTTAATGAAACTTTACAATAATTTAGCTTATACATCAGAATAACACATAGGCTATAATTTATAAAGATATTGTTTAAACCTACTACTATTATAAACGCGAAAGTTTGTTAGTATGAATGTATGGATAATGGCAGGAATCAGAATCAGAATTACAATAATTAAAATAAAAAGATTTGCTACATAAATTTTTTACTGGCATTAGTCAATTTAAAATTGGCAATAAACTAAATAATAATAAACCTGTCAGTTTTAAGTTTCTTTGTCAGTGACAAGTGTGTATTCTGTTATTTTGAAAAAAATACATTTTGGTTATTTACTATTAAATGGGATAAAAGCATTATTAATAAATAAGTGTGTAAGTCATAAACGAGTGCGTAGCACAAGTTATATAAGCACACGAATGATTATTAAATTTTGGTATAAAGATAGATGGATGAATTTTTTGGAGAAGAAAATGAGCTACACGAAGTACTAATCTTACGCAGACTAAGTCGCGAGTACCATCTAGGATAATAATATTATATAAGACTGATTTCGTTACTATTTTGTTAATTAAAATATTTAAAATTAATAAATATTTATATTTATTTATTTTTACTTTATTATATTACGTAAGTAAGCGCACCTGTAGACACCGAGCCCACCCCAGCCCGAAAAGTTTATTCAAATGCAATTCGCGACAGTTAGTTTAGCGAGTTTTACTTAGCTACATTTATTGACGTCGGCAGAAAAATCAGCTTACTTGTAAATTTTCCGAAAACATTGAAAAATTGAATTTTCATGTACTTGATTTTCGACAACGAAGACTTTTGAATGAAACACACGAAAAAATTGCTCCCGATCCAAACTAAATTGCTCTCGTCAGATCATTGAAAAGTGCCATGACCGTTTAACGATCGTTGGCGATCATTCTGGCTATCATCTTTGCAATCATTATTTTGTTGGTAGCCGCTCGGAAAAGTTGTATACCACTGTCTGAGATTTTTGAGCCAGGAAGTTCTTCGTCTACCGAGGCGTCTCTTACTATTAATCTTTCCCTGTATTATAAGATGTAGAATGTCATACTTTTCTGGGTGTCTCATGATATATCCGAAATATTCAAGTTTTCGTTGTTTTACAATATTGACCACTTCTGTGTTTTAATGCATTCTTCTAAACACCTCCTCGTTTGTGATCTTTTCCACCCAACTTATTCTTAGCATTCTCCTGTACAACCACATCTCGAAAGCTTGTAGACGTTTGAGCGTGGCTTCTGTTGGTGTCCAGCTCTCGACTTCGTATAAAAGAAAGGTGCATGCAAAAATGAAATAATTGTTAAACAATTGATTCGTACATTTTTCGTCGCAGGCAGGCGAAGTGCGCATGCGCGACCGAGCCCACCTCGACCCGTTAAGTTTATTAAATGCAATTCGCGACAGATATTGTTTAAAAATTATTTGATTTTTGCATGCACCTTTCGATGATCTGACCACGGAGAAATTTAGTTTGAATCGGAAGCAATTTTTTCGTGTGGTTCATTCATCGAAAAAGTCTTTATTGGAGGCGATATTCGTGTTCGAAAATCAAGCACATAAAAATTCAATTTTTCAATTTTTTCGGAAAATTTACAAGAAAGCTGATTTTTTTGCCGACGTCAGTAAATGGAGCTATTTGAAACTGGTTAAACAATAGCTGTCGCGAATTGCATTTGAATAAACTTTTCGGGCTGGGGTGGGCTCGGTCCTCTAGTACCTTATAAATTGCAATACAACAAAATATTATAATTCCATATTTCCATAAACGCATAGAGGTGTGTTGTATCCTACACTTGTGTATGGTAGTGAATGTTGGGTTTGGCAGAAGAAGCATGAAAATAGGATTAATGCTGCGGAGATGAGTAGTCTGAAAAGTATAGCCGGAGTGACTCGGTTGAATAAAGAAAAGAATAGTGAGATAAGAAAACGCTGTGGTGTAAAAGTAGATGTGGTTACAAAGATAGATAAAGAAATGATTAGATGGTTTAGACACGTAGAAAGGATGGATGAAGGAAGATTGACAAAACAAATTTATAAGGCGAATGTGAATGGACAAGTCGGTAGAGGTCGACCTCGGCGAACATATCTCGATCAGTTCAACATTGTTTTGTAGAAAGGCCATGTCAAGAGTACCAACAACCGACGAGCATGTATGAGAGCACTGATGAAAGTAGAGGAAGCAAAAGATGTGTTTAAGAACCGTAGAAAGTGAAAGGAAGTGGTCTCTGCCTACCCCTATGGAAAAAAGACGTGACTTTATGTATGTATGTATAGAGATTTCATTAAAAAACAAAGATAAACAAGTTATAAATCCCACCTAAAGTCAATGAAATACCTTGGTCTACATCTAGATAAAAAAATTGGACTGGAAGGAACATATCAAGAAGAAACTAAAACAAACGGACCTAAGAAGTAA
Source organism: Agelastica alni (assembly GCA_950111635.1). NCBI lineage: Eukaryota > Metazoa > Arthropoda > Insecta > Coleoptera > Chrysomelidae > Agelastica > Agelastica alni. The sequence goes on from OX467708.1 coordinate 88,290,977, forward strand.
AGAGATTCAGGCTCGTACTCAAGCGGAGTCGATGCTTGGAGTACAGATTTGCGTGCAATTTTGCAATGAAATTTATACTTGAAGCATCGACTCTGCCTTGAGTACGGACTATAAATACGGGCCTCACTTACTAACAGGACAGAAATCTTTTCTTTTCAATGAAAACAAAATTCCATTATAAGAAGCATCGAAATATGGGGTTGCGCTAGTAAATCCAATAAAGCAGCCATACAAAGAAGCCAGTTTAGTATACTTAGAGCTATTGTCAATGCAACATGGTATATAACAAACGAAATGATCCACAATGACCTTAAGATCTCAACAGTAAAAAAAGTTATTATGGAAGGAAGTGCTCGTCACCACAAAAGAAGCCCATACAAATCCTCTACTAAACCGCTACTTGAAGATAAAGTAATACATTACATTACATTACAATCTTGTGGTTGAGCCTTTGGTATCGGCACCTATGTCACCTAGATCTTTTGATCCTCTGTGAATACCGCTGTGTCTTCAGGGCATCATAATTCTAGTCCGCTGATTTTGGCAAACCTTAGAATTTCTGATGGCCCTGTCTCTTTTAGATCGCTTGGATCCATAATCATACGGCCCCAGGTTTGATACCTGTACCCCGCTAGCATCGGGCAGTGACACAGAATGTGTATACTGCTCTTCTCCTCCTCTTCGCATAGTTGGCAGTTTTTCTCGGCCGCCAGCTTAAGTTTGATGAGGTACACCCTTAGTGCGATGTGTCCTGTGAGCAGGTCAAACGTGCTGCTTAGTCTACTTCAGTCCATCGTCCAAAGTGCGTCAGCCCTCTTCTGGAGAGGTCTTTTTATCAGCTGTATTGATGTTCTGAAGCCAGTATTTGCATTCCAGTGAGCAATATGTTCTGGCTGTCTTCTTGGTTCCACCAGGGTCCCGTTTCTTGCCATTTCATCGGCTACCTCGTTGCCGTTTATTCCTGTGTGCCCAGGAACCCATGTAAGAATGACTTTGTTTATCGTCGCTAACTCAGTGAGGGTGTATGCAGTCCCACACCACCGATGATGTTGTGGTGTTACTCACGAGGGCTCCAATGGCCGCGCGACTGTCAGTGAGAATATTAATCTCACTGTTCGTCACTCTGTTTTCTGTAGCGCACCTGAGTAATAAGAAGTAAGTCTTTTTATCACGATGGCCAATGACGTCTTCGTTGGAGAAAACCCCATCATGCCAGTTGGACTTAGACTTTCCCCATAGCTGGGGGTCATATGGTAGCATATTAGCTTGTAGCTCGATGTAGGTTAATTGCTGATTTATTAATTCATAAAAAAAATATAATTATTATACATGAATTTTAAGATATTTTAAAGTAATGCAGATCGCCTTGTGTGTTTACGATTAATCAGTGACACGAAATCAGAACGTATACAAAATAATTCTCACAGCGTATTTTCTTCTACAAATTATATCCTGCAGCGTCATTTACACGTGTTAAGACTTTTAATAACATCCTCTTTTAAAATAAAAAATATACATAGGTACGTAAAAGATACACCTCTGGGAACATGCGATCTGATACCGATTAGGGAAAGGGTTAACAAACTAAACATCCTTAAGTGTCGTTAGATAACATTTATCCTGTAATAAATTAAATATTAATTTGTTTACTTTGATCGGTGAGGCAACATGAACGGGTAGGTACTGTAAACACCGAGAAAGAATGTTAACACATGAACGCAATAAATCTAATGGATAAATAGTCAATAAAAATATACAAGAGCGTACGATCATTTTTAACAGATGTTTTCGTTTTTACCAAGTTGTTTTTCCGATTCTTTTTTTTTTGTACCGTTTATATCTGGGACGTAATGATTAGGTTCTGACAAAGCCTGATCTCGCCATTATCTTTTATCGTAGACAGACTTTTTTTTATACATATTGGTCCTCTCTCGAGTCCCATTTGATATCGTTTTATTTTCTATAACGGATTATCCGTTTTTGAAAACTTCCGATGTTCAAGTTATTTTTTGTTTGAGCATATTCTCTCGAGGATGGTTTTGCAATATGCCACACGTTGATAATTTTAATGTAATTATTAAACTACTTTAATTTATCTAAAATTAAAACTATTACAAACAATATAATGTCACGAAAACCAAAAAATTTTTGCTAATATACTTAATGCATCATTAAATTATTTGAAATCACGAGGATTCCACTGCTTGTGTCAGGATAAACGTGTGAGACACAAGTGTGTGGCTAATTGCTGCTAGTCAGGAAGAACTGCAAATACTCGTAAACAGAGTGACCGAGTCATGTAACAAGTATGGGCAAAAACTTAATACTTCAAAAACCAAAGTTATGGTTGTCAGCGAAACACCAATACCACCAATACAAATCAGAGCATACGGGATACAGCTAGAAAAGGTTAACAACATCTCATACCTGGGCGCTAATATTAATGACAACTGGGACATGAGCAAAGAAATAAAGATCCGTATTGAAAAAGCCAGAACCGCCTTCTTTGAATTAAAAAGAATTCTCTGCAACAAAGGAATCACTTTAAAATTAAAAATCGGACTTACACGCTGCTATATATACTCCACATTGCTCTATGGAGTAGAGTTGGACGCTGACCGACTCATTATTGAAGAGACTGGAGGCCTTTGAAATGTGGGTCTACAGAAGGATCCTACGAATAAGCTGGATGGCCCGAATAAGAAATAAGGTGGTTCTACAACGAATGAGGAAAAACACAGAAATAATTAAAATAATAAGAAGCCGAAAACTCGAATATTTCGGCCACGTGATGAGGCATCCAGAGAAATATTACCTCCTTGATTTAGTGATGCAAGGTAAGATTGCCGAAAGTAGAGGTTTAGGACGAAGAAAAACAAATTGGCTCCGAAATCTTTAAAAGTGGTATCGCAAATCATCCGTTGAACTATTCCGAGTTGCGATAAACAAAGTTGTTATAGCCAATATGATTGCCAACGTTCGATAATCGGACAGGGTACCGGAAGAAGAAGAAGAAGAAGAAGAATAGTAGAAGAGGAAAAAATAAATGTAAGCAAGACGAAAGTAATGGTTTTTAAAAGGGAAACTGAGACATTGAGCAAAGGACAAAAAAACAAATGAATGGGGCGCTGCATAACGTTATGAGCAGCCAGAACGTTTATAGAGGAGCGCTGGTCCCTACACTTATGTATGAAAGTGAATGTTGGGTTTGTCAAAAGAAGCGTGAAAGTAAGATTAATGCTAAGGGGATGATCAGTCTAAGCAGTATAGCCGGAGTGAAGGATAGTAGGATATATTGGAAAAGCAACAAACTTGTTGCCTATTAACTACAGAAGTGTACTTCCATGTAGTATTCACTTCACTATTCTCTATACAATTCTATTACTAGTCTGTCAGTGTTAGATATAAAAATATATGTTTTGATTTTGTAAAAGATATATTTTGTGTAGCTTAAAGTTATATATACTTTCATTTAGGTTAGGTTAGGTTAGAATGGATAGGCAGAAAGGTAAGAAGGTTGGTAAAACAGATAGTGTAAATGGGCAAGTCGGTAGAGGTCGACCTCGGCAAACGTATCTCCATCAGATCGTCATTGTTTTGAAGAAAGGCTAGGTCAAGGGTACCAACAACCGACGAGCATGTATGAGAGCACTGATGAAAGTAGAGGAAGCAAAAGATGTGTGTTGGAACCGTAGCGGAAGTGGAAGGAAGTGGTGTCTGCCTACCCCTACGGGAAAAAGGCGTGACTATATGTATGTATGTAAATAATTTTCACAACATTTTTGATATTAGTGGGTCAAACAAAAACAAAGAAATAATAGTTCAAAATGTATTTAATTAAAAATACCAATAACGTGTTAAGATATTAAAAAGGGATTATAAGGTACATCACATCACGATCCCTAGATTGTTTTGGGTAGTTAACATTACTATTTTTGCAAAAATTCGTAAAATGATTTATGTGGAGTAAGCTTTATAAAAATATGTCGATTTCTTACTGTTCTTAATTGAAGAAACAACACATTGGAAAAAGGCAATATTGCAAAAAAAATTTCGGCAAATATTGTTCGAACGCATGCAATAGTGTACTTCACTGTTTTTTTTTTAAATTTCGTGACAACCCTCGTAGAACCGCTCTTTGTGGTAATTTTAATACTAGCATTTTACTCTTACCCATTAAAGTAATTATGCAAAATCTCAACTCGTAAAAAAGATACGACTTTAAAAATGCTGATTTAATTATAAACACACGTTTGGTAGCTTATCTATTTCAAAGTGTCTCTTTTTTTAAACTGTAAAAAAAAACGATCCTAATGGTTGAACATATGTTGGAAGTTAAATAAGTATCAATCTGGCCCACCCTTGTGTTTAGTCTAGTTTTAGTGGTGTGTCGGAGAACTTTTCACACCGCCTAAAAACTTATCCAAATGATAGTTTTAAGATTTTTTCAGCTCTATCTTGTTTAGTGTCGGATGACATGCTTCCGTAAATGAAGATAGATAAACCGCGGGTACTTGTTGTATGCGATTTTTAGAATTTTTTAAATGCAATGAAATAAAATTAAAATAAATTTTCTAATGTTCCATATGTTGCATCGCATTATTTACAGTACTTGGGCAATTGTAGGTACTTTTTCAAAAACAACAAAAAATGTTTTGGAACATTTTCATTTTGTTAGTTTAAAATAAGTACTATTAATTTTTTAATCTCTCAATATTTAGGAAATTTACTCGCTCAAGCCGAAATTAACAACTTTTTAGATAATCAAAAATCTAATTTTTAATGCAAGAAATATGAAAAAATATCTTTATTTTTCATTGATCACTGGAATCATTATGCTCATTCATTTTCAGATAAAATATTAATAACACTACTTATCAACATGTTTTACCAATAAATAAAACTAATATGTATTAGTATCTATAATTAACCCTATGTTGGATAATAAAGTGAAAAAAAAAGGACTTCAAGTTTTTATAAAACGAATATTTTTTATTCCACAATTTTTGCATATTTAGGTATCAAAAAAATTTAAAATGACACATATTACTCTTTCTTTTATACTAATTTGTATCAGTTTTTCTTAATATAAACATAATTTTTTCCCTATTTTCTCTTCATCCCACTTTAAGTCTTGATAAAAACTATCACCATGTTTATCACTGACGTATCCCATACTAAAGGCAATTTAAAATAAATGAATTGTTCAACAAATTACCCTAATACCCTATTTTATATGGATTGATGTAATTTTTCCCATTTTTGTGGCATTTATAATTTCTTTTTATTTTTGTTGCAGTTGAATTGTTTTTTTTTATTTTTATTAAACTGGTTGTTAAATTTTTTTAACTTTTTATTTATTTTAAAAAACAGGTGACAACAATGTAGGAGCTCGCCTAACTCATTACTTGCAGCATTAAAATGTAGAGATTTTGTTAAATTTGTTCGAAGTTTAAATTATTATTTTTAGTAATTTTTATTATGAAAAAAATTGTTTGGCGTTTAATTGCATTTTAGTTCAGATATTATTTTTTGAGCCTTTCAGTTTGAGTAAAATTAGTCCAGGAAAAAAGAAATGATCCGCGAACTGATGTACCTGTTTCCTCAAATTGAATTTAATTGAGAAGTCAAGATCAAATCCCTGAGATTGTAGATTCTAGGGGGGCAGTCGTGATGGCTATGCATCCTCTCAAGCACCTGGACCCATCAGATCTTTTCTGCATAACTCTTAATCTATTCGAGGGATTCTGAGATATCAAAGTAAATGTTCTGCAGTTTTAGCGAAGTTCTTGCAGAAGCGGTAACTATCATTCTCTGTTTTGCCCATCTTTTTCAGTTTATACCTCAGAGGACAGTGTCCAGTAACGAGTCCCGTCACCAGTTTCAAGTCTTTCCTGTCCAATTTAAGAAGCTGTTTAGCTTGCCTTGGCAAAAGGCTTACTAGCCTTTTCGCTTGTCTTTGTCCTGGCACTTTATGCCAGTGAGATTTCATTTCATCTGTTTCCCAGCGTCGAACCTCTTCTTTCATTCCTGAGATAGAGTCTATAGAATTTTTTTTGTTAAATCATTTTTAATATCGACTATCCTTTCTCAAAAATGATAATTTTTCAGTTTTTGTGAGTATCCTAAAACAACTTGATGTGATAAAAATGTGTGTTCAATATTTTCGTAATAAGAGGGTAGTTAGAAAACAAATTCAATATAAATTATCTTTGGACAAAAAAAAATGTTTTTAAAGTAATTGTGATTTATGAATAATAGAAAATTAACAACTTTGTTAAAAAAATAACGCATGGCATGCCACATGAGCACAAACTATTGGTCGATGTAGTCATACCTATAAGAAGGTATTGGCTTTTTTATCCTAATAGTGAGAAAGTTCGTTTCAAATATAAAACTTACTTTTACTTTTTGAGTCCAAAATCATTCCATTCAAGGTTTTTCTGCCCAGTACTGGGCTACGTCCATGACATCTCATCGATTGAGAACGTTGCAGGACATAATGTGCATGGTCCATGTTTTGTGTCTCCCCACTTTCACAGAGGCATTGTTGGACTTTCTCATATTTCCACTTTAGTTTATTTGGTATTACGGGTACCACGCTGGTTCGTATTCTTTTAGCGTTCTCCATGTTTTCCAGTCCAAATTTGACAGTGGTTCCACAGTGGCACATTGAAGAAATTTTTTTCTTGATTCAAGCCTTTTCCGTTGCTGTTCTTGGCTGTAATGGACATGGCGATCTTTGAAGGTTTGCTTAAATTTTTCTACGTTCTCTATACCCATTCTTCTTCCGCTTGGTTCTGCAAAGCCCGCTGCTTTGTACAATTGATTGATTGGTGTTAGCTTCATGCAGCCAGTAATAATCCTACGAGTTTGGTTTAAGGCGATATCGACCTGTTTTGCATGGCTTGATCTGCACCAGACTGGGCAGGTATATTCTGCAGTTGAAAAACAGAGGGCTTGCGCGGATGTTCTCAAGACTTGAGGCTTTGCACCCCATTTACTTCCGGCTAGTTTTTGTGTAGGGCTATTTCTAGCAACTACTTCTTGTCTGATTTTGTGGCAGTGCTGTTTGTAAGTTAGTGTTCTATTCAAGATTACACCCAGATACTTTGGTATTTTGGCGTATTCTAGTTCTTTGCCCTCCCCGGACACATTTAATTTTTTGTGAACCTTGTGGGTATTTAAATGGAAAGCACTTACTTCAGTTTTTGTTGGGTTTGGTTTTAGCGAGTTTTTTTGATAGTATTTGGCCATAGCTTCCATTGCGTCCTCCAGCCTTATCTCTATCTCCCCGAATGTTTGACCTTGATCTGTGACAACTAGGTCGTCAGCGTACACGTAGTGTTTGGCGTTTTCTGTTATGGGCTGGTCAAAATATATACATTAAATAAAGTGGGGGCCAGAACAGTTCCTTGTGGGAGACCGTTTCTTTGGATTCTCCAGCGGCTTTTTTTACTTTGAAGTTTCACATAGAACCTTCTGTTTTGAAGTATTGATTAAACTGCTTTCGTTAGTTTGTAGTCTTTTGTGGTTTTGTAGACTTTGATAAGCAGGGTTTTTTGATTTATTGTATTGTAGGCGGCTGTGAGATCGATGAACACAGCTCCTGTTGGTTTATTATTTTGGAATACCTCCTCTAAGTGTTCTGTGAGATTTAGTACCTGACCAATGCATGATGTTCCAGGTCTGAAGCCTGTTGGGGTATTAACAGAGGGTCTATGTGTTTCTGAATTTTCTGGAGGATTCGCTGTTCGTAGAGTTTAAATAGGTGGCATAGCAGCGATATTTGGCGGTAGCTATTTGGTAGATCAGGATTTTTCCCAGGTTTGGGTATAGCAATTACCTTTGCTCTTCGCCACATTTTGGGTATTGTGTATGATTTTAAACAGTTGTTAAGAAGGGTCAGTAACCAGGTTTTAGTTTTCCTTCCAAAATGTTTGATCTGTTCCGTAAACATATCGTCTACCCCTGAGAACTTTCCGTTTTTAATGGGGATTATTGCTTGGTTAAGTTCTTTTATAGTAAAACCCTCGCCCAGTAGGTAAATTTCGTTGCCAGCGTCTCTAAATAGGTTTTCTTTACTTGTTTTTTGTTGTGTTTTCCCATTAAGTAGTAGCTGTTGGGCTACATGGTTTGGTGTAACATTGGTTGTTTGTTTAGGTGATAGGGGGTCGCCGCTTAGTTTCTTGATTGTGTTTTAGGCCATCTTGCCACTGTGTGTCATATCCATTTTCTACAGGGTTTTCAGTCACTGTGTTGGTCTTGCTTTGCTCAGTTCGGTTAGCAATGCTGAGCCGCATTCGATGGTATTGTCGTTAAAGGGATCTTCTTTATATAGCTTGTTATATCGTTTTATTAGGCTTTTAGTATCGATTTGTAAAGAAGAAACCTAAAGGTCTTAAATATTGTAGCAAATCTTTTTAATTTATTACAAGTATTTTAAGTGAAATAATGTAAGTATTCACTCTGTATACTAATTAGTCGAAATACCCCTGTATATATCTTTCGTTCTATTTAATTATATCACGTATCGAAGTCTTGTGTATAATTAAAACAACTTTCGTGTCAAGTCTCTGTATTTTCCTAGCGGGGGAGTTCCATTAAACTGCATCGTTCTCTCATTAAAAGCTTTCTTACTTTAATGCGATATGTCTCAACAATGCATGTTTCTGATTCTAATTCTAATGCAGATTAAAATTCTGCTTCTAGGTACCAGAATGGAGCGTTTATGCTAATTTTATAGTTCGAGTTTGGTTTTGATAGCAGAGCGTGAAGAAACAGTTGTTACTTGGAAACAATTTGATGGGTGTATAGTTACGTTTTATAAATTATCGGCTGCTTGTAAATGACTATATTAGAATACATGAAGGTAGTTTGTTAACTAAAAATTAATAAAATTGATTACTTTGTGTGTGTAAAAATTTTGATTTTATCATTTAAATTTAGGCAATCATCTGTCATTGTATAGTGTTAAATTACCTGTTACAATTGCTTAACATTTCTGCTAATAAATCGGAATATTTACACGATTAATAGGTTTTTTTTGTCCAAAAGATTTTTAAAATTTAAGACAGGCAGAGAGTAGTAGTTTAAAAGTTAAGGTTAAATAATAAAACGGTTTTCAGACCAGAGCTAAACACTAATTAATAGATAAATAATATGTTCGCTGCTTTTCTTGCGATCCTTAAATCTAAGCAATAATGTACCAGTAAAGAAAATCCTTTATGGAGAGGTTATAAATCTGAAATCTCAAGGTCAACTGTGAGATTCCACTGACTGTATCAGGTCTACTTACTAGAAACCCCACCCCTATTTGGGTCCGTCTGGTTATTGCCTTCGGCGACACTTGGGCCCATAGGCCCATTGTATCTTGCCCATGTGGTTTTGTATCATTGTACAATGGAGATCCGACTCGCAGATCGCAAAAGACAGTCAATCCTTGTGACCTAGAACCACGCTGCACCCAATCCAATATCTTCGTACCTTGTATAAATTATGTACTGGGTAGCAACAATACAGCTGCCCAAAAACCACCCGTCTTACCCAGCACCCTGCAGCAGAACATCACGCAATCCACCGCCCTCAGATCCCCGCCGCACAATCTGCAGGCCAGACCTCCATTATACAGTCCCTTAGTGATTCGTAGCTGATTTGTGTTTATCTGTAACAATTCTGGCGTCCTTTTATGACGTGGTACTTTGATGTATTATTTACCTTGTTTGTTTCCTGGTATGCTTGCAAGTTCGTCTGCTTACTCATTTACTGCAACTCCCTGGCGTCCTGGAACCCACATTAGTTTAACGTGACTACGGTCTACCTGCGTTCTACATACATACATATAGTCACGCCTTTTTCCTGTATGTGTAGGCAGAGACTACTTCCTCCCACTTTCGCTACGGTTCTTACACACATCTTTTGCTTCCTTTACTTTCATCAGTGCTCTTATACATGCTCGTCGGTTGTTGGTACTCTTGACCTGGCCTTTTTTCAAAACAATGTTCATCTGATCGAGATATGGTCGCCGAGGTCGACCTCTTCCAACTTGTCCATTCACACTTGCCTTATAAATTTGTTTTGTCAATCTTACTTCATCCATCCTTTCTAAGTGTCCAAACCATTTAAGCATTCCTTTATCTATCTTTGTAACCACATCTTCTTTTGCACCACAGAGTTCTCTTATCTCACTATTCTTCACTTTATCCAACCGAGTCGGTATTGGTATTAATAAGAATAAAGTTTTAAGAAAATATAAAGATGTATTTTAAAAGACAAAGTGTTGTTGTTCTTAAATAATTTATATTGTACATCCTTCCAAAAGTACTTTAAGCCTCTCTGGTTGATCGAGCCATTCGTATTGGAATTTTTCTCTAATTGCGGTTTCCACGAGATTTCCGTAATGGTGACTATCAAAAATAAATTTCCAGATGTATTTGAACATTTTCGAAAACATGAAATCCTCAAATTCACCAAAATTCGTTACACCCACCTGTTAACAAAAACAATAATAATATTAAATATTTATTATACATAAATAGGGTTTCTACTTTTTAATTAAACCATAGGAATTTACATGGGATGTATAACTTATAGTTGGCATATCATCCTAGTTAGTTATGAAGATGAAATTAAAAGTTTTTTCGAAGTAGTTTTTGACATGAAATCGATTGAAACTTTTCATCAAAATCGGACAAATGTTTCGGGACTTAAAATCGGTTTGGTGGACCAAGGTAGTCACACAGTGTAATTCCTATTCTTTGATAATTGTATCTAATCATGCAGCAGTTAAATGTACGCCTCATGGTCAGAAATCCCAGATGAAAATTTTCCTTAATAAATAAAACAGAAAGGATATAATACGAAAAAACGTATTTTATCTTTGGCAACTATATAAACATTAAAACTCAACAACTTTTTTGTTCTTGTTTTCATGATAAATCATTTAAAATGTTTCCTATGTTTTTGTATAATAAGAAAAAATTTTGTCTGGGACTTGAACCCGCACACTGTGTTGGTACCTTGATCAACTAAACCGGTTCAAGGTCCTGAACCATTAGTTCGATTTTTATTTTCATTAGATTTCGCATTAAAAACTACTGAAAAAATCTAATTAACTTCATCTTCATAACTTATTGGTAGGATATGCCAGCTATAAATTGAAAACAACTAGAAAGTAGAAACCCTGCATACAGGGCGAGATAAAATGGTTTTTTTGTTCATTAAGACTTTGCAAATTGCATAGAATATTAGGATTTATTAAAACTAACGATTTATGTACCACAAAATTTTCATTTTTTTTTAAATTGGTATTTGAATCAAAATTCCGTTGGCAACTAAATATTGTATACGTTGATAGTAACAATTTACCTCTACTTCGTCTACGCCGTTGCTATCGATTGTCAATTCGCTGATATTTCCAGATAAAATAGGTTTTTGAATTTTTAACTCTCCTTTCCAGAATCCGTTTGTCAGTGACATACAAAAAGAAAATTTCCTTTTGATGGGGTACTTACAAAAAGCAGCAATCATTATAAAACGTTTCGGTTACAACAGATTACAAGAACAACATCTCCTAAACAAATAAAAATTTTAATAATTGTTCAAGTGTCTTTAAAGGATTGAAAAAGTGAAAAAAAGTAACATTGAATAAAATATTTTACCACTTTTAATACAACGTTGTAAAAATAAATTTCTAGACATTTTAAAGATTGTTTGCGTGAGTTCTTCTGTATATTTAATAATTGCCATTATTGGTTATACTTATTAATAATTATTGCCACATCAAGTTAGTAACATTAGAAATAAATATTAACTTACTTCATGAGTCCAGTAGTTTCATTATCAGTCATATTAGTATCTATAAGTTTGTCCCAAGTGGCATTAATAAAAAAATAGGGCCATCTTATTTCGTACTTAAATGATGCGACATCATCAGTATCTTTACTTAACTGTGTTAAAGTAAGGTTGAAGTCTGGTATTCCGAAATAATAGCCATCAAAAACGGTAAAGAAAAGTCTAAAATAACAATATCATAGTAAAACAGATTTAGGTTAATATTTATTACACATGACTTCGCCATAGCTGTTTAACTTATACATGGACGGCTTTTTAATAGATTTAAAAGAGAGTGCGTATGGATTGAAAATGAATGATTTGATCGTCAAATGCCTGATTTACGCCGATGATCAGGTAATATTAGCATCATCTGAAGAGGAGTTGCAGGCGATGGTTAATATTATGCATGATGCCCTACAAATTAAAGGGATGAAGGAAAATGTAAGCAAGACGAAAGAAATGTTTTTTGAAAAAGAAGATAACATGACAAACTGCGAGGTGACGATTAAAAGAGAAAGATTAAAACAAGTGAATGAGTTTGTATACTTGGGTTCGAAATTTACGAGACACGGAAAGTATGACTGTGACATTGAGCAAAGGGTGTTGGCAGAAAAACAAATTAATGGAGCCCTGCATAACTTCATGAGCAGCCAGAACGTGTCAGCACGACTGAAGTACTTACGAGTATGTATGGTAGTGAATGTTGGGTTTGGCAGAAAAAACATAAAAATAAGAATAATGCTGTGGGGATGATTAGTCTAAAAAGTATAGCCGGAGTGACTCTGATGCGACAGATTTATAGGTAAGTTTGTAGAGGTCGACCTCGGTAAACATTGTTTTGAAGGAATGCCAGGTCAAGAGTACCAACAACCGACGAGCATGTAAGAAAGTACTGACGAAAGTAGAAGAAGCAAAAGATGTGTAAAAGATCTGCGGGAAAATGCGTGACTATATGTATGTATGTTTATATTGAATAATTTTATTCTCTGATAACAATAAAAATATAATTGTGCAAATTAACTTACTTTATGTATATAAACTGTATACCAAAAGTAAAATTTTGAGGGAAAAAAAGTGGATTGTGACTTGGGAAACCAATTTCTGGAACACCCTCTGGCATTTTACTTTTAACACATTTTGCAATATTTTCTATGGTAGTCTGATCTTTTCCTGCGTTAGCAGGAACTGAAACTAAAAATAATTATTACAAATATAAACTGGTTCAAAAAATATTTTACAAATTTTAAATAATGATTTTGAACTCAATTAAATATCAAAATTTACCAATTATTTTAAATAAAAAAAAATTATTTAGTTTAAAAAAAAATATAAATTAATTAATCGTATGAAAAAAGCAAGTTATAGAGATAAATATTCTTATTAATTAGATGGAAATACGTAAAATTATTTTAAAGCTTTATAATTTGACATTTTAACAAATGTTGCCAATTATTTTTGACATAAATTTTGAAATATATAAGTAACCTATACGGTAGGGGGCAGTATATTTGCATGCGTTTTTAATATCATCTATGCAATCAATCAAATTTTATTATCGATTTTTGAAATTTTATCACTTACGTTTGTCAAAAATTGTTAAAAAATATAAATGTTTATAGATATAAATCTTTATTAAGTGTACTTACCATAAATGATAAGGCAAACTGCCAAAAATGTTGAACCTTGTATGCTAACCATTTTGTTCATTCTAGTTACTTTAACTGGTAATTAAAGCCTATATATAGTAGATAATATAAAATACTAATATTTAAATAAAACAATTATTGGTTTACATGGCAAAAATAATAATTTTAAGTGATGATATAAATGATGAATACACAAGGTGGCCCAAAATTAATGACCCAATGTTCTTTGGCTGTATCTTTTAAATAAATGGAAAGAAAATGGTGCAGTTTTTTTCTACAGATTTATTTGGACTTTAGATTTTATTACATTCTGTTTTGAAGATGATATCAGTCTTATAACAGCCTCCATTATTAATTACCATTCCAAGTATCAATTTAACGTTGCCGCGACGTGTTTAAAACCAGTAGGTTAACTGTAGGTAACAAACATTGCTCGATTTCTGAACGTTGCTAAATTTACTTCAAATCAACTACACATCTGCGCCCTCTCACGCGACGATGACAGCCGAATTTAGCCGACCAGCGAAGACTACGCATTGAAAATGCCAAGTGAGACCTTGGCGAAACGTCTGCTAAAATCCTATCGGATTCTAACTAACGAACGGATACAATCCCGGATCGATATTTCATATATATGAATTGTTTCTAGATTATGATTATGATTATGTTTGTTTACGTCCCAAATTTTAATGGCCAACCATAGAAGTGTAACGTTGAGAATTTTGTGAATGAAGCAAAAAAAGGCTGCAATTTTATGCTCGTGAGGATGATTGGACCAAGAAGGTATGACATGGTCAGTTTGTGTGGGTTTTCTGTATATGATATACTTTAATTTGTCAGATTTGTTAATGAAATCTTAGAAATTTAATTTGTTTTCGGATTTAAGTTCAAGTGTGAAAGTGATGTTAGGATGGATTAAGTTTAGTTTTCTTAAGAGATTTATGGTTGTATCTGTTAATAAAAATGAAAAAAACTGATCCATACATATCCTTCCTTTTCTAAATCCTGCTTGCACATCCCATATATTTTTATCAGTTTACAATATCTTTGCATACAATTTGCTGACATTCATTAGCCCCATCAATCTGGACCCTGGCATGGAAAATAAGGATTTTGCTAAAATAAACTACAAACGATTCAGATGAATGTAGTGAACTATATTTTTTTGTAGTTTCAATAGTAGTTAAGGAAATTTTAAAAATAAAGTTCCAACAACTAAATAAGAATAAAAACTCGAAAAAAATAAAATATAATCCAAAAGGTTTGTAGTTTAATGTAGTACGTGAACATTTTAAATTTTTTCATAGATGCAGAAAAAATTCAACATAATAATGCGTAAATAATAAAAATAGTGATTACTAGAAGATGTATGATGACAGCTTGAAGAGCACTGGATCAGCCGCCTGAAACGGCAGCGTCACGGTAATCCAAACACCTCGATTAAGTTAGCTCGCGGGGCAGGCGCGCTCAATCGAAACGAGGCATGAAATAGTATTTACAAAGGAGAAACTCAACTACATATTAACGATAACTTTTAATAATTTATTTATAATGAAATGGTAATTTTTTAAATAAATTTTGGTATTTATTATTATTAAAAAATTTCAAAATAAAAAACCAATTTGGATAATTTTGTTTGGCATATATATATATATATATATATATATATATATATATATATATATATATATATATATATATATATGGTGTTTTATTTGAACATTTAAAAAAAATTTGTGCCCTCCTTTAAAACTATTCGAAGTATTATTGTCATATTTAGTGGGGAATGTAAGTACTATACACCCCACTAAATTATGTTAAATGAATGTTTCTGGTTACTACCAGAGGCGTACGACAGGGGCATATGACTGGTTGATCCCTCCCAAATTCTACACCACTAGCGGAATTTCAATTTTATTACAATATTTCGATTCTCCAATACTTTCTACGTGAATATTGTACTTTTTCTCCATGGCGATTAAATTCGTTGTTTTGGGTCATTTAATTGCATTTGAACATATTAAAATAATATATAATTTTATAATATCAAAATTTTTTCAACGAATAGATGCATCAAATAATTAAAAACAAATTGTGGTTTTGAAAATTTTATAATCTAAATAAAAAAAAAATGTTATTAAAAAGAAAATATTAAAAAGCACATAAACAAAATTTAGTAACCTTTTATAACAAATGTTTAATGTGACCCCCGTTTACCTTATTCTTTCGCTAAACGATCCTCTAGTTTTAAAAATATATTTTGCTGATTGACAATAAAATTAGCGGAATTTAAAATTTATCTAAATAAAATGGAGAAATAATTCAAATCGCATTTGTTTATTTGATTTTTATATTGTAAATGCATCTATTCATTGAAAAAAATTTGATACATAAAATTAAATAAAAATTTTTGTTAATAAAGATTAAAGTTTTATTCGCGTAATAAATTTAATGAAATGACCCAAAACACCGACTTAATTAATACACATTGAAATCAAAATCATTGAGCAGCTTCATGTTTAACCCGAAATATCTCGAAAAATGATAACTTTATCGCCATGGAGAAGGAGTACAATATTCACGTAGAAAGTATTGGAGAATTGAGAAATTGTGATAAAATTACAATTCCGCCAGTGGCGTAAAATTTGGGAGGGATCAACCAGTCATATGCCCCTGTCGTACGCCTTTGGTAGTAGCCAAAAACGTTCATTTAACATAATTTAGTATGGTGTATAGTACTTACATTTCCCACCAAATATGGCAATAATACTTCAAATAGTTTTAAAGTACTGGGCACAAATAATTTTTAAATTTTCAAATAAAACACCCTGTAACTCAGACAGGAGACACATTTTATCTAGGTTATTTGAGATAAATCTTTATATTTTGAGTTCAGGATTCTAATGAATTATATATATAAATATATTTATATATATATATATATATATATATATATACACAATTATACAATGTAAAAAAATTTTCCCACAGAATTTTTACATTATATATATTTATATATAATTTAAATTAATTCAATGTATCATCGACCTATAAACTTAGCTGTTCAAATAAAAAAATCAAGATTTATTTAACAATTACTAGTAAAATTAAAGGTTAGATATTGCGGTCTATTTGCGTAGGTATAAGATAAAAAATAAGCATTCAGTAAAAAGATTGTCCGATCAATATACGTCTTAAAAAATCAAGATAAAAATATTTTAAACTAAAGGTAGCAATTTTTAAAATACATTGTACTTATGTTTTTAGTGACTTAACTGTAATATTATACAATTGTAAGTATAATTACTAGTGATGTAAACTGTAAAAAATACTTTTTTTATATAATACAAGTTTTTTTTAGAAAAAAAAACATCGGTTTGTTTTTATTCAAAAATTTTGTTTTTTTTTAATAAACAGAGTAAACTTAAAACAGAAATGTTTGGCAAATTAATCTATATTTTAAATGCAAGCAAAAAATAAAATTTTTCTTCCAAAATAAGAATACATTAGTATGTTTCTATAAATTTTAAAACAAAAACTAAACTGGTATTTTCCTAAAAAAAACAAGAAATCTAAATCTCACATGTCAAATTAGGTACCAATACTGTCTACTATTCAAAATCTCTAAAATCAGAATCAACGTCGAATTCTTCTGGCTTTATCAGTGTTGTGTACAGTAAAGTTTCAAGATGTACAGTGCAACAAAAATAGCTTGGCAGGCGACTAACCTCTAAAATAACAAATATTTGGCTGAATATACTTCACATTCGTAAACTTCTTTCCCCGATTGTATTTGAGACTCACTATTACTGAAAATTTCGTCGTCGCCGATCGGATCGTTATTCGAATGTTTTCGTTGTGCGCAGATTATGTGATGTCTCGCCCGCCAAGCTACTTCTGTTGCACTGTACCTGACAAATAATCATCGGAACTATAATCCACATGAAGTACATCCATGTCGACTTTAGTTGCGGTATTTTTGTTAGAAACCAAAACTATTGATAAGCAACTCTTACTTAGCATTTACAAGTCAGCATCGCCGATTTCAATGAAAGCTGCACTTCTTACAGTATCAGTCATACTAGTACTGGTAATATTAATATTATCCGTACATATGTACATATGTACATATTTTGGAGTTCGTATGCTACTGTACTATACTGTCTTTAAGACACTATACATGTCGGCACTTGTTGTTTTGCTTTTTTTTTTATAGAAAGCAAACTGTTATGTTATATTTTTTTATAATTTAAAAAAACAGATTCTTGTTTTTTTTTTCAGAAAAAAAAACGTGTTTTAAAACGTTACTAATAGTAACCAATGTACTCGGATAACAATTCCATGCTCAAAATTGAAAGAAATTTTTTACTTAAATGTTTATGTTAACAAAGTAGCCTACAAATTATTTAAACAGTTTTTTCAAAGTTAAAGTCAAGTTTGTATTGCAAATATATGTTTTTTAAAATAATATAACCAATCAATCAGCCGTAAATTCTAATCACTTTTTTATAAATAATAACTTATATATTGGGTCTTATGATTTTTATGACCAAAGTAAATACGAATGCGAACAACAGATCTTATTTTTTTTTAAAGGTCAAACGTATTGAACCATCCTCTATAGCGTGTCTCATAGCTCCGTCTTAAATCGTACTTTTTTATAAATATAATTTATTTGACATGTCTACTTTACTTTAAGTATCTTTTCTGCAACCTAAAAAAATAACCCTGTTTTTTGTATAGTTTTTTAAATGGCTATCAATATACTTTAATAATTTTAAATAAAAAAATAATGGAGATGCCTTGACATGCTGCGAATTTAAGTTGATCCAGAAAAACAAATGCATCGGCATTATGTAAGTTCATGCATAAATAAATTTTATTATATTTGTGTATTTTTAAACATTGTACAGCCGATCAATTAGTCAATTAGGGTTCAAAATTGGATTTGGTACCAGAGAGGCTATTTTCAGCCTGCAAATGCTAATCCATAACTGCCTTGATCAACGCAAAGACGTATT
Organism: Agelastica alni; assembly: GCA_950111635.1. Classification (NCBI taxonomy): domain Eukaryota; kingdom Metazoa; phylum Arthropoda; class Insecta; order Coleoptera; family Chrysomelidae; genus Agelastica; species Agelastica alni. The sequence continues at coordinate 88,309,479 of OX467708.1, forward strand.
TATATGCTTTATCGACTATGAGAAAGCATATGATAATGTCAGGCACGATTTATTATTGCGATATTTGGAGGACTTATGCCTGGACGACAAAGACGTTAGAATAATTCGAATCCTCTACTAGAACCAAACTGCCGAAGTACGTCTCCCATGTGGAAGTGAAACAGAAGAATTCCCAATTAAAAAAGGAGTAAGACAAGGATGCATTATATCACCAATGCAGTTCAATCTGTACGTGGAAAAAGCGTTTCAGGAAATACTTGCAACAAACACTTTAGGAATTAAAGTTAACGGCATCCCTATCACCAATATCAGATACACTGATGATACTGTGATCTTAGCTGACACAGCAGATAATTTACAGTCGCTATTGAATGCCGTAAATGATGCAAGCAATTCGTTGGGTCTAAAAATAAATGCCGCTAAGACCAAGTTTATGACAATTTTAAAAAACGTCCTGCCAAATTTTAGATTAACCATCAATGGTATTAACCACATAGAACAAGTACGGAAATTTAAATACCTAGGCTGCTACTTGAATGATAAATGGGACCTGGAAGTGGAGATTAGGTGCTGTATAGAATAAGCGAGAGCCGCATTCTTACGTCTAGGTAAGTTTTTAGTTGACCACCGACTATACATTAAATTGAGACTCAAGATTACCAAATATTATGTGTGGCCTGTTCTTCTATATGGAATGGAAGCGTCGACTTTTAAGGCTTCGTCAATTAACAAGCTCAAAGCATTTAAAATGTGGACACTTCGTCGAATGCTTAAAATATCATGGGTTGAGAAAGTCAGAAACGAAGAAGTCATTAGAAGATCAAAACTAGATATTAGAGAACTGTTCGAAACAATCAAAAAGAGGAAAATCGCATAGTTTGGACACATAATAAAAGGGAACAGATATGAGTTTCCACGGCTAATATTAGAAGCGAAAGAAAGAAAAAGAGGTTGTCCAACATCCGATATTGGACGGAAATTAAAGACTTTGGATCACTTAGAAATGCTGCAAATAACAGATATATAGAATATGGGAACGTCTACGTAGTAACGATTGCATGGCACTTTAAGAAGAAGAAGAAGTCACACCTTTTATCCGTAAGGGTAGGCAGGACCACTTCCTTCTACTTGCTACGGTTCTTTCACACATATTTCGCTTCTTCTACCTTCATCAGCGCTCTCATACATGCTCGTCGAGGTCGACCTTTACCGATTTGCCCAATCACACTCACTTTATAAATATGTATCGTCAATTTTCTTTTACTAAATCCTCTCTACGTATTCAAACCCTCTAAGCATTTCTCTATCTTTCTTTGTAACCACATCATCTTTCACACCACAACGTTTCCTTATCCCACTATTCTTTACTTTATCCATCAGAATCATTTTGGCTTTTCTTCTCAGACTACTTATATCCTTAGCATTAATCTTATTTTTCTGCTTCTTCTGCCAAACTCAACATTCACTACGATACAAAAGTGTAGGGACCAGCACTGCTCTGTACAAAGCCAGTCGTGCCTTTTTTGATACGTTCTGAATGCTCATAACGTTATACACGGCCCCAATTATATCTTTCAATGCACCCTTCGCTCAATGTCACAGTCATACTTTTCGTCTCTTGGAAAATTTGAATCCTTATTTACTTTATCCACTCTTTCTTCTTTAATCAGCACCTCTCAGTTTGTCACGCTTTCTTCTCTTTCATCTTGCTTACATTTACTTTTATTCCTATGATTTGTAGGGCATCATGCATAATAATAACCATCGCATGCCACTTCTCTTCAGATGATGCTAATATGACCTGATTATTGACGAAAATAAGGCATTTGACGATCAAGTCATTTATTCTCAATCCATACGCACTCTTTATCAAATCTTTTAAACAATCGTCTCTCTATAAACAGCCATGGCGAAGCCACACACACATCCCCACCTTTTTCGAAGTGTGGGTACATATTTCTTAAATTCTTTTGGACTAATTTTGTCTAATTTTGTCAACCACCCACATTATATACCGTATTTATTTGTTTAGTGATATGCTTTGTGTGTGAAATAAAAATATGTATTCATAAAATGTTTTGTTGTGAATATGTCATGTAGGTCAATTTCCTGTAAGGATGATGATGCATTAACAAATCAAACAAAGTTATGTCAGCGAGTTGGTATATCAAATGTCGTTTATGTGTATACTTTGAGTGTTAGACGTCTATGAATATAAACTGAAAAGCTCATATTTTAATCTGAACAAACACTGTATTGCAGGGTTGGAATACACTAGGTTTCCAATTTTCTTTGTATTTCAGTTATTGGTAAAAATCAATAATTTTTTTATTACTTTCGATAAAACACTGTTTACCTTCGCTACAAATAATTATTCTTTATGTTTTATCTTTATTAAAAATTTAAAACCCTCTTTTTTGGCATTGTTACTTCTTTGTTTATTTGTATGTCTTTAAATTTGAATCAAGCATTAACTGAATGTTTTATTTCTAAACCAGCAACTGACGAGCATGTATGAAAACGCTAATAAAAGTAAAAGAGGTAAAAGACGAGTATGATGACCGTAGCAAGTGGAAAGAAGTGTTCCTCTAGTGCTTTCAAAATTGTTTCTAAACTTCTTTTAGATTAAAAGAAAATATAGTATTTATTTAAAAAAAATTATTACTGGACCTAAATGAAGATGAAATAATAAGAATAAGAGGTAAAAACTTATCTACCTTATTCATTAATAAAAGACTATGAGTAATTCTCTGTTATCTTACTCTATTAAAGTGATTTTATTAATAATAAAACAGTAAATAAAACCAGAAGGGCGCTATTTAGCTCATCAGTATTACTGCAAACATGTAGAGACCAACAGAAAGATGTCTTAATTTGCTTTATCGATTACGAAAAGGCATTTGACAGCGTTAAACATAGCGAATAAATGAAAATACTGGCGGAGAAAGGCCAGGACTACGAAAAACTTTAGAAAACACTAAAGATGGCATTAAAGTAAATGGTGAGTGTTTTAACAATATACGGTATGTCGACGACACGGCAGTGATTGCGGATAGCCTGGAGGGTCTTGATGGATGCAATAACCCGAGAAGCAGACGCAGTCGGTTTAAAAATAAACACCAAGAAAACAAAATTCATAATATTCAGCAAAATGCCAATAGCATAAGCCCAACTGACAATATATAACCAACAAATCATGAAGGTTTCAAAATTCAAATACCTTGGATGCTGGTTGACGGAAGATGGAGACCCGGATCTGTAGCTAAAATCAAGAATAGAACTAGCAAGATTGTCTTTTCTAAGTATAAAATAGTTACTCACCAACCGCAGCCTTCAACTGGCAACAAGATACAGATTCGTGCAATTTTACATATATTCAGGCCTGGACACTCAAGTCTAATACAGAAAAGAGATTAAACGCGTTTAAACTCTGGGTATTCAGAAGAATGCTGCATATATCGTGGACAGATCACATAACAAACAAAGAGGTACTGTGAAGAATGCACAAAAAAGAGCAATTGCTAACAATTATAAGAAGAAGAAAAACAGCCTACCTGAGACACCTATACCGAAATGATAAATACAACGTTTTATAGCTCATCATGGAAGGGAAAATCGATGAAAAAAGGGGATGAGGTCGAAGAAGATGCTCCTGGCTCAAAAATATCAGAGACTGGACTATTATGAGTACCGATGCATTGATTAGAGCAGCTAAAAACCGAGAAAATTTTACCGAAGTTGTTGCCAACATTCATTAATGAATACGACACTTTAAGAAGAAGAAGAAATAAAACCAATTTAAACAATTTAATTTATACAAAAATACGGGGCTGAATTTTCGAAACATGAAAAATAGTAAAGATAGAGATAGACAGATATTAAAGACGATAAGTTATACAAAGAATTTCTTCCTGTTAACATACTTGATGTGTCGATTTATGCCTGAAATTTTTTCAAATAGTTGTGTGTTTGCTCATACGATTCCTACGTTCTATATTTAGCGCAATAATTACTACACAAAGTGTTCAGGGTAAAGAGAAATGTTTTCAGTCAAAAGTGATTTACCTTGTAAATAAATAACTTACAAATAATGAGTCTTAAATCCATTTTAACAATGATTTGGATTATTTACTTATAACTTATATTATAATTGTACGTTTTAAATAACTCGGTAGGTATTTTATCATATTTAGGTAGATAATATAATTCTTGCACTTACATCTTGAATGGAATACATCTTGGTGTGTTGAGATTTCTTTCATAATTCATTTAAATGCACGCAGGGTTCATTACACCTAACGAGGTAAGCTATTTTACCCTAAGACTGAACAAGTTTGTTAAATTCTTGAATGAATTTTATCCTCTATAAAACGTATTAATGTTTCTTGAATAATTTGAATCCAATTCATAGAACAGCTTTTAATTTGTCTGTTAACAAAATATATTTCTTTGTAGGAAAAACCTTTGTTTGACTTGGTAGTAAAATTTTATTTTATTTAAATGTCAACGTCTAATGACATTAATATATTAACATTTAAATATTAATTACGTATTTTATATCGTAAGCCCGGCTAGCTCAGTCGGTAGAGCATGAGACTCTTAATCTCAGGGTCGTGGGTTCGAGCCCCACGTTGGGCGTTTTTTTTTTTATAAAAAGACAGTTTTTTTGCGTTTATTTTAATTAAAACAAAAATTTAAGGAATTTAACACATTTCAAAATTTACCTTTAATCATGTATAGTTGGGATATATCAAAAAAATTATTGAAAAAATGTTTGTATTTATGTATGTTCTTCAAAAACAGCTGGATCGATTGGGATGAGGTTGTTTTAAACATACCAAGGGTGGTGTTGGAAAACAAAAACTTTCCTACGATAGGGATGGGTAGGGGATGAAATATAAAGGTCGCTAAGTTAGATTGTGATATCTTCAATGTTGAAAGCACCCCTAAGAAAGGGGTGGGAGAGGGATAAAATATAAAAACTAATAAAAACGGCTGATTTTAGTGCCAATTTAATTGTATTTGTGGTGGCTGAGTTTGATGGTAACATTCTCAATTTTGTTAGCACCCCTACGATAGGGCTGAGAGGGGGATGGAATTTAAAAACTATCAAAAATGGCTGATCTTAGTGTCGAATTTATAGGTTTTGTGGTGGCTGAATTTGATAGTAGCATTCCTAATTTTGTTAGCACCCCTACGAAAGGGGTGAGTGGGGGATGAAACATAAAAACTATTAAAAACGCCGATATTAGTGTTAAATTCATATTTTTCAAAGTCGCTGAGTGTGATTGTCATATCTCCAATGTTGTTAGCACTCCTACGAAAGTGGTGGGAAGGGGATGGAATAAAAAATCTTTTAAAAACTATATATTAGTGTCGAATTTATAGTTTTTGGCGTCGCTGAGTTTAATAGTGATATTTCCAAAGAAGGCAAGCCAACGTTCGGGCAGGACCACTTCTGCCGTGTCCGCTAGTTTCGAATAAAATAAGGGTTAGGTCAGGTGACCTATTTATTATTGGTAGAAATCTAAAATGACATCTTTAGAATCGCAAAAAATTGAAATCCACTTTTCCCGCTTAAACACGTAAATAAAATTCACTACCACTATGGCTTTAATTTATTGTTAGATATTTTGCAAGCCATTGGAATATTTACGTCATTTATAAGTAACCAGAATTAATAATTGGATTCGTTTGAAAATTTTTGGCATTTGCATGAACAGGTCCTGTGGCGCAACGGATAACGCGTCTGACTACGGATCAGAAGATTCCAGGTTCGAATCCTGGCAGGATCGTATGTTGCTTTTTGTTGAAGGATGTTTTATAGTTAGTAACATAATTTTTTCCTTTTATTACTGTAATATACAAAAAAAAACATAAAAATTACAGTCGACCACTTTTGACAACTAGCTAAAATAATCTATTAAGTAAATGATTTTTTCCATTACCATTATCAACATAGAGTATCGGAAAATTCTTAAAATTATAAATAAAATTTGTTAACATAATAATTACAAATATTGATGCTTCAAATAGTGTTGAGTTGTGAAACAAAAAAATTATTTCCTTTTTTTTATTGTTAAAATGTTTGTTTACTTTTACAGAGGTACAAGTTTTTAAAAATAAAGTTTCTTAGACTGTTAGATCTTGACTGATTTATTTAAAAAAGTCATGTGTTGAATAGTAAGTAGTGATACACAAAATTTGATTTGTTTTGGAATTCATTATTACTATTTATTTTAACTGAATGGTAACATATTTCTGTAAAGAGTTTTAACGAACAATTTTGCTTTAATTCGCCGAAGAAAATATTTTTGTGACCTTTTTTATGATGATCAATCCATGAAGACAGTGCCTAAGCACATCAAAATTAATGGTTAATATGGTGTTAAAAGATATAAGATATAAGATTTTTTTTATATATCAATGTTACTATCATAGGTAGGTTTCCTGTACAAATGATCATTTCATGTAGTAAGTTTGGAAGATATCTGAAGCTGAAGGGGGGAAAACACTCAAAACCCTGTTAACACAACCGTATAAGAAACTATAGATTAAGTCAACTCACTAGAGGATATTCCGTAAGAGAATCTATTAAAACAATAATAATTTAAAGAGCACACTGCAAATATATAAATATTTCGAAAATTTTCCATGTTATTTTATAGCGTGATATGCCACACTTGGCCGATAATATTTTATACCACTGCTCGTTTTCCGATACATTACCAATAATACTTTCGGTTACCATATGTTTCTGAAGCTGTTGTCTCCATGTCTGGAACATAAATAATAGAACAATCACTGTAATTTGATTTTACTGCGAAAAACCCCTAAAAGGGACACACCCCTACCTCATCAGCCGATAAATCACCAGTGAGGAGAGCACTTTCCAAAAATAAATGCGAATAGAACGCAGGGTCGACTCTCTTTCAATTGATGCATTTAATAGATTTAATTGTTACAAAATTTTAAATTATTTAATTTGTTTCTATTATACTTTTTTAAGAATTTTTTAAGTAAATATTTGTTTAAGTATATGGAGACCATAAACATTAGACGAAAATTTCCTACACTTATGTTTAGTAGTGAATGTTGAGTTTGGCAAAATAAGCATAAAAGTAGGATCAACGCTGCGAAGTAGAGCCAGAGAATGAGAAAAAGTGAGATAAGGGAACGCTGTGAAAGAAGATGTTGTGACCTACTTTATTATGTTCATTACATAAAAAAATAGAACACAATGTGCTGACGGCAGCTGTTCGCCGGAGAACAGATAAAGTGAGTTCGAATTATTTACGGCTCTAAGAATGAAAATTCAAATTCATTAAGGGCGCCACCCAATTTAGATATAGCTTTACTATATTTGGATAATTGAGAAAACCAAATATCTATCTTTAACAAAATACCTAAAATGACTTAATATTAAATTTTCTTAGACATTCAGGCTGGGCAAATAGGAGAATAAAAAAACATATCACATATAAGAATATAATTAGAACATCAAAGTGGACAAGGCAAAATACGTTGTAGACCAGGGTACCATAAAATAATAATTACATAAATTAAATAACATATATAACAATGTTAACTAATGTATTATAGCGAAATACATACACTTTTATACCTGGTGTTATACCGCTCAAAGTTACCAGAATGGGGTATAATGGTAAGAAATAAACCTGTGACTGAATCTGCTGTCACATAGTACTATGTGAGAACTTCACAAAAGTTCTTTAGATTATAGTTATAAAATTATTACGGTGGTATAATATACGATATCAATAATTAGTTATTATATAAAATGATGGTATGATAAGTACTAATATGATAAAATAGTTATAAATAAATTTCAAAAAGGTAAGAAAACACTGAAGGTGTAAAAAAACCTGGTATTAAAATCCAATGATCCACATATGTAGCCTCTATCCAAGGTCCACTTGATGTAGTTGAAGACACAAAAACGAAGACAGGAAGAAGACAGGAAACGGACAGCAAAACGAAGAGAAGGTAAGAAGAAAGGCCCAACCTTCCAGGTCAGCCAGGGGTCGATGATGCAACTCAGCAGGTCTCTAGCCTCTACCGGCTACTACTAGATCTCATCCGGTGGATGTCTGTCGACTCTGGCCAGGATTTAAAAGCGACTCGGTGTTGGTCCTCGTGGGAATCTTGACCAAAGTCACAAAGCCACAAGAGTCGTCGTTCGATTTCCAGGAGTCTGATGGTGAGAGCTAAGCTGTACCCTAACACCCTAACAAAAAAATAATCTCATGAAAGAACATGTGCAAAATAAAAAACCAACAAAATGAAGTAGGTATATTTTCAACCTGATCGATATCATTGCTAGTTTAAAAGTCATAACTTACCTTCTGAGAAGGGAGGTAAAACTAGAAGATATCCATAACAGCAAACAGGACTAAAACGGACTAACAGAACATCAGGACAAAATGGCGGTTATCCCACCGCATGGCAGCTTACCGGTGTTTGGCACAAATCCCCATATAAGGCTCCAAAAAAACCACTAACGATGGGTGCGACTTGATCTCGGCCCAAACGGCACTTCGTAAATTCCCCCCTAAGGGTTAATTTCGGTTCAATACCGAAAAAGAATCCCAAACACGAGTCGAACGCACCTCATCATGGCCGCACCGAAAAAGAACTCTCTGACCACCCCGGGGACAGAACCATCCTCTATTTCTAACAGTTGCCAGAAAAAACTGCACATCCTGTATGAAATCAGCGCCAGTTTTGAATTCCTAGCCTCTCATTGGTCAAAACCATAAATGCTATTGATTGACAGAATGAATTTCATCGATTGTAATCTAAAAGACCATTCTTCTTCTTTCTTTTCTACTATGGCACGAAACATTAACGGCTAACCGACTTGAGACCGATGACAGAAGTTCTATGAAAGAAGAACAGTGACAATCCGCACAATGACATCGACGTCTAGAAAGTAAAAATAACCTCCAAGATTATATTTTGAAAAATAGAGAAAAAACCCAGTAAATACCTAGAGATCTCATTCAGAATCAACAAAATCCTGGGACAAACCTTCAATAGCCTAGAATTCATCATACCAGAGAACACAACGGTATGTCGCTTGCTCACATGTGAATGGATGTTTTTATTGACTTCACTATCTTAAATTTTAGAAATCCAGAAATCCAGCCGGAAATCATAAGGTTCCTGCAGCTTGATTACATTACTTTCAACAGCCCTTAGAATGTCAGAAGCAAAAGTATTACCTAGTGTTGAAACTTGTGAAATTTACTAGTATATAAGTTTGTTTTGAAATAGTGAAATAGATGTTTTATTCAGAAATTTGATATCAAAACTGAATGTTCTCTGTAAGTACAATGCCCAATAAATAAAAAACTATTTTATATAAAAAACAAAATTAGCTGGTAGCAATTTCAAATGCTACAATGCCCAATAAATGAAAAATTTACTATATATAAAAAAACAAAATTAACGAGTAGCAATTTCAAATGCTACAATGTAGTAACAGCGATAGATAAAGGAATGCTTACATGGTTTAGAAACGTAGAGAGGATGGATGAAAGAAGATAGGTTAAGTGGTCTCTGCCAACCCCTACAGAAAAAACATGACTATATGTATGTTTATATGCATAAAATTTCATTTGGTAAAAAATTACTAGTCTGTTTAGAATTGTGTTTACCTTGAACACCTCACAATTTAATACATAAATACATACATATAATCACGCTTTTTTCCCATAGGGGTAGGCATAGACCACTTCCTTCCACTTGCTTACACACATCTTTTGCTTCCTCTACTTTAATCAGTGCTCTCCTACATTCTCGTCGGTTATTAGTACTATTGTATGTTGATCTGATCGAGATATATTCTCCGAGGTCGACCTCTACCGACTTGTCCATTTACATACATAGATATAGTCACGCCTTTTAACCCGTATGAAAACACAAGCCTTTCGCTTTTCCTACTTTGATCAGCGCTTTCATACATTCTCTTCGGTTGCTGGTTCTCTTGACCAGGCCTTTTTCAAAACAATTTCGATCTGATCGAGATACGTTCACCTATGTCGACCTCTATTGACTTTCCCGTTCACACTTGCCTTATAAATCTCGCCGTCAATCTTGAAATTTTTCAATTTAAATGATGATCAAAAAGAAGTTATTGTTAACTGATGTCATTAAATATGGTTACGGGAATGGTTAATAATAAGAAAAGTTGATTGTAAAATGCATTTTATGTACCAGAAAAGGAAACAGCAAGCAACCATTTTCATTTAATGTAAAAAAAATGTTAATATTTTTAAATTATAAAATTATTTTTTTCTAAAATGTCAGTTACAGCTCTTGTATTTTCTAACATATGATTAGTATTTGTTGTAGTGGTATTTGGATTGTTTGAGTTGTTAAATATTTCTTAATTGTTGTCAATTAGGCAGCTTTAGTAAGCTTGTGTCAGGAATTGGTGACATAAAACCCAAAAATATAAAAAATTTTGTTAAAGGTACTAATGCCACGCCGGTCCTGTTAGAGTGTCATTAACTGCCTGTAACAGAGGCTCTTCGAAAATTTCTAATTCCATAAAGGTGGTCATTTGGTCCTCCCTTGACCATATTGTTTGCTATTAATCCGTCTGTGTGTAAGTAAACTACATCGGAAGGTGATAGTTTGCAGGGGTTCTATAATAATAAATGTGTGTTTGCCATACATTTGGGAGGTTTTATGGGGTAACAAGATGTTATATTTGCAGTTTTGTCAACAGTGCGTCTAAATGATTTATTTTTAATCATTGGGATACCAAAAATGCTCTTAATATTTTCATAAATATATCGACACTCCTATTTCCATAAATATTGTCATAAAATTTATAAAATGTCCATTTACTTGTTATTTTTATAACTAATACTACTTCAAAAAATTAGTGCTACAATTAAAAATATTCGTTACTAATTACACATAATTAGAAACTGTATAAAAGTTTACGAGAGATAGAAAGTATGCCAGTGACATTGAGCGAAGGTTGTTGGCAAAAAAACAAATAAATGTGGCACTGTATAACTTTATGAACAGCCAGAAACTGTCAAAAAAGATACGTCTGGCTGTGCATTAACGTATGTTATAGGATTAATGCTGCGGAGATGAGTAGTCTGAGAAGTATAGCCGGAGTGACTCGGTGGGATAAAGTAAAAAATAGTGAGATAAAAGAACGCTGTGGTGTAAAAGATAGATAAAGAAATGCTTAGATGGTTGGGACACGTAGAAAGGATGGATGAAGAAAGATTAACGAAACAAATTTATAAGGCGAGTGTAAATGGACAAGTCAATAGAGGTCGATCTCGGCGAACATATCTCGATTAGATCAACATTGTTTTGAAGAAAGGCCAGGTCAAGAGTACCAACAACCGACGAACATGTATGAGAGTACTGATATAAGTAGAGGAAGCAAAAGATGTGTGTAAGAACCGTAGCAAGTGGAAGAAAATGGTCTCTGCGTACCCCTACGGTAAAAAGGCGTGACTATATGTATGTACAGTGCAAAAGAAGTAGCTTGGCGGGCGAGAGATCACAAAATCTGCGATAACGATCCGATCGGCGACGACGAAATTTTTAGTAATCGTGAGTCTCAAGTACAATCGGAGGAAGAAGTTTACGAATGTGAAGTATATTCAGCCAAATATTTGTTATTTTAGACGCTAGTCGCCCGCCAAGCTACTTCTGTTGCATGTATGTATAAAATGATCTGTTTTTTTTTGTTATATATTAATTTTTTTTCTTTATTTCTTGGTCAGGGAATTTTCTGTCAAAAATTACTTATAATTAATAAATTTAAAACATTGATTTAAAAATTTTCAAAACGTGCTATTTTTTTAATAAGAAATATTTCTTCCTTTCGTTATTAACAAAATATCTAATTTTATATTAAATTATTTTCATTAAATAATAAATTTCTCATTTACCAAATTAAATTTTTCGGTATTTTATATTATTTTTGTTCCATCTTTGAGTTGGTCAAACCAACTTACAACTTACCAACTTACACTATTAGTTTATTAATTTTTGATAGTTAAAAAAAATGGATTCCACTGCTTGTGTTAGGATAAACGGAGTTTACACGAACTGGTTTAACATCGAAAAAAATGTGAGACAGGGATGTGTGGCTTAGCCACGGCTGTTTAACTTATACATACACGATTGTTTAAAATATTTAAAAGAGAGTGCGTATGGATTGAAAATAAATTATTTGATCGTCAAATGCCTTCTTTACGCCGATAATCAAGTCATATTAGCGTTATCTGAAGAAGAGTTGCAGGCGATTGTTAATGGTATGCATGATGCCCTGAAAATCAATGGGATGAAAATAAATGTCAGCAAAATGAAAGAAATGGATTTTGAAAGCAAAGAAAGTATGATAAACTGTGAGGTTCTAAGTAAGGAAAAAAAATGAAACAAGTAAAGTTCGTATACTTGGGTTCAAAGTTTACGAGAGATGGAAAGTATGATAGTGACATTGAGCGAAGGATGTTGGCAAGAAATCAAATGAAAGGGGCACTGCATAGCTTTATGAGCAGCTAGAAAATGTCAAAAAAGCATGTCTGGCTGAGCATAGAGAAGTGTTGGTTCCTACAGTTATGTATGGTAGTGAATCTTGGGTTTGGCAAAAGAAGCATGAGAATAGGATTAATGCTGCAGAGATAAGTAGTCGGAAAAGTATAGCCGGAGTGACTAGGTTGGATAAGATAAAGAATAGTGAGATAAGAGAACGCTGTGGTGTAAAAGAAGATGTGGTTACAAAGCTAGATAAAGGAATGCTTAGATGGTTTCGACACGTAGAAAGGATGGTTAAAGGAAGATTTACCAATCAAATTTATAAGGCGAGTGTGAATGGACAAAAGTTGGTAGAGGTCGACCTCGGCGAACATATCTGGATCAGATTAACATTGTTTTGAAGAAAGGACAGGTCAAGAGTACCAACAACCGACGAGCATGTATGAGAGCACTGATGAAAGAAGAGGAAGCAAAAGATGTTTGTAAGAACCGTATATTAAAATCATTAAATAAAAGTGGCCTGTTACCTCACGGCTACTTGTTGACAGACAGATAAAAGAAGAAGAAGCTATGACGTCACTGTGGCTTCTGAAAGTTTGATATTTATATACTGTGCATTGTTTAAATTGTTTATCAGTTTACTTATTAAAGTAATTGTATAATTGTAGGATCACTGTGCAGTACAGCAGTGAGTACTAAACATGTTTATATTTTGCTATAGAAAGAATAATTACAAAAACAAAGCTTTTTTTATTATTTTGACCACTGCAAACAGCAATCTGTCGCTAACGCTGACGTTACCAAGGTGATGCGAAACTATAAGTCTTCCCCTTCCAAAAATTGCTCAACGCGCCTAAAAAAGCTTTCACTTTAAATTCAGATTTATAGCATGTGGTACTTCATAATTGCTTTTGTATGTACAATGCTTATGCTAACTCGGATCCTGTGCGAAAGCAACGTCAAATCTAAATAAAAATAGAACTTTGAATATTAAATAAACATGTTTTAATGTAAAATTTTGCATGAAATTGAGAGAAATGGAAAATGAAAAATACCATCTACTCCAGTTCATCTTACAGGGACGAAGATCAGCAGGTCGCTGACGTATATCATGGCTAAAAAATCTAAGAACATGGACCGGAGTGACATCGACGGGTTTGTTCAGAAACGCAATAAATAAAGTGATATAGACCAAGAGGATAGGCACTCCAAGAAGGAGAAGAAAATTTTGAGTAATAAAAAAACTGCACTTAAATACTCTCAATCGTACAAATTCAGAAAGTGTGGTAAAATTTAATATTAAAATGTATTGTTTTCACAAATAACAAAATGCTTTTATTCGAGCTCTACAAAACCGAAATATTTGTTTAAATTTTCCAAAAACCGAAATCATGAATAATAATGACGGAACAAAATCATCAAGTCCACTGTGAAAACAAAAGAACAAACCCGATTTTCATGGCCAGCGCTGGTGACAATAGACAGGATTAGATTCCGGCAAAGTTTTATGAAATATGTAAATGTTGAAAATCGCGGTCGACCAGGGACCCACGGCAATGACTGCCAGTTTTCCGGACAATAAAACTCTATACAAACTACGCCATTGAACGTTTACGAGGTTATGGAAATGGAGATTTTTTCGAATATCAAATGCGGTAGATACACACGATGGAAAGGTTGTCAAAAAGGTAGGAATAATAGTGATGCGCCGTTTTTATGAACTGGACCTTTTTTTCTTTTGTTTGGTACTCCACTCGCATTTTATGGCAGTCAAAGGGGCTATTTTTAAATATTCTGCTTTGGAAGACAAAAGCCGCGTTCCGTTTTTGTTTGGGATAAAGTGTATGAAAAACACAATTGAAGTTTATTTGGAAATAAAACTAAAAAAATGCTAAACGTACTGTACTTACACTGTTAGTTTGTTGGGTACATCATCAAAGATTAGAATGATGTTAAATGTTATATACAAACAGCACAAAATAAGGCTCATTTTGTATGATTTCTGAAAGTTTTCGTAGAAAAAATATCTTTTATGCAAATGCGATAAAATATAGATGTAATTAATAAGCTCTCCAATAATAAGCATTATTTATTCTTATAATCTTCTTCTTCTTCGGTTGGCACTACAACCCGGGGTGGGTTTTGGCCTGCTCTACAATAGTCTGCCATCTCTTCCTATCGGTAGTTATGGACGACCAGTTTCTGCATCCAAGCTTCTTAAAATCTTCCACTACATCATTTTTAGGTCTGCTTTTGTGTCTCGTTTCGCAGGGTTTCCATTCAGTCATCCTTCCCGCTAATCTTTCCAACTCTATTCTTTTTATATGTCACAGCCATCTAGTTCTTTGGGATATCACAAACCTAACTATATCTTCTCCATACTAAAGGTCGCAGTGGAGGGGCGACCACGACCCACTCACATGATACCTAACTATGTCTTCTCCATGGACTAACGCATTTAGTTCATGGTTCATTCTGGATCTCCATGATCCATCCGGTTCTTGCACGGGTCCGAATATCTTGCGGAGTATCCTTCTTTCGACAATTCCTAGTTTATTTTCATATAGGAAAAGGTTTGCAGTAGGACTGTAAAAACTACCGAGGTATTAGTTAACTCAGCATAGTCGGCAAACTGTATGCAAAAATATTAATTAAAAGAGTAACGAATAACACTGAAAAGATGATATGGGATGTGTAAGCAGGATTTAGAATAGAAAGGAGCTGTATGGATCAGGTTTTTTTATTACGAGGTATAGTCGAAAACTTCTTGGCTAATTCTTTTTTCCTACTTTCTTTAAAATTTTAAACTTGACTTGACAAATCTTTTGCATTTTGGAATCCTCAAAATTCCGACGTCGTATTTCACTTAAGACCTTTTTAATCTTAAGTCTTGTCCTTCTCAAGAAAACACGTACACTACCCAAATCTTTACGACCCTAAGTTCTGTTCCTTTTCAATAATGCACGCGTATACAAGCTTAATTTTTATGACCATAAGCTGCTTTTCTTTTCATCCGATGTTAATCTTTAAGACTCTAAATTCCGTTCCACCAAGTTACGCATTCTCTACGAACCGTCATAAAACTAACGAGGTGGGAGACAAAGATAAAAAGGACGGACAACGGCCTCCAACTATCTCTCAATGAACTCCGACAGTTTCTCAACGGCCTCCAACACAGTCTCTCAACGGCCTCCTACGGCCTCTCTAAACAGTCTCTCCGAATAAACATTAAAGAGCGGAGGAGAGAGCACACATCCCTGTCGAACTCCTTGGCGTACTTCAAACTCTTCAGAGTGCGCATTCTTCACCCGAACACGAGCCTTTTGTTTCCATTAAAGGTTAGATATAATGCAGATATCCCTGTCATCCAGGCCTGACTGTCTGTGCGTTTCCAATAGTTTTCTGTGATTTACTCTATCAAAAGCTTTCTCGAAGTCGATGAAACAGGCAAAGACATTACAGTTTACATCGCGTGCTCTTTGTATTAGAACATTAAGGCTAAACAATGCTTCCCGTGTCCCGAGTCCGTTCCTAAATCCGAATTGTGTCTCTCCGATATGTTCTTCGAGTTTGGGATAAATACGTTCATGTATGACTTTTAGAAATGTTTTTAGAACGTGACTTATTAGACTAATGGATCTGTTGTCTTCGCATTTTTTAGCTGTGATTTTCTTCGGTATAGAAATAAATGTTAAAACCAGCCATTCTTCTGGAATTGTGCCGCTCTTATAAATGTAATTAAATAGCTCTGTAATGATGTCCAGGTGGTGTCCAATATTTCCTCGGTCATCCATCTGGAATTTTTCCTTCTCCCTCCTGTGGCAAGTCTGGATTTTGTCGTCTCCAGTATGGTGTTCTTTATTTGCATGTACTCAATACACGTTTTTAACAGTAATTCGAATGGTGCATCATTTCTCAGTGAATATTCAAGACTTTTAAAATGACAACTGAAAATTGGTCACTGGCTCTTGGTCTATAAAGATCATTATAATCTGAACGTTTTAGTAAACAGCAACGATACTAACGGCCCGAATCCTTTAAAACTGGAATAATGGTCGATTGTCAATCCCAATGATCCGCGGCGTCAGAGGGATATACGACAATAATAAAATCATTTGATGCGATGTTTCGCAGAGGTCGATATGTCAGCATTATTTCTAATCCTGATGTATCTACTAATTTTGGAAACATCTCGTTTTCCTTTTAAATTTGACATTGGTATACGGCGTTAAAGTAACCTTAATGAAACGATATTTTAGCTGGGTGTATAAAAATACCAAATGACGACTGAAAAGTGTATTATTTAATTTTTTAAAATATACAGGCACATTTTTACATTATGTCTTCCTATCATTAATGTTACCAAAAAGTATAAAGGACAAAACAAATTTAAAAAATTTTATATGACTTATCTCACTTATTTTCTCTGACATGATTTGAAGAAAAATAATTCACATTACTAAATTGATATTACACGCTTATAGTTTTAAGATAGGTACATTCAAATATATAGTATATTTTTTGTATATCCCTGTTATAAATTGTAATAGTCTTTTGAGATGATATCTGAAAACCATTTTCTATAATGTTCTGCATCCATTTCCTCATGATAATCTCCAGTTTTTTTAGATACAAATGCGTTTAAACCTCCTTTAACGAATCCAGACTCACTACCAATATGGGTAATAATAAGGCGTTTTTCCTTTCCAGATGGGGCTTTTAAACCTGCCGATAAACCATCTACGAAAGCTTGATGTTTGCTTTTTACATTTAAATCCTGCCAAACTTTAATCATGGTATGTCTTTCATTCGTCATTTATTGGTAATTCCTTTTTAATAAAAAACTCATGTACTGCTCGACGAATGACCTGTTTGGTTGTGTCGTCCACACTAGCTTCGGAAACTTTCATCAAAATGCTACATAATGTAACTACCTCACTAACATTCATATTTTGTTCTTTGGCTCGAAGTCCTTCAAACACATTTTTGGTTTTTTCTTCGGGTGTTAAATTGTGACGTTTTCTTTTGATAAAATTCCAGTCTCTGCTTTACGAAACCCTTGCAGCACGTCTATGAAACTGCCTGATCAATGGCGTTGTTGCCAATAACGTAGCTTTAATTTGCGACGTCATTGTTGATCTCGTCTATTATCTACTGTTACAGACAGACCATGCCGGTACCTTCAAGGTGAATCATACACGCTAATAACGTTTTATTTTGTATCGAAACCTTTATCGCTTAAAAGAAATTTTAACAGTTTAAAAATAAACCAGTCAAATTAACGAAAATATTTCAACAAAAGACCTGTTCGGTATTCAAAAATTCAACAACTATTAAAAACAACTTTTTCATACAGGGGAAACGTCTAATTTGATTGGCCTATAAAATCGCTCTACAAAATGAGTCACTCTTGACAATTGTGGGTTTCAACTATGTAATAAATTAACTAACTGCGATTATTCTTATCACTTTACGTCTACCCTCCTACTTTTTATGGGTAACGTGCACGGGACGTTACAGCTTGACAACGGTGGAAAGAGTGACGTCCATGTCACGTCATAGCTTAAGATTCTATCTACATTTTAACACTTTAATATAAATGTTTGGTGTTTACAAATCACTTATAACACCACAATATTTTTCTTTAATCCTAAATAATTGTTAAATAGCACACTCTTAATTCAAAACAAACCAAAAACGCTCAAAAACGTGAACAAACACATAAACTTTTGAAAGATAATTGTGTCATTTGTTGTACTACTTGCACGCGTTACCCATCGCAAGCAGTGACGTCACGTGTACGTCACCTTTTCTACCGATGCGATGTTAAAAAGTAGCCACGAGCTGCACGTCACCCATTCTGTCTATACTGGTTCTGCAAGACACTTCTCAAAGGTTTACGATTAATTTCGCAAGTTTCAAATGAAACCGAATCTACCAAAAAGTGTTTGTGTTCCGGAGTTTTACTGTTGTATGAACAACTAAATTAACAGAATATTGCAATTTATATAATTGTAATATTTTGACTATAGAATATATTTAAACATAGTTTTTACTTGGGAAATAATCACTTTAAATCAATAGATTAATTTTGACTAATGTATTGTGATTTTGCTACGTACGTAGTTCAAGTGAGACATTAATTAAAACCATTAAGCAGATTTTTACTTAAAATGCTCCAAATTAAAATGAGACTTCTACTGTAAATTTGAAAGGGTAATTAAATAAAAAAAATAATAAAACTTTTGAACTTCAATAAAACAAACTTCACGTACAGCTCCACAGTATTAATTCCCCCTAAGAAGTTATTTTATTTCAAAACTTGGTCGCCCATTTCACGTTCTTCATTGTTTTTCCGCTTTTCTGGGTACTAAAACATTTTTATCTTTGTAACAGGACCGCAGTAGTGGAAATCTCGAAATTTGTAAGTAGTGTCAGATTTTTGGATCGACAATGGTTTTTGTTTGGGTGTTTAATTGTAAGTTGGAAGGGATGTCTTGATATTTAATTCACACCATGGACCGAAACCTGAGAGAAAACGACCTGTGCACAAAAAACCCTGATTACACTAAACCTACCCCTATGTTCGAAGGCGACCTATCACTGGAAATCCCATCCAGAGAAGATTGGGCCAAGAATTTAGTAAAACCTCAGGGCGCAATATTTTTTACAGACGGTTTTAAACTAGAGGGGAGATTATGTTGCGGTTTCTTCTCAAAAGACCCCTCACTTAACCTATCGTTTCGTTTGCCTAATTACTGTAGTGTATATCAAGCTGAAATGACATTACCGAGGCAGCTGTCTGGACACTCCGCAATCAACAAAAGTTCAGCGAGATATCCATTCTTTGCGACAGCCAGGCTGCTATCAAATCACTGAACTCAGTCTACTTGACTTCTAGGGCAGCGGTGCAATGCCGTGCCGCCCTAAATGAGCTAGGAACTAAGTTTAGAGTTCACATTGTCTGGGTACCTGGAAACAGGGACATACCAGGCAACTGTAAGGCGGACGAGCTAGCAAGAGAGTGCACTACCCTCCCAGCTGTATCTGTCTTATCTCAGCAAGGAGTGTCGATTGCAAATTGCAGGCTCCTCCTGCAGAGCAAAGTAGTTCAAAAAGCCAACTTGAGGTAGAAAAATGAACCCACATGCACATCATCGAAACAGATTTGGCCTAAACTGGATCTACGTCGAACAAATGATGTTTCAACTCTATCCAGGAAGTCCATAGGAAATTCGTTCGCGGCCATAACAGGACACTGGGCAAGTGAATCCCATGCACGGCGCATGGGAATCGCAGAGCTACGACACGACTTCTGTAGAAGCTGTAACGATGAGGAAGAGGAGGAAACAACGGTACATCTTCTCTGCCACTGCCTTGCCCTTGGCAGAAAACGGATTTATATACTAGGGCAACCGAACTTTGATGATTTATCTAATCTAAACTCAGATAAGCATCAAAGACCTAACAATTTTTATTAAAAGTTCCAACTGGTTCTTACGGTAGAGGGGGAAGGCACCGCCATCCATCACGGCATTACAATGGGACAAAAAGCATAAGTGGGTTCCCTCCGAACCGCCGTTTTAACCTAACCTAACCTAGTTCACGTTTATTTTCGTATTTATTCCAAAAAAAAAATCAACAAAACCTTTCAACACTTGTTTAATACACTATCAACTACCAGTTTCAGTCGCCCCCTTTCGTCAATAATTAAATTCTTCGACCTAAAAAACCTTTAATTCCAAGATATTTCAAGATTTTAGTAAGCTTTTTTGCAACGACAAAAATACCAATTTCTCAAGAAAATGATTTCTTTGATTATATACTTGAATAAACAGCAAATTTAATGCCTAATAAAATTTTAAATCCCAACGACAATTTTAATAAAATATTTTCAATACTTTTCTGTTTGTTGTTTCCCAAAGATATTAAGAAGCCCCCAAAGTTTTTGATATTCATTTAGTTTTTTATGAAAAGCTGCTTGCAAATGGCTCTTGAAAGTTTTCCAGTTTTACGGGTGGTTTTTCCCGACTTAAAATATTATGACGCCTATAAAGAGCGAGGACTAGTTGAAATCCACATTCGGGTAATTTAGTAGTGGTGGTATTTTAAGAATTTTTATAGTTGGAATTCATTACGATAGGGGAAAAACTTTGAAGTAATGCTTTACTTTATAACTTACCTATTTGAAGTCCAAGTGCAGCTTTTATATTTTGCAAAAGTAAAAAAAAAAAAATTTATTTATTTTATTAGTAAATCCCAAAATGTCGTACAAAAAAATAAGTTAGGTATATATTTTAACTTCTTTTTGAGTGACAATATTAAATATGCATTTTTCAAGTGAAAACTTTTTTAGGTGCGTTGAGCAATTTTTGGTGGGGCAAAATCTTATCGTTTTGTGTAACCTTGGTGACGTCAGTGACAGATAGGTGTTTTCGATATTGAAGGTGACAGCAGCTGTTAGCAGTGGTCAAAATAATATTAAAAACGGTAACGTCATAGCTTCTTCTATCTGTCTTTCAAAAAGTGGCTTTAAGCTGACAGTCCACTTTTATTAGGTCAATGATTTTACTTTACAATTTATAAAATTTTAACTTTTAATACTAGGAATTTAGTTTAAATAAATTAAGAGTAAAAAATAATTTTTAAAAACAAGCTTTTATTTTAATGCGCTGAAAAGAATAAAATAAACTGTTTCTTTAAAACTTTTACTATCAACTCATTACACAATTTATTATGTAATAGTCAGAAAATTCCAAAAATTAAATTCAATCAGTTATAGTTATTTAAATTACTTGATTATCTACATAGGGTAAATCTGGCGACAAGCTTTTATTACATAATAAATTGTGTAATGACGTCTTAGGTTGATAGGTAAAGTTTTAAAGGAAGAGTTTATTTTATTCTTTTTAGCGCATTAGAATAAAAGCTTGTTTTTAAAAATTAGTTTTTACTCTTAATTTATTTTTTACTTTTTAGTTATCGCTTGAGAAAATTTCTCAGGCTGTTTATCTCATTCAACGCATCATTGTTGCCACTGGATAATTTCGAACAGTCTTAATAAGAAGACCTTTTAATGTTTTTACCCTACTTAAGGCCACGTAATCTTGACCTTTGATATGGCAACAAGATAGAGCATCCTCGCAGTAGGGAATAATTATGGGAGTCTTTCTAAATGAGAACTTTGATAAATGGATTTGTAAAAGAGGTTCCATTTAATGGCCTCTACAATCTTCTTATATTACACCCATGGATTTTGCAGTCTTGGGTATAAAAAAAAAAAGTTTTATTCCGTCAAGATTAAATATTTGAAGACCCAAATTCGATTAGTTTTTGAAAAACAACAGTACCGGAATATTTTCGACCAAATTTGTATATCAGTGTTCAAATAAGATAAGACAGCAAATATACCACATCACATTGCCAACTGTGAACTGATAGATCAGTTTGTTTATCTGGGTGCCCTTATACACTCCTCCGGCAGCTGCGAGATGGAGATCCGCCGTCATATTCAACTTGGCCGAAATGAGCCAATTACATAAAATATGGAAAGATCGATTTACATCCATTAATACCAAAAAATCACTGGTCCATGCCCTAGCGTTCACCATTTTCTGGTACGCTTCCGAGACATGGGTTATGAAGGCAGCCGACAGGCGTCGAGTCGACGCCTTTGAAATGTGGGTATGGCGAAGAATGCTAAGAATACCGTGGACGGCACATCGCACCAATGTGTCAGTGCTGAACGAGATTGACATCAGCGCAAATACTGAACTTCTTCGGACATATAACTTGGCATGACAATATCGAGAGACTGATTGTCCTTGGTAAGAGACGCAGACGCTCCCCATCTAGATAGACAGACATTGTATCAAAAGTAACCGAGCGTCCACTAGTGGAAGCCAATAGAACGGCTGCTGACCGTGGGAGATGGCGAGAGACTGTAAGAAGAGTTCTGAGTAATAACACCTGACATTAACTTGTGATCACTACACGTCGTTCTCGATGCTAGACTAAGAAGATAAGTTCAAATACCAGTATTAGTGTCTTAATAATAAAGTTCTTCTTCTTCTTCTAATGCGATAACATTTTCCATTGCTTCTCTGTTCCTTGCGGTATGTATTAGCGACTGTATATCGTGTAGCCTTGTCCACTGTCTGATATTTCGCAGCCAAGATATTTTTTTCCTTCCGATCCCTCTTCGGCCTTTGATTTAGCCTTCTATCAACAGATCCAAGAATTGATATTTCGTGTTTCGCATTATCTGTCCCAAGTATGCCGATTTTCTTTTCTTAATAAATTCAAACAGATAACGTTGTTCGTTGACTCGTCTTCAAACTTCTTCGTTTGTCAGTCGGGCCGTCCAAGGTATCTTGAGTATTCTGCTATACAGCCACTTTTTAAAAGCCTCTGATTTCTTAATTACAATTGTTGTTAATTAAGTTGTTGATAGTAAATTTATATTTTTGACAATTGACTTAGGGCCCACCCTGTATATTTTTAATATTTACTATAAGTTGTACCCACCGCTGTTCTTAAATCTTTTATGTATTGTCATTTGAAAATTATATAGTTTATCCCGAATCCTCCGGGAGTCTGGCAGCCTTGAAAAACTGTCTCATATCTGGGACATTCTTCATAAAACTTCATCGAGTATACGAAAGAGAAAAGTTTTGTATCATTCATTTTCGTTATGTACCTTAATTCAATCTGCCAATCTTTTTATCCGAACAAGATTATTTTTCTCCAAAGAATTATTAAGTCTAGACGCCAAAATTATATGCAGAAAATCATCGAACATTTTCGCATATTGGAAAATGACTTATGATCAACTGAATTTTGTTTGAAGCGTTTTCTAATGATTTTTTAGGAATAAAACTATACCGATTTTTAAACAAATTTTACTGCAAATAATTTTTACTTTTATTGCTTTTCTTTATAATTTAAATTGAAACTATTAATAAATTATTATGAAATTTGATAATATCCTAAAAAAAGGTAAAAAAATTATTTAGGTTACGATTCAAAGTCAGTTACTTTTTTCAAAACAACCGTTTTAACAAATATCACTAAATACAACAAAATGAGTTTTTGATGTTTACATTACTGATCGGTTATTATAAAAAAACCATTTCTTCTTATCATTTTCTTATCATTCTTTGGCGCATTATTTGTACTAGAATCAATCTTGGTATCATGACAAAGCTCAAAATTGTTGGTCGACCACTTTTGAACAAATTATCACATTATAAACATACCCTCCTCATATACTTTTATGGATTGATAAATGAAAACAATATCATGCAACTAGATTGTAATTTTTTTATAAATATTTTAATGCAGGCCTACGCTGGAAACCCCATGTCAAAAAGAAAAGAGAAGAATTAGGAGTCAATTTTAAAAAAATGTGTTGGATACTGGGACGAAATTCCACTCTGTCTATAAACAATAAATTGCTACTATATTTGCAAATCCTGAAACCTGTTTGGACTTATGGTATTTAGCTTATGGGCTGCACCAAAAGAAGCAACATCCAGATCATACAACGATTTCAAAACAAAATACTGAGGTACTCCAGAAACAGTGACCTCCATCGGGACCTGGAGATTGACAATTTTAACCAGACGATCCCCAAGTTTGCCAAAAGTCACGAACAGCAACTCCTAAAACATGTGAATGTTGAGACCATTCAGCTCCTCGAAAACACCAATCAGACGAGAAGACCCAAGAGGACAAAGCCCTTTGGGTTAGTTCAGTAAAAAAGTGTAAGTGTAAAGCAAAGTGCAGTGCTTACACACTACTAGTATTTGTGCCTTTTTGTATTAGAATAAATGTAAGCAAAACGAAAGTAATGGTTTTTGAAAGAGAAGAAAGCATGACAAACTGTGGAGTTTCGATTAGGAAGAAAGAGTGGAACAAGTAAATGAATTTGTGTACTTGGGTTCAAAGTTTACGAGAGATGGAAAGTATGACAGTGACATTGATCTTAGGGTGTTGGCCGGAAAACAAATAAATAGGGCATTGCATAGCTTTATGAATAGCCAAAAAGTGTCAAAAAAGGCACGTCTGGTTGTGCATGGAGGTGTGTTGGTTCCTACACTTATATATGGTAGTGAATGTTGGATTGGCAAAAGAAGTATGAAAATAGGATTAATGCTGCGGAGATAAGTAGTCTTAGAAGTATAGCCGGAGTGACTTGGTTGGATAAAGTAAAGAATAGTTTAATAAGAGAACGCTGTGGTGTAAAAGAAGAAGTGGTTACAAAGATAGATAAAGGAATGCTTAGATGGTTTGGACACGGTAGAGGTCGACCTCGGAGAACATATCTCGATCGGATCAACATTGTTTTGAAGAAAGGCCAGGTCAAAAGTACCAACAACCGACGAGCATGTATGAGAGCACTGATAAAAGTGGAGGAAGCAAAAGATGTGTGTAAGAACCGTAGCAAGTGGAAGGAAGTGGTCTCTGCCTACCTCTATGGGTAAAAGGCGTGACCTTATGTATGTATGTATGTTGTATTAGAATCTAAGGATTTTCTATTGAGTAAGACTATAAGTTTTAAGATTGAAATTATTAAAAAAAGGTAGATTAAAGTCGCTCTCATGAGCAATTGCCAATTTATTGCACTAGTTGCACAATATACTTTTAATGTAGTTAATAACTAATTTATCAGTGGAAGTCTCAATACTTGTAAAATGAATAATTTAAATTGGACTGGGTTTCTAAGGATTCTTTAGCACATAAATTTTTATTATTTCCCAGTTTGTTTTACAGAATATTTCAATTTTCTCAATTGTTTTAAAAACAGAAAAAAAGGCCATATCAGCTGGTTTCCTCCATGGTCTTAAAATATTGTCTGCTGAGTAATACAACAGTATGTTGTAAAATAAAACTAGAGCGTTGGCAAAAATATCCGAAAACATAATAATAATAGTAAATATAATCGGTCCTAGAAGTCCGCATTCAATGAATTTTCTTATAGAATAGATAAAAATGAGTTAAGCATTTCTCTTCAGTAAGAGTATTACAATTTCTTTTTGTCTCTCGCACAGACTTTGCCAAATAGGAGGCCATTTGTAAATGTGTTAGTTTCGGAAGCTAGAACTCAACCTAAATTCAGTTAAAAGTTGAGAGCCAGTTTGTTGTGGGCTATTTATCTACAAATCTCGCAGGAATTGCGCACGAATTTTGTTTCGTTGCTGTTGATGGAAAGTGCTTTGAAAGTTTTAATCTTCTACGTGCGTTATTGTTAATGGTTTCCTGGTACAATGATTATTATCTAACGGCGACTTTTTCAAAACAATGATCATTTACCAAAATTTTGTATTTAATGATTAAAGATTTTTAACATAAAGTGAGTACCACAATGTGAAGACTTGAAATTATTATTTTAACAATCGGGCACTGTCAAAAACAAAACATAAATTAAACAAAGCTGATTACAATTTAGAATATTAAAATGTTGAAAATGTTAAAAATAAACCAAACGACCACACAACCTCGTGTAGTTACTTCGTAATGGAGTTTGCCTTTAAAACTTCATGTAGTTTTTATTATTCTGCAGGTGAACTAAGAAGAAATGGATGAGACTTTTGTTATAAAAAATGTTTTTTGTTATTATTATGGTCAAGAGCATAAACCAACCTCTATTATGTTGCATCTGGTTTTCTTTTAAATATAACAATGTCATTTTTGTAGTGTACTACCTAAAAGTATATTAATTAATATTTTTGTAATACAAGAAACGACCTTTAACCATCCCTTTTAATAACTGGTTTTATCTAAAATTATAAATCCCAGTTGATAGGTAATAATGAATTTCAAAATTAATTGTTAAATGTGAAAAAAAAGCCCGTATATTTACGTATAAAAAGTTAATAAGTAAAGTTTCTTTTTAAAAACTCCGTTTGCACGACAACATATAAGAGCTTGATTATTATTTTTATATAATAAACATTTTAAAACTTTGTCACAACAGTTTAAAAACCAACATTTCGATATCTTATTTTCGTTATGCGTCTGCAATTTATTGCATGCAACTCACGTTTTGGATGTTTTGAATTAAATCTGTGTACAATGCATTAGTTGTTTTGGACGGAGGCCAAAGTAAATGTCGAAATATACGTTTGCAAATGTATTTGCCATGTACACAAATAAAACAGTTGAAAATGGTGTACAGGGTAAACCGCTTATGTGTCCTTTCCATAACACCCGACCAATTTTGAACCGATAATATTTCTGTGATAATTTATAAAACAACGAAGTTTATTTAAACAATTAAATTTATTTCTCTGTGATCCTTTTCGATATTGCGGCCAACCGCCATTATTATTGATCATTCACTACCAGCATAAAATTTGTGTGTACCTACCTTTGTTTAGTTACCCAAAAGTTTTATGGCTTAGAATTCACGTATGAGGGGTAACGAAATTTAGCGACACTTCGTAAAAAAACTTCGATTTCAGGTACCACTAAATAAATCCACAAATCAATTTTTCATGTGTTTCACAAACTCACGAACAAAATTAATTTATCTTTTTCTTATGTCCGCGTTTGAAGTTTATCGAGTATTTAAATAGTAGGCTATGCATATTTTGTCTTGTTGTAAATGACATCTAACAAAACAGTTCGTTTAGATTTACAGTTTTAAAGAATTTGTTAAAAGATAAACAATTTTTTGCAGTACTTGCGATAGATTTTTGTTGAAAGTAAGCTTATGCTACCTCTACACTCTCGTGCGAGGAACTCTGGACGAAATATGTTATCATCCACATTCTCGTGTCTATTCGCGAGAAACTCAGTTATACGTTGGTCTTCAACATGGATGTCGTTGAAGTAGCTGCTGTTTCAGCTCTCTATGCATTTACATAATACAACTTATTAAATTGTTACTGCACAAAAAAAGGCCCTGGAAAAAAAAGGATATTGGATGACGTTTTGAATTCAAAACAAACACAACACTGCTCGAAGTGCGGTAAGGATGTAGTGAGTCTTCTCGTATTCGTGCCTCGCCATATTTAACTCTGGTACAAAAAACCGACACGGAAGCGAGCGCCTGCTGAACGAGGCGAGGAAGCACGAGGCGAAGTGAGTAATACACTTTCATCCTTGGCCTACTTCAGTGATAGTGTAGAAGTAGCATTTAAATTGTTCCTTTTTTGAAAGTAATACATTTTTTATTGTAGACTTTAATTTTTGACCCGAAAAATTAGAAAAATGAATCGAGCATAAAATTTAACTAAACAAGTGGTAGTTGTGGACCTCAGTTTTATTGAATTAGGGATAAATACAAAGCTATGTAACCAATTTGTTGGGCAAAACTCGTTCCACAATAAGTAGTATAGTAAGACGCTTGAATGAAGTAGGACATTATTTTAGAAGGCCAGGCCAAGGGCGAAAACGATGCACTAACGACCGAGATTTTTTAAGTGAAAACTTCTTTAGCGGCGTTGTACACTTTTTTTGTAATGGGTAAAAAATGTTAAACTCGCGTCAGGACACGTGACCTGATCGAAAATTCGTAAGACGGATGGAGAGTAGACAGCTGGCGTGGCGTAGGAGAGGGAGTATCCCCCTCTCTTTCTACGGCGCGGCGAAAATGTATGCCTGCGCCGGCTGTTTCGTTTAACCATTCCAAAATATCCAAAACGCACAACGTTAATACTTAAGTTTTCACTTCTGCCGGCACTCCCAGAGTGCAACCCGTCGTTGCCACCCATTTTTTTTTTTTTTTTATGAAAATTGTCGCAAAAAGGGTAGACCTATCGTGTGGGCCGCGGATGGCCCGCACTGCGACTATTAGAGGAGGAAAGGATTATAGAAAGAAAATGATTGTGGACACGCTTTTTGAAAAGTTGCAGGTCATAGTTCTCTGGAAAAATTGATTTTGGAAGCTTCTTCCATTCCGTAGCAGCCATGTAAAAGAAGAATTCTTGATGAAGATTGGTCCTTGTAGTGTCAAGCTTGAGAGTAAATGTGTGAGACTGATCAGCGTGCCGAGTTCTTCGGCCGAATGTGGCCAATGGTGGTATAAGAGTTTTTATTTCTCTGGAGCATCTGCCATGGAAATATCTGTAAAGTAATGTCTGGTCTGCAACTCTCCTTCGTTGTTTTTGTAAAACATGTTCTTTGTTGAAGACACTTTAACTACATAAAAATCTGTTAGCTCACTTTTTGCAAGCTTTAACGCACTAAATCATAATAATGGGAATTATCTCGTACGGAAAAAAAAGACAAAAAAACACAAATTCTTAACGAATTTATCACAATTAAACAAAAAATAATATAATAACGCAGCAACTAACAACTATTGACCAAAGTAATAATTTGTTTTAACAATTTTCTCTTAAAAATTTGATTTTTCTACTGGAGCAATATAAAATGCGACTTTTCTTGACAGTTAACTTGGCAACCTTATATAACAAACTGACAAATTTGCAACAAATTTAAGTAAATTATTTATGTCAAACTGACAATTTTATTAAGTCGTTTAATTCAAAATTTTAGTAATTTTTTAATAGTTTACTGGTTTAGATCTGCGATTGCTTTCTTAGAAATGGTCCAAGAAGACTCGTCATTTTTAAAAGATGTTATGGACATTATAGCGAATCTAAATGACTCTAAAGGTTCTCCCCTCGACAGAATTTTAGATCGAATGATTGACCAGTGCAGGACACCATTGAAAAAAACCTCACTGTGTGTTAAAAAAGCCTTGAAAATTGGCCTGAAAACTGGTTTAATCAAAGAGAACGGGGGTAAGTTTAAATTAGGATTTGG
The DNA here is from genome assembly GCA_950111635.1 of Agelastica alni. NCBI lineage: Eukaryota > Metazoa > Arthropoda > Insecta > Coleoptera > Chrysomelidae > Agelastica > Agelastica alni. The sequence goes on from OX467708.1 coordinate 88,338,795, forward strand.
TTTGCCGATAACGGAGGTCCGCAGAAGAAGAAAAAAAAAAAGCAAAAGCAGAAAACGTCGAAGTCGAAGTAGGAGGAGAAGGGACATATCAATAATAGACGGTTTTGAACTGGATGATAATACAGCCTTAGAGCCAATGGATAAAGGGAAGAGACGCAAAAGACGAAGAGGTAAAAAACGAAGAAGTGTAAGACGGCGAGGATTGAAAAATGAATTAGAAAGCGTAAGAACGAAATCAAGAGCATCTAAAACTGTAATATGTAATTAATAGTTATAATAAAAGGTTAATAAAAATATTGCATTATTCATAAACCATGGAAATCTGGAAAAAATATTTTTCGGTTTTAAAATAATATTTTTTATTTCACAACTTTGCTGACGAATTCGACTAAACCGTACAGTTTGATAGGATTTTTTACTTGTGTGTATTTTATCATTTGCAAATAAAAATGAACTCATTTTAAAAGGTTAGTAAAAGTAAGTAAGTAAAGTTAAACGTAGCAAGTGGAAAGAAGTTGCCACGTCTTTTTCGTTCTCTATAGAGTACTCTGCCAGCGGTCTCTCTACTGGCAAATTATGCCCGAGCTCAGCCGTAGAGGGTAGAAGAAAAAAATATATATAAAAGTGAGCCGCGCCACCGACTTAGACGGTTTAAGCCGGAAACATCTAGGTCTTATAGGCACTAGCAGAGCCAGACGAAAAACAACTAAGATTATGGTGAACCAAATAAATGAAATTATAGCTAAAATATATTGGATACTTCACTCCTACAATAAATCAAAGTACTCAGTTCAATAATAAACTTATAAAAAATATAGTCAAAATCAACAGCCAACAATAAATCAAAGTATTCAGTTTTGGGCATATCATCCAATGCAATAAACAGTTTTCAACAATGTACTATATCAATAAATTAAAACAAAACTTAATCGTGGTGTCAAAAATAAGTCACGTCGTTAAATATTCAAAAATAACTCACTTGTAACCTTTGGGTAAACGTATATTGTAGATCAAATAAAAAAAAAGAATAACTTTAATCTTTAACACCTTAATTCCAACTTTATCATCATCATCATTGGCACGACAACCCGGATTGGGTCTTTGCTTTCTTTAGTATTTTCTCCACCGGTCTCGGTCTCTGGCGCCTGTTCTCCAGCTTGGCACTTTAATTGCTCGTGCATCTTGATTTATCTCATCGTTCCATCTGAGTCTGGGTCTTCCCTGCTTTCTTTGCCCTTTTGGTTTGCTTGTGTATATTTTTTTAATGGTCGTTTTTTCATGTGCCTTATAACGCCCATTGCAGTCTACTTACTTTAATTTTTGTTATGATGTCGTTGTCTCCATATAATTCGTATAGTTTTGCATTGTATCTTCTTCTCAATTGGTTGTCTACATTTATGGCTCCGTATATTCTTCGTAATATTTTTCTTTCGAAGGTGGCAATTAGTTTTTCATTGTTCTTTGTTATCACCTACGCCTCCGAACCGTATTTCAGAACTGGTGTAATAAGTGTTTTTTGTATAGAGTTATCTTGGATGTTCGGGTAAGTATCCTGGATGTGAAGTGTTGCCTGAGGGCATAGTAACATTTATTTGCTAACACTAGTCTTTTTCTAATTTCTTTTTTTACGTTGTTTTGCCTATTTACTAGTGAGCCCAGATATATGAATTATCACTTTTAAAATATCCTAATACGTTTTTTCCAACTTCTAATGTAACTAATGTCCAAAAAAAAAATTAATTTATTCAAGCAATTTGTATGATTTATTGTGTTAATTTCCATGTAAATTTTGTTATAGGAACGAGTTCAATGAATAACAGATATCTGGTAAGAAGAACAAGAATCTGCAACACGAAAATAATAAAGCAATTTGTACGATAGAGACGAAATGATTATCAAAGTGAGCTGAGAACGTAAGCAGATGAAGTCATTATATAATCGTGATGAGTCGTTCGGAACAAAAAAGGTGGTTGAATATAATCGTGACTCGCGAGAAACCGTGATCCCATCGATTATATATCAATTTGGTTGTTGGTAGTGTATTGCCTATGGCTAAGCTGGTTTGAAACAGTGGCGCAACCGTAAAAGAGCAATCTTTTATATTTTTTTGTAGATTTTTACAAATTATGCTAGTAAAACAAAAAGCAAAATGTATATTTTCACTTATAATACCACTAGAGCTTCAATTAAGTACGACTGGAAATTTTTATGTAACTAAAGTGGATTAATTATATTTGTATTACATGAGGTAAAACCGTCATTATCCTAGTATTTTTTAATAAAATTTCGGTGTGAAATTTTCTGTTTTTAATTAAAAGAAAATTTCACACCATACTAGGATAATGACGGTTTTACCTCATGTAATACGAAGGTGTACGCCAAGGAGATATCATATCACCAAAGTTATTCACAAAATATATGTTCAAACAGGCCAACTTTGGTGACATGGGTATAAACATAGATATCAAAAAACTAAACCATCTGAGATTCGCCGACGAAATCTTAATTATCGCAGATAGTATGGAAGAAACAAAGCAAATGCTACGGAGGCTCAATGAAGCATCGAACTCTATTGGACTCAAAATCAACACCAACAAAACTCAATACATGACAAATCTTGTTATGAGTGAGGCAATCACGATAGGCGCAGTAAGCATAGAGCAAGTGAGCTCTTATAAATACCTTGGTCACGACATCTCTATTGGTAGAGACAACCAAACTCGTGAAATATCGAGAAGAATAGGCCTAACATGGGCGGCCTTTGGAAAGCTGCGCAATATCTTTAAGTCAGACATTCCACTATGCCTAAAAAGAAAAGTATTCGACCAGTGCGTGTTGCTTGTGCTTACACACGGGGCTGAAACACTTACCCTCACAAAGAACACTACAAATAGAATAAGTAGAGGAAAATGGAGAGGTCGATGTTAGGTGTATCGCTAAGAGACAGGATTACAAATATAACAAAGAGGATACTTGTGAGGAGACCGCGTACACAGACGTACACAGTAGAGGCCGTCCACCAACCAGAACAATAAAAGGATAAAGACCAACTGGATAGAGGCAGCACAGAATCAGCAAGGATGGAAAAAGCTACGGGAGACCTATGTCAAGCAGTGGACGCGTTTGGTCGATTGATGATGATGATAATGAATACGAATAAAATTGATCCACTTTAGTTATACAAAATAACAAAAAATAAGTCGATTTCTAAGTTTTTAAAAAAATTCATTTTACCAAAGTTGTTGAAATAGGTATTTAAAAAAATAATAATATCAATTGGCTAAGCAAGTAAATCCAATAATATGTAATACGAGCCCTAAGCACTATGTATTAAAATCAAACAAATATTTAAAATATTTTATGATTTTTTTTTAATTTTGTATGTTTAGTATAATTTAAACATTTTATACAGACGAGTAACTGAATACAAAAAAAATTGTCACAACATTTCTAAGTTAAAACAAGATAAACAACTGTGAAAATTGAATGATAAAAACATTTTAGTTGTTTTTAACAACAAATTTCAGTTATTTAAATATGGCGTAATATCCTCTCAAGCTTTAATACACAGGGGCATTGTTGCCGCAAGCTTTTGGCATTCTTCAGCAGGAAATGAGTCCCAAATTTCTTGAAGTTTCATACGTAGATCCGGAATAGTACGTTGGGATTTATTTCTAAGGCACTGTTTCATTTTATGCCATAGTGTCTCAATTATGTTGAGCTCTGGGCTACTCGAAGGCCAGTCTAAAGTATTAATCTCATTATCTGCAAGTTATGTTTTTGTGTATTTAGCTGTATGTAAAGATGCACGATCTTGTTAAAAAATTGTACTTTCTTCATTAGGATGTAACTCTTGAATGATTAGTTATAAATATTCTGTTAAAATATTTTGATATTTCTGCGCATTTTCCGTACCATCTATAAAATGTAATTTACCCATACCCTTTGCTGACATGCATCCCCCAACCATAATTTCTTAAGGAAACTTAAATGTGCGCTTTAGACAATATTTTTAAAATGCCTCTACTTTGCTTTCAATTACACGCTTCCTACAATCAAATTTTGACTCATCGCTAAATATCACTTTACTCCAGTCCTCATTAGTCCACAAAACCCTTCCTTTAGCCCAAAAAAGACGTTTCTTTTTGTCTTTTGAGTTAACAAAGGTTTTTATTTCGCCTGCAAACAAATACTTAAATGTCAAGAATTATTTTAGCAACCTTTAAGCATACGAGGGCAGTTTGATAAGTCAGTGACTTTTTGAATTTCCCGCGCAGTTACTCCAAATGCGACAGTGCTACCGTCAACTATAATCTATCAGTGGGCAACTTTCTAATTTGAAGCAAGCTACGACGTGCAGTTGGTGTTTGATAGCCGTTCAAAGCAGACAACCTCGTGAATTTTTACGAAAATGGAAAAAAGTGAATTTCGTGTGCTGTTTAAGTATTAATTTTTACGTAAAAAATCCATCACTGAAACTAAGGAAAGACTTGATAAATACTACGGGGACTCGGTACCATCAATTTCAATGGTTAAGAAGTGGTTTACAGAGTTCCGTTGTGGTCGCGTACCAGCACTAGTGACGCCGAACGTCCAGGTCGCCCAAAAGAAGTGATCACGCCGGAAATCGTTGATAAAATCCATGAAATGATATTGGATGATCGGAGAATGAAAGTGCGTGAGTTGGCTCATGCTGTAGGTGTATCTCAACTGAACGGGTACATCATATTTTACACGAATATTTGGACATGAAAAAACTCTCTGCGAGATGGGTGCCGCGATTGCTCACACTCGACGATAAGCGCAATCGTGTGACCACTTCAAAAGAGTGTTTAGCGATGTTCAGCCGTAATCCGGACGAATTTTTGCGCCGTTTTGTTACTGTGGATGAAACATGGATCCATCACAACACGCCAGAGACCAAGGAACAATCGAAACAGTGGGTTGCTCGGGGTGAACGTGGACCAAAGAAGGCGAAACAGAGTCTGTCAGCCAACAAGGTCATGGCCACAGTTTTTTGGGATGTACGCGGTGTCATTCACATCGATTACCTCAAGAAAGGTAAAACGATCACCGGCGAATATTATTCAAAGCTTTTGAACAGATTCGACGTTGATTTGAAGCAAAAACGGCCGCATTTGGCGAAGAAGAAAGTGCTGTTCCATCAAGACAATGCACGTGTGCACACTTGTCTAGTCACGATGGCCAAAATCCACGAATTGGGATACGAACTGCTACCCCATCCAGCATATTCTCCAGATTTAGCACTCTGCGACTATTTTCTGTTTCCAAACCTAAAGAAATGGCTGAGCGGTAAGAGATTTGAGTCGAATGAAGAAGTCATTACCGAAACAAACGCGTATTTTGAGATCTTTGAAAAAACCTATTATTTGGAGGGAATAAAAAAATTAGAAAAACGCTGGACTTAATGTATCGAGCTAAAAGGTGATTATGTAGAAAAATAAAATGTTTATTTGCGAAAAAAATTTTGTTTTATTCAAAAAGTCACTGCCTTATCAAACCGCCCTCGTATCATACCCAGTAAAGACTAAGTCCAGATTTATGAATTCAATTCCGACAACACTTTTTTCCAAAATTTAACCCAGTTTGCTGATTCCAAGAAGAGGTAATATCGCGCAGTGTTGATCTTCTTTGAGCCCTGCAAATTTTTACCAAAAGTCTTCTATTCTTTCAGTAACTAATTGTGGGCGTCGAATACTTTAACCACGAACAGTTAAATTACCAGTTTCGCTGTGTTTCTTAATTATGTCTCCAATTGTTTTGATATTTCAAGATCAGAAGCAATTTGAGACATTGACTTGCCTTCTTTATGTTTTTTAACAATTAAGTCTCGAATTTTTAACGGTGTGACTAATCCTCGGCCCATTTTTACTACAAAATGATATGTCAACTAGTAAACTAACTTACCTAAAATTGTGGTCATATTTCACAGCCTACTTTCAAAATATTTAAATATCTTTTTACATTGTCCAGCTGTCCGAACATTTAGAGTCAATAAATTACGACAGATAAACACTATTGTTAAACATAATCCTTAATAAAAATAAAAAATACCACAACACTTACACTAAACATACATTTATTTACCTAGTTTATAAAAAAAATTTGTTTGGTAGATTAAAATAATATTTATAGAATAATAAATTATTTGATTCAGGAAGAAAGAGTAAAACAAGTAAATGAATTTGTGTATTTGGGTTCTAAGTTTACGAGAGATGGAAAGTATTACAGTGACATTGAGCGAAGGGTGTTGGCAGGAAAACAGATGAATGGGGCACTGCATAGCTTAATGAACAGCCAGAAAGTGTCAAAAAAGGTACGTCTGGCTGTGCATAGAGGTGGTTGGTTCCTACACTTATGTGTAGGTAGTGAATGTTGGGTTTGGCAGAAGTAGCATGAAAATAAGATTAAGGTTGCGGAGATGAGTAGTTTAAGAAGTATAGCCGGAGTGACTACGTTGGATAAAGTAAAAAATAGTGAGATAAGAGAACGATGTGGTGTAAAAGAAGATGTGGTTACAAAGATAAATAAAGGAATGCTTAGATGGTTTGGACACGTGGAGAGGTGAATGAAGGAAAATTGACGAAACAAATTTACAAGGCCAGCGTGAATGGACGGAAGTCGGTAGAGGTCAACCTCGGCGAACATATCTCGATCAAATCAACATTGTTTTGAGGAAAGGCCAGGTCAAGAGTACCAACAAACGTCGAACATGTATGAAAACATTGATAAATGTAGAGGAAGCAAAAGATGAGTGTAAGAACCGTAGCAAGTGGAAGAAAGTGGTCTCTGCCCACCCCTATGGGAAAATGGCGTGACTATATGTAAGTATGTATGTAAGTTATATGAGAATCCCCGTAAACGAACCGACGCTAGCAAAGGTAAGAAAAGCCATAATATCTCTTAGAAGTGGCAAGGCTGCCGGTCCCGACAATATACCACCAGAAATCTTTAAAGAATGCTCGAGCACAATCGCGAATCTAATACAACCACTTATTGCCCAAGCATGGAACAACGAACACATTCCAGCAGAGTGGAAAACGGGGCTGATCATAAAAAGGTGACCTAAGCCATTGTTCAAACTGGCGAGGTATAACCCTTCTAAACACCATCACCAAAGTTATATCTTTGATAATTCGTGACCGAATTTCCCCAAGCGTAGACGAAAACTTGCGACAGCAACAGGCAGGATTTAGGAAGGATAAATCCTGCATAGACCATATAAATAGCCTACGTATAATTATTGAACAGTCAGTGGAGTTCCGAACTTCATTATATTTGGTCTTTATTGATTTTGAGCGGGCTTTCGACACACTATCGCATCACGCAGTGTGGGAGCTTCTCAGGGAAACTGGCATTCCAATCAAAGTGATTCAAATTATAAAACAGCTCTATTCAAACTCTGCATGTCAAGTACTTTACAAAGGAATACCAAGCGAACCTATAACAATCTCTAGCGGAGTGAAGCAGGGTTGTGTCCTCTCTCCAATGCTCTTTAATATCGTGCTGGATTCCGTTCTCCGCAAAGCTAATGACTAGGACAGAGGAATAAGATAGGGTTTCAATGGCCGGCTAGAAGACCTAGATTACGCCGACGATATCTGTTTTCTGGCTCACTCCTTTGAAGATATGATGCAGAAGCACGTCAGACTCAGTGAAGAAGCCAAGAAAGTTGGTCTTAAGATTAATATCAATAAAACTAAACAGTTAAGAATTAACACTGACAACGTTAACCCATTACATATTAAGAACAAACCAATCGAACTAGTCGAACACTTTGTTTATCTTGGAAGTGTAATTGACAAGGAGGGTGGCACAGATACAGACATTAAAACCAGAATACAAAAAGCAAGAAGGGGTTTTGGAATGCTTAGCAGGGTCTGGAGTTCGAGAGCATACACCACCAACACAAAACTACGTATCTTCAATACAAACGTAAAATCGGTTCTTCTTAACGGATGCGAAACATGGAAAACCACTAAAAGCTCAGCCAGGGCTCTGCAAGTTTTTGTGAACAAATGTCTACGCAGGATATTACGTATTTTCTGGCCGGCCCGCATTTCAAATGAAGAGCTCTGGAGAAGAACAAACCAAAATCCGACCGACACAGAGATACGGAAGCGCAAATGATGATGGCTGGGTCACACCCTTAGAAAACCTGAAAATAATATAGCCAGAATGGCCCTGGAGTGGAATCCCCAAGGCAGCCGCGCTAGAGGCTGCCCAAAGACAACCTGGAGAAGATCGATATTAAGTGAAATACGAAAAATGAATAAATCATGGCAAGAAGTCAAAATGCTTGCCAGAAATAGAGTCCGAAAGAGAAACTTTGTTGAGGCCCTATGTTCCGCCATGGAATGATAGGAATATATTGATTGATTGATGTAAATTATTAATTATTAAAAAAATTGTCCGTCCGAACATATAGTGGTTAGGGCTCGTAGTATAATAATATTTCTCTATTATTATTAGGACACACTTTAATTAAATAAAACTTCTACAGAAAAGTTAATGGTTTAATTTTTCTTTTTTGAATGAATCTAATCTACTTTATAGTCGTCAGAATATTGTTTTTTTCCAAAACGGACAGAGTATACTATAAATTAGTTTATTGTAGTCAAACCTAGTAATTCTAACTTTTGACGTTACCTTATTATAAATAATCCAAATAAATTCGTTGAGTTGTAGAGTTTATAACAATGGAGCGATTTGCGAAATGAATTTTATGCATGCATGCATGTAATGATGTAAGTGAAGTTAAAATGTATCATCGGAACCTAAATTTTTTAACGTATGTTTTAGAAAAATGCGGGCCAGAAATCTTTTCACCGAATTTGATTGGGATAATCAAACATCATTTGCTTATGTTGTGTAAAAAATATGAAGCACTTTGTGGATTACAGCAGATTATGATTGTTTTAAAGGACTACATATATTTTATAAATCATAAACAATTTTAGTGAATGTTTGCTGTTATATTCTTCATTAAAGAAAGAAGACGTAGCTAGTTAATTTTAAACACACTTAGATGCTTTAGTTAAAAATAGTTGTTTGTATTAAAATATAGGAACTAACAAAGTTACAACATGTGTTTTTGAAAATTTTGTATTTTCAGGTACATATTATATGGTTAACTGTTAATAAATGATTTTTACTCATTAACTTATGTTAAATGTAAACGTAAAGTTAAATGTAAATGTCATTTTACATACAAATTTTAAAAAATTTCCAGTGTAATTTTATGCTATCCCAAAGATGAGAAAAATTTCCGGAAATTTTTTTAGTTGCTATGGTAACGATAGAAAATATGGGCTTTTAATTGGTCGAAAATGTTAGGTGTGGAATTTTCACGGACTGGTTTAACATCTTAAAAGGTGTGAGACAGGGAGGTGTGGCTTTGCCACGGCTGTTTAGCTTATATAAACGATTGTTTAAAAAATTTGAAGACAGTGCGTATGGATTGAAAATAAATAATTTGATCGTCAAATGCCTTCTTTACGCCGAAGATCAAGTCATATTAGCGTCTTCTGAAGAGGAGTTGAAGGCGATGGTTAATGTTATGCTTGATACCCTGGAAATCAAAGGGATAAAAATAAATGTAAGCAAAACAAAAGTAATGGTTTTTGAAAGAGAAGAAAGCATAAAAAACTGTGAAGTTCTGATTAAGGGAAAAAGAGTGTAACAAGTAAATGAGTTTGTATACTTTGGTTAAAAGTTTAACGAGAGATAGAAAGTATGACAGTGACATTGAGTGAAGGGTGTTAGCAGGAAATCAAATTAATGGGGCACTGCATAGCTTTATTAACAGCCAGAAAGTGTCAAAAAAGCACGTCTGGCTGGGCATAGAGAAGTGTTGGTTCCTACAGTTATGTATGGTAGTAAATTTTGGGTTTGGCAAAAAAAGCATGAAAAAAGGATTAAAGCTGCGGAGATGAGTAGTCTGAGAAGTATAGCCGGAGTGACTCGGTTGGATAAAGTAAAAAATAGTGAGATAAGAGAACGCTGTAGTGCAAAAGAAGATGTGGTTACAAAGATAGATAAAGGAATGCTTAGATGGTTTGGACACGTAGAAAGGATGGATGAAGGAAGATTGCCGAAACAAATTTATAAAGCGAGTGTGAATGGACAAGTCGGTAAAGGTCGACATTTCTCGATCAGATCAACATTGTTTTGAAGAAAGGCCAGGTTAAGAGTACCAACAACCGACAAGCATGTATGAGAGCACTGATGAAAGTAGAGGAAGCAAAAGATGTGTGTAAAAAACCATAGCAAGTGGAAGAAAGTGGTCTATGCTTACTCCTACGGGAAAAAGGCGTGACTATATGTATGTATGTACTTTTGAACTCTTATAACCATTTATTTTGTCCAAATCACAACTGAACTACTAAATTTAATCGGTTAACAATAGACGAGAAGGATTTTTCAAACTAAACTAAACGGTAGCTTCATGCTACTACTATACGTCTCTATATTTCTCCGAGATAATTTATTTATAGCGAACCGTGTATTTCTTAAATTGACTTCGAAATGTTTGGATTAAAGTAAACGGATTTGAAACTAATGCGAATTTTTTACTTATCTGCCAAATTATTTTCGCAATTAAATGCAAACCTGTAACCATATTAGTACAAACATAACTAATCAGAAAAGTTGTGTTTTTAAAAAATATTCTACGGCTATAGTTACCAATTTTGTAGTAATTTATCGCGAAAACCTTGCGCAGCACTGTAACCGATTATAAAGGATATCGTTTCAAATCTAACCGCAACGATTAGCCGTTTCCCATTTATTACAATTTTTAAAAATGAATTACACAATCAGAATCATAAACCACCGACAAAAATTGATAATATCTCTGGCTTACGCGTCCAGATTAAATCGAGTAAATCACCAGGAATCGTTTGTATTATGACTATACGACACACGAGTTATGGAAGCGGAGTAAGTCATATAAAAGGCAATGGCTACAATATTTCAAAAAGATAATTGTTTAATTCTAAAAGAACGTTTTTACTTCACAAGCGTTTTTTTATTATTTAAATGATATTGAACTCGACCAATTTCCTTTTGTTTATTGTACCTCCATGTTATTGCTGTCGCTGCAAATAAGGCACGCTTACATGGTGTAGCATTTGAAATTGCTACCTGTTAATTTTGTTTTTTTATATAATAAATTTTTCATTTATTGGGCATTGCACTTACAGAGAACATTCAGTTTTGATATCAAATTCCTGAATAAAACATCTGTCAAAACCACTATTTCAAAACAAACATCACATATAGTTGAATGCTAGTAAATTCACAGGTTTCCAACACTAGGTAATACTCTTGCTTCTGACATTCTAAGGGCTGTTGGAAGTGATGTAATTAAGCTGCAGGAATCTTATGATTTCTGGCTACCTGTCTGATCCTAGGCCTGAAATTGAAGATAGTAAAGTCAATAAAAACATCCATTCACATGTGAGCAGGCGACATACCGACATACCGTTGTGTTCTCTAGGTGATGAATTCTAGGCTATTGAAGGTTGTCCCAGGATTTTGTTGATTCTGAATGAGATCTCTGGGTATTTACTGGGTTTTTTCTCTATTTTTCATAATATAATCTTATGGATTCTTATAGGTTATATTTATTTTCTAGACGTCGATGTCATTGTTTGGGTTGTCATTGATCTTCTTTCATAGAACTTCTGTCATCGATCTTCGGTCTCAAGTCGGTTAGCCGTAAATGTTCGTGCCCGTAGCAGAAAAGAAAGAAGAAGAATGGTCTTTTTTGATTACTTTCGTTGGATTTCGTTCTGTCAAACGGGATAGCATTTATGGTTCTGACCAATGAGAGGCTAGGAATTCAAAACTGGCGCTGATTTCATACAAGATGTGCAGTTTTTTTGGCAATTTTTGAGATTCTTTTTTCGGTGTGTTTAACCGGAAATTAACCCTTTTGGGGAATCTACGTAAGTGCCGTTGGGGCCGAGTTCTAGTCACACCCATCGTTTGTGGTTTTTGGAGTCTTTATGTGGGGATTTGTGCCGACCACCAGGAGAGTGACATGCGGTAGGAACGCCGCCATTTTTGTCCTGATGTCCTGTTAGTCCTGTTTGCTGTTTTGGCTATCTTCTAGGTTTACCCCCCTTCTCAGAAGGTAAGTTATGACTTTTGAACCAGCAATGATATCGATCAGGTTGAAAATATACCTACTTCATTTTTTTGGTTTTTTCTTTTGCACATGTTCTCTCATGAGGCTATTTTTTTGTTAGGGTGTTAGGGTGCAGCTTAGCCCTTATCATCAGACACCTGGCAATCGACAGACATCCACCGGATGAGGACCAGTAGTAGCCGGTAGAGGCTGGCGACCTGCTGAGCTGCATCATCGACCCCTGGCTGACCTGAGAGGTTGAGCCTTCTTCTTATCTTCTCTTCGTTTTGCTGAGCTGTTTCCTGTCTGTTTCCTGTCTGCTTCCTGTCTTCTTCCTGTCTTCGTTTTTGCTGTCTTCAACTACATCAAGTGGACCTTGGATAGAGGCTACATATATGGACCATTGGACCTTAACACCAGGTTTTTTACACCTTCAGTGTTCTCTTACTTTTTGAGATTTATTTATAGCTAATTATTCATATTAGTATTTATCATACCATCATTTTTGTTAATAACTAATTATTGATACCACATATCATACCACCGTGATAATTTTATAAACTATAATCTTAAGAGCTCTTGTGAAGCTCTCACATAGTACTATGTGACAGCAGATTCAGTCACAGGTTTATTTCTTACCAATATACCTCATTTTGGTTATTTTGAGAGGTATAACACCCGGTATATAAATATATGTATCTTGATATGATATATTATTTAATATTGTTATATATATTATATGTGGTAAATATATTATAATATATAATATGTAATGTTATAATGTATTGTGTTATATATTATATCTATTATTTAATTGATTTAACTATTACTGATATGATCTATTACTCTGGTCCATAACATTTTTGCCTTGTTAATTTTGGTGTCTTTATTATATTATTGTATGTGATATGTTTTTTATTCTCCTATTTGCCCAACCCAGATTTCTAAGAAAATTTAATTCTATATCATTTCAGGTATTTGTTGAATTCTCCAAATATAGTATAGCAATTATTTAAATTGAGTGGCGCCCTTTTGAATTTGAATTTTCAATCTTAGAGCCATAAACAATTCGAACTCACTTATCTGTTCTCCAGCGAACAGCTGCCGTCAGCACATTATGTTCTATTTTTTTATTTCATCTTGTGAATATAATAAAGTAGGCCACAATGGGTTCCTGGGCACACAGGGATAAATGAAAACGAGGTAGTTGATGGGACCATAGTGGAACCAAAAAGCCAGTTAGTCGGGTTGCCAATTGCCGAAGCGAAACATGAATTAAAACCAATCCTTGAGCAAGAACATATCGCTCAGTGGAATGCAAATACTGGCTGCAGAACATCAAGACAGCTAATGAAAAAACTTCTCCAAAAGAGGGCAGACGCACTTTGGACGATGAACCGGAGTAGACTAAGCAGCACGCTTGGCCTGCTCACTCGCCATATCGCACTAAGGACGCACCTCTTCAAACTTAAGCTGACGGCTGAGAAAAACTACCAACTATGCGGCAAAGAGGAAGAGAGCAGCATATATGTACATTTTGTGTTGCTGCCCGATGCTAGCCGTGTACAGGTATCAACCCTGAGGCCGCATGATAATGAATCCCAGTGATTTAAATGAGTCAGGGCCAACACCAACCAGCGGACTGAAATTCTGATGCCCTGGGGACACAGAGGTAGTCACAGATGATCAAAAGATCTAGGTGACATAGGTGCCTATACAAATGGCCCAACCGCAAGAATGTAATGAACATGTTAAAACTTATTAACCACCTACACAAATTTTAAAAATTTAAATAACGATTCCTTGCTTCTGATACGTTATAAGAAAGTAATTTATAACTTTTAAACAAAACGAAACATCTCATTACGAAGCTATAGTAAAGCACTAGATAAATAATAAATCTAAACAAATAAATCAAAAGTAGAGGTCAAATTGAGTAACCACCTTGGTTATAAAAACGTCAAAGCTGTAGTAGAAGGATACTCGAGGAAAAACATTCGCTAGGGTTGGTAAGGAAATCACTTAAAACATTTTCTTAATCAAATAAAATTATGTACGATTTTGCAGGCGATTTAATAATGCCGTCAAAGAAGGGTATTTTTATACAAATGTTCTTAATTTGTGAAGTAGGTGAAACGTGGGAGGTTCATAGGGGTGAGTTTTATTTTGTGTCAGTTTTGTAGTATAAAAATATAACTTAAAATCTCTGTTTATTTAAAAGCATTTCTTAATCTCAAAGTTCTTGTTTTAGAATCAATAGATTCTGTGAAAGAAAATAAAATACAATATCATGATTTTTATTCTTTATTAACTAATAAACTACATTCTGAGAGTGAAAACAGTAAAGATGGAAAATGCAAGAATAAAATACGATTTATAAAAAATGTTGAAAATGACGGCCTTCAGTCAAAATTAAAACTTAATTCCTTTTAGGGATGATATCTCGAAAGTAGGTGAAATTAGAAACATCCTGAATGTCAAATATAAAGGAAATGCACTCAAAAAACAAAAAAATTAAAATAAAATAAATTACGTGAGCAGTTTAATTTAAAAATTATTAATATAAATTAATTAAAATTTTAATTCAATTTTAACTTTTTCTGCTGTCTGTATTTTAAATTTTATATTTGCATATTATGCTAAAAAAATCTATTAGTAAATATCTAATATCATCCGGTTGAATATATTTGATTATTCTATCCATACTTGCTTCGTTTCCATTCATAACTAGCGGACAATATTCTGAAATAAGATACTTTTTTTTTATTATTTCCTAATTTTTCAACTTCGATTGTTCGGTGAAAACATTATTTTAAATAATTTAGTACCTAAGCATTAAAGATGCATATTTCTAAATATTGAAATAAAATAAATCTATTAAAAATAAGTCATTAAAATTATCTTAATTAACTATTGTTCTTTTGTTCACATTGAAATGAAATTGAAACTTTAATTTTTTAGTATTAAATTAATTATGCTACTCTTACCCAAGCAAGGCAATTTTTGTTGAATGCGGCACTTAATTAATTTTTGTACTGCATACTGCTCATATTTTACATCACCAAGTAAATAGTTTGGTGTAACTAAAAAAAAAAAACAGTAAAAAAAATTTCTGTACCACGATAAACTTCATGTCGTCATTCTTGTCCCAATACAATAACAATGTAGCAAAAATTTTTGTTTAGGAATAACTGAGCTGTAATTAAAGTATCATTACGAAGTAAAATTCAATATTGTTTTTTAATTTAAGTTCAAAGCACTTACAAATACAATAGTTCGAGTAGTTACCACAGGGGTGGTGTCATATGTTGAATAACAACGCAGTGCTTTGTCGTTTTATTTCTTTATGTTTGTTATTACTTATTGTTTTTTTTATTAGTATAGGATCATTTTTTTATTAGTTTCACAACAGGAAACAACGCTTACATTATCTAAAACATTCAAACAGCATTGTATTTCTATAAATACCTATTACAATTATAAAAAAAAAAGATTACATGGGTACGTTAAAATGTTATTAGTTTTTTTTTTAGAAAACCAATCTTCAAATCAGGTCGAGTACAACATTATAAAATATTACCTTAATGATTTAGTGACTGCGTTTTCCTTTAAATCATTTTAAATATCAGAATTTGTGGTATGCTTAAATTTTTTTATTTAACAGAAAAAAATGTCTTAGCTGTTAAAGCAGGGATTCCCAAAGTAGTCGATATCGACCCCTTGGGGTCGAATTCGAGTGAAATAAAGGTGTAAAAGAAGATGTGGTTACAAAGATAGATAAAGAAATGCTTAGATGGTTTGGAAACGTAGAAAGGATGGATGAAGGAACATTGTCGAATAAAATGTTATAAGGTATGTGTGAATGAACAAGTCGGCAGAGATCGACCTCGGCGAACATATCTCAATCAGAGCAACATTGTTTTGAAGAAAGGCCAGGTCAAGAGTACCAACAACCGACGGGTATGTATGAGAGCACTAATAAAGGAAAAGGAAGCAAAAGATGTGTGTAAGAGCCGTAGCAAGTGGAAGAAAGTGGTCTCTGTCTACCACTATGGAAAAAAGGTGTTACTATACGTATGCATGTATATAAAGAGTTCACAAAAGGACCGTTACCAAACTTTATTAAGTATAAAAACCTGTAGATAGATGGTTGGGCTACCAACGGGAAATTATAGACTCAAGGACATAAGGAACTACCAGTTCTGTAGAAATCAACAATGCACACACCTACTAGATGTATATATGTAATTACCACAACTTTTTTTTTGTTATTTTCAAGATACTGTATAAGTTGTGTTACATGTACCAACTTGTTATAAGAATGACTAATATTTTAGTAGGAAGTAGGATCTATTAAATTTACAAATTCCTCGATGGATAAAAAATCAGTAACAATATCACAGCCATGAAAGAATACAATGTGATAATACAAGAAGAGTTGATTATCAGCACAGACGAAGAGCTTAAGCAGAAGTTCAACCATCCACGAACACGGAGATTTAAGGCTGCAACTCACCAATATTGAACCGGATTTAGCTAGATTCGTAGAAAGTCACCAGATTCATCCATCACACTGAATTTTTTATTTTTTTATCTTTACTTTGCGATTTTAATGTTTTTTTCAAAAAATAATTACGTAATTTATTTTAATAATTATTAATTACACTTAATATTTACTGAATTTTATGTCTATTTTTTTTGTTAAACTTTAAAGAGAAAATGATTTTAAGTTTACCTATGTAACCAACCCAAAAAAATTTAAATTGTTGAGTATTTTGTGTCAATAGGAAAAAAATTACAGATAGGCTTTTTAAAGTAATTTAGCTATAAGGGTCTGAGGCATCAGTTTATTTTGAAAAAGGGGTCTCTTGTCCAAAATAGTCTGGGAATCCCTGAGTCAAGGCGAGTTATTGCAGCAAATAAAATAAAATAAGGAATAAAATAAAATAAAATGAAAAAGATAAACATGCCCAAAACTATGAAAGCGTTTATACAAGAAATAAGATAAAATAAAAATAAGAACAAAAGATGGCCAACTTTTATTTTTTTGTCTTATTTTATTTTATTTTGTTTAAAAGCTGATAATGCGCGTGACCCAAATCTTTTCTGTTCTAAATGTTCCGAGTTTACATTCAATCTAACCTAACCTAATAATATTATTTGTGGAGTTATTTTTAAATTTCCTTCTATGGCCCGTATATTTATTACTTAAAAGCTTCCATCTGTGTTCAGAAGCTTCAGCTACAGAAAAAGTGATTTAAAAAACTTTTAAGTCTCTGATTTTTTAGCACTTGCACGTGCTTTCTCTATTATGTTGGCAATTGTGAGCAATGAGCAAAACTTTTTCTTTCAGTCGACTGTTCTTGTATTTTCCATCAGTTTTTGCATATAACTGAGGAAAGGTCGATACCTGCTCTATCCATTATAATTTTTTTAATAGGAAATGGATGGTAGATATATAGTTGAATAATTTTAGATGATGATAAAATTTAAAAAAATCCGTATTTGAAATAAAATAACAAATCAATTTGAAAATTATGTACTGTTATGCACAAAACACAAAAGTCATTGTCAATAAAGCTGCGATTTCATCGGTTCATTCTTATTACTTATTTTATTTTAGTTATCTGTATAAACCAATGTTTTTTGCACTCATTCCTTATTTTATTATATGTGCTGTATAAACTCGCCTTTAATGTAACTATTATATTTATATACATATTTTCAAATCACGTTACACTTGGATAAACATAAACATTTTCGAAATACGAAGGTATAATTCCAGGAAAATACGCGGTATATCTAAGTAACAATAACTTGAATACATATTTTTTGAATTTTTTTAAATAAATCTTTTTAATGATTCAGAATTAAATTATTCTTACCAAGGTAAGCGACTGGAGCAAATATTAGAAGCATGCACACAATCAGCATCATTTTTTTATATTTTGATAAAAAATAATAAATTAATTACATTATGTATGATATCGTTATATAGCATAATTTATGACGGATTTAAATTGAAAGTTATGTAATAACAAAATTTTGTAGTTATTTATTTATTGTTTTAGGTAATTAAACAAAAGTAATTAATGTTAACAATTTATTTTTTAGAGAAATGGAATAGTTTGCATCTGTTACAGGTTGAATGCTAAAGATAGAAACGCTTCTAGTATCTTTTACTTTATTTAACAATAAAATACCTAGATACTTTCAATAATTACTTTATAATTTAAGCGAGTAAAAAACTAAATTTTTTAAAAAATATTTTAATAAAAATTTGTAACAATTAAATTATGTCAGGGTATTTAAAATTATACAAATTTATTGTTTGTGATTCTGCTACAATATAAAAAAAAATTTAATGTCGAATTTATCACGTACACTTCATGTGTAAAAAATATTTCTTTCTAATCTAGTCACAGGCCCTAAATGTTTTAAATTAATGTATAAAAGGGTATTTCAATTTTTTTGTTAATTTTTACTTTTCCGAACCGAAGGGTGAAAAAGGAAAAGTATTAGTTAACCCCCAAAAATCAAAATCACCAAAACCATGTGCGCTGTACGTTTCATGGCTCCACGCGTCGAATGGCACCATTTTCAACGTGACGGTTGTTTTAAATTGTGTGTGTGCGTGTTGGAAAATCTTGTGGGCACGATATCTTGAGGCAGAGAGGCAGTAGGTCACTAAAACTTACAAAGTAGAAGTTTTGCTCGAAGGACAAGACCGAGTTTGAAGATGGGCCATAACGGTACATTCCTTCAGGTAGTTGCCGTACAAGGTGATCCCCAAATTTACCGCATTTTGTACTTTTCGCAGGATAACTTCAGATGGAGAGCTAAGGCGATAAAACTTTCAGGTATTTTTTTTTCCGAAGAGTAACTATATTAAATAGAAAGAAGACCTCGGTTTGAAAAAGTTAGTTTTCCTACGGCAATACTGTTTATTCAAGTTATTTTCGAAGATCTAAAATTAAAACTGGATTATATACAGGACAAAGTTTTGCTAAAAAATTTCAAAAGTATTAAAATTTCTATATACCTAAACGTATAAAGAAATAAAAACCAATAAAGCAACAAAGCATTCTTGCCTGTATAAACAACAAGTGTAAATCATAAAATAATAAATCCCATTTTGGCAATTAAATTTAAAATATGTTATACTTATGGTGAAAAACGTAGTTACAGGTTAAATCTAGTAAGAAACTTTTTAAGTTAAGATTTGTGTGTATAATGCAACAATATGAATTGTAGACTTTTTTTATCGTAAATGAAAAATATTCTTTCGCCAATAAATTACTTGCTCTGATTCCTAACTCAGTGTTTTTTAAAAAAAGTACATATAGCCTACACCCTACAGCAAATTTTATTATTTAACCCCTAGAGTAATAAATTGATCTTATATATTTGATTTATACAGATATGAAAAAAATATTTGAGAAACATAGAAATTTTAATGAAAAAAAGTGACCTGGACGGTAGTACCTGGTCGACCAGCGAAGAATATAATAAATAATCAAGTAATAAACAACACAACTCTAACTTAAATTGTCCCCTTTTCTTCGACATGTGTTTGCAACGTTACTAATCAGTATTAAACTGTTAGTGACGGTGTGTACGTCTGACTTATTAGGAAGAGATTAAATAATTTTTCTTCTTAAAATGTGTACATATTTACCGTAACGGATTTGAAAATAAAATAAATATTCTACAACTATATGTTTGTAAAAACCAAGGTAGTATTTGTAATATAAAATCATATCTAAAAATAAATATTTTTTTTTTTGAAAAAAAAAGATTTTAACCTAACAATAAAACTGCTTAAAAACATCATGGTAAATGTAATTTATTTTATTTGTAATACAACAATTTTTTATTTAAAATCATCTCCGCATTACATCATTTGATATTTTCCATTATCACGCTGACATATTTCAACAAACAGGCAAAAGTGAATTTTCTTACGTGTGAATATTTAAAATCAGTTTTATGGAAGAAATCGTCTAACTTCTTTGATTGATTCAAATAAATTGCTAGTGGACAGTACTCTAAAAAAAGAAATGATGCTTACTATAATTTTTTATATTCATGTTCAACAAATATAGAACAAATTTAAAAAAAAAAACGTTATTCTTAATAATATATTCTGCTTTACCAGGGAAAAGGTTCGCAGCTGGACTGTAAGAACTACCGAAGTATAAGTTTATTCAGCATAGTCAGCAAACTGTATGCAAAGATATTAATTAAAAGAGTAGCGAATAAAACTGAGAAAATGATATGGGATGTGCAAGCAGGATTTAGAAGAGGAAGGAGATGTATGGATCAGGTCTATTCATTACGAGGTATGGTCGAAAAATTCTTGGCTATTGCGATTTTATAGACTTGGAAAAGGCCTATGACAAAGTGGTAAAGAGTAAATTGTGGTCGACATTGTCTATGTATGGGGTGAGCGGTAGTTTAATAAAATTTAATAAAAGAAGAAAGCATGACACACTGTGAAGTTTTGATTGAGGAAGAAAGAGTGAAACAAGTAAATAATTTTGTGTACTTGGGTTTAAAGTTTACGAGAGATGGAAAGTATGACAGTGACATTGAGCGAAGGGTGTTAGCAGGAAAACAAATGAATGGGGCACTGCATAGCTTTATGAACAGCCAGAAAGTGGATGAAGGAAGATTGACGAAACAAATTTATGAGGCGAGTGTGAATGCACAAGTCGGTAGAGATCGACCTCGGCGAACATATCTCGATCAGATCAACATGCCTACCCCTACGGAAAAAGGCGTGATTATATGTATGTATGTATGTATTGTGCAACTAGTGCGTTAAGTTGGCGATTGCTTACGAGAGCAAAGTTAAGTGCACGAATGCGGAGGTCCAGACCAAAAATATTACCTGAAATAAAAATATTAATTTTGTTATGTCAACTTGACAGTTGTGCGTTCGGCTGTTAACCAAAAGGTTGGTAGTTCTAATTTGCGTGCGACAAGGATAGTTTGCGTGTGCTAAGTATAATATGCGTGCGCAAAGTAACACTCAAATGACGTAAGCCAAGTAAATTTGTCGCACTCAAATGACGTAAGCGATGAAGAAATTGTGAATAAAATTATTTATCTGGGAGCTCACATAAATAAAGATGGAAACGCATCTATAGAGATTGAAAGAAAAATGGCTCTTGTCAAAACCGCCATCACTAAGTTGAATAAAATTTGGAGAGACAAGCATATAACTCCAACAACAAAACGTAGATTTGTCGAAACTCTTTGTATTTCCGATTGCGCTTTATGGAGCTGAGGCATGGACCTTAAAGGCTTTCGATTCTGCTAAACTGGATAGTTACGAAATGCGCGTTTGGAGACGGCTCTTAAGAATTCCTTGGACCACTCATAGAACGATTACGTCAATATTGGAAGAGCGAAAATTAAAGATAGACTGTCAACCATAATAAGGCGAAGAATTCTCAAATATTTTGGACTTGTGATCAGAAAATGTGATGTAAATCTTAAAAAACTTGTAATACAAGAAAAAGTCGAAGGAGTAAGACCTCGGGACGCACACCCAAACGCTTGTTGGACCAAGTGAAGTATTTTACAGGGAAACCACTACAAGAAAGCATAAGATGCGTTCCAGATAGAGACAAATAGAAAGGAATTGTAAACACCATAACGAGAACGACAAACATAAGGTCACGACACTTCAGGATGTGAAGTAAACGACTAGAGAGAGAGAGAGAGAGAGAGATGAAAAAACAATATTTTTAACATATAATAATACCCACAAAGCTTATCTTTATTGTTTATTACATAAAAAAAATTACCAAAACACTTTATTCTATTTTCACTAAGACAGAGTATTAAGTTTTTTACGGTTTCATGCACCTCCTTATAAATTTCTTCGTTTGAAGCTTTATTCTCATTGTTATAATTATAGCTGGTTTCATTACCATCAGTGGCGTTGGATGTGGCTAAAATGTTTTGTATATAGTGGTTATTTTTGATATTTACAGGAAGCAGTACTCGTATTAACTAAATTTAACAGCAGCTATTTTAAAAATGTTTACACATACAGGGTGATTGATTGGTGTGATAAAGCTCAGTAGCTCTCTTATTATAAGAGATACAATAAAAAATTGCGTATAAAAATTGTGGGCAGCTTTTAGCTTCACATTTAAAACTTAGTTACAATGTTACAGGGTGTTCCATAACGCGGTGCCAGATCAAACTTATATTTTTTTTTTAAATGAAACACCCCGTATTTTACCTTAGGTGTCCAATATTAAAGAATAGATACCAGCGGATCAACTAAGGACATGATATAGGGCAGCGGCTATATTATTACTATCTTAGAGTCCAAGGGAGCTTACTTCCTTGTATTCAAACTAGACAGGTGCGGTTGGTTTGTTTTAAGCCAGCCAAGCCTACCGCGATCATCAGGCTTTGTTCAAGGTGTCATGCGACCCGTGCCAATAGATGTATGGTATCTGTGTCTGCCCCAAACAGATATCGCTAACGGAGCCTATGGGATACCGGGCAACCTCCCAGTGGTATCTTTGCCGTGCTGCGGTAATACAAAGCTCTTCGCAGTCGAACATTTTCTCTAGCTACTCGTAGAAAAAATTATGAGTAACAACACAAATAAAACAGACATCTGCGACGAAGGCAATCTTCACGCTGGAATTACTTTAATTATTTAAAAAAAAATTAATCATGGTTGACAATACTTTTTAAAAAGAGATATTTTAGAAAACAAAAAGAGGAATTGGAGAATTTTAAACTTGTGTCAGTATTGAGAGAAAACATTAAAGAAGCTTTAACAGTAAAAAATTATTGTTAATAATAATCAAACAATAACAATTGAATAGTTTCACTAACAAATGATTAAATAATTGTTATAAACAATTGAAAATAGCTATCGCTTATAAAATGATAAGAAAAAGTTTGAAAGAATACGATTGACATAAACAGAATATTGTAAATGACAATTATACTTTGTTATAAACAAATTAAAATCGTATTTTATAATAATTTTAATATTAATAATAATAATCATTATAACAACAAAACATATGGTATTTTTTTATCTTTCCATTGGGAAGTTAGTCGTGTGGACCTCTCTAGTCGCACCCAGACCACTGATATTGTTAATTGTATTTCTGTTTTTATGGTTTATATATTTTTTTTGTTTTTAATTTCTAATAAAACTATTAGTAGCTTTGTCATAATTCCATTTTAGATAAACTTATATGGTTTAGGAGCCATAGATTATTAAATATCCATTGTTATATTAATGAGTTAGTTTTATTAAATGATTGTTTTAATAAATTTTATATTCCAGTTAATAAAATGAGCAATTTATAAAAAAAAACGAAATTTATTACTATTTGATTTAACGCGATTGGTAATAACCTCTTTGTTTAATTACTTTTTAAAAAAAGAAAAAAAAATTCTTACCAACGTAAAAGAGAAAATATATTAAAATACTGCACAATATTATTTTCATTTCTGTATAATAGGCTGTAAAGAAGTAAATTCAATTTTACTTTAATTTATTTCTTAAAATCATTATTAAGACGTTACGTGTTTTTTTATCACAAAAGACAATATCCAATTATAATTTAATTATTTTATTCGCATTTTGTGGGATGCAAAAAAGATTTTAATAAATACAATGAAAAACACTTCATTAAAAGCTACTTAAATCTAATGATAGATATATATTATATTTTGTGAAGTGGAATTATTTTTAATTTAAAAATCATTCAATGCAAACGTTTTCTGGAACATTGAGAGGCCCAAACCGTTTAAAATATTTTTTTTATTGAAACTATTTACCTACTATTTATGATATTGATTTTGTGTACGACTACTTTATCTAAAACAAACGATTTTTTATCTCCAAAGGTGTTTACGTCAAACATCGAAGAAAAAACTCTTCGGGTAACTGACATGCTATCTAAAATAAATAAATACTCTAGTCGCATTTCGTTGCATTATTATTTCTCTGTAAGTAAATAATTCTATAAAAATAGATAAGATGCAAGTGCCGGAATCGAAGCAAAATCATTCGTGCAAACCGTTTATAATCCAAAAGTAATTTAAGATCGGAAATGCAATATATTTTGTCATAGAACAGCTAACCAAGTATCGTATTACAATCATAAATTGCTGTGATAATAAATTTTACTACATAATCCTTTTAATACAATATTAGCAAATATACCCCAACTGTCAACGATTTCTAGAGTTAAATACACAAATTTTCAGCGCAGTCAAGTATTGGAGTCGTAATCTCTGGTTAATCCAAACCATAATTAAATGTATTAAATCAGTATTAAATTTTATTTGAATATTAATATATTGTATTGAAAATTATTATAAATATTGTATGCAGAGAATAAACGTTGTTAATTTATCAAGTTAATTAGTTGGGGCTGATGGACGTAATTTTTTCAAATATTTGTTTAATTTTCACATAAAATATGAATAAACAAACGTACATAATTTTCGAGAATTACACTTTTTGAGAGTAAATTACATCCCATCAAAAACATAAATGTGAAATGAGAGCCAAGTTCAATATTATGATATACGCCTTGGTTGTTGTCAACGACAAAAGAAGTGAGATCTAAATGGGTGCCAAGTTCAATGGTCAGTTCTGAAATTTATTTATAACAACATAAAATATTTTGTAACAACTTAAAATATCATTTGTTCTAATCATTTTGGATAATATATTGAAGCCTAACGTCTGGCCAAGTCAGGGCGGTATAACGTGCGCAAAGTCGGGGCGATATAACGTGCGCAGGTGGTTGTACTCTACAATAGAGCTTACTTGTGCCTTGATTTGACTTAGATCTAAATTAAAAGATGTACTTCATTTAAAGTTTTAACTCTGGAGAGTCCAACGTAGGCCTGCCCTTTACTAAATATCATGCACCGTGATTCGAAATACTTATTTTATTTAATTATTTATAAGTATTGATCTTACACTATAGATGTGCGCTAAATATTGAAATAATAATTAATACTAAATTCCAGTTCGACCATACTCTTAGTTATAAGCAGTTATTAGTACTAAAACTGATATGTTTGGATTAAAAAAAATTAAGGGTGGCATTTCACTCGTTATATATTCACGTAAAGACCTTAAAATACACAGAAACACCGATGGTCATCAATTTTGATTACTAATTCTTACATTACAGGCACTATAAGAAAGTGTTCCTAATAGAATCAATTAATTGAAAAATTATAATAAAATGATGAAAATTTATTAGTTTCTGATTTATTCCTTTGTATTTACCGAACTACCTATTTGGATGCCAAATTTAAACTTCATAGGTCATCTGGAACTTGGTTAGAGTTTTGATCTATAGGTCAATCAGTGATAAAAATCACGATTTTTGGACGTTAATATCTGAATAACTATTTAAGATGTGTTTATGAAATTTGAAGTACATATGTATCAATATATGAGTTAAATTTGACATGTTTATGTTAAATAGTTTTTGAGTTATGAGGGAGTCAAAAGTGGCTACAAATGGTTCGTGTAATATTACACACGGTACCGCTCGCCATTCTGTTAGCTTGAACTTGGCTTGACACGCTACTGCGCGTCTAGATACATATATATGTATAGTCACGCCTTTTTTCCGTAGTGGTGGGCAGATACCATTTGCTTTTACTTGCTACGGTTGTTGGTACTCTTGATCTGGCCTTTTTTCAAAACAATGTCGATCTGATCAAGATAAGTTCGCCGACTTCCGCCCATTTACACTCGCCTGATAAATCTTCCTTCATCTATACTCTCTTCGTGTCCAAACCATCTAAGCATTCCTTTATCTATATTTGTTAACATATTTTCTTTCACACCATAGCGTTTTCTTATCTTACTATTTTTCACTTTATCTAACCGAGTGTAAATTAAGTCTTTAAAATAGAAAAGAGGACGTTTCGACGTTTCGCTAAACTTATATCGGAACTCTTCAGGTAGACAGGAATTCATGGTGACTAAATGCATCAACGTTTTTTTCAAAAAAAATTTAAAAAAAAATAAATTACCTTGCACTAAAAGCTCTGAAGTCATACACTTGTGAGTCTAAGCTGACCTGAGAGTGTAAACAATCCCTGAGACAACTGGCAGCAAACAATCAGGTTACTCTGGTGTGGGTTCCAGGTCACAAGAGAGTTAAAGGCAACAAGGAAGCAGACTGCCTTGCCAAAGAAGGGGAAAATACACAATTTTCCTGCTCAGAACCTTTCTGTGGACTCTCCAAAGCCCACTTGAAAGAAGAGGTTTGACGCTGGAAAACAGATGAAATAAAATCACTGGCGTAAAGTACCAGGACAAAGACAAGCGGAAAGGCTAGTAAGCCTTTTGCCAAGGAAAGCTAAACAGCTTCTCGAGTTGGACAAGAAAGACTTGAAACTGGTGACGGGACTGCTCACTGGATACTGCCCTCTGAGGTATCACCTGAAAAATATGGGCAAAACAGAGTGTGATAGTTGCCGTTACTGCGAGAACTTCGCTGAAACTGCAGAACAATTGTTTGTCGAATGCCCAGCGCGGCAAGAGGCTCAAGTTTCTGGAAGGGGCCATTCTAAAGCCCTCCAATGTCATGAACTTAGCTCCCAGGAAACTGATAAACTTTGCAAGAAGTCTCAGAATCCCGGGGATTAAAGGTTATGCACAAAAGATCTGATGGGTCTAAGTGCTTTAGAGGCAGCATAGCCTTCACGACTCCCCCCCCCCCCTCCTTCAAACTACAATCAAGCACATTCTGTACACTGTAAAATTTTACTACCTTTGCTTTGAATTAAATGTAGTTTCAATTGATAAAGAAATAAAAAATAACAATAATTATTTCGGGAGGGGTCACTGCATGGCAGTAGCGCTACATAAAGTACCCCGTCGTAGTGGTTTCACTTGGTTTAGAGTTTTAAGAATTAAAACTTCCTATCGGCACTACCATATAAAGGACTATAAATGATATTTTTAAAGAGCTTAATTCACATATGTATCGAGTCATGATTGAGAACTGCTCAAGATCTTAATACTGCTTTTCAAAGGTTTATTTACAGAGGAAAAAAATATGTTTCTATATTATTAAATCAGAAACTTACATTCAAAACATGCTAGTGAAAATTGGTCACTTCTTTTAATAAATAATTACAAACATTCCATTGCACTTCCTGAAACGAAAAAACCCTTGAAGACAGATAAAAGTTCGTAGCATTAAATTCTAATATCCCATTTTCAAACTACCTGTGCAATAAACTCAAACCTTTAGAATCATTTCGTTTTACGAAAACCCATAATCATAAAACGCTTTCCGTATATCTTCTATTCCACATCAGAGAGAAAAGAATAAATTTCAGACTGATAAGCGCAAAGGCAATACTTTCAACTATTTTCTATGCAGATTGAAACGGCAATAAAAGTGCAATAAAATCCAGTCACGAAAGTTATTAGAAAAGTATAAAACAACTGGAATACGATAAATTTTATTTAAAACATTTTAGGATGCCTAGAGATCCCTAGCAATTAAAAGACGTTGTAGTATTTTTGTTCCAAAACCCAATGTCGATGGTATTATAAATATTTTAACACGTTGAGCCCCGGCGCGGTCCATAGGCCTCACAACCCAGAGCGGGCCTATGAACCGCACGACGTAATTTATTTTAAACCTTTTCCAAAGCACAAGGGAACGCATTTTCTTGGGTTTTACAGTTGGGTTGGACCGTTGGGTTGGTCCTTGAAACATTACCTTACACTTGGGCCGTTTGATTTTTTTGTCCTGATTTTCTACTCCATCGTAAACCCAAAAAGCTTACTTTCATATTTTGGTTAGGTTTTTTCGACATTATTTAAATAAACTTGGATTATAACATAAAATATGTGCCATGTTTACATTACCTGTACATATTTTCATAATTTTTTTTTTATATTTGGGTATTTAAAAAATTACGTTTTACAAACAGAATTTTAAAGATATATTTGACTCATACAATAATAAACTTTTAATATGAATAAATTTTTTATATGAAATAAAATTTTTCAATACACATCGTATACTTTTTTTTATGCTTTTATATAAAAGCATAGGTTCAAAAGATA
Source organism: Agelastica alni (assembly GCA_950111635.1). Lineage (NCBI taxonomy): Eukaryota > Metazoa > Arthropoda > Insecta > Coleoptera > Chrysomelidae > Agelastica > Agelastica alni. The sequence goes on from OX467708.1 coordinate 88,367,063, forward strand.
AAAAAGCGAGAAAAAAATTATTTTGCAAGTTTCATACTGCAAGTAGGGTGTAATTTCAAAGAAAACAAATGTAAAGATTTATTTCAAATGAAAAGTGCAAACAAATTCATATTTTTTGTGTGCGGTCCGAAGGCCCGCTCTGGGCCCTGGGGAAAGTTGTATCGATAAACTTTCCCTCGGGCCCAGAGCGGGCCTATGGACCGCACACAAAAAACACGATTTTTTTGCACTTTTTATTTCAAATAAATTTTTTCATTATTTTTCCTTGAAATTACACCCCATATGGAGACTAAAATAGGGCAAAAAAATTATTGGGCCAGGGGAAATTTCATCGATTTTGGTTGGGGCTCAACGTGTTTTAAACAACAAATACTGCTTTTAATTACCCCCAATTATGTTCATTGATTTTCTTAACATATTCGTAGATAAAAAATATCGTGATAAATCGACGAGCCGCAGGAGGGTAATTGCTAGGAGGCGCAGACGAACAAGTCAAAATTTTATTTCTGCGCATGTTGTCACCTATGACGTAGTTGTTCTATTGAAACGATGTCTATTTCCCTACATGTAATTAAAATTAGAATTTTATTGAGTACTTACACATAAAATTGAAAATTAAATAAACAAGCGTTAATATAGACAATTCAAAAACAATAAAAACACCAGTATTTTTCCCGTTTCACCAGATTCTACACACGCAAAGTAATGAAAATTGTTAGTGTGTCACGAAATCGCAGAATGCGTGCGTGCCCAAACTATTGTATAAGTTTCTTTTTTTCCTTATTATCTTTTGAATCGAGCATGCTTTTTTTGATAGCTGCGGTAAAGTTGTACGTATTTTTTAATCTTTCATCTACATTAACTCAACCCAGTTGTGCAACTTTTGTTATCTGAATAAAACACAATTTTAGCATGGCCTGCTTACAGACCGCACAAAACTTTGTTGGTTATTCGAATAAAAACGACATTTACAAATAATTAAAACGAATCGCTTAAGTGTTGACAAGAATACTACAATAAATGATTTTAACGTTGGAACGTGACAATTTTTCGAGTAAAATACTTAACGTTTTGCCTTCTTTGTCAGGGACATCTTCAGAAATGGCAACGATTCTGTTTTACTATCATCATTGCACACCGTAACTATAGTTACGTATACCCCCAAAGCTTTTGGTACATTTTTGGTGATTCTAATTAAAATTTGGCAGAAGAAGCATAAAAATAGGATTAATGCTGTGCAGATGAGTAGTCTGAGAAGTATAGCCAGAGTGACTCGGTTGGATAAAGTAAAAAATAGTGAGATAAGAGAATGATGTGGTGTAAAAGAAGATGTGGTTACAAAGATAGAAAAAGGAATGCTTAGATGGTTTGGACACGTAGAAAGGATGGAAGAAGGAAGATTTATAAGGTGAGTGTAAATGGACAAGTCGGTAGAGGTCGACCTCGGCGAACATATCTCGATCATGTCAACATTGTTTTAAAGAAAGGCTAGGTCAAGAGTACCAACAACCGATGAGCATGTATAAGAGCCCTGATGAAAATAGAGGAAGCAAAATATGTGTGTAAGAACCGTAGCAAGTGGAAGGAAGTGGTCTTTCCCTCCCCGTACGGGAAAAATGCGTGACTATATGTATGTATGTATGTATTAATTAAAACAAAAAACAGCATTCATGTGTCAGGAATTATTGTTATGTAAATGCCATGCATATATAGTCATACCTACATTGCCTTTAGTCATAAATTATATTTCTTAAATTTTAATTAATGCCAAAGTGGGCAAGGGAAGAGTGGGATCAGTGGTTGGTGACTGGGGTTTGGATGAAAGGAATGATAGGGAAGAAAAGCTGATTCAATACTTTAAGTAAAATAATCTTATAATTGCAAATACGCAAATACTCCCCACAAGACGAATACACAAGACAATAACCATCACATTGTTCGCAATCAAATAGATTTTATTTCCATTAGCCGAAGGTTTAGAAAAGCTATCACCAAAGTAACTACAGTGCCAGGTGCCGATATTGTATCAGATCACAACCCAGTGTGTGCCAGCCAAACCTTAAAGAAAGATCTTTAAGAAAACATTAGACTTATATTACAATAACTAAAAGATGAAAACCCGAGATCACAATACGAAGACCATCTTAATGAAGAACTAGAAAGTTTTATCAGTACAAACGATACTAACAAGCATTGGCTTAATCTTGAAGAAATTTTTAAAACGAAAAGTTCGTCACAAAGAAAAATACAACGGCTAAAAGCGAATGGATGACTGAGGATATCTTAGAATTAATGAAAGAGCGAAGGCAATGTAAAATTCATAACAATCACGAGGAGTACAGAGTTCTTTAAAAAAGAATAAGAAATGAAATTAGAGAACTGGCTACATAAGAAGTGTTTGAAGGCTGAAAATCTTGACAGACTTGGAGATAACTTTCATCTACACAAAAAAGTCAATGAAATTGCCGGACTATACAATAATAGACCACCAAATTATATTAAAATTGAACACAATGAAATACTGACCGAAACAGCAGAACTATTGCAAATTTGAAGAAGATATGCAATTAATTAAGTTCTTCTTCTTTGGAACCTTTTTGGATTTTTTGGAACTTTCATTTTTGGAAGTTTTTTGAAAGCTTTTTCGAAACTTTTCTGTCCTCTTTTTGATCTGGAGGAGATTCCTGCTGATGTCCTTCTCTTTTTGATCTGGAGGAATTTTTTTTTATCTTTTCAATTTTCAGTTAAAAAAAAATTTTTGTATAAATTCGTAAACTGATTTAGACAATCCCAGCAAAAATCCACCACCACCCAGGCAGCTTATTATAAATAATACAGTTATTGAAAAGGTAGAGACAACAACATATTTGGGAAGTACAATCAACGAGTGTTGGGATCATTCTCTCGAAATACGTTTTCGAATAGAGAGGGCTTAAAATGTCGAAATTGTTTAAATGCCACTTTCCTAACTTAACAACTAAAATACGACTTCTTCGATGCTATATGTTTCCTGTGCTCCTATATGAAGTTGAGTCATGGACTGTAACAGATGCAGCCAGTAAAAGGTTGGACGCATTTGAGATGTTGCTGTATCGACGTATACTAAGAATCCCTTGGGCAAGCCCATGTTACAAACAAAAAAATACTCGAAATTTTAAACAAGGAAATGGAGATTATGAGTACAGTCAAAAGTTGGAAATTAAAATACTTGGGACACATCATGAGAAACAGCGAAAGATACGGTCTGTTGCAGCTTATCCTACAGGGACAGGTTCTTGGAAAAAGGGGACCAGGCAGAAGGTGGATCTCATGGCTTAAAAACCTGAGAGCTTGGTTTGCAACCTCAATCACGGGTCTATTTAGGGCCGCAGTTGATAAAATAATTATTGCCAGAATGATCGCCAACGTTCTGTAATGGACAGGCACTGGAAGAAGAAAGAAGTAAAGATAAAATCAATTTCGTAACAAAAGGTTAAATTGATCACGACGCGCTATTGACCTACACGCAAGAAAACGATGAACGCCTACGCAGAAATCTGCACGGCACTTTTAGAAGAAAAATTTTGATTTTTTATTAATCGGTGCACCTATGATCTTTTAAAAAAATTGGTCAGGTGATGATCCCAGACTTTAATCAAACGCCTCGAATATAATTTTTAAATTTTTTTAAAATCTCATAAAGAAACGAACCTATATAAGAAGCAAACAACTTTTGTATCTGTGGTAAAAACTTAGATTACTGAAAATGGATCTATATTTTATATAGTTTAGGTTATTGCCAAATAGCCACATAAAATCGGTAAAAAAGAAGAAAAGTTATGAAAAAAGATAAACGGCAATAAAAATGTCTTTATTTTCGGAGCAGAGTCGATTTGATGTCAAAAAATAAATCTAACGATTATTACAAAGGAATTCTTGTTTGATGTTTTCCTACGTTATGATTTCGTTTTTATCATAAATATTTTTTATAAAGTATAAATTTTTAATTTTTTTTCCAACTTAATATATTAAAATGCGGCTAAAGAAAGATTAAACATCTAATGGCAGTGGTAAGTTAAAAAGTCTTTTGTAGAACTTTCTTTTAGTCTGTTTTTTAAAAAAATAAAGATTATCATTGTTTACATACGATCTTTAAGACCGAACAATTTGAGTTCTTTAATTAAGTGGTAGGTAATGAATCGAAAAATGCAGCAATCATTTTACTATTATGATATGATGTACAATTACTATAAAAACCCAAACACAGACTGAAGGAACATTACTATCCCAACATTCGTCTTGGGAATATTCATACGGTAAAATCTCTACTTGGAGGACCAATAAAAACTAGAAAGAGTAATGGCAAAGGCATGACGTAGCAGTTTGTCGCATCTGTTGCAAACCACTGCGTATATATTTATAAGGGACAATTCAGAGAAAATCACATTATAATGTCTAAGACAAAGTGTTTTATGCACGGAATGGTCGAAATTGGATAGCAGAATGTTCCTTTTGCGCTCGAAGGAGTTTGTCTGCTACATTTTCTGGTAAGAGATATATGTTACGATCCCATTTTACTTCGTTTTTGGACATTTATGATGTAAAATAATTAATAGACTCCTTGTTTTACGTCTCGAACACAATTCCTCGGTAAATTTAATACGAGTAGTACATAATAATTGGACAAACATTTTATTTAAATAACCAATACAAAAATTAGATAAACATTCTTTCAGTAGAGTCTGTATAACAATAAATGCAACTCATTGGCTGGGTCTTAAAGACTTAATGGTGAACCATAAAGCCCCTTCACACGGTGCTGGATTTTGTACTTGCTCGCTTGCTCGAAGTCTTGCAGGCAGCTTTATACGCTTTGACCAATCGCAGGGTTACATTTTATTACGTAATATAGTCGTTTGCACATGGTATTGTTTAAATAATGAATAGTGATGGGGCTAAAAATTATAAAATTTAAATGTTTTATTACATTAAAGAGTGAAGGATTTCAATTAAAAAGTATAAATAATCTGACACATACTGTATTAAGTTCTCGCAACGAAGACGTAAAAAAAGACATATTTAACTACTTTAAGAATTAATAGTTAAATATAATATATATATATATATATATATATATATATTTAAATATTTAAAAGAACCGTAGCAAGTGGAAGGAAGTGGTCTCTGCCTACCCCTATGGAAAAAAGGCGTGACTTTATGTATGTATGTATGTTATATACGCCTCGGTCGTCCAGGCTGAGGTCTATGCCATACTGAGATACGATACGCACTTGAAAGAAAACAGAGTGACCAACAGTAAGATTAATATTCTCACTGACAGCCGCGCGAACATTGGGGCCCTCGTGAGTTACCCCACAACATCATCGGTGGTGTGGTACTGCATGCAGGCACTTACTGAGTAAGTGACGGTAAACAAAGTCACTCTAACATGGGTTCCTGGGCACACAGGGATAAATGGCTATGAGGTAGCCGATGAACTGGCAAAAAATGGTACCCTTGTGAAACCAAGAAGCCAGCTGGTCGGATTTCCAATTGCCGAAGCAAACAATTTATTAAAATTAATCCTTAAACAAGAACATATTGTTTAGTGGAATGCAAATATTGGCTGCAGAACATCAAGACATCTGATGAAAAAACTTCTCCAGAATAGGGATGACGCACTCTGGACGATGGACCGGAGTAGGCTAAGCAGCACGCTTGGCCTGCTCACAGGACTAAGGGCGCACCTCTTCAAACTTAAGCTGGCGGCCGAAAAAAACTGTCGACTAAGCGGAGAAGAGGAAGAGAGTAGTATACATATTCTGTATCACTGCCCAATGCTAGCGGTGTACAGGTATCAAACCTGGAGCAGTATGATAATGGATCCGAGCGATCTAAATGAGACAGGGCCAACATAAATCCTGCGGTTCGACAAAACCAGCGGACTGGCATTCTAATGCCCTGAAGACACAGCGGTAGTCACAGAGGATCAAAAGATCTAGGTGACATAGGTGCCGATACCAATGGCCCAACCGCAAGATTGTAATGTAATGTAATGTAATAAGCTAACAGAACAACGAGCAAGCAAATAAGCATCGTGTAAAATGAAACTAGCAGCGCTACCTGTCAACCTCCAAGCAACATTTCATTCACGACAGCCTGCAACCGAATCTAGCAAGCGAGCAAGCTCGAAATCCAGTAGTTTGTACAAATGACAAAGCAACTAATTGATTTACCAATAATTGTCGTTAGATGATGCTGTTAAACAATTCAATGTGGGATTTTAAAATTAAAATTATTCTTAAAAATAACCAATTACAAAAAAAGAGGAAACGAACAATGATGAGCCTTGTCTTCAACGTCACAATTTTAAAATTATGATTCGCGGAAAACTTAAAGAGATAAATAGACATTCTCGTTTTATTTTATAGCCAATAGAAATGACTCTTTTTATACAACTAATGTCTCTTACAATCACGAAACATGAAATATCACTATCAACATATTCTCCCATGTCTTGTATACTATTGCCAAGTTGCTGAAAATCTCATAAAACAGTTCTTTAGAGGCAATATTTTAAGTTGGTTCTCGAAATTTCCAATAATTTACGTTGGAGTATGTCTGCGAAATGGCAACGTATTTATTTATCAACTCGACTTTACTGGTTTTTATTATCTTTTTATTTTTTTTCCAACGCCTTCTTGGCAGTCATTACGTATACAACAATATTAAACTCATGAAAATTGTAAAATCTGCTGCAATAGTTTTTACATTTACGTCATACGTATATGTATACGTGTCATTATAATTAGAGTCGTGTTGGAAATTTGGTTACTTTAAATAAGTGGCATGACGATTTCGCTTTAAACTGATCTACAATAAACAAACACTAATATTGACCAACACGAATTAAAACCGTCACGGCCATTACCACTAAAATATACAGGATAGATATAGATGTACCATTTAATAGTAATTTGTGTATTTAACCTAGGTTAATCTTTTTTCCCATTAATGATAACTGTTAACTATTATATTTAATTCTTTTATTTGCAAAATTTTAATAAATTTTCTGAACACAGAAGGGGTCACGTGTTTTGTGACAAAAGAACTCCCATAACGTTTCGAACACCTGACCATTCAAACAATAAACAAATGTGATTATAATACTACATGGACTTGTGCACAATGTTACATAAATTGGTAATGTGTTACGATATCAGAATTTAAAAAAGCAATTGCACGCACATGATAACACATGGCGTAAAGCGACGGGAGCTTAGATTATAGCAAGAATAATTTTTGCTTCACATCCTATGATTGTTTTTCAAGATATTCTTCATTAATATATACCGGGTGTTTGTAAATAAGTGCGACAAACTTCAGGGGGTGATTCCGCATGAAAAAATAATGAAAACATCATAATTTAACCGATATTCTGCCCAAAAGAGTATTTTCATTCTTAGAGCAACTTCATTTTACTCCTGAAACTGTCAAATGTCACCTTTAAAAATAAAAAAAAAAACTCTTTTCTTTGTCTCGATCTAATCTTTCCTCTATTTCTAAAAAGATGTTGTAATGCTCTCGCTCATTCTTTGTCTATAATAATGTCCTTGTCTTTTAATACACACATACTACCCCCTATCTGGAAAACGGCCTCAATAACCCCCATTTTTAAGAAAGGCAATAAACGTGACCCCAATAACTACCGCCCCATTATCCTTACACCTATCATCTGTAAGGTTATGGAATCCATAATTTGATAATTCTTATGCAGACGATTTAAAAATATTCTCAGATTCATCTCTTCACATAAATCTTCAAGAACACTTGAATTTGATCTCTAAGTGGTGCTCAGACTGGATGCTACCTCTTAATTCAGATAAGTGTGTGGTTCTTTACATCGGCAAAAAGAATCCGCGACATAAATATTTCTTTAACGGTCACGCCTTAAATGAAGTAAGTTCTTAAAATGATCTTGTTGTTATAATTACTACAGATTTGAGCTGGTCTGAACATGTTGTAAATATTACCAACAAAGCAAAAATTAGGCTGTACCTCTTCAGCAGGTCTTTCGCAAACGTGTCATTGCATAGTTCCGCTAGTTTATATAAAACTTAAATTCGTCCAATTATGGAATATTGTGGAAATATTCACTTGTAGGACAATGCAACATTTTTTATGTAATGGTATTTTCTGAACATGGAACTGTCTATCTGAGGATATTGTAACGGCACCATCCGTTAATATTTTTAAGAACAGACTGGATGCTTTTCTTTTTTCTAATTAATCTGTTTTTTTAATAATTTTTTTTCTAATTAATTTAATTTTTGCTATCATTGTATAGTGTAATTTAGGGCTTATGGATCTTAGGGACCCTGCCCGTATTTTATTGTAATAATAATAATAATAAATAATGAATTAAGTACTTGACGAACTAGTAAATACCACAAGCTAAGGCATTGTCACGATGATGCAACGTCTTCTGTTGACTTCTTTCTAACGAATTGTTGTATTTAAGTTATCTTTAACTATTCTTAACTATCTTTCACTTAATTAGCGGAACGAGTGTGGCAATCTCACGAACGAAAAAAACGTATTTCTTCTCGAGTAGGAAATGCAATTTTTTCTACGATAGATGTTGTTTATAAAATACTGGATTACAATTTTTAGAACTTTATTTATTTATAACACAGACTTGATAATAATACCGGGTACTACATAGGTATAATGAGGAGTGACACATTATCTTTCGTGATGAAATTTTATTTATAAATATAGAAAGTATAATTGTTGAAGTTGTTAATAGTTGGATGTTGAATTTGTGTGCTGACTTCTGTGGTACTTGTCGAATATATGACTGCCGAAGAAGTTGCTGTTGCTACTGCTGCTGCTGTAGACAGGTTTGATGTTATGCTGTCGAAGTCTAATGATTCTTCATTAAAGTTAACTTCAATTTCGTGTAAATTTGTAGTTTTTAATGTATTTATTAATTGGAATATTTTATGTCCTCGTTTTATTTTATTATTTACAAAATCTTCAATGCCTTGGAACATTTCCAAACTTATTGATTCCAATTACTTGCTTTGTACATTTGCTATCTTTTGCTAATTTCGGAAAAATCGGGAAGTTGTATTATTCACGCATGATGGACGAAGTTTTATATTTTTCTGACAAATGTTATAGTAATTGCCTGTAATTGTAAAAGAACGTGGCGTGTAAGTTTTTGTATTGGGTATGGTTACAAGTAACGCTTTTTTCGGATCTACAATATTATTCACTTTTAAATTTCGTAACTCACGTGAACGACAAGCTCCAGAGATACGAAAAATCAGTGCTACCTATAAATAATACAATTCATTACCTACTACAGCGGTTCTCAAACTTTTGTTATTCACGCCCCCCTGTTTTAATTTAAAAAATGTTGCGCCCCCCAATCCGTAGACCTAGGAATTTGGAATAAAATAGGCAACATTGTCTCGTCGAGAGCGCCAAAGATGCTGTCGGAAAGTTAGCGGCGTTCGTGCCACGTATTCAAGCTTCCTGATCTTTCTCGAACTGTCTGAACGCGACTATAAATACAGAAGCGCACATACGGTATTCTCAGTCTCTCAGTGAAGGTGTTTTAACACTAAGCAAGCATTATTGTGAAGTGTGAGTGTATAAGTAGATGTAGTAAGGATACATTTTTAAAACGAAAACTTGAGGATGACGGGGCTTGTACATCGACAGGTTCAGGTGGAAATCGTCCGAAATCTAAAACAAGAAAATATGACCCATCATACCTAAATTTGGGCTTTACTAGCCTTGAAGTAGGTGGCGAAGAAAAACCACAATGCGTTATCTGTTTAAAAGTATTGGCTGCAGATAGCATATAACCAAATAAATTACAGAGGCATCTAGAAACGCTGCACAGAGAATATGTCAATAAACCGCGAGATTTTTTTGTGGAGAAACTCAGATTGTTTAAAAATCAAAAATCCAGCTTCCATAGAGTACTGGCAGTAAATGAGAAGGCTCTCTTGGCATCATATAAAGTGGCATACAAAGTAGCTAAATGCAAAAAACCGCACACTATTGCAGAGCAACTTATTTTACCCGCTTGCAAAGACATTGTAGAAATAATGTTTGGTGAAAATTTTACTTCACAACTTAACAATATTCCTCTGTCAAATGAAACAATCTGTCGACGAATTAACGATATATCAGTTGATATGCAGCAGCAGCTTGAATCTGAGCTTACTGGAAACTTGTTTGCTATACAACTTGACGAAGCAACTGACTCTAGTAATGATTCCCATTTAATTTGCTACATTAGATTCTGTCAATGCTCTAAAATATGTGAAGATTTATTGTTTTGTAAACAGATTGAAGGAAGAACTACAGCCATCGATTTGTTCAAGATTACAAATGATTCTATTACTTAAATGAATTTGCAATGGAAAAATTGTGTTGCGATTTGCACCGATGGAGCTCAAGCCATGTCTGGTAAATACAACAGTTTACAAGCGCTAGTAAAAAAGGAATCCTCAGAAATTATCTGGACGCACTGCATGATACATCGGGAAGCGTTAGCATCAAAATCGCTAAGCCCTGGACTAAACACGATTTTGACAGTAGTTATTGAAGTTGTTAACTTTATAAAAACCAGACCACTAAAAACAAGGATGTTCTCTGTTCTGTGTGAAGATATGGGAGCTGAGCATCAATCTTTGTTGTTTCATTCCTCATCCAGATGGTTGTCACGCGGTAAGACGGTTAAGCGTGTCTTTGAATTAAGAAGGGAAATAGCGATATTTTTAAGCGAGGAAGGTCACAAGCATTCAACAGATTTTTTCGACAAATTATTTTTACTGAAGCTTTCTTATTTAGTAGATATTTTTGAAAAACTTGATATACTTAATCTTCAGCTGCAAGGAAAAGACGTAAATATATTTGATTTAAGTCAAAAGATTGATGCTTTTTGTAAGAAATTGTAGTTATGGCATAACAAATTGAAAGAAAACAGTTTGGAAATGTTTCCCACATTTTGCGATTTTGTGCAAGATTCCCCATTGGAAAATATTCATAAAGCTGTGATGCTAAAAACCATAGGAAGCCATTTAGAAAACTTAACTGAGAATTTCAAGCGATACTTCTTTGCAGAGAAAGATATCAAGTTGTCAGACTGGAGCTGGGTTTTAAATCCATTCGAAAATAGACCTGTCGGACTATCACTGCAAGAAGAAGAACAACTGATAGATATTTCAACAAATCCCTTACAAAAATCAAACTTTGTTAACAAATCGTTAACAAACTTCTGGACTGAACTTCCGAACGACTACTCCGTTATAAAAGCCAAAGCGCTTAGAATTCTGTTGCCTTTTCCAACGTCCTACCTTTGTGAAACTGGATTTTCTGCACTTGCTGTCGTGAAATCTAAATACAGAAATAAACTTCAAGTAGAAAATGAACTCAGAGTGGCCATCTCTAACATAGAACCAAATTTAGAGAAGTTGTGCGCCTTAAAACAGGCTCATGTTAGCCATTAGTTCTTAGAATGTTTCTTTGTCATCATTAAGTAAGTAAAATTTCAATAAAGATTTTTTAAAAATCTATCAGTAGCATTTTATCATTACCATTTTATTTTTAATCTGTACTGCGCCCCCCCCAATCATGTAAACGCGCCACCCTTAGGGAGCGCCCCACAGTTTGAGAAACGCTGACCTACTATATGAGCAACATGAAATATCTAAAATTTACCTTTGTTAACAAGAATATGTCGTCAGGTACATCGTTAATAAATGTGTAAATTTGTTGTGACGTTAAAACTTTAGCTTTTTTGCTTCTGAATCCTTTCGAATTTCGCTTTAAAAATGCTTTGAGCTTGGCATATTTAAAAATATCCACATTATGTTTGATGTTAATTATATTACGTAACAAAGAATACATACTCCAAACTGTTGATGGTTTCACATCTTCAGATATTCGTCCAACGTAAGCAATAAGAAATTTTTCCGAGGACGAGTTTATCTTTTTATTATTTCTCCAAGTCATGAACTTTCTGTACACAAATTCATACCTTACTCGGGATTTATCTGGCAAAATATTGTTGGAATCTGAGTTTGCCGCTTTAACTATATTGGGTGGTGTACATGATTCACCAATTTCGCTATCAGAGTCCATATTAATTATAGTTATAGAGGGAAGTTCAAATATAATCGTGAACATTTTATAAACTGTCAAACGAAGTGACGTTCGTTTGCTGATTCAAGTACCAAGTAGTGAGATTAACTGCCATTAGTGTCGAAAATCCATCAATTTTTTTTTAGTATATTCCCATCAGGTCGCATGATAATTTTCATTTGTTTCATTTTCATCTCCAGAGAAAAAACTATCACTTTCATGTTGGACAGCCGTTTGAAATACGATCATTTTCATATACATGAGTAGAAAAAATTACGTATATAGTCGTAAGTGTTTTTTTACCAAAAAATTCGTGAATTTCTGCCAAAAAAAAAGCAGCTAAGAAGCAACTGTATCATTGTCGACTATTTAATTATTCAAAATTGAAATTAATTTTACGAAACCCGTGAAAAAACCTGTGGCTACGACCGAGCATCTTTGTATTGTTTTAAAAAAAAATCGTGGTCATCACCAAGCTTACGATTGGGAAGAAGTTAGTTGGCTGAGTATTTACATAATGATAGGTCATGATTTGGAATTTAAAACAGAAGGAAATAATACAGAGAGAAAATGTTTATTCAACCATTATATTTTATTCTTCTTTTTCAGTTTGTTTTTATGATAATATTATCTTACAAATCCAAACAATGGTGACATTAGAAACACGTTATTTTCAAACAAAAGAAACAACAATTGGATATTATAATAATCGTTTAATATATTACACAACTTTTTATTTAAATGTATCCCAGAAATAAATTGTAAACGAAAGTACATCATCGTCAGTGATTTTTTTTGATGGTTTTTGTTTACAATTGTCTCTGTTATTAATGACCACATAAATAAGTTACTTTTATCTGAATTCTGGGAAAGCACTTCCTGAAGAAAGCGTCCAAGTTGCGTATCCTTGACAAAACAATATCCAATGCAACTACTTTCAATTATTTTGTGTATTATATTATTACAACACTTTTTTCGAAACAAAAGTAGGTTCATATTTAAAATGTAAACATTTTTAAATAAAAAATATAACCTTAATTTAATATAATCCTAATTTATAGTTACTCCTATAATAGTAAGAGTTGTGCATCAGATTTTATGCTGTCTTAACTTATTAAAGAACAGCCAGAAAAAAATCAGAAACCAGGATGGTAGTAGGGTGAAAGGAGAGGAATGCGTATTAAAGAGATGGAAAGAATAGAGAGTGCGTATGGATTAAGAATTAATGATTTGATCGTCAAATGCCTGCTTTACGCCGATGATCAGGTCATATTAGCGTCATCTGAAGAGTAGTTGTAGGCGATGGTTAATTATATGCAGAATAACCTAAAAATCAAAGTGATGAAAGTAAATGTAAGCAGTACGAAAGTAATGCTTTTAGAAGGAGAACAATTTTTGACATACTGCGAGGTGCTGATTAAAGAAAAAAGGGTGGAACAAGTGAATGAGTTTGTATACTTGGGAGACAAAAAAGTATGACTGTAACATCAAGCAAAGGTATTGACAGGGAAATAAATAAATTGGCCCTTTATAATTTTATGAGCAGTTAGAACGTGTCAAAAACTGCACGACTGGCTGTTCATAAAGAAATGCTGATCCTACACTTATGTATGGTAGTGAATGTTGGGTTTGGCAGAACAAGCATGAAAATAAGATTATAGCAGCGGAGATGAGTAGTCTGGGAAGTATAGCCGGAGCATGTATAAAAGCGCTGATGAAAGTAGTAGAAACGAAAGCTGTGTGAAAGAACCGTAGCAAGTGGAAGAAAGTGATCTCTACCTACCCCCAAGGAGAAAAGGCGTGGCTATATTTATTTATGCATGTATATCTTTCGGAGAATATTTTCCCCCTAGTTTGCCTTTAAACTGAATCAACAAGTTTATAAATTATTTTAGCAAAATTATAATTTAGGTTAGTTGGCTTCTTTTAAAAAAATATAATAAAAAGATTGATGGTATACGAGGATAGTTCACGAATTTTTGTCCCTAACATAGAAGAAAACACATAAGAAGAATAAAACTAATTTATTTTTGAACATAGTCACCTGCAATGTTTATACACTTGGTATATCGGTGTTAAAGTTTTTTAAACCCTTTTAAAAAAAAATTCAGAACATTGAGTCTTCAACCATTTATCTACCACCAACAATAGTTCGTTATCATCAACAAAGCGGATTCCACGAAGATGTTTTTTTTTTAATTTTGGGAATACATGGTAGTCGCTGGGGGCCAAATCTGGAGAATAAGGGGATGTTTAAAAATTTTAAATCCAGCATTATGAAAAGCAGCCATTGCAACACAACTTTTGTAGGCCGGAGCGTTGTCCTGGTGGAAGAGCACAACTCGACTCAAATTTCCTCTTCTCTTTTCTCTGATCGCTTTGCGTACTTTCGGTATTTAATTCGCATAAAATTCATCTGTTATGGTACGCCAATATGGTAAATAATCTACGAAAATAATACCTTCAAAATCCCAAAAAACTGTAACCACGATTTTAGCAGCTGATAGGACAACACGAAATTTTCGAGGAGAAGGGGAACCCCTATGCCGCCATTCCATGCTTTGTTCTTTGGATTTTGGATCAAAGTGATGAACCCATGTTTCGTCGACTGTAAACAATTTTCGCTTAAATTCTTCGATATTTCTATTATTGATCTCCAAATTTGTCTTCGCTGCAACCTGGCGAACACGCTTCTGGTCTGCCGTCAGCATTCATGGAACCCAACGTGCAGAGAGTTTTTTAGACCCAATTCCTGATGAAAATTTTTTTCAACGCTTCCAACAGAAAACCTACACGTCTTTGCTATAGCCTTGACTGCAATTCTTTTGTTATTGGTCTGTCTTTGGTCACCACAGTTTTGGGGGCTCCTGCACCTGGTGCATGTAGACAGGACTCTTTACCCAGTTTAAAATCTCATGACCAGTTATTGATTACCTGGTACGAAGGGGCAGAGTCACCCAATACTTCTATCGTGTCCTTATAAATTTCTTGCGGTGAGAACCCCTTTTTACAGAGGTACATACTTTATCGCACATCCTATCTCAATTGTGTCCATTTTTATAAAATAACGCAAATCTTAATGAAAAAAAATTAATATTTAATATACACGAACTGATGCTCTGATAATAATTGGCACACACTAATGTCATACAATAAGCTTTTGCCCGACACATTTTTTGCATTTGTCATTCAATGCCAACTATGTTAGGGACAACAATTCGTGAACTATCCTCGTATTTATCTTAAAGGTCGTTTAGCATAAAATTTTCCGTCAGTATACTTTAAATTTTTTTTCTTAGCTTGTTCAATAGAATTTGTCATATACCTACTATACGAAAAAAAACCCTTGTGTAGGTATATATTTTTTAAATTTTATGGTAATGAAAGAGCCCTTTTTACGACCAAATAGCTTTGGGGAATAAAAACAAATTCAATATTCACTCCTCATTTTACTTTTATGAGCGAAAATAGTGTTTTCTGCAATTTTGTGCTTTTATTTGGGGTATTAAAACTTAAGTAGTTTACTTCACTTATGACACCCTATAGAATTACTTTCACAAAATACGGTGTATCCGTCTTAGATTTTAGTAAATAATTGAATTGTTAATATTTATAGACGGACGTAATTTTTGTTTCTACAAAAAATAATTATAAATTGTTCTCTATGTTCTTTCCAATAATAATTAAGCTGCATTTTTTAATTATTAATATTACAAAAAAGATTTTTTTTTAATGAAAATAGTCGCAAAAAGGGTAGACCTATCGTGTGGGCCGCGGACGGCCCGCACTGCGGGATTATAGAAAGGAAATTATTGTGGACACGCTTTTTGAAAAGTTGCAGGTCACAGTTCTCTGGAAAAACTGATTTTGGCAGCTTATTCCATTCCGTAGCAGCCCTGTAAAAGAAGGATTCTTAATGAAGATTTGTCCTTGTAGTATTAATCTTAAGAGTATTTAGGTGAGACTGATCAGCGTGCCGAGTTCTTCGGCCGAATGTGGCCAATGGTGGTACAAGAGTTTTTATTTCTCTGGAGCATCTGCTATGGAAATATCTGTAGAGTAATGACTGGTCTGCAACTCTTCTTCTATGTTCTAGAGGGTGAAGGGTATCTGTGAGAGTTGAGCTCTTTTCTTAATGGAATCTAGAAGACGAAGAGAATGCCTTGGTGCTGAACCCCAAATGTGCGAGCAATACTCCAGTAGAGGTCGGGTTTGAGCCTTGTACGTCGTCAACAGATGATCAGGAGTAAAAAACTTTCTGGCTTTCCACAGAAAACCTAGCCTCTAGCTTGCCGACTTTGCGATGTTTGCAACATGGTCATGCCAAGACATATTATTGGACACCGTGACTCCCAAAATAGAGATGGAGGGACTTGGTTCAAGGGTATTTCAGGACATTGTGATGGGATGATTTGAGGAATTCACTTTCTTGGAAAACGTGGTGCTTTGTGTTTTTTGGGCGTTGAACTGAACAAGATTGTTGGTTGCATTTGTGATTAGAAATGTAAGACACAAGAACTTTGTTTCATATTTCTTATATTAAAGAAAATGGGGGTACCAAAAATATTATATTGAGTAGTTATCCTGTATGGAACCTGCCATTGCTCGGTTCACAACTAAAACAAGCAAATTTACCTTTGAAAGCAGGCCCAGCATGATTGGGATGCAGTGTCACAAATACTCTTATGATAACAAAGCTTGGACAGTTTGACTGTCAATAAGTACAAGTACCAATGTCAGTTATAAAAAAAGGTATTTATTGAAGAAAATCATAGGTTTATAAATTTCCAAATTGAACTACTCAATCAGGTATTTCTCATATACATAGTTAATATCACGCAACACGTGATGAGTGGCAACCAATAGACCAAATCGTTCTTTGCAGTTTAATGCAATATTACTGCTGTAATGTCACATAAATATTATTTCAATACAGAATTTTGGAATGAAAAAATATTTGTGAGGAAAGTTTATTTCTAATTTTAAACAGAATGCTTTAGGTAATTTATTACATAGAATGTCTTTTTAATAAGAGGTCGATAAATGGATGATCATGGTTTAAAAATAAAATGGCCTGTTTACGAATATGTATAGATCATTTCATCAATATACGACGGTATCGGATTAGTCACCGAGGCATCGACTTAACGGGCGCACTGTGTTGAGAGGTACATTAGTAAATTCCCCTAAGATTTAAACCCGAAATTTTTTTGTTTATTATTATGCTTTTGTCAAGACGTTTTATTTTTATTTTTTGCCTTATTGTGAATAAAAATCGTTGATAAGTTTTTTGGTTAGAAATAGGCACATATTTAATTATGTTAAAAGGGAATGCAACAAAAATAAATTATTGGTACAAATTTAATAAATATGTTTAATCAGTAGTACTGACGGTATTATCAAGCATCAGATTTATAGTCACCATGATTGAAATCACTGTCGTCGCTATCCTCATTCGGATTGTAAATAGTAACATTAACTGCTTCAATGAGGTTTTCACGAACCCACCATTCCTCTATTTAATTTTCATATTTTGTGACACATTTTTCCGAAATTTCAGGAGTGGCAGTATTAAGTGCTCGTTTCCATGTTTCCAAAATTGCCTCATCACTGTAACCATTAGATCCAATCTGGTTGTCGTAATATGTTTTGGATATTCCCCAAATATACTTAATTAATTGGCAATGATAAGGCGGATGTCTTAGCACACGATGTCTATAACTGAATATTATTTGATCCAATTTGTAAATTTTTTCAGTTTCGTGCCTATTAGCTATCGATAATAATTTCTGCTTGAAGCAATACTGTGGAAATAAAATATTTTCGTTCGTTAATCATTCTTTTATTTTCTGTACCGATCAGGAGTTTGTTGGTAATTTCCGGATGGTATGAAGCATTATCTATTACAATGACAGATGGTTCATGTAACGATAGTAATCTACACCTTTTTTATCAGACCTGTTTTATTTAGAAATTGAATTGTTTTCAGATGGTATTGCTCATTTTTTAGCAATCTTGCAGCGTATTAGGAAGGGAGCAGCTGTTTCTAGCTTCGGCATATACCGGGCATACGAGAAGTAAATGTTCCACAGTAAGTTGTACGTTGCAGGTATTACATATCGGGGGTCTAGAACCACACAAAAGGTAGATGTGATATGGTTATGGCCAATTCTTAATCTAGCAAGGGCAATTTGTTCTCTCTTCTGGTGTGATGGATGGAAAAGATAGTGTTTCATCGACTTTGCTTTTAATTATTTTCAGCTTATTGTTACAATCATTCCATTCTTCGTTCCATTTGTCTTTTATTTTATTTTTCAGGTGTGCTTTTATGTCTTCAGGTCTTACTGGAGTATCGTTTGGATAATTTTGTTCAGAAGCATCGCGAGCAGCAGTATCTGCGAGTTCATTACTGGCTATTCCTATGTGCCCTGGGATCCAAAAAAAAATTATTCTCTTCCCAGAGTTATGCAGGATGTGGACTACAGTTAAAATAGTCTGAATTGGAGGATCGGTATTATAACTGTTTTGTATCGCTTGGAGTGAACTACATGAATTAAAAAGAATCATGTAAGTCCCCCCATCCAATGTTTCGATGAATTTCAGTGCTTGAAGAATAGCATATAATTCGACTGTGAATATAGAGGATATAGGATTTAGTGTCCATTGGTGAGTTTCTTCCACATAAACGAAGGCTGATCTGACTCCTTGATCAGTTTTCGACCCGTCAGTATATATTACTGAACAATTCTCCTATTTATTTGTGATCTCATGGAATATTTGAAGATATTAAATTCGGTTAGTAT
Organism: Agelastica alni; assembly: GCA_950111635.1. NCBI lineage: Eukaryota > Metazoa > Arthropoda > Insecta > Coleoptera > Chrysomelidae > Agelastica > Agelastica alni. The sequence continues at coordinate 88,386,010 of OX467708.1, forward strand.
TTATTACCAATTTCTGATACTAAAATCGAGGAAAAAAGAGGCATCGGGAGAAAGAAATATTCGTGGCTAAAGAACATAAGAGACTGGACAAACCTCGATGCCCATGCACTTTTTAGAGCCGCACAAGATCGAAGCAAGTATGCCAGAATTGTCGCCAACATTTAGTAAATTAATAAGGCACTTTTAAAAGAAGAAAAGTTAACTTGTAGATGTTAAAGAATGAAGAATATCAAAACAAAATTATTTTATTTTTTTTAATTAGATTATACAAACCAATCAGGTAATATAAATTATCTCCGCCAATTATTCAAATTTAAATGACGTTTTATGATTAGTTAAGTCGGATTGCATTTTCTATTTCTCTCTCTTTGCAGGCAGTAATTGTAGAGGAAGAGAGATAGCGACTAACGCATCGTTCCAATAAATTATAAAATGTGATGTTTGAAAGTAGAAATTTTTTAACAATTATTTACAAACTAAAACGAGTAGAGGCATTTTAATACCATTGCAACAAATATTCAAGAACTCATGCAAATTTTCCGCTGTTGATTTTTTAGGTTGGCAAAATGTGCTGTACACATGAAACGAATTATTTGCTTGGTAAAACTTTGAACGTAAGATTAACAAGTCGGTAATTTCATGACGACAATGGAGCAAATATTTTTTGTTAATCGTATCGTTCAATCCACAATAAAGAGACAACTACGATCTAAATTGGATTAAAGTGACAATTTAGGGCCATACCTTCATTTACCAGCAGTAGGTAGGCACCAAAATACCCATCCAGTTTACGTATTTTTTGCACGTCACGACTTGAAGAGAATTTATGTTGATTAAAATGGCGAAAATGTAATAGAAATCCCAGCTTTACGGGTGTTAAAACGTTCGAGCTTAAGCTTCCGAAAATGGATATACACAAGACTTTCTTTTTGTTCCGGCCCGTGGAGAGTTTATTATACAGGGGTACTACAGAAATTCTGCGAATAAATACAGTTTACAGAAGCAAACAAAAGTCGCGGAAAATATGCCAACTATTTTCAATGTTATCGCAAACGAACATTTGCGATGCAAGGTTTGAAAGTTTAAAGGTTGGCGCGTATAATCGAAATATTACAATCGAATGATTTTATTAATAATACAATAATGAGTGCTGTCAGCTGTTATTTAAAACATTTGTTGTTAACTTGCCGGTGTTTTTCTGGTTTTATAAGTTATTAATTATTATTATTTGCTTTTTAAGACATTTTGGTACAGTTACATTTATCCTATTAATTGTTTTCAATACTTACTTTTATAGATTTGTACTAAATAACGTGATTTACTTATAAAATGATATTTCAGTATTGGAAATATGTAATCAAGAGTTTTGTTTTTAAAATTAAAATGTAAATCTTGTATATTAATATATATATATATATATATATATATATATATATATATATATATATATATATATATATATATATGTATATATATATATATATATTTATTCTGTTATAATAATGTCTTGGAAAAGGCCTATAACAAAATGGTGAGGAGTAAATTGTGGTCTACATTGTCTATGTATGGGGTGAGTGGTACTTTAATACGAGCACTGAAATCACTTTACGAGGATTCCACTGCTTGTGTCAGGATAAACAGAGCTTGCACGGACTGGTTTAACATCGAAAAAGGTGTGAGACAGGGATGTGGGGCTTCGCCATGTCTGTTTAATTTATACATAAACAATTGTTTAAAAGATCTGAAAGAGAGTGCGTATGGATAAAAAATGAATGATTTGATCGTCAAATGCCTTCTTTACGCCGATGATCAAGTAATATTAGCGTTATCTGAAGAGGAGTTGAAGGCGATGGTTAATGTTATGCATGATTCCCTGAAAATCAATGGGATGAAAATAAATGTGAGCAAAACGGAGAACATATCTCGATCAGATCAACATTGTTTTGAAGAAAGGCCAGGTCAAGAGTACCAACAATCGAAGAGCATGTATGAGAGCACTGATGAAAGTAGAGGAAGCAAAAGATGTGTGTAAGAACCGTAGCAAGTGGAAGGAAGTGGTCTTTGCCTACCCCTATGGGAAAAAGGCGTGACTTTATGTATGTATGTATGTACAAAATTATTGGAATTTTAAAAACAAAACTAACCTTACTAATTGGGTTGACAGTTGACACTTAATGTAATCGATAGTCGGTTTTTCGATATGAAATGAAATATATCGATACCAAAAATACAACAACAGCGACATAAACACGCCCACCAGGGTTTTTGTTTGCTTCTGCTAACTGTACCTTAATATAAAATACCCATGCACAATAAGGGAAAAAAATAACCAGCATAATTATTTTTTGTAATTTTTAAAGCAGACGACAATAACAAAATTAAAAAATAGGTATTGTAAAACTTTTTTGCCTGCTAATAATAACAAATATTTTCTTAAATATGAAATTAAAATACGTGCAGTAAATTAAAGTAATTTTAAAAAAAAAGGGAAATTTTTATTACCAAAAAACAATATAAATTTTTTATATATTAATTTAATAGTCTAATAAGAAAGATGTTATTTAATTGTCACCAGTATCAGATACTGCTAATAAAACTGGAAACTATACTTGATCAAAATGAAATTATTCCACCCCATCAGTTTGTTTTCCGTAACAAACATTCCACAATAGATCAAGTACATTAAATAACAGATATAATAGAGAGATCTATTGAAGAGAATAGAATATGCTTAGCAGTTTTTCAAGACATTGCAAAAGCATTTGTTAAAGTGTGGCACAAAGGCTTGTTACTAAAAATTAAAAGACCTATACATTATGTTCAGCTAGTACACCCATACCTGAAAGAGAGAACCTTTAGGGTCAAACAAGATAGGGAATACTCAGAACTACGGTTAATCAAAGCTGGAGCCCCTTAAAGCATTGTTCTGGGACCAATACTATACTTATTTTAAAGTCATTCGAAAAGACGGCAAATAATCTTCAAAATGCAATGAATAAAATAAATACCTTGACTAGTAAATGGTGCATCAAAATTAATAAAGGAAAATCCGCTAATATCAATTTCACCTGCAAAAAAATAAACCATCACCCAGTTATACAGAACAATAAAATTATTCCCTATAAGTTAAATACTTAGGACTCCATCTGGATAGCAAACCAAAGTGGCAGGAACATATTAAAAATTAAACAGTGGAATTGAAACTGAGTTATATTGGTTACTAGAAAGAAACTCACAACTTTTAATCAAAAATAAGGTGCTCGGTATACAAACAAATCTTCAAACCAGTATGGACTTGCTTTTAAAGAGCCCAAAACCAAGTACTAAAAAAGGTCAAATACAAAATGATGGTTTATCGCAAGATTAGGTGCATTGTTTCTTTCAATAAATAAAAAAAAACTAATAACCCATTTAAAAAAAATATATTTTGAAGTAGGTACTTATTTTGTAACATGACTAACGGATTTGACACATCCCTCGTATACGAAAGTTTCTTTTTGCTGGCACTGGGACGAGTTGATCGTCATTTATCTTTTGTATTAATATTTTTTTCGTAGAGAGAGCATGTTTGGGAGAGAATAAATTTCAATTTTTTGCTCGTACCGTGGGGGTAACTCGCGGTAAACGCACGAAAATAAAGGCGGTTTTTATCATGTTTGTGCATGTGTGCAGAGATTTGAAAATTAAATTTAGCTGTCTTGAAAGCTAATGAATATTTACTGTGTTGTTTTTATCACTGAATCTCACAGATAGAAATGAAACTTTCGCCACGGAGCATTTTTTTTGGACGTAATTGTGTAAAGTGTATTTTTGTTTATATCCCACATTTTGAATATTTACTGCAATATTTTTTTAAATGTTTTTTGCCACTTATTAACACTCATAAAAATTTAATAACAACAAAGAATTTTTTAAATTTTCCTTTAATATTGCAAAAATTATTTTCACATTACAACTAAAAGATGACTTTTCAAAAAAAAAAGAGTGAGTGATCGTCAGTACTTAGGTGAGAGAAAGGTGCATATGGCGACTATGTTACTATTATGGTTACTATTATTTGAAATTAATATAGCACAATAGTCTATATAAAATAGTCTACTTTGCTTTAATAAACTTAGAAAAGGCCTATGACAGAGTGGTGAGGAGTGAATTGTGATTGATATTGTCTTTGTATGGGGTGAGCGGTAGTTTAATACAAGCACTGAAATTACTTTACGAGGATTCCACTGCTTGTGTCAGAATAAACAGAGCTTGCACGGACTGGTTTAACATCGAAAAAGGTGTGAGACAGGGATGTGTGGCCTCGCCATGGCTGTTTAACTTATACATATACGATTGTTTAAAAGATTTGAAAGAGAGTGCGTATGGTTTGAAAATGAATGATTTGATCGTGAAATGCCTTCTTTACGCCGATGATCAAGTCATATTAGCGTCATCTGAAGAGGAGTTGCAGTCGATGGTTAATGTTGTGAAAATCAAAAGGATAAAAATAAATGTAAGCAAAACGAAAGTAATGGTTTTTAAAAGAGAAGAAAGCATGACAAATTGAAAATTCTGATTAAGGGAGTGGAACAAGTAAATAAGTTTGCATACTTGGGTTCAAAGTTTATGAGAGATGGAAAGTATGACAGTGACATTGAGCGAAGGGTATTGGCAGGAAAACAAATGAATGGGGCACTGCATAGCTTTATGAACAGTCAAAAAGTGCAAAAAAGGCACGTCTGGTTGTGCATAGAGGAGTGTTGATTCCCATATTTATGTATGGTAGTGAATGTTGGGTTTGGCAGAGAAAGCATAAAAATATGATTAGTGCTGCGGAAATTAGTAGTCTGAGAAGTATAGCCGGAGTGACTCTGTTGGATAAAGTGAATAATAGTGAGATAAGGGAACGCTGCGGTGTAAAAGAAGATGTGGTTACAATAATAGATAAAGGAATGCTTAGATGGTTTGGGAACGTAGAAACGATGGATGAAGGAAGATTGACGAAACTAATTTATGAGGCAAGTGTGAATGGACAAGTTGGTAGAGGTCGACCTCGGCGAACATATCTCGATCAGATTATCATTGTTTTAAAAAAAGGCTAGGTCAAGAGTACCAATAACCGACGAGCATATATGAGAGCACTGATGAAAGTAGAGGAAACAAAAGATGTGTGTAAGAACCGTAGCAAGTTGTTTCTGCCTACCCCTACGGAAAAAAGGCGTGACTTTCTGCATGTATGTAATAGTATAAACAGCAGACTGTTTAAAAAAAATCAATTTTTTTTTTCATATCGAATATATTGTTGAAACTGGTAAAAAAAATACTGTGAGAGTTAAAGGTCCTAATATTAAGATTAAGAGGTGTCAAATCGTAAATTTCAATTTCCCATTTTTCAATAAATAATATAATAATAAACAGTAATTAATAAAATGTTTAAAATTTAAATCGAAACAAAATCATAAAATACTAACCTAAACCATAACCAGCGTGATTAGTTTATACCTCTTCACTATAATTCTGTCTTTGTTCGTAAAAATCAAACGAGGCTGAAAACCTTTAAAATACATACATATATAAATTCACGCCTTTTTCCCATAGGGGTAGGCAAAGATCACTTCCTTCCACTTGCTACGGTTCTTACACACATCTTTTGCTTCCTCTACTTTCATCAGTGCTCTCATACATGCTCGTCGGTTATTGGTACTCTTGACCTGGCCTTTCCTCAAAACAATGTTGATCTGATCAAGATATGTTCTCCGAGGTCGACCTCTACCGACTTGTCCATTCACACTCGCTTTATAAATTTGTTTCGTCAATCTTCCTTCATCCATCCTTTCAACGTGTCCAAATCATCTTAGCATTCCTTTATCTATCTTTGTAACCACATCTTCTTTTACACCACATCGTTCTCTTATCTCACTATTCTTTACCTTATCCAACCTAGTCACTCCGGCTATACTTCTCAGACTAGTCATCTCCGCAGCTTTAATCCTATTTTCATGCTTCTTCTGCCAAACCCAACATTCACTACCATACTGATAAGTGTAGGAACCAACAGACCTCTATGCACCGCCAGACGTGCCTTTTTTGACACTTTCTGGCTATTCATAAATCTATGCAGTGGCCCATTCATTTGTCTTCCTGCCAACACCCTTCGCTCAATGTCACTGTCATACTTTCCATCTCTCGTAACCTTTGAACTTAAGTACACAAATTTATTAACTTGTTCCACTCTTTCTCCCTCAATCGAAACTCTACAGTTTGTCTTCCTTCATCCATCGTTTCTACGTTCCCAAATCATCTAAGCATTCCTTTATCTATTATTGTAACCACATTTTCTTTTATACCGCAGCGTTCCCTTATCTCACTATTATTCACTTTATCCAACGGAGTCACTCCGGCTATACTTCTCAGACTACTAATTTCCGCAGCACTAATCATATTTTTATGCTTTCTCTGCCAAACCCAACATTCACTACCATACATAAATATGGGAATCAACACTCCTATGCACAACCAGACGTGCCTTTTTTGCACTTTTTGACTGTTCATAAAGCTATGCAGTGCCCCATTCATTTGTTTTTCTGCCAATACCCTTCGCTCAATGTCACTGTCATACTTTCCATCTCTCGTAAACTTTGAACCCAAGTACACAAATTCATTAACTTGTTCCACTCTTTCTCCCTCAATCGAAACTCCACAGTTTGTCATGCTTTTTTCTCTTTCAAAAACCATTACTTTCGTTTTGCTTACATTTCTGTCATTCCTAATATCCAATTAAGTAGTTAAACTTTGTACAGATTGTCATTGTGAGTCAATACAATTAGAAAATAGGTAAGAAATCTTTTAATAATTCAAAGGTTTCTGTGGGCGGAGGATTATTTAATAAAGTACTTGAAGTTAAGTTGGCTGCAAAGTCGCAAAACAAAAAGTACTTTTTTGTATTTGGGCAATTTAGAATAAAAATTTATTATTTATTTAAGGCGAGTTTATACAGCAAATAAAATAAAATAGGGAATGAGTGTTAAAAACATTAGTTTATACAGATATTTAAAATAAAATAAATAATAAGAATGAACCAATGTAATCGCAGCTTTTTTGACAATGACTTTTCTGTTTTGTGCATAACAGTACATAATCTTCAAATGGATTTGTTATTTTATTTCAAATACGGATTTTTTAAATTTTATCATCATCTTAAATGATTTAACTAAATATCTACCATCCATTTCCTATTAAAAAATATTATAATGGACATTCCTCAGTTATATGCAAAAACTGATGGATAATACAAGAACAGCCGACTGAAAGAAAAAGCTTTGCTTATTGCTCACAATTGCCAACATAATGAAGAAAGCACGTGCAAGTGCTAAAAAATCAGAGAGTTTAACGTTTTTTAAATAACTTTTTCAGTAGCTGAAGCTTCTAAACACAGATGAAAGCTTTTAATTAATAAATATACAGGCCATCAATCAAAAATACCTTCACAAATAATATTATTAGGTTAAGTTAAGTTGATTGTAAACTCGGAACATTTAGAACAAAAAAGATTTGGGTCAAGCGCATTATCAGCTTTTAAACAAAATAAAATAAAATAAGACAAAGAAATAAAAGTTGGCCATCTTTTGTTCTAATTCTTATTTTATCTTATTTCTTGTATAAACGCTTTCATAGTTTTGGGAATGTTTTTTTTTTATTTTATTTTATTTTGTTTCTTATTTTATTTTATTTGCTGTATAAACTCGCCTTTTTAGTTGCCAATCGCACGCCGATGTTTCCCTACAGATGGATTAATATTAAGAGTTACCCAATTTAAATAGACTTTTTGACAAAATTAACGCAATATAATATTAAAATCATAGAAATTGCTAGAGAAAATAAATTTTAATAATTTTTTATGGACATTGGTTACATTAAGAGTTAGAAAAAACGTATTCATATACTTTAAAAGTGAATTAGCTTCAATATTTCTCTATTAGTTTGGAATTAAAATTATTCTTAAGACCTAATTACAAAACTGAAGTTTTGAAAAAGTAAGTATTGGTGTAAATAGGACATTAGTACCAAAATTAATGGTGTTAATGCGACATTAATAGCGTGTGTTGCCTCATCTGCTACGGATCACAGCGGATTTATGCGTCTAGGCATGCTTCTAATTAAATTTTGGATGAAACCTCGAGAAATTTGATCCCATGCTGAGATAACTGCATTTTAAAGTTCACTCGCGTTTTTTGGTGCAGGTATTTGACGTTAAACATTTTTCTTGAGGTGATTACATAAATGCTTGATCGGATTCAAATTTGGGTTTTTTGGTGGCCACTGCGTAAGCAGATGTCATGGCTAAAAAATATTCACGATTGGACCGGAATTCTCATTATTTAGATTACTCGAAAACCGCGAAATACTCGTTAATGTATTTTCCAACGTTAGTGGGACCTGATATGGAACAGAAAAAAGAAGAAAAAAAGAAAGGATGCGTTAAATTTTATTTACGTGCAAACTAATACGTTTATAATTAAAGTGTTTATTTTCAAAAGCCATTTAACGGTATCAAAAAAAATTCGAGCCCTTTCACAATGTAATTGTTGTTTTAAAATTAATTAGAGTGCCAAATTCACGCGTATGTTATAATTTCAAAGTAGTAGTATGACAGTATCGTTTGAAAACAACACGGTCTAAACTACCTGTCTGACTAAAGGCTGGGCTTTGATCAAAATTATACACATATAATGCGATGGTATTTACGCCGAGCGATTGCACGTCATACAAGCTGTCACTTTAAACACACGACATTTTAACATCAATTGGTGGCGCCGAACACGACGCCCTGTTAGCAGGGCTTTGTGTAACTATATATCTATTTGCACATACAGACCATTACAGTAATGGTCGGTCATTTGTCATTGAATTCTTTGTCTAAAATATTTTATTCGGATTTTTAGCTTAAGCACAAATAATATTCGTTTGTTCGATTATTTAAAAAATTATGCCATTACGAATTTAAATAATATTTGACACTAGCTTTTACTCACGACTTCGTCTGCATGGACTTTAGTCCATGCTTTAGAGATCATTGCATTAAGACGAATAAAAAAAAAGTAAATCGTGAAGTAAAAACCTAAAGCTATGAAATAAATTTTTGGATTTTCAAATTAATTTTTGTTTTAAAAATAAAAAATTGATAATTAGTATTTTAAAATTATTAAATAATACCGATCTATTTGTGACTTTCAATAAAAAATTTAAATTAATCGCTGTGGGATTACCTCGTGTCGCATTCTGATGGCTCAAAAATCGAGGTCTTATGCTAAACATGTTAAACAATCAGCGCTGCCAACTTCAAATAAAAAATGAACTGATTTTTCTAATTGCAATTGACAGACACTTTTACTATAATTTTACTTTTCTCTCTGCAGCGATCCATTTATCCTTCTGCTCCGATTTGTTACTTTATTTAGGGAAACTGTAAAATTTAACTTTATTTTTTTTGACATTGCTATGACACTTAACCACACACCAAGTCGTATGGCCCATGTTAATTTTTTTTTACAATTACAATTTAATGTCAAACCACAGGATAAGTATAGCGTCAAACCGACCAGTTATGTTGCGTTCTTTTGCCACTTCGTTCGCTTCGATAGTTCTGCTTGCCCCCTACAACCACTGTCACGCAACGAATAGTAAATAAAAAAAAAGCCACCTCAATAAAAAAATTAATTTGTATAAATCAAGTGTGTTCATCAAGTATTTATAGTGTCAAAAAAATTGTGACATTAAATAAAAGTATGTGTGACGATATGGAAGATCAGCTCCTTACAGAAGGAAACATAAGACTTATTAAAGACCTTATTCACGATTATTTTCAGGTAGTATTTAATACTGAAAATTTGGTTAATGCGCAATTTGCAAATTCCGAAACATGTATCATTGAAGAACTCAGACTAAAACTCCAAGATTCACTCAATGTAATGGATGTGTATTTTAATGATGAAACTGCCAGCAGTCCAAGTACACATGATGAAACTGCCAGCGGACCAAGTACATCGACAACGGCTCAGTTAATCAGAAGCAGAAGTGAAAAAAAGCTAATTTCGAAGGGTCTGAATTTCTTAAATAGCTTTATAAAAACATTGTATTTTATAAAATCTTTTCTACTTTCATGTCCCCAATAAATATATAAATATAAAGTATTTTCTTTAATGCTATTGGAACGATTGACCGCGTGTGTGAAATGGCAAATAGGAGATTACCAGTGTGGTTTTTGGAAAAATCAATCAACAATAGATCAGATATTCACTATAAGGCCATTATTGGAGAAATAATGGGAATGCAACAAAACATTGCATCAGCTATTTATAGACTTTAAACAAGCATATTGTTAAAACTTTTAGTTCTAGCTTGGGTTCGGCGATTAAAACTCCAATAACCAAAATGGGTAGATGTCCTTCGTGACATCATTTAATTTTAAGACCTTATTCACGATTATTTTCAGGTAGTATTTAATACTGAAAATTTGTTTAATGCGCAATTTGCAAATTACGAAACATGTGTCATTGAAGAACTCAGACTGAAACTCCTAGATTCACTCAGTGTATTGGATGTGTATTTCAATGATGAAACTGCCAGCAGTCCAAGTACACATGATAAAACTGCCAGCGGACCAAGTACATCGACAACGGCTCAGTTAGTCAGAAGCAGAAGTGAAAAAAAGCTAATTTCGAAGTGTCTGAATTTCTTAAATAGCTTTATAAAAACATTGTATTTTATAAAATCTTTTCTACTTTCATGTCCCCAATAAATATATAAATATGAAGTATTTTCTTTAATGCTATTGGAACGATTGACCGCGTGTGTGAAATGGCAAATAGGAGATTACCAGTTTGTTTTTTGGAAAAATCAATCAACAATAGATCAGATATTCACTATAAGGCCGTTATTGGAGAAATATTGGGAATGCAACAAAACATTGCATCAGCTATTTATAGACTTTTAACAAGCCTATGATAACATCATAATAGTGGAATTGTGAAAGGCCATGGTAGAGCTGGATTACCAAAAGTTAATCCAGGTAGCGGGTAGATACTTAGTGATAATCCCGATAAATGATATATCTACTTCAGGGACGCGACCCTGCCCACGCGAATGTTGGTTTATCATCCAAGACCATACGGGGAAAACCATTGTCCCATACCATTTTCCAGTCCAAACCTTATCATTTCCCTAACACATTCCTAACCCTGGCGTAGGGAAGCAGATACGTCAGTACCGGGTTAAGAATATTAAAGATTGACTTCCCTAAGGGCTTGATACCGGATACTCACAAGCGACAATCATGTTCAGATTGAACCGGCTATAACACTGCGACCTAACAGGCAAACGGAAAACCACTTAATTACTTATTCCAGGGAACGTTAACGTCTCTACATCCTTACGAAGAATGAAATACAGAGGAGGAAAGGAATCAAATTTACAAAAGCTTGTGTAGAGAAAGGAATCTATGAGTGCGATAGGACTTAAAGAAAAAATGTTGACCTTCTTTACAATTAACAAAGATCTAGAGCAGGAAGATGCGCAAAAGAAAGAGACCTACTAAAAACCTATTAAAAGGCATGAATAGAATTTTGGCTTTATTAAACATCATTTTACCGATAATAACTATAACAATATCCGTTTACTAATATTTATTGCTGAATGTATATTCTTGAATAAAATAAAAAGAGTTTAAATGATTTAAGAAATTTAAAGATTTTAAAAAAAATATTCCTTTTAGGTAGTTTAATTATTATTTTAATCGTTTAATTATAGAATTACTGTGCAGTACAGCAGTGAGTACCAAATATGCTAATATTTTTTTAAAGAGGTTCGCTGGTCAGAACGGGGTAATGAAGAGGGAAGCGAGGGGGTCTTATGCTAAACATGTTAAACAATAAGCGCTGCCAACTTCAAATAAAAAATGAACTGATTTTTCTAATTGCAATTGACAGACACTTTTACTATAATTTTACTTTTCTCACTGCAGCGATCCATTTATCCTTCTGCTCCGATTTGTTACTTTATTTAGGGAAACTGTAAAATTTAACTTTATTTTTTTTGACATTGCTATGACACTTAACCACACACCAAGTCGTATGGCCCATGTTAATTTTTTTTTACAATTACAATTTAATGTCAAACCACAGGATAAGTATAGCGTCAAACCGACCAGTTATGTTGCGTTCTTTTGCCACTTCGTTCGCTTCGATAGTTCTGCTTGCCCCCTACAACCACTGTCACGCAACGAATAGTAAATAAAAAAAAAGCCACCTCAATAAAAAAATTAATTTGTATAAATCAAGTGTGTTCATCAAGTATTTATAGTGTCAAAAAAATTGTGACATTAAATAAAAGTATGTGTGACGATATGGAAGATCAGCTCCTTACAGAAGGAAACATAAGACTTATTAAAGACCTTATTCACGATTATTTTCAGGTAGTATTTAATACTGAAAATTTGGTTAATGCGCAATTTGCAAATTCCGAAACATGTATCATTGAAGAACTCAGACTAAAACTCCAAGATTCACTCAATGTAATGGATGTGTATTTTAATGATGAAACTGCCAGCAGTCCAAGTACACATGATGAAACTGCCAGCGGACCAAGTACATCGACAACGGCTCAGTTAATCAGAAGCAGAAGTGAAAAAAAGCTAATTTCGAAGGGTCTGAATTTCTTAAATAGCTTTATAAAAACATTGTATTTTATAAAATCTTTTCTACTTTCATGTCCCCAATAAATATATAAATATGAAGTATTTTCTTTAATGCTATTGGAACGATTGACCGCGTGTGTGAAATGGCAAATAGGAGATTACCAGTGTGGTTTTTGGAAAAATCAATCAACAATAGATCAGATATTCACTATAAGGCCATTATTGGAGAAATAATGGGAATGCCACAAAACATTGCATCAGCTATTTATAGACTTTATACAAGCATATTGTTAAAACTTTTAGTTCTAGCTTGGGTTCGGCGATTAAAACTCCAATAACCAAAATGGGTAGATGTCCTTCGTGACATCATTTAATTTTAAGACCTTATTTACGATTATTTTCAGGTAGTATTTAATACTGAAAATTTGTTTAATGCGCAATTTGCAAATTACGAAACATGTGTCATTGAAGAACTTAGACTGAAACTCCTAGATTCACTCAGTGTATTGGATGTGTATTTCAAAGATGAAACTGCCAGCAGTCCAAGTACACATGATGAAACTGCCAGCGGACCAAGTACATCGACAACGGCTCAGTTAGTCAGAAGCAGAAGTGAAAAAAAGCTAATTTCGAAGTGTCTGAATTTCTTAAATAGCTTTATAAAAACATTGTATTTTATAAAATCTTTTCTACTTTCATGTCCCCAATAAATATATAAATATGAAGTATTTTCTTTAATGCTATTGGAACGATTGACCGCGTGTGTGAAATGGCAAATAGGAGATTACCAGTTTGTTTTTTGGAAAAATCAATCAACAATAGATCAGATATTCACTATAAGGCCGTTATTGGAGAAATATTGGGAATGCAACAAAACATTGCATCAGCTATTTATAGACTTTTAACAAGCCTATGATAACATCATAATAGTGGAATTGTGAAAGGCCATGGTAGAGCTGGATTACCAAAAGTTAATCCAGGTAGCGGGTAGATACTTAGTGATAATCCCGATAAATGATATATCTACTTCAGGGACGCGACCCTGCCCACGCGAATGTTGGTTTATCATCCAAGACCATACGGGGAAAACCATTGTCCCATACCATTTTCCAGTCCAAACCTTATCATTTCCCTAACACATTCCTAACCCTGGCGTAGGGCAGCAGATACGTCAGTACCGGGTTAAGACTATTAAAGATTGACTTCCCTAAGGGCTTGATACCGGATACTCACAAGCGACAATCATGTTCAGATTGAACCGGCTGTAACACTGCGATCAAACAGGCAAACGGTAAACCACTTAATTACTTATTCCAGGGAACGTTAACGTCTCTACATCCTTACGAAGAATGAAATACAGAGGAGGAAAGGAATCAAATTTACAAAAGCTTGTGTAGAGAAAGGAATCTATGAGTGCGATAGGACTTGAAGAAAAAATGTTAACCTTCTTTACAATTAACAAAGATCTAGAGCAGGAAGATGCGCAAAAGAAAGAGACCTACTTAAAACCTATTAAAAGGCATGAATAGAATTTTGGCTTTATTAAACATCATTTTACCGATAATAACTATAACAATATCCGTTTACTAATATTTATTGCTGAATGTATATTCTTGAATAAAATAAAAAGAGTTTAAATGATTTAAGAAATTTAAAGATTTTAAAAAAAATATTCCTTTTAGGTAGTTTAATTATTATTTTAATCGTTTAATTATAGAATTACTGTGCAGTACAGCAGTGAGTACCAAATATGCTAATATTTTTTTAAAGACGTTCGATGGTCAGAACGGGGTAGTGAAGAGGGACGCGAGGGGGTCTTATGCTAAACATGTTAAACAATCAGCGCTGCCAACTTCAAATAAAAAATGAACTGATTTTTCTAATTGCAATTGACAGACACTTTTACTATAATTTTACTTTTCTCACTGCAGCGATCCATTTATCCTTCTGCTCCGATTTGTTACTTTATTTAGGGAAACTGTAAAATTTAACTTTATTTTTTTTGACATTGCTATGACACTTAACCACACACCAAGTCGTATGGCCCATGTTAATTTTTTTTTACAATTACAATTTAATGTCAAACCACAGGATAAGTATACCGTCAAACCGACCAGTTATGTTGCGTTCTTTTGCCACTTCGTTCGCTTCGATAGTTCTGCTTGCCCCCTACAACCACTGTCACGCAACGAATAGTAAATAAAAAAAAAGCAACCTCAATAAAAAAATTAATTTGTATAAATCAAGTGTGTTCATAAAGTATTTATAGTGTCAAAAAAATTGTGACATTAAATAAAAGTATGTGTGACGATATGGAAGATCAGCTCCTTACAGAAGGAAACATAAGACTTATTAAAGACCTTATTCACGATTATTTTCAGGTAGTATTTAATACTGAAAATTTGGTTAATGCGCAATTTGCAAATTCCGAAACATGTATCATTGAAGAACTCAGACTGAAACTCCAAGATTCACTCAATGTAATGGATGTGTATTTTAATGATGAAACTGCCAGCAGTCCAAGTACACATGATGAAACTGCCAGCGGACCAAGTACATCGACAACGGCTCAGTTAATCAGAAGCAGAAGTGAAAAAAAGCTAATTTCGAAGGGTCTGAATTTCTTAAATAGCTTTATAAAAACATTGTATTTTATAAAATCTTTTCTACTTTCATGTCCCCAATAAATATATAAATATAAAGTATTTTCTTTAATGCTATTGGAACGATTGACCGCGTGTGTGAAATGGCAAATAGGAGATTACCAGTGTGGTTTTTGGAAAAATCAATCAACAATAGATCAGATATTCACTATAAGGCCATTATTGGAGAAATAATGGGAATGCCACAAAACATTGCATCAGCTATTTATAGACTTTATACAAGCATATTGTTAAAACTTTTAGTTCTAGCTTGGGTTCGGCGATTAAAACTCCAATAACCAAAATGGGTAGATGTCCTTCGTGACATCATTTAATTTTCTGTAGTCCACACAGAACCTTGTAGATCCATTCTTTTTAGAAACCAACACAATCGGCGCAGACCAACGGCTTGCTGATTCTTCAAACACTCCATCTTCCATTATCTTTTTAACCAGCTTTTCAACCTCTTGCTGTTTCGCAAATGGTAGTCGTCTTGTTGGTTGTCAAATCGGATGAGCTTAACCAGTATCAATCCTGTGCTGGACCAAGTTGGTTCGTCCTGCTGTTGTTGAATCAAAGATGTCACTTTCGGATCTGATGAATTTCCTGACAGCGTTATATTCATCCATCGATAGATGTCCTAAGGATGATTCTAGACTTCCCAATACAATGTCGGAGTCTTTCCTTCGATTCTGATGATTTTCCTCGTCGCATCTTGTTATCGAAGACACAGGTTCACAGGCTCCAATTATGTCATCTTTTTTAATCGTTATTCCCTTGGGGTATACGTTAGCAACTCTTACAGGAATAGTTTGTTCTGTCCTAATTAAGGATTGTGCAATCAGTAAATGGTTTAGGGATCCTCTGAATGGCTAAACTACTCCAACGCAGCACCTAGGGTCACTTTTCAATGTGGCACAGACTATTTTCTCGGAAAGTCCTGGAATGACTTCGCCATTCGCAGCTTAACAGGTTCCATTCTTTTAGCCGGGGTCGTCAAGATGGACCTGATTTCATTTAAATTTTTTCTGAAAAGCCCGTTAGCAGCGTCGCTTTGATGATCTGGTTCTTCGATTGACACTGCTAGAATTTTTGGCCTCGAAGTAGTAAAGGCTGCCTCCACTATCAATGATCGTACCAAGGCTTCACCACTTCTATTGAAGTTCGTCAATCGTAGAGTCCTCTGGATCTCTGGATCTCTAAGTCCATCGATAAATAGCTGGACGGCCAGTTGCTCCCTGAAGTCTTCCGGTGCCTGTGGGTACGCTAACTGGATCAACCTTCTCACATCCGCCTCGAACTCTTGTAGACTTTCGCCAGGTTTCTGCACCCGTGTTTTCATCTGCGCTCGGTATAGCTGTTACCGGTGTTGATCGCCATACCTTAACTCCAGTGCAGCTACTAGGTCTCCATATTTGTTTTGTTGGTCGGCAGGGATTGTCTGCAGCATTCCCAAAGCTTGTCCTCTCAAGGCCACTATGAGTGCAGTAGCCTTCTTTTCATCGTTCCACCCATTTGACGAGGCTGCAGCTTCGAACTGTCTGCGATACATAGATCAGGATGATTGTCCATCAAAAAGTGATAGTTTCACTGAAATTCCCGATGTGGCAACCCTGTCACGACGATCTTGAATTTGAAGTGATGCAATCTGGCTTTGTACGTCCTTTTTAATTGTGTCCACTTCCCCCTTGAGAACAGCGTCAATCTTATTCTTGATGTTCATTACTTCATCTCGTACTGTAGGTGGTAGATGGTTCACCCTCCATCGCCCGGTGAAACACCACCGCTCTGATTATAGGTGCCGTGAAATGACTAGTCATGTTTCGGCACTTGGTCAGAGTTTCCGGTCGCTCAGCTGAAATGTGTTCTGGTTTATATTCGAATGGAAGCATCCAGGCATCAGTCAGGCCTCTCTGGGCATTGAAACAGTTCCGCAGGCTGGCCGCCAAGTAGTACAGTGGCCCCAACCCATTGGTAACGCTCTGGGAGGCTGCCACATCAATTGGTGTATAATCCCGATACTCCTGTTCTGCCAGTTCGTGACTGGAGGGGATCCGAGCTCGTGTATTCGGGGGGCATTGCCGAGGCCACAGTCCATCGAGGTCAACTGACCGTCCTGGATGCAGAAATTTCTGTAGAAGCTAGTCCACATATCTGCTCCCCTTTTTATTTATTTATTTTTTGTTTTTTTCTTCCTCTTACTTCTGCCTTTATTTTTTTTCTTTTTTTTTTTCCCTTTTTTTTTTTTTTTTCTTTCTTCATATTTTTCTTTTAAATCAAACTATTAAACCTAACCATGAAAAGTCCAACAAAAATAGATGTTCCAACTGCGGTTGCTGATAATTCCCCGAAAAGCAACTTTAGAATTGATTTCTGCAACATTCGAGGCCTAAACTCTAACATTAATTCAGTACACCACCACCTGCAAACTAACAGGTCTCATTTACTGGCTCTGACAGAGACACAAATTAAACCCTCCTCCAACAATACGCATCTTTTGTGTCCCGGGTTCGAACTCGAAACAAGATTCAAATTTAAGACCGGCCTTTGTGTTTACACTCACAGTGATATTTCCTGTTGTAGACAGGAGAACTTAGAACCAAAGGACGGCTTAGAGGTCATGTGGTTCAAGTTAACCTTACAAAAATCAGCAAAATTTCTCTGCTGCCTGTATCTTTCTCCTACGAACCCTCCTTACGTCAACCTCTTTCAACATCTTTCCGACACGCTGGAGCTGTTGCAAACTAACGACCCCAACACAGAGGTTATATTTTTGGGTGATTTCAATGTTCACAACGCGAACTGGCTGAGATCCAACTGCACCGACAACGCCAGTCTAGAAGCTGAGAACTTTGCGATAAGCCACAACGTGACCCAGCTAGTTGAAGAATCTACCCGCATACCCGATAACCCCAATCATCAAACCAACATTCTCGATCTCTTCTTCACGACACATCCCGACCAGTACCGAGTCTCTATAACCGCTCCACTCGGTAAATCTGATCATCAACTCATCTCAGCCGCGTCCAAACAAACAACCCCGCCCAAAATCACGCCTGGTACCTCTATTGTCTGGCATTATAGATCAGCCAAATGGAATGAACTGAGGGACTTTTACCTATCATTTCCATAAAAAGATGTCTGCTTTAGCTTACAAGACCCATCAACATGTGCAGAATCTGTAACCGAAATAATAAGGCTAGGTATGGACTCATACATTCCTCATGGTACAAGACGGATCTTCAACCCCAAACCCTGGTTCAACCAAGAATGCAATCGTGCGGTGCGTGATAAAAATCAAGCACATCAACTCTGGTGCGAAGTCCCGACAATTGCCAACCGAGAAGCCTTTGTCCACGATCGATCTTGCCAAAAAATCCTACGACAGGAGAATATGCAACAAGCTTGTCAATGCCCCTCCTGGATCAAAGACTTTCTGGTCTTTGGCCAAAGCCATAAATAAGAATTTCACAACTTCTTCTTTACCACCACTCGAGAGGTCCGACGGCACGACAGCCGTATCTTCCAAAGAAAAAGCGGATCTGCTGGCCGAAATGTTCAGCTCTAACTCAACCCTTGATACCAATGGAAAACAACCCCCAACGATACCTAGAATAAACGCATCAATGCCTAAGGTCACTATCCGCCATCGCACTATCAGGAAAATCCTACGAAATCTTGAATCTAATAAGGCAGTAGGACCAGATGGAATTCCGACAATTGTCCTAAAGACCTGTGCTCAAGAGCTCACCCCAGTTCTCTGTAGACTCTTCAAGTTATCATACAGCAAAGGAGTATTTCCGTCCATGTGGAAAAACGCTTAAGTCCAACCGATTCCGAAAAAAGGAAAAAAGACCATTCCTGCAAATTATCACCCTATTGCATTGCTCTCAGTCATATCCAAAGTTATGGAAAAAGTGATTAACACAGAAATTATCAAATATCTAGAAAAATTTAAGATAATCCATGACAGACAATATGGATTTCGACAACTTCAGTCTACTGGAGATTTGCTGACTTATGTCACTCAGCTCTGGACAAACACTATTGAAAAGTTTGGTGAATCCCGTGCAATAGCCTTGGATATATCTAAAGCCTTTGACCACGTTTGGCACCAGACATTGTTAAGTAAATTATCTGCCTACGGTCTCCCAACCAAACTGCGCCAATGGCTCTTGAGCTTCATGCAAGATCGCTCCTTACATGTGGCAGTTGACGGTATTTCTTCTGATGCGTTTAAAACTAATGCCGAGTCCCCCAGGGTTCCATCCTTTCCCCCACCTTATTTCTTTTACACATCAACGACCTCTTGAAAACCACCACGAACCCCATTTACAGTTTCGCAGACGATAGCACACTTGTCTCAACTTTCACATCCTATCGATCACTTTCGGTGAATGATACAAATAGACTCAGGCAGGAACAGGTTGATTCCATCAATAGAGATCTTAAAGCAATCGTCGAGTGGGAAACCAACAATCTTGTTCAGTTTAACGCCCAAAAAACGCAAAGTGCCACGTTTTCCAAAAAAGTGAATTCCTCAAATCATCCCATCACAATGTCCGGAAATACCCTTGAACCAAGTCCCTCCATCTCGATTGTGGGAGTCACGGTGTCCAATAATATGTCTTGGCATGACCATGTTGCTAACATCGCAAAGTCGGCAAGCCAGAGGCTAGGTTTTCTGTGGAAAGCCAGAAAGTTTTTTACTCCTGATCAACTGTTGACGACGTACAAGGCTCAAATCCGACCTCTACTGGAGTATTGCTCGCACATTTGGGGTTCAGCACCAAGGCATTCTCTTCATTTTCTAGATTTCTTTCAGAAAAGAGCCATTCGCTTGATAAACAGCTCAACTCTCACAGATACCCTTCACCTTCTAGAACATAGAAGAAAAGTTGCAGACCAGTCATTGCTCTACAGATATTTTCATGGCAGATGCTCCAGAGAAATAAAAACTCTTGTACCACCATTGGCCTCATTTGGCCGAAGAACACGGCACGCTGATCAGTCTCACCCATTTACTCTCAAGATTGACACTACTAGGACCAATCTTCATCAAGAATCCATCTTTTACAGGGCTGCTACGGAATGGAATAAGCTTCCAAAATCAGTTTTTCCAGAGAACTATGACCTACAACTTTTTAAAAAGCGTGTCCACAATTATTTCCTTTCTATAATCCCTTCCCCTTCTAATAGTCGCAGTGCGGGCCGTCCGCGGCCCACACGATAGGTCTACCCTTTTTGCGACTATTTTCATAAAAAAAAAAAATTTACTTCTTTTCTCCACTCGCCGTCAATCTTCCTGACATCCTCTTTTAACTCAACAATTTGTTCTTCCGTTTTCTGTACGACTTGTTCGAAGAACTTTTCTTGCTGTTCTAAAAGTTTCTGGGTATCTGCTTTCCTTTGTTCTTCCTGTTTTCTAGAAGTTTCTTTTGTTTTTCTTTTTCTTACTTCTGTTCTTCTCTTTCTTTTTTCTGTTCTTCTAAAAATTTTTCGAGGTCTTCTTGTCGTTGTTTTTCTTCCTCCGAACGGCGTTTTTCTCTTTCCAATTTTTCTTCATGCCGTCCTTTTTCTAACTCCTCAAATTGATTTTTCATAAATTTTATAACGTCCTCCATGTCGTCGTAAGGCGTATTTCTTGTGTTCACCATAAATCTTCTTCGCGTTACAGAAAAAAATTTCCACTTATGACACCACTGTTAAAACTTTTAGTTCTATCTTGGGTTCGGCGATTAAAACTCTCGATCCAGTCCAGGAACAATGTTTATTTCAATACAATAAATTCTATTTTCATTAATCACTTAGATATTCACTTAGCTTTACAACTTTTACGACTCTATATAACTATTTACATTTAATAATTCGTAAACACATAAGCTTATAGTGATTCTCGTTATAATCGTTTTCCCTTTTATATTTTCGATATCACAGTTCCAGATCTTTCTACTTGTTTCTCCATTATTCGACGCGGATTCGAGAAGTTGCGCGACTTTCCTAGGCCCCGTCGGCGGTTACAAAGTAAGCGGTCGAATACGCACCCACGACGCTGTCAATTTCTCGGTTGCTGACAGACCGGATTTGTAACAATATGATAACATCATAAGAATGGCTTTGGTAGAGCTAGATTACCAAGAGTTGATCAAATTTACAAAAGCTTGTGTAGAGAAAGGAATCTATAAGTGCAATACGATTTGAAGGAAAAATGTTAACCTTCTTTACAATTAACAAAGATCTTAAGCAGGGAGATGAGCAAAAGAAAAAGACCAACTAAAAACCTATTAAACAGCATGAATAAAATTTTGGCTTTATTAAACATCATTTTACCGATAATAACTATAACAATATCCGTTTACTAATTTTTATTGCTGAATGTATATTCTTGAATAAAATAAAAATAGTTTAAATGATTTAAGAAATTTAAAGATTTTAGAAAAAATAATCCTTTTAGGTAGTTTAATTATTATTTTAATCGTTTAATTATAGAATTACTGTGCAGTACAGCAGTGAGTACCAAATATGCTAATATTTTTTTAAAGAGGTTCGCCGGTCAGAACGGGGTAATGAAGAGGGACGCGAAAGGGTCCTATGCTAAACATGTTAAATAATCAGTGCTGCAAACTTTAAATAAAAAATTCACTGATTTTTCTAATTGCAATTGACTGACACTTTTACTATAATTTTATTTTTTTCACTGCAGCGATCCATTTCTCCTTCTGCTCCGATTTGTTACTAAATTTAGGGAAACTGTAAAATTTAACTTTATTATTTTTGACATTGCTCTGAAAATTAACCACACAGCAAGTCGTATGGCCCATAATAATTTTTTTTTACCATACAATTTAATGTCAAACCACAGTATAAGTATAACGTCAAACAGACCAGTTATGTTGCGTTCTTTTACCACTCCGTTCGCTTCGATAGTTCTGCTTGCCCCCTTCAACCACTGTCCCACAACGAATAGTTCATAAAAAAGAAGCCAGCTTAATCGAAAAATTAATTTGTATAAATCAAGTGTGTTAATCAAGTATTTATAGTGTCAAAAAAATTGTGACATTAAATAAAAAGATGTGTGACGATATGGAAGCTCAGCTCCTTATAGAAAGACACAGAAGACTTATTCTAGACATTATTCAAGATTATTTAAAGGTACTAATTAATAGTGAAAATTTGTTAACAGCGCACATTGAAAAAGACGAAACATGTGACATTGAAGAACTCGCACTGACACTCCTACATTCAATCCTTGTAATGGAAGTAAAGTATTTCAATGATGAAACTGACAGCATTCCAAGTACAAACGATGAATCTGCCAGCGGACCAAGTACATCGACAACGGAAACGTTTGATGACCAGGCTGAGTTAATCAAATGCAGAGCTGCGAAAACCGTAATTTTGGAGTGGATAGATTACTTAAATAATTTAGCTCCATAAAAACATTGTAATTTCTAATAATTTGTTATAATTACATGTACCTAATAAATATATAAATATAAAGTATTTTTTCTAATGCTATTGGAATGATTGACCGCGTGTGTGAAATGGCAAATGAGAGATTACCAGTGTGGTTTTAGGAAAAATCGATCAACAATAGATCAGATATTTACTATAAGGCAGGTAATGGAGAAATATTGGAAATGCAACATAACATTGCACAAGCTGATTATAGACTTTAAACAAGTATATGATAACATCATTAGAGTGGAATTGTGGAAGGCCATGGTAGAGCTGGATTACCAAGAGTTAATAAATTTACAATAGATTGTGTATAGAAAGAAATCTATTAGTGCAATAAGGCTTAAAGGAAAAATGTCGACCTTTACAATTAACAAAATCTCAAGCACGGAGATGCTCAAGAGAAAGAGACCTACTAAAAACCTATTAAACAGCATGAATAAAATTTTGGCTTTATTAAACATCATTTTACGGATAATAACTTTAACAATATCCGTTTACTAACTTTTATTACTGAATGTATATTCTTAAATAAATTAATAATAGTTTAAATGATTTAAGAAATTTAAAGATTTTAGAAAAAATAATCCTTTTGGGTAGTTTAATTATTATTTGAATTGTTTAATTATAGAATTATTGTGCAGTACAGCAGTGAGTACCAAATATGCTAATATTTTTATCGGAAAGATTAACAAAACCAAAACATTTATTATTTTTAATATTATTTTGACCATTGCTGACATCCACTGTCACATTCTACATCGAAAACAGTCATCGCTTTTATCCTCGAAAGCCGTAGGTACCTTTTCTACTGTTAAGACTTTTTGTTCCTCTGTGGGTTCGGCGATTAAAACCTTCGATGCAGTAACAAAACAATGTTTATTTCAATATAATAAATTTTACTTTTATTAATCACTTATATATTCACTTAGATATACAACTTTTACAACTCTCTATAACTATTTACATTTCTTAATTCATAAACACTTTTAAAATCCATACTGTCTTTCCATCACAACCGCCGTCTTTTTTATACCTTTAAATCATACTTCGACCTTATTCTCGACACAGACACATAATAATTTAGCTAGTTAGTTTGTTTACGTGTCCAGTTCAATCGTTAAATCTTATCTAACCAGAAAAGATAAGTCTACATGACCGTGTTATTTGCATGAAAAATGTCGAGCTCCGTGCAGGATTATTTCAACATAGGGCAGACAAGTAGATGTGCGCCACATTCACACTAGGTATCTGAGTACCTAAGTTTACTACCGTGTAAGAGTTCTTTTTAAGACTCTAGTTGTTAAAGGAGAGCTTCTTTCCATTTGGCAAGACAAGTTCTTTCTGGGGGGTACTGTAGACAAACTGATCTGGCCAGAAAGCTTTTTCTTGATTTAAGTCTTCGTGTTACGGATTGGTGATCATGGAGTTAATGTCAAGAGTCTTTAGTAATCAAACAGTAGTAGCTTTAAAAACAAATACATCTAGACACGCGTTAGCGTGTCAAGCCAAGTTTAAGACAACAGAATTGCGAGCGGTACCGTGTGTAATATTACACGAACTATTTGGAGCCACTTTTAACCCCCTCATAACTCAAAAACTATTTTACATAAACATGTTGAATTTGGCTTATATATTGAGACCTGCAAGATACATGTGCTCCAAATTTTATTAACACACCTCAATAAGTTATTTTTATCACTGATTGACCTATAGATCAAAACTCTAAGCCAGTTCCAGATAACCTAGGAACTACAAATTTGGCATCCAGATAGGTAGTTGGGTAAATACAAAGGAATAAATTAGAAAATAGTAAATTTAAATCATTTTATTATAATTTTTCAATTAATTGATTCTATTAGGAACACTTACTTACAGTGCCTGTAATGTAAGAATCAGCAATCAAAATTGATGACAGCCGGTCTAAATGTGGATTTTAAGGTTTTTACGTGAACATATAACGAGTGAAAAACCCCCTAAATTTTTTTTAACCCAAACATATCAGTTTTCGTACTTGATAACTACTTATAATTAAGAGTATAGTCGAACTTTCGTATTTATTACGTTATTAACTGGGATTTAGTGTTAATTATTATTTCAGTATCTAGCACACATCAATAGTGTAAGATCATTACTTATAAATAATAAAATAAAATATGTATTTCGGACCACGGTGCAGCGGCCGTGGAGCAGCGGGGTGAGGAGCGGTGCAATATATAATAAAGGGCAGGCTCTCCAGAGTTAAAACCTTAAATTAAGTACATCTTATCAATTTAGATCCAAGTCAAATCAGGGCACAAGAGAGCTCTATTGAAGAGTACAACCGCCTGCGCACGTTATACCGCCCCAGCTTGGCCAAATTAAGTATAAACAGAAAACGCGTAAAAATTTTTCAGATACTAAATGAGCAATTTACTCGAACATTTCAAAGGTACAAGAAAATATAGAAAATAACACAAAAAAGACAATTATACCCCGTAAACATAGGAAAATACAGTAGGATAACAAAAACTATTTGGTATTAATTTTATTGTAAATAAGTATCTATTAATAATTTCTGTACAAAAAGTAATGATATCCCATCAGAAATATAAAAAATAAGAGCCAAGTTCAATATTATGATATACGCCTTGGTTGTTGTCTTCAACGACAAAAGAAGTGAGATCTAAATTGGTGCCAAGTTCAATGGTCAGTCCTGAAATTTATTTATAGCAACATAAATTATTTTATAACAACTTAATATATCATTTCTTCTAATAACTTAGGATAATATATTGAAACCTAAGGTCTAACTTGGCTAGTTCGAATATACGAATTAATATAAAGTACCTACTAAAACATTCATGAAAGAGCCCTATGTTCGATGGCTAGTTTCTACCGGCAAGCTAAATTTTCGAAAGAATAAAATAAGAACTTACAGCTTTAGACCTGGAACGCCCAACTGGAAAAAACAATAAACAAAGCCAGGTTTTCTCTCTGAAATCTCAAAAGAGTATCTGGCAAATCTTGGGGAATGAACCCCAAACAGATTTACTGGATTTATTAAACAATGATAATATCTATGGTCACGTATGGTTCAGTAGTCTGGTGGACGAAAAGGTAACAACAGAATGATAGATCAAAGCTTGCTGGCCTTCAGCGGCTGGCATGCCTTGCCTTAACTGGAGCTATGTCCAGCACACCAACGGCAGCGATGGAATACCTTCTAAATCTTCCTTCACCATATATTCTTTTAGAGAGGAAGAACGAGATGGTCTCCTACAGATTTCTGTCTTTGGAGAGGCAAATTAATGGAGAGCAACTCGGGGAACACTCCGGGATACTGAGTGAAACAAAAAACTACCAAATTCTCGGGATGGTACCTGACATGCTAGCAACAAAAATACACGTAGAAAAGTCTTTCAAATTCCTCTTTCCGAAGAGAGATGAATGGGTGAGAAGAGAAATCATCTTCCCAGGGACTAAATACGTAATGTACACAGATGGCTCAAAAATCCCAGTTGGAGTTGGGGCCGGTGTCTTTAGGCGCAAGAGAGCTGACCAACAGGCTTTTAGCAAACAAAAACATAAGTATAATATCAGATAGCCAGGCTGCTTTAAAAGCACTGAGCTCTAACAAGATAAACTCTAAACTTGTATGGAATTGCATCGAATCTCAAGAGTACCTTGGTGCGAACAATAGGGCAACAAGCAGACTGCTTACAGGACACTGTCGTCTAAGATACCACCTCGGAAGGATAGGTCTGAACCAACAAACGGACTGTCGGTTTTGCTGCGTGGAAGACGAAACTGCTGAACATATATTATGTTCATGCCACGGCCTGGGAAGAATAAGGTTCAACTTATTTGGTTACACCAACCTAGAACCTGCCGATTTCAAAAAAATCTCACCCTATACAACCATGAACTTCGTGAGAAGGGCTGGATTGTACGGTCAACATTGTCCTATTTAAACAATGTATAGAAGTGTGAATAATTTAAGATCTGTTTATATTTTCTTCCTTATTATTAATAATTTTAAACGTGAAATACGCAATAGTTTAGCAAATTAATGAGATATTTTCTTTTATGTTATGACTGCATATTCTGTTTGTATTAATAATTTAAATATGCTGAATGTTGTTTGCGTAGATAATGCTAGTTTCACTCAATGTATTTATTTTATGTACACCTTTTTGGGTTTATACCTGCTGGATGTATGAATAAATAAATAAATAGATTTCATTGTAAAATTGTATTAACTAAATAAGTACTTCCTAACAATAAAAATATGTATTTCTGTACATTGAACTTAAGTCGATAAACTTTGCTTTTTCCTACCCAGAGAGACGTATCAGCATTCAAATATCAATATTAAACCGATAATAGATACGTACGGTATGTATTTACCTTCCTACATTAATTTCAGGGTACATTACGGAATATTCAGATAATAATCTCCTTTAACAAATATGAATTGATTCATTTTAATGTCTACTCAATGGTTAACAAAAGACGTTTTGGAATATATATAAAGTTATCACCAGTGTATCATTAAACATCTTCTAAATTGGTACTATTATTAAGGCAACACCTGCCAGGCATAATAACACATATATACACATTCTCCACTGTTGTATCCCTTTATAAGACCCCATCATTAATGAAATTGTGTTTCCTAATAACTACATCCAAAGTTATTTCTCTGAGCGGGAGTGTATGTTGTTTAGCAAATCGGATGTTTTAGCAAACCTACCTAATAAACGAGAAGGTACACATTTTTTTATTATAGCTACATCTCTAGTTTGTCTACAGGTTGTCTTTGTGTGTGGTAGCATTTATTTGCTTAAAGTAACTTTGTACCATAAAATTTCCAACAATTTTCGCTGCGACATGGGTCTTTTTTACTTTATAAATAGCATATTTTAGCTTCAGGATCACTTCATGACTATGTTAAAAATAAGTAAAGAAATTGTTAAGGTACCAAATTGTACTTAAATTATTATAAACTGCTTCACAAAAGTTAGGGAAGTTCACAAATATTGGATTTATGTTAAAAATTATTAACTGATTTATTCACCAAGGTTTTGTCTGTAATATATTGAATGTTTACTTGCTTATCTGACTAGTTGTTTGTTTTCAGGTTGATAAGTTTTCAAGTTTAAGGCATGTTCAGAGAGAAGTTGCGGACGTTTTCCAAGTCAGGAAAAGTGTCATTCCGCAGCTTCTCCGTAGATATCGAGCAACTGAAAAAGTGATAGAAAGGCCTAGAAGTGGACGACCTCCTTACAAAATCGTTATCTAACTGTGTATACCCGTAGAGAACTTTTAAGTACCTGTCAGATCATACAACAGCGTCTTTTGAATGCTTTTGGGCTAATGAACATGTGATTTGGAATGCTGAATGGAGGTCCGCATTGTTCACATATGAGTCAAGGTATGGACGGTTTTCTGATAGTCAGCGTGTTCGTGTTCGTCCTTTATTGCCCAGAAATCGAAGAGCAGTGCAGGAAGTTCATCCGTTCAGAGGTGGTACAGTTGCTGTTTGGGGAGGCATTTGTTTTAATGGGCATACAGAATTGTTACTACTTCATGGGAACATGACTGCGCAGATTTACGTATATGTTATACGTTTGTTTCATCCTGCGATTGGACCAACTTTCCTCTTTTTAGACAATATTGCTCGACCGCATCGTGCAAGAGTAGCCGAAGACGCTTTGGTATCTTGCATCTGGCATTGCGCCCTTTATTGCCCGACCTCAATCCCATCGAGCATGCTTGGGTCCAGCTACAAAGAGCCTTGAATTTTCATCAATCACACCCACGCCCCAAAAAATCGAATTCTAGAAAAGGTAATGAGTTTCGTACTTTAAGCTTGATGAGTCATCTGTTAAAGATATTTTTGAAAATAATCCACAACCGAATATTTAAACTTCGTGAAGAACAGATATCTCAGTCCCAATGCGGCTTCAGAATGCCGTAGTAACCAGGGAAGCCCTTTATTCAGTCCAAGTATTGTTTCAGCGATGCAGGGATGTCAACTGTGACGTGTATGCATGTTTTATCGATTACACAAAAGCGTTTGACCGAGTACGAAACCCCAAAATGATGGAAGTCTTGAAAAAACTGGCCTGGATGAAAAATACATCAAGATTATGTGAAATCTCTACTGGAACCAGGTGGCTTGTGCCAGGATAGACGGAGACAGAACAGAATACATGAAAATACTAAGAGGTGTAAGACAAGCTTGCATACTGTCCCCAGTCATTTTCAATTAATACTCTGAATATATCTTTAGAGAGGCGCTGCAAGATATTGAGGCCGGAATATTACTGAATGGGGAACGGTTAAACAACATAAGGTATGCTGATAACACTGTTGTTTTCGCAGACAGCCTTGCTACGTTGCAGCTTCTGTTGAACAGAATCACAGCTTTTAGCCGACAGTATGGGCTGGAAATATACAAGAGTAAAACAAAGTTTATGATAATAAGTAAAAACCAAGACATCCGTGGAAACTTCTCTGAAAAGGGTTTATAGTTACGTATACTTCTCTGAAAAGGGTTTATAGTTACGTATACTTGGGCATAAACATTAATAATGAGTGGAACCTCTCTATTGAGATCAGAACTCGCATTTAAAAGGCAAGAACCGCATGTCTCAAAATGAAAAAAGTTTTCACAAGCCACGACATACAGCTAACCACGAAAATAAGTTTACTTCGTTGTTACGTGTATTCCATACTATTTTATGGAGTCGAAATAAAAAAATACCTTGGACGGACTGTTGCAATATCTAGTACATGTAATGCGTAATGAGAGCCGATACAAACCTTTGCAAAATATTCTACAAGGCAAAGTGCATGAAACTAGAAGACCAGGCAGACGACGAATATTGTGGCTGAAAAACTTAAGAGCTTGGTTCAACCAGACAACAACTCAGCTATTCCGAGCTGCAATCAATAAAGTAAGAACAGCCAATATGATAGTCAACATCCGGAACGGATACGAAATATAAGAAGAAGACCCCCACAGACACTTCAAGAACTTGGACAGCTTTTACCCCAACTTTGGAGACAAATTGATCGAGGCTACTTTAACGACCTTATTGAAAGTATGCAGAGGCGTTGTTTAGCTGTAATCGATATTAGAGGAAAGAATACTCGTTGTATTAACGTAAGTACTTTAATTTTTAATAAAATTAAAATGATACACAACATCAAATTGTTGTTTTTGTTATTTAAAACTGCGTATCGCGCAAACAAACGCTTACATAAAAAAAAAACAATTTATAACATATAATCACCTGGTGACCAAAAACCGTAATTTGTTACAACACAATCTCCGAAATTATGAACTTCCTTAACTTTTGTGGAGAAGTTTATATTTATGAAATAGTTAAAAATAAAAAAAATAGTAAAACATACTTTGTTTTGTAACCAATCTTAAACATTTAAAGTTTTCTTAGATAAGAATTGTAGTTTATTTAATCAGTACTGGTAATTTAATAAATTTAATTTAATTTTAAAACAAAATTAAGGAAATTATTTAATTAAAGTGTATTACGTTTAAAATTTTTTTTAAAAAGACGACTTTCCGGCTTAGCAGACACTCCATACTTGAATACTCAGACAGTTGTAAAAAGAGTCCATCGAGTTTTTTCGGTCTTGTTAGTGTATACAGCTGCGGTCATTAATGACTTCTTTATGGACCAGTTTGAATATAGTTGGACGTTTCTATAAATTATAGGAAGGGCGAAGGATGTTCAAAAATTATTATTGGTTCAAGTTGATTTCATAATTGGATAATATAATACATTGCTCGCGGATTTTTGGGAAAAGAAATGTTTAAAATTTCATAAATTTTTATGAAATCCAGTAGCGTTATATTTTTTTATTCGAATTGTTTTTACTTAATTTTTTTTTTATTTATATGTAATACAAAAAAAAATTTGGAAAAATATCTATTATTGCTAGTGAAAAATCAAAAGTATGCTAGTATTCTTGAAATTTAAATAAATGTTACTAAAATAAAAATATTTGTTAGTGTTCAAGAAATATAAAATTGACCATTGAAATTATGTGTCATAAATAAAAGAAAGTCATATCCGATTTTCGGAACCCTTATTAAATTAGGAAATCTTCACACGATTCAATAACAGCGATGATGTCCAATAAAGTCAAGGCGACTGATATTCATCGTCTATTCTTGCGCTAAGTATTTAATAGGCCAGTCCTTTAACGTTTCAAAATTGTTTAAATAAACGTTTCATAAGACTGTTAATGCTATAGTGTTAAAAGCCGCTTGCCAGTATATTTTATTTTATTATGTCTTTTCGACATTTTTTTTAAGTTGCATCAAAGTATTTTTAAAATGTAGATGACTAAAGGACATTACATTACATCACAATCTTGCGGTTGGGCATTTGGTCGGCACCTATGTCACCTAGATATTTTGATCCTCTGTGACTACCGCTGTGTCTTCAGGGCATCAAAATTCTAGTCTGATTTTGGCAAACATTAGTATTTCTGTTGGTCCTGTCTCTTTTAGATCATTTGGATCCATGATCATGCGGCCCCAGGTTTGATACCTGTACCCCGCTAGCATCGGGCGGTGACACAGAATGTGTATACTGCTCTCCTCCTCCTCTCCGCATAGTCAGCAGTTTTTCTCGGCCACTAGCTTAAGTTTGAAGAGGTGCGCCCTTAGTGCGATGTGTCCTGTGAGCAGGCCAAGGGTGCTGCTTAGTCTACTCCGGTCCATCGTCCAGAGTGCGTCAGCCCTCTTCTGGAGAGGTCTTTTCATCTGCTGTTTTAATGTTCTGCAGCCAGTATTTGCATTCCACTGAGCAATATGTTCTTGTTCAAGGATTAGTTTCAGTAAATGTTTTGCTTCGACAATTGGCAATCCGACCAACTGGCTTCTTGGTTCCACCAGGGTCCCGTTTCTTGCCAGTTTGTCGGCTTTCTCGTTGCCGTTTATCCCTGTATGCCCAGGAACCCATGTAAGAGTGACTTTGTTTACCGTCGCTAACTCAGTGAGGGTTTGCATGCAGTCTCACACCACCAATGATGTTGTGGTGTTACTCACGGGGGCCCCGAACGCCGCGCGACTGTCAGTGAGAATATTAATTTCACTGTTGGTCAGTCTGCTTTCTGTCAGGTGCGTAGCGCACCTGAGTATAGCATAGACCTCAGCCTGAAAGACCGAGGCGTATTTCCCCAGTGGTATGCTTTCCCTGTGGTTGCAGGATGCTCCAAACACACCTGCCCCGTAGCGTGACTATAGTAACTATAGTATAGTTCGTACAACTGACACATTAGGTCGGAGGTGCTCAAACGGTCGATCGCGAGTGCTTTTTGAGGCGATCTCGTGAAAAAATTCCGATATAGAACTATTTACACAGATTTTGTTTTAGTAGGTAGGTAACTAAAACAAATTTAATTAATGAACTACTTCGATCCACAATTGGGTCAGATCAAAGGAACGCGCGGTACTGGTCCAAGAAAAGTCGCGTTTTTTATTTTCGCCACTTTTTCCAGAAACTTTGTGCGGCGGGTTTGATGGGAACATTCGAGACTTCGTTCGCGCTGATATAAAGTTGCGCCTGCAGAAATTGGAGTCAGTCTTAGTTGTAACTTAAAGGCAATACGTCGATACAAAGTTTATTAATAAATATTACAAAATGATTGCGGCGAAGAAAAAGTAAAACGTATCATTTTAATAATGATTGCGAAGAAGAATTTTCTTTTGTATGATAAAGGATCAGTGTATTTGTCTCATTTGCCGTGCGTCAGTTGCAATACCTAAGAGTGGAAACTTAGAGAGGCATCATAAAACGGTTCATAAAAACTATGAATTTACAGAGTAAATTAAGAAAACAAAAATTATTTCATTTGATAACTTGTTTAAAAAAAGAACAAACCATGTTTACAAGACCAGCCAAACAATCAAAAGCTGCAGCGATAGCGTCATTTAAAATATCTTATATATTGACGAAACACAAGAAACCATTTGAAGATGGATCGATTATTGAAGGAAGTATTTATTGAAGCGGGTGAGACATTATTTGGAGATTTTAAAAATAAAACAAAGATTATGTCTGCTATTAAAGAACTTTAACCATCTCGTCCAACTCTCACAAGGCGTGTTGAAGTCATGTGTCAAGACATGGTAGATAAACTTAAAAATGTTATTATGGAAAGTAAATACTTTTCTTTACAGTTCGATGAATTCACCGATATGACAGATACTGCACAGCTGTGTATTTTTATTCGAATGGTATTCAATGAAGTTTTCTTCAATTTTGTAACAGACTACAAGCCACCAATATATAAATTAGTGTGCATTACAACCGATGGAGCACGAGCAATAACTGGAAACAAAAACGGTTTTGTGGCATTGTGTCGAGCTAATAACGATTTTTCTTCATTATTCTCCTTCCATTGCATTATACATCAACAAGTTTTGTGTTCAAAAGTTCTCAACATGGAGGAGATTATGGGCATTGCAATAAAAATGGTGAATTCCATCCGTGCAAGTAGCTTGCAACGACGGCTCTTTAAATTGCAGTTGGAAGATAGTGAGTCAGCTGAACACACTGATTTAGTTCTTTACACGAACGTCAGGTGGTTGAGACGCTGGAAATTCCTAGAAAGGATTCAAGAATTATTGCCCAAAATAACAGCTATTCTGGACGAAAGAGGTGATAACATTCAGATGCTGAAAAACGGAAAACAGATTTGGCATTTTTGACAGATATCACAATGCATTTAAACACTATTAACTTGGAGCTTCATGGTAAAGGAAAAACTATTATCGAGATGAAAATCGCAATAAACGCATTCAAAAGTAAGTTGCAACTTATGATAAATCAAATAAAAAGAAAGGATTTGAAACATTTTTCGTCTTTGAAAGCAAGGATTCCTTAGTCGAATTATCATATGTATGAGGCATAATTATCAAATATTTTGGGTCAATTGGAAACACGTTTTTATGATTTCAGTAAATTGGCAAATATCACATCATATATAAGTTATCTTTCTTCGTGTAAAAACATTAATGAATTAGCTACCGATATAGCAAATCAATTTAACATGGACTCATGTTCTGCTGAAAATGCAGATTTCAACAGATATACATTTCAAAGCCACAGCATCTAATACAAAATTCTAGTCTTTTATATTTGAAGATAAATATCCGAATCTAAAGCAAATCGCCCATCAACTGTCGGCAATGTTTGGGTCAACTTACTTGTGCGAGTCTGCATTTTCTGAAATGAAGATAATTAAGTCAAAATATCGCATTCGATTAACTAACGAACATTTTTCATCATGCTTGCGATTAGCACTCGGTAATTACGTACCATCTTATGAAAAGTATGCTGAGAACATGCAGTGCCACGCTTCAACATCCAAAGTCACTCTTTAAAGTTTAATACTAAAACTCTTTTGTTTTATAACACCCAACGAATTTTGAATAATTAAAAGGTTTTTCATTGATATTTTAGAGCAGACCTACAATCACCTAGACTAAAAAAATGCATATTGTGCGGTAAAACTAATATCTATACCACGTATACACCCTACTTAGACGACAATCCTGCATCACGCATACTTGCGGCTTCTCGGAGTCGATCGATCGTAGTCTAACAATATTGAGATAGATCGCCAGCAGTTCAAGTTTGAGAACCACTGCATTAGGTAATATTTAATTGGATGACAGTATGACAGTGACATTGAGCGAAGGGTGTTGGTAGAAAAACAAATGAATGGGGCACTGCATAGCTTTATGAACAGCCAGAAAGTGTCAAAAAGGGCACGTCTGGCTGGGCATAAAGGTGTGTTGGTTCCTTCACTTATGTATGGTAGTGAATATTGGGTTTGGCAGATAAAGCATAAAAATAGGATTATTGCTGTGCAGATGGGTAGTCTGAGAAGTATAGCTGGAGTGACTCGGTTGAATAAAGTAAAGAATAGTAATATAACAGAACGCTGTGGTGTATAAGAAGATGTGGTTACAAAGATAGATAGAAGAATGCTTAGATGGTTTAGACACGTAGAAAGGATGGATAAAGGAAGATTGACGAAACAAATTTATAAGGCGTGTGTGAATGGACGAAAGTCGGTAGAAGTCGACCTCGGCGAACATATCTCGATCAGATCAACATTGTTTTGAAGAAAGGCCAGGTCAAGAGTAGTAACAACCGAAGAGCATGTATGAGAGCACTGATGAAAGTAGAGGAAGCAAAAGATGTGTGTAAAAGCCGTAAAGAGGTTTTCTACGGGAAAAAGGCGTGACTATATGTATGTATGTAATTGGTTGGTTTATTGACATTAGTTTTTTGCATCCCAAACCAGTAATTTTTTATTTAACAACAACCAGTTTTTTTTTTCTCAGATTCTAGTCATTTACACACATAGACAATACCTTTTAATACTTCCAAATTCTAAGTGTACATACTAATAAAAATCACTATGAGTATTTATTTATCACGCTTTACCGTACTAACAACAAACCGTAAAGGCGTAGAAGGTGTTCCCCGATACAACCAACTAAAGACATCTGCTGATTCATCCGTTCCTGAGCCCCTGTGTATAATAGCACCCGAAACTATTGAATAGGACACGCGCGTCCTTTTATGATACGAGCCTCTATGTTCCCTAATAGTGGGTTAGCACCCAACTTACATGACTGAAACTTTATTTAATGTCTCTAATATCGATACATATACTATTATTACATATTCAGACCGTGAGCGACGTTTCGGTTTACAATAAGAGATCAGCTAATGCTTGGATATAATTTATAGTTGCTCTATATTAGTAGCTTCTAATCGCTCGGTGGTAATCGAAAGCTGATTCACATTGCAGTTGCTAATACCCTGCATTATGGGGACATTTTTAATAACAATCGCCAGGAGTGATCCTTGTTACACAACTTTCAAATAATAACATTTTTTTTTTACTTTTAGTTCCTTTTCAATTAATCACGTGCAGTTTATCCAAAATCATTTAACAAACCTTCTCCAATTGTATATAACACAAGGTATTTTAATTTATAATTAATACCACCATCTGGTTTACCATTAAATACTTAACACTTTTTGAGGTAACAAAAAATATCCATTTTCATTCCAATTACTATAACCACAGCTCTATAAATGTCCTAGAATACCGAACTAGAAGAGCAGGAGACCCGGGGCAGCACTGTTAGCTGGGGAATTTACCCCCTTGCCCTCCCTGTGTGTTAACGTTTGTGTTGCCATTTAATTAACCCCGCGCATGCAGGGCGTGTAGTGGTCAACGGTAGTGCTTATTGTTTATTTAGCTCAACAACCGTGGATTTAATAACCTGTATCAAAATGTCTTTTTCTTCTTCTACTTGTTAGAAATTTAGATGATCTGTTGATTCCGGACTTGCCTCTGTAATATTTCCTGAGATGTGAACTGCCAGCTGTCTCTCCATCTCTTTGGTGGTCTTTCGGATGGACGGGTCCCTGCTGGTTTTCCCTCTAGTACAATGCGTGGTAGTCTATCGTCGGTCATTCTCTTCACGTGATGAACCCATTCTCTTTTCCTCCACCTTCCCCATCTCACCACATACTGTACGTCGCATTGTGCTCTAATGTCAGTGTTTCTTACGTGAGCTCTTCTTGTTTTCCCGGCTATTGTTCTCAGTACTGACACTTTGGCGACTCGTAGCATCCTTTTGGTCTTGTTGGTATCCTCTCTCGCTTCTATACCATATGTCAATATTGGCCTGACGCATGTCTCATATATTTTGATTTTACTCTCCTTTCGCACATAAGGATTAGCCCATACAGTTTCCCTTAGACATCCTGATATTATGGCTGATTTGTTAATTTGGTTTCTCAGGTCCTTTACCGGGTCGTGAGCGCTGGACATATCTATGCCCAGGCATCTTAATTGCATGACCTACTCTATGGGTTTATTGTCTATTACCAGCTTTTATCTCATTGGCTCCCTAGCGATGGTCATAGTATTCGTTTTACATATGGATATATCCATATTGAGTTGCTGACTGATCTGGTAGAACTTAAATAACTGTCTCTGTAGGTAATTTTCACTTTCTGCGAATATTGCAGCGTCGTCGGCGTAGCAGACCATGCTGATAGTCCTATTGTTCGTTCTGTATCCCGAAGTCATGGTACATACAATCTACTGAAGATTGGGTGGCTTGCCGCGCCTGTAAGAGGTGGGCTCACTGCTCATGCGCAGGTAAAGATGACATTGATAAAAATTGAGGCTATGAGTGCAAGAACGGACCAAACCATAAAAATTCAAAATGTGTTTTATTGTAAAATATTTTCCGTCACAATAAAATTTACCGGCTGCTAAGTGTATTAAACGATCTTATTCTGCTCGTGACTAGGTACCATATAGTCACGAGCAGAATAAACTAAACTACTTTTGGCATTAAGGTTTTAATAAGAGGTTCGATAAGCAAACTGTTGTTGCTAGGTAATTTTATTACTGCATCTCCAAATTTTACTGTGAAAGAAATACGTCACACATTTTTGGTAGGTCATTCGTACTTACCATGCGACCAAGATTTTGGACTCATAGAGAAAGAAAAACAATTCCATCTGCATATCTTCACACCTCAAGACTGGCATACAGTCATAAAGCAAGCTAGGAAGAAAAACCTTTTTACGCTGATTGAAATGACTAAATTTTCTTCTACGAAAATGCTTGAAAACAATTTTACCAACAAGAAATTTCGTGAGCAAAAACAAAGGTGGAGTGGTTTAAAATTCTTTTAATAAACAGTGTGAGGTCTTTAATGCTAACTGAACTAAGATCAGATAATTCATCATAGTTCGGTTACACTAGTATAGTAAGCCGTTTTCTGCCTAGGACAGTGCAGTGGCAGAGAAGATGAGCCATTGTTTTCACCTCTTCCTCATCTTGACAGCTACTACAAAAGTCATGTCGTAGCTCTGCGATTCCAATGCGCCGTACATGGAATCCACCTGCCCAGTGTCCTGTTATGGCCGCGATCGCGTTTCCAATGGACTCCCTGGATAGAGTTAAAACATCATTAGTTCGACGTAGATCTAGTTTAGGCCAAATCTGTTTCGATAAGGTGCATGTGGGTTCACCTTGCCACCTCAAGTTGGCTTTTTGAACTACTTTTCTGTGCAGAGGAGCTGACAGTTTGAAATCGGTACTCCTGGCTGAGATGAGACAGATACAGCTTACAGTTGCCTGGTATGTCCCTGTGGCCGGGTACCCAAATATATCAAATATAAGTGACGCTTTACATATCCAATTAATTTTAACCAATAATTTTTCTTAAAAAAAAGCTATTTTGCATTGACTAATTTTCATCCTTTTTTATAGCTTCATTTTCTAAATTTCATTAATATTGAGGTTAGTCTTTTATTGCACTCATAGCCTTGTACAGGGTGTTTTAAAAAAATATGACTCCGTCTCCAGGATGGGTAGAAAACTTGAAAAACAATTGGGGTTTGGTTAGTAAAAAATTTTCGTAACGCCATCCGAATTTAAGAAAAATGGCATTGAAGAAAAAACACATACACATTTATTACGATTTTGCCGAAACTACTGGAAACATTGTAATGAAAGTTTATACGAATATGTTTTAGGAGCTGATACATTCCATGATTAATTTTTATATCTGACTCTCATAGAGGGCGCTAGTGACACGGTACGTACCAAATAGTATTGACCATAACTTTTTTGTAAATATTCAATCGCAAGCGTTATTTTTTTTCTCGAGTTAGCCAAACCTATTGGCTTAGTTTTGTATACCATACCAGAGATAAGATACCCAGTCCTCAAAATTTAGAACTTATTAGTGGAGTTGAATGTAAACCTATTAAGTATGATTCTCATTAGAAGATTTTGTTTTTAATTTTAAATATATCGTCTATTTTAAATACAAAAAACAAATATAGGGTGTCCCATAATTGGCCTGCCAAACTTCACCAGCGGCTTATACTAAAAAAAATAGAAAAGAGAATTCGAATGATATGGGTCGAAAAATGCTCCCTAAGGGAGCTACACCCCTCTGAATGTGCAACGCTGAAGATGGTGTTAATTCAATATCTCCAAAACAGTGCAAGACAGAAAAATAAAATTTTGGCAGTTGATTATTCTTATTACGATAGATAATTATAATTTATTTAAAAATAAATTCCTTTCGGGGGTTGGTTAAAAGGAGAGGAAATACATTTGAAACTACTCCAACTTTTTTGCATGTATCTTTCTTGGAGTTTTAATACCAGGATATCAAATTCTCAAGTTTTTTACGCAAAAAGGTACTCTTGTTGAACTTGAATAGGACCGACGTTTTTATGTGCAATCGATTCAAAAATTATTCACAAGCCCAGAAACCATTAAAAAAAACTTTATAAAATCATTAAATCAAACGAAATTAAAAAAAGAACTTTGATATCAAACAAAAATATTCATATGACATTTTATTTCATTTCAGCAATCGTTGAGTATTATTTGCTGCTATTATTTTTTTTTTTCATTTATTATAGATTTTTTTGATGATTTTGTCAAGCAATTTTATGGTGTTTTGGCGTGTAAGGTGATTTTGAAATCGATTTTACTCTACAATGGAGACCATTTAAAATGCAAGTCTCACTGGTGACTGGATCGTCGTATATTCGAATGATGAATACCTAATATTCACTAATTTAATTACAAAATACCATATACACTGCAAATTCCAGAAAATAAGCCAATAGCTTACGCCCAATTGCCCCAATCATAAACAAAATGACAACTTTAACCTATACCTATCAAAAACCGCTGTCAAATTTTGCAGCAAGAACTCGACCTAATCCAACTTCAGGACGAAAAAATTAACCAATCAGCGTCAGAGATCTCAAAGATATAAGTGGCATCTAAATTCCAGATCTGGAACCTCAAAAAAATATAATTGCCAATTTTATTTATTTATTTTTATTAATACCGTCCAAAAAGAACACTAAAATGGTTTTTGAAAACTTTCTTATTGTCAGAAAAGCGTATTAGTGGTAGTTCTTAGTGTGTTTTAGCAAATTTCTTCTATTACATGATTTTTTTAATGTTAATTTTTAAATGATGTATCACAAGCTTCTACTTTCCATTAAAAAGTTTACAACTGTTAATTGACGGGGGTTCAAT
This sequence comes from Agelastica alni, assembly GCA_950111635.1. Lineage (NCBI taxonomy): Eukaryota > Metazoa > Arthropoda > Insecta > Coleoptera > Chrysomelidae > Agelastica > Agelastica alni. The sequence goes on from OX467708.1 coordinate 88,425,925, forward strand.
GTGGGAATAAATTTTTTTCGTTTTGGGATATTATTTCATAACCTAAAACTGACTTGTTTTGGGATTTTTTAAAAATATTCACAATAATTGAAAAAATATTTTTTTTTCATTTGACTGTTCCACACTGTACTATAGTTTTTTATTGGTGATAGACGCTACCACTGATCAACTCATTAAAGAAACAAAATTAGAAACATGTGGCTCAAAATTGATAACAGTAAGACGAAGAAAGACTCGTTATTAGGACAAGTCCTTGCTAACGAACTCGAAGAAAACGCTGAAACAGACATCAAAAAATTAACGAACTTCGGCAAAAACAGTATATGTCATAAAGCAACGGTCCAATAAGAAATTAATGAGTTTTTAACAAAATGCATCGCTCAGCTTAAAGTGCTCCTAGATGCTCAATATTATTATCAGTACATATATTGCACAATAATATAAATTGAAAAATGTATTGATCGTTTGTAAATGATATTGAACGATTTTTGAGCGTCTAGGGGCCGCTTAACAATACCTTTTTACCTCCGAACCTGAGGTATCCTAATAGTTAAGTGATTAGTGCTAGCAGTAAATTTAATTTCTCTTTTGAAGGGTTAATTTAAAAAAAGAGTTGTTGAAGAAAAGTTTTGCTTTAATTTAAAATCCTTCTACATTTTTCTTCCCGATATTGCAAAGTAAAAGTTGCACAGAGAGTACCTACACGATAAAAAATAATAAATATAACGCAATTTTATTTTACTAACAAAAAGACGCCTAATTTAATGGCTATCGTGCGACACAGTCTTTTGTGAATGAAAAAAAAGTTCTATGGATAGCGATAATAAAGTTCCCTTAAAAATATATGCCAGGGGTCCAGTACATAAAATTGGGGACTGTCACTTTCACTGTGTCACAAAACAGGTGGCACGATATAGTTTGTTCACGGGGTTCCATTCCACCAGAGAATAACAATAAGAGGAGAGTTATAATTTATTTTATCGCAGCGTATATTTCCAGTGTGTTAATTCAAGTGTAAAATTAACATAGAGTTTCCAAGGTGCTACTGTGCTACTGAATAAAAAAATTAAATGAATAAAATGAAAGTAACTGATGATGCAATGGGACTAGGACAAAATGGACATTTTGTTTAATTTATAGAATAATAAATTAAATCTAATACCACAAGTTGTTACATTATTTGAATCATGTTATCACCATGCTATATTTGACAAGGTATTTTTGATGAATGTCACGAAGACAGAATAAAAAGTCATCCTGAAATCTGAATAAATTATTAGTTAATACTGAAGTATTGAATATTACTTGGTGTCAGAAGTAAAAATGAAAAACTTCAAGCCTTCAGCATCCTTAAAATTTAAAGGAAATATCAGCAGTATTTGGAAAGTATGGAAACAAGGTTGACAGCAGTCGCAGAATAATATATTGTGCAACTAGTGTGATAAGTTGGCGATTGCTCACGAGAGCGAAGTGGACTACTATTTTTTATTGCGAAATAAAAATATAAACTTTGTAAACTTGACAGTTGCGCGTTCGGCTGTTAACCGAAAGGTTGGTAGTTCGAATTTGCGTGCGACAAGGATAGTTTGCGTGTGCTAAGTATAATTTTTATTACTCATGCGGGATAAGTAGTTTCTTAGAGCACGCTGGCGAAAAATAGCTGTTTGTCCATTTGAGTGCGACAAGTTTACTTGGCGCACGCTTACGTCATTTAAGTGTTACTTGGCGCACGCAAATTATACTTAGCACACGCAAACTAACCTTCTCGCACGCAAATTAGAACCTTTAACCTTTCCGTTGTCGCACTCAAATGAACAAACAGCTATTTTTCAACCGCAATAGCATGCTCTAAAATACTACTTAGCTGCATGAGTAATAAAAATATTTTTGCGAGCTACCGGGATAGAAGCCAAAGACGATAGAACAAAGGTAGCGGTATTCTTAAACCTAATCGGAAGAGAAAGCAAATCGGTTTTCACTAGTTTGAAGTTGAATGAAGATATACAATCTTTAGAAGCTGTTTTGAAAGAATATGATAATCATTGTGACTCGAAAAAAAACGAAGTTATGGAAACGTTCACATTTTTAAACATCAGGAAAAAACATGGCCAGCGGTTTGATCAATACCTTACAGAGCTGAAAATAGCAGCAAATAAGTGTGAATATGAATAGCAAAATGACAGTTTAATACGTGATCAAATAATTTTCAAATGTGTAGATGACAATTTGAGAGAAAAATTACTGAGACTAGCAACGATTATAAAATGGAAAGACATGCATCAGATAGCGATGGAAAATCAGATGGAACGACTTCCATAAGAAGTGAGAATGCTGACAGTCCTTGAATACGTGAAGGTAGGGAGGAGGAGGAAGACAAAATCGAAGATTCCAATGAAATACTACAAAACGGTCCAGTTCGGGTAAGAAGAGAAAGAAGAACCACAATAAAATATATAGATTATGTTCGTTGATTTTTTTTCAATTTTATGTAAAGATATGTTAAATTATTTTAATCATTTTATCACCATGCAATATTTGACAAGTGATTTTTGATGAATGTCACGAAGACAGAATAAAAAGTCATCCTAAAATCTGAATAATAATTTATTAGTTAATACTGAAGAGTATTGAATATTACAAAGTAAGTCTAGTTAACATGTTAACATAATAAAAGATATTTAAATTTCGTGTGGCAAATATATTGTACCGATATTTTCTTCTTGGGTTCAATAATTCTAAACTCTCAGTACAGTAATAAATAATTTTTATTCCAATAGTATTAAATATTAATTTTTACAAATAACTTAGATATTCACTTTACAATTACTTTAAATACTTGACTTCGAACTAATTAAACTTAAAATTTTTAAAGCCAAAACTTCTTCGCGACCGTTGTCTCATTTATATTTCAAAATCATCGTTCTGGAAGAATCGCTATCATTCGAAACTATTCGACCTTTTTCTAGAGAGTGCCAGAATAATCCTTTTACCATTTCGGAACTGCTAGAATTTGCCAGTCCAATCCCGGCATAATAAAGCAGTCCTCTAATTGTGATCGACTCGCTGGCGCCGACAGACAACAGGTCCGGCTTGTAATAATATTTTTTTTTTTTATGTTCTGGTTCCCACGAAAAGGAATATCCTGTAATGTTCAGAGAACATCGTGGGAACCAAGGGAAGGAAGGTAGGAGTTGGTGTTCTTCTTAAATTTCTGGAGGTTGTATGCCTCGGGGAACACCTCCCTAGGCAATGAGTTCCAAAGCCTCGCAATACGTTGGATGAATGAGTCTTTGGAAAGTGATGTTCTGCAGGTCTCCAAAGTGACCACGAAGGGGTGTGAAGACTGAACTTGACGGGTTAATCTCGAAGAGACTGCCAAAGGAGGAACGATTGTTGATATTTCAGAAGAGCATCGCCCATGAAAATATCTATAAAATAGAGACAAATCGCCAACTTTTCTACGGTGTTCCAGACAAGTAAGCGAGTTTGTAAGCGAGGCATCACCGACGAGACGAATTGCCCTTTTTTGGACAGAATCCAGTAGCTTCAGGATATGTTTAGGTGCTGCACTCCAAATATGGGAACAGTACTCCAGTACAGGTCGGATCTGTGCCTTATAGATCATAAGCAGCTGACTGGAGGTGAAATAGCTCTTGGCACGAAACAAAAAACCAAGTTTTTGGGATGGTTACTCCTGACAAAGTTATGTTAGGCACAGTGAGATCGGCTTTTCTAGAGAAAAGACATGCTTGTGTTTTGTTTGCATTGAATTCTACCAAGTTATTGGATCCCCATTCGAGAATTGTTGCTAAGTCCATATTTATATTGCTAACATTTCTTCCTCGTTCATTTCTGGTTTCACGGGCTGATATAGGGGCCCTGGAAGAAAAAGCGGTATGGAGGGTACTATCATCGGCAAAGCTGTGTACGGGACATGAAGTTGCTTTCAATAGGTCGTTGATGTGAAGTAAAAATAGTGTTGGTGCTAGAATGGATCCTTGCGGAACACCAGCATTTATGAGTAGAGTGTCAGATGAAACTCCATCGACCACTACATGGAGAGACCTGTTTGAGAGAAAACTAGCAAGCAGAGAACACAGCTGAGGGGGCAAGCCATAAGATGGAAGCTTGGCGAGGAGTCCCTGGTGCCAAACTCGATCGAACGCCTTGGAGATATCTAATGCCACAGCTAAAGTTTCTCCATACTTTTCAATATAATATATATATATATATATATATATATATATATATATATATATATATATATATATATATATATATATTATTAGATATTGTGTTTTTGACAAATCTGTGGGTTTCAGATAAATTATATCGAATTAATCAAATCAAAAGGTACAATTTCATAGGAACATAAAATCACAATGCTATGGACTTTTTCTACAACAATAATATGTATAAAATAGTTACCAAACCAAAAATATACATTTAACAACAAAATAAACATTTTGACATTCTAATAAATAACTCGGAACCCCAAACAGAAAATAAAAATAGGATAATTGAAAGGATCCTAATTGGAAAAAAACATGGCCAATTGAACGATAATAAAAGGTTGGGTAAAAATGAGACTAATTTATGGGCGTGTAGGTATGTATATTTCTAATGATGAATAATACCATATGGTCTGATTAAAATTTACCCAGTAAAAAAATAAACACACAGTGTGGCTGGTACCATATAATTTTCTTGTTTAACAAAATAGATAAATACCAATTGAAACGCAGTTAATTACTTATAATAAACAATTTAATTAAGAAAGTGGAAGCATTATTAAATTACAAAATTATACATTATTATAAGTTGTTACAATACCATGAAAAATATATGACATTATAGTTAAATCAACGATAACGGACAATTCACAATGTGAATAAAGTCTGAGAAATAATAAATAATAAATAAATAATAAATAATAAATAATAAATAATAAATAATAATAAATAATAAATAATAAATAATAAATAATAAATAATAAATAATAAATAATAAATAATAAATAAATAATAATAAATAATAAATAGAAGGTAGTAATTTTAAAATTTATTAAAAAAATAATAAGTAGCTTAAAGTTCACTAAAGCAATGTATTTTTAATGTCCAATTTTGTACCTTCTGCACTGCTGTTACCCTTTTACTATTGAAACAGAGCCTGCAACACTTCTACTGAGCGAAAAAAAACTTTGACTAATTGTAAGAAATCCCTGTTTTGCTGTAGACAGGAAAGGTCCATTCTGACCATCTTATGGTTCATGTTTCGAAATGCTGTCCACCATATTTTCGTTTCTGACTGTATCAACAAAGACCAATATTATTATTATTATTGATTTAATTTATTAAATCCCAGTCACGACTCTGCGGTTTTAATACCTCGCAGAGCCGAGCTAGAGAAAAACCAGTGACCACTCCTCACGCCGTGAGGTGTGTGATCACTGGGACCGGATATCGTGTGCCCTGAGCAGACGCAATGATCCCAGGATGACGGCCTTCTGCATTGCCCCAGATAAAACGTGTGCCTTTTTTCGGCAAGCTGGTGGTATTTTATGGAGTTCCGAAAGCAGTGTGTGGTGTGTACCACCGAGAAAGCCTAGTTTATTTGCTGAGGATGACCATTCCAAATATCAAAAATTTTGCTACTCATAAAGTTTTGCCTGTAACGAATTCTAAAAGTATCTTTCTTCATCTTTAAGAAGTGCCCACAGAGACGGTCGTCTAAATGGAGGAGGACAGCTGCTTGAACGTCGACGAAGTTGAAATTTAAAATTCTAAAGGAAAGTATAAGGTCACCTCGGAGACGTCTTTCTTCAAATGTTGTAAGATTTGCCATGGTTAAATTTTTTTCCAACCTTTGTCTGACACAAAAAAATTCAAAAACTGGCAAAGTAGTCCAAAGAACTTCACATCGTTCTCCCTGCGCTGCCAGGAAAATCTATTAGTAACACTTTGTCGTTTCAATCTCCAGACTTTCCATCAAAAACTGTAACTTGTTAATAAATCGGAGATTGTGGAAGCTTTTCCTTACGAAAAGTAAGCGTGAACATTGCACCAATAAATAATGTTAACTTATAACTCCAAAGTACACCCATTAAAAGATAAACTCTAAACGATAGGACCGTAAATGCTGAGTGCAAATTCCATCACGTAAATCATAGTAATCAATCCGATGCACATACACATTTTGCGAAGTTATGTGTGTGCAATGTGCATTTAGTAAAGTGGCTTTAACACAGCGGCAAAAGATCCGTTATGTTAAATGTATCCATGAATACTCTTGCATGACTATCCCAACTTATTCACTGTCGCAACTAAAAACATTCTTTCTAAGATAATGATGACGTTAATAACAACAGTTTTAGATAAATAAACTTCTCCACAAAAGTTAGGAAGGTTCACAAATACCGGATTTATGTTAAAAATTTTTAACTGTTTTCTTTTGTCTGTAATATATTAAATAGTTAGCTTCTTCTCTGACCAGTTTTTTTGTTTCCAAGTTTATAAGTTTTTAAGTTGAAGTTGTTTTTATTTGTTTTTTTTAAGAATTTTCCATCAGTTACTGTTTCCACTTTATTAAGTCAACTGTGATTATTACTGTTAGTTATTATGCTGCCTAGATATTTTATTTGGTTTACTTGCTTCAATAGCTCACCCCCAACTTTTATGTTAGCTATGATATTAGGTTGCTTGCTAATTAATAATACTTTGGTCTTTTTTGCATTTAATCCGAGTAATTGCGCATTTTCCTAAGACTGCATCCAGTATCCGTTGTAAATCTTTCTGATTGGAGGCCAGGAGGCCTACAGTACCGTATCGTCTGCGTAGCGAAGGTTGTTTATGATTTCGCCATTTATAATAATGCCGGCTTGTATATCAGTTAGTGCTTCCCTAAATATTCTTTCAAAGTATACATTAAAGAGCAAGGGCGATAAAATGCAACCATGCCTTACTCCACGTTTGATCTTTATTTCCGGTGTATCATCACCAGATATTCTAATTTTAATTCTAATGATGAATGAAGGTCCGTATTGTTTACAAATGAGTGGAGATATGAACGTTTTTCTGATATTCGGCGTGTTGGTGTATGGACTCTTTCTCTAGTGCCCAGAAATCAAAGAGCGGTGCAGGAAGTTCCATCTGTTTAGAGGTGGTACATTACTGCTTTGGAAGGCATTTGTTTTAATGGAAACATGACTGCGCAGATTTACGTACAAGTTATTAACAATGGTATACGTTTTTTTAAAAGTGTAGTAATGTATGGCTTTGAAACATGGCAAATGATAAGAACCCTAGAGAGACGTCTTTTAGCTTTGGAGATGGATTTCTGGCGAAGAGCGGCCGGGAAATCAACAAGCTAACAAATCGTTGTTTATTCAGTTTACTACTGATTTTTAACTGGAGCTATATCCACCACACCAACGGCAGCGATGGAATGAATACCTCTTGAATCTTCCTCGATAGATATCATTTTAAAGAGGGATGCCAGTGTAGTTTTCTACAGATTCCTATTTCTGGAAAGGCAAATTGAAGGGAAGTGACTCGGGGATCACTCCGCAATACTGATTGAAACAAAAAACCACCAAATCCTCGGGATGGTTCCTGACATGCTAGCCACAAGAATACACGTAAAAAGGTCTTTCAAAATCCTCTTTCCGAAGAGAGATGAGTGGGTGAGGTAAGCAATCCACTTTCCAGAGACTGAATACGTAATGTACACAGATGGCTTTAAAACCCCAGATGGAGTTGTGGCCGATGTTTTAAGCAGGAAACCCAAGACTGAAATATTCACTTGTCTTGGTAGGTATAAAATTACATCGAATCACTGGAGTGCCTTGGTGCAAACAACAGTTTGACTTTGCTGTAAGTACCTGGGCCCAGTGGGTGGAGGGCAATAAAAAATCCGACGTCCTGGAATGTAGCAGGAATGATCTGCGAATTCTGATGGTACTACTTAGAGGCTATTGTTGCCCAAAATACCACCACACAAACGGACTGTCGGTTTTGCTGCGTGTAAGACGAAACAGCTAAGCACAAAATATTTGCATGCTCGTGCTTAGAAAGAATAAGGTTTATCATATTTGGATTTATCAACTTAAAACCTTCCTATTTTAAGAAAATATTACCTCGTACAACCATGAACTTCGCGAGAAGAACTTAATTCTGCGGTGAACTGTAACCTCTAGTGGAAAGCCACAATAGACCCATTTAGGGTAGCAGTGAATGGGCTACTATACTACGCCCCACCACTTACATGATACCTAACCTAACCTACTTTTTATTTTTGCAAGATAATGCTTGGTCTCTTTAATCAAAACATTGTTAACTGCTTAAAATTTAAACAGTTTATTTAATTATATATTGACTTTAAACTCTTTGATCTTTTATAGTTACTTTAACAATATCAACCACATTCGTCTGGTTGAAATGTTGACAACCCAAGAAAAGACCAGCAAGTTTTAAAGTTCACACCACATAACTACATTCAGTAGTGATAAGTATGAACGAAATAAAAATAAGGCGCTCTCTTTTTCTCGTTACTCCATATCTGTTCCACTGACAATATTGTATATTTTGGTTGGAATAAAATTTTTTCTTCCTTTTAGATGTAGTTAATGCAATTATAACTCTGTACCACATAATCAGAACACATTATACATACATTATACGATTAGACCTCGAGTTGTAAACAAGATTAGAAGATTTGAAACAAGACACGAATCTTAGTTTCGGAATAACGTCAAAGATTACAAAAATTTCGTAAAAAAAAGGGTGAAAAGGTTCGACTGTTTCAAATTGGTTTAATTTGCTGGTGTGTGTGTGTGTGTGTGTGTGTGTGTGAGAGAAAGCGAGAAAGGGGAAGAGGAAAATAAAAGAATAGTGCGTTACAGAAGATTTTCAAGAAATATAATTGTGTACAAGATATCACCAGATAATAGACTAGTTAACAATACCAAATTATAATGTTTGGCAAAAATTATTTGATCTCTTGCACACGTCTTAGTCTCTTTCCTGATCAATCAGATGTACACACCGTCGCTATTAGTTTTATTCTGATTAGTAACGTCACAAACGCATGTAGACAAAGTGGGGACAATTCAAATAATAGTCGTGTACCTAATTTATTATCATCAGTAGTTTTAAAGCCCTACAGGGCCTTGACTTTCGCCAGCCTCGTCCGCCATCCTTTCCGGTATGTGGCAAGGACCTTTCAGTCAGTTGCACCAATTTTTCTGGCATCCTCAGAAACGCCGTCTTTCCATCTCAGCATTGGTCTCCCCCTGCCTCTACTGCCGGTTGGTGTGGCCTCAAAGTTTCTTCGCGTTGGCACGTTGTTGTCATAGCATGTCCTGTCCATCCTAACCTGCCAATCTTGATTGTTGTTATTATGTATCGTTTCCTGACCCTCTGTATAAGTAATAAAGTTCAAAATTATATCTTCTTCTCCAGACGTTATCCTTTTGAAAAGCTCCGTCAATCTTTCTTAGGATTTTTCGTTCAAATGTTAATAGTAACGTTTCATCTGCATTTGTTAGGGTCCAGGTTTACAAGCCATAGATTAAAACTGGTACAACTAACGTCTTATTGATTCTGATCTTTGTGCTTCTCGAAAGGCTCGATTTACGTTAGTATTTTGACAGCCCAAAAAAACAACGATTGGCAAGTATTATGCACCTTTTTATTTCTTTGCTGACATCATTACTCGAGTTTATCAAGGCTCCGAGATATACGAACTCATCCACTGCTTCGATGTTATACTCTCTAACTGTGATATTTTGACCCGCGTCTCTCGCCCTGCGTTCTTTTGTGGCAGCCACAAACTTTGTCTTATTTGCATTTATTTGTAGTCCCATATTTTTTTGCGACATTCTCAAAATGTACAAAGATTTTTTTGCTTTTCAAAGAGTTCTAGAGGTCAGGTCCATGTCGTCTGCGTATGCCCTCCTGGATCAAAGACCTTCTGGTCTTTGGCTAAAGCCATAAATAAGAATTTCACAACTTCTCCTTTACCACCACTCGAGAGGTCCGACGGCACGACAGCCGTATCTTCCAAAGGAAAAGCGGATCTGCTGGCCGAAATGTTCAGCTCTAACTCAACCCTCGATACCAATGGAAAACAACCCCCAACGATACCTAGAATAAACGCATCAATGTCTGAGGTCACTATCCGCCATCGCACTATCAGGAAAATCTTGACTCTAATAAGGCAGTAGGACCAGATGGAATTCCGACCATTGTCCTCAAGACCTGTGCTCAAGAGCTCACCCCAGTTCTCTGTGGACTCTTCAAATTATCATACAGCAAAGGAGTATTTCCGTCCATGTGGAAAAACGCTAAAGTCCAACCGATTCCGAAAAAAAAAAAGAAGACTATTCTTGCAAATTACCGCCCTATTGCATTGCTCTCAGTCATATCCAAAGTTATGGGAAAAGCGATTAACACAGAACTTATCAAATATCTGGAGAAATTTGAGATAATCCATGACAGACAATATGGATTTCGACAACTTCGGTCTACTGGAGATTTGCTGGCTTATGTCACTCAGCTCTGGACAAACACTATTAAAAAGTTTGGTAAATCCCGTGCAATAGCCTTGGATATATCTAAAGCCTTTGACCGCGTTTGGCACCAGGCATTGTTAAGTAAATTATCTGTCTACGGTCTCCCAACCAAACTACGCCAATGGCTCTTGAGCTTTATGCAAGATCGCTCCTTACATGTGGCAGTTGACGGTATTTCTTCCGATGCGTTTAAAACTAATGCCGGGGTCCCCCAGGGTTCCATCCTGTCCCCCACCTTATTTCTTTTACACATCAACGACCTCTTGAAAACCACCACGAATCCCATTTACAGTTTCGCAGACGATAGTACACTTGTCTCAACATTCACATTCTATCGATCACTTTCGGTGAATGATACAAATAGACTCAGGCAGGAACAGGTTGATTGCATCAATAGAGATCTTAAAGCAATCTTCGAGTGAGGAACTAACAATCTTGTTCGGTTCAACGCCCAAAAAACACAAAGTGCCACGTTTTCCAATAAAGTGAATTCCTCAAATTATCCCATCACAATGTCCGGAAATACCCTTGAACCAAGTCCCTCCATCTCGATTTTGGGAGTCACGGTGTCCAATAATATGTCTTGGCATGACCATGTTGCTAACATCGCAAAGTCGGCAAGCCAGAGGCTAGGTTTTCTGTGGAAAGTCAGAAAGTTTTTTACTCCTGATCAACTGTTGACGACGTACAAGGCTCAAATCCGACCTCTACTGGAGTATTGCTCGCACATTTGGGGTTCAGCACCAAGGCATTCTCTTCGTCTTCTAGATTCCATTCAGAAAAGAGCCATTCGCTTGATAAACAGCTCAACTCTCACAGATACCCTTCACCCTCTAGAACATAGAAGAAGAGTTGCAGACCAGTCATTGCTCTACAGATACTTCCATGCAGATGCTCCAGAGAAATAAAAACTCTTGTACCACCATTGGCCACATTCGGCCGAAGAACTCGGCACGCTGATCAGTCTTACCCATTTATCTCAAGATTGACACTACAAGGACCAATCTTTATCAAGAATCCTTCTTTTACAGGGCTGCTACGGAATGGAATAAACTTCTAAAATCAGTTTTTCCAGAGAACTATGTCTTACAACTTTTTAAAAAGCGTGTCCACAATCATTTCCTTTTTATAATCACTTCCCCTTCTAATAGTCGCAGTGCAGGCCGTTTGCGGCCCACACGATAGGTCTACCCTTTTTGCGACTATTTTCATAAAAAAAAAAAAATCCCTGCGGCTGTGATGACTTTTTAAAGATAGTCCCTCTAGTATCCAGTTCCGCATCTCGAACTACTTTTTCTAGTGCTATGTTAAACAGGAGATACGCCAGCGCGTCAGCCTTCCTCACGCCTACAGTTGTTTCGAATGAATCTAAAGTTTCATTCTGTATTTTTACGTGGCACACAACTTTTGACATTGTCATCTTTGTCAATTCATTTAAGGTTTTTAAAATATGTAGCTCATTTATAGCTTGGTATTACTTTGGTCTTAGAACGCTATCATAAGCTGCTTTAAAGTCAATGAAAAGGTGAAACGTGTCGATATTGTATTCGTAGCACTTCTCGAGTATCTGGCGTAGTACGAAAATCTGGTCTGTTGTCGATCGACCAGTTCGGACTCCGCATTGGTATTGTCCGATTCTAGGTTCTTTGTACGTCCTTATGCGAGATATCAGGATATGTGACAGTATTTTATAAGCAGTTTTTAGTAGTGTAATAGCTCGATAGATGCTGCATTCCAACTAATCCAACTGATGGAATGGAAGAGTGTTGCGATGGAGACCATGAACAGGCAGAAGAGCAAGAGAAAGACCTATCACACGTTGGTACGACGACATAAAGAAGGTGGCTGGACTTATATGCATAAGAATTGCCTTGAATAAAATAAAATGGAAAAAACTGGACGCTAAACGGCTAGATGAAGAAGAGAAGATGTAATCATAACTTAAATATTCTTAACCTCTGGTACTTCAATCTTATTTTGTATTTTTAAGAAGAAATCAGCCCAAACATTTTTACTGGGAGCTTTCTGTTTTTTTAATTGCTGTGTTACTATTTCTAACTTGCTCTTTGGATCGTGAGTTTAAGCGAGTTAACTGTTAATTATTTGTTTTAAAATGTTTTAGTTCACTCTAATGTTTAACTGTTATAATTCAGACATTGTTTTGTAACTTAATTACAAAATATGTTAGCTGAATGCTAGGTAGAGATAATTTCGACCAAATAAATTAAAATGTTACATTTCGCAACTAATTAGGAAGTAAAAGATAATTATAATTTAATATCAACGAAATAAAGCATACTGCTGTATTTAATGTGAAATAACTTATGACTTACTATTATGAAATGACTTGACCTCATAAATATATACATATTTGCAACTGACTTTGTTGCATTTCACTTTATGATTCATCAATTGCTTTAACAGAGCCAATAAATTATTTACAAATTAAATGACTATAGTCTAAAGTTTTATTACCCAACCATTAAGTAGGAAGCAAATCGATGCCAATATCTCGTCGCCAAATTGACAAAAATTTGTTTCATTGAGAAATTAACCTTCTAGCTATAAAAAATGTACGGGATTCTATCCGTCATTAGAACATATTTAGTTTTTTACTCCTGATCAACTGTTGACGACGTACAAGACTCAAATCTGACCTCTACTGAAGTATTGATCGCACATTTGGGGTTCAGCACCAAGGCATTCTCTTCGTCTTCTAGATTTGATACAGAAAAGGGCCATTCGGTTGATAAACAGCTCAACTCTCACAGTTACCCTTCACCCTCTAGAACATAGGAGAAGAGTTACAGACCAGACATTACTCTACAGATATTTCCATGGCAGATGCTCCAGAGAAATAAAAACTCTTGTACCACCACTGGCCACATTCGGCCGAAGAACTCGGTACGCTGATCAGTCTCACCCATTTACTCTCAAGATTGACACTACAAGGACCAATCTCCATCAAGAATCCTTCTTTTACAGAGTGAAACAAGCTTCCAAAATCAGTTTTTCCAGAGAACTATGACCTGCAACTTTTCAAAAAGCGGGTCCACAATCATTCCCTTTCTATAATCCCGCAGCGCGGGCCGTCCGCGGCCCACACGATAGGTCTACTGTTTTTGCGACTATTTTCAGTAAAAAAAAGCTTAATAGTATATTATTTGACAAATGTTATAAACGACCCTTTAGTAACGAGAGTTTAATAAACGAGTGTCTAGAGGAGTTTATAAACGAGTAACATACTAAACTTTTTCTACGAACAATCCGTCTGATTTGCGTTTTAGGAATGCAGACAATTTCGGATATTTGCTCACATTAATTTTGTGTTTTACGGTTATTGTCATTCTTAGCATAGAATAAATTTCCCGCAAAGATGAAGGTTTTATTTTTGTAGACAATTCTTGGACATATGCAAGTAACACATTCTCTGAGAATGACACTGTTTGTTTATTTTTTCGCCATTCCATAAAAAGATTGTATGTACGTTCGTATTGACTCCGAGATTTTTGTGGCAGCAAATGACCTGAAGCTGTGACTGCTGCTTGTACTGCGTGTACCACTTGGAACATCTTCCATTTCACTTTCATCTGATGTAATAATTTTCAACTATTTTGATACAAATAGATATATAGTTTAAATAATCTCAAACCAATTCTGAAAATGATAGTTTCAACAATTGACAGACCTGTCAGACAGACTCACGATAGTGTCTCAGGCGATTCTCATGGCTTATTACAGCATTTTTCAAACTGTTGGGCGCGCCCACTAAGGGGGGCGCGTTTACATGATTGGGGGGGGGGGCGCAGTACAGATTAAAAATTAAATGGTAATGATAAAATGCTACAGATAGATTTTTAAAAAATTTTATTGAAATTTTACTTACTTAATGATGACAAAGAAACATTCTAAGGACTAATGGCTAACATGAGCTTGTTTTAAGGCGCACAACTTCTCTAAATTTGGTTCTATGTTAGAGATGGCCACTCTGAGTTCATTTTCTACTTGAAGTTTATTTCTGTATTTAGATTTCACGACAGCAAGTGCAGAAAATCCAGTTTCACAAAGGTAGGACGTTGGAAAAGGCAACAGAATTCTAAGCGCTTTAGCTTTTATAACGGAGTAGTCGTTCGGAAATTCAGTCCAGAAGTTTGTTAAAGATTTGTTAACAAAGTTTGATTTTTGTAAGGGATTTGTTGAAATATCTATCAGTTGTTCTTCTTCTTGCAGTGATAGTCCAACAGGTCTATTTTCGAATGGATTTAAAACCCAGCTCCAGTCTGACAACTTGATATCTTTCTCTGCAAAGAAGTATCGCTTGAAATTCTCAGTTAAGTTTTCTAAATGGCTTCCTATGGTTTTTAGCATCACAGCTTTATGAATATCTTCCAATGGGGAATCTTGCACAAAATCGCAAAATGCGGGAAACATTTCCAAACTGTTTTCTTTCAATTTGTTATGCCATAACTGCAATTTCTTACAAAAAGTATCAATCTTTTGACTTAAATCAAATATATTTACGTCTCTTCCTTGCAGCTGAAGATTAAGTATATTAAGTTTTTCAAAAATATCTACTAAATAAGAAAGCTTCAGTAAAAATAATTTGTCGAAAAAATCTGTTGAATGCTTGTGACCTTCCTCGCTTAAAAATATCGCTATTTCCCTTCTTAATTCAAAGACACGCTTAACCGTCTTACCGCGTGACAACCATCTGGATGAGGAATAAAACAACAAAGATTGATGCTCAGCTCCCATATCTTCACACAAAACAGAGAACATCCTTTTTTTTTAGTGGTCTGGTTTTTATAAAGTTAACAACTTCAATAACTACTGTCAAAATCATGTTTAGTCCAGGGCTTAGCGATTTTGATGCTAACGCTTCCCGATGTATCATGCAGTGCGTCCAGATAATTTCTGAGGATTCCTTTTTTACTAGCGCTTATAAACTGTTGTATTTACCAGACATGGCTTGAGCTCCATCTGTGCAAATCGCAACACAATTTTTCCATTGCAAATTCATTTTAGTAATAGAATCATTTGTAATCTTGAACAACTCGGTGGCTGTAGTTCTTCCTTCAATCTGTTTACAAAACAATAAATCTTCACATATTTTAGAACATTGACAGAATCTAATGTAGCAAATCAAATGGGAATCATTACTAGAGTCAGTTGCTTCGTCAAGTTGTATAGCAAACAAGTTTCCAGTAAGCTCAGATTCAAGCTGCTGCTGCATATCAACTGATATATCGTTAATTCGTCGACAGATTGTATCATTTGACAGAGGAATATTGTTAAGTTGTGAAGTAAAATTTTCACCAAACATTATTTCTACAATGTCTTTGCAAGCGGGTAAAATAAGTTGCTCTGCAATAGTATGCGGTTTTTTGCATTTAGCTACTTTGTATGCCACTTTATATGATGCCAAGAGAGCCTTCTCATTTACTGCCAGTACTCTATGAAAGCTGAATTTTTGTTTTTTAAACAATCTGAGTTTCTCCACAAAAAAATCTCGCGGTTTATTGACATATTCTCTGTGCAGCGTTTCTGCGTTTCTAGATGCCTTTGTAATTTATTTGGTTTCATGCTATCTGCAGCCAATTTAAACAAATAACGCATTGTGATTTTTCTTCGCCACCTACTTCAAGGCTAGTAAAGCCCAAATTTAGGTATGATGGGTCATATTTTCTTGTTTTAGATTTCGGACGATTTCCACCTGAACCTGTCGATGTACAAGCCCCGTCATCCTCAAGTTTTCGTTTTAAAAATTTATCCATACTACATCTACTTATACACTCACACTTCACAATAATGCTTGCTTAGTGTTAAAACACCTTCACTGAGAGACTGAGAATACCATATGTGCGCTTCTGTATTTATAGTCGCGTTCAGACAGTTCAAAAAAAAAAAAGGAAGCTTGAATACGTGGCACGAACGCCGCGAACTTTCCAACAGCATCTTTGGCGCTCTCGACGAGACAATGTTGCATATTTTAGTCCAAATTCCTAGGTCTACGGATTGGGGGGCGCAACATTTTTTAAATTAAAACAGGGGGCGTGAATAACAAAAGTTTGAGAAACGCTGGCGTATTAAACCGCTGATATTAAACGGTAACCATAGTAATGTTTTTAAAGAACTAAGTTGCCATAGTAATGTGTTTAAAATCGCAAGAAGTCACAACTTGTGAGAACCTGTGACTAATCGATCAATTAGCGTGGTACATATCCGTTCGCTAAATACCACATTATTTATGTCAGTAGAAAAAAATAATTATGTATTATAATTGTAAAATATTTTTAAGAAGAAAAAAATAATTGCTGCTTACTTGCAACCAACAAGAGAGAGAGAATTTAGAAAAAAATAGTAAATTTTACCGCTTTAAAATTACTGTCCGAGTTGGTTGGTTACGAAAAGATCAACTTATATAGTATTTTATTGTGGGAAATTTTACATGTAATAACCATTTAAGCAAGAAAACAAATAACCGTAATGACAATCATGAAAATCAGCAAAATAGGAAGTAAATGATTTTCAATTTGTAATGAGAAAAATACATATTTTGTAGTTTTATAAATTTATTACCTACTACGCAAATATTTTTACTTTTTTAAATTTTAATTTTAACCAATTGACCTATCCTAACATTAATCAAAAAGAAATTTCTGTCAAAACTGCCAGCGTCATTTATTAGACAATAGCCAAACTACTTTATTTCAAAAACAAAAACAACTAACCCAACAAAATACAGGGGTATTTTTACACCCTTAGGGGTAGAATTTAAGACAGTTGGTTCAAATAATATCTTGAATGTTAATGTAAAACTTATAACTAGCGCCATCTATCGGATAATTTTAAAAGCTTAAAATTTTCGAACATTTTAACTATTTTTAATTTTCTGCGACACCCTATTGAAAACTCGTCACTTTTAGTTGTATTTTTAAATACCTATTCGGATTTTCACTCTCGAGCTTTATGTATTACTACCCGGGGTTAATTGCTACACCCCATTATTTTATTTTATTTTTTCTGGGATGCCCAATCCACATTAAAATTTTATTTTTTAAAACAAATGTTTTATTTTAATGCCAGCTGACAAACAATATTTACAGTTTTTTCGGTAGGTGTAGTTTCAGACTACAAACGCGGTAGTCAAATATTTTTTTATAATATTTAATTATAAAAATTTTTTCAAAACATCTATTACAGAAACTGTATACAATTTACTACATTTTATTAAGCTTAAAAAATAATTAGATGTACTTCGTAATTTGCCCTTATACATATCCTTAAATACGAGGGCAGTTTGATAAGTCAGTGACTTTTTGAATTTCCCGCGCAGTTACTCCAATCTATTAATGGGCAACTTTCTAATTTTGAGCAAGCTACGTCGTGCTGTTGGTGTTTGATAGCCGTCCAAAGCAGACAACCTCGTGAATTTTTACAAAAATGGAAAAAAGTGAATTTCGTGTGCTGATTAAGCATTACTTTTTACGTAAAAAATCCATCACTGAAACTAAGGAAAGACTTGATTGATAAATACTACGAGGACTCGGCACCATCAATTTCAATGGTTAAGAAGTGGTTTACAGAGTTCCGTTGTGGTCGACCAGCACTAGTGACGCCAAACGTCCAGGTCGCCCAAAAGAAGTGATCACGCCGGAAATCGTCGATAAAATCCATGAAATGATATTGGATGATCGGAGAATGAAAGTGCGTGAGTTGGCTCATGCTGTAGGTGTATCTCAACTGAACGGGTACATCATATTTTACACGAATATTTGGACATGAAAAAACTCTCTGCGAGATGGGTGTCGCGATTGCTCACACTCGACCATGAGCGCAATCGTGTGACCACTTCAAAAGAGTATTTAGCGATGTTCAGCCGTAATCCGGACGAATTTTTGCGCCGTTTTGTTACTGAGGATGAAACATGGATCCATAACAACACGCCAGAGACCAAGGAACAATCGAAACAGTGGGTTGCTCGGGGTGAACGTGGACCAAAGAAGGCGAAACAGAGTCTGTCAGCCAACAAGGTCATGACCACAGTTTTTTGGGATGTACACGGTGTCATTCACATCGATTACCTCAAGAAAGGTAAAACGATCACCGGCGAATATTATTCAAAGCTTTTGAACAGATTCGACGTTGATTTGAAGCAAAAACGGCCGCATTTGGCTAAGAAGAAGAAAGTGCTGTTCCATCAAGACAATGCAAGTGTGCACACTTGTCTAGTCACGATGGTCAAAATCCACGAATTGGGATACGAACTGCTACCCCATCCAGCATATTCTCCAGATTTAGCCCCCTGCGACTATTTTTTGTTTCCAAACCTAAAGAAATGGCTGGGCGGTAAGAGATTTGAGTCGAATGAAGAAGTCATTACCGAAACAAACTCGTATTTTGAGAACTTTGAAAAAACCTATTATTTGGAGGAAATAAAAAAATTAGAAAAACGCTGAACTAAATGTATCGAGCTAAAAGGTGATTATGTAGAAAAATAAAATGTTTATTTGCGGAAAAAAATTTGTTTTATTTAAAAAGTCACTGACTTATCAAACCGCCCTCGTAGTATGTTTAAAGCGGTTAGTTTTAATTATTTCTTTTACATTTTTTTATCTTATTAACAATCTTAATTTACTTGTACTATGAACTAGTTTACATTAGTCAAGTAAACGGTAGAGTAAAAAGGCAAGTAAAGGAAAGCATATCTACCAATGTAAACAGTTGGTGGGTAAAAAGTCGAATAAACAAGAGAGTATTAGGCGAGTCGAGTGGTAGAGCGGGCAGCATAGTGACTCGCCCACTCGGCCTCTTCCCATTACTTTAAAATGAACTTGCTTATTAACTCGCCCAATGTAAACATTTAAGTAAAAAAGTGGTCAGTGTCTAATCGAGTAGCAAGTTGATATGATATGATATGGTATGATATGATACTGCCATATTAAAATGTAAATACAAGTAGAAAACAATAGGACGAGTCGAGTGCTAACCCCACCTACTGGACGTAATTCACTAGACCAAGCTACTCTATCAATGTAAGACCAACAAAAGGAACTAGAAAAAGTTAAGTAACTGCACCGAGTTGCTAAGCCCAAATTACCGAGTACCCTACCAATGTAAACTAGCCCTAAGGCCACACAACCAATTAATTTTACAGATAAAGATGGTGGCCAGCATATACCCTGATGCTCTTTCTAGAATCGCGAATTACTATTGTTCAATAATGCATTTTAATTTAGGTATACATTTTACCAACGTGTGTTCTTTTATTTTATTTTAAGGATTCATTACCAGTACTATTACTTAATAAAAAACGTTTATCAGAACTAGCTTGGAAAATTAAAAAAAGTTTTTACTGTTTCCTTGCCTGATTGAACGCAACCTAACTCTAAAAGCGAATGTGTGAAGAAAACTTGATGAGTTCGAATTGATTAAAGTACTTTAACTAAATTGTAATGCAGATTAAAACAACTTTGCTGGAACTAAGTTGGGTAATGAGACGGGAAATTACATGGTAATTTGTCAAAATTGTGTTTATTTCCAGACTATTTTGTAACATGTAAAAAGCGACAGATGATAAAACTATACGTAGGATAACTTAAAAATAAAAGAAAAGTATTTTTAGAAACTACGTGCGCACTTGATTCTATCGTTAGTTTAACGAAGACAGAATCCTATCCTGAAATAATTATTTACATCACTCGAATTTGTACCAAAGTCAGCTGAGTGTATATGCCTGTGGGATATAACGAGAATCAAAGACCGTTTGCGAGTCCTTTACTCAGTAAATAATCAACCGGCTGTGTTGGTTTTAACAATGGCACGATCACTATTTTAATTTTAAAAGTACGGAATTTTTATTTCCGGTTATAATATCTTAAAAATTAATTTTATTAGCAATAAAAATAAAGCACTACACTGGAGGAACGGATTTGTTAAAATTGCTTTTTCTTTATTTAAAAAAAAATGTTAATTAGGTGTTTCTTAAAATTTGTAAGTTTTTTTTATGTGAAACATTTAATCTTTGACATCTATTTTTATTGGTTGTATTATATTTGACTTAGTATTCTTTCCTATTGATTATATTATGTTTGATACATGTCATTTAAATAAGTCGTGTTATTATGTAGAATAAAACCATAATTCAGGTCTTTTATTTTTAACAGGCTTATATTAGTTTCACCTGTATGTTTGTTTGCTTGTATGCTTGTATGTATGTTTGTTTGTAACTGACTCTTTGGCCTCGATTTTGTCCTACTTAAAGCGTCATATTTAAATTAAACTTCGCACACTTGTCAAATACCGACGACAATGCAATAATTCGATCAAAATATCCGATTATACTGATTAGTTTTACCAGGATTCATACATTTCTTTAGGGATTCTTTGCATGAGAGTAAGAGAGATAGAACTAGTGCGTGAACTACGCTTGCGCGCAGTTTCTTCAACGAAACAAAAATACGCGACAGTTTTCTACCCTCCAAAATAAGTAGTTTGTCTATTATCTAGTAGATTGCGTCCCTAGCAATTTTAAGTAATACAAATAGTAGTTTGTATTGCAGTGTTAATTTTTTAAAAACACTAAAGATATGAATTATAGTTAAAATAAACTAAAAAACACTCTTAGAGCTAAACAAACTAAAAAGTAAAATATAAATTATAGTTTAAAAAAACTAAAAAACAAGCTTTTAGAGTTAATGAAAGTAAAAAATAATTCTTAACATAAGAATAAAATTACTGACGAGAAAATTAATGTTCTAAAAGCGTGAGGTGCTTAGCATTTTTTAAACTTACTCTGCGTTTCGGAATAAAAGCACCCCACGCTTTTAAAACAGTGACATTAATTTTCTCGACAATAATTTTATTTTTATGTTAAAAATTATTTTTTACTTTTTAGATTAATTAACTCTAAAAGTTTGTTTTTTAGTTTTTTTATACTATAATTTTACGTTGAGGTTCTTTAGTTATGGTATTTTTTTTTATTGCATAAATTTTTATTTACTTTAATGAAGTTAAAAATATGAAAAGTGGTTCGGAAAAATTAGTGGAGACGAATTTACCAACACCCATGAAGAGATGAATTATTATTGTTAGGGACCTCTTCCGGTTTAGGCGGCTACTCACTACGTGGTACTTGGCAAGTGACTTTACTTGACATTAGTTTGGCAAGTATGAATTCGGGAAGTTAAAGTCGTCGTGAACGCAAGCTTTGTGATTCAATGTGGTGGAAGATTAATATTTATGGAGTCGGAAAGTGATGATTCTATTGAGGCTGCTGCATTTGTTGTCATGAGTTGCGGATACCTTTTATTAAATAATAAAAAAAGCCAAAAAGTCGTTTTTATTTTTATGCAAAACGTGAGTAGGTTCCCAAATGACTGGCTCCTATTCATATATTTCCAAAAGTTGCAAAACTCTTTTACTGCTCCACTCCATTTTTACCACCAACAAAACAATCAAAACTTGTCTCAACGTGTGCCGAATAATGTAGCGCCTTCTTTGACATGCGACGATTTACCGACAGCCGACGGGAAGTACAAGTATTGACTTGGGTATAGGCAAGTCTTCGTACACATTACTCGATACTTGGCAAGTACTTGACAATTACTTGCCAAGTACCGCGTAGTGAGTATTTTTTTAAGCGGGAACATGTAATCATATTGAAGAAGTAATCGTATAGCTTGGTAGTAACCAATACGATTTAAATCGGCGCTTGACATCCGTTTCGTTGGGAACAGGTCTCTTTCTTTAATAAATCATCTCTAGGTACCTAACTTGCATGGGATCCTGACGATTTCAGTATCTTACAGCACAAACAACTGGAAAACTCGGCTTGCATTTTTCGTTTACATTTTTTATCGTAAAACCCAATTGGCCCTATGCTTTTTCCGCATGTTGTAAAGAAAAGCGAAAAAGAAAAAAAGACTATAACCGAATAACAAAGTAACAAGGTAAGTGTCTTGCAAATCGCCGTTCATGAATTTAAAATCAAGTCCCAATTGGTTTACCTCTTTAACTTTTGATAAATTCTAGATCGAACCAGAAACGGGGTTCGCGAAATCTAGTTACCGGAGATTGAATACACACACCCGGTGATTGGCAGGGGAACCTGTCAGCTTTTATCGGAGTATAACAGCAAAGAGTGCTGTGTCGGATAATAGAGGTGGACGTTGAATGTTTAATTAAAAATGTCGGGATTTATGAGCAACTTGTTGGTTCACCAATATGTAAAAATATTTTCCTATTTAAATGTTACCTTTTTTTTGTTTTAAATTTCATTTATTTATTAAAAACAAGTACATTTTCAGCGCAAAATTTGTTCCAATTGGTTATAAATGAATTTTTTTAAAAGAAAATAAATTATTTAAGTGTTGTTTTTTTATAATTTTAAAAAAAAACCTAAAAAAATTTGGCTTAACTTTGATAATAAAAAAAATATTAATAAATAAATATTTACAATCGCGACTTTTGCAAAAAATTGCTCCAAATGTTTATGGCATGTTTTTTATCAATAACGAATGATATTTTATGCAATGTTAAGGAGGGAAAAGTTATTGGACTCTTAAAACAATTTAAAAACTACCCCTAAAGTATTCGCTTTGGATACGGGAAAAATAGAATAGATTCCTGTCGTGAAAGGTGACTAGAAGACTCCCAATCCAAAGTGTTATGCGACCCGTGCTGATGAATGCATGGCGGTGGGGGAGCACCGTCGCTAACGGAGCCTACAGGAAACCGGGCAAAATCCGGTAGTAGACAGCTTTAGTCATGTGCAGGGGGCACCTCAGGGCCGGACCACCCCTTTCCCCATACTCGTTGACTGCAAAGAAGAACTGATAACGCTGGTAGACCGTAATCACGTCAAACTGATACGGGTTCCAGGACGCCAGGAAGTTGCAGGTAATGAGGAAGTAGACGAACTTGCAAGGAGAGGTTCGAAAAAACACAAAAACTACTGGAAAAGCATACCAGGAAACAAATACGGGAAGTAATACATTAAAGGACCGTGCCATAAATGGACAGCAGAACTGTTACCGATGAACAGGAATCAGCTAAGACTGTATAATAGAGGCCTGGCCTGCAGGTTGTGCGGCGGGGATCCGGGGGCGGTGGAGCGATTTATGTGCTGTTGCGGGGCGCCGGGGGGAATAGGCGGTTCTTGGGTGACTTCATTGTTCCTACCCAGTACAGAACCTGTACAAACTTGTACAAGGTACGAAGGTATGGATTGGGTACAGCGTGGTTCTAGGTCCCGGGAATTGCCTGTCTTTTTTGGATCAGTGCCTCGCGGAGGCGCAGTGTGTGTTTTGCTGTTTTTGGGTCCTTGCCGGGAGGTCTGTTGGTCGGGTCTTCATTGTACAATGATACAAAAACACATAGGCAAGATACAATGGGCCAACAGGCCTAAGTGTCGCCGAAAGGCAATAGCCAGACGGACCTAAATAGGAGTGGAGATTTTAGTAAGTAGACCTGACACAGTCAGTGGAGCTTTCGGACCCATAAAAGATTTTTTTTACATCTGCAAAAAAAAACCTAAAGTAAAACGTAAAAATATACGGAAAAAAATCTTAAACAGAAAATGTAGGTATTTAAATTGCCTATAAAATTGATTAAAATCACTTTTTGCATATTTGCTATAGAAACCGAGAAATTTGAATAAACCAGGTAAATTTGTCGAATCACGGCTCCACCTCAAAAGTGCTCCAAATTTTTTTCTATCGTTCTTTAGGACGTTAGGCAAGCCAAGGCTAATTTTTTTACTTTTACTGCCTCGATTTATACCAATTATTATTAGCCTAACCTAACCTAACGTCCTAACCTAACACCAACAGTACCTGGTAAAGAACTTTGAAAATGCGGGGACGTATTAGAGAAGACCCCAATATTTAGATATATATATTTTTTTTTTATGAAAATAGTCGCAAAAAGGGTAGACCTATCGTGTGGGCCGCGGACGGCCCGCACTGCGACTATTAGAAGGGGAAGGGATTATAGAAAGGAAATGATTGTGGACACGCTTTTTAAAAAGTTGTTGGTCATAGTTCTCTGGAAAAACTGATTTTGGAAGCTTATTCCATTCCGTAGCAGCCCTGTAACAGAAGGATTCTTGATGAAGATTGGTCCTTGTAGTGTCAAGCTTGAGAGTAAATGTGTGAGATTTACAATTGCGACTTCTGCGAAAAATGGCTCCATATTTTTTCCTCTCAATTATTGTTGTTAAAAAATGGTATCCCATATAAAATTAAGGAGGGGGATTCCATAAAACCCCATAAACAACAAATATGAAAATCACTTGTTATTATCAAAAACGTTAGGTTAAGTTAGGCTAATTATAATCGGTATTAATTAAGGCAGTAATAGTTAATCTAATCAAGGGGTGGGCAAAGTTTTTTTTTCGAGGGGCCAGTAAAACATATATTTTTCGGGGGGCCAGACGTTTAGTTAAACAAAAAATGCATTTAAATTTTAATTGTTTATTTTCTATAAAAAATAAAACAAACAATTGTTGTAAACAATTGATTGCTTGGATGTGTATCACGAATCAGTAGTGTCGGACTCTTACCGACTAAAACCACTCCCTCGCCCTGCCCTGTACTTGGAACCGTCTGGAGAGACATGACATCAACTACAGGTGGCGTTATGTAAAACATTTATTCTCGCATGAATATCTAAGAGTTAATAACTACGATCACCACTCATTAATTATGCATCATGAGACTTGATACTAGTTAGTTTGTTTCAAGTGGCTATTCACATTACATCCTGTTTATAAACAATTTTAAGGTAGGTCATGTTTAATTGTTGAATGAGATATGCTCTATTTATAATTTTAGTTGTTTAGCGTTTTGTTATTTTGTGAATTTTTTTTAGTGGCATTAAAAAGAATTTTTTATCTAGTAGGTACTTCTAGGTGAACAATGGTGTAGTATGTAGTAAAAATAATTAAGTCAGGATTTATGCTTATTGTTAACTTACAGGTTATTACCTTTAGTATGTGTGTATTTAGTTATAATTATAAAATATATCGACCAAGCAGTTTGGTTATAATTTTATTTATTGAAACGAGTAACTTCTTGCTTTGTGTAATTAAAACATTTGTGGAAAAAAACAATGTGTTCTATTTTCATTCAGTGCGTTCAGGTTTTTTGTCTGGGTACCTGGGTACCTGGACACAGGGATATACCAGGCAACTGTAAGGCGAACGAGCTAGCAAGAAACGGCACCACCTTCCCAGCTGTATCTGTCTTATCTCAGCAAGGAGTACCGATTGCAACTGTAAATAAATACTTCCAAGTCCACTCTTCTTGAGAAAACGCAAGACGCGAAACATGCATTTTGCTTTCACTGCGAGGTTAGGAACCAATGCATAATTTCTTTCGTTTTTATCGATTCTGTTGCCGAAGCTGTCAAAATTTAATTAAAGTTAAGAAAATTTTACATAGGTTACTACCTACTTTAATAGAAAAGTGTTGGCGGGCTGGATTGAAGCCGGTCGCGGGCCGTACTTTGCCCACCCCTGGTCTAATCTAACCTTTTTTTTTGAGAGGTGGAAACGCTTTATGCGCACCAGGTACAGGTTCTACCCTTCCCCGATAGTGTAAGACTCCTTATACTTACTAAAACCACCTCTTTCACCACCCTTAGACAGTCCTGCGTTTGCGGCGTTACTATGTCTAAGGGCGGAGTTGTCATCCTTTGACTATACGTCTTCTGTTTTCCGGCTAATCTCGTGCTTTGGGCTTCTCGTTTTTCCTCTTCTTTTATTTTCATAATTTCAATATTGCTATAAATATATGGTCATATATACTACTGTTATCGATTGAGATTTCTAGAAAGTTATTGGTTGATAAAACCGTGCCAATCTTGGTATGCATTCCTTCTCGTATTGAAGTGAATCTGCTACTAAAACTAAAACTAAAACTAAAAACGGTGTGTTCTACGTCGTCTCTTGTGCCACATATATATATATATATATATATATATATATATATATATATATATATATATATATATATATATATATATATATAAATCATCATTCACTTTGTTAATTTCTTCTTCTAGGTGCCATGACCGTTTAACGATCGTTGGCGATCGTTGGCGATCATTCTGGCTATCATGTTTGCAATCATTATTTTGGTGGTAGCCGCCTAGGAAAAGTTGTATAGTGGTGAGACCAAACCACTGTCTGAGATTTTTGAGCCAGGAAGTTCTTCGTCTGCTGGGGCGTCTCTTACTATTAATCTTACCCTGTATTATAAAATGTAGAATGTCATACTTTTCTGGGTGTCTCATGATATGTCCGAAATATTCAAGTTTTCGTTGTTTTACAATATTGACCACTTCTGTATCTTTATGCATTCTTCTAAGCACCTCCTCATTTGTGTTAATACCCATAGTATAATTTCTGAAGAAGCCATGCCCCGACAGAAATTGTGTCATATAATAATTTGTTTTGGTATGTTTACAGTCATGCCATTTTCTCATGTCACTAATTAACCTTCTGGTTCACCGTCCTTTGACCTAACGTTTTTGATGATAACAGGTGATTTTCATATTTGTTGTTCATGGGGTTTTTATGGGGTTTTATGGGTTCCCCCTCCTTAATTTTATATGGGATACCATTTTTTAACAACAATAACTGTGAGGAAAAACTTTGGAGCCATTTTTCGCAAAAGCCACGATTGTAAATATTTAACAAAAGTTGATTTAGTTCAAAGAATGGATTGATTGTCAATCCCAGAAAAGTTTCTCGAAATGTTTCAATGCGAAAGTAACACAATTCGCCCCATCTCTAGGCCTGCCCTCTTGCCGACGCCTCTATAGGCTTTATTATTCACCACATTGAAAATTATTGATTCTGCATATGAATATAGAAAGCGCTTTTCATTTCTATAAATGTTGATTCCATTTACTGATTGCGCCGTTGGTCGTAATAAATTTGCTGTACGAGGTACATTTTACGCGTAGTCGGATTTGAGAAATAGTTTTTTCTTTTTTTTTTTTTAATTTTTCTCGATCCCCGAAGTCGATCAGTTTTTTATTTATCGGATATTTAAAACCGCAATGGTAGTGCAGTGACTACTAAATCGATTTTGTGTTCATCAAATTAATATTGAAAAAAATCTTTTTAATAGCCAAAAAAAATAAATATTGGTTTGTACGTTTTACAGTAAAACATTTTTCGCGCTCAACTAAGAAGGAAACGAATAGCCGAGGGTGACAAAATTGTGCAATGAAAAAAGAACGTACATTTTCAAAAGTGTTTGCGTGCGACGGGTAGTAATTTAGTTATGAGTAATTATGCCTGCTTATTACTTTTTTTACCATTCATTGCGACAATAGTCTAACTACTTGTACTAATGCAAAAAGTAAGTTGGATTATAGTCCACGAGCACGAAGTCGCGGTTAAAACTTTGTTTTTCCAGACAACTTGTGTGCAATCAGAATCAGTAAACAATTATTTTTCTTTAGGATTATAAATTTAAAATTATAAATAAATTGTTACTTTTATTTAAATAGGGAAGACCAATATTGTTCATACTATATGTTAATAATACATACAGTGTGGAACAGCCAAATGGAATAAATTCGATAACGAATAAATGAAAGCGTGATGGGAAAAACGCTTGGACACGTCGATTTGTATTTTTAGATGCGCATTTTTAAAAAAAAAATAATTATATGGGGTGTGTCATGTGACAGTGGCCAATACCAACTTTCTTATTTTAAATACAACCCCATGTTTATTATTTATTTTTTGAATTTTTCAGAAAATTCTAGACATAATTCATGTACAATGTCCCATACCTATCTTCAACTGTTTCGGAAATATTAAGTGTTTTCAGATGTATTACAAAAATTAACATTAAAAAAAGAAAATTATTTTATTTCACAAATAATGTAAAAAAAAAAACAAAAAAACATTAATTTCAATGTAAAACATCTCTTACATCTCTCAAAATATTCGCCGCGAACGTCTTGGCAACATGCTAATCTGGTATAGAAATGTCTTCTAACGTTACTCAACATCTCAGGCGTGACTGATCTAATCGCAAGCGTGATTGGTCTTTTTAAGTCAATGTAAGTCGAGTGGTTTAGTTTTGTATACAATACTTTTGACATATCCCCACAAAAAGAAGTCTAATGGCGTCAGATCAGGAGATCGTGCTGGCCATTCTATCGATCCGCGCCTCCCTATCCACCGATTTGGAAAATTTTGATTCAGGTACTGCCGGACATTGATTTGGTAATCGAGCGGTGCTCCATCTTGCTGAAACCATAGTATATTGGCAGGAACTTGTGGGTTTGCTGGATCAGGATATAATTTTGTCAAAGTTGGCACGACATTATTTTGAAGCAGTTTTAAATATTTATCTTCATTCAAGTTGACATCAATGAAAAAGGGACCTACGATATGATTTCCAACAGTTCCTGCCAAAACATTACCTTTTTCAGGATATTGCGTATGTTCCTCTCTCATCCAGTGAGGATTCTCATTAGACCAATAGCGGCAATGTATTAAGTGTAATGTAGCGAAGTTGTGAAATAAAATAATTTTCTTTTTTTAATGTTTATTTTTGTAATACATCTAAAAATATTTCCGAAACAGTTGAAGATAGGTATGGGACATTGTACATGACTTATGTCTAGAATTTTCTGAAGAATCCAAAAAATAAATAATAAACAGGGGGTTGTGTTTAAAATAAGAAAGTTGGTATTGGCCACTGTCACATGACACACCCTATATAATTATTATTTTTTGAAAAAAATGCGCATCTAAAAATACAAATCGACGTGTCCAAGCAATTTTACCAACACGCTCTCATTTATTCGTTATGGAATTTATTCCATTTGGCTGTTCCACACTGTATATATATATATATATATATATATATATATATATATATATATATATACAATTTAATTTATAGTCCATTTCTTTAAATTAGATTACAATATTTACAATAGATTTGTTGTTACTATTGGCCCTATTTCGTTTTATGTTATTTTGTAACATACTTCTGAAATAAAATTTGTTTATTATTATTATTATTATCATTATTATATTATGCATGTGATTCAAATAAGGGTAAAATATTTTTTTTAAACTTTATTACTTAAGAATTATGCCACCATCAATATTTTTATTTTTTTTTTGAGCAAGAAATTAATTTTTAAAAAGGGCGAAAATACTGTGGAGAATTTAAACATTTGAAAAGCGACGTCATTGGGTAGAGCGAATGTGACGTAAAAGTATTCATCAACAAATGTCAATAACATCAAGTACCGAGTTAGTATGAGTAGTTGGGTTAGGTATTTGATATTTGCTTAGAAGTGTTTGTGATTCAGTCAGTTTTATTATGATTTTATTGCACATTAAGAAATAAAAATACATTTTTTGTAAGAAATAACTGGAAAACGACTGAAAGCGGTTTTGTAAAGGCGCAATCAGATAATTTGTCAAAAATGAATAAGTTCAAGATGACCACATTGTTAACATCAAATCCTAATGTCACGTCAGTTGAAATCAAAGGAGTAAAAACTTGAAAGTAATTACGTATTATTTGTAGTGTTTACATATCTTTTCAGCAAATCACAATACTTTTTCAGTAATCTTTAACATAATCTTTTCACTTGTTTGTTGTCATATACTATAACGTTACACCAAGCGCACTATAATGGCGGGCGTGTAAATACGTTTTTTTAGTTTTTTGGCGTTGAAATTTGTTTTACTGTTATAAACCGATGTTAACCATCGAATAAAAATTTAAAACAAATACATGCATGCATACATACATATAGTCACGCAGAGATCACTTCCTTTCACTTCCGCTACGGTTCTTACACACATCTTTTGCTTTATCTACTTTCATCAGTGCTCTCATACATGCTCGTCGGTTGTTGATACTTTTGACCTGGCCTTTCTTCAAAATAATGTTGATCTGATCGAGATATGTTCGCCGAGGTCGACCTCTACCAACTTGACCATTCACACTCGCCTTATAAATTTGTTTTGTTAAGCATTCCTTTATCTATCTTTGTAACCACATCTTCTTTTACGCCACAGCGTTCTCTTATCTCACTATTCTTCACTTTATCCAAACAAGTCACTCCGGCTATACTTCTCAGACTACTCATCTCCGCAGCATTGATCTTACTTTCATACTTCTTTTGCCAAACCTAACATTCACTACCATACGTAAATTTAGGAACCACCACTCTTCTATGCACAGCCAAACTTGCCTTTTTTGACACTTTTTGGCTGTTCATAAAGCTATGCAGTGCCCGATTTATTTGTTTTCCTGTCAACACCCTTTGCTCAATGTCACCGTCATACTTACCATCTCTCGTAAACTTTGAACCCAAGTTTACAAACTCATTGACATGCATACTGCCTACTAAAAAAATATGTATGTTTAGTCGTCCTGGCAAATATTATTTTTCAACAAATTTAATACTATTTTTAAAAATTTTAAACAAGAAATAAATACATATTTCCGTAATATAGTATTAAGGTACAGTTACCAGTGGTGAACATGTTTGCTATCAGAATTCAAAGTATTCTGCCCCATTTAAGAGAACCAATTTATCTAGTAACAATGCACTGTTAGGAAAACTGCTACCATTAATAAAATATATATGTACTGGTTTTTAAGTTAAACATAATTAAAATATTTTATTAAAATCGTTCTAGTATTTTTTGCGTGATGCTTGCACAAACAGGCAGTCAAAAAATTCAAGAATCGGTGGTCGAAGAGTCAGATACATCTTAAAACGATTAATACCTTTTTTGTTAAAAATATTTCAATTTATAGACACTCTTCTAGTTTTATAATAGAAAAGATTATTTTTCAATTACTTCCGGCGGAAGCAATAATTAATATTTTAACAATTTAGGAAATCTGTGAATGTGATTCTTTGAAAATATTAACTTCGTAAACCGCAATCAACCAAATGGTAAAACCTCTATACAGGGGGATATTGCTTACAATAAGTAATTCGTCGTGGTCGTGTGCACATAAATACAAAGTATTTCGTAACGGCTCTCTCTTCCCGGTTTAACCTAATCCTCTGTGTGAACCGTCACATGGGAGGATATTTATCATATTTAATAGATCTTAATCGCTTTTGATAGGATATTATAGCAGGGGGAAACCCATGTATGTAGGTGTTATGGTAGAAAAAGTTGACGTGTTCAAAGCTTGGTGCTTGGTACAGAGGGTAGCAGATGGATAATGTTATTTCATGGAAATTCGAAAGGATTTTAAAATGAAAAATATCAGAGCTCTCCGGTTGTCTGGGTGCAACCCGAGAGGTCCACACGACTAACTTTCCATTGGAAAGAATAAAAAAATACCATATGTTTCGTTGTTATAATTATTATTATTATTAAAATTATTATAAAAAACGATTTCAAATTGTTTATAACAAATTATAATTGTCATTAACAATATACTGTTTATGTCAACCGTATTCTTTCAAACTTTTTTTTATCATTTCAAAAGCGGAAGCTATTTTCAATTATTTAAAACAATTTAAATTTTTTTTTAATAATTATGATCAATAATCATATGTTAGTAACAATATTTAATTTTTATAAATAATGCTTGATTATTATTATTATTATCTCTTTTTTTGAAATATTGTCATCATATTTTTCATACAAATATTCCTAACATGCAATAATCATATTATTCAAAAGATCTCAAAATTCTGTATTAAAAATAGTATAATTTATAAATTGCAAAATTCAGGTAGGTTACCATTTTACAGTTTGACCAATTTTGCTGAAAATCTAATTAGTTCTAAGTTGCGTAATTATGCGTCGAATGCAATTGGTCCCACGTCGATATCTTTTTTGTTTTTGAGATAATCGAGACAAAAAATAATTCTAAACGCACATACGAACATACACACACACTTAAAAACTATTGTATTCGACTCTGGAGACCTTGAAATGTGGAGATATGTCAAAATTCGGGTTTCGCAAAATCGGACCCATTACTATAACTTTCACTGGGTTATTAATATACCGTTTTTAGATATGGAAGTGTACAGAAAAGATTCCATTATACTTATATCATCCACATCAGACAAAAATCAACCTGGTTTATGCATTGAAGAATAAAGGTGTCAATGTTACTTATCTTTAATGCATACTTAAATCCACTGGGAAGTAAAAAATAATCGGCGCCATTTTAATATAGTTGACAAATGAAAATAGCAATGTCTAAATACATAAAAGTATCATAAATGGATGTCAGTGATAGTTTGTTTATACAGAAAAAAAAAGTTTTATAAATAACCACTCTAGTTGAAAACTGCCAGATTTCTGGAGTTTCATGGCATAAGGGTGCATACTAACACATCCCTTGTGATTTTCATCGACACAACCAAAGAAGAGAGTATTAAAAGACTGCTACACAGAGTCTTTTTCAAAAAGGTATCTTTAAAAAAGATCTGCCATCGCTCTATAAAGAAAAATGTTTATCTTATCTGGATCGTTGATCGGACAAATAGTCTTCATCTAAGTAATAAAACTAACATTTAACAGCTAAGAGCCATTGAAGCGGTGGTTGTTAGGAGACGCAGATAAATAAAGTCAATTTTTTTTTTATTACTTATGTTGGATAAGTGGTATCTTAGAGCACGCTGTTGCGGTTAAAAAATAGCTGTTTGCCCATTTGAGTGAGACAAGTTTACTTGGCGCACGCTTACGTCATTTGAGTGTTACTTGGCGAACGCAAATTATACTTAGCACACGCAAACTATCCTTGTCGCAAGCAAATTCGAACCACCAACCTTTTGGTTAACAGCCAAACGCGCAACTGTCAAGTTGACATTAAAAGGTTTATATTTTTATTTCAATTAATATTTTTAGTCTGGACCCCTGTTTTATGCTCGCGTTTATTCGCAATAAAAAATAGTATTTGCAACCCGTGCGATGTTGTCGATTGCTCACACTAGTTGCACAATATACTATTCTGCGATTGCTGTCAACCTATGTTACGTTCCATACACGATAGTAAAGTATCTTTGGCGCGTAAGCTTAGCGCCATCTCGTGTTATTTTTTTAAATTACGGTTTACTCCAAACGTAAGTTGTGTCATGCATATGTAATAAATGTGTAGCAGAGATTTGTTATTAACTAAAATGGAAAGAAGACACAATGAAAGTGCTGTATTGTTAACTTTGACAATACAGCAGCTAAAAATCCAGAATTACAATTTTACCGTTTTCCTGGATTTTCTTATGAAATAGTAGAAAAAAGACGTGGATCGCGGCGGTACTTCATCAGGAGTAATTAAATTGTTTTGAGTACTAAATCATTGTTAAATACATGAAAAATGTAAAATTTCCCGTTTTGTTAAAAAAAAATTTTTGCTTGAAAAAAAAGTTAAAATTAAAAAAACACAGTATGTGAAACAAAATAAGTGTAGAATCATCATAAATATTTTAAATTTTATATTTTAAACGAAATATTTATTGTGTTTATAATTATTGTGATCCATAAGAATTTTTGTATTCAAAGGAGTGACCAAAAATGTAGTACGTAAATACAGGTAGCAGCTGTATGTTTAGAAAATCCTTTGCCTCTTTTACAACTGCATGTCGTATTTTTTACCATTCTGTTGAAATTTAGCTGAAATTTTTTTTTTTTACAAAAGAAATCGGAAAAACATTTTAATTATAAAAATTACCTTTTCTTAGTGTTGTATTTGGTGCTTGTGCTGCAGTCACGGTAAATTTTTAGGTAATTTATTAGTTAAGGTTCTAAACTTACCTTAATAACACCGTTATAAAAATTTGTATTATTTTTTTTTGAGCTATTTTGCTCGGGCGTTCCTCTTAATACCATACCAAAAGTTCGCTAGAATCATCGACATAAATCTCCTTGCTCTGGTGTTTCTCTTAATACTATACCAAAAATTTCATCAACATAAATTTCATAATACACACTTGAAAACAGTTTCGTACCTATGGAAAAACTTTTCGGTCAAAAAATATTCAACTGTACTTCTTGAAAGCCGCTTATTAATTTTTTTGTTGACATTACTCATAATTATTTACTTATACTTAAGTTTTAATGCTAAGCAATACGCTATCTGGCGGAATAAACTCGCATCAATATCACGTGACCAGCAAATATGATTGCTTTGATTTTTTATACCTTGAAGCTCGCATTTGTGCGAGGATTATAGTTGTTTAATAGTGAAAATGATCAGCAGAGCAACTTGTTGTATACCTGGATGTAACTCAGCGAGTAAAAAAAAACCCAATTTGACTTTTTATTATTTCCCAAATGAGGGTCAAAAAGTTGAGCATATAAGAGAATCGGGAATGGTGAATATGGTTGATAGAAAGAAACTTTGGGAGATCAAACTGAATATAGAAAAGAGAGTTACCAAAAACATGAGAGTTTGTTCTAAACATTTTTTTGAGAAAGACTTCATAACTCCTAGTGATTGTAAGTATTTTGTCTTTTATATTTTATGTGGTTAACAGAATTACCTATCAATCTATCAGGGGGCTATTAAAAACTTTACCTGAAAATCACCACTATACCAAGTAAAAACTTACCTGTGTCCAGCATTATAACAAAGTCCAAAAGTCTAAAAATAGAAGACGAAAAAAAAAGATATAAAAAACTCATTGAAAGAAAACAGGCAAGTTCTCTTGTAGCTTATTTTCATTAAAGTCAAAAGTAAATAAATACTTATAATTATCATTGAAGTCATGTCATCCATTAATTTCATAAGGATCACTTTTAATAGCATTTTTTTAATAACCTTTTTTTCTTTGACACCACAAACAATAATGTGGTTTGCTGCAAGAACAGCTTCACCCTCTACGATGCATTGACTACTTGGAATAGCAGCCAGATAAACAAAAATTGAGAACAATGATAAAAACAGATTTGAATTACTTCCAATACAAAATATTGAATTTAATAACGTTCAAATATCGAAATTTTTACTAAATTGTATACTTTCCTTAGTAAACACATATATTATATATAGCAAATGCAATGACACTTGGCGTCAGAATGACAGCGCGGGAAAATAAAGGTTAAAATGTCAATTGAAAACAAAATGATTACGTAACTATCCCATATGTTGACAAGTTTGGAGTGAAGTAGGATTAAAAAAAAAACAAGAGATGACGCCAAAGATATTTTACTAGAGTATTGAAACTATATAAAGTTATGATTTGTTTTTGACGATGCTTTTACAATAATTGTTGCTCTACAACATTTTAAGGGGTCTATTTGACTTCGATCGATATCTAATCATTTTTTTTTTAACTTTAAAATACATTTTCGTGTCAAAAGTGGTGATTATATAAATAGAAAAAGTATGCTCTGCTATAGCGGGTTTTAAGGACAAATACGTAATAAATATTTTCAGGGGCTACTTCCTTTATAGGAAGTTATTTTATGCTCTAATAGTTACAAAGTATTAGTTGTTTTTCGAAAAGTTATAGAGTCGACATTCGAAGTCTGTTATTCATCGAAATATACAGCACGTAACGGAAATACCGAGACGCAGTCAAATAAAAACTGGTAAACGATGACACAACAATAAAAGTTTTCAACAAATAGGGGTACTCTTATTTTAATATTAAATGTAGCGTTTGGATGTAATTATTCTCATAATTCTGAAAATATCATCACTGATATCAGAAATTATTATTTTATCTACTTCCTATTAATTTTAATCATCATGCAAGGAAAAATTTATGGTAAAAGAAAGCCGGGCTGTAGAAAAGCATCATGGCCGAAAAATCTACGTGACTGGTATAAACTCAACTCAAGCTCTCTGTTCAGACTTGCCGTCGACAGAGTAAGGATAGCCTTGTTGGTGACCAACGTTCTAGAAGGACATGGTACCTAAGAAAAAGATTAATTTAAAGAATAAAACTTGTTTTTTCGAAGTGAAAACTTCTTTAGGCAGGTTGGATGGGGGATAATTTTAAAGAATCCGGTGACGTCAGCGTTATCGAAATATGTAAAAGGTGACAGCGGCTGTCAGCAGAGGTCAAAATAAATAAAATTAAATAAATAAGTCACATTGTACTATTTTCTACATTGGCGGCTTGTTTACGGAATGTTTATTGTTATTTTAACTGCATATTTTTAGAAAATTTTATCTGTCAAACAGTCAGCGTAAATTTTGTTCGCGAAAAACTGTATACATTTTTAAAGGACGTCAAGCCAACCTATCTTTCATCAGGGGAGTTTTTCGCGAGTAATCTGCGAAAATTTTATAGGCTAATTTTTGTTTTTTATTTTAGTTACCATAAGCCTATTGTATCGTATTTAGAATATAATTAAATCATTGACAGTGCATATAGCTTGAATATTGTTGGAGTAAGTGATAATGATTCAGAGAATCAAGTAAGTTGAATACAGATACTATGTATGTAGCTAATAAAAATATATACGGGGTGGCCAACCGAAAACAAAAAATTCCAAATATTTTAGTGGCTTACTTACTACTTAATTGATTAAATGTTTAAACTAATGACCGCCCGCTTCCATACAATAATAAAGATTTTGTTCAAAACGTTCACGCACATTCCGAAGAGAAGAATTTCCGGAGAAATTCGACGGCACTCGTCATCGATTTTTTGACGCAAATATTTCAACGACGCCGGTTGTGTTTTATAGATTTTAATTTTGAGATGTCCCCACAAAAATAAATCGAGGGGCGATAAATCTGGCGATCGTGGAGGCCATTCAATGTTGCCTCTTCTCCCAATCCAATGCCATCCAAAACATTGGTTGAAATACTGACGAACAATCGCCGCATAATGCGGAGGGGCAACGGCCTGTTGAAAAAAAAAATGATTTTTGTCATACTGTGGATACATATTAGTCAAGGCAGGGTCAATAGCGCCTTCCAGTAGTTGTAGATACATTTCGCCAGTCAAATTGCTTGGTAAAAAAAAAGGACCCACCAGAGTTGGTCACCGCAAATGCCAGCTCATACATTTAATTTCTTCGGTTGCTGTGTATGCACCTCGTGAAAAACTCTTGGGTATAAATCGGACCAATAACGGCAATTGTGTCGAATTACCGTCCCGTGCAAGAAAAAACTGCGTTCAATAGAAAAACACATATTAAAATGGAACTGTAGATCATTCCCTGCTCGCGCACATATTATTTCGCAAATCTGCAAACGGTGGTCCTCATTAAGTTTAGGGATTAAAAAAAAGATACTAAATTTATACCATTGGTGTACTTAACTCGAATGAATGACATTTAACCGTTTGTGTTTGTTTGCATGACAAACTGTGGGGTTTCGATTGAGGGAGAAAGAGTGGAACAAGTTAATGAATTTGTGTACTTGGGTTCAAAATTTACTAGAGATGGAAAGTATGACAGTGACATTGAGCGAAGGGTGTTGACAGGAAAACAAATGAATGGGGCACTGCATAGCTTTATGAATAGCCAGAAAGTGTCAAAAAAGGTACGTCTGACGGTGCATAGAGGTGTGTTGGTTCCTACACTTATGTATGGTAGTGAATGTTGGATTTGGCAGAAGAAGCATGAAAATAGGATTAATGCTGCGGAGATGAGTAGTCTGAGAAGTATAGCCGGAGTGACTCGGTTGGATAAAGTTAAGAATAGTGAGATAAGAAAACGCTGTGGTGTAAAAGAAGATGTGGTCACAAAGATAGATAAAGGAATGCTTAGATGGTTTGGACACGTAGAAAGGATGGATGAAGGAAGATTGACGAAACAAATTTATAAGGCGAGTGTGAATGGGCAAATCGGTAGAGGTCGACCTCGGAGAACATATCTCGATCAGATCAACATTGTTTTGAAGAAAGGCCAGGTCAAAAGTACCAACAACCGAAGAGCATGTATGAGAGCACTGATGAAAGTAGAGGAAGCAAAAGATGTGTGTACGAACCGTAGCAAGTGGAAGGAAGTGGTCTCTGCTTACCCCTATGGGAAAAAGGCGTGACTTTATGTATGTATGTATGTGTTTGTTTGCAGATAAGTTTCACATTTAATATACCCGCAATGTTATTTAAAAAATTTGTAGTAATTCTTACCCTCGCTTGTGGTTGAAAGAAGTGGAGTCAAAAATCGATGGGTCTGAGCGTTTTTATAAAATGTTGACGAGGTTCCTGCAAATGGCTCTGTTTTGTTTTCGGTTTTCTGTCGGCAGTCTTGATGACTGCCCAGCCGTTTTTTTTTTAAATTAAAATTAATAAAACGAACCTTATCCCACTATTTATTTAAAAGTAAGCATTCATTTTTATTCGAACTTGATACGCGTGATTTTACATTTAAAATTATAACATAATTTATTGTAATACTGTTTATTTTAGGTACTGGCCCCTTTTGCAGCAAATAATCCTATATTCTTTAACTATTGTTCACCAAAATATGCAACGAAAAAAATAATTCAGCCAGGACTATTTCGAGGGAGCAATAATAATCTCCAATATTGATGGATCTAATCGGCATCCGAGAGCAGCAATATGGCCTTGTCAACGGCAGATGACGCTGGTAGTTAACATTTACAGAGAGTGTCATGAAACTGTTCGATGCGGCTTTGTTGTCTCCTGCCCGGAAGGTTCGTAAAGGCGGGTTCACACTTGCGTTAACGAATATTATTTGTCAGTTCGACGAATCATTACGGTGCACATATTCTCTTAATTATCACATTTAATCAAGAGTAAGAAATTCTTAATATTTCACGCATACACTAATTAATATCGCCCTAATAATTCATATTCGTAGACAATCGACACGAATTTAAAATAACCCCAAGTCGAATGATTCTTCTTCCTTCTTTGATGTAAGCAATTCACTTGTTTTTCTTCGTATCTTCTGCCGTTTAATTATTAGAAAGGTTGTCGCTCCATCTCTTGCAGGGTCTTCCAACGCTTCGGCGCCCTAAGGGCGACTTGTCTCTAGTTATTTTGACCATTCTGTCGTCATTCATCCGGTCTATGTCTTCGTTTCACTCTCTCTTTCTTCCCAGTATCCATTCATTTACATTGTCTATTTTACATGTTCTTCTAATGTTCTCGCTTCTCTCTCTGTCAAAAAAATTTTTTTCCATCTATCCTGCGCACTATTTTCATTTCGGTGGTTTCTAATATTCTCTTTGTGTTCGATGTATCTGGTCTAGTTTCCGCTATGTATGTTAATATAGGTCGGATGACCGCCTTGTAGATTCGGGATTTGGTCTCTATTCCGATATATTTGTTTCGGAGGATTGTATCGTTCAGGTAAGCTGAAGTTCGTGCTGCTTTTGTCGCTTGGTTTCTTACCTTCGCCTTGATGTCACCGTATTCTAATATTTCTATGCCCAAGTATTTAAATTTTATCTCCTATTATATAATTTTATCATCTACAACCAGTTTGCATCTGATAGGTGTTTTTGAAGTGGTCAAGTCGTCTTTGCTGCAGATATCTTTATTTTTAGACTTTTTGCCGTTGCGCTAAATTTGATTAGTAATCTCTGTAGGTCATCTTTGTTTTCTGCAATTAGAACAGCATCATCGGCACAGCATAGGATTTTGACGTCTTTGTTCCTCATTTTTATACCCTTTCGGGTTACGAGTGCTTTTTTTTATTTCGTCCATAACGATGTTGAACAATAATGATAGATTTTTATTATTTGCAAAGTTAATATCCACTTAAAATTATCGGTACATTATCATTTTTTTCGCCAAATCTTTTTTTATCTTAAAAATATTAATATATTCATTTAAATTTTTTTTCTGAAAATAGTCGCAGAAAGGGTAGACCTATCGTGTGGGCCGCGGACGCCCAGCACTACAACTATTAGAAAGGATAGGGATTATAAAAAGGAGATGATTGTGGACCTGCTTTTTGAAAAGTTGCAGGTCATAGTTCTCTGAAAAAATTTTGGAAGCTTGTTCCATTCCGTAGCAGCCCTGTAAAAGAAGGATTCTTGATGAAGATTGGTCCTTGTAGTGTCAATCTTGAGAGTAAATGGGTGAGATTTACAATTGCGACTTCTGCGAAAAATAATATAAATATAAATATAAAAATAATCTAAAGGAACTAATTACATCAGAAAGTTTAATTTAATATTGTAATTTGTGGGAGTAATTTCGTAAAATGTAACAGAAAGTCGCAGAAGCAAGCGCTATTTGATTTGACGAATAAGTGCGCGGTGGTAGAGTTGGCCGTCAGATAGCCGTCAACCAATTTTCCGAGAGGTCGCTACTGCCAGCCATCAGCTGTGCACTTAAGTTACAGTGTTGTGTATAAAGTTTGCTGTTATATAAGTAAACTATATAAATAAATATTTACTGTTGTTTATAAGTCTCAATAAAGTGCAGATCATTGATAAAAAATTCAAGGAAGTTTTTTTTTTATGAAAATAGTCGCAAAAAGGGTAGACCTATCGTGTAGGCCGCAGACGGCCCGCACTGCGACTATTAGAAGGGGAAGGGATTATAGAAAGAAAATTATTGTGGATATTTAAAAAGTTGCAGGTCATAGTTCTCTGGAAAAACTGATTTTGGAAGCTTATTCCATACCGTAGCAGCCCTGTAAAAGAAAGATTCTTGATGAAGATTGGTCCTTGTAGTGTCAAGCTTAAGATTAAATGTGTGAGACTGGTCAGCGTGCCGAGTTCTTCGGCCGAATGTGGCCAGTGGTGGTACAGTAGTTTTTATTTCTCTGGAGCATCTGCCATGGAAATATCTGTAGAATAATGTCTGGTCTGCAACTCTTCTTCTATGTTCTAGTGGGTGAAGGGTAACTGTTAGAGTTGACCTGTTTATCAACCGAATGGCTCTTTTCTGAATGGAATCTAGAAGACGAAGAGAATGCCTTGGTGCTGAATCCCAAATGTGCGATAAATACTTCAGTAGAGGTCAGATTTGATCCTTGTACGTCGTCAACAGTCGATCAGGAGTAAAAAACTTTCTAGCTTTTCACAAAAAACTCAGCAAGTGGCTTACTGACTTTGCGATGTTGGCAACATGGTCATGCCAAAACATATTATTAGATACCGTGAATCCCAAAATCAAGATGAAGGGACTTGATTAAAGGGCATTTCCGGACATTGTGATGGAATGATTTGAGGAATTCACCTTCTTGGAAAACGTGGTGCTTTGTAGTCACTATTGTACTGCACAATGATTCTGCAATTGAACAATTCAAATATTAATCAAACAAAAACACTATTTCAACAATGCACAGTATTTACACATTAAACTTTTTACTAAATCCATTCAATTCCACTTATAATATATAGACAGCACTAATGTTGCACAATACGTCAGGATGTCGGTGACGCGACAAAAAGTGCCCAACGCGGCTAAATAAGTTTTCACTTCAAAAATTTAAAATTTGTATGTAAGATACGATGCATTAGATAATATATGCGCAAAAAAATTGAACAGTCTGAGAAAGATGTCAAGTAGAGTTTGGCAAAGCACGTGTCAAGAATTAGAGAGAAAAAATTATCGAGTTCGGTTGGTATCGATCCAAAAAACAAATCCCACTCAACCCTAACAAAAACAAAGTCCAATAGGGATGCGATGGGTCCCGAACAAGCAAAAGAGAGAACCGTTCATTCGACTCGAAACTCCTCAATTTAATTAAGATTCCATGTAAATAGCGACCCCCCTCGTTAGATTTATTTGTCGGGTGACACGCAGACGAGCAGGACAAGAGCAATTATGTTAAAACGCAAATAAAAACGACCGAATTGTGCAACAATGGAGTGAGCGGTCTGTTCTCTGGTGTTATACCGCGCGAACCGCGTTTTGGTTTAACAAAAGCGGTAATCGCATTAACAAATACTGGTTTGCATCAATTTAATTAGGCGATGGATGAAAGAAGAAAGGATAATTTCGGGTGTTGCGATGTGTTTACTGAGTGTTGAATTTTATTCTAAAAACTTTCCAAATGCGGGTTACTTGTTTGCCTCATTTACAAATAACACTACTAATTATACTATATAAATAAATAAAAATTGCAAAAATCGATCAAAAAGTTTAATACACAAAAAAATATTAAAAATCAGAAACAATTTTTAAGATACGATAAACTAAATGAAGGAAAGAAAAAACAAATAGTTACAAGAAAAAACATTAAAAAAAAGAAAATAACATAAACCGTATGTCCGGGAACTAGTCCTGTAATTACTAATCTTCAGGTAATTGGTAAATAGTTTTTCATGTATTTTGGCCGTCGTAGGTCTGAGTTTATACTCGACGTTTCGCCATCTCTAGTGAAATGCATCTTCTAGAGATATAATGCTTTTTTAAGGCTGACAGTCTATGACATTTGTATGTCACGATCGCAGGTTGTATACGTTTTGGTGGGCGGGGCATATTTGATAGCAAAACGTTATATTATTATTTAATAACAAAAAAAATTATAACAGCTGTGAATTAAACAAAAGTAATAACAATTTAAAAATAAATGGGCAGAAATAAAAAAAAATGGATTGCTAATGAACGGTTCCATAATATTCAACATTTTTAAAGGATTTTTTTTTACCAATGGTAATTAATTAAGCTCTTTTTTTTACAAAATTATCAGTGGTCTGGGTGCGACCCGAGAGGTCCACACGACTAACTTCCCAGTGGAAAGAATGAAAAAATACCATATGTTTTGTTGTTATAATTATTACTATTATTAAAATAATTACAAAAAATAATTTTAAATTATTTATAACAAATTATAATTATCATTAACTATATTCTGTTTATGTCAACCGTATTCTTTCAAACTTTTTTCTCTTCACGTATATAAAAATGTTCATATTTCAACCGGCTACCCTGCATGAAAGTGATAGTTTTTTTCTCTAAAATGAAAATGAAACAAATGAATATTGTAATGCAACTTAATAGGAATATTCTTAAAACAAATTGATGGATTTTTGACACTCATGACACTTAATCTCACTACTTGGCACTTGAGTTAGTAAACGAACGTCACTTAGTTTGACAGTTTATATTATTTTTACGATTATATTTGAACTTTTCTCTATAGCTATAATTAATATGGACTCTGATAGCGAAATTGGTAAATCATGTACACCACCTAATATAGTTGAAGCGGCAAACTCAGTTTTCAGCAATATTTTGCCAGATAAATCCCGAGGAAAGTATGAATTTGTGAACAGAAAGTTCATGACTTGGAGAAATGATAACAAGATAAACTCGTTCTCGGAAAATGTTCTTATGGCTTACGTTGGACGAATATTTAAAGATTTGAAACCATCAACAGTTTGGAGTATGTATTCTATGTTACGTAATACCATTAACATGAAATATGCCAAGCTCAAAGCATTTTTTAAGCAAAATTCGACAGGATTCGGAAGCTAGAAAGCTAAAGTTTAGACGTCACAACAAAATTTACACATTTATTAACGATGTACCTGACGACATATTCTTGTTAACAAAGGTAAATTATACGATATTTCATGTTGCTCATAGAGTAGGTAATAAATAGTATTATTTATAGGTAGCACTGATTTTTGGTATCGCTGGAGCTTACGAAATTTAGAAGCGAATAATATTGAAGATCTGAAAAAAGCGTTACTTGTAATCATACCCAATACAAAAACTTACACGCCACGTTCTTTTACAATTACAAGCAAATACTATAACATTTGTCAGAAGTATATAAAACTTCGTCCATCAATCGTGAATAATATAACTTTCCGATTCTTCCTGAATTAACAAGATAGTAGAATGTACAAAGCAAGTAATTGGAATCAATAAGTTTGAAACTGTTTCAAGGCAAGTAGCGGTATTTCTTAAGTGGTCGGATGCCCAATTGTATACAGGCTATTCATTAAGAAGGTCTCAACAACTATTCTTTCGGATACTGGGGCAAATCTTACAGAAATAAAACAACACGGTGGATGGAAGTCTAGTGCTGTTGCAAA
Organism: Agelastica alni; assembly: GCA_950111635.1. NCBI lineage: Eukaryota > Metazoa > Arthropoda > Insecta > Coleoptera > Chrysomelidae > Agelastica > Agelastica alni. The sequence goes on from OX467708.1 coordinate 88,470,406, forward strand.
AAAAAACATTGAAGATTCTGTAAGTAATAAAATAAAACGAGGACATAAAATATTCCAAACAATAAATACATTAAAAACTTTAAATTTACACGAAACCAAAGATAACTTTGATAAAGAACCATAATATTTTGACAGCATAACATCAAACTTGTCTACAGTAGCGGCAGAAGCAGCAACTTCTTCGGTACAACAATTGTACTTTCAATATTTATGAATAAAATTTCATAATAAAAGACAATTTGTCACTTCTTATTATATATAGTACCCGGTATTATTGTCAAGTCTGTGTTATAAATAAATAAAGTTCTAAAAATTGTAATCCAGATTTGTATAAACAACATCTATCGTAGAAAAAATTGCATTTCCTACTCAAGATGAAATACGTTTTTTTCGTTCGTGACATTGACACACTCGCTTCTTACCTAACGAAAAAAACAGTATTTTCATCTCTTGTTGTAAAATATTATTATCATATTATTCAAAAGATCTTAAAATTTTGTATTAAAAATAGTATAATAAATAAATTGCAAAATGCACGTAGTTTACCAGTTTTTCAGTTTTTTTATTCTCCATAAAAAACAGCTTGACTGATTTTGCTGATAATCTAATAATCAGTTGTAAGTTGCGTAATTATGCGTCGAATGCAATTGGTCCCACGTCGATATCATTTTTTGTTCTCGAGATAATCGAGACGAAAAATAATTCCGAACGCACATACGAACATATGTACATACACACACATACGTTCACTTAAAAACTATTGTATTCGACTCTGGCGACCTTGAAATGTGGAGATATGTCAAAATTCGGGATTCGCAAAATCGGACCCATTACTACAAATTTCCACTGGAAAGTTAAAAAATTGACGTTATTTAATAGTGAGTTAAATTTTTTTTTTTAAAAACTGCAACATTTAAACGCGCAAATTAATTTAAAAATTATACACACAATAATGTTATGTTAAATAAATTTACGGCTATTCCCAATTCTTTGCTCGGGGGAGATGTTTTATAGAAAGTATCGTATCATTTAATTAAAATTTTATTATACCTGTAATGGAGAATATAATATAAAATGAGCAGTTAAAATATCCATAAAGCTAGAATTATAACGACCTGCACCAAAATCAGATTAAACGTATACAAGTTAGGTTCATTAATGGTTCATAACGGTGAATAATTATTGATAATAAACTACGACTAAATACATAAAATAACGCAATTAATTTATTATTTAAGTAATCAATCTGCCAAATGTCCGATTTAATAGATTTTGGATTCTGTTTCTGTTCTATTACATTTCTTAATTGCTGCCTTCACACCAACGTCGCTATGACCTATCCGTCGTGTTACACACGCAGCATTGCAATCTAATGTTGCAATTTAAGTAAACTAATATTTTTAAACGATAAAAATAAAACCTTTCAAATACATACATACATATAGTCACGCCTTTTTCCCGTAGGAGTAGCCAGATACCACTTCCTTCCACTTCCGCCACGGTTCTTACTCACATTCTTTGCTTCCTCTACTTTCATCAGTGCACTCATACATGCTCGTCGGTTGTTGGTACTATTGACCTGGCCTTTCTTCAAAATAATGTTAATCTGATCGAGATATGTTCGCCGAGGTCTACCGACTTGTTCATTCACACTTACCTTATAAATTTGTTTCGTTCATCCATCCTTTCTACGTTTCCAAACCATCTAAGCATTCCTTTATCTATCTTTGTGACCACATCTTCTTTTAAACCACATCGTTCTCTTATCTCACAATTCTTAACCTTATCCAACCGAGTCACTCCGGCTATACTTTTCAGACTACTTATGTCCGCAGCATTTATCTTGTTTTTATGCCTTTTCTGCAAACCCAACATTCACTACCATACATAAATGTGGGAACCAACACTCCTCTATGCACAGCCAGACGTGCCTTTTTGACACTTTCTGGCTGTTCATTAAGTTATGCAGTACCCCATTAATTTGTTTTCCTGCCAACACCCTTCGCTCAATGTCACTGTCATACTTTCCATCTCTCGTAAACTTTGAACCCAAGTATACAAACCCATTTACTTGTTTCGCTCTTCCTCCCTTAATCAGAACTTCACAGTTTGTCATGCTTTCTTCTCTTTCACAAACCATTACTTGCGTTTTGTTTTTACTTCTTTGATTTGCGTTTATGTATAAGGAAAACAGCCATGGCGAAGCCACACATCCCTTTCTCACACCTTTTTCGATGTTAAACCAGTCCGTGTAAGCTCCGTTTATCCTGACACAAGCAATGGAATCATTAAAGTGATTTCAGTGCTCGTATTAAACTACCGCTTACCCCATACATAGACAATGTCGACCACAATTTACTCTTTACCACTCTGTCATAGGCTTTTTCCAAGTTTATAAAAGCGCAATAGATCTTCTGACTTCAAGCCAAGAATTTTTTGATAATTATAATTAAGTTTAAATAAACGTAAAGCTTTAAGCCTTTTAACCAAATTGTATTATACTTTTTACGCATTGAAAAATTTTTAATGTTATTTTGACGTTTTTTCAGACAAAGTGTATGCATGTGTGAACTACCCCAGCACTAGAGTCGACTAAAAACAGGAAATACCTTATGTCTCACAGTGAGTCAGTTCTCATTTAGGTGTAGCGAATAATATTATGCTATAGAAGTGGTCAGGGGATCGAGATTCTTAAAATCTAAATAGTTAACCATTTGCATTCACTTAACTAGCCCATTCCAATTATTATAAAATTTACAAACCTACAGCTAATAATTTAAAGATGGGAAATATTGATTTTAAAGCTGGTAATGTCAGAGTCATTATCACATATTTTATCTAAATGCTCATGTTACGCATTTATTGGGCCCGTCTCTGTCATTCTTGCCGATGGCGCCGACCGAATTTAGAGTGAATATTTAATGAGCATAGAAGACAATGGATAATTCGAGAAATTACTGGACCCGACTCGTGGTTATTCGTACAGGTATAAATAGGGACAGCGGGCGGACAGAGTCAGTATCAGTAAAAAAAGTGTTTATGATGTAAGAAATGTAAATAGTTATAAAAAGTTGTATATCTAAGTGATTTATAAAATTAGAATTTATTGTATTGGAATAAACATTGTTTTGTTACTGTATCGAGAGTTTTTAATCGCCAAACCCACAGAGGAAGTAAAAATCTTAACACTCAGTATTTCCGTTGTATGGTAATGGTGACGCTATGTATTTTCCATAGATTTTTGTAAAACTGTACAAATTAAAAACTGCTTTGTCTAATAAAGGAATATAAGTAGCTTTACCGCAAATATCATGGCTTATCCAGTACAACAAAGCCTTAAAATAGATTTGTCGGGACAAAAAATATCAGAATAGCCAATATGTAGGGACACGATATATATTTTTACAACTACATGTTCGTATTATTCAATTCTTTTATTGTATTGTAACCAGTCACGTGCTTGGGGTAACAGTGCAAGGGGATTTTTTTGTGACAGCTGTCGCCTTGTTTCCTATACTGGGGTTTGAAACTTTTCAACAGTAACTTCAAGTTTTTATCTTAGTATGATGTTTGTTTAATATCGACTCTTGTTTGCCATTTAATGATCGGTGATTGATGAGTTAATTTTGGTCGTCAATGACGACATTTCTCTTTATTTATCGGCAATAACAAAAGAGATATTGAAGAATATCAGTGGTCTGGGTGCGACCCGAGAGGTCCACACGACTAACTTCCCAGTAGAAAGAATTAAAAAATACCATATATTTTGTTGTTATAATTATTATTATTAAAATAATTTTAAAAAACGATTTCAAATTGTTTATAACAAATTATAATTGTCATTAACAATATTCTGTTTATGTCAACCGTATTCTTTCAAACTTTTTCCAATTATTTTATAAGCGGGAGCTATTTTTAATTTTTTTGAAACATTATGATCAATAATCATTTGTTGGTAACAATATTTAATTAATATAAACAATGTTTGATTATTACTAACAATAATTTTTTAAAGTCATAGCGTCTTCAATGCTATTATCTCAATACTGACACAAGTTTAAAATTCTCCAATTCCTATTTTTGTTTTCTAAAACTATCTCTTTTTATAAAATATTGTCACCATATTTTTCATACAAATATCCCCAACATACAATAATCATATTATTCAAAAGATCTTAAAATTCTGTATTAAAAATAGTATAATTTATAAATTGCCAAATTCAGGTAGTTTACCATTTTTTTCAGTTTTTTGATTCTTCATAAAAAACAGCTGGACTGCTTTTGCTGAAAATCTAATCAGTTCTAGGTTGCGTAATTATGCGTCGAGTGCAATTGGTACCACGTCGATATCATTTTTTGTTCTCGAGATAATCGAGACGAAAATTAATTCCGAAAGTTTACCTTTTTTTTCAGTTATTTGATGATCCATAAAAAACAGCTAGACAGATTTAGCTAAAAATCTAATCAGTTCTAAGTTGCGTAATTATGCCTCGAATGCAACTAGTCCCATGTCGATATCATTTTTTGTTCTCGAGATAATCGAGATGAAATATAATTCCGAACGCACATACGCACATACACATACAGAGACGTCCACTTAAAAACTATTGTATTTGACACTGGGGTCCTTGAAAAGTGGAGAAATGTCAAAATTCGAGATTCGCAAAATCGGACCCATTACTATAACTTCCAAAGGGACGATAAAAATTGTGCTTACATTAGTCAAAAAATACCCTGTCAAATGGAAATTTAACTATAAACAATGTAAATGCTGTAGAAAAAATAACGTACGTATCTCGCAAACAGTTTTCCATGAATCTCCCTGCATAAATATTTTTTACGGATTTGTTTGTGTTTTCTTATTGCTAGTTTTTTTAAGGTTAAAGAAATGTCGCGCATTTTCGTTCTGAAGCTTTTGCTAGTCATTCTCAACATTGTTTATTTTTGTCATATTTGATTTAAAAAGATTGATGGGTTTGTCGCACGTAAGAAATTTCTGAAACTTTTCTTGTTAAAAATATTAAGATTTATAACCTTCGTAAATACCAAGAAGGCCCGAGTTATATTTTGATCCTTTTTAACCTTCTTACAGATAGACTTAGTTCATATAATTAATTGCGTTTTTTATTTTTTCTAATTTTTATGAGACTCCTTTTTTTCGTCCTATTTCAGGATCAATGGGAAATGATGTAGCGCATTCTTAAGAAACGGTTAACCTTCAAAAGAAGCGCCGTTAATTTGTTTTACAGTTAAAAAAATATTATATATATATATATATATATATATATATATATATATATATATATATATATATATATATATATATCAGTGTAAAAAAGACCCACCCTTAATATTTCAGATATGCTAAATCAGCTGCAAATAGTAAAGCATCAGTATGACAAATAACTAACAATATCATTGATAAAGAGATTGAATAGTAATGGACCTAAGTGTGAACCCTGGGAAACACCCGATGTCACCGAAAATTTATGGGAATAGAAATGGTTTATCCGAACCTGTTGACCCCTTTTGGTTAAATAGCTGAAAAACCATTCAGGGCTTAACTACCAATGCCAGAAAAATCAAGCTTCTGTTGCAGAAGACCATGATTCACCTTGTTAAAAGCCTTAGAAAAATCAGTATACACGGAATCAACCTGCAGTCCCCTCTCAAGCGACTCAAAAAAAAAGTTAACATATTTTAACAAACTAAGCTCTGACGATTTGCCTGAGGAAAAAGCAAATTGCTGAGAGTTTAAAACACCAGAAGAATCATAGGTAAGATAATCTGCAACAATGCTCTCAAATGGTTTAGGTATGGTAGTAGCAGTTTATATATGGCGGTAATTCTTGATTTCAGATTAATTGCCTTATTTATATATTGGTGTAACGTAAGAAAGTTTCCAAAGGTCAGAAAACTTGCCGTAGTGCAAAGGTTTATTGAAAATATAAAATGGAGGTCGAGAAAGGATGAAACTCAATTCTCTCAGAAAAATAGGTGAAATACGATCAGGTCCCGGTCCTGTATTAATGTTCAATGTTGAAATTTTCTCATAAATTCTGGAAATAAGAATGTATTATTTTCATATACAAAACATAGGTAGGATCTCGTTACCACTATGACTTAGAGTTTGATTACTATACACAGATAAAAAGTGATCAGCAATTAAATTTGCAATGTTATTACCGCAGGAAGCAACTGAATCATTTAGTATCATTGAGACAGAAATATTATTATTTTCACGTTTACTTCTAATGATTTACCAAAAAACCTTAACATTATTCTGAATAGAAAACTCAGTAAAACATACATACCTCGTTTGACAGATGCTTACATTGAGTTCTCAGCTTACTGCAGCGGTTCTCAAACTTTTGTTATTCACGCCCCCCTGTTTAAATTTAAAAAATGTTGCGCCCCCCAATCCGTAGACCTAGGAATTTGGACTAAAATAGGCAACATTGTCTCGTCGAGAGCGCCAAAGATGCTGTCGGAAAGTTCGCGGCGTTCGTGCCACGTATTCAAGCTTCCTGATCTTTCTCGAACTGTCTGAACGCGACTATAAATACAGAAGCGCACATACGGTATTCTCAGTCACTCAGTGAAGGTGTTTTAACACTAAGCAAGCATTATTGTGAAGTGTGAGTGTATAAGTAGATGTAGTATGGATAAATTTTTAAAACGAAAACTTGAGGATGACGGGGCTTGTACATCGACAGGTTCAGGTGGAAATCGTCCGAAATCTAAAACAAGAAAATATGACCCATCATACCTAAATTTGGGCTTTACTAGCCTTGAAGTAGGTGGCGAAGAAAAACCACAATGCGTTATCTGTTTAAAAGTATTGGCTGCAGATAGCATGAAACCAAATAAATTACAGAGGCATTTAGAAACGCTGCACAGAGAATATGTCAATAAACCGCGAGATTTTTTTGTGGAGAAACTCAGATTGTTTAAAAAACGAAAATCCAGCTTTCATAGAGTACTGGCAGTAAATGAGAAGGCTCTCTTGGCATTATATAAAGTGGCATACAAAGTAGCTAAATGCAAAAAACCGCACACTATTGCAGAGCAACTTATTTTACCCGCTTGCAAAGACATTGTAGAAATAATGTTTGGTGAAAATTTTACTTCACAACTTAACAATATTCCTCTGTCAAATGATACAATCTGTCGACGAATTAACGATATATCAGTTGATATGCAGCAGCAGCTTGAATCTGAGCTTACTGGAAACTTGTTTGCTATACAACTTGACGAAACAACTGACTCTAGTAATGATTCCCATTTGTTTTGCTACATTAGATTCTGTCAATGTTCTAAAATATGTGAAGATTTATTGTTTTGTAAACAGATTGAAGGAAGAACTACAGCCACCGAGTTGTTCAAGATTACAAATGATTCTATTACTAAAATGAATTTGCAATGGAAAAATTGTGTTGCGATTTGCACCGATGGAGCTCAAGCCATGTCTGGTAAATACAACAGTTTACAAGCGCTAGTAAAAATGGAATCCTCAGAAATTATCTGGACGCACTGCATGATACATCGGGAAGCGTTAGCATTAAAATCTAAGCTAAGCCCTGGACTAAACATGATTTTGACAGTAGTTATTGAAGTTGTTAACTTTATAAAAACCAGACCACTAAAAAAAAGGATGTTCTCTGTTCTGTGTGAAGATATGGGAGCTGAGCATCAATCTTTGTTGTTTTATTCCTCATCCAGATGGTTGTCACGCGGTAAGACGGTTAAGCGTGTCTTTGAATTAGGAAGGGAAATAGCGATATTTTTAAGCGAGGAAGGTCACAAGCACTCAACAGATTTTTTCGACAAATTATTTTTACTGAAGCTTTCTTATTTAGTAGATATTTTTGAAAAACTTAATATACTTAATCTTCAGCTGCAAGGAAAAGACGTAAATATATTTGATTTAAGTCAAAAGATTGATGCTTTTTGTAAGAAATTGCAGTTATGGCATAACAAATTGAAAGAAAACAGTTTGCAAATGTTTCCCACATTTTGCGATTTTGTGCAAGATTCCCCATTGGAAGATATTCATAAAGCTGTGATGCTAAAAACCATAGGAAGCCATTTAGAACTTAACTGAGAATTTCAAGCGATACTTCTTTGCAGAGAAAGATATCAAGTTGTCAGACTTGAGCTGGGTTTTAAATCCATTCGAAAATAGACCTGTCGGACTATCACTGCAAGAAGAAGAACAACTGATAGATATTTCAACAAATCCCTTACAAAAATCAAACTTTGTTAACAAATCTTTAACAAACTTCTGGACTGAACTTCCGAACGACTACTCCGTTATAAAAGCCAAAGCGCTTAGAATTCTGTTGCCTTTTCCAACGTCCTACCTTTGTGAAACTGGATTTTCTGCACTTGCTGTCGTGAAATCTAAATACAGAAATAAACTTCAAGTAGAAAATGAACTCAGAGTGGCCATCTCTAACATAGAACCAAATTTAGAGAAGTTGTGTGCCTTAAAACAAGCTCATGTTAGCCATTAGTCCTTAGAATGTTTCTTTGTCATCATTAAGTAAGTAAAATTTCAATAAAGATTTTTTAAAAATCTATCTGTAGCATTTTATCATTACCATTTTATTTTTAATCTGTACTGCGCCCCTCCAATCATGTAAACGCGCCCCCCTTAGGGGGCGCGCCCCACAGTTTGAGAAACGCTGGCTTACTGAATTTGTCATAACAATCGCGAGTCCTAGCTATCTTTTTTCACGCAATAAATTTTTAAGTTCTAGAGAATACTAACAAGGAAACTTCAGAACACAAGTACGCTTAAGTGAAACAAAACGGTCAATAAAAGAGTAATCATAGAACACACAAATCATCTCGGAAAGTTCCAAGTGTTGAAAGAGATTATCCCATTCTATCGTTTTAAGACAATGATTGATACCCGCGAAATCAGCTTTACGAAAATCATAATAGTATTTAATTCTAGGTGTCGTGTTTTTTTCAAATTTCAATTTTAACGTAGTTTAATGTGGAGAATGATGGTTATCAGGTAAAATTAGTACATAAACAGCACCACAAATCATTAAATCCACAAGTAACAAGATAAGATCAAGAACTCCTCCACTGTTCACCACATTATTACATTAAAAACGATTGTGGAGGGCACATTAGCTTGGGACAATTTCAATAGCCACACATACTGCCTTCAGAGCAGTGGGTTGTGCAGTAGTCGAGGAGCATTAATCTTTAACTTCCCATGTAGCAGATGAAAGATTGTAGTCACCAAAAGGTAGAATTTGGAATTTGGATATCGTTCATTTAAGTCCACCATGGACTAAAAAACTGTTGGAAAATGGTTTAACGATAGTTGGAACCATTAGCAAAAATAAAAGGGAAATACCAGCTCAATATCTGAAAACGAAACGTTTACAAATCCCCTCTTCAGCCTTTGCATTTACTCAAAACTTGACCCTCGTTTTACATGTTCTATAACGAAACAAATGCGTGGTCCTAATAAGCTCCATGATGATGTTGACCAAGCCACGGGTAAACCACAAATAATCTTGTTCTACAACAGTACAAAAGGGGGTGTTGATTCTTTAAATCAGCTTTGTCATTCAAAAACCGTTGCTAGAAAGACAGGAAGATGACCACTAAGATATTTTTATGGTATGTTGGTTTGGTATGGTTTTATGGATGGAGGAGGCATAAATACAATGGTTTTATATAGGTTTAAACATAGTAATGTAAAAATTTCCCGATCTATATTTATAAAGTCGTTAGCTGATTCACTAGTAAAGGATCACATGAAGCAAAGGACAGTTAATCCATGGTTGCCGAAAAAGTTGAGGCGATCCATTCGGAATTACCTGGAATATCCAGACGAACAACCAGCCGATGTGATTTCTGACGCGATAGAAAAGGCTGTCATGTTTGTGTTTATTGTGCAAAAAATATGTATGCAGAACAACAGTTCAGCATTTGTGAAGATTCTATTCTAGTTTTATTTGTTTTTAAATATTTGTCACCCCATAAAAGGTAGTTCATAAATAAAAACTTTTTTTTTAAACTCACCCTGTATGTTTTGTTTTTTTTATTTTTGGTCTCACAAATATTTTATGTTAAAAAATAGAAGAACTTAATATATTTTTTAAAAATCAAGTCAAAAATCATTACAACCATGTTTATTTTTTCAAAATACAAATGGGTCGCCCGCGACCCCACATTGTGGAAATTGTTCCACTCATTTCACCTTGTGGTTCTAGGGTTAATGTTGTCGCCTAAATTGTTTGATCTTCTGTCTTCATTGTGTAGTGGGCACTTCACCAAGACGGTGTTTGACTGTGAGTTAGGTGGCACATTTGTTTGTCTCTCTTCTTCGTGGGAAGTGATATCTTTCCATTGACTAGTTCTTTGATTTCTTTGAATTGTTATTTCAGAACAGGTTAATTGTCAGGTGTTAATAATGAACTTTTAAATGAATGATTTGTGTTCCAAGAATGGAAACTTACTTTGAAGAAGTGTATGTAATAAATTGCTTAATACCCTGAATTTTTCTTGAGAAAGTAGGTAATTACCCATAAAAAAACAGTATTTTTCCCTTTGTTTTAAAGTTGGCAAAAACATCTTTAATCGATAGTAGATTTGGATGATATGGATATAACTGTTTCAGTCCATTAATTTCACTTAAGAGTCTGTGATGATAATAAATTTATTTGTGGTATGTTCTCTTCACGTTTCGAGTAATTTTAATTTGGCTGTTTCGCCTGTGAGAATGCATTTTTGTTGAGGAACTATTATCTCCGCAAGTATATGCTGCTGCATGTCCTAGTGCGTTCTTATATGCGTCGGTGAAAGTAAGGGTATTTCGAGATGGATTCTTGGAGGGTAGTTTGGATGATGTGAGGGTTTGTGAAGTTTTTGGTGTGAATTGTTAACGACGTATCGATTTTAGGTTATTTGATTTTCCATGGGGGGTGATTTGATTTACTGAATTGAATTTTCTTACGTAATAGCCACTGTGGAATGGAATACTTCTGATGGGTTTGCTGTCGTAAAAGTTCACACGTACTACACTTGTTTAAAAAATGGTTAAAAAAACGAAATTGCTTTCGTGTAATGAATTTCTGGCTGCACCCAGTGTCAGTGACATAGTGTCATTTTTGTAGTTATTATCAATAAAACGTCGTTTAATTAAGCCAATATTTTTTATTAATATTTATTAAGTACATGATTCTAACACATTATGAGAAATACAATGTTTTTAATAAATTAAACATCTTATTTGGCTTGTTTGTGGTCTTCGGACTTGTACACCCACTCGAACATTTCATTTTTCGCAGCTATACATTTGGCCAACGCGCTCTGGTAATCAAACGGTCCATCCTGGGGCGGTATTTGTGGGACTTCCAATGAACTATTTAAATACAACGTTTCCATTTGCATAACTGAATTCATGAATGTCATTTCGAGCATTTTTAATTTGCCTTCTGCTTCGTCTCGAGCAATTTGCGCTCTCAGCAATTTCTCTTGGTCGATTAGTAACTGTAGATAATCGCTGCAAATAGATGGAATACTATTCCTTCTGCGTATTTTTGCGGGACGCTGACCATCCATATTTTCACCGTTTTATTCAATGTCACAAATTTTTGACTAATTAAATACTTGATTTACACACTTGATTAATATAAAATTATTTTTTGAAAATTGGAGGGTTGCTTAGTTTTTATTTATTTATTTACTCAGGTCTGAAAAGTTTTTTATTTATACTAGCTTTTGCCCGCGACTTCGTCCGCATAGAAGTTGGAAAAGGATTTTTTATTGGTTTTTACGTTATTAATACATGTAAATTATTATGTTAAAATGTTTGAATACTTATAATATACAACAATCTTTATAAAAGTGTGGGGATTTAAAGGTTAAATAAACTTGAAAATAAAACAAAATTTTGTTATATTTTATAAACACGAAGCTCGGCCTTTAATCTCGTGAAAGTGACACGGGGGTATTATCTTTTTACAACGAAATCGAAATACTACAACTACCGCAATATTTCTTTCTAGACAATATTTTTTGTTTTTCCTTCGGGTGCTATAATCACCAGGCTACTCTGTGCGCTTACTCTGGAGCATGCCACAAACAACTGGCCGTAGGAGAAGCAGCTTTCTATCATGTCTACTCCCGCTACCTTAAGAGTTTGACTTTGAGCTTTGTTTATGGTTATGGCGAAGCAGACTTTGATATGAAACTGCACTCTCTTGAATTCGAAGGGGTAATTTAACGGTGTTAGAGGAATTCTGGGAATAAAAACAGACTCTCCTGGAGAACAACCTGTCAGTAAAAATGCCTTGATTACATTGTTTTCACTTGCAATCTGGTGCCATTGCATAATTTTGGTGGATTTATATTACGCAGCAACATAATTGGCGCGTCAACTCTTAATTTAAATATGTGAGTTGGGAGACCGGGAGGCTTCAGTGTATTCAGGAACTCGATCGGATAATGAATGGCATCATCGGTGTTTATCACTGAGTCGACGGATTTATATTGATATTCGAATGATCTAAAAATCATTTCATTGATAATTGAGACTTGTTCGTTTTTTAGTGTTAGGATGGCACGTTCGCCTAACCATTCTGCAGATTTATCGTAAATATTATTAATGTTTGGGTAAATTTTAGCCATAAGCTCTTCTACAGTGAAAAAAATTGTACCTTATTCTGTAGGAAGAATTATATTATAATCCAGTTCCGAGAAATCACCATTTCCTATTTTAGGCAACAGGTCTGAAAACTGTCCGGCAGTAACATCTCATCCAAGATAGACTCTCATATTTTTGGTAGGTCTCAGTTTTGTCACCAAAGGCCACAAATATTCTTTTATATTTGACATTCCAATTTTAAAGAGTATTGCATTGCACCAAGCTTTCATGTAAATTCAACGTTTCTTGAATAAAATCGGATTGAGTTTTTAAACATGTGTCAAAATGAAATGTAATTTAAATCAAAAGCACTAAGGAGTATTAATATTAAATTTGATGCAAATAACCTCCAAAATAACTTGCAACCCCTTTTTAACCCCGTTAGGCGATGAGTTTTAATAAAACACGAAACACGTCTTCCATCAATTCTGTTAAAGAATGTTTATGAAAAATTCGAAGTAGATTTGACCAAGGAATCACGTTCTCCTATACAAAGTTTGGACCCGTTTTTCACCCTTTAGGGGCAGAATTTAAAAAAAAATTTCTTATTGGATGCCTACGTCATACAAAGAACACACCCTTTAAGTTTCAGGTCTCTACGATCAGCGGTTTAGGCTGTGCGTTGATCCGTCAGTCAGTCATTCAGGACAAAGCATTTTATATGCATAGATTATTACTATAATTATTAAAGTATTTGACACCCTAAATGATTCGGGTTTTTCTTCTTTATTTTTTGTTTGACCATCAACCTTTACGTAAAACGATTATTTTACCTGAAATCTTCAAATTTCTAAACCATTTAAACCCTTTTTAATTTTTACATTAAACAAAATGAATATTGTTGTAGTAGAGAAACAGCCTATTACCAATTTTCAGTTTTCATTTCAAAAGGTTGAAAAATTTACTGACGCAATATTTAATATTTGCTCGACAATAAAAGTCACTTCTGGCAACCCCCAATGGCCGGGGTAAATTACCCTAAAATGTTAAAGAGAGTAGGAAAAAAGAATTATTTTATTTAAAATATCAGTCATAAAATTCATAAAACTATTTTCTATAAATATTTATATAGTGTGCTGTCAACAATAAGGAGGGACGAAAATGTTCTGGTGAATTTTTTATACATTCAGTATACTTTTAGAAATAATCTGCATGAATTTTATGACTGATACTTTTAACTAAAATACTTCTTTTTTGCTACCCTTTACCCCGGCCATTGGGGGCTACCAGAAGTGGCTTCTATTGTCGAGCAGATATTAAACATTGAGTCAGTAATTTTTCAAGACTTGAAATAACAACTGAAAATTGGTCTATAGTTATTATCAGTAAAATGTTGTATAATAAAACCAAAATTCTATTTATACCTTCCAATATAAATATTTTTTTTATTTAATTTATTGCCTTTTACAATCTACTTAAACATTTATACAGAGAAATTAGTAAACGATGTGTGTATATATCGCTGATGTCACGAGTCAGGTACTATCCACTGATGGTTTACTGGAACTATCTGGCTAGGTCTTCTGGTCATGTTCTTCGGAGTCTTCTTTTTTCATCGTTTGGTTGGTTGAATAGCTCTCTGATGAGCTGATTTATGTGGTCAGTGCTGCGCTTCGTGTATTTGTTGGCATGAAGATTGATTCCTTCTTGCACGTATGGGATTCGGATGTCGTTGTGTATGGTTTGATTTGTTACGTACCACGGGGCATCAATTATCATTCTTATTGTCTTCGACTGGAAGGTTTAAAGAGTTTTTGTATTATATATAGTTCGATTCCATACGTCCGGATTGGCTTTAGGATTGCCTTGTATATAATTATTTTGTTTTCTGTTGAAAGTTTTGATTTTTTGTTTATCAGCCAGTACATGCTTTTCTATTTGAGATCTAGGTAACGCCTTTTAGCTTTTATGTGGCTTTTTCATGTTAATTTTTGATCTAGGTGAAGCCCAAGGTATTTTACTTCGCTTTTCAGTGGTATGGGGGTATTGTCTATGCTCACTTGTGGACATACAGTACGTCTTGTGGTAAATGTTATTTGCATCGATTTAAGGGGGTTTACTTTTATCTTCCATATTTCTAGCCAGTTTTAAATTAGGTTGAGGTGCTGTTGAAGATTGTTTAATGCCATTTCTGGATCTACATCTGAAAACGGGATCGCAGTATCATCAGCTAATGTTGCCATTAGTGTGCCGTTTGTTAGTGGTATGACTGCCGTGAACACAAGGTATAAAAATGGCCCCAGAACACTATCTTGCGGCACGCCAGCCTTTATAGGGTGGTAGTATAATAATAGTCGTAGGCTTGGAGGACATCTAGAAAGACTGAGGCACACATTTCTTTATTTCTCAGGCTCTGTTTGATTCTGTTTACAATTCTGTGGCACTATGGGGAGAAGACTGATTGGTCTGTAAGATGTGGGAGGTTTTCCTGGCTTAGGAATCATAATGATTTGTGCATCGTAAAGGAAAGTAGCAGAG
Source organism: Agelastica alni (assembly GCA_950111635.1). Taxonomy (NCBI): domain Eukaryota; kingdom Metazoa; phylum Arthropoda; class Insecta; order Coleoptera; family Chrysomelidae; genus Agelastica; species Agelastica alni. The sequence goes on from OX467708.1 coordinate 88,485,560, forward strand.
TCTCAATATACTATTACAAATGGTCGTTAGTAACACAATGGCTTTCTTTGTTAGTTTTTACACTGGAAATATAAATATTAAGTAGCTACATATTTATCACTTTTCTAAAAATACAATGTTTTAAAGTAACTTAACTGACTTTATGAGTAATATTTTAAATTATTCTAGTATCCATAATTTTCTTTACAATTGCATGTTTTAGAGCTGTACATCTCATTAACGCGCCCTGGTCTTTAAGCGTTTTGTACCACGTAGCATTAAAAGGCTTCATTTACATTTAAAGAGCTGAGTGTAGGATCTTAGTTTTAGCATTTTTTCTTCACTTTTCTTTTGTGCTTTTTGCGTCAACAAATTTTCCTCGTTAATTAGTAACTGTGAATAATCGGGATAAACTATTGGATATCTTATTTTTATGTAATTTCGTAATGTCCAAAAAGTTGACTCGACAATTTTGGAATTTAAAAGAAAAAAAAAAGTTATGACTAGGTCCTTTTTATGGTGTTTAGTTAGCCTCCACAACATCACTTCAATAAAACCAAACCAATTGTGCTGTAATGTGCTCAAGGTGTGCTATTATCTGTTATTAAAAAAAAAAAATATTTACTTGAAAAATTAAATTTTTATTGAGACATCCTTTTTGTGATGTTTAGTTAACTCCGCAAAATCACTTTATCAAAACTAAACATATTGTGCCAGCAATGTGCTGTTATGTGCCAATGTGAAAAAATATTTGAATAAAAAATTTAGATTCTTCGTAAAATGTTAACTCTTCATTAATACTTTTTCTACGCATAGATAAGTGTGGTGCAATAAAATAGCATATTGTTACGACCCGGTCCTGTTATCTGTCGGAGTCCGAGAATCGACCACTACTAGGGTGCATATTAATGACTGCTTTGTCGGCCGCCGCCTCAGTCTGGCAAAGTCTCGAACACTGCGTTACGAAGGTAGAAGGATTGTTTCGGACTCTCGAGAAAAAGGTAGAATAGTCTGGAATTATGATTTAGAAATATAAAAAGGACAGCGGTTGTGAAGAAGACAGTTTTAAAAGTGTTAATAAGTTATGAAATTTAAATAGTTGTAAAAGTTGAAATAAGTTGAATATCTAAGTATAAAAGTAAAATTTATTGTGTAAAAGTATTGGATTAAAATATGTTTGGTTACTGTATCGAAAGTTTAAAATCACCGAACCCAAGAAAGAAGTTAATTACGTAACAATATTAATACCATGCTACACACGATTTTAAATAAATATTTTACAAGAAAAATCTACAATTGTCGAATTGTAAATATAGATATTATTTTTAGTATAGTAGAAAAGTATGTTTTTATCTATTATAGTGTCGAAAAGGGTCGATACAGTATAGTAAAAATCGAAGGAAACATTAACATTGGGAGCTTAGCAGTTACGCTATTTTCAAATACTCCGAGCTGCATAATATTTAAAAAATGCTTGAAGTGTAACAAAGCAATTGCGTAAAATGGTAATTTTACCATGGGATTAACTGGCCATTATACGTCATACATTCCAGATGGGAATTCATGGGTTCAATTCGATGATGTATCAGCAAAAAGTGCATCACAACACATAGACAAAGAGACTGAGATTTTTGCTCATTTATATATATATATATATATATATATATATATATATATATATATATATATATATATATATATATTATATCTTAGAATAGAAGCTTGGTTATTAATAAGTAATAAATATATAATCTTATAAAACAATATAAAAATATTTATGTAGTCATGTTATTAATAAAGACCTAACATTTTACAAAAAATCTAATTTTTTATTCAAATTTTTTTTCCACTTTGGCGCATCACATTGCAGACACATTACAGCACAATATGTTTAGTTTTAATAAAGTGATTTTGCGGAGCTAACTAACCATCACAAGAAGGATGTCCTAATAAAAATTTAATTTTTCAAGTAAATATATTTTTTTTACATACATACATACGCCTTTTTTTCGTAGGGGTAGGCAGAGACCTTTTTCTTCCAGTTGCTACGGTTCTTACACACATCTTTTACTTTCTCTACGTTCATCAGTGCTCTCTATACATGTTCGTCGGTTGTTTGTACTCTTGACATGGCCTTTCTTCAAAACAATGTTGAACTGATCAAGATATGTTCGCCGAGGTCGACCTTTACCGACTTATCCATTCACACTCGCCTCATAAATTTGTTTCGTCAATCTTCCTTTATCCATCCTTTCTACGTGTTCAAACCATCTAAGCATTCCTTTATCTATCTTTGTAACCCCATCTTCTTTTACACCACAGCGTTCTCTTATCTTACTATTTTTTACTTTATCCAACTGAGTTACTCCGGCTCCGCAGATTTAATCCTATTTTTATGCTTCTTCTGCCAAACCCAACATTCACTACCATACATAAGTGTAGGAACCAACACACCTCTACGTACAACTAGACGTGCTTTTTTTGACACTTTCTGACTGTTCATAAAGCTATACAGTGCCTCATTCATTTGTTTACCTGCCAACACCCATCTCTTAATGTCACTGTCATACTTTTCATCTCTCGTAAACTTTGAAGCTAAGTACACAAATTCATTTACTTGTTTCACTCTTTCTCCTTTAATCAAAACTTTACAGTTTTTTATACTTTCCTTTTTTCAAAAACCATTACCTTCGTTTTGCTTACATTTATTTTCATCCCTTTGATTTTTAGGGCATCATGCATAACATTAACCATCGCCTGCAACTCCTCTTCAGATGATGCATCAATTATTATGACTTGATCATCGGCGTAAAGAAGGCATTTGACGATCAAATCATTCATTTTTAATCTATACGCACTCTCTTTCAAATCTTTTAAACAATGGTCTATGTATAAGTTAAACAGCCATGGCAAAGCCACACATCCCTGTCTCACACCTTTTTCGATGTTAAACCAGTCCGTACAAGCTCCGTTTATCCTAACACGAGCAGTGGAATTCTCGTAAAGTGATTTCAGTGTTCGTATTAAATTACCGCTCACCCCATACATAGACAATGTCGACCACAATTTACTTACTTACTTACTTTATTTACTTTACTTACTCGCCACACTGTCATAGGCCTTTTCCAAGTCTATAAAAGCGCAATAGACCTAACTTCTAGCCAAGAATTAATATCTTTTCATACAGTTTGCCGACTATGTTCGGTAGTTCTTACAGTCCTGCTGCGATTCTTTTCCCTTGTAAAGCGGCACGATAACAGCCTTGCACCAGTCGTCTGGTACGTTACCACTCCTCCAACAAAGGTTAAAAAGGCGGGACAGCAGACAAGCTACCACGCTTTGTCCAGCCTTCATCATTTCAACTGTTATCCTGTCGTACCCAGCAGCTTTACCCAATTTCATACTGTTTAATGCTTTCTTTCACAATTTCTGTAGTACTAATTTCACTTTTATTGCAACTTTCACTTATGTCTCCGAATGGGGCCTGTACTTGTGTATCCTTTTTCTCAAATAAACTTTCGAGGTATTCCTTCAATTTTTTTAATACGCATTCCTCTCCTTTTACCATACTACCATCTTGGTTTCTGATTTTTTCCAGTTGCGAGGAAGTATTTTTATCTGTGGCTGTTTTTATAGACTTCCAGGAGTGTTTAATATTGTTTTGGAAATCGTCAGATAACCTTTTATCAAATTCATCATTATCACTCTTCTTCTTTCTTGCCACAACCTCTTTTACCACACCTTTTAACCATTCTTTGCCTTGTTTAAATCCTCAATCGTTTCCTTTTGCAATATATAATTGGCTTTTGTAGCCAGCCAATCCAGCCCGGCCTTTTTCTTCTCTGACACTGCTTTTTTATTTTTTTTAATGACACATAATAGCACAATTGGTTTGTTTTTAATAAAGTGATGGTGTGGAGCTAACTAAACATCATAAAAAGGACCTAATCGTAAAAGTTAAGAATTTTGAATTTTTTTTTATGTAGCATATAATAGCACATTTTGGGCACATTTTTTTTTATTTTAAATTCCAAAACTGTCGAGTCAACTTTTTGGACATAATTTTGTATGTACTTCTGTCAGCAATCCCAATGAGTGCCAACTTTTTTTCTTGTAACGGAAACATAATTTTGTACGATTTCGATAATTTCATTTGCGCTATTATTTTTTATTATAAAAAACTCAAAAAGTTACAATGATTCTTGTAAGATTTAAGTTTAAAAAACAACAGCTGTTTATACTGAAAGCAAACACCATTTCTAAATAATCAAAAATACCATTAGACATTTAAAATTAATATGTACTTTAAATTCTCTAAATATTTGGCGAATTTTGAATACGGGTATTATTTGTAATGAATTTAACGAAATGAAATTTTAACGTTTATTTAAAGATCATTTGTATGCAAAACAAAGAGCCTCGAATTAAAGATTACGAATCTTATTGTTTGTGGGATAGTAAAGACTAAAACCCAACTTCTATCGATAAACGTTTCTAACCGATCCTTTCAATAACCCTCCAAAAGTTTGTTTGGTCAAGTATAAGTGTGGCCTCAACATAACTTTCCATCGGGAATCAGACTGACCCTAATCTCTTAAAACACCCTCCTTTCTAAACCTATCATTCCGTCGGTAGCACTTGTACTTTTACTTTTCCCTTTTTTGATGCACCTCGGGGCACAATCCCAACGACTTTTTTGTGTCTGTTATGAGACACTCGACATAGTCCCATAGTTTTAGCGACGGGGCTTGTGAATTGCCTTTTAGTACCGCTCCCGAATATCCATTTAACACTTAACACGCAATGTTTTAGAATAAGCACATCCCTAATAATAGTTTAAAAAAAACTAAAAAACACGCTTTTAGAGTTAATCAAACTAAAAAGTAAAAAATAATTCTTACCATAAGAATAAAATTACTGACGAGAAAATTAATGTCATTGTTCTAAAAACGTGGGGTGCTTTGTATGACATTTTTAAACTTAGTAAAATTGTTCAAAACATAATTATTAATAAAATTTTAAAATTTCCCATCCCCGTGTATGGAAAAAATTTTACTCAAGGTCAAAGGTCAAAAAAATTAGTTTTTCGTGATTTTCAGCAAGACGGTAAGTTTTATCATAAAACTAACATTTTTGAAAATTGTATATCATAAACTTATCTATAAAATATGTATTAATACTTTTTTTTCTTATAGTCACCGTTTCTGAGATATAACGGTTCAAAAAGTTGTAAAAGTTGTAATCGTCATAATATGCACACGTTCCCACGCCACCTATGACGTAGTGTACTTAGCGCGTATTTTTAACGTGATTTTTCCAGTAGGCCTATTCCACGGGTCTTTTGTGATTCTGTTTGATTTAAAACTATTGCAAAATTGCATAGAGGTGTGTTGGTTCCTACACTTGTGTATGGTAGTGAATGTTGGGTTTGACAGAAGAAGCATGAAAATAGGATTAATGCTGCGGAGATTAGTAGTCCGGAATGACTCGGTTGGATAAAGTAAAGAATAGTGAGATAAGAGAACGCTGTGGTGTAAAAAAAGATGTGGTTACAAAGATAGATAAAGGAATGCTTAGATGGTTTAGACACGTAGAAACGATAGATGAAGAAAGATTGACGGAACAAATTTGTAAGGCGAGTATGAATGGACAAGTCGGTAAAAGTCGACCTCGGAGAACATACCTCGATCAGATCAACTTATATAGTTGATCGAAATACGTTTGCCTAGGTCGACCTCTACTGACTTGCCCATTTACACTTGCATTATAAATCGTCAATATTCTTTTATCTTTTATCTTTGTTGCTACATCTTTTTTTACACCACAGCGTTCCATTGTAACACTTTTTTCACTTTACCCATCAGTCACTTCAGCTGTACAATTCTTAGACTACTCATCTCTGCAGCATTGATCTTACTTTGATGCTTCTTTCGCCTAACCCAACATTCACTACCATACAAAAGTGTAGGGATCAAGTCGGAATTGTTTTGACATGGTCTGGCTGCTTATAAAGTTATGCAGCGCAGTTTATGACTAAAAACGGTATTTTTGAACAAGATTGTGTAATTAAATTATTCGCATGTGAAAATTGTGCTTCTTCTTTAACATTCGTGTTAACAAATGTAATACTCACATCCATTCAAACGTTTTTTAAATAAAGGCATTGCGTTCGTGTATCGTTTACTACTCAAAAAAATTTTAATTTAAAATTATACTTAACCTCAACGATAATAAATAGATCAAATCAAATTATCGGCTATGCAGATGATCTGAATATAATAGCAAGGTCAATATTCTCCTTAAAGGAATCTTTCACAGAAATAGAAAATCCAGCAAAGGAATTAGTTCTCGTGATTAATGGACAAAAAACCAAGCTAATACTGCAAAGCAGAAAACAACGCAATCGATTAGGCCAAAACATTACATTTAATAATTACAATTTTAAAGTAGTGAAAGACTTTACCTACCTCGGCTAATACATATCACATGACAACGACGAAACCAAAAAAATTAGAAAAAGGACCAACGCAGCTAATGGAGCATACCACTCAATACTACCCATCTTAAAATCGAGAGATGTACACAGGAAGACCAAAATTAGAGTCTACAATACAATGATCCGCACAGTTTTGACATATGGAGCTGAAACGTGGACACTCTTAGCCAAAAACGAGAAGCTTTTAGACCGATTTGAACGAAAACTCTTAAGGATTATTGGTCCAGTAAACGAAGGGGATTTCTGGAGGGCACGCATGAATCATGAAATATACCAGTTGTATGAGGAACCCAGTGTTTCAATGCATATAAAACTAATGCGACTGAGATGGGCAGGACATGCCATAAGAATGCCGGACGGCAGGGTCCCAAAAAAGGCGCTCACAGGAAAACTTGAAGGAAAGAGGCCGGTAGAAAAGCCGAAGCTGCGCTGCGAAGATGGGGTACGGAAGGATGCTGAAAAAATACTGGGTAAACGAAATTGGAGACATGCAGATGGGGAAGAAATATTGAGGAGGCCAGGGCTCGATATGGGCTGTAGTGCCATTGTAGTAGTAGTATGTCCAAATGTTTGACAGTGTTTTACAATTTTAAAAGTTTTTACTTGAAAAGAAATACCTTTTGAGCCTTATGATGAATTTATTAAAATTTGAAACGGTAGCAAAAAAACAATCGTTTTCGCTTGAACTCCATACTAATTTTAATCCCCACTAACCTATTAGGTTACAATTACAATGTTTAATAATTTTTCACTCAATCGATTGGCAACATAAATGTTAATTGTATAAAATTTTTAATGTCAACATTAATAAGGCTACAACGCACTGTTTCAATGCATGCCGAAATTAAAGCAACAGTTCTCGTGTTAATGATTTTTTCAACCCTTTTTTTCAGCCCCTGTTCTAATTTAACCTGACTAATGTTTCTCCCCGATTACTACGCAGACTAAAAAGTCTCCCCTTGAAGGTACATGGTTGGTTTCGTATATGCGATTCACAGTCACCGGTTGTGAATTTCTCGCTCTGTTAAATAGATTCGAGTTTATTAAAGGACACGTCAGTGCTCATGTTTTATTTAAACTGCCGAATAAATCAAGTACCTAAGACATCTGAGGGGTTGAACGAAATAAAAACTCATTATTTTTTTGCGAGCAATATTCGAATATCTTCGCGAGTATTTGTACGACAAACATTTCAAAGACATCTCCTGATTTTACAATGCCAATGCCGTCACGGAAATCCCGCAAACACACAACTTCGAAATATTTTTTGCATGGAAAATATCATTTTCCAGCACAGAATATTTTTATTTTTGGTAGCGAGAAAGTGGCACATTTTTTTTTATAACTATCGCTTCACCAGCGAAACAGGTTTTACAGGTTTAAGTATAATGCCATCATTATCCACGATGCGGAGAAATAAAACGCTGAGTTTACAGTGTAAAAGGATGCAAGAAACTAAAATAATTTAAAGATATGCATAAAGAGAGTCAACTATTACATTGTAACGAAATATTTACTTTTTTTTATTATTAACCCCCTCAAATTGGACAATAAGTATTTGGTGTGACATACATACGCACATATCGTTATAGGTTTGCTTCAGTAAGCGATCTCTTATAATTCTACAAGAGCTTATGACAAAATTATTCCAACGTTTAAATACTATATACAATTACTCTCTTCAACAGTGTTGATTTATGTTTGTAATATCTATTTGAATCTGTCTCGAAAGTCTGTTGGCCTAAAACGTTTTAAATGTCTCGTTTCTGGACTCGATTCTATTAATCGTTTGGCTAGCACATTGGGATGAACTTAAACACGTTCACTATATTTTTCACTGTGTTGTTGAATTTCCTTCTTAACTGATGAAACATTTTAGTCACTAATTTGGAACATACCACGGTGCGTTTACAATAATTCAAAGAACTTTATTTTGAAATCTCTCCAGTATGGCCTGGTTAGGTTAGATTGAAGATTGTAGATTGTAGATTGTAGGGTGGGTCGTGAAGGCCATGCTGCCTCTCAAACACTTCGACCTATCAGATCTTTTATGCATGACCCTTAACCTATTCGAGGCCCGGGATTCCGAGACTTCGAGTAAAGTTTATTAGTTTCCTGGGAGCTAAGTTTCTGACATCGAAGGGCTTTAGAAAAGCCCCTTCCAGAAACTTGAGCCTCTTGCAGAAAAGCGCTGGGCAATCGCAAAGCATATGTTCTGCAGTTTCAGCGAAGTTATTGCATTAGCGGCAACTATCACTCTTTGTTCTGCCCATCATTTTCAGGTGGTACCTCAGAGGGCAGTGTCCAGTGAGGAGTCCCGTCACCAGTTTCAGGTCTTTCTTGTCCAACTCGAGAAGCTGTTTAGCTTTCCTTGGCGATTGGTTAGGTTAGGTTAGGTATCATGCGTGATTGCCCCTCCTCCGCGACCCTTAGTAGGTCTATGGTGGCTCACCCCTAGAGGCTACAGTTCACCGCACAATCCAGCCCTTCTCACGAAGTTCATGGTTGTATAGGGCGAGATTTTTTTGAAATTGGTAGGTTCTAGGTTGGTTTAACCAAATATGTTGAACCTTATTCTTCCCAGGCCAGGCCATGATCATAATATATGTTTAGCAGTTTCGTCTTTAACGCAGCAAAACCGACAGTCCATTTGTTAGTTTAGACCTATCCCTCCGAGGTGGTATCTTAGACGACAGTGTCCTGTAAGCAGTCCCGTTAGAATTCGCAGGTCATGCCCCATTCTAGGATCTGCTTAGTTGTGTTTCTCGAGGGTTTAGGTAGAAACGCCTTCGAGTGAGTTAACCCTGGTATATTGGACCAGTACATGAGTATTTTTCCAGTATGGCTATATTCGAGTTGCTTGCAGTACCCTACAGCCAAATTCCGTCCAAATAGGTTTAATCGAATTTAATGATTAATTATTTGCACGCAATGTATCTATAGGTACCGGTTCCATTTAAATATTTGTGCGATTTACAATTTACAAAATTTAATGTCGTGTTTATCGTTGTGTACTTAAATATATACTTAAATTATTAGTGCCGTAGTGAGATAATCGGAGCATTTAAGATTGTTCTTAGCTTCTTTATACTTTATTAATCGTAAATAAATTACGTATAACAATACAATAAAATATTACTTACAGAATCGCTTCATAACATACAATCAAGGTTTCATCTATTAACGAGTTTTTTTAAAGACATTAAAACAATTAAACGGAGAAAAAATGCCTTGGAATCGGATGCAATTTGATGCGGAGCTTTTAACTATTAGAGCAGAAGTTCATGCTAGCATAAAAGACAAAACTTATAATATTGAGGTAAGTAGGTAGACAACACCGGTTCAAGCGCAAAGGAGTAAGGGAAGGAGAGGGGGAAGGGTGGGGGGAGGAGTTTGGAAAGTGGAAGGAGGTGGAGTGGGGAAAGTGGAAGGAGTAGGAGTGGGGGAAGTGGCGGGAGAATGAGTGGGGGAAGTGGCGAGAGGAGGAGTAGGGGGAAATGACATTTAACATTTTTGACATACAACAAACTCTGTGTGGGGTTTGCTGGATAGGGGATTGCCTTCAAGATATGAGTGGTACCAGCATGGCAACGTCTGACCCAAAGTGGGCAGTTGGAAACAGCGTCGGGCCCAGAATGGGCGGCTAAAACCAGCACTCACCAACACGTCTAGCCAGTGTGTTGTTTAAAGGCTAAATACCCCCTGCCGAAAAAAGCAGTCCTCACTTTCTGGCCAACAGCTTCAGGAGAAGGAGCCAGAAAGTGTAACGGCACTTTTTTGCCCTTGGGCTGAGAAATCAACCCACAAGGCGGATGAACTGCATCATGTAGTGAACGGCATGAGGATGCAGAAGGAAATTTGAAAAAAACACTGCATTAAAGACCACATAATAATATTTTTTTATTACTTATGGAATAAGTAGTATCTTAGAGCACGCTGTTGCGGTTGAAAAATAGCTGTTTGCCCAATTTTCGGGTTTAAATCTTAGGGGAATTTCAACACAGTGCGTCCGTTAAGTCGATGCCTTGGTGACTAATCTAACACCTTCGTATATTGGTGAAATGAGCTGTAGCACCTTACAAATGATATCCAGGCATTCCCCTCTTTTATCTTATAAGGGAATGTAAAAATATATAATGTTTGCAATCACGTAGGTATATAACACATAACCATTGCTGCAGATACCTATTTAATGTGAATTTATAAACACTACAATAAACTTTAAAATACTTGTATTTAAATAAAACAGTTTTATTTACTTAAAAATAACAATGTAAACAATAATATCATAACCTAAAACTTTAATTGGTAATAATATTAATTCACAACACTTATCTGTCACTTTAAAAGAGTGGGGATTATCAATATTAACAGTAATGATACCAAAAAATTCCTTATTTATTGTTTATAATCGCACAACTAAGCTTTTAAAAATCTCTCATGGTATTTTCACTAGTAATACCACTAGAGGTCAAATTATTTCCGGAAATTTTCTAAAAATATTCATGACAGAGAAAAAATGTCTGGATATTAATTTGACCTCGCGTGGTATTCGGTAAGAGAATTCCACACCGAATTGTGGTGAAAAATCAAATATTTTTAAAATTTATTTTTTGATTCTCAACAATGTAAATTATTTTCTTCATCAAGTAACCAGCGAAACATAAAATCTGTGGTCGACTTGATTGTTGAGTTGCCATGGTAACCAAGTGAGACCCTAACCTCGAAATTATTATTTTACTTTTGAAGCTGTCAAGTGGCACGAAATAAAAAGATGTTTCGCTTCGGTCAAGAAAGCAGAGAAAATATTCGCCAGGAGATTGAGCAGTTGACATCCACGAACACCAGGAAATCGAAGTCAAGCGTATGGAGGCAGTTTATAAACTTTTGCGCAGAATAATCGTATAATTTCAATAGAGCGGATATACCAGAGTGTTATAAAAGTTTTATGGAATTCCACAGCCAAGCATTTGCAGGAATAAATATTTTTTTGAAAAGTATAATCGCAAATTTAATCCATTCTTTGACATACAATTTTTGAACGCAAGAGCTGAAAGAAATGCTAAGCGCCGGAAGCTACAAATGAATCCAAGAGAAAGGAAAGTTCATATGCACTATCAGCAGACGAGCTAAAAAAAATTATTGACTTTTGGGACGAAAACACTTCGGAAGGACTTGCAGAAAAAGTTTTTCCACGTTGCTGGTCATAAATTGGCCTGGAAAGGAAATGAAGGAGCGGCAGCTTAACTGGAATTTTTTGTTGAGGAAATTGACAATGAGGGGAACCAACAAAAATGGTAAACGTCAAAAAATTTCCAGTATAATTCGCTGTTGGGTACCCCACGAGAAAAAATTTTTCACTAAAATACCTCCTTTGCCGTGGTGATCTGTCAAAATAACGTATTTTGATTGATTCAAAATTGCAGGTGTGGAATTTTCAATGCAATTTATTTTTGTTTTGGAATCCTTCTTAAAAACCGCGACATCAACGCTTATCTATGCCGTTTAAATCGACTATTTCAAACATAATTATTATTTTTATGTTGCTGTTTTCATCAGTTTCGCGCACCAACAATTCCATTCAAAACAGTGTTATCAGGTTTTAAAAAAAAAATTTTAGAAAAGTGCGCCTCAAGCTCGACCAATTCGAGCGAAACTTTCCAGAACTAATTCAAAACTAAACTGGATGACAGGCATGACATGAGAAGTAACGAGTCTCTAGAGCAAGAGACCGTCTAAATATATGAATGCTTTAATTAGTCAAGTAACATGTAGCTCGAGCCGGGAGCCTATTCACAGTTCCTGGACAAGACACAAATTGGTTTCGCCAAATTGGAAAGAGGACTACAGAATTCTAGTAGTTACTCAGTTTGTTGTTTGTTGTTGCCGGGAAGTTTATATGATTTGTGGATATTCGATCTAATAATAAGTGAGATATTAATTTGACAACATTTGGCTTAATATTTAATTGAATTAACAAGTTCGCCATTTCACACAGCTTGCGCCTTAATAATAGTATTAAGTTATTCTCATCAACAAACTTTAAATGATGTAATATGACGCTGGAAATAGTTGGTACAGGAATGTGACCGTTTAAGTAACCAGCACAATAAGTTTTAATTACAAAATATCTTGCGTGTTAAACATTCGATTTTGGTACAAATTTTTTTATTTATGTTGTATATACTGCTACGATTTTTTAGTTCTATCTTGGGTTCGGCGATTAAAACTCTCGATCTAATAGCAAAAAAATGTTTATTTCAATAAAATAACTTCTATTTTCTCTGTTCTCTGCTTGCTAGTTTTCTCTCAAACAGGTCTCTCCATGTAGTGGTCGATGGAGTTTCATCTGACACTCTACTCATAAATGCTGGTGTTCCGCAAGGATCCATTCTAGCACCAACACTATTTTTACTTCACATCAACGACCTATTGAAAGCAACTTCATGTCCCGTACACAGCTTTGCCGATGATAGTACCCTCCATACCGCTTTCTCTTCCAGGGCCCCTATATCAGCCCGTGAAACCAGAAATGAACGAGGAAGAAATGTTAACAATATAAATATGGACTTAGCAACAATTCTCGAATGGGGATCCAATAACTTGGTAGAATTCAATGCAAACAAAACACAAGCATGTCTTTTCTCTAGAAAAGCCGATCTCACTGTGCCTAACATAACTTTGTCAGGAGTAACCATACCACTGAAGTCATCCATATCGATGCTTGGTATTACTATCAGCAATAACCTTTCCTGAGAAAATCACGTGAGGTCCATTGCCAAAAGTGCATCCCAAAAACTTGGTTTTTTGTTTCGTGCCAAGAGCTATTTCACCTCCAGTCAGCTGCTTATGATCTATAAGGCACAGATCCGACCTGTACTGGAGTACTGTTCCCATATTTGGAGTGCAGCACCTAAACATATCCTGAAGCTACTGAAATCTGTCCAAAAAAGGGCAATTCGTCTCGTCGGTGATGCCTCGCTTACAAACTCGCTTACTTGTCTGGAACACCGTAGAAAAGTTGGCGATTTGTCTCTATTTTATAGATATTTTCATGGGCGATGCTCTTCTGAAATATCAACAATCGTTCCTCCTTTGGCAGTCTCTTCGAGATTAACCCGTCAAGTTCAGTCTTCACACCCCTTCGTGGTCACTTTGGAGACCTGCAGAACATCACTTTCCAAAGACTCATTCATCCAACGAATTGCGAGGCTTTGGAACTCATTGCCTAGGGAGGTGTTCCCCGAGGCATACAACCTCCAGAAATTTAAGAGGAACACCAACTCCTACCTTCTTTCCCTTGGTTCCCACGATGTTCTCTGATTATTATAGGATATCCCTTTTCGTGGGAACCAGAACATAAAAAAAAAACCTGTTTTCCCATTATTCGACGCGGATTCGAGACATTGCGCGACTTTCCTAGGCACCGTTGGCAGCTACAAAGGAGAGCGGTCGAACAAGGCACTTCGACGCCGTCGACCTTTCGGTTGCTGACAGGACCGGATTTGTAACAATACACACAACGTCAAGAGTCTTGGACCCCCACTCAGCCTTGTTAAAGAAATGTTTTGTTAGAAAAACAAAATATATTTATAAAAGCATATTGTTTTCTGATTCTGTTTTTTGTAAAAGGAGTATTTTCCATAAACTGGGATACTTAGAAAATTAAAAACTAACAAATGTGTGAATTTGTTGACAAAATTAATTAAATCAAAAAAAGTAATAAAACATGTTGTACAGGGACTAATATTCGGGATGACCTCCTTCACGTTGGAATAACATATTAACACGTCTATGAATTTAAATAACCAAGCGGTTGATAGTGTCTTGTAAAATATTGTTCCATTCCTTTTCAGCTGCTACGACTAACTCATCTGTAGTCTGAGGTTGGTTGATTTGATCGTAAATGGCTCTAGCAATGTAATCTCACATATTTTTAATGGGATTCATATCAGGTGAATTGGCTTACCAATTCAATCTACTGATATGTTCTGCTTCAAGTGTATCCTGAATCCTTCTTGCGCGAAGCGGTTGGGTGTTGTCGTCCATAAACACAAAATATTCACCTAATTCGTTACGTATGGGGTAGATAATGGGTGTCATAACTTGTTCGACGTAAATTTGGCTGGTCATATTCTGTGGAAGGACACGTGCAAGGACACGTTATCGATATCTTTTTATTGTCTAATTTGTACCCCAAATGCATGTAATTTTTTACCACAGTTGAGTGTAATTTTTTATAAATAATGAAAGTACAGTTGCAAAGATCATATTATTGCGATATTTATTCTTGGGTTTGGTGATTTTAAAACACTTAAAACAGCTAAATAATTAATTTTATAAATTCTTACAATCACTTAGATAATTACAATCACTATACAATAACTCTATAAATATATATATATATATATATATATATATATATATATATATATATATCTCCTTATAGCGTTATACGACGCCTTCCGACTCCTAACCGCCATTAATCTCTATCTTGCCATAAGTTCTCCGGCAAGTCTCTTTCTTTCATCTCTTTGTCAATGCCTTCTCTCCAGCTTCTTCTTGGTCTTCCTTTTCTTCTCTTCCCTTGGGGTGTCCATATCAAAATTTGTTTTGGTAACCTATCGTCTGACATTTTTTGGACGTAACTCACTTAATAACTGACTTCAAAAACTTAATATCAAACTTAACTTCAAAACTAAACAAAAAACTACGACCTAGAGATTTCTTTTTTTAAACCTAAATCAATTATTCTAGAAATGGGACGTCTATTTGGGAGTTTTCCAAATATTCCAATAGTGCCGGCGGCGGTATTAAATAATCCGCTCATTTGATGACACCCAAAAAAGCGAGCCGTTGCCTCCAGCGAAATAATTGAACAGGGACGGACTGCAATTCGTAACAACATTGCTTGCGTAATGCCAAAAACATCCACTAGTAATGTTTTATGATTTTTATTTAATAAAGGACAATTTATTAATGCCAGCTACAATACAATGGGTACAATGGGATGTTCCGGTTTCACTTGTCCTTGCGCACGAAATTATTTATCAATGGTAAATATGGGTTATTATACTGGCCATCACAAAGCCCAGATCTAAATTCAATCAAGCACCTTTGTTATAACTTCTGCTATTATAACTTTACGTCAAACCAAACAAAATAGTTCGTTTTAAACTACAAACTGTGCCATCTATCGATATAGTTAGGAAAACCACTGCTACTGTTAATAAAATATACAGGGTGGCCAACCAAAAACGAAACAAAGCAATTTGCAGGAACCTAATCAATTTTTTGGAAAAACGCTCAGACCCGTAGATTTTTTATTAAAGGTGGACACTCTTTTCCGATATTTTTAACTCCACTACTTTTAACCCTAAGCGAGGGTAAGAATTACTCAAAAAAATTTAAATGGCATTGGCAGTCGAATAAGATGTCTTTTGAAAGGTATGAAAATTCTCTTTACAATAATTTTTAAATTTTACATTTCCTCCCAATACTTTAAAAAAATTACATGTTAAAATTCCAATTATTTTAGTTACTTAATTAAATGTTTAAACTGATGACCGCCCGCTTCTATTCAATAATAAAGATTTTCTTCAAAACGTTCACGCACATTCCGAAAAAGTTTCCGGAGTAATTCGACGGCACTCGTCAACGATTCTTTGATGCAAATCTTTCAACGACGCTGGTTGTGTTTTATAGATTTTACTTTTCAGATGTCCCCACAAAAAGAAATCGAGAAGCGATAAATCTGGCGATGGTGGAGGCCATTTAATGCTGCCTCTTCTCCCAACCCAATGCCGTGAAAAACGTTGGTCTAAATACTGACGAACAATCGCCGCATAATGCGGAGGAGCACCTTCCTTTTAAAAAAAAATGATCGTCATACTGTGGATTATTTTCAAGTATTATTTGAACTTTTTTTTAGAATTTTTAGAGTACCAACAACCGACGAACATGTATAAGAGCACTGAAATAGCAGGCAATGAAAAAGCAGACCAGTTAGCAAGAGAAGCATCTGAAACATTTATTATTTACAGGGCCAGAGTCTGTGCTTGGAATCAGCAAAAACCGATGTATGACTCTGATTAACGAGCGGATAAAACAAAGACACAAATAACACTAAAAACAAAGCGACGGGCAAATACCTTCTGAATCTGAACAGAACAAAGGCACGCATTAAAGTAGGTCTGTTGACTGGATATTGCGGTCTGAGGAAACACCTAAACAGCATGGATTGTAGACTATGTGGTGAAGAGGAAGAAACCGCCTCTCACATCATCTTCAATTGCTACACCCTAGGAAGCAGGCGCCACAGAACCTTCGGAGATATCATAAAAAATCTCATAAACAGGCTACTAAAGCTAATAAATGGCACAAACCTGTTCGTGTGAGGAACCACTGACGAAAGGGTCATACAATAGACCTCAGCTGGTCACAGTGTCACAGAGAGGTGCTAATCCGGTCTCTTGCTCGTCATCCAACCAACCAACCATGAGAGCACTAATGAAAGTAGAAGAAGCAAAAGATGTGTATAAGAACCGTAACGGAAGTGGAAGGAAGTGGTCTCTGCCTATTCCTACGGGAAAAAGGCGTGACTATATGTATGTATGTAAAATTATGAGAAAAAAAAATGTTTCACTACTACTTTAAAAAAATTCCAAGAAAAATTTTTTCGTCCAATATCTTTTTATTCGGAGGTTCAAACAAATTGGAAAAAATATGTTTTAAATGCTTAACAGAAGCTTTATCTTTTTTTTTCTATTTATTCTAGTTTTATCTTATTAAGTAACAATTCACATTTTTTTAAGGACATATTAGCCTAAAATAAAATATGTCCAAAATACCTCAAAACATTTTGTGAGTAAATTTAAAAAATTTGACGGTATTAAAATATGTGAAATTTTTTTTAGAAATACAATAATTTATCGGAAGCAAAGTAACCTTTAAGTAAAAGAAAACAAGTTTGTATAGTGTTGTTATAAGAAAAACAAATAAATTCAATGAGATAGATACCCTGGTTACCAAGTTGAGTATCATTAAATTTTAGTTTTAGTTGCTTTTAAAACCAAAACTGCAATTTTTAATCCTCCCTTATTGCAGGAAAAATTGTCAGTGCAAAATATTTAAATATATAATTTTCCAGGACTATAGTAGTTTATAAACGACAGTAATCGTTTAAAAGGATAATATCATTGTAAATATTTTTATTGCAAATCAATATAACAGTTAATTATACGTTGGTGGAGCTCCCGTCATAGTCAAAAACGGTTGTCACCTTCACAAGATGTAGTAATTATACGGGCACCGTATGAATCACCGAGATTTAGCATCTAAGACGGCGCAAGAAGGCCTCGCCGACACGAGAAGCTACATATCATAGGCAGCCGTGTGTTTGACAGGCAAGATGGCTCAGCGGTTTAACGGCTGCTAAGAGCAGGAGGTGCTGATTTATAGGCAGGACTCATTAATCGGATGTTACGCTACGAAGGATCACTCTCTCTTTCTCTTTCCACTCTCCCCGATCTCATTGCTTATCTCATCATTAGTTCATTTGTAAAAGACGTACAACTGGCAGTTAGCAATTACAGTTTAGAACTTGTTCGTATACGAGAATAACGGCTTGTTTTAAACTGGTGTCTTTAGGGCACTAGCTAAATCTGCAGATATTGCCTCATACGTTCAAGAATATCATGCAGATTCGGAGATTTTTTAGTATCAGATTGTTTACAACTGTTAATTAATTATTTCTAAACAACCGAGCTTGCACCGTAGCTATTACTTTTTTTTTAAACGTAAAATATGTTGGCAATATTTCTTGTACCAATTATCGAAAACAATATCAACTATAGCTAAATAATTACTACTAGAGTGCGGATGAAAAGTTTTTAAAAAATTATGCTAAAGGTAAATGATTTTAAAATATACATACACACAAGAAAATAATCTAAGAATATTTTATTTTAAACTGAAAATTTTCAACAAAATTTTAAACAAAATAATTTTAACAAAGTTAATTCAAACCACAACTTATTTAAAAATATATAGATTTCTAATGAAACCATCGAAAAACTTGAAAATAACCTAATATAACAAAATAAAAAAATTTAAATTTAATTTTATTATTGTTGGCGGTTTGAATACATGTCCGATACATGCTTTAAATTCAGTGATTGCACAGGTCACTATCAAACTCAGCGACGCCGAGAACTATAAATTCAAAATTAATAAAGCGTTTTTAAAAGATTTTATGTTTTATCCCCTTCCCACCTCTTTCGTAGGGGTGCTAACAACATTGGAGATATCACAATCAAACTTAGCGACCTTAAAAACTATGAATTTGACACTAATATCGGCGTTTTTAATAGTTTTTATATTTCATCCCCTACCCACCGCTTTCGTAGGGCTGCTAACAAAATTAGGTATGTAATCATATGTAATTCAGCCACCCCAAAACCTATAAATTCGATATTAATTTCAGCCGTTTTTGATAGTTATTAAATTCCATCCCCCTCTTGCCCCTATCGTAGGGGTGCTAACAAAATTGGTAATGTTAGTGTCAAAAAAGGCACGTCTGGCTATGCATAGAGGTGTGTTGGTTCCTACACTTATGTATGGTAGTGAATGTTGGGTTTGGCAGAAGCATGAAAATAGGAATAATGCTGCGGAAATGAGTAGTAGCCTGAGAAGTATAGCTGGAGTGACTCGGTTGGATAAAGTAAAGAATAGTGAGATAAGAGAACGCTGTGGTGTAAAAGAAGATATGGTTACAAAGATAAATTCAATGCAATTAATTGCAAAAAGGAATATTTATTATTAGTTGTAAATCTCATGCGTCCTGTGTGACTTTCAAACACATTTTAGTTTCAATAAAACGGGCATTAAATCGAAAAATTCGTTTTGAGATGTGACAATTTCTCGCGCTACATCTGTTTTTTCTAGCATTCCAATGGCTCTCAGCATTTGTTCGCGGTTTGAATGGTGTCTTTCCCTGTTTAATTAAAAAAATTCATTTGATATACTTTGATTTAAAATACTGGTCTGCAGTGGTTTTGTTGCCCTAGAAATAAGATTGATTTTTGATATATTTATGCCCACAATTCATGAAACTATCAATGATTCTGTAAGATTTGCTATCGTTTTCTTTTAAATCTTTATTTTCATTTTACAATACAAAAATCGGAAAACAAGAAACAAAATAACAGATATATTTATAATGTCAGTTTTGTTTTGAAAAATTAGGATAGTAGTAAATAGAGAGGAAAATGTTGAAAACATATGTTATATTTCCATAAAGCGCCTTTTATGAGCCTTTTTTTTATAATTTTTCAGGGGACAATCTCTTTTTAAAGACCAGCAGTAATATGCCATCATGTGACAATCCCATCGACCCTAATACCTTTTCTTTATCACTTTTAGATCCTGATGGAACCGCTATAATTTCCTAAATTGTCCGAAAATTTATCCAGATGATTGCGGAGATAGTGTAACTTGATACTCACAATTGCTTCTAGAGTCTGAAAGTTTGTCAGCATATTTTGTACAATTTCTTTATAATTTGGTGCTTTATGGTTACCTAGGAAATTTTCGACTATCAACAAAAAACTTTTCCAAGTTTTACTTTCCGAAACAGTCATAACTTTAATAAAATGTCTTTTATCAATTGCCGTATTAGAGGACCATCAAATGTTTCACCTTTCAACTTTCTCATACTAAGCTTCGGAAATTTTCTACAAATGTAATAAAAACAATCTCCTTCCTTGTCCAACGCTTTTACTAATTACTATATAGTTCCTAACTTAATATGTAATGGTGGAAGTATGATTTTGTCTCTGCTTACCAACGGCTCCCTTATTACATTGGATTTACCGACAGTTAAAGAATTTCTTACAGGCCAAACATCTTGTTTCCAATTTCGTGTACCTACTTTGTTGACCAAGTAAAAAATTAACCATTTTTAAATTCACATAAATCGGCCATTTATGCCCCGAGTAATTAATTTTTTCTAAAACTAATTTTACATTTTTATATTCTTCTTTGAGTTTTGTTAAATGGGCAATTGGAATTGATGCAAATTTATTTCCATTGTGCAGTGAGACGCATTTTAAACTTATTTTACAGCTGTCAATAATAAGGCGCCACTCAGTAGGTTTGTATTCTTTTTAAGCAGCTTCGCAATATCATTACAGTACCTACTCACTAACCTAACTCACTTTTTCGCGTTCTGTATTTTGTTATTATTACTGTTGGAGCTAATACATTTTTTTCTTTTAATCTTGAGGCTAACAGTTCTGATCCTTGTTTTGATAAATTGAGATCACGTATTATATCACTGAGTTCATTTTGAGAAACTAACTTTGGCGTAGATGTTTTACCCTCCTATTCACTTTCACTGGTAGACTGTCCCGATTTCTATAAAGTTGGCAACATCATGGACCGAGGGAGATTTTCACTGCGTAAAACAGGACATTTTGTAGACTGTAAGTCTGGATATCTCCACGTTTAATTTCGATTAAAACCTTTAGCATCTACTACGCAAAAGAAACAATCATCAAAATGATTTTTAGCCTCCATCATGATTTTAGGAATACCGTATCCAGATTCACGTGTAAGTACTTCAATATTATCAAATAACTGAGATATCAGCTGTTCTGCGAAGCCAGGGTTCTGAGAGTGAGGATCACGT
Source organism: Agelastica alni (assembly GCA_950111635.1). NCBI lineage: Eukaryota > Metazoa > Arthropoda > Insecta > Coleoptera > Chrysomelidae > Agelastica > Agelastica alni. The sequence continues at coordinate 88,506,724 of OX467708.1, forward strand.
GATGTTTGTATGCGCGAAAAAGTTGCGTAGAAGCCTAATCATAACTGGGAAAATACATTTTATGTATTTAAGCCGATAATTGTTCAAAATATAAGATATGTACAAATCATAAAAACAAGAGCACATTCATTACTTTCTTGAATATATTCGTAATTTGGGCACTTGAAAACAAAAAAATTTGTAAAGATATCCAGGGCAACACAAAAAAATTCGATAAAAAATAGAATAACAAAAACATGTTTTTTGAAAAAAAATTTATTACTAACGTAACTAAATTAGAAAATATAGTGACACACAATGTTAAGAATACAAAATATGTAATGAACCGACTTAAAATGGTGAACTATTATCATTATTAAATTATTTTCTACATTATTTAATGTATTGTTTAATAAAAAAACATTTGCATACTTTTTATGGACTGTTTGAAATACAAATCGTAAGCTAAAATTCTAAAAGGCTCGATCGTGCCTCACATCTCGTGTAAACGCGCCTTAATAGAAAAGCGTTTCGACTGACTTGCACCTTGAAACCGAAATGACTTCTGATCCAATTAGACGACAGCTTGACAGCCACGATCCAGTCAATTATTGCACTATCTGGAAATCCCTTTGTATCATCTCTTGCTAGATAATTCAATAATATTGGAAAAGTTACAGTTGAGTGACAAGTCCCACGATAATTTCCCGACGGCGCAGCGTGCCGATTCTCAAGTAACAGTTCAATTTTAGGAAAATTGGAAATTCAATTTAGTCGTGGGGGATAATTATTTCCTTGAGAAAAATACTTGCTGTGAAAATAAGGTCTTTTCGTATTAAAATCATAGTTACAGTTTTACAATTTCTTTTGTATTATTTTCCGCAAAGGAAAATTCAATTAATTCTCGCTGAAATTTTGTAATTATTTCTTCCAAGTAGCTCTATTATGTTTTGATCCTTGTTACGTTTACTACACTTTAGAATCAGTAGAGATAATTAATTGCGGTTTTCATTTGTTTTCTTCATTTTTTATTTTGAGATGTCCTTTAGTTTTTTATAGGGATAATAATTCGAGGAATATCAATGAGCTTAAATCTTTACCTATGCAAGAAATGAAAAACAAAACTTTCCTTCTTAGCGCAGTGCTTTCGTAAAGTTGAAACTGTTAATGTGTCATCACTTCAGAAAGTTTTTACGATACGTCATTAGCAGTGCCTTCTTTATCGTAAAAAAAAACATTTTAAGTCACTTTTAAGGTTAAATGTGACTGCGTAAATATACAGGGTATTTAATTTGTAAATTTATTTTCTATAGTATCATTTAATACAGTGGAATCTATAACATACATACATACATATAGCCACGACTTTTTCCCGTAGGATCAGGCAGAGACCACTTCCTTCCACTTGCTACGGCTCTTACACACATCTTTTGCTTTTTTTACTTTCATTAGTGCAACATCCCAAGAGACCTACAAATTATGCGAATATATGACTGAAAGGAGGCCATGCTGGACCAAGATCGGTAGAGGCAAATCTTTAACGCAGCCAAGACCCACGAAGGGTTGTAGAGCTACCCCGAAGAAGAAGAGATACGTTCGCCTAGGTCGACCTCTACCGACTCGCTTATTTACATTTACTCTATAAATCTGTTTGTTCAATCTTCCTTCATCCATCCTTTCTACGTATCCAAATCATCTAAGCACTCCTTTATCTATCTATCTTTGTTACCACATCTTATTTCACACCACAGCGTTCTCTTATTCCTTACTTTATTTATCAGAGTCACTTGGGCTATACTTCTTAGACTACTCATCTTCGCAGCATTGATCTTACTTTCATCTTTTTCTGCTGAACCCAACATTCTCTACGATACATAAGTAGAGGGACCAGCACATCTCTATGCACTGCCAGTCCTGCCTTTTTTGACAAGCTCTGGCTGCTCATAAAGTTATGCAGGGCACCATTCATTTTTTTCTTTATCAACACACTTTGCTCAACGTCACAGTCATACTTTCCGTCTCACATAAACTTTTAACCCAAGTATACAAACTCATTCATTTGTTCCACTCTGTCTCCTTTAATCAGCACCTCGCAGTTTGTCAAGCTCTCTTTTCTTTCAATAACTATTACTTTCGTCTTGCTAAGATTTTACATTTAGTTTCATTCTTTTAATTTTGAGGGCATCATGCAAAATACTAACCATTTTTCATCTATGTATCTGCTTTTTAATAAAAATAAAGTGGCTGTACTTTTTAAAAGATATTTATATTCTCAAGGATATTTAAAGTATTCAAGTATTCATTAATCTATTTTGTATTGCTAATAACCCTGCGTGGTTGATGCGGTAGTTTAAATAAAAAAAAATTGACTGGATTTATTTTAAAAAAATCATACTACCTAATTTAAAAAAAAAACTAACTAATAACCAAAATTTAAGCGTCTGAAAAAATTAAAATAATTGCCTAAAAATATAATAAAACTTTTTTAACATTTTTAAATTTTGTTATATTAATAAAAAATTGCCATTAAAATAATTTATTTTAACAATCACCCTTTTGTAAGTGTAATCATGATAAAAAATCATTTGTTGGATGCTGTATATGGCAAATATATTCATATAATAAAAGAAATTTTTTTGTTTTAAATAAGAATTAAAATAAATTTCTATTAATATGTACAGTGTTAATAAAATTCACTCATATTCATTATTCTTGTTCAAAAGATTTACTCATGTAGTTGTTGTTTTTATGATGTCGGAGTCAGGAAAACAAATGCGAGGAGAATGATTCCGTGTTTTTTTTTGTGAATTCTGATGCCTTTTATTTTTAGCAGACCATCATTCATTTCGTTGCTATTGAGATTTTTGTTCATTATAATACACCCTCTCTGTCTCACCCCTATCTCATTCCAGGACCGTTTTTCCGAATAAACCGGTTTATCATAAGAAATAAATTTATGTATTTCAGTCAGGAAATGGTAAACCCAATTATAACTTTCCTAATTGTGTACAAGACATTTTTACCTATAATTTCTTTACACATTTTCCAATACTACCTTGTAATAGTTAAAAAGCTTAATTTGGTGAATGTTGCTTTTACACAGGATCTAGGTGGGCATTAAAAAGTACATTATACATAGTTACAATGACGTTATCCAAAATCATGGAATCTTGTACCCTTACATTGTGAAGTCCAGACATCTATTACTTCTTAACTAGAATGGACATTTATAAAAAAGATATAACTTACTTGCATGTAATGTTTTGTCCTATTATCATAACCGTTAACTATTTAGCTTTTGCCTGCGACTTCGTCTAAAATGGTTTTAATAAGATTTTTAATTGGTTTTTTACGTTATTAATTTTGTTATAACATATAAATTATTATGTTTAAATGTTTGAATACTTATAAAATATAACAATCTTTATTAAAGTGTAGGGATTTAAATAAAGATTAAAATAAAATAAGATTTTGTTATATTTTATGAAAACGAAGCTTTGATCTGGTGAAAGTGACACGGGGGTATAATCTTTTTACAACGAAATCGAAATACTACACCTACCTCAGTTTTTTCTTTGGGTGCTATAATCACCAGGCTACTCTGTGCGCTTACTGTGGAGCATGCCACAAACAACTGGCCGTAGGAGAAGCAGCTTTATCTCATGTCTACTCCCGCTACCTTAAGAGTTTGACTTTGAGCTTTGTTTTTTGGTTATGGCGAAGCAGACTTTGATATGAAACTGCACTCTTTTGAATTCGAAGGGGTAATTTGATGGTGTTAGAGGAATCATAGGAATAATGACAGAATTTCCTCGTGAACAACCTGTCAGTATAGTTGTCTGGATTACATTGCGAGGCAATGTTTTCACTTGCAATCTGGTGCCATTGCATAATTTTGGTGGCTTTATATTGCGCAGCAAAATAATTGATGCGCCAACTCTCAATTTTAATATGTGAGTTGGGTGACCGGGAGGCTTCAGTGTACTCAAGAACTCGACCGGATAATGAATGGCATCATCGGTGTTTATCATTGAGTCGACGGATTTATATGGCTATTCGACCCTTTCGAATGATCTCTAAAGTATTTCAATTATAATTGAGGCTTGTTCCGGGGAATCACCATTTCCTATTTCAAGCAACAGGTCTGAGAACTGTCCGGCAGTAACATCTCCCCTAAGATAGACTCTCATATTTTTGGTAAGGCTGTTTTGTCACTGAAGACCACAAATATTCTTTTATATTTGACATTCCAATTTTAAATAGTACTGCATTGCACTAAGCTTTTATGTGAGTTCAACGTTTTTTAAATAAAATCGGATTAAGTTTTTAAACATGTGACAAAAAAAAATGTAATTTAAATCAAAAGCACTAATATCAGGAGTGTTGATATCAACTTCGATGCAAATCACCCCCAAAATAACTTTTTAACCCCGTTAGGCGAGGAGTTTCAATAAAATACGAAACACGTCTTCCATCAATTATGTCAAAGAATGTTTATGCAAAATTTGAAGTAGATTGGACCATACACACTTTATCCCCGTTTTTCACCCCCTTAGGGGCAGAATTTCGGAAAATCCTTTTTTATCGAATGCCTACGTCATACAAAGAACACACGCTCCAAGTTTAAGGTCTCTACGATCAGCGGTTTAGGCTGTGCGTTGATCCGTCAGTCAGTCATTCAGGACAAAGCATTTTATATGTATGCTGTCTTAGGCGGTGAATCGTCCACACAAAGGCGCATAATATTTCTTTTTCGATACCAAAAGATCCAGCAATTTCGGGACACTGTTGGAAATACCGAAAGAGAATTATCGCTCTTTCGCGTAATAATTTGGTAGGTATATAAAACTCAGCGGTCCCGGAAGTTTTTAAGTTTGGTTTGAAGTAAATTAAGAAAGTAATTATAAAGTGTTATAAAATGATTGTATACAGTTTGTAAATATCTAAGTGATTTGTCAAATAAGAATTATCGTATAGAAATATTAGAATAAATTGATTAGTTATTGTAGTGAGTGTTTAAAATAATCGAAGCTAAAATTAAATATCGCAACAATACTTACATTTATTTTAACCATGGTACTTTTTTTATGCCAAGACAATTTTCTTGGTTGTAAATTCACTAAACCCAACTAAAAAAAAATATTAACTTCTATTTTATCATTTTGATACCAAATGTTATCCTTAATTTATTATACTCTTGTTCTAAAATGACAGGACATCACTTTTGCTAGCAACGGTTCTGCCTCTCTCAGGATTGCATGAATACAAATGAACCCCTTTTTTGACCCATAATGCCAGGTTCGATATATCATTACTGTTATACATTATCACGGAATTTGGTAGTACGTGAGTTATAGAGGTAAATGGAGATGTAGACAAAAAAACGTGTAGATATGAAAATATGGAAATGACCAACATTAGTTATGATACGGGTTAATGTGTGATTTATATCCATTAAGAACCTATCATTAGGTGCAAGTTGTCCACAAAAAAACAGTAGATCGTTCATGTGACAAAATATTATTTTTTGCCGATTTATTCAAATATTAAATATGTCAGGGACAAAGAGAGAGAGAGAGAGGAAGAAAGAAATAAAGAGAGAGAGAGAGAGAGAGAAAGAGAGATTCTATGATTTGCTTTTTAAAACATTTATTTGCCAATAAAAACTTACCATCTAATATCTAACAATTTTATATAATTTTTCCAAACCGAATAACCCAAATTTTATGACAACTATAAATTTCCTCGGAAATAAACGTTACTCTTAATAATAAACGTTGTGCCGTACGCCGAACAAGAAAAGGTGAAAGTGAAATTAGCGATAATATGAAAACGTCATTAATCACAAGAAAATCTTTAATAAACCAATTTAATAATGAGTACGTGCTAAGAATCTTGCCGTTTAACTTTGGATTTATAGCTGTGACACAACAAGAGTAACTAATGACTGTATTATTTGTTTTGGAGAAATAACTTTGTAAAAACGTGGAATATTTAGTCGGATTCTTGAAAAGGTTACAAAATTTTAATACAGGGTGGCCAACCGAAAACGAAACAGAGCCATTTGCAGGAACCTCGTCAAAATTTTAGCAAACGCTCAGACCCATAGATTTTTTATTAAAGGGGGACACTGTTTTCCGGTAGTTTTGCCTCCACTACTTTCAACCCCAAGCGAGGGTAAGAATTATTAATGGCATTGGGGGGTCGAATAAGATGTCTTTTAAAAGCTCTTACAATTCTTTATACAAAAATCTTTAAATTTTAAAATTCCTTCCAAATTAAATTTCAAATGTGAAACTTATCTTTGAACATAATCCACAGTATGACGAAGATCATTTTTATTTTCAACAGCACGGTGCTCATCTGCATTATGCGGCGATTGTTCGTTAGTATTTAGACCAACGTTTTCCTAGTCATTGGATTGGGAGAAAAGGTAGCATTAAATGGCCTTCACGATCGCCAGATTTATCGCCCCTCGATTTCTTTTTGTGGGGACATCTGAAAAGTAAAATTCTCTTCGTTGGAAGATTTGCGTCAAAGAATCGCTGACGAGTGCCGTCGAATTACTCCGGAAATTCTTCGGAATGTGCGTGAACGTTTTGAACAAAATCTTTATTATTTTATGGAAGCAGGCGGTTATCAGTTTCAACATTTAATTAATTAAGTAGCAAGTAAGCAACTAAAATAATTGGAATTTTAACATGTAATTTTTTTCAAAGTATTGGAAGGAAATGTTAAATTTAAAGACTATTATGAAAAGATTTGTCAGAGCTTTCAAAAGACATATTATTCGACCCCTAATGCCATTTAAAATTTTTAGGATAATTCTTACCCTCGCTTGGGGTTGAAAGTAGTGGAGTGAAAAATACCGGAAAAGAGTGTCCCACTTTAATCAAAAATAGACGTCCTAAAATGTTGCTGAGGTTCTTTCAAATGGCTCTGTTTCGTTTTTGGTTGGCCACCCTGTATGAGAAAGCAATAATCACTTATTATCTATCACTTTTAGATAGCAGCTATTTAGGAAAAATGAAGTGAATATCAAAAATGAGAGGGGAAAAGCCTATGGTTTCGCTTCACCGAAAGATGAGTGTTTTTGATGTAGAAGGTGTCAGCAGTGGTCAGAATAGTATTAAAAAACGGTGACATCATAGCTTTTTTTTCTTTTTACCTGTCTTCCAAAAAGTGGCTTTTATTAGGTTATTTTTTATTCAATGATTTTTATCAACAAATTTTAAAATTTTAATTTTTAATATTACAAATAATTTGAAAATCAAAAAATCCACTGTTATTTCGTAGCTTTCAATTATTTTTATTTACTCGAATTAGGGAATTTATTTAAATTATCTATATTATTATTGTTCATATGCAAGAACCGATACCTGAAAGGGACATTTTGTTGTTTTGCAAGAGCGATTCAAGTTTTCCTTCATCATTTTTTGTTTCACCATCACCTTTATGTGAAAGAATTATTTTTACCCGGATTCTTTAAATTAGGATTCTTTTAAGGTAATTTGGTGAGTAAGGAGTATATGTAATCGATGGGAAGTAATGACTTCTCATTGTTGTTCTTTGATTTCTTAGAATTTAATTGTTGTTTCAGACCAGGTTGATTGTCAAATGTTAATTATGAAGTTTCTAACTGATGATTTGAGGTCCGAGGATGGAATCTCACTATGAAAAAGTGTAACTCTCTCAAAAATTGCTTTACAGGCTATGGTTTCAGCTTCCTCATTTACCTTGATTTCTACGTGAGGTTAGGATAAGTTATTTTCCTTCGATCTGAATTTAATAAAAACTTCTTTAATGAATAGGAGATTTGGATAAGATGGACTCTTTTAGTCCATAAATTGCACTAAGAGAGGCTGTTATGATAATGAAATAATTTCTGGGATCTTCTCTACATGTTTTGAGTGATTTTATTATAGCTGTTGTTTCGCCTGTGTAGATGCTGCATTTTTTTTGCAGGTGTATGGAGAAGCTATTGTCTCCGCAGATATATGCTGCCGTATGATCTTGTACGGTTTTAGATGCGTCGGTAAAAATTTGGAGGAAGTAAGGGTATTTGTAGATGAATTCTTGGAGGACGATTTGGATGATATATGGATTTGTGATGTGAATTGTTATCGACGCATCGATTTTAGGTAATTTAATTTTCTATGGGGGTGATTTGATTAACTGAAAATTCTTTCCCGAAATTGGATACCTTCGATGGGTACAGTGCCATTGTTTTAGTTATTATAAATAAAATAATTGTTTATTAAAACCAAAAGTATAACTTTTAATATTTATTAAGAACATGGTTATAACACAGTATAAGAAATACCAACGTTTTAAATACATTAAACTTCTTTTTTGACTTCGCAATCATACACCAATTCGAACAATTTATTTTTCTTTTTTGATTCCATAATCTTTTAGCAGTTTCAACGTTTCGTTTTTAGCAGCTACACAATTTGCCAACAAGCGCTTGTTATCAAGCGGTCCTGTCTGCGAAGGTGGAGTGGTGTTGGCTCGACCATTTAAATACTTCGTTTTCATTACACCAATTGAATTTAGGTATTTTACCTCGAGTAATTTTATGTGTTTTTCTTTTTCTTCTAGTGCCATTTGCGCTCTTAGATAATTTTCTTGGTCGATCAGTAACTCCAAATAATCGTTACAAATTACTGGAACATTTAATTTGCGTAATTTTGCAGGACGCGATTCTTCCTTATCGTCACCCATCGTTTTATTTAATGTCACAATTTTTTGACAAAATGAATTGTTACTTAATTTACACACTTGATTTATACAATAAAGCTTATATAATATAAATGTGCATGCACGTCAGCAATGATCTGTTCGTTTCGAAACTTGATACCAACAATAATAAAAATCACCGTTCGTTTTATTTAATCTCGAACACATCGGGTCAGTCCGTTCGTAATATCTTATTGCATTAATCGAGTCAATGTCTTGTTAAATATTAAAATTTCCATATTATTTTAGACGGTATATAAAATTGCAGATATTATACATAAATATTTTTAAACACCCAGAAAGTGTCAAAAAAGGCGAGTGAATGGACAAGTCGGTAGAGGTCGACTTTGGAAAACATATCTCGATCAGATCAACATTATTAAATATTACACACAGTTCAAGTTTTATTATTTATTAATAAAAACGCTTTTTACGATTAAAGATCCATGAGCTCAAGCTGGCAGTTGACAGTTAGATTCATGAGTTGGCAATTTTATATACGTTTTTAAGACGTTGTCAAATTGGTTTTGTGCATAAAATAATTTCGATTCTGTTAAATCTTTTATTATTACTTAAAAACTGTGTGCAAATATGCCAAAAAAACTAAATAGTCGTTGCAAAGAACTCGTTGCATCATTAATTGACTATTTTAAGCGAGAAAATAATGGACCATTACTACCTCTAACGGCTGTACGTGAGGTAAGTTCAAATATGAAACATTTTTAATAACGTCTAGTCCAAGGACCGTTAGTGGAATTTCACAAACTGTGAAGAACAATGAACCGTTAAAGTTGCTAAACAGTCTCAATGAACCAACAGTAATTGTTATGGACAATGCCCCTTACCACAGTATGTTATTACACAAAATACCAAACATGTCCTGGCTCAAAGCGAATATTGAAGAATAACTAGCAAATCAAAATATTGATTTTTCACATACTATGTTTAAACATGAGCTTGTGGATCAGTAAGTACATTATATTTTGTGTTTATATAATAGTTTCTACTTTTATAAAACAATCTCCTACCTGTATTATTACATTGTATTGTTATTAGATAGTTTTAAATACTTTGTCTTAATTTTAAATGAAAACTGGATAAGTAACTAATTCTTTCGAGATTTAAAGCGGTTGCTCGACTTAATGGGTAGCGCTGAAATATCCATTTCTCAAATTTAGATTTAGCAGTGCAATTTACTGTAATGAAATTTGTAAGACATGTGGATGCACTTTACGTTGTTAATTCTGGAGGTTCGGTTTACAAACTTGAATATTTTATTTGATATGCCACTCATATGTCCAACGGTTAATTGATTCTATTTAAATATGCACTTGATGAATTTCGTTTGCTGATGTTGCTTGCGATATTAACAGTCGAAAGGAGACAACTAACTGTCTTCGGCCCCACGGGATTTTTAATTTGTCGAGAAAACTTAACACACTAATTAAATAATTATTATTTCAAATGCGCTTTATGCTTCACTAACAATATTAAACACTTAAAAATACAATAACGACTCACTTAAATTAAGAAAAATACAAATGCTACATTTAAAATTTTTTAAACAGTACTTTTGAAACACGCTTTTTCAAAATAATACAGCAATTTAATTTTTACTCGTTACAAAATATTACAAACATTTTTATTTTTGTTTTTCAAATTTAATTTAATTTCTTCTTTTTTCTAATAAAGCTTCTTGAAATATTTTGTGTATCCTCTTTTCTCATTTATAATAGGACTGGGTGCATGTTTTTCTAGTAATACAGTATTTTTTTGTGATATATATATATATATATATATATATATATATATATATCTGCAAAATTTATAGAAAACTATAATGTTATTATAGTAGACTATAAACATTTTTCGACAGCGTCAATAGATGGGAAAAATGTATATGTATATGTATATATATATATAAACAGCTAATTCTGCTGTATGTCACCTATATTATAGGTTCATTTGGGTCGATTATGTATCAAAAAACAACTACTTCTCTGGCTACATGCCGCGACAGGTATTGAATTACATCTGATACATAATCGTGTATAATACCCCATTTCGGGTAACAATATGCAGATGCTTGTTAAGTAAAAGAAGGAACTATTAGATTTATCCATCCGAAGTAACCACCTATGGACCTATCAAAATAGCTTTTCCGATTTTGCTGAGAATCTAATCATTTCTAAGTTGCATAATTATGTATGATATGCAATTGGTCCCACGTCGATATCTTTTTTGTTCTCGAGATAATCGAGACGAAAAATAATTCCTAAAGTTTACCATTGTTTTCAGTTTTTTTTATCCTCCATAAAAAATATTTTGACCGATTTTAATAAAAATCTAATGAGTTCTAAGTTGCATAATTATGCGTAGAATGCAATTGGTCCCACGTCGATATCATTTTTTGTTCTCCTGATAATCGAGACGAAAAATAATTTCGAAAGTTTACCATGCTTGCTAGTTTTCTCTCAAACAGGTCTCTCCATGTAGTGGTCGATGGAGTTTCATCTGACACCCTACTCATAAATGCTGTTCCGCAAGGATCTATTCTAGCACCAATACTATTTTTACTTTACATCAACGACCTATTGAAAGCAACTTTATGTCCCGTACACAGCTTTGCCGATGATAGAATCCTCCATACCGCTTTCTCTTCCAGGGCCCCTATATCAGCCCGTGAAACCACAAATGAACGAGGAAGAAATGTTAACAATATAAATATGCAACAATTCTCGAATGGGGATCCAATAACTTGGTAGAATTCAATGCAAACAAAACACAAGCATGTCTTTTTTCTAGAAAAGCCGATCTCACTGTGTCTAACATAACTTTGTCAGGAGTAACCATACCACTGAAGTCATCCATATCAATGCTTGGTATTACTATCAGCAATAACCTTTCCTGAGAAAATCACGTGAGGTCCATTGCCAAAAGTGCATCCCAAAAACTTGGTTTTTTGTTTCGTGCCAAGATCTATTTCACCTCCAGTCAGCTGCTTATGATCTATAAGGCACAGATCCGACCTGTACTGGAATACTGTTCCCATAAACATATCCTGAAGCTATTGGATTCTGTCCAAAAAAGGGCAATTCGTCTCGTCGGTGATGCCTCGCTTACAAACTCGCTCACTTGTCTGGAACACCGTAGAAAAGTTGGCGATTTGTCTCTATTTTATAGATATTTTCATGGGCGATGCTCTTCTGAAATATCAACAATCGTTCCTCCTTTGGCAGTCTCTTCGAGATTAACCCGTCAAGTTCAGTCTTCACACCCTGCAGACCTGCAGACTCCAAAGACTCATTTATCCAACGAATTGCGAGGCTTTGGAACTCATTGCCTAGGGAGGTGTTCCCCGAGGCATACAACCTCCAGAAATTTAAGAACACCAACTCTTACCTTCTTTGCCTTGGTTCCCACGATGTTCTCTGAACCTTACAGGATATCCCTTTTCGTGGGAACCAGAACGTATAAAAAAAAAATTGTTTTTAGTTTTTTGATTCTACATAAAAAACAGCTTGACCGATTTCTAAAAAATCTAATCAGTTCCAAGTTGCATAATTATGCGTCGAAAGCAATTGATCCCACGACGATATTATTTTTTTTCTCGAGGTAATAGAGACGAAAAATAATTCCGAACTCACATACGAACATACGCACATGCGTACATACACACACAGACGTCCATTTAATAACTATTGACTCTGGGGACCTTAAAATGTGGAGATATGTCAAAATTTGGGATTCGCAAAATCGGACCCATTACTATAACTTCCCACTGGAAAGTTAAAAAGGCCACGCAAGAGTACCACCAACCGACGAGCATGTATGAAAGCGCTGATGAAAATAGAAGACACGAAAGACGTGTTTAAGAAATGGTCTCTGCCTACCGCTACGGAAAAAGACTGACCATATCTACCATTCTGATAATTAAACATCGATACTTTCTGATTATTGTTTTTCAAGTGTCGTCGACAAAATTCATGTCGAGCAATTAAAAAACACGACAATGTGGTTTGTAATTTAACAGTTATTTTAAAAAATTTCCAAGTAGGTAAACAAAATACTCATTTAAATATCAGCTGTCAAAAAAAAAATAGTAACAAAAAAAAGTTCACCTGAAGGTTGTGTTTAATAACGTTTTTTTAAAATTGTTTTTTATACCGGCACTTAAATGAATTAATTGGATACATCTATATACCACTAAAATATTAGGAACTTTCAAATTTAATTCGAGAATAAATCTTATTTAATTAAATTTCAGGTGATTAAAAATGAAAAATTACGTAGGTACACCACTGAATTTTACTTGGAAGTTGACGAACAGTCGGGCGGTTTTGTCCGCTGCTAAAGGATTAGGTTGTCAGTGAAAAGGAAGCAACCTTTAGTAGGGTTTAGTAAAATCAGATTACCATTAATTAAAGATTAACTGAGTAATTCCCAGAAGTTTCATTTGCCGCGATCTATTAAAGATATCAATAATTTAATAAAAATTTATGTTCGATAATATTAGGTCAAAAATTTTTTATTTATTTAAATGTAACTAGCTGTTGCCCGCGACTTTATTTGTGTGGAATTTAGTTTAATCTTAATTTCTTTAAATGAGAATAACTTCTCTTCTTGACATCCGATTTAAGATCAAAGAATTTCTTTATAGACCACTATATGCATTTTAAAAATGAACCGTGACATCTAGTGATTTTTTAAGGATCTACATTTTAAAATGATTGTTTAAAATTTCCATAGCACGTTCTAAAAATCAACAGCGCCACTTATTGTTTTTTCAGAAACTAAACTATACATACATATAGTCACGCCGTTTTCCCGTAGGGGTAGGCAGAGACCACTTCCTTCCACACCCACTACGGTTCTTAGACACATTTTTTGCTATCTCTAATTTCATCAGTGCTCTCATACATGCTTGTCGGTTGTTGGTTAGGTTAGGTTTCTTTAAAACAATGTTGATCTGATCGAGATATATTCGCCGAGGTCGACCTTTACTGACTTGTCCATTTACACTCTCATAAATTTGGTTTGTCAATCTTCCTTCATCCATATTTTCTACGTGTTCAAACCATCTAAGCATTCCCTTTTCTATCTTTGTAACCACATCTTTTTTTAAACCACAGCGTTCTCTTATCCCACTATTCATTAGTTTATCCAACCGAGTCATTCCGGCTATACTTTTCATACTACTCATCTTCGCAGCATTAATCCTATTTTTATGCTTTTTCTGCCAAACCCAACATTTACTACCATACATAAGTAAAGGAACCAACACTTATTTATGCACAGCCCGACGTGCCTTTTTTGACACTTTGTATATGTGACACCTATGCAGTGCCCCATTCATTTGTTTATCTGCCAACACCCTTCGCTCAATGTCACTTTTATACTTTTCATGTCTCGTAAACTTTGAACCCAAGTATACAAACTCATTTACTTGTTTCACTCTTTCTCCCTTAATTACAGTTTGTCATGCTTTCTTCTCTTTCAAAAACCATTACTTTTGTTTTGCTTACATTTATTTTCATCCCTTTGATTTTTATCGCATTATGCATAACATTAACCATCACCTGCAAATCGTCTTTAGATGACGCTAATATGACTTGATCATCAGCCTTAAGAAGGCATTTGACGATCAAATCATTCATTTTTAATCCATACGCACTCTCTTTCAAATCTTTGAAACAATCGTCTATGTATAAGTTAAACAGCCATGGCAAAGCCACACATACCTGTCTTATACCTTTTTCGATGTGAAACAAGTCCGTGTAAGCTCCGTTTATCGTGACACAAGCAGTGGAATACTCGTAAAGTGATTTCAGTGCTCGTATTAAACTACCACTTACCACATACATAGACAATGTCGACCACAATTTACTCCTTACCACTCTGTCATAGGCCTGTACCAAGTCTATAAAAGCGCAATAGACCTTCTGACTTCTAGCCAAGAATTTTTTACTCTATACCTCGTAATAAAAAGACCTGATCCATACATATCCTTCCTTTTCTAAATCCTGCTTGTACATCCGATATCGTCTTCTCATCTTCATTCGTTACTCTTTTAATCAATATATTTGTATACAGTTTGCCGACTATGCTGAGTAAACTAAAACCTCCGTAGTTCTTACAGTCCTGCTGCGAACCTTTTCACTTTTATTACAACTTTCACTCATGTTTCCGAATGGGGCCTGTACTTATGTATGAAGTATTCCTTCCATCCCTTTAAAACGCATTTCTCTTCTTTTACCATACTACCATCTTGGTTTATGATTTTTTTTAATTGCAAGGTAGTATTTTTACATCTGGCTGTTCTTATGGACTTCCAGGACTATAACACCAAATAAAATCAAACCGAACTTATTTTGTTTTTTTTTTGTTGCTCGTTGGTGTTGTGACGTCTATAGGACTTTGAAGATAGTTATTGTTATTTGCTTTGTAACCCCTCAGGCAAGAAAGATCTTTAAATGAGGATAACTTTTTTCTTGACATCCGATTTAGCATCAAATAATTTTTTTATTGATCACCATATGCGTTTAAAAAATTAACTTTGACATCTAATGAACTTTTAAAGTGATTGTTTAAAATTTCTCTAGTGCGTGTTAAAAATAAACAGCGCCTCTTATCGATTTTTTTAGGAACTAAACTATAACACTCAACAAAATCAAACCGAACTTATTTTGTTGTTTTTAACGTTTTTCGTTGGTGTTGTGACGTCCATTTATAGGACGATATCAATTATTATTTGAATTGTAATATGTTATGCTAAAAAGATCTTTAAATGAGAATAACTTTTTTATGTAACATCCGATTTAAATGAAAAAAAGTCTATAAACTGCTCCCAGCCAATCTCTATCTAAACGTGAAAAAGGTATGTAAAAATACTTTTTAAAGTGGCTCTGCAAAACCTAGGAAATTTTTTTTTCTTGATAACTTATCGGATTTTAATTTTTTTCCAGCGTTTTGCTGGAAGAAAATTTTAATAACTTTTAATATCTACCAAATTTTTTTTTCGGCGTTTCACCATAAATCACTTGTATATCATGCTTCCTTTCGACTTGAATTTGTTGACCCTCCATTGTATCTACCTTATGAGAAGAATCCGACACTTTTACCCCTCTTTCATAAACTTTTCTCTCCATTCTTTATTCCCTTTTCATAACTTTCCTTTCCATTAAAGTTATGCAACATGCAAACACCTTCAGGTGTTAGTTTTCCCTCACAGCTTTTATACGGGGTGTATCGAAATCAGTATCGGCATTTTAAAACGTAATCATTCCCTATTATATTCTCATATTTATTTTTTTTTTGTTGTTCTATAATTTATCTGTTTTAAATATTAAAAAATTGTGCTAGTATTGATATTGTTACGATATTTTCTTCTTGGGTTCGGTAATTCTAAACTCTTAGTACATACATACATACAGCCACGCCTTTTTCCCTTAGGGTTAAGCAGAGAGTACTTCCTTCCACTTGCTATGGTTCTTACACACATCTTTTGCTCTCTCCACATTTATCAGTGCTCTCATACATACTTGTCGGTTGTTAGTACTCTTGACCTGGCCTTTCTTCAAAACAATGTTGATCTGATCGAGATCGATGTTCGCCGAGGTCGACCTTTACCGACTTTCGTCCATTCAAACTCGCCTTATAAATTTGTTTCGTCAATCTTTCTTTATCCATCCTTTCTACGTGTCCAAACTATCTAAGCATTCCTTTATTAATCTTTGTAACCACATTTCCTTTTACACCACAGCGTTCCTTTATCTTACTATTCTTCACTTTATCCAACCGAGTTACTCCGACTATACTTCTCAGACTACTCATCTTCGCAGCATTAATTCTATTTTCATGCTTCTTCTGCCAAACCCAACATTCACTACCATACATAAGTGTAGGAACCAACACTCCTCTATGCAAAGCCAGACGTGCCTTTGTTGACACTTTCTGGCTGTTCATAAAGTTATGCAGTGCCCCATTCATTTGTTTTCCTGCCAACGCCCTTTGCTCAATGTCACTGTCATACTTTCATTCTTTCCTATGCCAGTGAGATTTTCTTTCAAGTGGGCTTTGGAAAGTCCACAGAAGAGTTCCGAGCCGAAAAATTATGTATTTGCTTCTTCTTTGGCAATGCAGTCAGCTTATTTGTTGCCTTTAACTCACTTGTGACCTGAAACCCACAATAGAGTAACCTGATTGTTTGCTGGTAGTTGTCTCAGGGATTGTTTACAGTCTCAAGTCAGCTTAGGCTCACAATTGTATGACTTCAGAGCTTTTAGTGCTGCTTGGCTTTCTGATAAAATATAGATTTCTGCTCTTTGGCTGTTTCTTTAGATGCACTCCTGGACACATATCTCTAAGGCATGTAATTCTGCTTAAAAGATGGTTGGGGTGTTACCAAGTGGTTTTGAGAGCCTTAAATTTTGTCCTATAACGCCCACTCCAACCCTTTCATCCATCTTGGATTCATCAGTGTACCACAACTAAAGCATTGCTTCCTAGTTGAGGTCTGTTCTCTGTGCAAACTTGGTGGTTGTTTACGACCACTTCAAACTGCATTTCAAAGTCGTATCTAACTGGCATAATATCTCTCGGCTTAGACATGGATTCTAGGGTAATATTTTATAAAATCTTCAAATATC
Source organism: Agelastica alni (assembly GCA_950111635.1). Lineage (NCBI taxonomy): Eukaryota > Metazoa > Arthropoda > Insecta > Coleoptera > Chrysomelidae > Agelastica > Agelastica alni. The sequence continues at coordinate 88,524,090 of OX467708.1, forward strand.
CAATCCAATTTTCTGCTCTAAAATTTATTGTTTGGCTTAGTCTGAAGGTACTGATTGCTGCTTCTTTCATAACACATAAGTGCAATGGTGGAAGGTTCAGCATAACCTCTACGGCTGCAGTAGGGCACGTGAATGTTGCCCGTGTGATTCCCAGAAAAGCTAGCCGCTGCACTTTCTGGACACCGATGCGGGCATCCAATCATAAGCGGCAGTAGTTCAGTCACACGTCACATGTCTGTTGATATGTGCCCGAATGATTTGCAGAAAAGTAGTTTCTTTTCATTAAAATTTGGAAAAATAACTTTGTTGATCGCACCAAACTTTGTGACAAAATTTTGAATCATTGTCAGCTTCGAATAATTATTTTGTAGTAACAATATAATGTTGGTCACCTTGTATTTATGTATTGAAAATATGAAGTGTTGGTCCAGACTTAAAGATGATGACAACTTTTAGAGTTTTGTTCTCTGTTGGGACAGAACGAGAAAATGCCACCCGACGATGCTGACATCAACTTTACAAGCGTGAATTATTTTTTGAAGTCTAAAAGACTTCTCTGTACAAACAAAAAGTTATGTCAGTCTAGAGATAGAGATAAATGATTACAGATTTGTATTGGATTTTTTATGTATGATGCTTCTTTATACACGACTGTAAGCACTACGAATATTTAACCTCATGTCGTATTTACAGAACTCCTCCCTAATACTGCATTATATTTCAGTAAGAAATAGCTTTTTTTTAAATTTACATAAACTGTTTCGGGCAGAGTAAATCCATTAATATTCAATAAAAAATCAATATTGAAAAAAATTTAAAAATTGCCATTTCCATTTTGTTTGGTCACAGTCTAAAAATGCATGCAAGGACATTGGAATTAATTCATCACCTATAGTATTGTAAAAAGAAGTCTTTTTACGAAAAATGAAATACGTTCAAAGATCAAATAGATAGCTTTTATAAAGACATCGGTTTCTTGTGACTTTTTTTTCAATTTTATTGCTTTCGATGTGAGTTTTCACAGACAGTAGCGCCTCGCTAACCAAAATTCGTTGATCATATATATTTACAACAGTAAAATTCAATAAAAATAAACATGTGATTAATTCCAAGCAACGTAAAAAAATGTATCACTATTTTAAGAGTTAATCAATGTTAATACATACATATGGTCACGCCTTTTTCCCGTAGGGGTAGGCAGAGACCACTTCTTTCCACTTCCGCTACGATTTTTACACAAATCTTTTGCTTCTTCTACTTTCATCAGTGCTCTCATACATGCTTTTCGGTTGTTGGTACTCTTGACCTGGCCTTTCTTCAAAACAATTTTGATCTGATCGAGATCGATGTTCGCCGAGGTCGACCTCTACCGACTTCCGTCCATTCACACTCGCCTTATAAATTTCGTCAACCTTCCTTCATCCATCCTTTCTACGTGTCCAAACCATCTAAGCATTCCTTTATCTATCTTTTTGACCACATCTTCTTTTACACCACAGCGTTTACTTATCTCACTATTCTTCACTTTATCCAACCGAGTCACTCCGGCTATACTTTTTAGATTACTAATCTCCGCAGCAATAATTCCATTTTCATGCTTCTTTTGCCAAAACCAACATTCACCATAATACACCGCCATGGCTGTTTAACTTATACATAGACAATTGTTTAAAAGATTTAAAAGAGAGTGCGTATGGATTGAAAATGAATGATTTGATCGTCAAATGCCTTCTTTACGCCGATGATCAAGTCATATTAGCGTCATCTGAAAAGGAGTTGCAGACAATGGTTAATGTTATGCATGATACCCTGAAAATCAAAGGGATGAAAATAAATGTAAGCAAAACGAAAGTAATGGATTTTGAAAGAGAAAAAAGCATGACAAACTGTGGAGTTTCGATTGAGGAAGAAAAAGTGGAACAAGTAAATGAATTTGTGTACTTGGGTTTAAAGTTTACGAGAGATGAAAAGTATGACAGTGACATTGAGCGGAGGGTGTTGGCAGGAAGACAAATGAATGGGGCACTGCATAGCTTTATGAATATCCAGAAAGTGTCAAAAAAGGCACGTCTGGCTGTGCATAGAGGTGTGTTGGTTCCTACACTTATGTATGGTAGTGAATGTTGGGTTTGGCAGAAGAAGCATGAAAATAGAATTAATGCTGCGAAGATGAGTAGTCTGAGAAGTATAGCCGAAATGACTCGGTTGGATAAAGTGAAGAATAGTAAGATAAAGGAACGCTGTGGTGTAAAAGGAGATGTGGTTACAAAGATAGATAAAGGAATGCTTGGATGGTTTGGACACGTTGAAAAGATGGATGAAGGAAGATTGACGAAAAAAATTTATAAAACGAGTGTAAATGGACAAGTTAGTAGAGGTCGACCTCGGAGAACATATCTTGATCAGATCAACATTGTTTTGAGGAAAGGCCAGGTCGAGAGTACCAACAACCGACGAGCTTGTATGAGAGCACTAATGAAAGTAGAGGAAGCAAAAGATGTGTGTTAGAACCGTAGCAAGCGGAAGGAAGTGGTCTCTGCCTACCCCCATGGAAAAAAAGGCGTGACTTTATGTATGTATGTACCTAAGTGTAGGAATCAACACACCTCTATGCACAGCCAGACGTGCCTTTTTTGACACTTTCTTGCTGCTTATGAAGCTATGTAGTGCCCCATTTATTTGTTTTCCTGTCATCAGTCCAAAACTTATTTTTGATAAGAGTTCTCGATATCCTTCAAATCAACTGTAACTGGAAACAAAAATTATGGACATAAGACAATTGTACTATTACTGTGTACTTATTAAATATCATACCACTAAACACTTAACAATAAGGCCCACTCACTCGTACAATACACGCCACAAAACAGAACATCTAATCCCTCATATGATAAAATCCATCACTCAACACACATATGATTATCTTGCTCCAAAATTATATAATACAATACCGGAATCCTTTAGAATAATAATATATCTTCCGATATTTAAAATTAAATTAAAACAACTTGTTACACAAAGACCCAGACATATAGTTCACCAATATATTGATGAAAAAGTCTCCTAGATGTGTCACGTTTCGGATTAAACTATTTTAAACTATTTTTTTCTGTTGTTTTGTTTTACATTTATCCTTTCTTTATTTTATTTTGTCTTTGGATATGCAACATTTACTTTTTAGGAATAGATTATTATTATTATTATTATTATAGATTTTTATTGTTGTTGTTGTTGTTATTGTTGTTATTGTTATTTTAATATTTTGCTAAACACAATCCATTAATCAAATGCTGTAATTTCTAACTCGAAACAAGTGAGTACTCACTTATCGAGAGCAAATTTATTCATTTTATCTATTTTAGAATATTAACCAATTGTACTTATATATTGTATTAATGAATAAATTATTATTATTATTATTAATATTATTATTATTATTATTATTATTATTATTATTATTATTATTATTATTATTATTATTATTATTATTATTATTATTATTATTATTATTATTATCACCCTTCGCTTAATATTACTGTCATACTTTCCATCTTTCCTAAACTTTGAACCTAAGTACACAATTTTATTTACTGAAATGCCCTGAAAATAAATGTAAGCAAAACGAAAGTAATGGTTTTTAAAACAGAAAAAAGCATAACAAACTGTGGAGTTTCGATTGAGGGAGAAAGACTGGAACAAGTAAATGAATTTGTGTACTTGGGTTTAAAGTTTACGAGAGATGAAAAGTATGACAGTGACATTGAGCGAAGGGTGTTGGCAGGAAAACAAATAAATGGGTACTGAATAGCTTTATGAATAGCCAGAAAGTGTCAAAAAAGGCACGTTTGGCGGTGCATAGAAACTTGATACCAACAATAATAAAAATCACCGTTCGTTTTATTTAATCTCGAACACATCGGGTCAGTCCGTTCGTAATATCTTATTGCATTAATCGAGTCAATGTCTTGTTAAATATTAAAATTTCCATATTATTTTAGACGGTATATAAAATTGCAGATATTATACGTAAATATTTATGAACACCCAGAAAGTGTCAAAAAAGGCACGTCTGGCTTTGCATTGAGGAGTGTTGGATCCTACACTTATCAGTATGGTAGTAAATGTTGGGTTTGGCAAAAGAAGCATGAAAATAGGATTAATGCTGCGGAGATGCGTAGTCTAAGAAGTATAGCCGAAGTGACTCGGTTGGATAAGGTAAAGAATAGTGAGATAAGAGAACGTCAACTTTTCGTTGAAATTTGAAAGCATCAAAGGCTACTTTGCTAAGCAGTTGTAGAAAAATATTTTATTGGTCTTTTATATAATTTCAATTGAAAAATATAACATTGAAAAGCATAAATAATAAATGACTCGTTTTCTTAATCGTCGTAACGCCACTGGATGCCACCCTCCCAATTATCGAGACTGTCACTTAGGAACACAAAGCTTGCGGAATCCAACCTACTCAAGAGTGAATTTACTAATGGGGTAACTTTGGAGAAGCGAGAAAATGATACCGGAGCATATGTGCATCGAAATCACAGTTAACTTTATACTTTTAGCTTTAGCTACACTTACTTTATTCAATCATTCGTACCAACTCGAGTGTAATAACTTCTTGGAAAGGATGCCTTTTAAATTTATAAAAAAAAACGACTGAAAAGGAGTGTTGACTTTTAAACAAGTTAGTCACTTGAATTGTTAAGTTTTAAAGGGAATGTTGATTTAGTTAGGATTTATTTAAAGTTTAGCGGATATATTAAGTACAAATAAAGTATTGGAGTTTGCCCTCCGTTTAGTAATAATAGAGCTGCTAAAACTTTTATGTAAAATAAATACACTTTAAACGTGCTTTGTTGAAGAAATATTTGAGCACGGAATTATTGCCTAAGAGGCGTTATTTGTGTGGAAAATTGTTTTTCTTTGCGAAAGCCAATATACTTGAAAACTATCCAAGATACAAAATGTCACAGGGCAGTAAAACAGACGACAAATGTTTCTGTCATCATTACATAATAAAGTGTAAATTAGCATTTTTGAAAATAAATAATCAGTAGCCGCAAAACCAAAAGGCCGTAACTGACATACCACATATCACAAAACTGACAAAACAATTTGCAAATCTCCCGTCGAGACCAAACCGAATCCATGAAAATTTTCGACGAATAGCCAAGCAAAATGCTTCACGAATTTTCACGCTTCTTTACGAGAAGTTGATCTGTATCTGTACGGACACTTGTCAGTGTGTCTTAACATTGTTTGCGAAAGTTTCTGTTTGTTATTTTGACATGTCCACGTCGACTCCTATTATATTGTTTTTTGGTTATTTCTTTTTGTTTTGTTATCACGATTCGGATACTCGAATAACATATTTTTTTAAATAAAAAGAGATGTATCATCCAGTGTTGTGTTAGCTTCTTTAGTTTGAATATTTAGATTGATAACAAACTCAATTCTAGATAGGTTGCTAAATATTTTCAATGGTTACAACGTGGACATATAGTTTAGAGACGAAAAAGAAAACAAAATATCAGTGGTCTGGTTGCGACCCAAAGGGTGCATACGACTAACTTCCCAGTGGAAAGAATAAAAAAATACCATATGTTTTGTTATTATAATTATTATTATCATTATTAAAATTATTATAAAAAAAAACGGTTTCAAATTGTTTATAACAAATTATAATTGTCATTAACAATATCCGTTTATGTCAACCGTATTTTTTCAAACTTTTTCTTATCATTTCATTATCGGGAGCTATTTTTAATTGTTTATAATAATTGAAATTTTTTTTTTATCTATTATGATCAATGATTATTTGTTAGTAACAATATTCAATTGTTATAAACAATGCTTGATTATTACTAACAATAATTTTCCACTGTTATAGCGTCTTCAATGCTATTTTCTCAATACTGATACAAGTTTAAAATTCTGCAATTCCTATTTTTGTTGTCTAAAACTATCTCTTTTTATAAAATATTGTAATCATATTTTTCATACAAATATTCCCAACATGCAATAATTAAATTTTTTAAAAGATCTTAAAATTCTGTATTAAAAATAGTATAATTTATAAATTGCAAAAATTCAGGTAGTTTACCATTTTTTTCAGTTTTTTGATTCTCCATAAAAAACAGCTCAACCCATTTTGCTAAAAATCTAATCACATCTAAGTTGCGTAATTATGCGTCGAATGCAATTGGTCCTACGTCGATATCATTTTTTGTTCTCGAGATAATCGAGACGAAAAATAATTCCGAACGCACATACGAACATATGTACATACACACACATACGTCAACTTAAAAACTATTGTATTCGACTCTGGGGACCTTGAAATGAGGAGATATGCCAAAATTCGGGATTCGCAAAATTGGACCCATTGCTATAACTTTCACTGGGAAGTTAATAATATACCGTTTAGTGTACAGAAAAGATTCCATGATACTTTTATCATCCACATCAGACGAAAATCAACCTGGTTTATGCGTTAAAGAACAAAGGTGTCAATGTTACTATCATTGATGCATACTGGAATCCTTTAAGAAATTAAAAAAAATTTTGGTGCAAAATTCAAACTCCAATTGTACAAGAAAACGTAATCTCATTAAACAAGTAAGTCCTTGCTTTACATTACTGTACTCATACCAAAACTGACGAATGTTTATAGAATTCTTAACGCCAAATTTGCAAATAAGAATCTTAAAACATTCTTACAACTTTTCACAAAAACTAAAATATCTCTAAAAGCGAAAGAAAAAATATATACAAGGTGGCCCAAAAGTAGGTATATAGTTACCTATACATAATTGATTATGCCCTTTCTTTTTTTTTATGGTAAAATGTTAAAAGTATGTGACAATTACTATTTAAAAGTCATTAAAATTGGGAAATTATTACAGCGTCTGATGCACCACGTGCACCTTAAGCCGTACCAACTTTAGGGACAATTTGTATATTCTTAGGAATGTAGCTGTGTGAAACAGCTCATGAAAGTTGCTGTATTATGTTGTTTTGATTGGTTCTACTTGGTTAACCTGAAATAAACAAATATTAATGGATGATACATAAAACTTTAGGTAAAAACTACAGTTGTCCTTGACGCTATTCTACTATTCATTTATTTATACACGGGCATGCCAATTTACAAAAAACATAAATATTTAAGAGACATTTTTTACGCTACCTTCTCTACAAATATACCCATAATAAACTAAAACCAAGTTACAACAAATGAATGTGTCTTATTTGATTTTTGAATAAATATGCGGATGTATCAAATAAATCAATGACAATTGACAATTTAACTACCCTTGCAATAGACTCATTTTAAACATAGTTTCTATTGTGATGCGAAACCATAAACAGTTCTGACACTGTTGTTCTTCTGGGTTTAACATTCAAATTAAAGAGTTTAATTAAATTTGGACAACTTATAGCTCCATTTATAACTTTGTGCAAAAATTTCAAAATCAATTTTAGCTCTTCGATGTTCCAAACTTGATAAATTTAATGTTCAAAATGTCAAAATATTTATAGTCTCTTCTCTGATACTCAAGTTTGAATACACATGATCTTGAATTCTCTTAATTCCATTAATATCTGTTTGATAAAACGGACACCATCTAAAACAATAAAGAATTTAGAAATAATTTTATCAATATTTTTGTGGATTTACAAAATACATAACTTATAACTTTTTTTTAACGGTTTGATTAAAAACTAAAGGAGATGTACATTTTGAAAAAGATTGATCATGCAGAAAAAAACATAAGCCTGTTTAATTTGGAGGTAATAACGAAAACAAAACATGGTGCAAAGATAAGTCATCATAAGCAATATTGTTAAGTTTCTGTAACACGTGCCACTAAGCAGTTTCTGGAACATAATTTCTGCACAAAACTCAAATTAAAAATCACAGAAAACTGTAACGTGAAACGTTTTGCTTTCCTCGACACGAGTATTTCATTTTTTTATTGCGTTTAATATGAATTTTATTTTTATTTTTATTTTTATTATGGCACTTTTTTTTTTAAATTATGTACAAAGTGTCCTTAACTAAAAAAAATCATTAAAGAACTGCTTGTTGACATACGGATAGAGCTGTCCTAAATAAAGCAAATACAGTACTCTCCAAGTATTTCGGAACCAAGCGATAAGGAACATAATCAATGTTACTTCGTATGTTTAGAATGAGAATATTCATCGAGAACTTCAAGAGGGGAAAATCAAAAAAAAAATATGAGCATACTGCGAACAGTCATAAGGAGAGACTACAATCGTCCAAAATTTAGGGTACTTCAACTTTTAGACAATTAACACATAGGGCGACGATTAAAGAGAATCAAAAATTTAAGCTTGCATAATAGGGTAAGTAATCAGTAAAAAGTAGAGTAATCTACAATGTAGTCATTATTGAGTATGTAGACAAATAAAGATCTTTATCGAGAACTTCAGGTGAGAACAAAAACCAAAAAAACAAACATAATGCAGAGTCATAAGAAGAAACTCCACAATCATTTAAGTTTTAAGTTTTATACAATCAACATATAATGTGACGACTTTGGAGGATCAAACCTTTGTTCTTATACAATAGTGATCAGTCAAAAGCAGAGTAGTGTACAGAGTAGTCAAAGTAGTTAAGTATGCAGGACATTTAAAAAACTAAAATGGATCAAAATAAAAATCCAGAATCAAAAAAGTTAAGTTAAAAAATATTAAAAATGTGAATGCAAGCAGGATTTAAAAGAGGAATGAGTTGTATGGATCAGGTCTTTTTATAAAAAGGCATAGTCGAAAAACTCTTAGCTAAAAGTCAAAAGGTTTGCTGTGCTTTCGAAGACTTGGAAAAGGCTTATGATAGGATGGGAGCACTGAAACCCGTTTCGAGGATTATACTGCTTGTGTCAGGATAAACGGAGCTTGCACAGACAGGTTTAATATACAAAAAGGTGTGAGAACATGGATGTGTGGCTTCGCCATAGCTATTTAACTTATACATAGACGAATGTTTTAAATATTTAAAAGATAGATTAAGAATAAATGATTTGATTGTCAAATGCCTCCTTAACGTCGATGATCAGGTCATATTAGCATCATCTGAGGAGGAGTTGTAGGCGATGGGTAATATTATGCATGATGCCCTAAAAATCAAAGGGATAAAAGTAAATGTAAGCAAGACGAAAGTAATGGTTTTTAAAAAAGAAGATGGCGTGACAAACTGCGAGTTGCTGATTATAGTGGAACAAGTGAATGAGTTTGTATATTAGGGTTCAACGTTTACAAGAAACGGAACGTATGACTGTGATATTGAGCGAAGGGAGTTGGTAGGGAAACAAATAAATGTTACCCTGCATAATTTTATAAGTAGCCAGAACGTGTCAAAAAGGCACATGCATAAAGTGCTGGTCCCTACACTTATGTACGATAATAAATGTTGGGTTTGGCAAAAGAAACATGAAGTAGCATCAACGCTGCGGATATGAGTAGTCTGATAAGTATACTCGGAGTGATAAAATGGATAAAGTGAGGAATAGTGAGATAAGACGCTGTAGTGTGAAAGAAGATTTGGTAACAAAGATAGATAAAGGAATGCTTACATGTTTCGCACAGTAGAAACGTTGGATGAAAAAAGATTGACGAAACAGATTTATAATGCGATTGCTAATGGGCAAGTCGGAAGAGGTCGACCTCGGCGAAAGTTTCTCGACCAGATTAAAATTGTTTTTAAGGAAAAGCTAGGTCAAGAGTACCAGCAACCGACGAGCATGTATGAAAGCGCTGATGAAAGTAGATGTAAGAACCGTAGCAAAAAAGCGTTACTATATGTGTGTGTATGTATACATTTATGATTGGGTACATTTTCATTTAAAAGAAAATTAAAACATTGGTCATGGTATAGTAGGAGAACTTATCTTTGTTAGCCCCCTATGATCCACTTACTATATTTAACGTCTCTGGGAAAGTTATTGCGGGTGTACTGTATTTTAAATTTGTAATAATCACTGTGGGCGAGATTTCCCTTTTAAACGCAATATTTCATTTATAAAAAATTCTTTCAATATGATTTTATCATCGGTTTTTAGCGGCCGTTTCAATACGGCTGAAATATTTGTTAGGAAGCAACCAGCCGTGAAAAGTTTACGTTAAAACTTTTTAATGCTAATTGTCGAGTGCTTTTTATTTATCATTGGAAAATGATGTGCTTTTGAGCAATTATCGGATGTTGAAAATTTGTTTGGATGGGATTTCACAAAAATAAATTTGTTATTATTTAAAAGTAGAGGATCATTAAAAATTGTATCATGGGCATAAATGCTTAAAAAAAATAAACCCTAGATGTTGTTAATTTATTGATAAACTGTTTTTTTGTTTTTTTTTTAAATACGAAGCTAAAAATTATGAAACATTTTTATACTCCTGCAAAACTTCTTCATTTTTTTAAAGCAACAACAAAAATAAACATTATTGCCGTAGCAAAACTAACTTTTCCAAACCGATAGCTCTTTTCTATTTAATATAGTTTTAGTTATCCTAGTGTTATCGGTTCATTGAATTGAATTTGTATTTATAATTTATATGGAGATACTGACCAAATTTAAAATAATTATCTTTTCCGTCAGTCGGGCCAAACGTAATACCTAAAAGCTCCGTAGTGATTATTAGCTGATTCCTGTACATTTCTAACAGAAGAACTATTAGCAATAAACAGGAATCAGCTAAGAATCACTTCGGGGCTCTTGACCGGTCAACACCAGTAAAGAAGCACCTTAACAAAATGGGACTGTATAATCGAGACCTGACCTTCAGATTGTGCGGTAAGAATCCAAAAACATTAAAACACTTACTGTACTGCTGCGGGGCACTGGACCGCAAAAGACAGAAAACTTTTGGGCAGCCATCCGGCGACCCAGAACTATATTGCTCCCACCCAGTACAGAAGGCAGTATCTTGGGTACAATAATATAAAACATACGAATAAAAAAATAAACCTAAAATTTTCAGCTCTCCTTTTGAAGTTATCGTGCGAAAAGTACAAAATGCGGTAAATTTGAGGATAACCTTGCACGGCAGCAACCTAAAGGAATTTACCGTTATGACCCATCTTCGAACTTGGTCTTATCCTTCGGGCAAAACTTCTACACACACACACACACATACGCACGCACGCACGCTCGCACGTACGCACGCACACTCACACACACGCACGCACGCACGCACGCACGCACGCACGCACGCACGCACGCACGCACGCACGCACGCACGCACGCACGCACGCACGCACGCACGCACACAGTTAGCGTCCAGCCTTCCATTCCATACAGAACATGCAGCGGATCATTTTTAAGCGAAACTCAAGAGATAAATTAGGATTTACCAATATTTTTTTTATTTTGGTGAAAACTTTCTTTGTGTCTTCAATATGGCTTTGTGTTTCTCGACACATATCCCAATTTTTATTGATCAGATAACCTAGGTACTTAAAATTTTCACAACATTGTACCCTCTCGCTGTTAAGGGTGAGATTTACAGGAAACGGTTGTTTTTTCGTCCCTTTATGCCATAGTTATTGCTCGCATGGGACTGTATACAATCTCTAAAACAACTGGCAGCAAACAATAAGGTTACTTTGATGTCGGTTTCAGGTCACAAGGAAGTTAAAAGCAACGAGGAAGCAGACTGCCTTGCCAGGAAGTGAAAAATACACAATTTCTCGGCCTAGAACCCTTCTGTGGACTCTCCAAAGCCCACTTGAAAGAAGAGGTTCGACGCTGGGAAACAGATGTAATGAAATCTCACTGGAATAAAGTGCCAGGACAAAGACAAGCGAAAAGGCTAGTAAGCCTTGCGCCATGGAAGGCTAAACAGCTTCTCGAGTTGGACGAGAAAGACTTAAATGCTTTGCGAATGCTCAGCGCTTTTCTACAAAAGGCTCGAGTTTCTGGCAGGGGCCTTTCTAAAGCCCTCCAATGTCAGGAACTTAGCTTCCAGGAAACTGATAAACTCTGTACTAATTCTAGGAATACTGGACCTCGAATAGATTAAGGGTTATGCACAAAAGATCTAATAGGTCGAAGTGCTTGAGAAACAGCATAGCCTTTACGACTCCTCCTACAATCTACAATCTTAATTGCTCGCATTATTAACTTTGTTCAGTAGTTCTTGCAGTTCTTCTCCCAAAGAAGCGATCAGCACTGTACCATCAGCATATCTCAAATTGTTGATGAGCTGGCCAATAATTGATATTCCTTTAATAGCGCTGCAGTGCTTTTGTCTAAATCCTTTCGGAATATAGATTTAATAAAGTTGGGGATAATTCATTAATTAATTTTGTTCGTTTTTTTTTAAATTCAACTGATGCTACCTGCTGCTAGTAGAGGTTTGAAACTTCGATATCTCTGGGAATTCCTTTATAAGGTAGCAGAAAGCCAGCTTTATAGGGTTTATAAAGAGGATACTATGCTACTTCAAAGAATTCTTGATTCGCAGACAAGGAAAAACTAGAAATGCTTAGCAACAACCCCATCGTCGACAACCAGGAATGCTACAGGTATAGGACAGCCGCTGCGAGGGCCTAGATGTATACGGAGGCACAATAGGACCAAGGCATTCTTTTCGTCTTCTAGATTCCATTCAGAAAAGAGCCATTCGCTTGATAAACAGCTCAACTCTCACAGATACCCTTCACCCTCTAGAACATAGAAGAAGAGTTGCAGACCAGTCATTGCTCTACAGATATTTCCATGGCAGATGCTCCAGAGAAATAAAAACTCTTGTACCACCATTAGCCACATTCGGCCGAAGAACTCGGCACGCTGATCAATCTCACACATTTACTCTCAAGCTTGACACTACAAGGACCAATCTTCATCAAGAATCCTTCTTTTACGGGGCTGCTACGGAATGAAATAAGCTTCCAAAATCAGTTTTTCCAGAGAACTATGACCTGCAACCTTTTAAAAAGCGTATCCACAATCATTTCCTTTTCATAATCCCTTCCCCTTCTAATAATCGCAGTGCGGGTCGTCCGCGGCCCACACGGTAGGTCTACCCTTTTTGCGACTATTTTCATAAAAAAAAAAAAACTAACGTTGATACCAGCACGATTTTTTTAAGTACACGGATTTGGATTTTACACCGGTAAGAGTTCCAGTGCTGCGGAAAGTTATTTGGAAGATTCTTTAATATCAAGTTTGCGGTCATTTATAGAATACTAAATTCCAAATCAGTATCATTGAATCGGATAGCAAAGTTTGAAAATTTGATTTATAAACGAGTTTCCAAGAAAAGGTAACACTTAACCTACTTTTTATTGTTTGTTTAACTGAATTTGTTCATTTGGAACTTCAGTAAATTTTTTTGCAAGGTGTTTGTAAAAAAAAATAAAGTTAACAAACAGTCTAATACAAATGAGGTTCGACAAGTGGCTTAACAAGTTAACTTTACGGAAAATGGGAGAAAATTTCGATAAAAATCGGTAAAAGAGGGTCGTCCTTTCATCACTCTCTCCAAGAACCAGGGGTTATTTCAAGGGTCGCCTTTAATTTTTTGTCGAGATTTAATTTTACGATATTTGGTATGAATAAATGTCGTGAGATATAAAAACCAAGTTATGCGGAAAATTATGTAACTAATCTTTATGAAGTACAGTAATACTTCTTCATAACGGACATCAACGGGGATAAATAATTGTCGTTGTTTAGAGATATCCGTTGTGTAGTTTTCTTTTATCCATGTACACAAATAAAATACTTATGTAAAAAAGGTAGGTTCTATAACTTCTTAAAAAAACCATTTCGTTTGTTTTTTATTTTGGACGGTATTTTTGACAATGTCTGACTCAACATTTGGAATTACGTCCGATATTTTTTGACTTACTGTAATTGCGTCACCTTTATACATATATAAAAAAATAATTCTCATAATTTTAGGTGAGTATCATTTATATTACTCACAGTTGTTGTAAGTTATAGTTCATTGTCACTCTTATTGTCGAAAATATTTGACACCTGTTTGTTTTCTTAAAAATCACTAACAAAACTAGCAAAGTTTTCTACAGGATTTTCCATTAATAGGGCTGCATTAATCTTCACGTAGTTTATAAAAAATTTAACTTCATTACTTTTGCAAAATGTTGAATATGGTAGATTGTAGGGGGGGGTCGTGAAGGCTATGTTGTCTCAAGCAATTCGACCTATCAGATCTTTTGTGCATAGCCCTTAATCTATTCGAGACCCGGGATTCCGAGACTTCGTGCAAAGTGTATCAGTTTCCTGGGGGCTAAGTTTCTGACATCGAAGGGCTTTAGGAAGGCCCCTTCCAGAAACTCTTTGTTTTTCCCATCTTTTTCAGGTGGTACCTTAGAGGGCAGTGTCCAGTGAGGAGTCCCGTCATCAGTTTCAAGTCTTTCTTGTCCAACTCGAGAAGCTATTTAGCTTTCCTTGGCGTAAGACTTACTAGCCTTTTCGTTTGCCTTTGTCCTGGCACTTTATGCCAGTGAGATTTCATTTCATATGTTTTCCAGCTTCTAATCTTTTCTTTCAAGTGGGCTTTAAAAAGTCCACAAAAGGGTTCTGGGTCGAAAAATTGTGTATTTGTCCCTTGTTTGGCAAGGCAGTCAGCTTCTTCGTTGCCTTTAACTCCCTTGTGACCTGTAACCTGATTGTTTACTGCCAGTTGTCTCAGGGATTGTTTACAGTCCCAAGTCAGCTTAGACTCACAAGTGTATGACTTCAGAGCTTTTAGTGCTACTTGGCTATCTGATAAAATATAGATGTCCGCCCTTTGAGTGTTTTTTTCGATGCACTCCTGGGCACATATCTCTATGGCATGTTATTCTGCTTGAAAGATGGTTGGAGTGTTATCAGGTGGTTTTGAGAGCCTAAAAGATAAGATTAGATTTTTCTAATTTTGTCCGCATTGCTACCGTTTCTTAAAAAACCGCACCTAGAGAAACACTTTTTAATTGTTTTGGTTAAAACGTTTTTCTATGCTGCCACTTTGCAAATTAAGGCGGTAGCAACAGTTATGAACGTCTTCAATTCAGCCATTGATAAAGAGCATTTTATTTGTATTGTATAGACGATGACATTCCTCTCGTCAAAAATTTTCTATGTATAGGTATTTAAAGATTTTGATAATTTTTTGGTCTAGTGGTTGTCAATGTGCTGTAGTATTAGGAGGCAAAAACATTAACGATATGTTGGATAGCTGAATATCAGGATGGGATGTTGCGTCGTCAAATGTTGTTGAACTTGTACAGCCAGTTTATTACAATATCTCTGACCATCCAGGTCTTATTGTTGTAGTACCAGTACCAGTTTATCAACATAAAAGCATTTAAAACATCGACGATTTTACTTTTACCAATCACTAAATTTTTTTTTCCCTTTTAGATTTGTGCACAATTATAGTCTTTCTTTAGCAGATTTACGCACTTTTCATTGCTAAATGTAAACCTTTTAATTGTTAAGGCTCGATAATAAAGACCAGTCTCATCGGCGTTAAAAATATCTTGAGGTGAATAGTCACTTAATAAATTTGGCAGCTTTATCCGCCACACTGAAACGTCGTCATAGTTTACATTTGCAGCTTCTCCAGTTATTGCTCCAAATTTAATATTATGTCTGGAGCAAAACTTATCGAACCAACCGTTGAAAGCTTTAAAATTAAAATGATAATGGAATGTTTTTACTTCTAACTTTACAAAACCAATTGTACACCATAAAATCGATGGCACCACCATCAGTTTTAATCCTCTTTTTTTGTTGTAGATTTTCATTTTTAGTGCACAACTTTGTTAAGTCAACCTTTTTCTTTTAAATGTCACTAACTTGAGTCTTTCCTAATTGAAACTTTCTGGCCAAAACTGGAACATTATAATTAATATTTCCAAACGTCTCTTATCACCAAAATTTTTTCTTCCAAACCCAAAGACTTTTTCTTAGCCAAAGACATTGTTACACTGTTATCAGATTGTTGCAACTAACTTATAGTAGAATTGTAGTGCCCTTAGCCAGGAAAATCCATAAAAAAGGTTAATAAGAGACCAATGAACTTATTTTTAGCATTTTAGAACGAATTAATAGTCGCAAAAATTCTTTTCTTATTTTAAAGATGCCCAAGATGATTAAAACTGGCAATAATAATTATCGAATAGGTTTAATACAAAAAAAATGTTACAAATTATGTCTTTCTATTATTAATGTTACCAAAGAGTATAAAGGATAAATCAAATTTGAACAATTTTATATGACTTTTCTGATTTATCTCTGACGTGACAAGAAAAATAATTTTTTCTACTTATGTATTTGAAAATGATCATATTTCAAACGGCTACCCTACATGAAAGTGATAGTTTTTTTCTCTAGAGATGAAAATGAAACAAATGAATATTATCATGCAACCTGATGGGAATATACTAAAAACAAATTGATGAATTTTTGACACTAATGGCAGTTAACCTCACTCTTTGACACTTGAATCAGCAAACGAACGTCACTCCTTTTGACAGTTTCTAACATTTTCACGATTATATTTGAACTTCTCTATATGAACTCTGATAAAGAGATTGGTGAATCATGTATACCACCCAATATAGTTCAAGCGACGAACTCAATTTCCAACAATATTTTGCCAGATAAATCCCGAGAAAGGTATGAATTTGTGTACAGAAAGTTCTTGACTTGAAGAAATAATAACAAGATAAACAAGATAACAAATAAATGTAAAGGTTATAAAAAAAATTGAAAATTAAAAAATAAATGTAATATTAACGCGTTTTTTTCACTTAATATTCCTACTTTTGTTTAAAGATAAATAATTAGAAAACTCATATTTTTTGACTATATTAAGCTTTTCTGTCATTTCATACTCGGGCTTCCTTTTTATGATTATTTACTTTTTGCATTTTTTATATTTCATTCTTGACAAAGAACATTTTAGAGGCATTGTACAGTTTACAAATAATTTTAAGCTTTGTGAATTAAGCAAATATTTGTATAATTAATGAATGTTGCATAATGAAAAAAAGTCATTTGATTTTTTTTTAATTAAGTCGTATTAACCTAAAGGTTATTAGCGACGTTACAATTTATGGATTTTAGATTTTAGATTTTTTTGTTTTTAGATTTTACATTCATTGGTATGGTAACTCAAAGAATTATTTCATGTTTTTAGGGATGTTATATATAGTTCTGTGAATTTTATATTTTGGACACGTAATTAAAAAAAGGTTAAGGTTGTCTCGGTTGGTGTTTAAAGGTTTTGGGTTTGGGCTTTTTTTAAGGTACAGCAAAACTTTACTTTTCTGTTGTCTGAGAGTTTGCTTCAGATGTGTACACTTCGTTTATGCCACGTTTTCCGCTGCCTACACTACTTATTTCAGTAATGGTGTTCATGTCAGTTGTGTTTCTGAATACAATAGCTGGTGTTTCGGATGATGTACCTGCTATCGGTGAAATCGAGTTTGTGAGGTGAGTAGATATCTCTGTTGATTCGGTTGAGTTAGTTTGGTTGTCGGTTAGAAGTTCTGAACAGTGGGACGCAATATGCCCTACCTTTTTATATTTATAACAGATCATGTTATTATCTTGAGATAAAAATATACGGTAAGAGGTGTTTTCAAAATCTAATGTGAAATGCTCGGGTAGAGTTACATTATGTGGACTAACGTATATTGGTTTCCTAAAGCTAAGGATATGGCTATATTCCGGGAGTTTATCACTAATTCTTAAAATATTTAACGGGGAGACGGGATTTAATCCAAGTTTATAAAGTTCATCTATCAATAGTTGATGTGGTGTTGTGGGGCATACATTTGACAGGACAAGTCTGTTAGAAGGCGTTATCAATTTTCTGGCTCTAATAAATTCTCCTTTAATAATTATATATCCATAGTTGTTTATAAATTCCTCTATATTATCTGTTTGCTCGCAAGGTACATACATATTCGATTGTTCGATAGCCGGGACGAGAAGATGATATTTTTGGGTTGGACTAGGGTACCAAGCGGTAATAAGACCTAATTTTAAAGACGCGTATTGTCCAAGGCACTGAAAACGATAGCTTGTTCTTTGAAAGGAAACTGTATTTTTGAGATAACTGAAGAATATGATTTGGATAAGCGATGAAAAAATTATTTCTGTCTATAACAAAAACTTGTTCTTTTGGTAATTAATTGTATTTATAGGCTAAATGATAACTAGATTTTATACACTTACGTTTATCACTAACAATTATCACGATCGCTTTGATTTTTTACCATAAAATGGGGAAAGTGTCAGAGCTTACTTTACACACTGTTTCTATTGACTCGGTCAGGGACGAATCGTTTAATTTATTGCAAGTTCTTATTTTTAAAGTCATATCAAGCACAATTATTTTGCGTGGGTATGTATATTAACAAGAACTTATTTTAATTTTTTAAATATAGTATAATAAAATGCTTCTTATTGTGCTATATAACAAAAACTATCAACAAAATTTTAAAATTGCCAAAAAAAAAAACGTTGCAAACTTTCATGTTTTACTACCTAGAGAGAGTGGTCGCCCGAAATAAATTAAACACAATCAACTAATTTTTTTTATTTTAAATCATTTATTAAAATAAAAAAATATCAGAACATACATACATATCACGCCTTTTTCCCGTAGGGGTAGGCAGAGACCACTTCCTTCCACTTGCTACGGTTTTCACATACATTCACTACTTACTCTACTTTCATCAGTGCTCTTATACATGCTCGTCGGTTGTTGGTAGTCTTGACCTGGCCTTTCTTCAAAACAATGTTGATCTGATCGAGATCGATGTTCGCCGAGGTTGACCTCTGCCGACTTGTCCATTCACACTCGCCTTATAAATTTGTTTCCTTAATCTTCCTTCATCCATCCTTTCTACGTGTCCAAACCATCTAAGCATTCCTTTATCTATCTTTGTAACCACACCTTCTTTTACACCACAGCCTTCTCTTATCTCAGTATTCTTTACTTTATCCAACCGAGTCACTACGGCTATACAATTCTCAGACTACTCATCTTCGCAGCATTAATCCTATTTTCATGCTTCTTCTGCCAATCTCAACATTTACTACCATACATAAGTGTGGGAACCCACAAACCTCTATGCAAATGCAGACGTGCCTTTTTTGACACTTTCTCGCTGCTGATAAAGCTATGCAGAACATAAAATAAGTATTATTTTGATTTTATATAACATTCAAAATACAAATTAAATCAATACTGTTACAAAATACAAATAAAATTTAAAAAAAAAATAACAATTATAAATTATTTAACTTGTAAAATGGTCCTAATACAAATCTACCAGTATTATTAACATTGGCATTATTACTAATTATAGATACCATACCGAATCAGTCAGCATATAAAAATTGCTTCACTGCAGGAAGAATTTTTGCGATATCAAAAATGTTCTTTTGTAAAACCACAACAACTTCGTAAGTCTTCTGAAAACTGCTGTAAATGGTTCCATTTTTGCGTCAACTTTCATATTAATACACTATTTTCATACATTCCCTGTTTGGTATTTAATGCTCAATATTTTTCTGTACCAGTTAAATTAAATTTTATTTTTGTTACATCCAAAAAACTATACCTAGATTGTAGATTGTGGATTTTAGCGGGGGGGTCGTAAAGGCTATGCAACCTCTTAAGCACCTCGACCTATCAGATCTTTTGTGCATGACCCTTAATCAATTCGAGGCCCAGGATTTCGACCATATTGCATTGCTTTCAGTCCTATCGAAAGTTATGGAAAAAAACGATTAACATAGAACTCATAAAATATTTGGAGAAATTTGAGATAATTTATGACAGACAATATGAATTTCGACAACTTCGGTCTACTGGAAATTTACTGGCTTATGCCACTCAGCTCTGGACAAACACTATTGAGAAGTTTGGTGAATCCCGTGCAATGGCCTTGGATATATCTAAAACCTCTGACCGCGTTTGGCACCAGGCATTGTTAAGCAAATTATCTGTCTACGGTCTCCCAACCAAATTGCGCGAATCGCTCATGATTTTCATGCAAGATCGCTCCTTATATGTGGCAGTTGACGGTATTGCTTTTAATGCGTTTAAAACCAATGACGGGATCCCCCAGGGTTTCATTCTGTCCCCCAGCCTATTTATTTTACACATTAACAAACGCTTGAAAACTTTCGGTGAATGATACAAATAGACTTAGGCAGAAAAAGGTTAAAGAGATCATAAAGAAATCGTCGAGTGGGGAACCAAAAAATCTTGTTCAGTTTAACGCCCAGAAAACACAAAGCGCCACGTTTTCCAAGAAAGTGAATTCACCAAATTATTCCATTACAATGTCTGAAAAAACCCTTGAATCAAATCCCTTTATCTCGATTTTAAGAGTCACGGTGTCTAATAATATGTCTTGGCATGACCATGTTTCTAACATTGCAAAGTCAGCAAACCAGAGGCTTGGTTTTCTGTGGAAAGCTAGAAACATTTTCACTTCTGATCGACGACGTACAAGAATCAAATCCGACCTCTACTGGAGTATTGCTCAAATATTTGGGGTTCAGCATTCTCTTCGTCTTCTAGATTCCATTCAGAAAAGAGCCATTCGGTTGATAAACAGATCAACCGTCATAGATTTCCTTCACCCATTAGAACATAGAAAAAGAGTTGCAGTCCAGACATTACTCTACAGTTATTTTTATGGAAGATGCTTCAGAGAAATAAAAACTCTTGTACCACCACTGGCCACATTCGGCAGAAGAACTCGGCATGATAAGTCTTACCCCTTTAATCTTAAGATTGACACTACAAGGACCAATCTTCATTAAAAATCCTTTTATTACAGCGAAGTCGTGAAATAAAAAATATTATTTTAAAACCGAAAAATATTTGTTCCAGATTTCCATTGTTTATGAATAATGGAATATTTTTATTAACCTTTTATTATAAATTTTAATTATCTATTACAGTTTTAGATGTTCTCGAATTCGTTCTTACGCTTTCAAAGAAAGTTATTAGTATCTGCGTTATTATATTATTTTGTAAACGATAGCAATAAATATAAGATGAATTTTACATACGCCCTTTTCCTGTAGGCGTAGGAGACCACTTCTTTCCACTTGCCACGTTTAACTTTACTTACTAACCTTTTAAAATGAGTTCATTTTTATTTGCAAATGATAAAATATACACAAGTAAAAAATCCTATCAAACTGTACGGTTAAGTCGAATTCGTCAGCAAAGTTGTGAAATAAAAAATATCATTTTAAAACCGAAAAATTTTTTTTCCAGATTTCCATGGTTTATAAATAATGCAATATTTTTATTAACCTTTTATTATAACTATTAATTACATATTACAGTTTTAGATGCTCTTGATTTCGTTCTTACGCTTTCTAATTCATTTTTCAATGCTCGCCGTCTTACACTTCTTCGTTTTTTACCTCTTCGTCTTTTGCGTCTCTTCCCTTTATCCATTGGCTCTAAGGTTATATTATCATTCAGTTCAAAACCGTCTATTATTGATATGTCCCCTCTCCTCCTACTTCTACTTCGACGTTTTCTGCTTTTGCTTTTTTTTTTTCTTCTTCTGCGGACCTCCGTTATCGGCAAACCAAATCCTAATTTAAACTTACCCCCGTTCTCTTTGATCAAACCAGTTTTCAGGCCAATTTTCAAGGCTTTCTTAACACACAGTGAGGTTTTTTTCAATGGTGTCTTGCACTGGTCAATCATTCGATCTAAAATTCTGTCGAGGGGAGAACCTTTAGAGTCATTTAGACTCGCTATGATGTCCATAACATCTTTTAAAAATGACGAGTTTTCTTGGACCATTTCTAAGAAAGCAAACGCAGATCTAAACCAGTAAACTTTTAAAAAATTACTAAAATTTTGAATTAAACGACTTAATAAAATTGTCAGTTTGACATAAATAATTTACTTAAATTTGTTGCAAATTTGTCAGTTTGTTATATAAGGTTGCCAAGTTAACTGTCAAGAAAAGTCGCATTTTATATTGCTCCAGTAGAAAAATCAAATTTTCAAGAGAAAATTGTTAAAACAAATTATTACTTTGGGTAATAGTTGTTAGTTGCTGCGTTATTAAATTATTTTTTGTTTAATTGTGATAAATTCGTTAGGGATTTTTTTTTTGTCATTATCTTTTTCGGTACGTGATGATTCCCATTATTATGTTACAGTGCGTTTAAGCTTGCAAAAAGTAAGCTAACAGATTTTTATGTAGTTAAAGTTTCTTTAACAAAGAACATGTTTTACAAAAACCACGCAAAAAATTAATAGCCAGAGGCTAGGTTTTCTGTGGAAAGCCTAAAAGTTTTTTACTCCTGATCAACTGTTGACGACGTACAAGTCTCAAATCCGACCTCTACTGAAGTATTGCTCGCACATTTAGGGTTCATGACCAAGGCATTCTCTTCGTCTTTTAGAATTTCATTCAGAAAAGGGCCATTCGGTTAAAAAATAACTTAACTCTCACAAATACCCTTTAGCCACTAGACCATAGAAGAAGAGTTGCAGACCAGACATTACTTTAGAGATATTTCCATGAAGGATGCTCCAGACAAATAAAAACTCTTCAACCAACACTGGCTACATTTGGCTGAAGAACTCGGTACGCTGATCAGTCATATCCATTTAATCTTAAGATTGACACTACAAGGACCAATCTCCATCAAGAATCCTTCTTTTACAGGGCTGCTACGAAATGATACAAGCTTCCGAAATCAGTTTTTTAGAGAACTATGACCTACAACTTTTCAAAAAGCGGGTCCACAATTATCTCCTTTCTATAATCCCTCCTCCTTCTAATAGTCGCAGTGAGGGCCGTCTGAGGCCCACATGATAGGTCTACCCTTTTTGCGACTATAAAATAATGTTACGATTAGAGTTGGGAAGTGAAAGATAGCAAATAATACATTATTTGCGTCCGCTTTAATACTATTAAAAGAAATAGACTTTGCGGAAAACCTATTTTGCGTACTGTACACGCCTATGGTATAAGAGTAAATTTAAGCATACAAACCTTTTATTATTTCATTGTAGATATACCTTTTCTTTGAATGAAAACGTCCCATACATCACATGTACGTCCATTAAAGGTTCAATGGACGTACAAAAAGGATATTATGGACGTCCATTGAACGTCCAATTATATACAATAATATGTTCAGAAAATGTCCGAACCTCACTGGATTTAACATCCTATGGACGTACATACAGGATGTACAATGGACGTACATTAAAGACGCTATTGGATATACATAAAAGACGTCAAATGGACATTCAAATGGTCCGATGAATGTACATAGAAGACATTCAAATAACCAGATAATGTACACAAATGTTTAAATTACTACATCCAATGGATATTCAATTTAACACACCTAATGAATATTTATTCAACATGACTAGTGGATAATGGATGGAAATAGAAAAAGTTCTGGTACAATTTTTAGTGAATTTTTTTGGAATCAATTAAATTGTAATTAGTTACATAAGCAGGTTTTCAAACTGATTTCAACCAGCTGAAAAAATGCCAGTTTTATTTTTAAAGGCCCACATAGGATTTACTGATACCCACTTATAACTAATTAAGGACATGTAATGGTGGTATTTAAAATTAAACTTATTATATATAAGATAAAATAATTTTTAAAAAAAATATACTAAATAAATAAAAAATATATAGATGATTAACATTCTGAGAAAAATAAAAACTTATAAAAAACATGAAACAAACAACAACAAACAAATACCACTCATTGGACATTAGAAAAAAAAACCAAACTTGAGAAATTGCTTCTTTGACCTTTTTGTGATTTCCTTTTTTGCTTGTAGAACAGCTTCTGTAAATTCCGTTTAATTAAATTGTGCTGCATGCATACTGTCATAACATATTACCATACTATAATTATCTACAAACATTTCTCTATTGGTGTTTGCGTGTTGGTAAAGTAACCTTTTAATACCATATATTCTATTGTAGATAAACCTTTCCTTTGCATGAAAACGTACGAATTGGCTTAGTTTCTATTTAAATCGTAAACTCAATTCATATCTGTATGTTAGTTATTGTCGATTTTGTTCGAATTTATGCCAAAACGTGTACATTTTAACGTAGCTATTTTATAATTATTAATTTTTGTTGTTGTTTTTGTAAAAAATGTTAAAGACACCTTTTTTTTACTGAAAATAGTCGCAAAAAGGGTAGACCTATCGTGTGGGCCGCGGACGGCCCTCACTGCGACTATTAGAAGGGGGAGTAATTATAGAAAGGAGATGATTGTGGACACGCTTTTTAAAAAGTTGCAGGTCATAGTTCTCTGGAGAACTAATTCTAGAAGCTTGTTCCATTCCGTAGCAGCCCTGTAAAGGAAGGATCCTTAATAGAGATTGGTCCTTGAAGTGTCAATCTTGAGAGTATATGGGTAAGACTGATCAGCGTACCGAGTTTTTCGGCCAAATGTGGCCAGTGGTGGTATGAGAGTTTTTATTTCTCTGAAGCATCTGCCATAGAAATATCTGTAAAGTAATGTCTGGTCTGCAATTTTTCTTCGTTGTTTTTGTAAAACATGTTCTTTGTTAAAGACACTTTAACTACATAAAAATCTGTTAGCTTACTTTTTGCAAGCTTAAACGCACTGTAACATAATAATGGGAATCTTCACGTACGGAAAAAGATAATGACAAAAAAAAAATCCCTAACGAATTTATCACAATTAAACAAAAAATAATTTAATAACGCAGCAACTAACAACTATTACCCAAAGTAATAATTTGTTTTAACAATTTTCTCTTGAAAATTTGATTTTTCTACTGGAACAATATAAAATGCGACTTTTCTTGACAGTTAACTTGGCAACCTTATATAACAAACTGACAAATTTGCAACAAATTTAAGTAAATTATTTATGTCAAACTGACAATTTTATTAAGTCGTTTAATTCAAAATTTTAGTAATTTTTTAAAAGTTTACTGGTTTAGATCTGCGTTTGCTTTCTTAGAAATGGTCCAAGAAAACTCGTCATTTTTAAAAGATGTTATGGACATCATAGCGAGTCTAAATGACTCTAAAGGTTCTCCCCTCGACAGAATTTTAGATCGAATGATTGACCAGTGCAAGACACCATTAAAAAAAACCTCACTGTGTGTTAAGAAAGCCTTGAAAATTGGCCTGAAAACTGGTTTGATCAAAGAGAACGGGGGTAAGTTTAAATTAGGATTTGGTTTGCCGATAACGGAGGTCCGCAGAAGAAGAAAAAAAAAAAGCAAAAGCAGAAAACGTCGAAGTAGAAGTAGGAGGAGAGGGGACATATCAATAATAGACGGTTTTGAACTGAATGATAATATAACCTTAGAGCCAATGGATAAAGGGAAGAGACGCAAAAGACGAAGAGGTAAAAAACGAAGAAGTGTAAGACGGCGAGCATTGAAAAATGAATTAGAAAGCGTAAGAACGAAATCAAGAGCATCTAAAACTGTAATATGTAATTAATAGTTATAATAAAAGGTTAATAAAAATATTGCATTATTTATAAACCATGGAAATCTGGAAAAAAAATTTTTCGGTTTTAAAATAATATTTTTTATTTCACAACTTTGCTGACGAATTCGACTAAACCGTACAGTTTAATAGGATTTTTAACTTGTGTGTATTTTATCATTTGCAAATAAAAATGAACTCATTTTAAAAGGTTAGTAAGTAAAGTTAAACGTGGCAAGTGGAAAGAAGTGGTCTCCTACGCCTACAGGAAAAGGTCATCTTATATTTATTGCTATCGTTTACAAAATAATATAATAACGCAGATACTAACAACTTTCTTTAAAATCGTAAGAACGAATTCGAGAACATCTAAAACTGTAATAGATAATTAAAATTTATAATAAAAGGTTAATAAAAATATTCCATTATTCATAAACCATGGAAATCTGGAACAAATATTTTTCGGTTTTAAAATAATATTTTTTATTTCACGACTTCGCTGTAATAAAAGGATTTTTAATGGAGATTGGTCCTTGTAGTGTCAATCTTAAGAGTAAAGGGGTAAGACTTATCATGCCGAGTTCTTCTGCCGAATGTGGCCAGTGGTGGTACAAGAGTTTTTATTTCTCTGAAGCATCTTCCATAAAAATAACTGTAGAGTAATGTCTGGACTGCAACTCTTTTTCTATGTTCTAATGGGTAAAGGAAATCTATGAGGGTTGATCTGTTTATCAACCGAATGGCTCTTTTCTGAATGGACTCTAGAAGACCAAGAGAATGCTGAACCCCAAATATTTGAGCAATACTCCAGTAGAGGTCGGATTTGATTCTTGTACGTCGTCGATCAGAAGTGAAAATGTTTCTAGCTTTCCACAGAAAACCTAGCCTCTGGTTTGCTGACTTTGCAATGTTAGAAACATGGTCATGCCAAGACATATTATTAGACACCGTGACTCTTAAAATCGAGATAAAGGGATTTGATTCAAGGGTTTTTTCAGACATTGTAATGGAATAATTTGGTGAATTCACTTTCTTGGAAAACGTGGCGCTTTGTGTTTTCTGGGCGTTAAACTGAACAAGATTTTTTGGTTCCCCTCTCGACGATTTCTTTATGATCTCTTTAACCTGTTCCTGCCTAAGTCTATTTGTATCATTCACCGAAAGTTTTCAAGCGTTTGTTAATGTGTAAAATAAATAGGCTGGGGGACAGAATGAAACCCTGGGGGATCCCGTCATTGGTTTTAAACGCATTAAAAGCAATACCGTCAACTGCCACATATAAGGAGCGATCTTGCATGAAAATCATGAGCGATTCGCGCAATTTGGTTGGGAGACCGTAGACAGATAATTTTCTTAACAATGCCTGGTGCCAAACGCGGTCAGAGGTTTAAGATATATCCAAGGCCATTGCACGGGATTCACCAAACTTCTCAATAGTGTTTGTCCAGAGCTGAGTGGCACAAGCCAGCAAATTTCCAGTAGACCGAAGTTGTCGAAATTCATATTGTCTGTCATAAATTATCTCAAATTTCTCCAAATATTTTATGAGTTCTATGTTAATCGTTTTTTTCCATAACTTTCGATAGGACTGAAAGCAATGCAATATGGTCGAAATCCTGGGCCTCGAATTGATTAAGGGTCATGCACAAAAGATCTGATAGGTCGAGGTGCTTAACAGGTTGCATAGCCTTTACCATCCCCCCCTAAAATCTACAATCTACAATCTAGGTATAGTTTTTTGGATGTAACAAAAATAAAATTTAATTTAACTGGTACAGAAAAATATCGAGCATTAAATACCATACAGGGAATGTATGAAAATAGTGTATTAATATGAAAGTTGACGCAAAAATGGAACCATTTACAGCAGTTTTCAGAAGACTTACGAAGTTGTTGTGGTTTTACAAAAGAACATTTTTGATATCGCAAAACTTCTTCCTGCAGTGAAGCAATTTTTATATGCTGACTGTTTCGGTATGGTATCTATAATTAGTAATAATGCCAATGTTAATAATACTGGTAGATTTGTATTAGGACCATTTTACAAGTTAAATAATTTATAATTGTTATTTTTTTTTTAAATTTTATTTGTATTTTGTAACAGTATTGATTTAATTTGTATTTTGAATGTTATATAAAATCAAAATAATACTTATTTTATGTTCTGCATAGCTTTATCAGCAGCGAGAAAGTGTCAAAAAAGGCACGTCTGCATTTGCATAGAGGTTTGTGGGTTCCCACACTTATGTATGGTAGTAAATGTTGAGATTGGCAGAAGAAGCATGAAAATAGGATTAATGCTGCGAAGATGAGTAGTCTGAGAATTGTATAGCCGTAGTGACTCGGTTGGATAAAGTAAAGAATACTGAGATAAGAGAAGGCTGTGGTGTAAAAGAAGGTGTGGTTACAAAGATAGATAAAGGAATGCTTAGATGGTTTGGACACGTAGAAAGGATGGATGAAGGAAGATTAAGGAAACAAATTTATAAGGCGAGTGTGAATGGACAAGTCGGCAGAGGTCAACCTCGGCGAACATCGATCTCGATCAGATCAACATTGTTTTGAAGAAAGGCCAGGTCAAGACTACCAACAACCGACGAGCATGTATAAGAGCACTGATGAAAGTAGAGTAAGTAGTGAATGTATGTGAAAACCGTAGCAAGTGGAAGGAAGTGGTCTCTGCCTACCCCTACGGGAAAAAGGCGTGACTATATGTATGTATGTTCTGATATTTTTTTATTTTAATAAATGATTTAAAATAAAAAAAATTAGTTGATTGTGTTTAATTTATTTCGGGCGACCACTCTCTCTAGGTAGTAAAACATGAAAGTTTGCAACGTTTTTTTTTTTGGCAATTTTAAAATTTTGTTGATAGTTTTTGTTATATAGCACAATAAGAAGCATTTTATTATACTATATTTAAAAAATTAAAATAAGTTCTTGTTAATATACATACCCACGCAAAATAATTGTGCTTGATATGACTTTAAAAATAAGAACTTGCAATAAATTAAACGATTCGTCCCTGACCGAGTCAATAGAAACAGTGTGTAAAGTAAGCTCTGACACTTTCCCCATTTTATGGTAAAAAATCAAAGCGATCGTGATAATTGTTAGTGATAAACGTAAGTGTATAAAATCTAGTTATCATTTAGCCTATAAATACAATTAATTACCAAAAGAACAAGTTTTTGTTATAGACAGAAATAATTTTTTCATCGCTTATCCAAATCATATTCTTCAGTTATCTCAAAAATACAGTTTCCTTTCAAAGAACAAGCTATCGTTTTCAGTGCCTTGGACAATACGCTTCTTTAAAATTAGGTCTTATTACCGCTTGGTACCCTAGTCCAACCCAAAAATATCATCTTCTCGTCCCGGCTATCGAACAATCGAATATGTATGTACCTTGCGAGCAAACAGATAATATAGAGGAATTTATAAACAACTATGGATATATAATTATTAACGGAGAATTTATTACAGCCAGAAAATTGATAACGCCTTCTAACAGACTTGTCCTGTCAAATGTATGCCCCACAACACCACATCAACTATTGATAGATGAACTTTATAAACTTGGATTAAATCCCGTCTCCCCGTTAAATATTTTAAGAATTAGTGATACACTCCCGGAATATAGCCATATCCTTAGCTTTAGGAAACCAATATACGTTAGTCCACATAATGTAACTCTACCCGAGCATTTCACATTAGATTTTGAAAACACCTCTTACCGTATATTTTTATTTCAAGATAATAACATGGTCTGTTATTAATATAAAAAGGTAGGGCATATTGCGTCCCACTGTTCAGAACTTCTAACCGACAACCAAACTAACTCAACCGAATCAACAGAGATATCTACTCACCTCACAAACTCGATTTCACCGATAGCAGGTACATCATCCGAAACACCAGCTATTGTATTCAGAAACACAACTGACATGAACACCATTACTGAAATAAGTAGTGTAGGCAGCGGAAAACGTGGCATAAACGAAGTGTACACATCTGAAGCAAACTCTCAGACAACAGAAAAGTAAAGTTTTGCTGTACCTTAAAAAAAGCCCAAACCCAAAACCTTTAAACACCAACCGAGACAACATCCGACAATGATAATTCTTGTCTACTCAAACCAGCAAAAATATTTATTGAAAATAACTCTCCCCCATTTATCTTAAACTATGAGCAGCTAAACTTACTACTAAAAAGTCTTAGTGGTATCGTAGACCCCATCCCCGTCATCAAAGAGTACCCCACAGATCTAACAGCTCTTACAAATGTATTTTCTCAAATCCATCCTTATACTGACAGATCATACAAGCGAAAACTTACCACATTAAAAAAAAAATATTTAACCATATTTAACTTGGCAACCTTATACAATAAACTGACAAATTGGCAACAAGTTTAAGTAAATTATTTATGTCAAACTGACAATTTTATTAAGTCGTTTAATTCAAAATTTTAGTAATTTTTTAAAAGTTTACTGGTTTAGATCTGCGTTTGCTTTCTTAGAAATGGTTCAAGAAGACTCGTCATTTTTAAAAGATGTTATGGACATCATAGCGAGTCTAAATGACTCTAAAGGTTCTCCACTCGACAGGATTTTAGATCGAATGATTGACCAGTGCAGGACACCATTGAAAAAAACCTCACTGTGTGTTAAGAAAGCCTTGAAAATTGGCCTGAAAACTGGTTTGATAAAAGAGAACGGGGGTAAGTTTAAATTAGGATTTGGTTTGCCGATAACGGAGGTCCGCAGAAGAAGGAAAAAAAAAAGCAAAAGCAGAAAACGTCGAAGTCGAAGTAGGAGGAGAAGGGAAATATCAATAATAGACGGTTTTGAACTGGATGATAATACAGCCTTAGAGCCAATGGATAAAGGGAAGAGACGCAAAAGACGAAGAGGTAAAAAACGAAGAAGTGTAAGACGGCGAGGATTGAAAAATGAATTAGAAAGCGTAAGAACGAAATCAAGAGCATCAAAACTGTAATATGTAATTAATAGTTATAATAAAAGGTTAATAAAAATATTGCATTATTCATAAACCATGGAAATCTGGAAAAAATATTTTTCGGTTTTAAAATAATATTTTTTATTTCACAACTTTGCTGACGAATTCGACTAAACCGTACAGTTTAATAGGATTTTTTACTTGTGTGTATTTTATCATTTGCAAATAAAAATGAACTCATTTTAAAAGGTTAGTAAAAGTAAGTAAGTAAAGTTAAAAGTAGCAAGTGGAAAGAAGTGTTCTCTTACACCTACAGGAAAAGGGCGTATGTAGAATTCATCTTATTTTTATTGCTATCGTTTAGGTCAATCTTGAAAATAAATGGGTGAGCTGATCAGCGTGCTGAGTTCTTCGGCCGAAAGTGGCCAGTGGTCGTACAATGGTTTTTATTTCTCTGGAGCATCTTCCATGGAAATATCCGTAGAGTAATGTCTGGTTTGCAATTCTTTTTCCATGTCCTAGTGGGTTAAGTTCACCAGGAGTAAAAAGCTTTTCTAGCTTTTTACAGAAAACCTAGCCTCTGGCTTGCTGACTTTGCGATGTTAGCAACATTTAATCCTGTTTATGCTAAAATTAATTATTTAAATTAAATTTTAGTTTATTTTTCTGTTTGATTCTTATAAGCTATCCGACTAATTTTTGTTACAGTATACCGAGTATTACCGACACATAGTACCACGAGCGAGGCGTTTGTTTTGAGTACATAGGAAAGACGATGCGGTAGCGGCGGAGGCACTCACCCCTCGCGGCCGCTGCAGTTGTTAAAACCATCATTGCTCTTTTGACAAAATCATGTGTAGTTTCCCCCAAGGTGAACTAAATTGTTTTTTGTGATGAATTCTGCGACATTGTGGTTCAAGTCGTTGAAGTTATTGGATTTTTCCAATATCTTCAGAAAGCTCTCATATATTTAAAATATGTCTTAGGTAAAGTAAAGTAAAATTAAGATTTTCTGCAATTTTCATTGATTATGATATACTAGAATGTTACTTTACTGTAGTCTGATCTCATTTTATTGATTATAAATAATAATTAATGCATATGTATAAATAAAGTACATACCAAACATCCCATTTCTGAAAACCTCCATTTTATGTGAAGGCCAATGTGTGTTTGAAGCTTCAAAGTTTTTTATGGCAGCCACCAATTTATCTCTGGGGTATCGAGGCCAATAGCCATGCATGTTCTAGAAGCCATGTTGTTGGTACAGCCTCCACTGTGTCCTCCTCGATAAATTTAACAACAGTCCATGTTCTTTTCTTTGGTAATAGTGAAGTACATTTCTACAGAATCATTATGTTCATCCTCATTGGATATATCTTTACCACTTTGAGAGGCAGCTCTTTTATAATACTTGTTAAAAATTGCATTTCTTGTGTTTTTTTGGTAGTTTCGTTTTATGTTCACTAAAAATAACTTTCTACAAAGAATACTCTTATCACAACCTGTTGCATTTTCTAGCAGCACTAAGTGACATCCACATTTTAGTATAATACATACATTTACAAAAACTCACTACATACAAACACTACTCACCTCGTTTCTATCACTTGCTTAACAAGTCAACTCAACACACCACACTGCCTCACACATAGTTCAGTATATAGTGTAATAAGTTTTTTAAAAGTACTGATAAATTCACAAAAAGAGTTCAGAAGATGCAAAACAAAGCCATGCCCACGAACCAAGCTGATCATATACTAACCTAACCTCATCTTGCGATTCTTGGGTGGGGGACGTACTCCACGTCATTAAAGTATATTTGCGCGTGGAAAATTCAAATGCTGATTGACGAGATTTTTCATATTTTGTTTTTGTAGAATAAAAATTGATCACACGATAACAACTTTACAATCTAAAAATCCAGCAATTATTTTAAAACTACTAAAATAAAAATTATCAATTAACGATAATATTTAAATATGGTTATACTTATAAAATGATAAATTTCATTTTCCCACGGACTTTACGGCAGCAGTTGTTCTGTGTAATCAGTTTATATATGCTACAAAAACAAAATCTGGACAAATTCCGTCATTTTTGCACTGCAAGGTATCATCCAATATTTAAATTTCCCGCGCGCAAATACACTTCAATAAAGTGACTACTGCATGTGTATTCCATATATTTTATATTTATCAACATATGGTATTCCATGGCGTAGCCGCGTGCCAGCAATTCATCCAATGGATGATCACAGACGTACAATGTGTGTATGTACAGTTGGATCCACATCTGTACATTCTATGGACATACAGAAATGTACAAGTATGGATAATAAACGTTGATCCAATATTTCACATCCAGTGGACATACACAAACGTACAATTTACAGTCCTGTACACCATATGGATGTTCAAAAATGTACAATTATGGATGTTCCAAGTTGTTTAAACATTGTACATCTAGTGAAAATACATAAAAGTACAATTCCTGAAAGTAGAAATTTAGATCCACTACCGCACATCCATTGGACGTCCATCTAAGGTCCATGGACGTTTGGACTTCATTTGGACCTTAAATGAACGTCCATTGGACATCGTTTGCTGTATGGGGTACGAATTGTCTTAGTTTTTATTTAAATCGCTGAAGGTAAACTCAATTCGTGTCTGTAAGTTAGTAATTGTGAATTTTGTTCGAATTTATGCAAAAACGTATAGATTTTAACGAAGATATTTTAAAATTATTAATTTTTTTCGTTGTTTTTCTAAAACATGTTCTTCGTTGAAGACATCTGAACTACATAAAAATCTGTTAGCTCACTTTTTGCAAGCTTAAACGCACTGTAACATAATAATGGGAATCATCATGTAAGGAAAAAGATAATGACAAAGAAAGTTGTTAGTTGCTGCGTTATTATATTATTTTGTGAACGATAGCAATAAAAATAAGACGAATTCTACATACGCCCTTTTCCTGTAGGCGTATAAGACCACTTCTTTCCATTTGCTACGTTTAACTTTACTTACTTACTTTTACTAACTTTTATTTGCAAATGATAAAATACACACAAGTAAAAAATCATATCAAACTGTACGGTTTAGTCGAATTCGTCAGCAAAGTTGTGAAATAAAAAATATTATTTTAAAACCGAAAAATATTTTTTCCAGATTTCCATGGTTAACGAATAATGCAATATTTTTATTAACATTTTATTATAACTATTAATTACATATTACAGTTTTAGATTATCTTGATTTCGTTCTTACGCTTTCTAATTCATTTTTCAATGCTCGCCGTCTTAAACTTCTTCGTTTTTTACCTCTTCGTCTTTTGCGTCTCTTCCCTTTATCCATTGGCTCTAAGGCTGTATTATCATCCAGTTCAAAACCGTCTATTATTGATATGTCCCTTCTCCTCCTACTTCGACTTCGACGTTTTCTGCTTTTGCTTTTTTTTTTCCTTCTTCTGCGCACCTCCGTTATCGGCAAACCAAATCCTAATTTAAACTTACCCCCGTTCTCTTTTATCAAACCAGTTTTCAGGCCAATTTTCAAGGCTTTCTTAACACACAGTGAGGTTTTTTTCAATGGTGTCCTGCACTGGTCAATCATTCGATCTAAAATCCTGTCGAGTGGAGAACCTTTAGAGTCATTTAGACTCGCTATGATGTCCATAACATCTTTTAAAAATGACGAGTCTTCTTGAACCATTTCTAAGAAAGCAAACGCAGATCTAAACCAGTAAACTTTTAAAAAATTACTAAAATTTTGAATTAAACGACTTAATAAAATTGTCAGTTTGACATAAATAATTTACTTAAACTTGTTGCCAATTTGTCAGTTTATTGTATAAGGTTGCCAAGTTAAATATGGTTAAATATTTTTTTTTTAATGTGGTAAGTTTTCGCTTGTATGATCTGTCAGTATAAGGATGGATTTGAGAAAATACATTTGTAAGAGCTGTTAGATCTGTGGGGTACTCTTTGATGACGGGGATGGGATCTACGATACCACTAAGACTTTTTAGTAGTAAGTTTAGCTGCTCATAGTTTAAGATAAATGGGGGAGAGTTATTTTCAATGAATATTTTTGCTGGTTTGAGTAGACAAGAATTATCATTGTCGGATGTTGTCTCGGTTGGTGTTTAAAGGTTTTGGGTTTGGGCTTTTTTTAAGGTACAGCAAAACTTTACTTTTCTGTTGTCTGAGAGTTTGCTTCAGATGTGTACACTTCGTTTATGCCACGTTTTCCGCTGCCTACACTACTTATTTCAGTAATGGTGTTCATGTCAGTTGTGTTTCTGAATACAATAGCTGGTGTTTCGGATGATGTACCTGCTATCGGTGAAATCGAGTTTGTGAGGTGATTCGGTTGAGTTAGTTTGGTTGTCGGTTAGAAGTTCTGAACAGTGGGACGCAATATGCCCTACCTTTTTATATTTATAACAGACCATGTTATTATCTTGAAATAAAAATATACGGTAAGAGGTGTTTTCAAAATCTAATGTGAAATGCTCGGGTAGAGTTACATTATGTGGACTAACGTATATTGGTTTCCTAAAGCTAAGGATATGGCTATATTCCGGGAGTGTACACTAATTCTTAAAATATTTAACGGGGAGACGGGATTTAATCCAAGTTTATAAAGTTCATCTATCAATAGTTGATGTGGTGTTGTGGGGCATACATTTGACAGGACAAGTCTGTTAGAAGGCGTTATCAATTTTTTGGCTGTAATAAATTCTCCGTTAATAATTATATATCCATAGTTGTTTATAAATTCCTCTATATTATCTGTTTGCTCGCAAGGTACATACATATTCGATTGTTCGATAGCCGGGACGAGAAGATGATATTTTTGGGTTGGACTAGGGTACCAAGCGGTAATAAGACCTAATTTTAAAGAAGCGTATTGTCCAAGGCACTGAAAACGATAGCTTGTTCTTTGAAAGGAAACTGTATTTTTGAGATAACTGAAGAATATGATTTGGATAAGCGATGAAAAAATTATTTCTGTCTATAACAAAAACTTGTTCTTTTGGTAATTAATTGTATTTATAGGCTAAATGATAACTAGATTTTATACACTTACGTTTATCACTAACAATTATCACGATCGCTTTGATTTTTTACCATAAAATGGGGAAAGTGTCAGAGCTTACTTTACACACTGTTTCTATTGACTCGGTCAGGGACGAATCGTTTAATTTATTGCAAGTTCTTATTTTTAAAGTCATATCAAGCACAATTATTTTGCGTGGGTATGTATATTAACAAGAACTTATTTTAATTTTTTAAATATAGTATAATAAAATGCTTCTTATTGTGCTATATAACAAAAACTATCAACAAAATTTTAAAATTGCCAAAAAAAAAAACGTTGCAAACTTTCATGTTTTACTACCTAGAGAGAGTGGTCGCCCGAAATAAATTAAACACAATCAACTAATTTTTTTTATTTTAAATCATTTATTAAAATAAAAAAATATCAGAACATACATACATATCACGCCTTTTTCCCGTAGGGGTAGGCAGAGACCACTTCCTTCCACTTGCTACGGTTTTCACATACATTCACTACTTACTCTACTTTCATCAGTGCTCTTATACATGCTCGTCGGTTGTTGGTAGTCTTGACCTGGCCTTTCTTCAAAACAATGTTGATCTGATCGAGATCGATGTTCGCCGAGGTTGACCTCTGCCGACTTGTCCATTCACACTCGCCTTATAAATTTGTTTCCTTAATCTTCCTTCATCCATCCTTTCTACGTGTCCAAACCATCTAAGCATTCCTTTATCTATCTTTGTAACCACACCTTCTTTTACACCACAGCCTTCTCTTATCTCAGTATTCTTTACTTTATCCAACCGAGTCACTACGGCTATACAATTCTCAGACTACTCATCTTCGCAGCATTAATCCTATTTTCATGCTTCTTCTGCCAATCTCAACATTTACTACCATACATAAGTGTGGGAACCCACAAACCTCTATGCAAATGCAGACGTGCCTTTTTTGACACTTTCTCGCTGCTGATAAAGCTATGCAGAACATAAAATAAGTATTATTTTGATTTTATATAACATTCAAAATACAAATTAAATCAATACTGTTACAAAATACAAATAAAATTTAAAAAAAAAATAACAATTATAAATTATTTAACTTGTAAAATGGTCCTAATACAAATCTACCAGTATTATTAACATTGGCATTATTACTAATTATAGATACCATACCGAAACAGTCAGCATATAAAAATTGCTTCACTGCAGGAAGAAGTTTTGCGATATCAAAAATGTTCTTTTGTAAAACCACAACAACTTCGTAAGTCTTCTGAAAACTGCTGTAAATGGTTCCATTTTTGCGTCAACTTTCATATTAATACACTATTTTCATACATTCCCTGTATGGTATTTAATGCTCGATATTTTTCTGTACCAGTTAAATTAAATTTTATTTTTGTTACATCCAAAAAACTATACCTAGATTGTAGATTGTAGATTTTAGGGGGGGATGGTAAAGGCTATGCAACCTGTTAAGCACCTCGACCTATCAGATCTTTTGTGCATGACCCTTAATCAATTCGAGGCCCAGGATTTCGACCATATTGCATTGCTTTCAGTCCTATCGAAAGTTATGGAAAAAAACGATTAACATAGAACTCATAAAATATTTGGAGAAATTTGAGATAATTTATGACAGACAATATGAATTTCGACAACTTCGGTCTACTGGAAATTTGCTGGCTTGTGCCACTCAGCTCTGGACAAACACTATTGAGAAGTTTGGTGAATCCCGTGCAATGGCCTTGGATATATCTTAAACCTCTGACCGCGTTTGGCACCAGGCATTGTTAAGAAAATTATCTGTCTACGGTCTCCCAACCAAATTGCGCGAATCGCTCATGATTTTCATGCAAGATCGCTCCTTATATGTGGCAGTTGACGGTATTGCTTTTAATGCGTTTAAAACCAATGACGGGATCCCCCAGGGTTTCATTTTGTCCCCCAGCCTATTTATTTTACACATTAACAAACGCTTGAAAACTTTCGGTGAATGATACAAATAGACTTAGGCAGGAACAGGTTAAAGAGATCATAAAGAAATCGTCGAGAGGGGAACCAAAAAATCTTGTTCAGTTTAACGCCCAGAAAACACAAAGCGCCACGTTTTCCAAGAAAGTGAATTCACCAAATTATTCCATTACAATGTCTGAAAAAATCCTTGAATCAAATCCCTTTATCTCGATTTTAAGAGTCACGGTGTCTAATAATATGTCTTGGCATGACCATGTTTCTAACATTGCAAAGTCAGCAAACCAGAGGCTAGGTTTTCTGTGGAAAGCTAGAAACATTTTCACTTCTGATCGACGACGTACAAGAATCAAATCCGACCTCTACTGGAGTATTGCTCAAATATTTGGGGTTCAGCATTCTCTTGGTCTTCTAGAGTCCATTCAGAAAAGAGCCATTCGGTTGATAAACAGATCAACCCTCATAGATTTCCTTTACCCATTAGAACATAGAAAAAGAGTTGCAGTCCAGACATTACTCTACAGTTATTTTTATGGAAGATGCTTCAGAGAAATAAAAACTCTTGTACCACCACTGGCCACATTCGGCAGAAGAACTCGGCATGATAAGTCTTACCCCTTTACTCTTAAGATTGACACTACAAGGACCAATCTCCATTAAAAATCCTTTTATTACAGCGAAGTCGTGAAATAAAAAATATTATTTTAAAACCGAAAAATATTTGTTCCAGATTTCCATGGTTTATGAATAATGGAATATTTTTATTAACCTTTTATTATAAATTTTAATTATCTATTACAGTTTTAGATGTTCTCGAATTCGTTCTTACGATTTTAAAGAAAGTTGTTAGTATCTGCGTTATTATATTATTTTGTAAACGATAGCAATAAATATAAGATGACCTTTTCCTGTAGGCGTAGGAGACCACTTCTTTCCACTTGCCACGTTTAACTTTACTTACTAACCTTTTAAAATGAGTTCATTTTTATTTGCAAATGATAAAATACACACAAGTTAAAAATCCTATTAAACTGTACGGTTTAGTCGAATTCGTCAGCAAAGTTGTGAAATAAAAAATATTATTTTAAAACCGAAAAATATTTTTTCCAGATTTCCATGGTTAACGAATAATGCAATATTTTTATTAACATTTTATTATAACTATTAATTACATATTACAGTTTTAGATTATCTTGATTTCGTTCTTACGCTTTCTAATTCATTTTTCAATGCTCGCCGTCTTAAACTTCTTCGTTTTTTACCTCTTCGTCTTTTGCGTCTCTTCCCTTTATCCATTGGCTCTAAGGCTGTATTATCATCCAGTTCAAAACCGTCTATTATTGATATGTCCCTTCTCCTCCTACTTCGACTTCGACGTTTTCTGCTTTTGCTTTTTTTTTTCCTTCTTCTGCGCACCTCCGTTATCGGCAAACCAAATCCTAATTTAAACTTACCCCCGTTCTCTTTTATTAAACCAGTTTTCAGGCCAATTTTCAAGGCTTTCTTAACACACAGTGAGGTTTTTTTTAATGGTGTCTTGCACTGGTCAATCATTCGATCTAAAATTCTGTCGAGGGGAGAACCTTTAGAGTCATTTAGACTCGCTATGATGTCCATAACATCTTTTAAAAATGACGAGTTTTCTTGGACCATTTCTAAGAAAGCAAACGCAGATCTAAACCAGTAAACTTTTAAAAAATTACTAAAATTTTGAATTAAACGACTTAATAAAATTGTCAGTTTGACATAAATAATTTACTTAAATTTGTTATAAATTTGTTAAATAAGGTTGCCAAGTTAACTGTCAAGAAAAATCGCATTTTATATTGCTCCAGTAGAGAAATCAAATTTTTAAGAGAAAATTGTTAAAACAAATTATTACTTTGGTTAAAAGTTGTTAGTGGCTGCGTTATTATATTATTTTTTGTTTAATTGTAATAAATTCGTTAAGGATTTGTTTTTTGTTTGTCATTATCTTTTTGCGTACGTGATGATTTCCATTATTATATTACAGTGCTTGCAAAAAGTAAGCTAACAGATTTTTATGTAGTTAAGGTTGTTGATAATTTCCCCAAAAGCAACTTTAGAATTGATTTCTGAAATATTTGAGGCCTCAACTCTAACCTCCTTTACTGGCTTGGATAGAGCCACAAATTAAACCCTCCTCCACCAATACGCATCTTTTGTATCCTGGTTTCGAACTCGAAACGAGATTCAAATTTAGGACTGGCCTCTATGTTCACATTCGCAGCAATATATCCTGTTGAAGATATGAGAATTTAGAACCAAAGGACAGCCTAGAGGTCATGTGGTTTAAGTTAACCTTACAAAAATCAACAAAACTTTTTTGCTTCCTGTATCTTTCTCCTATCAACCCTTTTTGTCAACCTCTTTCAACATCCTTCCGACACGCTGGAGCTGTTGCAAACTAACTACCCTAACATATATTTTTGGGTGATTTCAATGTTCACTGGCTGAGATCTAACCGCACCGACAACGCCGGTCTGGAAGCTGAGAATTTTGCGATAAGACATTACGTGACCCAGCTAGTGCAAGAATCTACCCGATAACCCCAATAACCAAGCCAACCTCAGAGGGCAGTGTCCAGTGAGTAGCCCAGTCACCACTTTAAATTCTTTCTTAACCAACTAAAAAAGCTGTTTAGCTTTGCTTTGCAAAAGTCTTACCAAATATGACTTCAGAGTTTTAGTGCTGCTTGGCTATCTGATAAAATATAGATTTCTGCCCTTCGGGTGTTTCTTTCGATGCACTTCTGGGCACATATCTCTATGGCATGTAATTCTGCTTGAATTATGGTTGGGGTGTTACCAAGTGGTTTTGAGAGCCTAAAATTCGGCCCTTTAACGCCCACTCCAACCCTTTCATCCATCTTGGATCCATCAGTGTACCACACTACAGTATCCCTTCCTAGTTAAGGTCCGTTCTCTGTGCAAACTTGGTGGTTGTTTATAACCATTTCAAACTGTATTTTAAAGTCTTCCCTAACTGGCATAATATCTGTCGGCTTAGACATGGATTTTAGGGAAATATTTTCCAAAATCTTCAAATATTCATTCCAATTTTTTGCTCTAAAATTTATTGTCTGGCTCAGTCTGAAGGCACCGATTGCTGCTTCTTTCATCACACATAAGTGCAATGTTGGTGTAAAAGAAGATGTGGTTACAAAGATAAATAAAGGAATGCTTAGATGGTTTGGACACCTAAAAAGAATGGATGAAGGTAGATTGACGAAAGAATACGAACAAGATTACGAGTAAGAACAACCGAAGAGCATGTATGAGAGCACTGATGAAAGTAGAGGAAGCAGGGGTTGTGTGTAAGAACCGTAGCAGAAGTGAAAGAAAGTGGTCTCTGCCTACCCCTACGGGTACAGCAGAAGTAGCTTGGCGGGCGAGAGATCACAAAATCTGCGCACAATGAAAACATTCGAATAACGATCCGATCGGCGACGACGAAATTTTTAGTAATCGTGAGTCTCAAGTACAATCGGAGGAAGAAGTTTACGAATGTGAAGTATATTTGTTATTTTAAGGGCTAGTCACCCGCCAAGCTAGTTTAGCTGCACTGTATCATTGTTTGAACATATTTCTTATTGTTTGCACGTTAAAATACATTGATTTTTAATTTTTTTTCTCACATAACACAGGGTTTTTGATGGATTTTACAGATCCTCTTGGTGACATAAATTGCTGTTCACAAACGTTTTGTTTGAAATATAGGAATATGTACATTGTAAGTGGAAATCATTTTAAATTTTATAAAAAAAATATTTTATCGTTATTTCTCATTATTTTTTTTCTTTAAATGTTTGCCTATAATCATAACTAATGAATTTTTTTTAAAATTTAAAGAATATCTACAGTTATTATTTTAAATTGCTGCCACTTATATCGTTGTAATTATTGTGTTTAAAATTGATTTTAGACTTCAAAGTAGACATTAATAATAAATCAATTTTCATTTTTTGTTCGCCATTGATTTAAAATTAAAGTTGTAATCATTTAAATTACATACAATTAGCATGAAAGATTAATATTAACTGAGGTAAAAATAATTAAATAACAGATTATAATTTTTTATAACTTTTTTTGCACTCTTCTGATTTATTATTAAATATGTGGACAGATTTATTTTTTTAAAATATTAACCATGCATCAAAATTTCTTGCATGTTTGCAGTGTCTGATATTTAAAAGCGGAATTGAGTTGAAGAGGGTAAGTTACATTACAGACATAAGAATAAAATAAAGAAAAAAAAATCAATAGTTTTTTATGAACTGGATTGTAACAAAGTTTTATTTATTTATTTAAAA
The DNA here is from genome assembly GCA_950111635.1 of Agelastica alni. Classification (NCBI taxonomy): domain Eukaryota; kingdom Metazoa; phylum Arthropoda; class Insecta; order Coleoptera; family Chrysomelidae; genus Agelastica; species Agelastica alni. The sequence goes on from OX467708.1 coordinate 88,565,927, forward strand.
ATAGGTTGTTTGACTCATACTAACAAAATCTGCAAATAGCATGTCATAAACCAAGCAAACGAGATATACTATTCGCAAATACGAATAACCAAGTTAACCTCAAAAAGGTACCATAAACTTTAAAGGCAGCCAGACATTTCAGCGAAAAAAAACACAGACATAAATTCATCACTCGAACGACAGATTTTACGACTTGTTTTATGCAATAAAGTAGACGGAAATCGCCCGCAGGCCGCTCATACTCATAATGTTGTGATATTATATATTCACGAAGGGTGGAAAAGATTGTACTCCCTCAGATTTTACATACGGCTCACCCTGTTCACCAGTGACGTCGCAGATATTTTCTTTTAAATCGCTGACCAATAAAAACAAAAAAAATTCATTTTTACATGGAAATTTTCATAAACTTAGTTATTTAATAAATAAGCTGTAAGAAATAATAAAAACGTTTTCCACTCAAAAACTATATTTATCGTAAAACGTATTTAAACTATCCCTCGATAACAAAAATGCGTTTATTTATTGTCGTCCCTTGATCAAGACTGCCGCCAGCCTCTTTCTTGTCCCTTTCTCCAGATGTGTTCGTGCTCTCGTCGACTACAGGGGCGACTCCAAATATATCTTACAAAGCAGTTTCAATGAGGTTTTTCTGTAATAATATCCACGAAGTGGCAGCACTGTAGCATAAGTTCTAATTCTATGTCAAAATACATGAGCGTCTTATGGTTGTTTTTTTTTAATTATCTTTTAAATCATTATCAAAAGAATATTCTTTAACAAAATGTCACAGAGTTGTGAGGTTCCTATGTGTGGAAATAGAACAAGAGGGCTTAAGTTCCCCTAGGAGATAAAACCCAATTAAAACAGTCGCTTCTAGCCATTCGCAGAACCAAATTTACTTCATCAAAGAATAGCCTCGTTTGTAAAAGCCACTATAGTGGTGAATAATCAAGACAGTCGACCAGCACAAAATATCTATATAAATATATTAAAAAAATTTAGGGGATGCAGCTATTTTTTATCAAAACTCTTTTTTAACTTTTTTGTAAAAGCTTTCGAAATAAATTTTTATTTCTTCATCAGTTACTAGTTTATAAGTTAAATTTAAATTAACATTCAGATAATAATAATTCAGATAATGTAAGAATCAGCAATTAAAATTGATGACAGCCGGACTTAATGTGGATTTTAAGGTCTTTACGTAAATATATAACGAGTGGAATAAAACCCTTAATTTTTTTTAATCCAAACATATCAGTTTTAGTACTTGATAACTTCTTATAACTAAGAGTATGGTCAAACTTTTGTATTTATTACGTTAATAACTGGGATTTAGTATCAATTAATATTTTAATATTAAGCGCACATCAATAGTGTAAGATCATTACTCATAAATAATTAAATACAATAGGTATTTCGGACCAGGGTGCACTGTGCGGCGGCTGTGGAGCAGCAGAATGGAGAAAGGTGCGATATTTAGTAAAGTGCAGACTTACATTCTACTCTCCAGAATTAAAACCTTAAATGAAGTACATTTTATTAATTTAGATCCAAGTCAAATCAAGGCAAAAGAGAGCTCTATTGTAGAGTACAACTGTTTTGAAGAAAGGCCAGGTCAAGAGTACCAACAACCGACGAGCATGCATGAGAGCACTGATGAAAGTAGAGAAAGCAGGGAATGTGTGTAAAAACCATAGAAAATGGAAGGAAGTGGTATCTGCCTACCCCTACGGGAAAAAGGCGTGACTATATGTATGTATGTTATTTCGATGTATTCGCCACAAATGTAGTAAAAAAAACAACGTCAATTTTACATTTTTTTGAAAATATTTTTAGACTCGCGAACACACGAAATACGTTTTTGTTTGGAAACCGCGAGCGCACACTATATAAATTACGTGACTGCTATGCCACTTTCTATCCCCCCCGCTCACTCCTTCTCTAACGTATTAAATGCCGTTACTGCTTAAACAGTCCGCCAAAACCAGAAATATTTATTTATTATTGTATAAAGTACAAAAGCAAATTTTATTTATTAACAATAAAGTTTTTAGTTACTTTTTAATGTAGTCAGCAAGAAAATATTCATTAAATGATAAACTCAAAATTTTTTTTTGTTAACTAGTATTGTAATAATGTACACGATATACAGCGATTACAGCGGGTCGAGATGGCTGGTCAGGAGGCAGGGTTAACTATTAACAGATCAAAGACAAAAATAATGATAATCGACCGGCCAAGAAACAATAGGCCAGAAACCAAGGAAATAAATGGTATAGCTGTGGTTAATCAATTCGTCTATCTGGGATCGCATATAACGAATTCAGGGGGATGCACATCGGAAATCAAAAGGCGGTCAGCAGTTGCAAAAGAAGCCATGGCAAGGCTTACTAAGATCTGGTAGAATCATGACCTAACCCTATCCACCAAGACCAGACTCATTAAAACTCTAGTATTCTCAGTCTTCTCATATGCATCAGAGTGCTGGGTACTCAAGGAAACGGATAAACGCGCTATCGATGCCTTTGAAATGTGCTGTTAGAGAAAGTACAAGGTACAAGGAACGAGAAGCCGAGGTTGATCACCAATCAGATATGTGAACCACATTGTCAGGGAGTACCACTCAACGAATGTTTCAAAGCCGCGGAAGACAGGCGGATATGGAAAGATCTCACAGATCACAGATCATGATGGCACGATACCCGAAACGGATGACCGAATAGAAAGACACGATATACCCACATATACACATATCACATTGTTTAGAAGGAATTAATTAATATTTTAAAAAGTTCAATGCATTGCAGAATACATTTTAAAGTTAGTTTGTTATATTTACAGTTATTTGACAGTTGGTACAATTTTTGAAAATTGGAGGAACATTATTAGAACTCTGAGAAACATTTTGGACAACATGCGAGGTAGTAGAGGATTATTTTGTTGAATATTTTGTAATGTGAAAATTTTATTTGCCACCTCAAACTTATTGTTAAGAGATTCTTCGATATATCCTTCAGCAACGTTTGATGATTTCTATCCGCCATGCCTCTTTAAACTAGTTATGTCGGCACCAGAGTCAACCAATCTTGTTGCAGAAGACGAAAGCAGTGACCAGTATATTCTGCCGGATTTTCCAAGTTAAAAAAAAAAAAAAAATTTGAGGCATTTTTCTAAATTTATGATATATAGAGGATAAAATGGCGGCTGATGGCTATATAATATTTAAACGGTGACTGTAGCCTCTTGAGTACTTAAACTATACTATTAATGACTTCTGTCTTTGTTAGGGCCAGTTTACCTTTACTACGTCGTTTCCTGGACGACTGTAAAGATTACTAAGTAGAGGCGCAAGCCGATTCTTGGCAATCCAGAGTCCAGGAATGTGGATTTTCCTACGAGATAAACGTACCATTTTTCCGCAAATCGTTTAAAATTCGACAGATATTAATTAATTTTAAAAAAATCGCGAATAATTTTATTCATAAATAAATGGTGTTTGAAATTCGTCATAAAATTGGTTGCGTTACTATGAAAACTTATTAATGTTGAATTATCAAACTTGACGCTTATAAATTTAATTGCTGGTGTTTTTGAAAACAAAACAATGTAAAATGATAACTGATGATGAATTTTTCATTTCTGGGACTCCTCCAGAGTTGGTTGAGGCAATGAATACTGCTTCATTAGAATTATTGCCAAAAAAATCAAGAGAAAGTACGAATATGCATATTAACGTTTTATGGACTATCGCATGAGTAAAAACACGAGTTTTTTCTCGGAAAATGTTGTAATGGCATACTTCCTTTGTTTTCTTTGTTTAAAGATATAATCTTCAACATCGCGGGCCAATTATTCAATGTTAAAGTCCATTAAACAGATTGTAGATGTATCTACATATTTAAAACTTTGTTCTTTATTGAAAGGGAAAGCTCAAGGTTATAGGGCAAATAAATCTAAGATTTTAACGAAGAAAGAAATCTAAAAATGTATGCAGGAAGCTCCAGACAAAGAAAATTTAATGATTAAGCTAATTTACAAGGTTTTTATTTTTATTTAGATTAGACATTTATTCATTTTTTAGGTGGCTTAATTATTTGGTATTTCTGGGGCCTGTAGAATGGATGAGTTAGTCCAAATGACTCTACACGATGTAGAAGACCTAGAATGTGAGCTTTTAATTGGCATACCTGATTCGAAGACCAACAAACCAAGATCATTTGCAGTTAATCAGATGTACTTAAATCTTTATGTTTCGTTAAGAAATATGAAGTGACCGATTTTTTTTTTAAATATCAAAGCGAAAAGGCTTGTAGAAAAGTGGTAGAAATACATAAATTTAGAAAAATGCCTAAAATAGTTGCATTTTTTTAACTTGGAAAATCCGGCAGAATATACTGGTCACTGCTTTCGTCTTCTGCAACAAGATTGGTTGACTCTGGTGCCGACATAACTAGTTTAAAGAGGCATGGCGGATAGAAATCATCAAACGTTGCTGAAGGATATATCGAAGAATCTCTTAACAATAAGGTTGAGGTGGCAAATAAAATTTTCACATTACAAAATATTCAACAAAATAATCCTCTACTACCTCGCATGTTATCCAAAATGTTTCTCAGAGTTCTAATAATGTTCCTCCAATTTTCAAAAATTGTACCAACTGTCAAATAACTGTAAATATAACAAACTTACTTTAAAATGTATTCTGCAATGCATTGAACTTTTTAAAATATTAATTAATTCCTTCTAAACAACGTGTTTTTAATCATTTATGTAGAACACTAACAACTGTACGAAAATACCATTTCCTCACAGTAAGGAAATGAATATTTCCTAACAGTTAGGAAATCTTGACTTTTTCTTTAATACATTTTGTCTGGAATGTCAAAATTTCCTAGCGATTTGCGGAATATATTATACTCTACTTCTGAACATTTAAATAATCGTGTTTTTTTAATTTTTTAAAAAAATTCCAATTGGATCGGATTCTAAAGGCATAAAACAAACTCCAACTTAAATTGCAGACTGTTATTATTGTTTTACAAAACGATTATTCCAATTAATTTTTTTCGTTTTGTTTAGATTAAAATATTTTACTGCCCAATTAAAGATAACACTTCCTTTTTAACTAATGGTAATTATGGCACCCCTTAAACCGCGTTTACGACGTCTCTGTAATTCGTGCACATGTTCGTCGAGAGATTGCCATGGCGGATTTGAATTTTGAATATTATCTGGACGGAATGAGTCAGAAGTAGCATGAATTTTGATTCATGGGTGATGCAGGTGTAATTTTAAAATTGTCGGTGCTCCAAAATAAATTGTTTTTATCTACCTTTCGATAAGTTCCCATTTTAATTTTTTTGAATCACGAACTGCTTACTTAAATTAAAGTTGGTTTCTTTTAAATGCTTTTGATCAACTATGGCTTTACGCTAAAGAACAATTTTTAAAACAATTCCTTATCGCTATAAATTTGTCAACTACAATAATTTTATCTCAGCGAAAGGTAACAAATTCAGGAATAAAAGCGCTAACAACAAAATAACTTTCAAATAGTTAACGAGGTGTTAAGTACCCACAAATTATCGACAGAATGTTGGAAATAGTCGACATTCTACCACCAAAATTTATTCGTAAGTCATGAACGCACTTCGATTTACTTTCCATAAAACGCGGTGAAATTTTTTTCTCTTTTTTCATGAAAAAAGAAAATGTTTTATTTATTTACCAGAATATTACAGTGCTATTATCAGTGCTATAAAGCTGAAAGCTACTAGAAAAGCCTACGCAAGGGGATGCTTACTATTAATTACCCACCCATTATCATCGTTATGATTGTCTATGGAAAAATAGGTTATCATAAAAATTGTGTGGTTAGCACTAAATTATGCTAAAATGCTATTAAAAGTATGATAACGTGCAGATTTCAGTAAATAATATTGTTTCTCATATATATATATATATATATATATATATATATATATATATATATATATATATATATATATATATATATATATATATATATATATTCACGCCTTTTTTCCGTAGAGGTAGGCAGAGACCACTTCCTTCCACTTGCTACGGTTCTTACACACATCTTTTGCTTCCTCTTCTTTTATCAGTGCTCTCATACATGCTCGTTGGTTGTTGGTACTTTTGACCTGGCCTTTCTTTAAAACAATGTTGATCTGATATGTTTACTGAGCTCGTCCTCTTTCGACTTTTCCATTCACACTCACCTTATAAATTTGTTTCGTCAATCTTCCTTCATCAATTCTTTCTACGTGTCCAAACGATCTAAGCATTCCTTTATCTATCTTTGTAACCACATCTTCTTTTACACCACAGCGTTCTCTTATCTCACTATTCTTTATTTTATCCAACCGAGTCACTCCGGCTATACTTCGCAGACTACTCATCTCCGCAGCATTAATCATGTTTTCATGCTTTTTCTGTTAAACCCAACATTCACTACCATACATAAGTGTAGGAACCAACACACCTCTATGCACAGCCAGACGTGCCCTTTTTGACACTTTCTGGCTTTTCATAAAGCTATGCAGTGCCCCATTTATCTGTTTTCCTGCCAGCACCCTTCGCTTAATGTCACTGTCATACTTTTCATCTCTCGTTAACTTTGAACCCAAGTACACAAATTCATTTACTTGTTCCACTCTTTCTCCCTCAATCGAAACTTCACAGTTTGTCATGCTTTCTTCTCTTTCAAAAACCATTACTTTTGTTTTGCTTGCTTTTATTTTTCTCCCTTTGATTTTTAGGGCATCATGCATAACATTAACCATCGCCTGCAACTCCTCTTTGGATGAAGCTAATATGACTTGATCATTGGCGTAAAGAAAGCATTTGACAATCAAATCATTCATTTTTAATCCATACGTACTTTCTTTCAAATCTTTTAAACAATTGTCTATGTATAAGCCAAACAGCCATGGCGAAGCCACATATCCCTGTTTTACACCTTTTTCGATGTTAAACCAGTCCGTGTAAGCTCCGTTTATCCTGACACAAGCAGTGGAATCTTTGTAAAGTGATTTCAGTGCTCGTATTAAACTACCGCTCACCCCATACATAGACAATGTCGACCAAAATTCAGTCCTGCTGCGAACCCTTTCCCTTGTAAAGCGGCACGATAAATTCCTTGCACCATTAAAAGAAAATATAGCTAAATAATGCACCTTCCCCTACTTAATAAACTAATCATCTATAACCTCGTAAAAAATGATTAGCTTTAATTTAAATCAAGCAAAGATAAAATAAAAATTTTCGATTTAAACAGGTTTAAACCGTTCGGTAATCATCACTAATTTTAGAGGGAAGCTACATCTTTGGCTCCACCGAGTGGCCAAACCACCTAGGTCGGAGCTTTTCAACTAACCTTACCGTTGATGACAAGGTCTTGGCTACATCCTCTGAAATTTCTTGCCATTCTGGAATACCCGTCAAATCTGCACTTGGCCCTAGGATTATAAAGACTTTCTCTACTGTAATGAAAAAAACACATGCAACAGCGTGTAGAGTGTTGTAAAAGAGTTAGATTTTAAAAGTAAATGGGGTTTACTGTATAAGTCCTAGTACTTTATTGAAATACCCTGTATCATTACTTATTAACTATACCTGCTATCCAGTATACAATTATGGTCCGTTCTATTACACTAACGTACCGAAAGGAGCCTCTTGTCACATATATTGCGATAGGGCATTGAATGCACTTCATTGTTTCCAAACAAAGCAATGAAACAATAAAAGCAGTTTTTAAAATTGTTAAAAATTTTGTATGGCGCTTTGTTGTCAATTGCTTTCACTTATTAATTATATTTGTCATATTGAATATAGCAATTTTTGGATCCATTAAAATATTATTATGCTAGAACCCCCGAATGTGCATAATTTTTTCAATATAAAAGTGTAAAAATAAAATGTACACCACTGCCTTCTGTACTTTGAACCGTTAATTAAAAAGCCATAACGTTTATTTGCATAATTGGTTGCTGTTATCTGTGCAGTAAATTGCAGATCGAGCAAATTGCAGTTTAAATACTAAAGAAATCGACGTTTTGTACTTAAAGAATGATAAAAACTACGTTAGTATTAAAAACGGAAGCAATATTTTAAATGGATTTATGTCCAAATGGTAATTAGATTCCATTTAACGAGATTGATTAACTACTATCACGAAAAGACCAATGTGAAATAAAAGATAAAACACACACACAGACACACACACACACACACACAAAAGACGATTCGATAACATCAGTCCTGAATTCCTAACACACTGCGCAAAAGTTGCTGGCCAAATTTTTCACCGACATTCTACAGACAGGAAATCTACCCAAGGAATTCAAAAGATCCAAAATCATAGCTATTCTGAAACCAGGAAAACCGGTGAACTCACTCAAAAGCTATAGACCCATAGCACTGCTATCCGTGAGTTACAAACTGCTTGAACGACTTGTATATAACTGAATAAGCCAAAAAATCTTCGACGAAATCCTAATACAACACGCTGATTTTAAAACAAAACGAAGCTGCATTAACCAAGTTCTCTCGCTCACCATACACATTGAAGCGTTCCAAAGAAAACAAAAAATTGCAGCCGCTTTCATCGACCTCTCGGAAGCTTATCACACGGTGTTGCGAGAGGGCATGATCTATAAGTTTCTGCGAGTGATTCCGTCCAAAGTAACTGCCCGACTGCTTGTTCAACTTATACACCTCAGACATGCCCGAAACTAGGTCAAAAAAACATGGATATGCCGACGATTTGGGACTTACTATAAGATGCGGCTCATTCGAGGAAGCAGAGGAAATTTTAACAGCTTATCTGCTTTCACCTGAATAATAAAATCGCAAATAGGGAACTCAGCGTCCAGTTTAAAAACACAACACTTTCGTTTAAGGAGCACTTATCAAAAACAGCAGAGAAACTGAAAACAAGAAACAATATAATACAAAAATTGTGCGGATCATCTTGGGGTACTTTAGCTTCTACTCTACGCTCGTCAGCCCTGGGACTCGTCTACTCAGCTGCAGGATACTGTACTCCTGTGTGGCTTAACAGCCCACACGTCCACAAAATAGACGCACAGCTCAACAATATAATGAGAATGATTGCTGGCATTATTAAATCGACTCCTACAGAATGGCTTCCAGTACTGAGTCACATCCCACCCCCAATTCTGCGCCGCATAAACGCTCTGTACAGAGCGTTTAACAAGATACTGGACAACAGAGAACTACCGATCCATACAGACATCGAGGACGCTAACCACAACCGCCTCCGATCTAGAAAACCACCAACCAAGACCGCACTAATCGCAATAGAAGACGAATGTAGCATCACCGAAGCTTGTTATCAGGAATGGACGTCGAAACAAAACAGTGATATGCCATGTATTACCAACTCACCACCAGGCTTCGACTTACCAGGGAAAACCTGGAGCACGCCAAATAGAATCAGAACGCAGCATGGCAGATGCGCCTATACTTTACTCAAAGGGGACAAGAGTCCCAGTCCCTCCTGAGAGTGCGGCGAAAACCAAACCGTCAAACATATCGTGGAGGAATGCCCTAAAACGGTTTATAATGGCAGACGAGAAGATTTTCCATTAGCGACTCCAGAATCATTAGAGTATATAAATTCGTTGAATGTTCGTTTGTAATAATTTTGTTGTCTATATATATATATATATATATATATATATATATATATATAGGCTTTGTGTCTTAATATGCCATACACTTAATAAATAAATGGTAGTAGATATTATAAATGAGACAACCTCATGGCTGACAACAGTCCCAAAAACCAAATTTTTAGTTGTTTATCTGCTTCACCTAGCAACGATCACTTCTTCAGTAGCGTATGCTTTTAGAGGTTACTTTTCCGACTATGGCGATAACTAATATAGCGGTGACGTAGGTGTTATTAAAACAGACTTTACATTAAAATCAAACAACAAAAACTTTATTTTATGTTAATGATAAAAATTAAAGCAATAATAGACCTACGCCTTGTTTTCTTGCTCTAAATACGAGTACACCCAATTTACTTAAACCTAAATGGTACAATTCCAGTGGAAAACCTCGTAAAACGCAGACAAACGTAGCGCGATTCGATTTTCCGCTAAAGATCGTAAACTAATCCGTCCGTATTTTTCGTATTTTCTTTCTAATTTCCAGTTGCAGCGACGACTAAAACTAGATTGCGGCCACGGTGAACCGAGGAGTTAAGTGTAGAAAAACAAACAATACGAACGGTTTATAAATTTCTTACGAGCGCGACTGCTTGGTCTCGCAGCTATTATCGCTATTTAATTCAATAAGGATCTATCTATCTCGATAAATCGACCATAAATTGTTTAGGGTTAAAATGAAGGTCGCAAAAAGTTTCACGTGGTAAAGTTACTATTAAAAATAGTCTGGGGTGAAAAGGGTGGTCGAATATCGAGTGGAATTAACACGTTGAATCGTGTGCTGAATAGAGGTCTTGTTCGATTTTTTGCATTCTGAGTCACAAACTGCATTATTAAAGTATGATGGATAATGAAATACCCCAGGGTAAGGAGGATTTACAATGTTTTTACCAAAAAAACCTAATAATTTTTTTCTTTACTATGTTTGTCAAATACTCCTCGTATGGTCTTGTTTGAGATTTACTTTTTGTTTGCAGTGGAACAAATATTCCCCTTTGGGAACCTTTCGATGGTAAATAAAGCTGTCAAGTTACCCGCATGCAATTACAAAAAAAAAATTCACGTTAAAGTAGTTCACTCGTTAAGTTAAAAAAAGATGTGGTCATTGGGACTGTTGACAAAAGTGGAAATTTAATACTATAAAATAACAGTTGTTTTTTTTTTGGATTTTCAAATTAATTGCGGGATCAAACATTTTTTGACAAACAGAAAAATAAGGAGAACAATTTCAATTTAAAAAAAAAATTAATTGAATTAAGATGGCGTTATTGTAGCAAAATACCGCGGTAGCGTGTCAAGCCAAGTTCAAGCTGTAATATTACACGTACCATTTGGAGCCACTTTTGACCCCCTTATAACTCATAAACTATTTCATATAAATATGTCAAATTTGACTCATATATTAAGACTTGCAAGATACATATGTGTTCCAAATTTCATAAACACACCTCAAACAATTATCTAGATATTAACTTTCAAAAATCGTCATTTTTATCACTGATTGACCTATAAATCAAAACTTACCTAGTTCCAGATGACCTAGAAAGTTCAAATTTGGCATCCAGATAGGTAGTTGGGTAAATACAAAGGAATAAATCAGACACTAGTAAATTTTTATCATTTTATTATAATTTTTCAATTAATTGATTTTATTAGGAACACTTACTTATAGTGCCTGTAATGTAAGAATCAGCAATCAAAATTTATGACAGCCGGACTTTGTGTGGATTTTAAGGTCTTTACGTGAATATATAACGAGTGGAATATCACCCTTAATTTTTTAAAATCCAAACAAATCAGTTTTAGTACTTGATAACAAGTTATAACTAAGGGTATAGTCGAACTTTCGTATTTATTACGTTATTAACTTGGATTTAGTATTAATTAATATTTCAATATTTAACGCACATCAATAGTGTAAGATCATTACTCATAAATAATTAAATAAAATAGGTATTTCGGTTCAGGGTGCACTGTGCGGCGGCTGTGGAGCAGCAGAATGGGAAAAGGTGCGATATTTAGTAAAGGGCAGGCTTACGTTGGACTCTTCCGAGTTAAAACCTTAAAAACATAATTATGAAATAAGAACCAAGTTCAATATTATGATATTATAAGATCTAAATGGATGCCAAGTTCAATGGTCAGTTTTGAAATTTATTTATAACAACATTAAATATTTTATAACATTTTAAAATATCATTTTTTCTAATAACTTAAGATAATATATTAAAGCCTAAGGTCTTACTTACCCCTAGGTCTTATTAAGTACCTACTAAAAAAGTCATGAAAGAGCCCTATGTTTGATGGCTAGTTTCTACAAGCAAGCCTAATTTTCGGAAGAATAAAATAGGAACTTACAGCTTTAGAACTTGCGAATGCTATAATATAATTCGTATAATAAAACTAGCCAAGTCAAACATTGGGCTTCAATATATTATCCTAAGTTATTAGAAGAAATGGTGCTTTAAGTTGTTATAAAATATTTTATGTTGTTATAAATAAACTTCAGGACTGACCATTGAACTTGGCACCCTTTTAGATCTCACTTCTTTCGTCGTTGAAGACAACAACCAAGGCGTATATCATAATATTAAACTTGGCTCTTATTTCAATGGGATATCTTTTTCTCTTTGACATACTGCACTTTATCCGAAACAGTTAAGTTCAAATCTTACTTCACGTTTACCAGCGTCACACTTAAAATTGTTCTCCTTATTTCTACTTCCCATATTAAAATCATTGAATAATAAATAACCCAATAAAAGTGGGCTGTCAGCTCCAGGCCACTTTTTGGCAAACACATATATGAGGTCACTCATCTGTCGCTGACGCTTATAACAGGTGACGCGAAACCATAAGTTTGCCCTCTACCAAAAATTGCTTAACGCACTTGAAGAAACTTCAAATATTTCATATTGATGGTACTCCTAGAAATATACCGAGAATATTAAAAAAATTATAGGGACAATAGGAAAAGTGTGTCAAGACTTAAATGCCAACTGTTCACAAAAGTGTGAATTTTATGGGAGGGTTTATTAAAATTTAGTAGATCATTTATTGTTTGGTTATTATTAATTATTTCAAATTATTTTGGTTATGTCATCATCAAAAACAAATTTGCTGCAACTATGGATTTACAAACACATCACGTCGAAAATGTTGATATTGATAAATTTCCCAAGAGAGCAACTTGGTGTCTCGTGGTAAATTGATAAACGTATGAAATATGCAGTAAAAATGATGTATAAACACCTTATTAATATTACAATTGACAGAATTTATCATTTTCATAATAAAATTATAAATAGTTAACTATCTAGTCTGTTATATTTTAATAAAAATTATAAATGGCAGGTAACTGGAAAAAAATTAGAAACCAAGATGTTAGTATAAAAAAAGAAGAGGAATGCGTATTGATGAAAGGAATACTTCGAAAGTTCATTTAAGAAAGAGGATACACAAGTACGGGCTCCATTCGAAGACATGAGTAAAAGTTGCAATAAAAGTGAAATTACTGCAACAGAAATTGTGGAAGCATTGAATAGTATGAAATTGGGTAAGGCTGCTGAAACGACAAAATAACAGTTGAAAAGATGGAGGCTTGGCAAAGTGTGGTAACTATTCTGCTTTACCGCCTTTTTAACCTTTATTGGAGAAGTGGTAGCGTACCAGACGACTGGTGCAAGGCCGTTATCTTGCCGCTTTACAAGAAAAAAGTTGGTTCCTACACTATATGGTAGTGAATGTTGGGTTTGGTAGAAAAAGCATGAAAACAGGATTAATGCTGCGAAGATGAGCAGTCTGAGAAGTATAGCCGGAGTGACTCGGTTGGATAAAGTAAAGAATAGTAATATAAGAGAGAGCTGTGGTGTAAAAGAAGATGTGGTTACAAAGATAGATAAAGGAATGCTTAGATGGTTTGGACACGTAGAAAGGATGTATGAAGAAAGATTGACGAAAAAAATTCATAAGGCGTGTGTGAAAGGACGAAAGTGGGTGGAATTCGACCTCAGCAAACATATCTCGATCAGATCAACATTGTTTTGAAGAAGTCAGGTCAAAAGTACCAACAACCGACGAGCATGTATGAGAGCACTGATAAAAGAAGAGGAAGCAAAAGATGTGTGTAAGAGCCGTAGCAAGTGGAAGGAAGTGGTCTCTGCCTACCCTATTAAAAAAAAGGACATTAAAAAAGGATACCAAAATGTGCACTACTTATTTTATAAATAATGAAAAATCTGAGCATCCTCTACATTCTACATAAGAATCGTAGCAAGAGAAAAGAAGTGGTCTCTGCCAACCCCTACGGGAAAAAGGCGCGACTTTGTATGTATTTTTTGTGAGTGTATATTAATAATAATCGATTATTAGTTTATTATTGTTTGTTTTTCAGATTTATCCCAGACTATATGTCTACAAATGGCTGGCCGTGTTCGAATCTTAGCACGTTCGTCCTTTATTTTTTCCTTAAATTTAATTTCACTTCGTCCATGTCAAGTATGTTTCCGGAATTCATATTTTTGAAATACGATTATTCGTTTCGAGAAAGGGCTTTTATTTCGAGCTAACGTAGATTTGGGATAGTTTCCAAACCATTTCCTTTTACTGGAAATCAACTTATGTTGCTGGAAAATTATTATTTGGAGCTGCATGAATTCTTAGAATTTCTCGTGTTCTGTTTAACCGATAATACAAAGAAGCACGTACTTTCTTTTAGAAAATGCAATTTGTTTTTGTTTTGCGGCTATACTTATTTCACCTACAATATAGTTTTTGTTGTTTGTTGGTTTTTAGTAGAGTGTCCAAGACATGCAGCAGGTTCACGCGCTTAGTGAATGCCAATCTAACTTTCTTAATCTTTAAAAAAGTTAGATGGTCTGGTATTGAAAGTTGCATTTTTATTGTGTTACTATAGAAAAAAAAATTATACTTTTCAATTATAGCGTAATTTTAAAACACAAATCTATGCTACAGCTTCTAAAACATATTCATATAAAATTTCATTTCAATGTTTCCAGTAGTTCCGGCAAAATCGTAATAAATGTGTATAATTTTTTTTTCTTTAACGCCCTTTATCTTGAATATGGATGGCGTTACGAAAAATTTTTACAAAGCAAACCCTAACTATTTTTCAGTTTTCCTTCTATCCTAGAGACGGAGTCACCTTTTGTTGAAACATCATTACTTTATTCCAGCATCGGTTATTACTTCATATTTTTCAAAACAATATATTCCGAAAACAGTACACAGTGTCGAGTTTTACCAAGAGTACCTTTTTGGTGTAAAATTAAATGATTTTTAAGTTCACTTGAAATTTTGATTAATAAATCTAACCTTAAAAAAGTTATGTTCAAAACTACTTGGTACGAAACGCCCTCTATGAGAGTCAGATATAAAAACAAATTCATGGGATGTATCAGCTTCCAAAACATATTCGTATAAAGTTTCATCACAATGTTTCTAGTAGTTTCGGCATAATCGTAATAAATGTGTATATATTTTTTTTCTTCAACGTCCTATATCTTATTCTTATCCTAGAGACGGGGTCACATTTTTTTTAAACACTCTGTATAAGGAGAACAATTTCAATATTAAAAAAATTCATCGAATTAAGATGGCGTTATTATAGCAAAGTACAGCCTAAAGTTTTGAGAAAAAATACAAAAGATTGCATTTTTTATTTCCTATTAAATTTTACGATTACTTTTACTGCATAATTGTTTAAATATAAATTATTACATATCTATTTCTATTTGATATACTTTAATTTATCTTAGTTCAGATCTAACGTCACGACTACCAGCGCCACCTTTATAAACCACATTTTTGTGGACACTTTTTCATTAAACGTTCCATACGAGATTTTTCTACTTGTTTTTACACTTCATATTAAAATCACTAAATAATTAACAACCTAATAAAAGTCGGCCGTCTGTTTAAGGGCACTTTTTGACAGACGTATAGAAGAAAAAGCCATAACGTCACCCAAATGTCGTGCACTCTGACGTCACGTGACGCAGATCTATAAGTTTGCTTAATACCAAATTTTGTTTAACGCACCTAAAGAAGTTTTCACTTTAAAAAATTTAACGTATAGACGCGGATCTCGCCTTTTTTACCAAATAATTTTTAAATTAAGTCAAATATTTTGTTTGAAATGTGGTTCAATAATTGAATAAAAATGTACAAAATAATTTGATTGCCAAGTAGCCAAAATTTTTTAATTATTTTGTCCTTAAAATATCCTAAAATTATCCTGATTATTTAAACAGAAGCAAAAAACTGAATGTCTCGTAAATAACGTCTGTTTTATTTTTGGATGTTTTAAAGTATTTTTCAAAGTCAATTAATGGGATTTTTTTTAAATATTATCCCGAAGTGTTAACACAGGGTTTTGCAGGGATAATTTATGCAAAACGTTTAGGAAAGAATTAAAACAAGATAAATTTGCTCATGTAAACAAAATCTTTTACACACAATAAAATATTTTTCTTTTATACGGTATTTATTATACTGTAACAATATTTACTCTTTGGTTCGGTGATTTTAAACACTCCGTACAATAACTAAACAATTTATTCGAATATTTTTATGCAATAATTTTTTACTTTATAAATCACTTGGATAATTACAATCTTTTTATAACACTTTATAATTACTTCAAAACTTTAAACTTCACTTCAAACTAAAACTAAAAACCCGTCGCCGACATTCCTTTTGTATGGCCAAAAAAACTATTTGAGAATGGGGACGTTCATCCTGGAAGAACGAGGAACCAACGAGAAGATTCTTTCCCAAAATATCGGGCGTTGTGGTTACAAAACAATCCATTTTTATTTATTGTGGTCGACTTACCTCCGCCCTAAGGCAACAGCCTCAAGGCCCAGAAAGTCTACTTTTTTCTGGAATAACAAACATTTCTTAAGATTAGGCTTAAGGTCGGCATTCCTGAACCTTTGGAAAATTTCTCGCAAATTTTCCACGACCAAAACGTCGTCGAGATATACTAGGCAAGTTTTTCACGTGAGCCCACTTAGTGTTAATTCCATTAGTCTTTCGAACTCTTTAATCACTCCATTTTTCATTATTTTGTCAACCAGCTTTTCCACCTTTTGTTTACCTTCTTTAAGTTTAATTCCTTCGGGATACATATTAGCAACTCTTATAGGAATAGTCTGTTTTGTATTAACTAAGGCTCGTGCAGCAGTAAACGGTTGGAGGATTCTTTGCATGGCTGAACTAATCCAACGTGTCACCTAGGGTGAATTTTTAATGTAGCAAGACTATCTTCTTGGAAAGTCCTTGAATTCTTACAGACTTCGCGTCATCCGCAGCTTTACAGGTTTTATTATTTTATCTGGGGTCGTCAAGATAAATTCCGCTCCTCCAAATCTTATGGTTCTTTGTTCACTGTCAAATTAGAATCCATACTTGCTTATCAAATTCATTCCGAGAATGAATGCATCTTCTATATCTGCGACATATACTGTATCCACGTTGTTAAGCCGTTCAAGATTGAGTTTGACTTCAGCCTTTTCTCTTATTGGTGCGTTATCTTCAGTAACTGTCCGAACAACAAGGTTGGAGAAGGCAGGTTTCACACATTCAGGTCGAAGAATATCACTGTGTACCAGGGAAGCTGATGCACCGGTGTCTATGGTGCATACAATGTCTTCTCGGTTTACTTTCTGATAATAGGCCTATCCATTGTTTCTTTTTATTTTGATGACATGAAAGACCCTGTGGGCTTCGTTATTGCTAGCCAGCATGCGCTCCGATATGCTGACTAGTTCTAGTTTTTCTGGTGCAGTTCTGAGGACTCACTTGATGACCTGGTCCTTGTAGCTGAATGGAAACGTGATTGTGTTCTCGCAAGTGAGTTTGCTCGTGGTGGTACTCTCACTCTGCAATCCTTAATAAAGTGTCCAGTTTTTCCATACCGGTAACAGGTTCGTTTCCTCTGGTTGCCCATACCATTTATCATGGACTTAATTTCCTTCAAAAATTTTTCAAAGGGTCCATTGGCTGCGTCGCTTTGAAGGTCTGGATCTTTGATTGACACTGCCGGATTTTTCGGCCTTAAAAACTAAAGGCCGCCTCCACTTCCAATGATCATAGCAAAGCTTCACCTATTCTATTGTTGTTCGTCAGTTTAAGAGTTCTCTGGATCTCTGGGTCTTTAAGTTCATCAATAAATAGCTAGATAGCCAGTTGCTCACTGAAGTCTTTCGGTGCCTGTGAATACGCTAACTAAATCAGCCTTATAGTAAGGAAAAGGGGAAGCACTTCCACCAGGATTTAAAAGTGATGGAAGAAAGGTATCAGGTTAGATGGGACCGTCACATGATGTCAGATTACTGCTGGTCTTTAAAAAGAGATTGTCCCCAAAAAATATATAACAAAAAAGCAACTAAAAGGCGTTTTTATCAAGTTTAAAAAAAAAATTTAAATTTTTTTCTTCTGTTCAATTTTTATGTATGTTAATTAAATATTAAAACGAAACATTTAATAATAATTATTTTCAATAAAAAGTTAATATTTAAGAATATACTTGTTACGTCTTTGTCATTATTACTGAAAAAAAAATATAAATATGAATTTAAAAAATACCGAGCCAATCTTCCAAAACCATTTGTAGTTTCGTGAATTTTTGTCATAGAGGTACTCGAAACCACTCTTACATTAAGGGCAACAAAACCACTGTTGACCAGTGTAATCTAGTACATATTTTTTACTGAAAATAGTCGCAAAAAGGGTAAACCTATTGTGAAAAGGAAGGGATTATGAAAGAAGATAATTGTGAACCCGCTTTTTAAAAAGTTGCAGGTCATAGTTCTCTAGAACACTGATTTTAAAAGATTGTTCCATTCCGTAGCAGCCCTGTAAAAGAAGTATTCTTGATGGAGATTGGTCCTTGTAGTGTTAGCTGATCAGCGTGCCGAGTTCTTCGGCCGAATGTGGCCAGTGGTGGTGTAAGAGTTTTTATTTCTCTGGAGCATCTGTCATGGAAATACCTATAGAAAATGTCTGGTCTGCAACTCCTCTTCCATGTTTTAGTGGGTAAAGGGTATTTGTAAAAGTTGAGCTATTTATCAACCGAATGGCCCTTTTCTAAATGGAATGCTGAACCCCAAATGTGCGAGGAATACTCCAGTATAGGTCGGATTTAAGCCTTGTACGTCGTCAATAGCTTTCCACAAAAAACCTAGCCTCTGGCTTGCTGACTTTGCGATGTTAGCAACATGGTATAGCCAAAACATATTATTAGACACCGTGACTCCCAAAATCGTGATGGAGGGACTTGATTCAAGGGTATTTTCGGACATTGTGATGAAATGATTTGAGGAATTCACTTTCTTGGAAAACGTGGCGCTTTGTGTTTCTGGGCGTTGAACTGAACAAGAGCTGTATTGATGGAGTCAACCTGTTTCTGCCTTAGTCTATTTGTATCATTCACCGAAAGTGATCGATAGGATGTGAAAGTTGAGACAAGTGTGCTATCGTCTGCGAAACTGTAAAAGGGGTTCGTGGTGTTTTTCAAGAGGTCGTTGATGTGTAAAAGAAATAAGGTGGGGGACAGAATAAAACCCTGGGGGACCCCGGCATTAGTTTTTAACGCATTAGAAGAAATACCCTCAACTGCCTCATGTAAGGAGCGATCTTGCATGAAAATCATGAGCGATTCGCGCAATTTGTTTGGGAGACCGTAGGCAAATAATTTGCTTAATAATGCCCGGTGCCAAACGCGGTCGATGGCCTTAGATATATCCATGGCTATTGCACGGAATTCTACAAACTTCTTAATAGTGTCTGTCCAGAGCTGAGTGACATAAGCCAGAAAATCTCCAGTAGACCGAAGTCGAAATATTGTCTGTCATGAATTATCAAAAATTTCTCCAGATATTTGATGAGTTCTATGTTAAACACTTTTTCCATAACTTTGTATGCAAGGTCCATCGATGGAGTCATAAACGAGGGTTACTTGAAATAACAATAACAGAAATATCCGTTTTGCTGGGTACCTAAAATAGGAATACGTTGATGGGTGCGGGATATGGCAGGTAGTTTTGCAGTCTTTGGGAAGAGACAAAAGTGTACAGACGCATTGGTAATATATTGATTGTTTTAAATACGTTTTACGATAAATATAGTTTTTGGAATAAAATAGGATATTGTTATTTCTTACAATATCTAATTTTGTTTATATTGTAATGAATTATGATATAAGTACTTTTAACAAAATACAGGCTGTTTCTGAATTGGTATTTTTTAATGTATGTCACTCTACTCTTCTAATAGGAAGCGAATTATAGAACTATAAATATTTTTAATACGCATAATTTTTTGTATCGATGTGCGAACCATCGATTTTCCTTTTTGATCGCCGTCGTTCAAGCAGGACACACGTCCGATGGGTAATAGATAACCTACGTTTTTGTAATAATGAGCACGTGCTACATGGATAATATTTTCATTAATTTTGAAAACTGAAGTAGATTTTGAATAATGGTATTGCCGTAAACTCACGTAGAAGATTCATTTGTGGATTTCCGATGCACCATAATGTTGCAAGGTACGAAGTTTTGTGAATTATTTATTTTTTTGTACTTGACCACAAAAAAGGCGTTCAAAAATGTTAATGAGATAATTAGGCTGTAAAAAAGTCATCGTCAATTATTGGACCCTGCTAGTCGATATTTAAGTTTAAATATTCCCAGGTTAATTAATATGTTGTGCAAATCCGTAAGTAAACCAGTTTTTATTTTAACCATAAAAGGAAATATCTCGTTATCATATTTTGCATATTCTTCTTCTTTAGGTGCCCTGTCCTCCTCCGACGTTGGCAATCATCAGCGCTATCTGAATCTTGTCTACAGCTCGGCGGAACAATGTGGTAGTGCTCACTCCATACCATTGTCTTAAGTTTTTTAGCCAGGATATCTTTCTTCTAACCGGGCCTCTTCGTCCTTCGATTGCCACGTCTTTTTCGTTCTCTAAAGAGTACTCTGCCAGTGGTCTCTCTACTGGCAAATTATGCCCAAGCTCAGCCGTAGAGGGTAGAAGAAAAAAAATATATAAAAGTGAGCCGCGCCACCGACTTAGACGGTTCAAGCCGGAAACCCCTAGGTCTTATAGGCACTAGCAGAGCCACACGATAAACAACTAAGATTATGGTGAACCAAATAAATAAAATTATAGCAAAAATATATTGGATACTTTACTCACACAATAAATTAAAATACACAGCTCAATAACAAAATTATAACACATATAATCAAAAAAAACAGCCAACAATAAATCGAAACTTCAAAATTTACAACTTTATGAGACAACAAGAAATCAAAAATCCAAAGTTTACGATTCCATAAAATAATTAAAACAAAGGTAAGAATGACAAACCTTATCAGGTTACCAAAAAAAACGTATACAAGTCAACTTTTTAACAATACTTCATCAACTTTTACGTACGGCTGATAATTTAATCACGTTTTTTTTCTTTTTCATTTACATAAAGATTTACACTGTTAAAACAATCGAGCTTATTTAAAAATATTACTTTTTACGATGGCTGTCCTTCAAAATAGCAATATTGTAGGATATTTACGAATAAGTATGAAGAAAACGTTTTTACTTGGACACAAAGAACTATTGAGAATATTATTTTAATCAAAGTTTAGCCTTGGCATATTATCCAATGCAATAAATAGTTTTCAACAGTGTACCATATTAATAAATTAAAACAAAACTTAATCGTGGCGTCAAAAATAAGTCACGTCGTTTAAATATACTAAAATAAATCACTTGTAACCTTTGGGTACACGAATTCACTACTCCTGTGGCCGGCTTGATTATGGAACGGCACCTGCTAATTAACAATGGCTTTCCTCTATCAGATCCCGCATGCGGATATTTTAACTCGACACTAAAATCCAAAATATCAACAACAAAGGTAAGATAGAATGGTCAAGTTAAAAATTAAATGGTTTTTCTTCAAAATCCAATTAAGATGGCCCAAATACAGCCAGATATGAAAGAAAAAACCGTAGAGGTTCTGCTCACGTGTTAATATCAAATTTTTCCAAAAACTCTCACCCGACTTCGACGACTGACACCAAACGACTATCCTCCAACTACTCACTCCCAAGCCGGATATCAGAAAAATGACACGGGACACGCATCAGCCAACAACCTTCGCAAATCTATGTTCCAAACTCATAATCGCGCTCGTCCGTGTTGATAGCGAGCCCATCCACACAGAAAAGCAAACCAAACAATAATATAGCTGACAACACACGACAATCGAGGCCAAAAATCAAGGCAAAATCTAATAACAAGAACCCCCACTCCATCTCCACCGATTAACAAAAATGTCACAGCCATTAATAATTAAATCCTATAACTACTAGGAATGCAACACTATTTACAACGAATGATATACTTAAGTTACAACAAAATACGGTATGCAAAACTATTTACGAGCACCAGACTATCAGAGACCCAATTAATAATGGAACTGTAGAAGGGAAAAAATAGGCACGTGACACGATCTTGCCTTCTATAATAAGCTTTAAAAGTCGATACTTGTCATTTCTTAAGATGTGACCAAAATACTCCAGTTTGCGCTTTTTTAGTGTAAACAGAACTTCCAGCTGCTTGTCGAGGCGTTCAAGTACCTCGGTGTTATGCATTTTTTTTATACAAGAGATTCTTAATAACCTTCTGTACGTCCACATTTCAAAGGCCTCCAATTTTTTGCACATCGCATCTGTCAAAGTCCAAGCTTCCATTCCATAAAACAGTATGCTGAACACGTAACAGCAAAGCACTCGGACGTGCAGAGGCAAGCTTAAATTTCTGCTGCAAAGTACCTTACGCGTCTTCAGGAACGAAGCACGAGCTTGTTCTATTCTGGCACGAATCTCCTGCATGCCGTCCCACTTCTCATTTAGTTTACACCCAAGATATTTAAAAGTTTCTACTCGCTCAATTCGTTAACCGTTAATTGTCAGGTGTCCGTCCACGTTGTTTGATTTTCTAACTGCTAGCCACTTTGTCTTTCTCACGTTCAGGCTAAGTCCGGCCTCTGAGCTTGCAGCTGTCACGCGGCTTACCAGTTCCTGCAATCCTTCCAGTGAGTCAGCAACAAGAACCGTGTCATCCGCATACCTCAGATTATTGATATTAATCCCATTGACAGATAACCCCTCGTCACATTCATCCAACGCCTCTTGAAATATCCTGTCGGAATACAAATTAAATAACAGTGGTGATAAAATGCATTCTTGACGAACGCCTCTCAGGATTTTGATCTCTTCGGACGCGGTGTTATCGATTCTTATTTGTACACTTTGGTTCCAGTAAAGGTTGGCTATTATTCTAAGGTCTCGTTGTTCCAGTCCTATTTCTCTAAGAATGTTGATCAGTTGATCAGTCAATCAGTTTTGCATATCGAAATTCAAATTAAATAATCATTTAAACATTGCAGGAAATTTATTGTTCATAGAATGTTCTACCTATGCTTCATTTCGTTAATTTTATAAGAATATAAGTTTGGTAACCTCGAAAAAATGAACCAGATTAACTTTAATTTTGTTATTTTTTTGTTAATTATTAAGTTGCAACATTTCTGATTGTTTTCATTACTCAATATCGTCAGTTTCATTATACTTTACTTTACAATTTTTATTGGCTAATCAAGAAATTGATTACTGTTTATTTAAATTTATTCCTGGTCAAATACCGTTAAGCTGGTTATCTAAGAAGTAAAAAAGGGTGAATTTAGTAGCCTTTAAGACGGACTTTACACAGTGTTACCTCGATAAAACCTAGATTGTCAACAGATCCCAATCAAACAAGCGGTCAAAGAAATTGAATCTTACAAATGAGTGATAACATGTTTAAAATCACTAAAGAATCATCCAAAATCCAAGGGGACAATAAGAAGCATCCCTGTGTGTAGACTATCAACAAACAGGGTTAAAATTGTAAAATCTCATAATATTTTTAAAAAAAATTCATTTTTTTTTTGCTAAGTTTTCATGACTTTTGTTTTTTTTTAATTAACAAATAAGATTTTTGTTGCATGTTTCATTTTAGAAAAAAGCTTAAATTTTTTATCCTAATATAAAAAATTGTGCGGTTGGGGAAACCTATAAAGAACAAAGTTCCTTAAGTTTTTTCTTTAACTCCGAATGTAACTCGAAATGAAATCTGTATAGTTCAATTTTTATTTTATATTATTTTTTTAAAGCAAATAATCTAAAGGAACTAATTACATCAGAAAGTTTCATTTAATATTGTAATTTGTGGGAGTAATTTCGTGAAATGTAACAGGAAGTGTGTAACAGAAAGTCGCAGAAGCAAGCGCTATTTGATTTGACGAATAAGCACGTGGTGGTAGAGTTGGCCGTCAGAGAGCCGTCAACCAATTTTCCGAGAGGTCGCTACTGCCAGCCATCAGCTGCGCACTTAAGTTACAGTGTTGTGTATAAAGTTTGCTGTTATATAAGTAAACTATGTAAATAAATATTTACTGTTGGTTATAAGTCTCAATAAAGTGCAGATCATTGATAAAAAATTCAAGGAAGTTTTTTTTTATGAAAATAGTCGCAAAAAGGGTAGACCTATCGTGTGGGCGGCCCGCACTGCGACTATTAGAAGGGGAAGGGATTATGGAAAGGAAATGATTGTGGACACGCTTTTTAAAAAGTTGCAGGTCATAGTTCTCTGGAAAAACTGATTTTGGAAGCTTATTCCATTCCGTAGCAGCCCTGTAAAAGAAAGATTCTTGATGAAGATTGGTCCTTGTAGTGTCAAGCTTAAGAGTAAATGTGTGAGACTGATCAGCTTGCCGAGTTCTTCGGCCGAATGTGGCCAGTGGTGGTATAAGAGTTTTTATTTCTCTGAAGCATCTTCCATAAAAATAACTGTAGAGTAATGTCTGGACTGCAACTCTTTTTCTATGTTCTAATGGGTGAAGGAAATCTATGAGGGTTGATCTGTTTATCAACCGAATGGCTCTTTTCTGAATGGAATCTAGAAGATGTACCCCAAATATGCGAGCAATACTCCAGTAGAGGTCGGATTTGATCCTTGTACGTCGTCAACAGTTGATCAGGAGTAAAAAACTTTCTGGCTTTCCACAGAAAACCTAGCCTCTGGCTTGCCGACTTTGCGATGTTAGCAACATGGTCATGCCAAGACATATTATTGGACACCGTTACTCCCAAAATCGAGATGGAGGGACTTGGTTCAAGGGTATTTCCGGACATTGTGATGGGATGATTTGAGGAATTCACTTTCTTGGAAAACGTGGCACTTTGTGTTTTTTGGGCGTTGAACTGAACAAGATTGTTGGTTCCCCACTCGACGATTGCTTTAAAATTTCTATTGATGGAATCAACCTGTTCCTGTCTATTTGTATCATTCACCGAAAGTGTGCTATTGTCTGCGAAACTGTAAATGGGGTTCGTGGTTGTTTTCAAGAAGTAATAATAATTAGTATTTGAATACAATATTTTAGTATTTAGCTATTTTAAATTTTTAGGTTTATTTCTGTCACTCCTAGTGTCAATTAAATAAAATACAATTTTCAATAAAAAGGATTATTGTTATGAAAATCATTTCAAATAATTACTAACCCATTTTTTTAAGAATATAATTTTAAAATGGCTTATTACTAAGGTGAGGTGTCAATGTAACACATGATATGCGACTCGTTTTATTTTGATTCTGCCGGAATTGTTGTTGGCGTTGAGCATTGGTTTTCGGTATTTTATTTGCACTCCGACGTTTACGCTTTTCATAATATATTGGACTCTGAACACATCATTTTACTATTGTCTCTCTATAATTTAAATAGTAAAATAAATAGTAAACACTCAAATCACATGTACAATAAACGAATGTAAACAGTAAATACTTGTATTAAGTTATACAATTTTATTAACTTACTTTTCTAAATTTGTATTACACATTTGCAGCAATTTCCATTTTTTAAAACTTAATTGCAATTATAAAACAATATTCACGTATGATCTAACACAATAAATTATAGTTTAAAAAAACTAAAAAGCACGCTTTTAAAGTTAATCAAAGTAAAAAATATTTCTTAACATAAGAATAAAATTACTGACGAGAAAATTAATGTCACTGTTCTAAAAGCGTGGGGATGCTTTCATTCCGAAACACAGAGTTAGTTTAAAAATGTCATACAAAGCAGTGACATTGATTGACAATAATTTTTTTTTGACAGTGACATTAATTTTCTCGTCAGTAATTTTATTCCTATGTTAAAAATTATTTTTTACTTTTTAGTTTGAATAACTCCAAAAGTGTGTTTTTTTAGTTTTTTAAAAAAATTATGTATTAAATGGTAAGAGCACAAAAAGAATGCGTCAGCCGGAAATTGAACCCGCGTGGCAGGCTAGCATTCAGTCACTGAATCACCGATACATTTTGTAACGTGACGATTCCTACTAAATCGCACTGGCGCCCAGTGAAAATAAGTTCTGCTAGCTTAACACTTAATAAATAAGAAACTGGCAAGTCAGTTAAAAAAATCTATCTAATCCATCTATTTACTCAATTAGTCAGTATATTTTTAAGTTACCCCAGTTTGTCGTTACAATTTTTGTTAGTATTGTTTTATTTTAAATGTAATTGTGTTGCAAAGAGATTTCAAAAAAAAAATTATTTTGTTATATCTAGATACTTGTGAAATTGAAACGTCAATTTAATTTTTATGTATAAGATTTTTGAGTAATCCTGGAATTTTCTGGTAATCCATTTATGTCGAAAATATAAGTGAACTTTGGAATTTCTGAAAAACATAAAAATTTTTTAATTAATTAACAATTAATTTAACAATCAAATGATAATTCTGAGCAACCCTGTATTATAGACATTCTTACTTATTTAATATCTAACTTTGGAGATAATAAAGAAAACCATTGAGTGTAATAAAAATTCTATTCGTATACATACTTTTTTTACTCAATAAAACTGCGCGCCGGCGCCGACGACGAGGAGTAGAATGGGCATGGTAAGCTGTAGAATGCTCTGAGATGTAGGCAGCTTAACCGTCGGAACCTCTGTTGCCTAAACTCACTTGCTCTTTGACGACGTCGTTCACTGCGTAGTTGTTGGATCTTTCGATAACTCGGTAAAGCTGGCTCGATCTGTTTTTTACTATTATAGGCTGAAGGGTTTACTGCCTTTTATCGCCGTGAATTTTGTTATCACAGTAAATAAAACAACACACTTTTCATTGAAAATATATTGTATAACTTTAATACATGGAGCTTACAGTTTAAAGCCTCCTGTATCTTCGAAATAATTTCACTGGTTGTTAGCTTGAATTTAATGTATTTTATTTGATTATATTGTTGAGCATTTTACCACGTGATGTTTGAAAGCCTTGCTCCTAGCGGCGGGCGTGTGTATTCTTAGAATGTCGGAATGGGAAAGAGACCGAGAGAGCGAAGCCCGGTCAGACGTGGCTTTCTGTTAACCTTTTTTTTATCACGTGATCGTATGCGCGCGACGATTTCGGAATGTTCTGGAGGGATAATAATGCACGAGTCTTTTAGATGATTTTATTGTCGGCGTCAGGGTCGTACTGAGAGGTTTTAAAAATCAAGGAATTTCTCAAAGAGGAAGAGGAAGTACTGATTTCCAACACAAACATTTTAAATACTAGCTGTACCTATTAAAATAAATTAAAATTTGGCCTCATTTTTTTTAGAGGTCATGCCACCATTTCAAAATTTCCTTGGTTGCCTAAATGTAAAAGGGTTAATTTGTTCATATGGGACTTGGACAGTTAAAGGTTAGTAGAAGGAAAAAAAAACGTGAAAATGATTTTCACAATTTGGATTCGCAGTTATTAAAATGTCTATGTTAATCCAAATTTAAAAAATTCCAGAAACATTAGATACTTTATACAATATCACTTATGCACTAATTTTGTATTGGGTACTTCGCAATGAGAATTTTGTTTGTAGTTAATTGTTAGGTTTTGTAAAACATTTGCCCTCTTGTAATAGATATATGGTTTGGAAAATAAAACAAATAAACCACCGGGATATGTGTCCGTAACATTCTGGACAATGCATAATGATATCTGCGTTGGGAAACGTCTTAATTGAATTTAATGTTTCGTAATGAACATAATCCTATTCGTAATCGTAATTATCGGGGTCCGATGACAATAACTATCCATCATGACCACTTCCTAAGGGGAGAGTGTGAATACGGCATATCAAACACATTCTCATTCATTCTGTCACTTGAATTTTTTATGTTACCCTCAAATTTTTCTGTAAAAGTGTTTAAATGAAGTAGTCATACGGGTTATTAATTAACATTTATAATTTTTACAATTTGAATACATTAATATATTTTTTGTGAACAAGTTAACAATTGGTGAATGGTTTTTCGGGTATCGCAGGTTGTATACGTTTTGGTGGGCAGGCCATATTTGATGGCTGTTCAGAAATTGGTCACGTTCCAGAGATTCATTCTTCTTATTTTTGTAAGGAAGCAGCCTTGTATTTTTAAGTACAGGTACCCATGTTCTATTAATTTTTAGTGTTTCCTCAAATTTATTAAAGTTTTGCTGGTGTTTATGTATTTCAATCGCTTCTCTATAAACCCTCGGGTAATATGCAGATGTGGTGCATAGAACTTGGTACATATACATGGAAGATACTGAAAACAAAACTGCTTGTGAAGCTGGTTGCAGCACTTCCTTATCCAATGCATACATACATACATATAGTCACGCCTTTTTCCCGTAGGGGTAGGCAGAGGCCACTTCCTTCCACTTCCGCTACGGTTCTTTACATTCATCAATGTTCTCATGCATGCTCGTCGGTTGTTGGTACTCTTGACCTTGCCTTTCTTTAAAACAATGTTAATCTGATCGAGATATATTCGCCAAAGTCGACCTCTACCGACTTGTCCATTCACACTCGCCTTATAAATTTGTTTTGTCAATCTTCCTTCATCCATTCTTACTACGTGTCCAAATCATCTATTATAGAAGGGAAGATCGAAAGACAAAGAGGCCCGGGTAGAAGAAAGATATCCTGGCTAAAAAACTTAAGACAATGGTATGGAGTAAGCACTACCACATTGTTTCGCCGAGCTGTAGACAAAGTTCAGATAACGCTGATGATTGCCAACTTTGTAACCACATCACCTTTTACACCACGGCGTTCTCTTATCTCACTATATTTTACTTTATCCAACCGAGTCACTCCGGCTATACTTCTCAAACTACTCCGCAGCATTAATCCTATTTTTATGCTTCTTCTGCCAAACCCATACATTTACTACCATACATAAGTGTAGGAACCAACACACCTCTATGCACAGCCAGACGTGCCTTTTTTGACACTTTCTGGCTGTTTATAAAGCTATGAAGTGCCCCATTTATCTGTTTTCCTGCCAACACCCTTCGCTCAATATCACTGTTATACTTTCTATCTCTCGTAAAGTTTGAACCCAAGTACACAAATTCATTTACTTGTTCCACTCTTTTTCCCTTAATCGAAACTTCACAGTTTGTCATGCTTTTTTTCTATGTATCTAATATATATATATATATATATATATATATATATATATATATATATATATATATATATATATATATATATATATATATATATATATACTTTTTAATGTGCAATGATACAAACTCGATGTGCCACGTCTTTTTTTGGTTCTCTAAAGAGTACTCTGCTAGTGGTCTCTCTACTGGCAAATTATGCCCGAGCTCAGCCGTAGAGGGTAGAAGAAAAAAAATCTAAAAGTGAGCCGCGCCACCGACTTAAAACGGTACAAGCCGGAAACCCCTAGGTCTTGTAGGCACCAGCAGAGCTACGCGAAAAACAACAAACAATTATGGTGAACTAGATAAATAAAACTATATTTACAATTACTGCAATATATTAATTAAGTAAAAATAATGTTCTGATTTTTTTTTACAATAAATTCTGTATTTTCGTAAAGTGGTTTAAACGAATTTAATACACTTTCTTAAAATAATATTTAAATTAATTATAACAATCTTCCAGACAGTAATAAAAACCTAATGAGGTACAAAAGAGAATTAAAATAACAAAAAAAAACAACAACAAGAAAATGTTCACAATATTTAAAATTTCGAAAATAATTGGTTTTATATAAAATTCCTGATAGCAAAAGATTAACACAACAAAAAAGGAAATACCAAATAAATGGACTTGCTACAAAAATAATATTTTAAAACCCTTACAATATCCACATGAATTATATTCAGTGATATATAAATTCAGATTCAGCTTGGAGCCGGTACAAATTTAACGAAAAATAATTTGGTTACTTTTAAACTATTGAAAACTTTATTGGGACGTCACTGGGAGCAGGTACAAATTAAATGAGATTGACATTTACTATCCTAGACTTTTACGTCATATTCGCTCTGACCAATGACGTCGCTTTGTAAATGTTCCCACAATTTTTTTGCACTTTTTAAAAATTAACTTCTTAATCAAAAATATTGTTAAAGGCATAATTCTCAAGTAATAAAGTTTATTAAAAAAAAGTTTATCCTTATTTGAATCACATGCATATTCCCTATTGGTAGGTAAGTTATTCTTTTATTTCATTAAATTTTATTACTGCCTTTGATATAGGTTACACAAAGTAACATATTTTTAATAGTAATTTTTTTCTCGACAAATTCACAAAACCAATTAATTAACCGCGTTGATTATGGAACAAAAATAATTGAAATTGCAGCATCTCTTATTATAATCGGCTATCTAATATCATTTTATCGTTTCTGATTTCATGTTTGAATTAATTATAGTCATGGAATAACAAGGATAAAAAGAATTCAGATATCCGAACGGAAAATTAACAATTGATCCGAAATAATTGGAAATACGATATGGTTATAAGAATGTGAACGCACATGATAAAAAGTTAATTGTTAAATTCGTCTCATAGAAAATTCTTGGCTTAACATACACGATAAAATATTATAAATTATTTAATTGATTTATAAGGCAGTACAAAATAATCAATGTTTATGTGGGCATACGGTGTACAAAAAAAACATTTCTTTTTTATGCTTTGATGAATTTTATGCATACATTTTTTGCATTATTAAACAATATTAAAGAAAAAACTCATTACAGGAAGCAAAAAATAAGCATAAAAGTAAGCTATCCTATGACAGTTTTTTTGTAAAGTATTCAAAACACCCCCCACCCCTTTAAAACTGATTAACTACATTTATCACCATAATCTGAAAAATGGATTTCCCAAATTATGTGGGTTTTAGTCTCTTTACTAAACCGATCCGAAAGTGAATTTTCAAAAACCAAAGCAACCATTATGGTTTTTAACATGTTTGATCAATTTCTGGTATTTCCATTGTACGCATTATATGATAACCCTGGAAAAGAGAATATAAAACAGGCAACTTTTGCGGATGACACTAAAATTATAGCCTCAGGTACTACCACGGAGAAAAAAACAACTTATATACAAAGGGCAATTAGTAAATTCCAGGCTTGGACGAAACGTTTGAAAATAAAAATCAATGATGGTACATCTGTCGAATATCTCCTTTGCGACACAAAAAGACGACCCGTTTTTAGCGAATGATTTATGGCCGCAGTTTGATTAAAGGCGTCTAGAGAGGTCAAACCAATTCGAGAACGAAAGAAAATTCTCTCACTCTTTCGAGTGATAAATTGTAGGTACATAAAAAGACAGCGGTCGCGAAAGTTTTAAGATTAGTTTTAAGTTAATTTTTAAAGTCAATTATAAAGTCTTATAAAAAGATTGTATACAGATGTGAATATCCAAGTAATTTGCCAAGTAAACTTTATTTATTTATTGTACTCAGTGTTTAGAATCATCGAACCCATAGGGTAAGTATCGCAACAATATAATACCAAATAAGAAGACAGCCAAATATATGAGTATAGGTTTAAATTTGAATGCCAAACTAAGTGAAAGGAGCATGTTAAAAAGAAAACTGATTAATTAATAATAAAATATAAAAGCATGTACTGGCCCTTAGAAAGAAATGGTCAACTTTCCATTCAAAATATAATGTTAATTTTTTAACAAGTACTGAAACCTATACACGACTTCGGCCTACAACTAAGTCGCTGTACCCATAAAAGCTATTATAGATTTCTCCAAACTTTTCAAAATCGAGTATTAACTAGTAAATGCCTCTTGGTACGTTAGAAACAAGGACTTGCAACTCAACATCAATATTGGTGTCATGATTTATGTTCATTACTAGGATGAAACAAAGCTAACACCTAGATATATATACACTTCTTAAGCAATTTATGTCACACTACAAATGTTGATAAATAATCTCTAAAACTAGGTGCTTTATTAAAAAAATATCTTATGAATGTACATTTCATATCCACGGATATCCCGCCTTGAATCGGACTCAAAATGGATATCATAGGATATCCTGTGTTAACTGGGCGTAACTTTTACGCATAAGCATATTATAAGCAACTTTGCCTGCAAAATACTCTTCGTTGATTTAATCAAATTAATCAAATCAAATTTATTCAGCATCAATACTTAAACACAGTATAGATCTATATATACTTATAAATAACATTTGATGATATTCATCTATTCGGGGTAGTGCAGCGTATCCGTCTAAAACTACAAGGCTTGTGTTGCGGTTCTATCTACTTACTAGCCATTAGATTATAGTCTAAATACCTAGTGTTCTCAAAGTATTCGAAAGTTAGTTCATAATGAATAGTTGCCTATACGTAAATATATGACTATATGTGAAAAAGTTGAATAACTGTGAAAAGTTTGATGGAGATAGAGTACATATTATGCAAACAAATATGCACATATAAATATTTCTTTTATTTGAAATTATAATTATCAAAAAAATCTACTTTGCAGCTGATTTTGTATGATATGTATTTTCATAATCTTTTTGGAAATTCTGAAACTAACATAAAACAACTCTCGGAGTCATTTATTTTGTAATGAAGGTGGTTAATCTATGTTGATGTAAACGAGTGAAAAACAAAAGATTGCATCCACACAGGGTGGGCGGTTTAGTTACTTGTAAAACAGCATGTGCGATACTGCAATCATGGAGAAAGTTGCAGTTCCCTGTAAAAATGGGCAACTGGTAAATAGTTTATATAAAAACAAGTTAACTATATTTGATAAAAAATTCATTTACCTGTACCACTCATTCTCCCTCAATTAAAACTTCACAGTTTGTCAGATGACGCTAATATGACTTAATCATCGGCGTAAAGAAGGCATTTGACAATCAAATCATTCATTTTCAATCCATACGCAGTCTCTTTCAAATTTTTTAAACAATCGTCTATGTATAAGTTAAACAGCCATGGCGAAGCCACACATCCCTGTCTCACACCTTTTTCGATGTTAAACCAGTCCGTGCAAGCTCCGTTTATCCTGACACAAGCAGAGGAATCCTCATAAAGTGATTTCAGTGTTCGTATTAAACTACCGCTCACCCCATACATAGACAATGTCGACCACAATTCACTCCTCACCACTTTGTCATAGGCCTTTTCCAAGTCTATAAAAGGGCAATAGACCTTCTGACTTCTAGCCAAGAATTTGCAACTATACCTCGTAATGAAAAGACCTGATCCATACATCTCCTTCCTCTTCTTAATCTTGCTTGCACATCTTTTATCATCTTCTCAGTTTCATTCGTTACTCTTTTAATTAATATCCAACAAAGGTTAAAAAGGCGGTACAGTAGACTAGTTACCACGTTTTGTCCAGCCTTCAGCCTTTCAACTGTTATCCTGTCATACCCAGTAGCTTACCCCAATATCATACTGTCGTAGTAATTTCACTTTCATTGCAACTTTCACTTATGTCTCCGAATGGGGCCTGTACTTGTGTATCTACTTTCTCAAATAAACTTTCGAAACATAATATTGGCTTTTTGACTAATTTTTAATACTACGACGAGAGATTGAAACCTAAGTTTTATGTCATGTTAAGCTTAAACAAATGAAACAGCGGGAGTAAGAGGTGGAAATATTTATAAGAGCGTCCTTACAATATTTGTGAGGCAGGCGCCAAAATATTTCTTGCCCAGGGTGGCCAAACACCCCGAGCCGACACTGAAGATTACTTAAGTTTCAAGTTTAAAGTACAAATTTTAAAGTCGGTGTTTGAAATAAAGTACCTACTTATTATTTATGGAATTATTGCAGTTGAAGACTTTGTTATGTAAATACGTATATTTATTTAAGAAGGTAAATAAGCTGCTTCAAATGTTTTTATTTTAATAATGTTTGAGGTTTACGATTACGGTAACATCAATACTTACAATTTTCACTGCTGTATAAAATCACTAAATTGCATTTCCCGAGGAAAGGAAGAGGAAATGAGATATTTTAAAGGATTTGCATAAATTTGCATTTCAAATCCATTGCGAATTATGCTCATATTCATATTTATAGTACGAGTTGAAACTTGATATTTTTAAAAATGGGCAATGTTATTTAAGAAACTTTTACTACCACAAAACCTTTTTTGTATATAGTATTATTAGCAAAACTTAAAATTTATGAAAACTACTTAAAATTTTGCTAAATAAAATCATTTACAGTAATATACCTCAATTACATAATAAATTTTACTAGTTTCAATCAAGCACAGTAAATTTTTTAAGATACGGCTTCCTACAGTAAAAAGTTCATGTTACGTGGCATTACATAGTCCCGGTTTATAAAGTCATTTTAAGTATATTTGTTACTACTTGGAGTTGCTGCCAAATCTATCATCGTCTAGCTGGAAAGGATCCAGTCAAAAACACTTCGGATAATAACTAACGCTCTGTGGTATCGAATCACTTGCAAAAAAAGATACATAAAAAATCTGTACAAACTTGGGAAAGATAACGCTCTCTCACCAAGAATGTGAACTTTTGAAAAAATAATAATAGAAATTTTTTCCCATAAAAGCAAACTATTACAAATTTTCAATAAATAGTCATTTATTTTACTAAATTATTACCCTACATCAATAAGACCTTCAATTCTGCAAAAAACTTATATTAGACTGGGTCAGTAGCTTTTTCATTCAGGAAGGCCAAGGTCTGTTACTACAGAAAATAATCTTAATGTTGCCGTGCAAAATTTTGTGTAATCACCGACTTAATCTCAAAGAAAAGCGTACAAGGAGTATGAAATAGCAAGAACAAACCAACGAAGCATTTAGAAACGTCTGCAATTAAGACCACATAGTCCTACTTTACTTCAGGGCCCAAATGAATATGGAATGGACAAGCATATGAAATAGAGCAACCTCCTTTTTATAGAATTATCTTGAGTGACTTTCTAAATGAAAACTTTGATGAATGGATTGTAAGAAGGGGTGCCATTAAGTGGCATTCAAGCTCCCTAGATACCACACTCATGGATTTTACAGTCTGAAGTATACTAAAAAATGAGGTTTATTAATTAAAATTCATGATGTTGGTGATATGCCAACGAATGCTATCATACAGCAAAGGAGTATATCCGTCAATGTGGAAAAACGCTTAAAGTCCAACCCATTCCGAAAAAAGAAAAGAAGAATATTCCTGCAAATTATCGCCCTATTGCATTGCTCTCAGTCATATTCAAAGTTATGGAAAAAGCAATCAACAGAAAACTCATCAAATATCTGGAGAAATTTGAGATAATTTATGACAGACAATATAGATTTCGACAACTTCGGTCTATTGGAGATTTGCTGGCTTATGTCACTCAGCTATGGACATCCACTATTGAGAGGTTTGGTAAATCCCGTGCAATAGCCTTGGATATATCCAAAACCTTTTATCGCATATGGCACCAGGCTTTATTAAGCAAATTATCTGCCTACGGTCTTCCAACCAAATTGCGCCAATGGCTCATAAGCTTCTTGCAAGATCGCTCCTTATATGTGACAGTTGACGGTATTTCTTCTGATGCGTTGAATACCAATGCCGGGGTTCCCCAGGGTTCCGTCCCGTCCTCCACCCTATTTCTTTTACACATCACGGTGTCTAATTATATGTCTTGGCATGACCATGTTGCTAACATCGCAAAGTCAGCAAGCCAGAGGTTAGGTTTTCTGTGGAAAGCTAGAAAGTTTTTTACCCCCGACGTAAAAGGCTCAAATCCGACCTCTACTGGAGTATTACTCGCACATTTTGGGTTCAGCAACAAGGCATTCTCGTCGTCTTCTGAATTCCATTAAGAAAAGTGCCGTTCGGTTAATAAACAGCTCAACTCTAACAGATACCCTTAACCTACTAGAACATAGAAGAAGAGTTGCAGACCAGTCATTGCTCTACAGATATTTCCATGGCAGATGCTCCAGAGAAATAAAAACTCTTGTACCACCACTGGCCACATTCGACCGAAGAAGTCGGCAATCTGATCAGTCTCACCCATTAACTCTCAAGATTGACACTACAAGGACCAATCTTCATCAAGAATCCTTTTTTTACAGGGCTGCCAAGATTGACACTACAAGGACCAATCTCCATCAAGAATCCTTTTTTTACAGGGCTTCTAACGAATGGAACAAGTATCCAAAATCAGTTTTTCCACAGAACTATGACCTGCAATTTTTCAAAAAGCGTGTCCACAATCATTTTCTTTCTATAATTCCTCCCCCTTCTAATAGTCGCAGTGCAGGCCGTCCGCGACCCACACGATTGGTCTACCCTTTTTGCGACTATTTCAGTAAAAAAAAATGGCCAAAGATAATTTGAAAAGCCTACAGTCCTGAAAGATTTGCGATAAAATTTGTTAATCAGTGTTAAAAAGATGCTATGTTCGCTTGGTACAGCATTTGATTTTCTGACAACTAATTTATGACTCACTGCATTAAAATATAATGTTAATAATAATAATAATAAGCTAGAGAAGCAGTTTCTACCAAATCCCGCCAACGGGATCTCGGTCTAGTTCAAAATTCATGATTATTTTTTAATATTTAGGTAAAAAATTTTAAAAAGTATATTTGAATGCTTTGCCAATAAATTAACAAATAATACTCGACGCTACCATTTAAAAGACTATTTTAAACAAGGACGCGAATCCTTGTTATTTACTTAATTGTATTTGAAAGTACAGAAATCATTTCAATTTATCCTTCCCTGTAGGCCCATCGCGCTTTTCCATTCCCTTGTGTATTTCGAAAAATTATTTAAATTTCAGGCCTAAATGATCGGGTTTGAAATTATGGAAAATATGAAGTTGAATCTGCGTTGCTTTCGTCGCCACCATTTTGATGCATATTTTTTATACGAAACTTTCCCCAAGGAAAACTAATTTTAAGTTTAGTTTAGAAAT
Organism: Agelastica alni; assembly: GCA_950111635.1. Taxonomy (NCBI): domain Eukaryota; kingdom Metazoa; phylum Arthropoda; class Insecta; order Coleoptera; family Chrysomelidae; genus Agelastica; species Agelastica alni. The sequence continues at coordinate 88,603,032 of OX467708.1, forward strand.
TTGCAATTATTAAGTTCGAATTGCGAGTTCTAGACAAATTTAAATATTGAAATTTTTAAAAGTTTGCATCAGAAGAAGAGTGGGAACAACGAACGATTGATTTTAACGAAAAGTTACATCTGAAGTAGTGTAAGCACCCTGTAGATCATTGTTCCAATTTTTAACATTTACTTTATTTAACAATTGAATTAAAAACACATTTCGATTATTTAATAACAATAAACACAGTATGTTATTAATACGTGATTTAATAGTAAATTATTTATGGAAGGTCTTTCGTAATATAGTGTTACGAGCCCGTCCCTGTTGACCCTTTTCTGTCGCGACAATTCGTCGGCCACAACTTAGACTGTCGGCTCGGAGACCAAAGGAAAGTTTCCGCAAGTTCTCAACCGTTCAAAAAGGGGGCTATCGCCTTCGAGAATAATGTCGAAGTATGATTTACAGGTATAAAAAAGACGGCGGTTGTAAGGAAAGGTAGTATTGATTTTAAAAGTGTTTATGAATCAAGAAATGTAAATAAATATAAAGAGTTTTAAAAGTTGTATATCTTAATGAATATCTAAGTGAATAATAAAAGTAGAATTTATTGTATTGGAATAAACATTGTTTTGTTACTGTATCGAGAGTTTTAATCGCCGAACCCACAGAGGAACTTAAAATCTTAACAATAGGTTAATATTTCGTATTAGATATTTTGATTATTGCAATTAGCATATTGTCGATATGCGACTATTTGTAATTATGCGGGGTAAGCAATATTTGCTAAATGTTTATTAGATCATAGGTAATCGGGTTAATAAGAATAACTAACCATTAAACACAGTCTTCATGATAGTCTTCATGACAGTCTTGATAATAGTGTAAGTCAAAAAATTAATTAGATTTTTTTTATTATTTTTGCATAGCTCTATGAACAGCCAGAAAGTGTCAAAAAAGGCACGTCTGGCTGTGCATAGAGGAGTGGTGGTTCCTACACTTATGTATGGTAGTAAATGGTCTCTGCCTACCCCTACGGGAAAAAGCGTGACTATATGTATGTATGTATAAGTATTATTTTCCATTTAACGTCCAGGAACATTATTTTGCCGGCAATCACTTTTTCCTTCTAAAATTTTTAAATGAATAAATTATTAAAAAAGTTTTGCTATTAAGATATTATTAATATTTTATATTTTTTGAAATGTGATTAATTTATTGTTAAAAAATCACTAAACAATTATATCTTATTAAAAAGAAAATTGTGCGTAGAATCAAAATCTTGAATTAAATATATCTACAGAGACAATTAATAATATTCAAAAAATGAAAATGGCAACAATGTTCTTCGTTAGTACGTCTTTTGTGTCTTCCACTTTCATCAACGATTTCATACATGCTCGTCGGTTGTTGGTACTTTTGACCTGATCTTTTTTCAAAACAATGTCGATCTGCCAAGTTCGATCTCTACCGATTTACGCTCATTCACACTCGCCTTATAAATCTGTTTCGTCAATTTTCTTTCATTCATCCTCTTTATTTTCCCTAACCATCCAAGCGTTTCTTTATCACTCTAGCTATGCTTCTCAGACTGATTATAATTGCAGCATTTTTTTTTACTTTTTAGTTTAAATAAAAAATAGTCAGACGGAATTGTTTCACATAAGAACTGAGCGCATAAAATAACAACTTGTATATTAATTATCTCGGCGCCTAAGAGGTCAAATGTTCTTAAATTTTAACACGCATTAGCTAATGTCGTTTTCTACCTGTATGCCAAAAATTAAAAATTTACGTTTAAAAGTGACCCAACGAATAAACTATTCCAACCAAGTTTAATTATTGCAAATTAACGAACCAAATTTTTCATACCAATCCACCATAATTTTCCAATTTTCATTTTTCATTTCCAGCAACATAAAATATTTATGAGACTTTTGTTTCCGTGTCAGTGTGTGCATTAAAATAATGATGCTGGAAAAGAGAGACGCTAGCAGAAATAAAAAATAAAAAGGTAACGATGAACGATGACAAAAGTGCTGGTGGAAAGTGTGCCACAACTGAAAATTTATTTGTTGCATTTGTAATGAAGGTTTAAAGTTTAAGATGTATATATAGTTTAACCCAAACATGTCAACAACAGCCATTACAAAACGTGGGTGAACCATTTGCGTAATTCATTGTAATAATAAAATGGCGTTTAGAAAATTGCTTTCAATTAATTTTTTTTCAAACATTTAGCGAAAAGTTAAGGATGTAATATGTGAAAGGCAAGCAGTCCAGTGATTCTGCGCTAATTTCGTGTTACATACATACATACATATAGTCACGCCTTTTTCCCGTAGGGGTAGGCAGAGACCACTTCCTTTCAATTGCTACGGTTCTTGCACACATCTTTTGCTTCCTCTCCTTTTATCAGTCTCTCATACGTGCTCGTCGGTTGTTTGTACTCTTGACCTGGCCTCTCTTTAAAACAATGTTGATCTGATCAAGATATGTTTGCCGAGGTCGACCTCTACCGACTTCCGTCCATTCACACTCGCCTTATAAATTTGTTTCGTCAATCTTCCTTTATCCATTCTTTCTACGTATTCAAACCATCTTAGCATTCCTTTATCTATATTTGTTGTAACCACATCTTCTTTTACACCACAGCGTTCTCTTATCTCACTATTTTTACCTTAACCCACCAAGTCACTTCGGCCATACTTCTCAGAATAGTTATCTCCGCAGCATTTATTCTATTTTCATGCTTTTTCTGCCAAACCCAACATTCACTACCATACATAAGTGTAGGAACCAACACATCTCTATGCACAGCCATACGTGCCCTTTTTGACACTTTCTGGCTTTTCATAAAGCTATGCAGTGCCCCATTTATCTGTTTTCCTACCAGCACCATTCGCTTAATGTCACTGTCATACTTTTCATCTCTCGTTAACTTTTAACCCAAGTACACAAATTCATTTACTTGTTCCACTCTTTCTTCCTCAATCGAAACTTCACAGTTTGTCATGTTTTCTTTTTTATCAAAAACCATTACTTTCGTTTTGCTTATATTTATTTTTATCCCTGTGATTTTCAGGGCATCATGCATAACATTAACCATCGCCTGCAACTCCTCTTCAGAGGAGATATGACTTGATTATCGGCGTAAAGAAGGCATTTGACGATCAAATTATTCATTTTCAAACCATACGCACTCTCTTTCAAATATTTTAAACAAAGTCTATGTATAAGTTAAACAACCATGGTGAAGCTACACATCACTTGCTCACACCATTTTTGATATTAAACCATTCCGTGCAAGCTCCGTTTATCCTGGAACAAGCAGTGGAATCCTCGTAAAGTGATTTCAGTGCTTGTATTAAATTACTGTTCACCTCATACATAGACAATGTCGACCACAATTCACTCTGTCGTAGGCCTTTTTCAACTTTATAATAGCGCAATAAACCTTCTGACTTCTAGCCAAGAATTTTTCGACTATACCTCGTAATAAAAAGACCTGATCCATACATCTCCTTCCTCTTCTAAATCCTGCTTGCACATCCCATATCATCTGCTCAGTTTTATTCGTCACTCTTTTCATTAATATCTTTGCATACAGTTTGCCGACTATGCTGAGTAAACTAATACCTCGGTAGTTTTTACAGTCCTGCTGCGAAAATTTTCCCTTGTAAAGTGGCACGATAACGGCCTTGCACCAGTCATCTGGTACCACTCCTCCTACAAAGGTTAAAAAGGCGGTACAGCAGACTAGTTACCACGATTTGTTCAGCCCTCAGCATTTTAACTGTTATCCTGTCATACCCAGCAGCTTTACCCAATTTTATACTAGTCAATGCTTCCACAATTTCTGTCGTACTAATTTCTCTTTCATTGCATCTTTCACTTATGTCTCCGAATGGGGCCTATACTTGTGTATAGGTTTTGGATGACGCTAAGTTCAAATATAATGTTGTCCTGAATGTGGCACTTTCGGTTTTACCGGAAGTAGACGTCAACTTTGTTATTTTAAATAAATCCTAATATTTTTTATTTTATTTTCGAATTCTACATAAAATTTTAAATGAAACACCCTGTATTTTATTACATTTTCCACTGTATTTTTTTAAGCCGATTCGTTTGGTTTCGATATTCCCCATAACTAAATCCAACCACTTTTGAGATATTTCATTATCTTAGTTAAAACATAACAACATCTAATTATTTCAACATTAGTAATGAGTACTTCATTTTTGGTAAAGGACATTGTGCACAAATTTTATCTTAAATTTTATGTAGAATTCGAAAATACCATAAAAAATATTAGGTTCTATTTAAAATAACAGAGTTGACGTCTACTTCCGGTATAATCGGAAGTGCCACATTTAGGACAACATTATATTTGAACTTGGCGTCATCCAAAACCTACAGCTTTTTAATTTCAGATCTTTAACATAACTGTATCCACCATTACTTTTAATCAAAACTTTTTACGCCACACCCTGTATATTTACATACATTTCCCAATTTCAATGAAGCCCAACATTTTTAGTAGAAAAATAAAAAGGTGCTATGCTTTAAACTTTCTTAAAATAAAATAAAACGCATTTTTTGCATCACATGTTAAAAATAATATTATTTACGGCATTAGCATTGAATTCCTACTAAATCCATATAAGAGAGAAAGTTTATACAGTACATCCAAAAAGAATAAAACAAACGGAAATTCTTGTCCACAAAACTGGAAGTATTCCCAAATGGATTACAAACTTTTTGCGATCTGCCACCACAACAGATAACAAACATATGATGAGACGAACTCATTTTGGTAGTGAATACTCGCCAGACAAACGTGCGGAAGAAAACGACTAAGAATACTCAACGTGACATTTTGTCATTATCTTTTTTACTTTGCGTTGTAAGACAAATTGTGATAGTTGATTCCACACTACAAATGTACCACACAACAATCACTCTACGAAAGTGTGAGATTATTAAAGTTTATACCACGAAGTGCTTTATACCTAATCAAGGAACTAGATCTGGCAAACAAATTTTTTTATTACAAATCTTGAAACGATGGCGAACTCTATATACTCCTGTAGATTAATTCTAAACTTTCTTTAATACTACCTTCCCTGTTTTTACCAAACCATATGCACCATAAACCAGCGTTTCTCAAACTGTGGGGCGCGTTTACATGATTGGGGGGGGGCGCAGTACAGATTAAAAATAAAATGGTAATGATAAAATGCTACAGATAGATTTTTAAAAAATCTTTATTGAAATTTTACTTACTTAATGATGACAAACAAACATTCTAAGGACTAATGGCTAACATGAGCTTGTTTTAAGGCGCACAACTTTTCTAAATTTGGTTCTATGTTAGAGATGGCCACTCTGAGTTCATTTTCTACTTAAAGTTTATTTCTGTATTAAGATTTCACGACAGCAAGAGCAGAAAATCCAGTTTCACAAAGGTAGGACGTTGGAAAAGGCAACAGAATTCTAAGCGCTTTGGCTTTTATAACGGAGTAGTCGTTCGGAAGTTCAGTCCAGAAGTTTGTTAAAGATTTGTTAACAAAGTTTGATTTTTGTAAGGGATTTGTTGAAATATCTATCAGTTGTTCTTCTTCTTGCAGTGATAGTCCGACAGGTCTATTTTCGAATGGATTTAAAACCCAGCTCCAGTCTGACAACTTGATATCTTTCTCTGCAAAGAAGTATCGCTTGAAATTCTCAGTTAAGTTTTCTAAATGGCTTCCTATGGTTTTTAGCATCACAGCTTTATGAATATCTTCCAATGGGGAATCTTGCACAAAATCGCAAAATGTGGGAAACATTTCCAAACTGTTTTCTTTCAATTTGTTATGCCATAACTGCAATTTCTTACAAAAAGCATCAATCTTTTGACTTAAATCAAATATATTTACCTCTTTTCCTTGCAGCTGAAGATTAAGTATATTAAGTTTTTCAAAAATATCTACTAAATAAGAAAGCTTCAGTAAAAATAATTTGTCGAAAAAATCTGTTGAATGCTTGTGACCTTCCTCGCTTAAAAATATCGCTATTTCCCTTCTTAATTCAAAGACACGCTTAACCGTCTTATCGCGTGACAACCATCAGGATGAGGAATAAAACAACAAAGATTGATGCTCAGCTCCCATATCTTCACACAGAACAGAGCACATCCTTGTTTTTAGTGGTCTGGTTTTTATAAGGTTAACAACTTCAATAACTACTGTCAAATTCATGTTTAGTCCAGGGCTTAGCTTAGATTTTGATGCTAACGCTTCCCGATGTATCATGCAGTGCGTCCAGATAATTTCTGAGGATTCCTTCTTTACTAGCGCTTGTAAACTGTTGTATTTACCAGACATGGCTTGAGCTCCATCGGTGCAAATCGCAACACAATTTTTCCAATGCAAATTCATTTTAGTAATAGAATCATTTGTAATCTTGAACAACTCGGTGGCTGTAGTTCTTCCTTCAATCTGTTTACAAAACAATAAATCTTCACATATTTTAGAACATTGACAGAATCTAATGTAGCAAATCAAATGGGAATCATTACTAGAGTCAGTTGCTTCGTCAAGTTGTATAGCAAACAAGTTTCCAGTAAGCTCAGATTCAAGCTGCTGCTGCATATCAACTGATATATCGCGGTTTATTGACATATTCTCTGTGCAGCGTTTCTAGATTCCTCTGTAATTTATTTGGTTTCATGCTATCTGCAGCCAATACTTTTAAACAGATAACGCATTGTGGTTTTTCTTCGCCACCTACTTCAAGGCTAGTAAAGCCCAAATTTAGGTATGATGGGTCATATTTTCTTGTTTTAGATTTCGGACGATTTCCACCTGAACCTGTCGATGTACAAGCCCCGTCATCCTCAAGTTTTTGTTTTAAAAATTTATCCATACTACATCTACTTATACACTCACACTTCACAATAATGCTTGCTTAGTGTTAAAACACCTTCACTGAGAGACTGAGAATACCGTATGTGCGCTTCTGTATTTATAGTCGCGTTCAGACAGTTCGAGAAAGATCAGGAAGCTTGAATACGTGGCACGAACGCCGCGAACTTTCCGACAGCATCTTTGGCGCTCTCGACGAGACAATGTTGCCTATTTTAGTCCAAATTCCTAGGTCTACGGATTGGGCGCAACATTTTTTAAATTAAAACAGGGGGGCGTGAATAACAAAAGTTTGAGAACCGTTGCCATAAACTATGACTTTCCGTGGTGTATTACTAAACGGAGATTTTAGATTTCACTTGCATTTGACTTTAATAATAATAATAATAATAATAATAATAATAATAATAAATGCCTTTATTAATACAAAAGTATTAACAAAAACTTTTGGGCGAGGTTCAGTTCATACATTGATCATTAGCGTAATAATGTAGAAAAAGTATATTAATTAATGTATGTCTGCTCTTCTACCTAACCCTTTAAACCAGAATATGGCAGATAATAATAATATTTACAACCCAAGAACTACGTATAACACACTTTCAAATAGACTAAAATAAAAAATTATTGAACATAAAAATATAATAAAAATATTTCTAAAACTTATTAAAATATACAGCTTAACAGAACAGAACTAGATCGGTATTAACAAAATAAACATCCACAATCAATTTAATTATTTGGAGCCTCAAAATCGTATATCTTGCATAATTTTTTCGGCAGAATATTATACCATTAGCAAGACGTAGAAAGTTAAACTAAAACTTTAACAACTTAAATGTAATGTGACGCTGAAAAAAAAACTATGGAATTAAAATAAATTTTTCAAATCCTGAAAAACCGTTTATTCTATATTATTTTTTAAAAGAATTTTTTATTATTATTAACACGTAAGAATAAACCTACAACTTAAGCTAAGAATAAAAATAACAACAAATGATATAATATACATACATATAGTCATGTTTTTTTCCCGTAGAATAAGGCAAATAACACTTCTTTTCACTTGCTATGCTTCTTCCACACATCTTTCGCTTCTTTTACTGTCATCAGCGCTTTTATACATGTTGCTGGCACTTTTGACCTGGCCTTTCTTTAGAAAAATTTCGATCTGTTAAAATATGTTGCCAAGGTCGACCTCTACTGACTTCCGTCCATTCACACTCACCTTATAAATATGTTTCGTCAATCTTCTTTCATCCATCCTTTCCACTTGTCCAAACCATTATTAATATCACAGTCATACTTTCCGTCTTTTACAAACTTAAAACCGAAGTGCACAAATTCATTTACTTATTCCACTCTTTCACCTTTAATCAGCACCTAGCAGTTTGTCATAATATCTTTTTATTCAAAAACAATTATTTTGTCTTGCTTACATTCACTTTTATTACTTTAAATTTTAGGGAATTATGCATAATATTCACCATCGCCTGCAACTCATTCTATGCAAAAGCAACATCCTTTAACATGCAGGTATCGACTAGAAAAACCAAAGCCCTTGTCATCTCCAAAGAACCAATGAGATGTAAATTTGCCCTGGAAAATAAAACAATAGAACACGTCATGTTTGAATACCTAGGCATTAAAACTACCTTAAGCCAAAATAGAACAAATGAAGTAAGAGAACAAGCCAACAGCCAGCCAATTTGGAGGTGAACTTCAGGACATTATCTGGAATAACACCAACCTGAGCCAAGAATCAAAGATTATAATATACAAAACCTGTGTTATACCCATACTAACGTACGCGATAGAAACAAGAGCTGACAACAAAAGAACAAAAAACACCCTACGAACAACAGAAATGAAAATACTTAAGAACATTTCAGGGTACACACTAAGAGACAGAAAAAGAAACACAGACATAAGACACGCATGTGAAGTGGAAGACATCATCAGATGGGGACGGAAAAGTATAAGAGACTGGAAGAGCGACGTGAAAAGGATGACAGAAGAAAGACTAGAAGAATTAGTAGTGATTACTAGAGATAAAAGACCATGGACAACGCTTCACCCCCCCCCCCCCCCCCCAATGAGATGGATGGAGTCATAAACCTCAACATCTTAAGAGAATTAAGTTATAAAATACAGGCATTTGGCAATTAAAACATTCATTTTTAAAGCCTACAAACCGTTTATCCTGTGTGTGTGAAAATGTCTAGGTGTGCAATTAATCCGGAGTGTAGGTACTTTAGTTGTTCCTTGTTCCTTGCAGAAATTTAATAAAATATATATGTCTGTACAATATTTATTTAATAATTTGTTACTAAACTACGTTCTAGGTGTACACCCTCCATCTTAATTTGTGGAGTCACGGTGTCCAATAATATGTCTTAGCATGACCATGTTGCTAACATTGCAAAGTCAGCAAGCCAGTGGCTAGGTTTTCTGTGGAAAGCTAAAAAGTTTTTTACTCCTGATCAACTGTTGACGACGTACAAGGCTCAAATCCGACCTCTGCTGGAGTATTGCTCTCACATTTGGGGTTCAGCACCAAGTCATTCTCTTCGTCTTCTAGATTTCATTCAGAAAAGGGCCATTCGGTTGATAAACAGCTCAACTCTCACAGATGCCCTTCGCCCTCTAGAACATAGAAGAAGAGTTGCAGACAGATATTGCTCTACAGATATTTCCATGGCAGATGCTCCTAAAAAATAAAAACACTTGTACCACCATTGGCCACATTTGGCCGAAGAACTCTGATCAGTCTCACCCATTTACACTCAAGATTGACACTACAAGGACCAATCTCCATCAAGAATTCTTCTTTTACAGGGCTGCTACGGAATGGAACAAGCTTCCAAAATCAGTCTTTCCAAAGAACTTTGACCTGCAACTTTTCAAAAAGCGGGTCCACAATCATTTCCTTTCCATAATCCCTTCCACTTCTAATAGTCGCAGTGTGGGCCGTCCGCGGCCCACACGATAGGTCTACTCTTTTTGCGACTATTTTCAGTAAAAAGAAACCAAAATGTTTAAATGGCATTGGGGATCGAATAAGATGTCTTTTAAGAGCTCTTACAATTTCAGATTTTTATAAATTATGAATAATGCAATATTTTTTTAACCTTTTATTTTAACTATTAATTACATATTACAGTTTTAGATGCTCTTGATTTCGTTCTTACGCTTTCTGCTTCAGTTTCCAATCCTCGCCGTCTTACGCTTCTTCGTTTTTTACCTCTTCGTCTTTTGCGTCTCTTTCCTTTATCCATTGGCTCTATGGATGTATCATCATTCAGTTCAAAACCGTCTATTATTGATATGTCCCTTCTCCTCCTACTTCGACTTCGACGTTTTCTGCTTTTGCTTTTTTTTTTTCTTCTTCTGCGGACCTCCGTTATGGGCAAACCAAATCCTAATGTAAACTTACCCCCGTTCTCTTTTATCAAACCAGTTTTCAGGCCAATTTTCAAGGCTTTTTTAACACACAGTGAGGCTTTTTTCAATGGTGTCTTGCGCTGGTCAATTATTCGATGCAAAATTCTGTGGAGGGGTGAACCTTTAGAGTCATTTAGACTCGCTATAGTGTCCATAACATCTTCTAAAAATGACAAGTCTTCTTGGACCATTTCTAACATAGCAGAGGTATATCTAAACCAGTAAACTGTTAAAAAACCACTAAAATTTTGAATTGAAAACGACTAAATAGATTTGTCAGTTTGACAAATAATTTACTTAAATTTGTTGTTAATTTGTCAGTTTGTTGAATAAGGTTGCCAAGTTAACTGTCAAGAAAGGTCGCATTTTATATTGCTCCAGTAGAAAAATCGAATTTTTAAGAAAAAATTGTTAAAACAAATTATTACTTTGGTTAAAAGTTGTTAGTTGCTGCGTTATTATATTATTTTTTGTTTAATGGTGATAAATTCGTTAAGGATTTGTGTTTTTTTTGTCATGATCTTTTTCCGTACGTGATGATTCCCATTATTATGTTACAATGCGTTAAAACTTGCAAAAAGTAAGCTAACAGAGTTAGGTTAGGTTTAGGAAGGGTAAGGTTCAGTACGTGGTCTCGTGGTCTCAATCTGCCTACTCCACTGGTCGTACTGCACCGGTCAGTTGTCTCTGAGGTCTCAATCTGCCTACTCCTCAGGGACAACTGACGAGCACCACGACGTAGCTGGGTATTTATAGGACTGGAAATGGAGCGAGGTAGAGGCGGGTGATTGGAGGGCGGTTGATTAGAAGGTGGGAAATCGGAAGGCGGTAAATAGTAGTTGGGAGATTGGCGGGTAAGTAAAGGTTTCCATGTCCGTGTGTGCGTGTATGCGTGTGTGCGTGTGTGGGTGTATGTGTGTGTGTGTGAGTGTGTGTGTGTGTGTGTGTGTGTGTGTGTGTGTGTGTGTGTGTGTGTGTGTGTGTGTGTGTGTGTGTGTGTGTGTGTGTGTGTGTGTGTGTGTGTGTGTGTGTGTGTGTGTGTGTGTGTCAAAATTTGGGATTCGCAAAATGAAACCCATTACTATAACATAGTAAACATATGGTATTTTTTAATTCTATCCATTGGAAAGTTAGTCGTGTGGACCTCTTGAGACGGACCCAGATCACTGAAATTTAAATATAAAAATCAAATGGAGATTGTACATTTATATATTTTGTACAAATTTTTGTTTTAAAAGCTTTATTTTTTATGTTATTAGTTATATCAAATTATTTATTTATTTAAACGAGGTTTGGTCGCAAAAATATCAGCTGAAAGTGTTTGTTAAAGCTGTAATTTTATACGTTCCATTGGAAAATTAACATTGTTTGCAGACACCAGTTGATTGTTTCTAAACTTTTATGAGTCTAATAATAATTTAATTGTCTCATCCTCTCATATTTTGTATTAATTACACCGTGGATAAAAAAATATTCCATCGGTGCAATAAACAAATCGCCCTCGGGTAATCTTAAATAGTTTGCAGGTAAATTAGTCCATGATTTTTAAAGTATGGTTTACTTTTCTTTTGAATTTTATTAAACCCAAAGTTTACAAACGTAAAATCGGTTATTATTAAACAGTTCAAATTTAAAGGGTATATTTAATTTTTCCTTTTGCATGGTGTAAAACTGTAAAAAATTGAACCAGCTGAAGATGCTAAATAAGTTATCACCTGCATCAAAAAAAAATAAAGACATAAGGAAACATATTTGATACGTAAAGAAACGAAATTTATATTTTTATTTTTTGTCTTACTCAATAAAGAACAAAAATTGGGGGAAATAGGAACCAGAAATGTTTTGACGTACTTAAATAACACAATAAATATATTTTGATAACTTTTGTTTTATAACATGTAGAAATAATCATTACTGCATATTTTTTTCATCAAAATATTAATCGGAATGTTCGTAGTGAAGGTTTTTGACGTGATAACATCTTATAATTCAATGAACGCCGGTTGCACGTACGAAAAAGCATGACTCATTGTCACGTTCCGTCTGAGCCGAGCGTGCAACGAAAGTGCACGATCGGCTTAAGCGTTCGGCTTGTGATGCGTCTATCTCTCTTCCACTCCATCGGCCGATGCGGCAGCACATAACCTACACGTGAACTATTTATAAAATGAAGTGAAAAGTTAATGTGGTTTCCATTGTTTATTACAACCATTGCGGCAAAAAAAATTATAATTTTCAATTACCTTCTTTTTTGTATTGTACAAAATAATGATAATTCAGTGATAATAATTCAATTCAATTAATAAAAGTATGCAATTTTTATCAATGTTATCAGAATAACCAAAATAACTTTGAAAATGTGTTAGGAATGTGTGGCTTCACCATGGCTGTTTAACTTATTCATAGACGGCTGTTTAAATATTTGAAAAAAAATGCGTATGGATTGAGAATGAACCAGTTGATAGCCTACGTCTTCTTTACGTCGATGATCAGGTCATATTTTTTTTTTTTTTTTTTTTATGTTCTGGTTCCCACGAAAAGGGATATCCTGTAATGTTCAGAGAACATCGTGGGAACCAAGGGAAAGAAGGTAGGAGTTGGTGTTCTTCTTAAATTTCTGGAGGTTGTATGCCTCGGGGAACACCTCCCTAGGCAATGAGTTCCAAAGCCTCGCAATTCGTTGGATGAATGAGTCTTTGGAAAGTGATGTTCTGCAGGTCTCCAAAGTGACCACGAAGGGGTGTAAAGACTGAACTTGACGGGTTAATCTCAAAGAGACTGCCAAAGAAGGAACGATTGTTGATATTTCAGAAGAGCATCGCACATGAAAATATCTATAAAATAGAGACAAATCGCCAACTTTTCTACGGTGTTCCAGACAAGTGAGCGAGTTTGTAAGCGAGGCATCACCGACGAGACGAATTGCCCTTTTTTGGACAGAATCCAGTAGCTTCAGGATATGTTTAGGTGCTGCACTCCAAATATGGGAACAGTACTCCAGTACAGGTCGGATCTGTGCCTTATAGATCATAAGCAGCTGACTGGAGGTGAAATAGCTCTTGGCACGAAACAAAAAACCAAGTTTTTGGGATGCACTTTTGGCAATGGACCTCACGTGATTTTCTCAGGAAAGGTTATTGCTGATAGTAATACCAAGCATCGATATGGATGACTTCAGTGGTATGGTTACTCCTGACAAAGTTATGTTAGGCACAGTGAGATCGGCTTTTCTAGAGAAAAGACATGCTTGTGTTTTGTTTGCATTGAATTCTACCAAGTTATTGGATCCCCATTCGAGAATTGTTGCTAAGTCCATTTTTATATTGTTAACATTTCTTCCTCGTTCATTTCTGGTTTCACGGGCTGATATAGGGGCCCTGGAAGAAAAAGCGGTATGGAGGGTACTATCATCGGCAAAGCTGTGTATGGGACATGAAGTTGCTTTCAATAGGTCGTTGATGTGAAGTAAAAATAGTGTTGGTGCTAGAATGGATCCTTGCGGAACACCAGCATTTATAAGTAGAGTGTCAGATGAAACTCCATCGACCACTACATGGAGAGACCTGTTTGAGAGAAAACTAGCAAGCAGAGAACACAGCTGAGGGGGCAAGCCATAAGATGGAAGCTTGGCGAGGAGTCCCTGGTGCCAAACTCGATCGAACGCCTTGGAGATATCTAATGCCATATTAGCGTCATCTGAAAAAGAGTTGCAGGCGATGGTTAATGTTATGTATGATGCCCTGAAAATCAAAGGGATAAAAGTGAAAGTAATGGTTTTAAAAAGGAAGAAAGCCTGACAACGTAGTCTGAGAAGTATTATAGCTGTGGTGTAAAAGAAGATGTGGTAACAAAGATAGATAAAAAAAATGCTTAGATGATTAGGTCACGTAAAGAGGATGGATGAAAAAAAATTAGCGAAATATACAGAACATACAGGGCTCGATGGCACATTAGACGTTTTGGCAAAACCAGTCAGAAATGAAATCTAAAAATTTGTAATAAGGAGCTTTCGAATGAAAATATGCTCGACTTTCGGCGACTTCCGGTTGTACCAAATGTTGACGTCAACTACGTTATTTTAAATAAAACACCCCGAATATTTTTAACTTTTTGTATTATTGACTTAATTATAAATAACTTTTTTTAACAAGGTACTATACTTTAATTTATTGGTTTTCGAAATAATAATTATTTTATTAAAAAAATTGACGTTTTACTGTTATTTAGAAACGCTATTTATTTCGTGATAAATTATAATTAACCAATTTTTACCATCTACATCTATTACTGACAGACAGCTCAATATTATCACAGTAATATATTTTATATTGTGTTCTACGGAGTAAAATAAAAACAACGTTAATTTTGGATTATAAAACATGCTAAAAATTAATTTTTTTTAAATGGCACTTATATTTTTTTTCACTCTGTACAATTCTATAGTAGATTTAGAAAAAATATTTCCAACATTTCCCTATGCCTAAGTTAAACATTTTCCGAGATTTTTTGGTTTATTTATTTTTATTGTTCGTTTCTAGCCATTGTTATTAATTTAAATAATAAAAAATAAACGTTATCTGACGAATTAAAGTTTTAAACAATGACAACAAACTGTACTCTTGACAATTATATTCATGATGCTCTCTAAGATGGTAAAAGTTATTTCATAAGATAATAAAAAATAAAAACCAAATTTCGGAAAATTTTTAACTTAGGTATAGGAAAATGTTAAGAATATTTTTTGAAAATCTACTATTGAATTGTACAGGGTGAAAAAAAAATGTGTTTCATTTAAAAACAATTAGTTTTTAGCATTTTTTATAATCCAAAATTAACATTGATTTTATTTCACCGTTTTAAACAAAATTTAAAATATTTTTCTTGGATAACATTGAGATGTGTATCAGTAATAGATGTAGATGGTAAAAATTGAGTAATTATAATTTATCACGAAATAGAGTTCCTAAATAACAGTAAAACGTCAAATATTTTTACTATAATAATTATTAAATCGAAAACCAATAAATTTAGGTATAGTACCTTGCTATAAAAAGTTATTTATAATTAAGTAAGCAATTTAAAAATTTAAAAATATTCGGGATGTTTCATTTAAAATAACGAAGTTGACGTCAACATCCGGTACAACCGGAAGTCGCTAAAAGTCAAGAATATTTTTATTCGATAGACCAATGCCAAAAACCCTACTTACAAATTTTCAGATTTCATTTCTGACTAGTTTTTTCATAACGTCCAAAGTGCCAACGAGAAAAATCACCCTGTATTTATAAGGCAAGTGTGATTGGGAAGTCGGTAGAGCTCGACCTAGGCAAGCACATCTCGATCAAATCGAAATTGTTTTGAGGAAAGGCCAGGTAAAGAGTACTAGCAACCGACGAGCAAGTACGAAAGTGCTGATGAAAGTAGAAGAAGCTAAAGACGTGTGTAAAACCCGTAGCAAGTGAAAAGAAGTAATATCTGTCTATTCCTAAGGGAAAAAGCCGGTTTTTCAATCAGACCACAAAAGACACAGTGATGGTCCAGGTGGTATGAAAAAGGAATCTATAACCACTGTCATAGATATGGACGACCCTCAATATAGAAAGATCGGTATTTACATTTTAGGGCTTTAATAGGCAGAGGGTCGATTGCTTTTAGTAAGTGACAGTTAAAAAAGTTACGTCAATAAAAAATATAAGCAAAGAAAAACATTTTATCGATACCTAAATTCATTAGGTAGTTTAGGAATATTTCAAAAAACTTTTTATTTAGACTGATAAACGTAATAAACTTTTGAAATGATAAATTCAAGAATGACGTGCCTCATATTAAACTTGCTGCAAGAGAAATCCTAAAGAAAGAAATTCATTTTAAAAGGAAATTAAATCCAAAGATGCTTTTAATCAATTCTTATAACTTTTTAAATGGAATGGATATATTTTACAAAAAGATATAATTTATAATCTCTGCTCATTAACAAATAACTTTTAACTATTATTAAAAAAAAATCACTTATTACTTAATATTTTTATTCTTTTAAAATAAAATTTTACGGTGTTTCTATTTAATTAAAAATAAACGTATTCAATTTTAAAATTAAATTTATTAAAAGCCAAATATTGTGTTTTGTTTGCATTGAATTCTACCAAGTTATTGGATCCCCATTCGAGAATTGTTGCTAAGTCCATATTTATATTGTTAACCAGAGTGGAATTTCCAGCAAATATGTGCGCAAAGATATTGGCTTTTTCCTGGGCAGTCGTTGCTAGTGTTCCATCTTCATTGGTTAGGGGAGCAAAAGAGCTGGAAGTGAAGTTTCTTCCCACAGCTTTGGCGAAAGACCAAAATAAACGGGATCCGTTAGGACATTCAACAAGTTTTGATCTTATTTTGGCATTATGAGCATCTTTTGAACATTCTATTGTCTCTTTGCATATGCCTCTAGCCTCAACATATGCTGCTCTGGTCTCAGGTCCCGGATTTTTTTGCCATCGATGGTATGCTGCCTGTTTGGAAGCCACAGCTCTAGAGCAGTTTCTGTTAAACCAGGTCTTATCGGATGATGTTCTTCTTTCGGTATTCGGTATGTAAGTTTGCATCCCCAACATGATGATTTCAGAAATTGTCTCAGCACATCGTGTTGGATCTACTGAGGAGAAACAAACTCTTTTCCATGGAAACGCTGAGAAAAACATACGAAGACCCTCCCAGTCGGCCGAATTGTAATGCCACATGAGACGGGGTGGTATTGTGCTGCTCGATGGTAAATGGAAAGAGCATGTTGTGGAGATGAGGGTGTGATCAGAGTTTCCAAGTGGGGCACAAACTTCTATTCTATACGGGTCAGGATTGGTGGTGAGGAAAAGATCTAGTGTATTGGCAGCCTGGTTGTTGACATCAGGGATGCGGGTTGGTAGCTCGACCAGTTGTTCTAGACCATGAGTGATGGTAAAGGCCTCAGCTTGACGACCTGCATCATCAGTTTTGTTAGAGAATTTGAGCCAGGCAGCGTTATGTACATTAAAGTCCCCCATGATTATGGTTTCAGCTGTTGGATGGTTCTCCTGAATGTAGTCCAAATTGAGTGATAAAAACTCAAAGAGGTTGTTATATGAAGGTTCATTAGGTGATAGGTAAAGGCAGCAGAGGAACTTAGTCACTTTGGTATCAAATAGCTTAAACCACATCACATCAAAGTCTTTCGGTTCCAAACTCTCTTCACGCTGGCATGAAAGGTAAGCCTTAGCGTAAAGGCAGACTCCACCTTTGAACCTGAGTCGAGAATGGAGTTCGTAACCAGGACAAAGCATATGGACCTTGTTGGTGGACGAGTTTACTTGTGTTTCTGTTAGAGCCAGAATATCCGGTTTTTTCGTCTGTAGGTGATGGTGGACGTCATTGATGTTCTTGTTGAGTCCACGGATGTTGTAAAAATTAATCTTTAATGTTGAGTCCCCTCGAGTACCTCTCGCCCGGAAATCCGAATGGAGAGGTATTTTGCTTCCGGAGTGTTTTACTCTAGGAGACTTCATCATTATTACTATTAGGATGCACCTGAAAATAAAGGAGGAATTGGGGAAAAGGAAAGAGGGAGACCGGAAAGTATCGACCGAACACTGAAACATGGAATGATCCATTTCACAGCACACAAAGTCGATATGGTGGTATTTCACCGGGCGATGAGACCATCTTCCACCTACGGTTATCCTTTTAGTCGCCTCTTACGACAGGCAGGATTTACTCTGGGGCTATTCTGAAGCCGACCCCATACAGCCACTCATGGGTAGAGAAAATAACCAACGTGGAAGTGATGAGACGTATGCATAAGGAGTTAAAAGTAATTCCGACAATTAAGAGAAGAACATGGACATGTTATAAGGGGAGAAAAATATCAAATGCTACAAATAATTAAGCAGCGAAAAATCCAAGCCAAGAGATCTATAGGAAGAAGACGAAATTCATGGCTAAAGAACCTTAGGGATTGGTTTGGATGCAGTAATAATGAACTAGTTAGAGCTGCGGTCTCAAAAATAAGAATTGCTATGGTGATTGCCAACCTTCGCAGCGGAGACGACACCTAGAGAAGAAGAAGATTTTCAGCAAAATCGGTCGAGCTGTTTTTTATGGAGAATAATAAAACTAAAAAAAAATTATAAACTTTCGGAATTATATTTTCGTCTCGATTATCTCGTGGGACCAATTACATTTGACGCATAATTACGCGACTTAGAACTGATTAAATTTTCAGCAAAATCGGTCGAGCTGTTTTTTATGGAGAATGAAAAAACTGAAAAAAAATGGTAAACTACCTGAATTTTGCAATTTATAAATTTATTTGTATGAAAAATATGATGACAATATTTCATAAAAAGAGATAGTAGAAAACAAAAATGGGAATTGGATAATTTTAAACTTGTGTCAGTATTGAGAGAATAGCATTGAAGATGCTATATCTTTGAAAAATTATTGTTAGTAATAATCAAGCATTGTTTATAACAATTGAACATTGCTACTAACAAATGATTATTGATCATAATAATTAAAAAAAATTTCAATTGTTATAAACAAAAATAGCTCCCGCTTATGAAAGTTTGAAAGAAAAAGGTTGACATACACAGAATATTGTTATTGACAATTATAATTTGTAGCTAGTAATTTTTCCATTAAATATAACAAACAAGATGAAGATGCCGATTTAAAATCGTTTCTACTGTCGCTAGTGCGCCATAACTGTGTTAATTCGTCTATCAAAAGCGAAAATTTTTATTGAAGTTCGTTTCTCTAACAGGACTTTTCTGTTACTTTCCCTTTCTCCCATTAACTTGCCAAATCCTTTTTATAGCATGTAGTTAATTCCCAACAGCAAAATAATTTTAGTTCTATAGCCCCTCACTATAAACATCTCCCGTAGTGGTCGAAGTTATTGCATTGTTCCATTATAACTGGTGTGGCATTGTTAGAAATATTTGGCACTGTCGAGGGAAATGCACAAGACTGTCGTCGCGCGAGACATAACCAGCGTGAATGATAGTGCAATATGCGGGCAGGAGGTCTTTTCCGAACTCTCTATAGGAGAGGATCTCAGTGCCGAACTGGCGCCACAAACGGGCAATTTGATAAACAAAACATTGACGCATTGCTTCGACTGGGAGTAGACTCTTTTACGAATTACTAGCAATTAAATTGTTTCATAAAATGGCTGAAAATGAACCACGAAAATATTTGCGATGGTGGACGCAAAAATGTTTTATGTACAAAATTTGGAAGTTTTTGTTGGTAAACAACCGGATGGGCCCTACGCTGTTGACAATGATGCATGCAGTATTTTGCGAAGACTAATTACTCCAATTTCAGGATCAAGTCGCAATATCACAATCAACAACTGGTTTACTTCTTTTCCACTGATCTCAACATTACTGAAAGAACATAAATTGACTTGTGTCAGAAAAAATAAAGCAGAGCTTCCTCTTGAGTTTACACAAATAAAATCTCTAGTATGTTTGGTTACCAAGAAGGTATTACTATAGCCTTGTTTGTACCAAGTAAGAACAAAAATGTTATTCTTGCGTCAAGTATGCATCATGATAATTGTGTTGATGTAAATAGTCGTAAACCTGAAATTGTTCTCTTTTACAACTTGACTAAAGGGGGAGTCGATGTAAATGATGTGCTAGATACGACGTCGGAAATACTAGGCGATGGCCAATGTTCATTTTTTTTTATTTAATGAATATTGTTGGCATTAATGCTCAGATAATCCATGTTGCAAATAACAATGATTCATACAAAAGAAGAAGAATGTTCCTCAGGGATCTAATTTGCCTTGACGGAGGATCATCTAAGACGACGTGCACAATTAACCAACTTACCAAAAGAAGTGCGACAAAGAAGGCAAGCAGCAACAGCAACTAGTACTACAGAAGCAAAAAACGCTAAGGTTCCAACTAAAGTAAAAAAAGATGTTACTTTTGCAAAAAAGACAGTAAAACGCGATATTTTTGTAAATAAATGCAGTATGTCTTACTCATGTCAAATTGCATAAATCTGGAAAATTGATAATAAAAAATAATTATAATTTTAATTGTTGTGTTTCTTAAAAAATAAAAAATGCAATACCTATATTATTGACTATAATGTTTTTTATACTATAGCCAAAAATAAGTTTAAATTGATTGCAAAATAGTTTTATTTTACATAATAAATAAAAAAAATAGTTTTCAAAAAACCATGATAAAAAAATATCAGGTTCATGAGACCCGCCGCGAGTTACAAGAGGCACGAGAGCCAAAAGGTAAAATAAAGGTTAAATTTTTTTCACAACCTACAATAAATATAACCATTTATTCTAAATAATTTTAATGTATTAACCACAAAACTATCTCAATGCTGACTTTTTTTTTTCAGAGGTGAAGAAAATCCTTTATGGAGAGGTTATGAGTCCGAGAGCTCAAGGTCTACTGTGAGACTCCACTGACTGTGTCAGGACTACTCACTAAAAACTCCACCCCCAGTTAGGTTCGTCTGGCTTTTACCTCCGGTGACACTTAGACCTGTTGGTCCATTGTATCTTTGTATCTTTGTACAATGAAAACCCGATCAGCAGACTACCCGGCAAGGATCCGAAAACAGCATAACACACAGTGCGCCGTCGCGTGGCACTGGTCCGAAAAAGGCAGGCAATTCCCAGGACCTAGAACCCGGCTGCACCCAATCCAGTACCTTGTACAAGTTTGTACAAGTTCTGTACTGAGTGGGAACAATGTAGTCACCCAAGAACCGCCTATTCCCCCCAGCGCACCGCAGCAGCACAGCAAGCGCTCCACCGCCCCCGGATCCCCGCCGCACAACCCACAGGCCAGGCCTCCATTGTACAGTCTTAGCTGATTCCTGTTCATCGGTAAGAGTTCTGCAGTCCTTTTATGGCACGGTCCTTTAATGTATTATTTCCCGTGTTTGCTTCCCGGTATACTTTTCCAGTAGTTTTTGTGTTTTTCCGAACCTCTTATGTCAAGTTTGTCTACTTCCTCATTACTTGCCACTTCCTGGCGTCCTGCAACCCGTATCAGTTTGAAGTGATTACGGTCTACCAGCGTTATCAGTTTTTCTTTGCACTCAACGTGTATGGGGTAAGGGGTGGTCCGGCCCTGAGATGCCCCCTGCACAGGACTAAGACTGTCTGCTACAGGATTTCGCCCGGTTTCCTGTAGGCTCTGTTAGCGACGGTGCTCACCCACCGCCATGCATCCATCAGCACAGGTCGCATAACACTTTGGATTGGGAGTCTTTTAGTCGCCTTTAACGACAGGCAGACCATACTTGGGATCTATTTTATTTTACCCGTATCTCCAAGGGGAACAAAACTGACTTGGCCGACAGTTAAATTACATTTCAAAAGAAATAATCCAATCTATCAAAAGCTCCCCCAATATAATAAATATGTGATGCACGTATAATTTATTAATAAATGCTCCTATATAGAAGCGGGCTTTTAATATTTAAAGGGAATTTAATTGATTGCATGAAATTTAGTTAATTGAGAACTAGTACGATCCTGTTAGCTTCAAGGGAGCGGAGGTTTCTATCGTGACCGACTAAGGAAAGGGTTAGTCTCTAAAATATTAAGATAATAACGTCCATGAACGTGCATCTCCATTGGCAACAATCGCAATAAAACAAGAGAATGCCAAGAAATTTTCAATCAGTCGAAAGAAAGAAAATTGTAGGATTATTTACTAATTAATCACACTCTGTAAATATTTTAAGTTTTATTTATGAATAACCATTTGTTACACATGAACATGTTCCTAATCATTATATATTTTTGTATTTCCAAATGCACTTTTATACCACACAATTCAAAATTTAATATCTGCGCATGTTGTCACCTGTGTGACGTCGCTGTCCCCGATTTACTATTAAAACAGAGTCTCCTAATTTCCGGGGCTTTGAACTGGAACTGAACTACAATAACATTTTTAATATCGAGTAGAGTGTTAAATAAATTCGTTAAAATAAGGGAAAACTTATTTTAAAGTTTAGTAAACAGTTTAGGAGAAAAATACGCTCCTGTATGGAATGAGCTATCGCCGGTCTCTGGAAATACGACGTGAAAATTGAACATCGTGAGGCGAATATGGCTAACTTAACAGAGGCTTGTCACAGAAATATTTCAAAGATAATGTGGTTTTCGGATGTATGTCTAGAAAAAGTCAGAAACTTGCCTTAATGTCAATAACTTGATATTATTTCGTACGAGTTTTTGTTTCTTTGCAGATGAAAAAACAAACTTTTATGTTATTTTCGGTAGTTCAGTAAGTTTTTTTGATATGTAATGTAGATGTCAAGTCTGTCAGAAAATTTTATTCTTAATAAAAGTTGGTGCACTGCATAAAACTTACATTGACACCATTAAATTTTCAAATGTAGGTCTAAGCGGTATACAGGGGAGAACAAAAATAGTAATTTTGATCAGAAGTAAAGTACTTTTGTTTTCGACATTATGCATACATGCATATACGCCTTTTTTCCGTAGTGGTTGGCAGAGACCACTTCTTTGCACTTCTTTAGGTTCGTACACACGTCTTTTGCTTCTTCTACTTTCATCAGCGCTTTCGTACAAGCTCGTCGGTTGCTGGTACTTTCGACCTGGCCTTTCTTCAACAAAATTTCAAGCTAATCAAGATACTTGGCCTCTACCGACTTGCCCATTTACACTTGCTTTATAAATACCAACAACCGACGAGCATTTATAAGAGCACTGATGAAAGTAGAAGAAGCGAGAGTTATTCAACAGGGTCAGCTACTACGCCAAAGACTATTATCAGAGGCAACAACGTATCAACACAATATCTAAAGATTATGGGAGGAAGAAAAATCGTCACGAGGTGGTTTAAATGAAGAACGTTTTTTTGTTAGGCCTTATTAAACAAAAATTATTTTTTAGCACCTATTGAACATATATATTTTTATTTAAAAAAAAACAGATTAATGTAGTATACAACTGGAGCAATCTATTAACAGTGAAATTTAATCTTTTCTCAATTAACAATATTTATTTTTCAATAATACTCTTTAAAAATTGCGATAACAAACTGCCGTTTTATTGATCTTAACAAGTTCCATTCAACAATTCCGTCACTAAATCATTTTTTATTTCATTCTTAATTGTTTCAAGCGAAAGAAATAAAAACAAAAACTCGGGAGATAAACGAAAGTAATAAAAAATATTTATGCCCCAACCGAAAAGTACTTGCCGCAAACAACAAAAACCAACTCTTCCTCACATAAATAAGACACTTAAATCCATTTGGAGGGTTTGCAAAAGCTAAGCGCACATTCAGGTCAAGCAAGCGGTGTCCCGGGGCGATTGTTCCTGATAACGAGCCAGGGATACGTTAAAATAACCGCCAGGAGGCAAAGGATTCTCTCGAGGAATGGTTCGGAGTCCTGGACCATCGTAGAATTAATAACCATTAGTCAGGTCGGGAGTTTTTTCAATGGACGGAAGGATATCAAGACATTTATGTGGGCAAATTCAAAGGCAAGCATGATGTATCTAATCAAAAAATTTCTTAAGGTTTGTATCAGCCTTATATGAAAAATATTAAAAATCTAAAAGAAAGAAGATTTGCCGTTTCTTATTTTTTTTAACACAAATAGTGACAGTGTTGATCAACAGGTCCGCAATGGGACATTTGGGTCCCTTTACCGGTGGTCCCTCCCCCGTAAAATTTTGAAAATAAGGTGCTTGAAAACAATAAAAACGCGCTTTTACGCTATTTTGGCACTTATAAAGAAGCTGTCTGCTGTCTCACATATACAAGCTATTCACTCGAATCATCGCAAATAGATTAAAAGCGTAACTGGACCTTTATCAGCTAAGGGAACAGGTTGGGTTTCGACAAGGTTATGGCACGAACGATCATCTCCAAGTCCTAAAGAATCTTATAGAAAAGTCCATTGAATACAATAAAGTACTTGTCCTGATATTTGTGTACTAAGAAAAAGCCTTTGACACTATAAACCAGTATCAGATGTTAAAGTCACTCTCCGACTGTAGAAAAGATCATCGATATATCTTAGTAATAGAGTCTATATTGCCACGTCTTTTTCGTTCTCTAACGAGTACTCTGCTAGCGGTTTCTCTACTGGCAAATTATGCCCGAGCTCAGCCGTAGAGGGTAGAAGAAAAAAATATAAAAGTGAGCTGCTCCACCGGCTTGACGGTATAAGCCGGAAACCCCTAGATCTTATAGGCACTAGCAGGGCTACAAGATAAACAACTATGATTATGGTGAACCAAATAAATAAAATTATAGCAAAAATATGTTGGATACTTTACTCACTCAATAGATAATTAAGGTACACAGTTCAATAGCAACATCATAACAAATATAGTCAAAGTTAACAGCTATGGTAAAATTTCCTTGCTAAAACAAACCAAAAATGTAAAATTTACAGCTTTATAAAATAACCAGAACAGAAGTAAGAGTAACACACTTTACCAAGTTACAACAAAAGGTAAGACATATATAAATTAACTCATTAATGATACTAATTCAAACATTTACATAAAGGCAAAGAACAAAAGGTAAAACATATATATATATATAAGTTAACTCATTACATAAAGATTTTCACTGCCAAAACAATCGAGTTCATTTAAAAATATCTTTACAATGGTTGTCCTTTAAAATATCAAGATTGTAGGATATTTACAAATAAGTAGGAAGAAAATATGTTTTCACTTGGACATAAAGAATTATTGAGAAGGTTATTTTAATCCAAGTTTAGTTTTGGCATATTATCTAATGCAATAAATAGTTTCCCACAAAGTACTATACTAATGAACTAAACAGAACATGATAGTGGTGTCAGCATGAGTCACTGCGTTATATATATTTAAAAATAAATCACTTATAACCTTTGGATATACGAATTCACAAAGTACTATACTTATAAACTGAAACAAAACTTACTGGTGGTGTCGAACGAGACAAGGCGTTATATATTTAAAAACAAATCACTGATAACCTTTGGGTAAACGAATTCACATGTACTCCTGTGGCCTACTCCGGTGGCTGGTTAGATTATGGGGGTGGCACTGGTTAACGATGGCTTTCCTCAAATAGATCCCGATAACGGTTATTTTAACTTGACACCAACTCCAACAATATCCACAACAATGGCAAGACAAAATGGTCAAGTTAAAAATCAAATGGTTTTTCTTCAAAATCCAATTAAGATGGCCCAAATACAGCCAGATATGAAAGAAATCCCATAGAGGTTCTGCACATGTGCTAATAACACCGTCCCCAACAACGTTCACCGACACCTGGCCTCCAAGACTCTCAAAACACGACTCCCGCTCCTATCCCGGAAATCAAGAAAAAAATGGCGTGGAATAAACGTCAACCCACAATCTTCTCAAATCCGTGCCTCGACCTCGTCCGTGTGGATATTCAGTCCCATCCACACAGAAATTGCAGACCAACTATCGAAAGTTATGCAACACTACTTACGAGTAAGGCACAATTATTATGAACCGTAGATGGGAGAAAATAGGCACGTGACGATATATAAAAATGCTACAGCAAACGTAAAACTGCAGAAGACAACAAATAAATTCAAATTAAATAGAGAAGTTTAGTTCCAGTATAAAATGTTGTGCATTTTATTCTGGAATTAAAAATTAATTTGTGTGTTGCTTTTAAACAGTGACACCCCTATAAATAATCCTCTTCCGCAAATTTTGATCCTGATTAATTTATTTTGTTAAAAAAAATATATAAATAATTTTGCAATTTAATTTCAGTCAAATCTGCAAATATTAATTAAAAAATTTAAATAAATACACATTATATAGATTTTAATGAGGAATAAATAATAAATATGTTCAATATTTTAAAGGTTAGCAAGTAAAAAACGATATAATATTTATAACGGAAAATAAAAATATGCTCCTGCTGAACCATTTTATTATTTTAAAATTATTTTATTATTATTTATTATTTTAATTAAAAATGGATTTGTTTTATTTTTAAATATTACATACATACATGTAACGGCCTTTTTCCCGTAGGGGGAGGCAGAGACTACTTCCTTTCACTTGCTACGATTCTTACACATATATTTCGCTTCTTTTACTCTTATTAGCGTTCTCATACATGCTCGTCGGTTGTTGGTACTCTTGACTTGGCCTTTCTTCAAAACAATGTCGATCTGATCGAGATACGTTCGCCGAGGTCGACCTCTACTGACTTCAGCCCATTCACACTTGCCTTATAAATATGCATCGAAAATCTTCTTTTATCCATCCTCTCTACGTGTCCAAACCATAAAAGCATCCACCATTGTAACCATTTTTTAATATTCTTCAAAAAAATCAAAAATCATTAAAAAAAAATATTCAAATTGTTACAAAAAAGGTTCTGAAACTTTATCTGTAAACTATAAATTTATTTTTATCTCTAATAAAACCAAAAAAAGAATTAAGTTTTAAATTTCTCGAATTTGTTACATACCCGACAGTAAAGCTTTTGCCATTGGCGATCAACTGGTGAACTTCTTTTCCACGTTTTATGGTGAACATTCCATGAAGGCAATGCCTACATACAATCAAATGCAGTTAAAGTTTAAATGGATGTGAACATACGTTTTTTAACATGGTTTTTAAATAAGTACGAGGGCGTAGAAGTGCCACAAGCAATTTTTTTTGGAATTCCGACTTTAATCTCGGGGGTCGCATTCAGCTTTTTTATTGAATATTATTTATTCAGTTCTGTAGAGTCGTTGGCACTATTGTACACTAGATCTGAACAAACATCCTCAATTGAATATTGGAAAAAAAAATTCTAAAAGATGAAAAATTCTGCGATAAAAATTTAACTTTTTTGTATTATCTAGTAGAAAACAAGTAGTTTAGCCAAGGAAGTAGTTGTTTTATTAGATATTATCAAAAATAGCTTCGTATTCATCGAACAAATTTTAACTTCCAGAAAGATATTTCTTTCCCCTAAATTCAGTTTGTAGCATTTTGCTCTGGATTGCTTCCTTGTATTCTTCCACCTTTTCGAGTCTTTTAAACTTGTTTATATCCCATTTCTTCTTTTTTTGTTTGGTCCTTGAGTGACAGATAGGATCAACCGGATTCTAGAAAAAATATAACATTAAAACTATCTTCAAGCCATCTAAGAAGATCGAAAACTATCTGAAATCTGCCAAGGACAGGAGAGCCCCACTAAGTTCTGCAGGTGTTAATTGAATTCCATGCACTTGTGGTAGTGTCTACATTGGAACAACTAAACGGTCCATTTACACCAGGGTCAAAAAACACAAATCCAACTGCCGTCTTGGACATACACTAAAATATGCTGTCGCGGAGCACACAATTAATAATAATGATCACAGAATTAAATTTGAGGACACCCAAGTTTTATGTACCACATCGGCATATTACCCAAGGCTTTATAGAGAAGCGATTGAAATACATAAACACCAGCAGAACTTTAATAAATCTGAGGAAACACTTAAAATTAATAGAACATGGGTACCTGTACTTGAAAATACAACGCTGCTTCCTTACAAAAATAAGAACCTGCGACCTGCGATCATGACATACGAATGTTACAAACCGTCAGCCTTAAAAAAGCAGACATATCTCCAGAAGATGCCATCCACTAGAGATGGCGAAACATTGAGTATAAACTCAGACCTACGATGGCCAAAATACCCAAAAAACCATTTACCAATAAACGGTGGCCGCGAAAGCCTTTCACAATATGTAGGTTTCTCTTTTAGTTTAGACTTTATCAGAAAATGATCCGAGTCGCTATCTGCCCCCCGCATACTTCTAACATCTTCTATATTACTAGAAAAACGTCTGTCTATTAAGATATGAAGATAGATGGATAGAATCTATACCTTTCGTCTAAATTCAAATAAAATTATTTTTTTCTAATTGAATTGGTTATTTAAAAAAATGCAATAGCTTAAAAATTAATTGGCAGTCGTTGCACGTGTACATAAAACCGTTGAGTTTTGACAATGAAATTTAATTGATAATGATAACAATCTTTGAAATTAACATCGCATATAAAAAAAAGTAGCTGGGCAAAAAGTAATAAAGAAATCGTTATATTTACGCTTTATATTCATTGCTTGAATTTTTTAATTTAAAAGATTTTTTATTTCGGTAATTCCAACT
Source organism: Agelastica alni (assembly GCA_950111635.1). Lineage (NCBI taxonomy): Eukaryota > Metazoa > Arthropoda > Insecta > Coleoptera > Chrysomelidae > Agelastica > Agelastica alni. The sequence continues at coordinate 88,631,565 of OX467708.1, forward strand.
TTATTGCAATTTGGTCTATTTCTGTTTAACTTCGGGTATGACGGAGATTTAAAAAATAAAAAGTAATGAAGAAAAAAATAAAATTTAACGATATATTTTTTGTTAAAATCACCATTTGGCCGAATGTCTTTAGTACGGGCTCTAATGTACGAAAATGTTTGTGCATGAAACAAGAGGATGCAAAAAACTGTTTTTAAAAAAATAAACGCAGTTCTTTCCAATTTATCACAACCATTTTTGGTTATACAAATAACCCATTAAAGGTTTACCCGTCTTAGACTTAACATACAAACATACATAAAGTCACGCCTTTTTCCCATAGGGGTAGGCAGAAAACAATTCCTTCCACTTGCTACGGTTGTTACACACATCTTTTGATTCCTCTACTTTCATCAGTGCTCTCATACATGCTCGTCGGTTGTTGGTACTCCTGACCTGGCCCTTCTTTAAAATAATTTTAATAATCTTATCGAGATATGTTCTCCGAGGTTGACCTTTACCGACTTGCCCATTCACACTCGCCTAATAAATCTGTTAATAAATTATTTCTTGACCTTAACTATATATCAGTTTTTTTGCACTAATTATGTTAACAGATGTTTATAATTTTGTTTTCAATTAATTTACTTACTCACTTAGTACCAATCACTTAACTAACTAATTAACAACAATAACTACAATAAACCAAACAAATAGAAAAAGAAAACCAAAAAATGTACAGTTTTTAGAACTAATGCAAAAAAACTGTACAGCTGTACTACAACACAATCAAATTTCGGAACATATTTCACGATGTTTTTAGAAAAGAGACTAAAATAAATTAATCAACTCTAAATGTGTAATTTTTATTTGCGACATTGACAAAAATGACCAAGCAAAATAAGAAAAAACCATAGGGTATTTTTACTCTCAGTGTTTAAACTTTAAACCGTCCAAGGTTCTTTTAAATTTTATTGCCCTTGGACATTTTCTACGACCATACTCCAACTAACTTCAAAATGATTAAATGTATATTTTTTTTTCTAGCCACTTGGCGTTAAAAATATACAACTATTTTTTACCATTTACCAGAAAATTGTATCGAATTTGGATAATGAAATTTACATAGTAGGCCCCCGACTACGAAACCTGGTTAATTTAACGATACTCTCCTAAAGGGTTAAATGAAAAAGAGGAAAAACTCGGAAAGGGTCGATAGTTCAAAAGACCGATTGGAATTGCTTTTCACTTTCGATGGTAGACTTTTGCGTTGAGCCGCAAGCGGATTAATAAAATCCAATCAATGCTTAAATCGAATTTGCATCTTTCTTTTGTTCTATCAGGTCTCTTGCATGCACCACAGAGAGCGGATTAGTGAAGACTTTTTTTGCTTTTTTGTTAATTAATAATGAAAAAATTTAATAATACTAAAATATACATTCGTGAACAAAACAGTCAGAAAGGTTGCCTTACGTGAGCAAATAGAATTAATGTTTATGAATTTTACTATTAACAAACAAATGAAAAAAACCAATAAATAAAATCTGAGAACAGGAAGAGGACAAGTTATTGCATATGCAGATGTTATTTCTAATGATATAAATTTAAATACCTTGGCAGCTACATAACAACAAACGTAGACCCCAAAGTTGAAGTAAGATCACGTATAGAGCGAGCCAGAGCCACATTTTAAAAGATGAAGAACCTACTATGTAATCCAGCATTAAACTTACAAATACGATACCGTTTCGTAAAGGCTTACGTACACTCAATTCTCTTGTATGGAGCGGAAACTTAAACACTAAACGTGAATACCATGAACGGACTCAAGGCTTTTGAAATTGGATCTTCCGCAGACTATTAAAAATACCATGGACTCAACATGTATCTAATAACGAAGTACTTAGACGTTTGGGAAGGGAAAGGCAACCACTTACTACAATAAAACAAAGAAAGACCGCTTATCTAGGTCACATTTGCCGTAATAACAAGTATAATATCCTGAAATTGATAATCGAAGGAAAAATTGAGGGAAAACGTAGACCTGGCCGCAGACAACATTCGTGGCTAAAGAATATACGCGATTGGACTGGTATGAACACTTATTGCGATCCTTGGCTGCATGAATCAAAGCTGATTGATTCATGCAGCCAAGGATCGCAATAAGTATGCCGAAATTGTTGCCGACCTTCATGGAATGGAGATGGTACCTGAACAAGAAGATATCTTTTTTCTGTAAAAAGCTAGAAAGTTTTTTACTCCTGATTAACTGTTGACGACGTACAAGGCTCAAATCCGATCTCTACTGGAGTATTACTCGCACATTTGGGGTTCAGCACCAAGGCATTCTCTTCGTCTTTTAGATTTCAATCAGAAAAGGGCCATTCGGTTAATAAACAGCTCAATTCTCACAGATACCCTTCACCCTCTAGAACATAGAAGAAGAGTTGCAGACCAGTTATTACTCTACAGATATTTCCATAGCAGATGCTCCAGAGAAATAAAAACTGTTGTACCACCATTGGCCACATTCGGCCGAAGAACTCGGCACTCTGATCAGTATCACCCATTTACTCTCAAGATTGACACTACAAGGACCAATCTTCATTAAAAATCCTTCTTTTACAGGGCTGAACCGGAAGGAAACAAGCTTCCAAAATCATTTTTTCCAGAGAACTATGACCTGTAACTTTTCAAAAATCGGGTTCACAATCATCTCCTTTTTATAATCTCTCCCCCTTCTAATAGTCGCAGTGCGGACCTTCCGCGGCCCACACGATAGGTCTACCCTTTTTGCGACTATTTTCAGTAAAAAAAAAAAAATATCTAATGATAATCGCAAAAACAAAAAAGTCAAACATTTTGACCGAAATTGTTAAACAAGGAATTACGATGGGATTATATGTAAACCAAAAAAAAAATAATAAATTAAAAGTGATTTTTGTTTGTTAATTTTAAGTTGCAAACACTTTCGACTTATTAATCAGGCTTTTTCAGTGCTTCCTGAAAATAAATACTCATTAAATTCTTTTGCTTACTCTACTTTCATCAGTGCTCCCATACATGCTCGTCGGTTGTTGGTACTCTTGACCTGGCCTTTATTCAAAACAATATTGATCTGATCGAGATATGTTCTCCGAGGTCGACCTCTACCGACTTCCGTCCATTCACACTCGCATTATAAATTTGATTCGTCAATCTCCCTTCATTCATCGTTTCTACGTGTCCAAACCATCTAAGCATTTTTTTTGTATATTTTTGTAACCACATCTTCTTTTCTATTTGAACAGACAAAATGGTTTTGTTACGTAATATTATTTGTTTGACTAAAATAAATCATCACAAAGAACAACCGTAGAACTTCGTAGCTAATATTAATGAAGTTTTCAACGGTACCCACATAAAATTATTCAAGAGGTATGGGGAATAACAATAGCGACACGAAGAGTTTAAACCGCTAATTTTCGTGTAGAAACGAGTTTAAATTAAAGTGGTTATCGCCGACGATTAGTTACTACAAACCTACAAGGTATCCAATACAAGAAATCGATAATTACTTGTTAAATTTATGGAATTTTACGTGGGAACGAGAGATCATAATTAACAATTTTAAAATTAAATTAATATTTCTTGTTTTATTCAGCAATTATTTTAATAACATTTTTTTTATTTAAAAGCTTATGATTAAAAAACTAGCTCATATTTTATCTCGCTACGTTGATATAATAATAAAATCACATTTTTTTATAATCAAGTAAAGCAATATAGATCAATATAAATAAAGTACACAATTCAAGTGCATGCATAGATAGTTGTGCCCACGAAAAGGTAAATATCGGTGGTCTGGGTGCGACCCGAGAGGTCCACACGACTAACTTCTCAGTGAAAAGAATAATATGTTATGTAATGTTATAATTATAATTATTTAAATTATTATAAAAAGCAATTTTAAATTGTTTATAAAAAATCATAATTGTCATTAACAATATTCTGTTTATGTCAACCGTATTCTTTCTAACTTTTTCATATCATTTTCAATTGTTTATGACAATTGAAATTTTTTTTTTAATTATAATCAATAATTATTTGTTAGTAACAATATTTAATGTTATAAACATTGCTTGATTATTACTAAGACTAATTTTTTTCTGTTATAGCGTCTTCAATGCCATTCTCTCAAAACTGACACAAGTTTAAAATTTTCCACTTCCTATATTTGTTTACTAAAACTATCTCTTTTTATAAAATATTGTCATCATATTATTCAAACAATTATTCCTAACATTCAACAATAATATTATTCAAAATATCATAAAATTCTGTATTAAAAATGGTATAATTTATAAATTGCAAATTGCAGGTAGTTTACCATATTTTTCAGTTTTTTTATTCTCAATAAAAAACAACTGAACCAATTTTGCTGAAAATCTAACCGATTTTAAGTTGCATAATTATGCGTCGAACGGGGGAAGGGGTGGTACGGCTCCGAGGTGCCCCCTGCACAGGACTAAGGCTGTCTACTACAGGATTTCGCCCGGTTTCCTGTAGGCTCCGTTAGCGACGGTGCTCACCCACCGCCATGCATCCATCAGCACGGATCGCATAACACTTTGGATTGGAAGTCTTTTAGTCGCCTTTTACGACAGGCACACCATACCCGATATCTTTTCTATTTCCTCGTATTTTCAGGGTAAACTACCCTTTTAGTATAAAGAAAGAATCATCGAAATCGGTTGGCGTAATATTGAATTATTCGTCCATTTGTCGCAATTTAAGACTTATATAGTTTTCTTATGGATGCCATTGTCAGAACTGGACCAAATTAAAATGGGATCACATGGAAAGCACCAGCTTTTAATTAAAAAAAAAATTATCAAAATCGGTTTACTCAGTCGAAAGTTCTGAGGTAATAAAAATAAAAATACAGTCGAATTGAAAACCTCCTTCTTTTTTCAAGTCAGTTCAAAGATAAATTAGGTAATATTTTTTGTTATTTTATATTGTTGTGTTAATTTTGTTCAGGAGTTTGTAATTTTAAATATAATTTTAATTTATTCCAACGTATTTTTAGACATATAATTAAAATAACCACTTTCGTATCGGTGTATGAATTATTTTTGTCGAGATCAATTAAATTTTTTCAAACAATATGTATCACTATTTAAAAAAACATTTTTTTAAATTAAAGCACTATCAACTACGGAAGATTTTTATCGTTTGTCGGCGCCCCGTATAACTTTAATCTAAACAAACAACAGCGATACTATCTTTTTCCTGTTTTTCTTTTCGTTTTGCGACTCGCCCATGAATAACCATCGCGTGGAGTTAATGTCTCTATCTCCTCAGCTGCTGAAGGTTCAAAATTATAGGGTGCACATCGCCTGCACAAAGCATCTGGTTTAAAAAAAAATTACGCTGTTTAATAACTTCATTTTTGTGAACCGTTTCTGCTTAGTGATTACTACTCTTATACAGCGTGGAACAGCCAAATGGAATAAATTCGATAACGAATAAATGAGAGCATGTTGGGAAAAACGCTTGGACACGTCGATTTGTATTTTTAGATGCGCATTTTTTTCAAAAAAAAATATTTATATAGGGTGAATCATGTGACAGTGGCCGATACCAACTTTCTTATTTTAAATACAACCCCCTGTATATTATTTATTTTTTGGATTCATCAGAAAATTCTAGACATAATTCATCTACAATGTCCCATACCTATCTTCAACTATTTCGAAAATATTAGGTGTTTTCAGATGTATTACAAAAATTAACATTAAAAAAAGAAAGCCTTAGCCTTAGCAACTTGTTGTCTGTCTGCATGACAGTAGTGATCAGTGTCAGTGCTATTGTCGTTTGAATTTCGTTAACTGTACGTAATAATATCAGAAAAATGGTTCATTTAACAGAAATGCACAAAATAACCATTCTACGAATGATTGGTTATGGAGATAACACACGGACACAAATGTTTCTCGCTTATTTCACGAAAAATTTCCAAATTTGCCGCCTATATACCAAGAAAAAATTAGCAAAATAGAAAAACAGTTTCGCGAGCTTGGTCATTTAAGACAGACAAAAAAAGTGGTTGCCAATGAACTAAGCGATGATGCGAAATTGGATGTTATGCTTGAGTTTCAAGAAAACCCACATAATTCTGGTCGAAAAGCAGCCTCACTGTTCAACATTAACCACACATCAATTTTTCGAATATTAAAGGAAAGTAAAATGCATCCCTATAAAATGATGCCAACTCAGGATCTCATGGAAAACGATTTCGACAGGAGAACGTATTTTTGTGAACAAATGATGGAAATGTTAGATAACAATGTGATCCAATTAGAAGATGTTTTGTTTTCTGATGAGAGCACATTTAAACTTTACGGTCATGTTAATCGTCAAAATTGCCGCTATTGTTCCAATGAGAATCCTCACTGGATGAGAGAGGAACATACGTAATATCCTGAAAAAGTTAATGTTTGGGCAGGAATTGTTGGAAATCATATCGTAGGTCCCTTTTTCATTGATGGCAACTTGAATGGAGATAAATATTAAGAACTGCTCCAAAATAATGTCGTGCCAACTTTGACAAACTTATATCCTGATCCAGCAAACCCACAAGTTCCTGCCAATATTCTATGGTTTCGGCAAGATGGAGCACCGCCCCATTACCAAATCAATGTCCGGCAGTACCTGAACCAAAATTTTCCAAATCGGTAAATAGGGAGGCGCGGATCGATGGAATGGCCAGCACGATCTCCTGATCTGACGCCATTAGACTTCTTTTTGTGGGGATATGTCAAAAGTATTGTATACAAAACTAAACCAATTAACTCACATGACTTAAAAAGAGGAATCACGCTTGCAATTAGATCAGTCACGCCTGAGATGTTAAGTAACATTAGAAGACATTTCTAATACCAGATTAGCATGTTGCCAAGACGTTCGCGGCGAATATTTTGAACATCTCTTACATTGAAATTAATGTTTTTTTGTATTTTTTTTACATTATTTGTGAAATAAAATAATTTTCTTTTTTTAATGTTAATTTTTGTAATACATCTGAAAACACCTAATATTTCCGAAACAGTTGAAGATAGGTATGGGACATTGTAGATGAATTATGTCTAGAATTTTCTGAAAAATCCAAAAAAATAAATAATATACAAAGGGTTATATTTAAAATCAGAAAGTTGGTATTGGCCACTGTCACATGACACCCTATATAATTTTTTTTTTTTGAAAAAAATGCGCATCTAAAAATACAAATCGACGTGTCCAAGCGTTTTTCCTAACACGCTCTCATTTATTCGTTATCGAATTTATTCCATTTGGCTGTTCCACACTGTATATATGGGGCGTTCAGCGAAATGGTGAACGCGTAATGGCTGGTATAATATAATTAGGTTAATCCACTAACAGATGTATTGCAAAATGAAGTATTAAAACTTTTTTCATTTATAAATTGTCATTTTGTTCAGTTTCTTTAAGATAAAAAATCCGCTCGCGTTTTGCCGTAGTTACCATTAACTAAAATCTGAAATATTTGAATGGATAATAAAACCACGCCAAAAGCATTAGGTAAAAAACTAAAACCCTATAATTATAGGCAATAAGCAGCTGAAATAGAGACATTAACTTCACGCAATAATGACTCATGGATAATTCATAAAATAAAAAAAACACGAAAACATTGTTAACTGGTTATTTTTATTTGGAATTAAAATGATTTTTAATCAAAATATGTTAATAAGCATAGCCTGTCGATGAATTTCTCTTCACTATAAACCTATAATAAATTATAAAGAGAGTGTTTGGAGATCATCTATTAAAAAAATAAGCTTTGTAAATATTGTTATACCAGTCGAACGGAAATCTTAAAATCAACACTAAAATGATCCCCTTGAGCCATACCTAACAAGGATTTTTTCCTTATTAACACAACGTATATGTAATAAAAAGGAAATTTTTACTGTGAATTCACGTATCGATCTATACTGTACATCAATTCTAGTGGGGCATAAGCGACGTTGCCGGGTTAGAGCTTTTAAAAGTATGAGAAAGTATAAGTGTATGCATACATAGGAAAACTGTATGGGTAACGTCTCCACGGGTACAGTCTTGCATAAAAATTATGACTTACTTCGCTGCAAGCTTGTAAACTTTTACCGCGCATATAATCCAAAATTTTTTGAAAAATTGACAATATTGTACCGCGACAACCTCGTTAATGTTAAAATCCCAGATTATTCTAGTTAGACAACAATAAACTTACACATAAACATTTTTCTTTTGTATTAAATGTTTGGTTGGTTATGCAGACATTTCTATGGTTTGAGTAGTTTGCATGTCCACAGATGTGGCATATTTGGACCTTCCTCCTCCATAAATGTGTCAATTAGCACCACAAGATACTATCGACTACTAAGTAATGATCTATTAGGTAAAATTTTATTTATTTATATACTTACATACATATAGTCACGCCTTTTTCCCGTAGGAGTAGGCAGAGACCACTTCCTTCCACTTGCTACACATCTTTTGCTTATTCTACTTTCATCAGTGCTTTTATAAATGTTTGTCGGTTGTTGGTCCTTTCTTAAAACAATGTCGATCTTATCGAGATACTTTCGCCGACGTCGACCTCTACCAACTTGCCCATTCATACTCGCCTTATAAGTTTGTTTCTTTCAGTCATCCTCTTTACGTGTCCAAACCATTTAAGCATTTCTTTATCATTTTTTTTTCTTCTTTCACACCACAGCGATCCCTTATCTTACTCTCACTTTATCCATCAAAATCACTCCAGCTACACTTCTCAAACTACTCATCTCCGCAGCATTGATTTTACTTTAATGCTTTTTCTGCCAAACCCAAAACAGTGCGTTCAATATCACAGTAATATTTTTCGTTTCTCGTAAACTTTAAAGTATACAAACTTATTCACTTGTTTTACTCTTTCTTCTTCAATCAACAGCTCGCAGTTTGTGATGCTTTCTTTTTTTTTTAAAGACCATTACTTTCACCTTGGTTACATATACTTTTATTCCTTTGATTTTCGGTACATCATGCATAATAACAACCATCGCCTGCAATTCCTCTTCAAATGATGCTAATATGACCAGATTATCTGCGTAAAGGAGGCATTTGACGATCAAATACATACATATAATCACGTCTTTTTTCCGTAGGGGTAGGCAGAGACCTTTTTCTTCCAGTTGCTACGGTTCTTACACACATATTTCGCTTTCTCTACGTTCATCAGTGCTCTCATACATACTACTCGGTTGTTGATACTTTTACCCTGGCCTTTATTTAAAAATTATTTAATGTTGATCTGATGGAAATATTTTCACCGAGGTCGACCTCTACCGACTTGTCCATTCAGACTCGCCTTATAAATTTGTTTCGTCAATCTTCCTTCATCCATCCTTTCTAGATAGATAAAGGAATGCTTAGATGATCAGATCATGATATTTATTCTCAATCCATACACGCCCTCTTTTAAAACTTTTAAACAAAAATCTATATATAAGTTAAACAGCCATGGCGAAGCCTTACATCCCTGTTAAACACTTTTTTTGATGTTATCCTGACATCCTGAGTAGTGGAATCCCTGTAAAGTGACTTTAGTGCTATATCAAACTACCGCTCAACCCATACATAGAAAATGTCGACCACAATTCATTCCTTGCCTCTCTGTCATGGGTCTTTTCCAAGTCTACGAAAGCGCAGTAGACCTTTTGACTTCCACCCAAGATTTTTTCGACTATGCCTCGTAATGAAAAGATGCTTTTTAAAAATCTGTATAAATGGAATCAACCTGTTATCTAATTTGAAAAGCATTTTTATGAAATGTTGATAAATAAGCAGATCTATGTTGCTGATTTAAAATTATGTGTTACAGTCACATGACAGCAAGCCTTGTATTACAGTTAATACGTTCGGTGATTTAAATTTTTTTAATGCCTCAGTGTGAAAAGCAAATGCCAGGCTGCATTTAAAATAAATTCATAAAAATTAAGTTAAACAATTATCTACTTTTATTATATTCACTTAAGATCTCATAACCTGCACATAATTGTTTGAATGTTTACGACTTTTGTCTGGATATAGACCGTCAACATAGAAACACAAACTTAACTATCAAATAACCTTCCGATAAAATGCTCCAAGGGTTGAATTTTTTCTTTTCTCGGAGATTAATTCCACCAGAAGCGTCCGCAATAATATTTTAATGCAATGCTGGAAAACATATTTATTATAAATTTATCGAAGTGAAATGTTTGCAAATTTGTTTTCTCATGTTTTCATGTTTTCTCAAGTTAATTTTCCATCAAGACGATTTTATGATTCATTAAAAAAGTGAGAGTGACTGAATGTTGGTGTTTAGTTGCTGGTACCAGTTTCAAACAGTTGAAGGTTGGGGAAAATGAAGATATTTTCTAATTTTCAAGGTATAGAGGATCAAGGTGTGGTGGAATAACTGTGTTGATTTTCGTAACAAAAGAATAAAATTTGTTAATGTTTGACAGCGGTAGTAAGAAGCAAATCAAACAACGTGGACGGACACCTGGTAATTAACGGTCAACGAATCAAGCGAGTAGAAACTTTTCAATATCTTGGGTGTCAACTAAATGAGAAGTGGGACGGCATGCAGGAGATTCGTGCCAGAATAGAACAAGCTCGTGCTTCGTTTCTGAAGATGCGTAAGGTACTTTGCATCAGAAATTTAAGCTTGCCCCTGCGCGTCCGAATGCTTCGCTGTTACGTGTTCAGCATACTGTTTTATGGTATGAAAGCTTGGACTTTGACAGATGCGATTTGCAAAAAATTGAAGCCCCTTGAAATGTGGACGTACAGAAGGCTATTGAGAATCTCCTGGGTAGATTACCGAGGTACCTTAACACCGAGGTACTTCAACGCTTCGACAAGCAGCTGGAAGTTCTGTTTACACTTAAAAAGCGCAAACTGGAGTATTTCGGTCACATCTTAAGGAATAACAAGTATCGACTTTTAAAGCTTATTACAAAAGGGAAGAGTGAAGGACGAAAATTTCCGGGTAGAAGAAAGTTATCCTGGCTAAAAAACATGGTATGGAGTGAGTACTACCACATTGTTCCGCCGAGCTGTAGACAAGGTTCAGATAGCGCTGATGATTGCCAACTTCCGAGGAGGACAGGGCACCTAAAGAAGAAGAAGTAAGAAGTTATAACTAAATACTAAGATGAGAATGATGTTTAATGCTTTAGAAAAAATATTGTATTTTTAAAATAAACCATTGCCCATTATTAAAAATAAGTCGCCGCCAATGATTAAAACACATTTACGGTCTGGCTTTATGTCTCCATTAAATTGGCAAAAGTATGAACTAATTTTGGGTAGCTTTATTTTATTTTCAGACTGTCTCGACTAAGTTCAGACCATTTGGTTAACTTAAATACCGGTTTATGCAATCGTAAATCGCATTTATGAAGATTTCAATTTTCTGTAAATTATTTGATAATATGTGCGGAGTATTTCATTTATTTTTCAACGGATGGGTGTTTGTGTAGTCTACTGGAAATAACTTTTATGGGATTGTCTCTTCAATTTAGACCCATTAGTATAAAAAAAATTAGACCCTAAAGAGTTGTTTGTGCTTAATAAATAAAAACCCGGTTTACAAAAATGGTTGCTGAATGGAGGGCATTTATAAGAACCAAAAAATAATGTATAATATTTGCCTCATTTTATTTATAAAACCCCTATTAAACTCTGCATTTTTTTGTGCTTATTTTTGTGCCATTTTCATGGCTCTTTGCTGGCTAAATTTTCCCACTGGAAACTGGAACTATTACACTTTACCTTTTTTAATTATTATTTTAGGCATTAATTTCAGAGCTTTAAACATAAAAAATTGACAAAATGAAAATCATATGATTTATTTGTTGGTTATGTAAAGTCAAACAGAAAATTACTGTGTTGGTGAAGCTGACATTTTGGGGAAACGTCCTTAAAATACTATCCATTCAGGGGGAAATAGAGAACCTTCTTCTTCTTCACGTGCCTTGTCCGTTAAGAACGGTGGCTATCATCAAAGTAATTTTAATTATAAAATAGAGAACCAGTCCCATTTATTTTTATGCTTAAAACAGTCAACAACATAGTCTCGCGTTTTAAATTTTACCCACCGGCAGTCAGACAGACAAATAGGCACGAAAAAGGTCTGGTGTAATATGGGCATAACGCAAAAATTTGTATAAAAGTTATGTATGTATTGCATTGATTACCAATATTAAGGCTATGCCTTGTCTTAAGATTTCTTGTCCAATTTGTTATATTTGTGTAGTTGTAGTGAGTCCAAAATTACACGACTAGAAATTAGCCTTTAATTATTTGAATCATTTTAATTTTGAAAGAATAATGTAAAACGCTAAGTAATATTAGGTAAAGCAGTGTAAAAAACAGGTTCCATGCACTTTCGCACCATTTTAGCATGTTTTTACAGTTGCAATAAATTTACTTAAATAATAAATACATACATACACATAGTCACGCCTTTTTCCCGTAAGTGCAGGCACAGACCACTTTCCCCTTGCTACGGTTCTTTCACACCTTTTTCGCTTCATTTACTTTTGTCAGCGCTTTTATACGCTTGTTGGTACTCTTGACAGCTGGCCTCTTGATTTGGCCTTTCTTCAAAACAATTTCGATTTGATCGAGATACGTTCGCATAGATCGACCTCTACCATGTTGCTAATTCACACTCGCCTTATTAATCTGTTTCGTCAATCTTTTTTTATCCATCCACTCTACGTGTTCTTCATTCCTTCATCTATTTTGTTACTACATATTCTTTTACACCACAGCGTTTCCTTATCACACTATCACTCACTTTATCCAATAGTCACTTCAGCTATATTTTTCAGGCTTTTTTTTTATGAAAATAGTCGCAAAAAGGGTAGACCTATCGTGTGGGCCGCGGACGGCCCGCACTGCGACTATTAGAAGGGGAAGGGATTATAGAAAGAAAATTATTGTGGACACGCTTTTTAAAAAGTTGCAGGTCATAGTTCTCTGGAAAAACTGATTTTGGAAGCTTATTCCATTCCGTAGCAGCCCTGTAAAAGAAAGATTCTTGATGAAGATTGGTCCTTGTAGTGTCAAGCTTAAGAGTAAATGTGTGAGACTGATCAGCATGCCGAGTTCTTCGGCCGAATGTGGCCAATGGTGGTACAAGAGTTTTTATTTCTCTGGAGCATCTGCCATGGAAATATCTGTAGAGCAATGACTGGTCTGCAACTCTTCTTCTATGTTCTAGAGGGTGAAGGGTACCTGTGAGAGTCGAGCTGTTTATCAAGCGAATGGCTCTTTTCTGAATGGAATCTAGAAGACGAAGAGAATGCCTTGGTGCTGAACCCCAAATATGCGAGCAATACTCCAGTAGAGGTCGGATTTGTGCCTTGTACGTCGTCAACAGTTGATCATGAGTAAAAAACTTTCTAGCTTTCCACAGAAAACCTAGCCTCTGGCTTGCCGACTTTGCGATGTTAGCAACATGGTCATACCAAGACATATTATTGGACACCGTGACTCCCAAAATCGAGATGGAGGGACTTGGTTCAAGGGTATTTCCGCACATTGTGATGGGATGATTTGAGGAATTCACTTTCTTAGAAAACGTGGCAAAACGTGTGTTTTTTGGGCGTTGAACTGAACAAGATTGTTGGCTACTCACTACCATACAAAAGTATGGGGACCAGCACTCTATGCACAACCAGTCGTAATTTTTTTACACGTTCTGGCTGCTCATTTATATGTTTTCTGCTAACACCCTTTGCTCAATACTACAATCATAGTTTCCGTCTCTCTAAATAAATGAATAAATGTTAACTGTTAATAAATATTGTATCCTTAGTACCCCAGTAAAATAACTCCAAGATGGCGGTAAACTTGGAAAAAATTAGGGGCAAGATAAATTTCACGTGTTTTAGAAGGTATTAAAACAATCATTTCCTATAAAGTCCCAAAAGTCCGAGCGGTGGAACCTGTTCAAAATGGCGCCTGAAGTAACTGTGGGGGATAATTTCTAAAAACGCTATAACTTTGTTGTTCTTGGTCATAGAGACGTAAAACTACTTTTGTTCAAAGCATAAATAAAATATCTTTAACTTCTGTTTTAATGATTTTTACATACAAAAGCTTACTTGGTCACAAAACGAAAAAAAACGGCAAACAAAATCTTTTATGTATTTTAAATCGGGATTTTGAGTGGGAAGTTATTAGTTTATGGCAATATACTTAAAAAAATTTTTAGCCCTGTTTATGAAGTTTCTATTTCACTGGTTGTTTTTAAATAAACTTCGAAATTTCGCGATCAAATCGGGATTTAATTGACCGTAATTTATTTCTAGCAATATGTTTATAACCCTTGTAAAAGGTGTAATATCATTTCTGTACTAAACAAATCAAAAACTAAATTGAAAGTTTATTATGGTCTGCATTCAATGCCTTCTTAATCGATCATTTTGAATGATCAATTTCTAAAGAATACAGAAAATTACATTTTAATTTTTCATTCAAAACCAATTTCAATGTTTTATAACTGTAACATTTAATTGGTGGCAAAGAATTTTAATTTAAAATGTAAAAATTAAAATATATAAAAAATAATATTTGAATAGGCAAAAAATAGCTTTCTTAGTTAAATTAAAATGTTCGCTTTCACCGCCTTCTTGATTGACGATTTTGAATTATCAATTTCTAAAGAATACAGAAAATCACATTTTATTTCCTAACTCAAAACTAATTTTAATGTTTTATGACTGTAACATTTAACTATAGAGGGGTCGCGCTACTGAATACCATAAGAATAATAATAGAACGAATAATTAACAACAAAATAAGAAACAAAGTAGAACCACAACTTTCAAAACCACAAAGTGGGTTCAGACCCGGAAGAAGCACACAAGACCAAATTTTTATTATTAAACAAATAATAGATAAGAGAAGATCAGAAAACCAAAATATATATATATATATATATATATATATATATATATATATATATATATATATATATATCATTCATAGACCTAGAGAAAGCATTTGACAGAGTACCTATAGGTAAGTATGAAAGAGTTTAAAAAATAGAAACATCGATAACAAAACCATAAATATGATATGTACTTTTTACGTGTCCAAACCATCTAAGCATTCCTTTATCTATCTTTGTAACTACATCATCTTTTACACCACAGCGTTCTCTTATCTTACTATTTTTTACTTTATCCAACCGAGTCACTCCGGCTATTCTTCTCAGACTACTCATCTCCACAGCATTAATCCTATTTTAATGCTTTTTCTGCCAAACCCAACATTCACTACCATACATAAGTGTAGGAACCAACGCACCTCTATGCACAGCCAGACGTGCCTTTTTTGACACTTTCTAGCTGCTCATAAAGCTATGCAGTGCCCTATTTATTTATTTTTCCTGCCAACACCCTTCGCTCAATGTCACTGTCATACTTTCCATCTCTCGTAAACTTTGAACCCAAATACACAAATTCATTTACTTTCTCCTTAATCAGAACTTCACAGTTTGTCATGTTTTCTTCTCTTTTAAAAACCATTACTTTTGTTTTGCTTACATTTATTTTCATTCTTTTTATTTTCATGCATAACATTAACCATCGCCCGCAACTCCTCTTCAGATGACGCTAATATGACTTGATCATCAGCGTAAAGAAGGCATTTGACGATCAAATCATTCATTTTTAATCCATTCGCACTCTCTTTCAAATCTTTCAAACAATCGTCTATGTACAAGTTAAACAGCCACACATCCCTGTCTTACACCCTTTTCGTTGTTAAACCATTCCGTGCAAGCTCCGTTTATACTGACACAAGCAGTGGAATCCTCGTAAAATGATTTCAGTGCTCGTATTAAATTACCGTTTACCATATACATAGACAATGTCGACCACAATTTTCTCCTCATTACTCTGTCATACGCCTTTTCCAAGTATATAAAAGCACAATAGAACTTCTGATCTTTAGCCAAGAATTTTTCGACTATACCTCGTAATGTAAAGACCTGATTCACCCTTTCTTTTTTAAATCCTGTTTGCACATCCCATATCATCTGTTTCATTTGTCACTCTTTTAATCAATATCTTTGCATACAGTTTGCCGACTATGCTGAGTAAACTAATACTTTGATAGTTTTTACAGTCCTGCTGCGAACCTTTTTCCTTGTAAAACGACACGATAACGGCCTTGCACCAGTCGTCTGGTATTTTATATTATACTTTTATATACTATAGAAATTGATAATTAAAAATGTTCAATTAAGAAGACACTGCAGAGGCTGTCCATTTTAATATCAGGAAAACAAAAGAGCAACAACATGTTCGTGTGTACTATTTTGCACATAATTCTAAAAAGTTATAATTTTATGTTGTACATTTTATTTTAAACATCAAAGTTTTTATGGAATCGGTCAGGCGTGCTGGTGCCGGATGGATTTGCCGGCTTACTCTTTGAATCCCGATTTCTATGCAAAATATAATAGTAATATTAAAAACAACTAGTAAAGTAGAAACTTCATTAACAGGGCTAAAATATTTATATTAAGGTATTTTGCGATAAACTTATATCTACCCATTCAAATTCCCGATTTAAAATACATGAAAGATTTTTCTTGCCTGTTTTTTCGTTATTTTATCAAATGAGCTTTTGTACGTAATAATTGTTTAAATAAAAGTTGAAGATATTTTAATTATGTTTCGAACAAAAGTAGTTATAGCGTTTTTAGAAATTATCCCCCATTGCTACTTCAGGCGCCATTTTGAATAGGTTACGCCGCTTGGATTTTTGGGTACTTTTCAGGAAATGATTGTTTTAATACCTTCTAAAATATGTGTAAAATTTAGCTTGCTTCTAATTATTTCTATCTTAAAGTGGAATTTTACTGTGCTATAGTGCTATAGTGAGCAAATGTTTCGATACAACAACAATTGTCCTAATTTAACTATTGAATTACGCAATTTTTAAACAAAACATTATACATTTTTACAAATTAAGCCGGGCACGACAAGTTCCGTCGGAAAAACCTGCAATCTGATAGCATATAAATGAAATTTCCGGTAGGGTTGAATTTCCGAAGTTCCTATTAAAAATATAAACTGCGCCAAACGATCCGTCACTCAAAATTTAATTAGCCACATCACGAAAAATAATGGATCTTGGATAAATATAATAGGACCGAAAGCAGTGCCAGTTAAAGTCAGTTTAGACAACAAAGCACATATCAAACCAGAAAAGTATAATTCTTCGCGATGATTAAACGAATTTTTTAAACGACAAATTACCTAATAATTTATAATGTAAAAAAGAAAGGAATATTTTGAAAACTAACGCCAAAGTCGATTTGAATTATAATTTTGTCAGTTTGTTTATTTAAAATTGTTTAATTGTGCAAAAACTTTAGAGTCAAAGAATTAACTAAGAAACCAAAATTTTAGAAAATATAAAAATTATTTAGAAACATTTGCACTTTTAATCTGATTTGCACAAAAAATATGCTGTTTTCTTTAATAAACAAAAAAATGTGAATTTTTATTAAGTGGGATATTTTTAAAAATAACAAATTTAATAAATACTTTATAAAAATCAATTTAAGATTGAAAATGAGGTAATTTTTTTGTTGCTACAATATAGTCATACATACATATAGTCACGCCTTTTCCCGTAGGCGTAGGCAAAGACCACTTCCTTCCACTTACGCTACGGTTTTTACACACATCTTTTGCTTCCTCTACTTTCATCAGTGCTCTCATACATGCTCGTCAGTTGTTGGTACTCTTCAAAACAATGTTGATTTGATCGAGATATGTTCGCCGAGGTCGACCTCTACCGACTTCCGTCCATTCACACTCGCCTTATAAATTTGTTTCGTCAATCTTCCTTCATCCATCCTTTTTACGTATTTAAACCATCTAAGCATTCCTTTATCTATCTTTGTAATGTCAATGGCCAATAAGTAGTTTTCCTTTATTTCTAATCCAGGGGGAGTCCGGGAGAGTTTAGCAGGTGAGAAACAATAGCCAGTGCTCATAGAATATTTGTGGAACTAGATATTGCGACGTTGCCGCACTTCTTAGACACCATAGACGCCTCCCACCGCAATTACACGACGCCGCGCCGTTGCGATAGACAGTTTGGTTTAGGAGTTAGAAGTGAACACATTTTCGTGCCTGGTAAGTAAATTTTTTTAATTTTTGGTATTTGATTTCTGTTGCTTACTGCATTCCTGCATGTCATTAATATACATCGTAAGTGTTATTATCCTGGTAACATTTATGGCAGACAGCTTTTACTTAAGTGTCATAGTTTTTTATAAAAATGTAATAACGGACAGCATGGCGTGGGGTGAGAGACATTACCCTGGCGTCGGGAGGAGACTTTACCCAGGGTAATCTCTCCCGTCGTTCCTTCCGAAATAATATTTGTTATTTTATTTCAGATAATCATCCAAATGCACTTCAAATATAAAAAAAAAAAACTAGAAACTAGAAATGAATTATGGCTTAAGAAGACAGGCGGCTATGAAGCTGGCATATGAATATGCAACAATTAATTCCAAAATGGTTCCAGATTCTTAGACTTTCAACAACTGCGCGGGGACAGATTGGTTCAAAAGATTTATGACAAGAAACCCTAAACTAAGTTTGAGAACCCCAGAAGCAACCAGTTCATCCAGATCAACCAGTTTTTATAGAAAAAACTTAACTGATTTCTTCGAAGACCTTAAAAAAGTTAAAGAAAAATACCAATTTAAAGCTCATAACAAAAGTACAAGAGTGTCCCAGAGTAATAGTGAGCAAGCATGTGCGTCAAGTAGAACAAGTTACTTTAGCTGAACGTAGCAGTCTTGTGACCGTTTGCTTCGCCGTAAACGGAAAATGTTATTTCACAATTTTTCATTTTCCCTAGGGTTAAATACAACGAATCCTTTCTAGCTGGTAGACCATCAGGCTCACAAGATGACTTCTATCCGAGTGAATGGATGACAACCAAGAGTTTTGAAAAATTCATGGAGCATTTTGTGATTTATTCGAACGCGTCTCTTCGAAACCGAGTCCTGCTTATCCTCTACAACCACGAAGGTCATGTCAATATTGAAGTCGTCAAATACGCAAAATTAAATGGAGTAACTTTGCTTACTTTACCACCCCACTGCAGCAATAAGTTACAGCCATTGGATGTTGCCATTTATTTATCTATCAAGGCTAGATATAACTCAGCCATGAATAACTAATTCTTCTCATAGATACTTAAAGTACCTTCCTCGTGTACTCATTTACTACGTAATACTATGTGCCATATTTTTATAATTAAATTTCTTTATAGAATTATAATTTGTAATGATAATTTTGCCTATTTTTAAACCCGGGTAAGGGCTCTTTACTTGGGGGGCGGGAGATATTAGCCAAATGTCACTTTGGAAATCGTTAATAACTCATAAACTATTAATGATGTAAACTATTAATGATGTATCGAACTTTATTAAAAGAAAATATAGCTAAATAATGTAGCTTAAGATAAAATTTATAGAAAACAGCGATTTGTAAGTATGGAAAGATTTATGAGCGTTTTAGCTGAAGGCGGGTATGCTATCCCGGACTCCTACTACTACTAAACTTAAAAACTAAAGATACAATGAGCCAACAGCCCAAAGTGTCACCGGAGGCGATAGCCTGACGGACATTTTTTTTATTTTTTTTTCAAAGGTGAAGAAAATCCTTTATGGAGAGGTTATGAGTCCGAAAGCTCAAGGTCTACTGTGAGACTACATTGACTGTGTCAGGACTACTCACTAAAAACTCCACCCCTATTTAGGTCCGTCTGGCTATTGCCTCCTGTGACACTGGGGCCTGTTGGCCCATTGTATCTTGCTTATGTGTTTTTGTACCATTGTACAATGGAGACCCGACTAGCAGACCGCCCGGCAAGGACCCAAAAACAGCAAAACACACACTGCGCCGCCGCGAGGCACTGGTCCGAAACAGACAGGCAATTCCCGGGACCTAGAACCCGGCTGCACCCAATTCAGTACCTTCGTACCTTGTACAAGTTTGTACAAGTTCTGTACTGGGTGGAAACATTGTAGTCACCCGAGAGCCCCCCATTTCCCACAGAGCCCCGCAGCAGCACAGCAATCGCTCCACCGACCCCGGATCCTCACCACATAACCCGCAGGCCAGGCCTCCATTATACAGTCTTAGCTGATTCCTGTTCATCGGTAACAGTTCTGCCGTCCTTTTATGGCACGGTCCTTTGATGTATTATTTCCCGTGTTTGTTTTCCGGTATACTTTTCTAGTAGTTTTTGTGTTTTTCCAAACCTCTTCTTGCAAGTTCGTCTACTTCCTCATTACCTCCAACTTCCTGGCGTCCTGAAACCCGTATCAGTTTGACGTAATTACGGTCTACCAGCGTTATATCAGTTCTTCTTTGCAGTCAATGAGTATGGCGGAAAGAGTGGTCTGGCCCTGAGATGCCCCCTGCACCAGACTAAGGCTGTCTACTACGGGATTTTGCCCCGTTTCCTGTAGGCTCCGTTAGCGACGGTGCTCCCCCACCGTCATGCATCCATCAGCACGGGTCGCATAACACTTTGGATTGGGAGTCTTTTAGTCGCCTTTTACGACAGGCAGACCATACCTGGGATCTATTCTATTTTCCCCATAACCCCAGGGGAAACCTGACGGACCTACTCAGGGGTGGAGTTTTTAGTGAGTAGCCCAGAAACAGTCAGTGGGGTCTCACAGTAGACCTTGAGCTTTCAGGCTTATAACCTCTCCATAAAGGATATTTTTCACCTCAGAAAAAAAATTAAAACCCAAGAGAAACCCTATGGTGTATACTTTAACTACACTACACTAACTCATAAATTGGTACAATAATCTTAAGTTTTTGATAAATTTAGTATGGTTTTAGCTTTTAAATTATTTTATTTTTTAAATTCGTCCAACATCCTGTTACGAAAAATCATCCCTTGGAAGGAATTCTCCTCGACAAACACTGCAATTTTTTATTATTTATTCAAATATAAATATTAATCAAAAAGTTGTAACATTAATTATAAAATGGGCTATTTGAGATTTATCGGACCTGGTTAAGTCGTTTTATATAATTTTTGCGTCTATAAAATTTCGAACAAATCTTATTAATTTTCAGTCAAATATAAATTATACCTATCCGAGTTTCTACGTTCCTCGCCTTTATGCCTTTCCCATTTAAATCAAGTTTTAACTACAAATCAAATTGAAGCCTTCTTAGCATAACGTTAGCGTAATCCGTATCGTCAAAGGCACAATTTGCATGCTTGACTAACAATAAACATAAATTTTAGACGAGTCAGAATATTAATATTACATTATTCTCACCCATTTTCTGCTTAATATAGGCACGAATGACGCAGAAGAATTGCCGATAACTTTGGGACTTTGGTAGTTTCGTTAAAAAGCCATCCAGATAGTCTTTTCGCAGCAATATTATTTTTCCGTTAAGTTTTGCAGACGATTTATTTAATGCATTACTTTTTCTTAACATGATCATTTCTCAGAGAAAAAATATTTTCCAATTATAAAAAATCATAACAAGGAAAATTAATAAAGAAGCAAAAATGTTCAAAATAATGTATTATTAATGTATTGTCTTTACGCAGTTTTATATACAGGGTATATTCTGATATTCGACCGTCAACCTTTACAGGTTTTAGCCCTTGTCTCTCTCTTTCTTGTCCTTTTACTCTCGAGAGAGTATGGTAACATCATGTTTCAATTGCTAGGATCGTAGTTCTCCATCCTTCTCTGTCTTGAGCTGCAAGAGAAGCTTCTTGCAGACCGTGACCAATGATTTCTTTCGTTTGGTCCACCCAGCGCGTCCTCTTGGTCGTTTATCGTTGATTTTTCCCTCTACAATAAGTTTTTCCAGCCCATTCGTTCTTCTTGAAATGTGTCCAAAATACCGTAGGTATGATTGGTTTATCCTGGTTGATAGCCTCGTGGTGATTTTTAGTTTTTTAAGAATTGACACGTTAGTACGGTGTTCTGTGTATCATAGTCGCAGCATTATTCTGTAGGCCCACATTTCAAAAGCATCTTTTATTCTTCGATTGGCCATTTATAAAGTCCAGGTCTCAGAGGCATATGTGGCAATAGGAAAGATCAAGGAGTTTAATCATTTCAGTTTGTTGCGTTAAGATATTGCCTTTGACAAATGATAAAAACTAAGGTAAGCTTGTTGAAGTTGGAAAAATAAAATAATGTTCTCGTAATATCTCGCAAACTGTTTGACACAATTTTTAAATTCCCAGTGAAAGTTATAGTAATGGGTTCGATTTTGCAAATCCCGAATTTTGACATATCATCACTTTTCAAGGTCCCCAGAGTTCAATACAATAGTTTTTAAGTGGCCGTCTTTGTGTGTGTGTGTATGTACGTATGTTCGTATGTGTGTTCGGAATTATTTTTCGTCTCGATTATCTCGAGACCAAAAAATAATATCGACGTAAGACCAATTGCAGTCGACGCATAATTGAGCGACTTAGAACTGATTAAATTTTCCGCAAAATCGGTCAAACTGTTTTTAATGGAAAATTAAAAAACTGAAAAAAATGGTAAACTACCTGAATTTTGTCATTTTTAAATTATACTATTTTTAATACAGAATTTTAAGATTTTTGAAATAATATGATTGTTGCATGTTGGGAATATTTGTATAAAAAATATAATGACAATATTTTATAAAAAGAGATGGTTTTAGAAAACAAAAATAGGAATTGGTGAATTTTAAACTTGTGTCAGTATTGAAAGAATAGCATTGAAGACGCTATAACAGTGAAAAATTATTATCATTAACAAATGATTATTGATCATAATAATTTAAAAAAAATTTTTGATTGTTATAAATAATTTAAAATAGCTCCCGCTTATAAAATAATAAAAAAAGTTTGAAAGAATACGGTTGACATAAACAGAATATTGTTAATGGCAATTATAATTTGTTTTAAACAATTTGAAATCGTTTTTTACAATAATTTTAATAATAATAATTATAACAACAAAACTTTTGGTATTTTTTTATTCTTTTCACTGTGAAGTTAGTCGTGTGGACCTCTCGGGTCGCATCCAAACCACTGATATTTTTAAATTTTGCAACCAGCTTTGTAATTATAGACTTAAAAGTTTAACGAAAATTAGTCTTCAAATACTTTATCCAGTGGCGTACTGGAAGTGGGAGCGGTACCTTCGACCACCCTATTAATTACGTAACTGACTAACTTACTTTTTTTATTGTATTTACACATACGTTTAAATATGTTACAAAAAGGTTTTAACATTTATTTTGCTAAAATCAATACCTTCCGAAATATTTGACTTTCAAAGAAAGGCCATACGTTTTTATCATGTCTATTTGATTCTTTACATTTAATGCACCTTTGGTATTTATGAATAACTCATAATAAGTTAAAAATAAAACAGGAAATCCCAAATTTAAAAAAGTAACTCTTAAATAAGAAAGCTTTGTGCAAAATATAAAAGCAATATTTCAAAAAGTTTACATGATCTTACGAGAACAGATTTTATTTTTCCAACTTTAACAAGCATTATATCGTTAACTAAGCATTTGAAGGCTCTATCATTTGTCAAGTGCTATTACATGTTAAGCGTTGTCGGTCGAATATCGAAACACCGTGGATATACCTTTATATTAGGCTGGTTAAAAAAAATGGACCATTTTTAACTTCACAGTGTAATAGGTTCGATTTTGCGAATCTCAAGTTTGACATATCTCCACATTTCAAGATCCCCAAAATCGAATACAATAGTTTTTAAGTGGACATTTGTGTGTGCGTATGTTCGTATGTGCGTTTGAAATTATTTTTCGTCTCGATTATCTCGAGAACAAAAAATTATATCGACGTAGGACCAATTGCAGTCGACGCATAATTAAGCAACGTAGAACTGATTAGATTTTCAGCAAAATCGGTTGAGCTGTTTTTTATGGAGAATAAAAAAACTGAAAAATGGTAAACTTTCGGAATTATTTTTCGTCTTGATTATCTCGAGAACAAAAAATGATATTGAGGTGTGACCAACTGCAGTCGACGCATAATTAAGCAACTTGGAACTGATAAGATTTTCAGCAAAATCGGTTGAGTTGTTTTTATGGAGAATCAAAAAACTGAAAAATGGTAAACTTTCGGAATTATTTTTCGTCTCGATTATATCGAGAACAAAAAATGATATTGGGGTAAGACCAATTGCATTCGACGCATAATTACGCAACTTAGAACTGATTAGATTTTCAGCAAAATCGGTTGAGCTGTTTTTTATGGAGAATCAAAAAACTGAAAATTGGTAAACTTTCGGAGTTATTTTTCGTCTCGATTATCTCGAGAACAAAAGATGATATTGAGGTGGGACCAATTGCAGTCAATGCATAATTAAGCTACTTAGAACTGATTAGATTTTCAGCAAAATCGGTTAAGATTTTTTTTATGGAGAATCAAAAAACTGAAAAAAATGATAAACTACCTGAATTTAGCCATTTAATAATAATTGTAGCAACAAAACATGTGGTATTTTTTCATTCTTTCCACTGAGAATTTAGTCGTGTGGACCTCTCGGGTCGCACCCAGACCACTGATATTTTTTTTCTTAAAATCCGCACCTAATTATTATCAGGGAGTAAACAAGACACCTGTGAAAACCGGTGCTCTTAATATTAATATTAAGAGGTGGCGTATTGGGGATTTCCATTTTCCATTTAATTAATTTTTTTTTGAATTTTGTAGCAGACAAACCAATAAACGGATTTTTGTGAATATTTTTTTTTGTAGGAAATTGAACGATCAACAAAAAGTGTATCTTCTAATTTTTTGATAAACTAACTCGTTATTCAAACTGATAGTTAAATTGTTTACCACCCTGAAGATATTTCAGTGTGAATTTTGACTCAAAATATTTTAAATAATTTTATAACAAAGTTGATTTTCGGAAACAGAAATCGTTAGGATAATAACTTAAAATTATGACAAAACAGTTATTAGTTAAAAAAGTTATAAATATACAGGGTGTGGCGCGAAAAGTTTTAATTAAAAGTAATGGCGGATAAAGTTATGTTAAAAATCTGAAATTACGATGCTGTAGGTTTTGGATGACGCTGAGTTCAAATATATTCTATTTTTTATTTTATTTTCGAATTAAACATAAAATTTAAAATAAAATTTGTGCACAATGTTCTATACAAAAAATGAAGTATTTTCGAGATATTTCGATTTTTTTCAAAATTTTGAAAAAATCCTAGTCCACATTGAATAACGATATCTCCATTAATAACGAAGCTAGTGACGTGAAATTGTAACAATTAACAACAAGCACTTTTCCGTTCATTCAAATGTCCAACTCATTGATATTTTGTACAGGGTGTTTTAAACTTGGCCGCCAACATGCACAATTTAAATCATTTATAAGTTGCTTACTTTAAATAGAACACCCTGCATTTTATTACATTTTCCGCTGTATTTTTTTAAGCCATTTCGTTTGGTATTGGTATTCCCTATACCTAATTATAACCACTTTTGAGATATTTTATTATCTCAGTTAAAACATAACACTACTTAATTCTTTCAACATTAGTAAAGGGTAGGCCTTGGCTGTCAAAGATTTGATAGTTAGAACGTAAATTTTTTATGTTGTTTTGACAGTTTTCTTTACCAGTTTGTATTTCATAGTAAATAATGGCAAATATAGGATTTACTAATGATGATTTTATAAATCGTATTATTATTTACGGCGAGTGTAATAGAATGGTTAAACGGACTTGCCGTGTTTTTTCAGAAAGATATCGAAATTGACCAAATGCAACTGGTGATATTGTAAGAAGATTGCAAAAATTAATAAAATAAGTTACTAGTGGACAGTGACATAAACGAAATTAATGTTTTTGGTTATTTTACGGCCTCTTCTAATGCCTCCATTAGAGATTGTGAAGAGATCTTACTTTGTCGACGAGAACAATTCACCGCATGGTAAGAAAACACAAATGGAAATCATTTTTATATCATTTCGTGCAACACTTACAATTAGGTGATCTTCCTCGAGAGGTAGAATTCTATGAATGGTTTTTAATGAAGACCCAAGAGGAAGAAAACTTCATAAAAAAAGTTTTATGGTGTGATGAAGCAAAGTTTAGCAAAAATGGATTATTTAATCGACATAATTTCCATTTTCGGTTTAATGACAATCCACATATTTAGTAAAGTACGTTACTTCCAAGATAGTTAGAGTTTTAATGTTTTTTTTGTGCAATAAAAGACGATAATTTTATTGCTAAAATATTATGATAAAAAATGAAATGGTGAAAAATATTGCCACATTTTAGAAGAAACTATACGACCGTTACATACTTTAAGAAATAAAGAGGCGACTTCAGCTTGATATTAGCAACTTTGGGCCTATTGCTCAGCATCTTTACGACATGTTTAACAATAGATGGATTGCCAATCAGGGTCCGTATCGTTGGCCAGATCGCCCTCCTGACTTGGCTCCTTTAGATTTTGGTATTTGGGGTTACATTAAAAATCAGGTATTTTCCAAACCTGTCACGACAAAGGAATATATGATGCAGAGAGTCTTACTTGCTTTTAATTCTCTAACACCCGACCATATTTCCAGAGTTACAAAACATAACTTAATAAAAAGGATTCATAAATAAATTTTAAACACTTATTGTAAAACTTTATTTGTTTAATATTACATTTAGTTATTTTTTGTTTGTAAGTTATCTAATTAAATTAATACAAAATAATTAGTCAACATTTTTATCGATATCCAAAATTAATAATCCTTTTATGCTATTCTTTACTTTTCAGAATTAATAACTCATGAAAAAATAATAAAATATTACCTTAAATAATGAAAATCATGGCCTACACTTATGTTAAAAGCAACTTATAAATGATTTAAATTGTGCATGTTTGCGGCTAAGTTGGACATATGGACTTAACGGGCAAGCGCTTGTTGTTTATTGGTTTCAATTTCACGTCACTAGCTTCGTTATTAATAGACATACCGTTATTCAATTTGGACTAGGATTTTTTCAAAATTTTGAAAAAATCGAAAATCTCGAAAATACTTCATATTTGGTATAGGACATTGCGCACAAATTTTATCTTAAATTTTATGCAGAATTTGAAAATAATATAAAAAATATTAGGTTCTAATTAAAATAACAAAGTTGCCGTCTACTTCCGTTATAACCGGAAAAAACACACTCAGGACAACATTATATTTGAACTCAGCGTCATCCGAAACCTACAGAGTCGTAATTTCAACACAACTGTATTCGTCATTACTTTTAATCAAAACTTTTCGCGCCACACCCTGTATAACACATTTTTGTCATTTCAGTTTCCAATAAATTTAATACTTATAGTTTTAATCTAAATATAAATTAAAATATAATAAGAACATTGCATTACATAAACATTACAAAGCGGTTAAAAGGAATGTGTAAATATTTTACCGATATTTTTTTTAAAGCTTATTCAAAATTATTTGGCGAATTTATGAATTTCACATATAAGTTTAGAATAAAATAAATTACACAAACAATTTGGTTATTAACCGGAGAACAAGTTTTTTTTTAAACTATTTCAATTCAGAAAAACCCCGTTGGGACGACTATGTTGGAAAAAAAATATATTCCAAGCAATCGTTCAAATTCTTTTTATTTCTCAATCAGTTAAAATGTTTTTAAAGGGGATAACCGCAAAGACAAGGAAAATCTCAGTGACAGAGTAACAGAGTGATAAAAGTATAGTCAAAATAGTTGGAATTTACCGGCCAATTATAGTTGAAAGAGTTTTTATAAATAAATGTTTTATCTATATATAAGTAAGTACATCAATGTTAATTATGTCAAATCTATTACTCCTCCGCGCGCGCAGTATGCTTGAAAAGGGGTACCAAAGCTTTTTCTTCAGGTAGTAATATTATAAATATTTGCAAAAACTAATAGTACAACTAAAAATATTGTGATGAATTCAACGTTTAACTTTATCGAAACCCCAAACATATTTTTTTTATCCTATGCGGTGCTTTGAGTATTTACAACTACTCACAAAAGGTTGCACGACCGAGCAAATTTATTCTTTTAACAATCTTAAAACTAATGATTGTTGAGTTCTTCCCAGTGGTATTTCTCAATTTTATCTCAGCCGGCAAAGACTAAGCACTTAACACTGATTTTATACCTATAGTAAATGTATTTGTGTACTTAGGTTCAAATTTTACGAGAGATGGAAAGTATGACAGTGACATTGAGCGAAGGGTGTTGGCAGGAAAAGAAATGAATGGAGCACTGCATAGCTTTATGAACACCCAGAAAGTGTCAAAAAAGGTACGTTATGCTGTGCATAGAGGTGTGTTGGTTCCTACACTTATTTATGGTGGTGAATGTTGGGTTTGGCAGAAGAAGCAAGTATAGCCGGAGTGACTCTGTTGGATAAAGTAAAAAATAGTGAGACAATAGAACGCCGTGGTGTAAAAGAAGATGTGGTTACAAAGATAGATAAAGGAATGCTTAGATGGTTTGGACACGTAGAAAGGATAGATGAACATTCGTCGATACACCCACATTTCCAATGCCTAGAGTCCATCTGTAGTTCACTCAGATCTTGCTCACATTTCTTACGTATTCGATTATGTAGAACCTTTAGAAACTTTATTATCTGACTCATTAAGCTGATTAGCCGAAACTCTTACATCTTTTTGCACCTGGTTTTTTAGGAATAGCGAAAAATGTAGATTCTAGTCAATCTTGAGGTAGATGGTAGATGGTATTAAATAGTTTGGCCAGGATTTTTAAGTTTTCTTCGTTTATAAGTTTCAGGAATTCTGGACAAATGTTGTCTGGGCCAGCTGCTTTACTGTTTTTTATTCCCGTCAGAGCCTTTCCTATTTTTAAAATCATTATACTTGGTCCCATTTTTATTTGATGTTGGTTCAGGAGGGGGGGACCTTTCTCGTCAAAAAGATCCGAAATATAATTTGTCCACACTTCTTGCAGCTCTTGTCTATCCTAAGACTGTCTTGTTGTTTTTATTTACTATTTTTGTATGAGTGGGGGATTTACGGTTTCCTGTAATTTGCTTGACTCTTTTTTGGATATTAAATAGATCATGTTTTTGGTACACCTCCTCTATTTCCTTACTTCTCTTCATCATCCATGCTTCTTTGGCATTCCTAATTTTAGTTCTGACTAGTGCCTAAGTTTCTTTGTACTTTTGCGTGTTTTTAAATTTTCGTCGATTGTCCATTAAATCTAATATCTCTTAAGTCATCCATTCTTTATGCCGTTTATTGTTGTTTACAGTTGTTATATAAACTTGCGTGCCTAAAATGGCGTTTTTATGCTGACTTCAAAAGTGCTCTATATTTTCTTAGATTGTATATTTAGGCTCTATAATTTTTTGGGCTTTACTCAGTTGTTCATTGAGTTTGTCAGAGATGATTTGACGCTCTGCCTTGTCTTTTAGGATTGCCGTATTGGGTTTTCTTAAGACTTTCTTTTTTATGCCATGCATTTATAATAAATTATTACTTAAAAACAATCTACTTAGTTACAAGTATAAAAATGATAATAAACTCACCTTGTCACTAATGTAAAGCACAATGTCATCTGACACACAAACTTCAATACTACTTAAATAATTGTTAAAAATTTACGGAGCAACTTACATAAATGATTTCGCATAGTTGATATCGACATTTAAATTTCAGGGACACTAAGGTTCCGTCGGGCAATAAAGGGTTAAGAGTTTCTTGTCTAGCAAAGGGAAAGTAAAAAAGTGAAAAGGTTTCCTTACCTTTTTGGTAAAACCTGCATATAGTTGTGTCTTCTAGTCTCATGTTGTTAATTTGTTTGTCTAGGCTACAGTACCATGTCAGGAACCCAATTATGATCCTGGTTGATGGGTAATTGAAACAAATATTCTAAGATAGTATAAATTTATAAGAAGAAAAAACATTGATATTCAAAAATGCCCTCTCCAAAATGAAATCTACATACATACATATAGTCACGCCTTTTTCCCGTAGGGGTAGGCAGAGACCACTTCCTTCCACTTGCTACGGTTCTTACACACATCTTTAGCTTCCTCTACTTTCATCAGTGCTCTCATGCATGCTCGTCGGTTGTTGGTACTCTTGACCTGGCCTTTTTTCAAAACAATGTTGATCTGATCGAGATATGTTCGCCGAGGTCGACCTTTACCGACTTCCGTCCATTCAAACTCGCCTTATGAATTTGTTTCGTTAATCTTCCTTTATCCATCTTTTAACGTGTTTAAACCATATAAGCATTTCTTTATCTATCTTTGTAACCATATCTTCTTTGACACCACAGCGTTCTCTCACTATTTTTCACCTTATCCAACCGAGTCACTTCGGCTATACTTCTTAGACTACTCATCTCCGCAGCATTAATCCTATTTTCATGCTTCTTCTGCCAAACCCAACATTTACTACCATACATAAGTGTAGGAACCAACATACCTCTATGCACAGCCAGACGTGCCTTTTTTTGACACTTTCTGGCTGTTCATAAATCTATGCAGCTTTGTATGAAATCTAAAGAAACAAAAAATACTTTCTATTGGACAGTAGATACTGTTATATTTATAGGGTTAAATTACTTTCTTTTTAAATAAAAGGTTTATTTATAGTGCATAATAATTGCATTTTTATTTTAAATCAATAAACGAAACATTATGTTCAAAGGTTAACAATTTGATTTAGAAAATTCGCCATTAAAATATTCAAACCATTCCTTTCCACTTGGTTAAGGACAAAGGGCGATTAACATTCTGGAAACTTACGCTGCTATAAACTTTGCTTGCTATCATTTTATTTTAACGTACAAACATAAACGAGATCAAATAAATAAATTCTGTGAGTTTTAATTAAAATAATCACAACGTCGAGTCTCGCAAGCAAACGAAACACATTTGAACAATGGATTACCAAAAGATAAGCAAAGATTTATAAAGTAAGACACTAAATTTGGTTAATAAACAACTAATTTCGGCATCTGTTTTATTTTTAATGTTGGATTTATGCTTTGTTTGGTGTGTTGAGATAATGTACCATCATGGAAATTATATGTTCGCTACCAATTTCCTGGATAATATTTATACATACATATAGTCACATATAGCCTTTTACCCGTAAGGCAGAGACCACTTGCTTCCACTTGCTACGGTTCTTACACACATCTTTTGCTTCCTCTTCTTTCATCAGTGCTCTCATACATGCTCGTCGGTTGTTGGTACTCGTGACCTGGCCTTTCTTCAAAACAATGTTGATCTGATCGAGATATGTTCGCCGAGGTCGACCTCTAACGACTTCCGTCCATTCACACTCACCTTAAAAGATATCTATACAGTTTAGCAAAAATTAGGCGTTGCCGTCAAACTGTTAATAAAATGAATCTTAAAACATTAGATTTAAAAAACAAAAAGTGAAAGATCCATCTTTACAGCTAGCAAATTGGTGTAGACGATTTGGTGCCATAGTAAATACGCTTCTAAAGCAGAAATATCCATATTTAAACAAGTTGCAGAAAGCTTAAGAACTCAAATAAATTGTTTACTGGTTTTTTTTTAAACAAATTATATTACCATTATATATCCCACTTATAATTATTATTAGCGTCATTAAAATTTGCCATCTTTTTTTAATTCATTAATAAAAATTTGCCTGGCTTCCATCGTCTTTTGATAGTTTTCTAAATTTTTACCATATTGATCCATCCTTTCAAAAAATTTTGTAACAAGGTGAATTTTTTCGTCAACCAATTTGTAAAACGATGTCACTTCCTTTACCATTTCAGCATATTTTTCTTGTTTTTTCATTTTTTTTTTAAACTCTCTATGATATAAAAAAACATAAATATTATTTTCAATAAGACTGTTATACACATTCATAACTCTCAGTTCAAAAAAAGCCTTATTTTTTCTGTAATTAAATAACATTGGAAGAAAAGAAAACAACCGCAATCACAAACATAAAATATGCATAGAAGAACACGATGTTAAATTATAGCAAAATAAAATTTATTTAAGAAATATTCATAAATACCTGCACATTTTTTTACATTCATGCAATTTGTTATCAAATTCAATAAAATTCATATCCATTCTACATGCAATATGTTGAAATTCTTTCATTTCATGTTCAGAATCAAACAAAACTTTCTTGGAATTTTGATTATAGTCACCACTCATTTTAAGATCCACATCTATTTTTTGATTTTCCATTTTAAAGAAATTTTCAGACATAAAAAAAATTATTGTCAATTAAACGATTAAATGTCATTATGGAAGCCGCTTTGATTTTTTACATACATACATATAGTCACGCCTTTTTCCCGTAGTGGTAGGCAGAGACCACATCCTTCCACTTGCTACGGTTCTTACACACATCTTTTGTTTCCTCTACTTTCATCAGTGCTCTCATACAAGCCGAGGTCGACCTCTACCGACTTCCGTCCATTCAAACTCGCCTTATAAATTTGTTTCGTCAATCTTCCTTCGTCCATCCTTTCTACGTGTCCAAACCATCTAAGCATTCCTTTATCTATCTTTGTAACCGCATCTTCTTTTACACCACAGCGTTCTCTCACTATTTTTTACTTTATCCAACTGAGTCACCCCGGCTATACTTCTCAGACTACTATCTCCGCAGTATTAATCCTATTTTCATGCTTCTTCTGCCAAACCCAAAATTCATTACCATACATAAGTGTAGGAACCAACACACCTTTATGCACAGCCAGACGTGCCTTTTTTGACACTTTCTGGCTGTTCATAAAGCTTCCAGTAATGAAAAAATTAAATTAAAGAAACTACCAGAATCTGGCGCTTAAAGTATTTTAGTATTATTTTTAATAAGATATGAACCATCGCTCACGGATATATTTGGCGCTCCAATGTTTATCTCTGTCAATTATTCGGAAGGCGAAGGGGATGTTGAATGTTAAATGAGGTAAATTAGCAGAAAAGGGGAAAGCTCCCCGAAGACTTAAACAACTCAAAAATTCTGAATATCAAAAATCTTATCGTGGTAATTTAATTTTTAATTGCATCTCGGAGGGGAGACAAAGAAAAGGTTCGACATGCAAGCGTTGGAATTTTAATTTATATACGGGAGGAATAGAAGCGAGAAAAAATGATACGGACGAATGGTGAGGGTAAATTGTAGCAATTATTTTTTTTACTAAGGAACTTACGATATTAAATGTCGTGATGGTAAAAAAGTATTGTTCTCTTAAGACTTCTCGTATATTTAATCCCCCTTATTATAATTATTTAATTCTGATGGACTACAAGATATCGTATATTCTTGTAGACAGTCATGCTTCCAAAAGCCATTTTTCATATCATATAAAAGATTAATGTAACGTATTAATCTCAACGGTCATCCATCATCATTTGTTGTATTTAACACCCTAAGCGTGGGTGTTTTCACAACCTATTGATATAATATACATTTTAATATACGAAAATATCGTCAAAAAACTTATTTTTTTGATAAAGGTTATTTGATAATTGAAACTTTTCTAACATCTGTAACTATAGACTTTTTTAGACTTGAAAAATGCCTATGACAGAGTGGTGAGGAGTAAATTGTGGTCGACATTGTCCATGTATGGGATGAGCAGTAGTTTAATACGAGCACTGAAATCACTTGACGAAGATTCCACTGCTTGCGTCAGGATAAATGGAGCTTTCACGGACTGGTTTAACATCGAAAAAGGTGTGAGACAGGTATGTGTGGCTTTGCCATAGCTGTTTAACTTATACATAGATAATTGTTTAAAATATTTGAAAGAGAGTGCGTATGGATTGAAAATGAATGATTTGATCGTCATATGCCTTATTTACGCCGATGATCAAGTCATATTAGCGTCATCTGAAGAGGAAAAGCAATGAATGAAAATAAATGTAAGCAAAACCAAACTAATGGTTTTTAAAAAAAACGAAAGCATGACAAACTGTAAAGTTCTGAAAGAGAAACAAATAAATAAGTTTGTATACTAAGGTTTAAAGTTTACAAGAGGTGGAAAGTATGACAGTGACATTGAGCGAAGGGTGTTGGCAGGAAATGAATGAGGAACTGCATGGCTTTATGAACAGCCAGAAAGTATCAAAAAAGGCACGTCATGTTGTGTATAGATGTGTGTTGATTCCTACACTTATGTATGGTAGTGAATGTTGGGTCTGGTAGGAGAAGCATGAAAATAGGATTAATGCTGTGGAGATGAGTAGTTTGTGAAGTATAGCCGGAGTAACTCGGTTGGACAAAAAAACAGTGAGATACGAGAACGCTGTGGTGTAAAAAAAAATGTGGTTACAAAGATGGATAAAGGAATGCTTGAATGGTTTGGACACGTAGAAAGCATAGATAAAGGAATATTGACGAAACAAATGTATAAGGCGAGTGTGAATGGACGGAAGTCGGTAGAGGTCGACCTCGGCGAACATATCTCGTTCAGATCAACATTGTTTTAAAGAAAGGCCATGTCAAGAATACGAACAACCGACGAGTATGTATAAAAGCACTGATGAAAGTGGAGGAATCAAAAGATGTGTGTAAGAACTGCAGCGGAAGTGGTCTCTGCCCACCCCTACGGGAAAAAGTCGTGACTATATGTATGTATAACTATAACCATTTAAAAACTTTGCAGCTGCGCCATGTGGAATCAATAATTAATATATTTTATGACAGGATTTTTTTAAAACTTTTAAATATTTTAAATAAAAAATTAAGGACATTGGTGATGATAATAAAATTGCTACCTTTCGATACGAGTCTTGTCTTTTTAATTTCCCCCATCGTCATGAAGTTGCTTAATTGTGTTTCTGCAAAGATTAATGTCACGATAAATAAAGATTATTCATTCCATGCTCAACGAAAATGTCTTCATATCTTTGTGTCTGGCGTTCACACAAAATAAATAGAATGCTTCAACTGGTTTTTCTGTCGGATACACTGACATGATTTTTTTATTTGAAAAGTTTTAACGATTTCGAATTGGATCTTCAAGTGCTCATTATCGCTGTAATTATTTCAAGTATATTTTGTAATTTTTGTAGCTTTGTTGCATCATACAGCGAGATGATAATTGACACTTAATGTCAGTTATTCGATTTTAAGAATTTTAATGAATTCCTGTAACTGTTGCAATGAAACAGAATTTGTTTGTGAAAATTATTAATACAGTTTAACTTGTACAGTCCAGTGAAATCAGAAATAAAAACTTATTCTTTTAACTACTCTAAAAGATTAAGTGACCATCACAATAGTCTTGCACAAAATCTCATGGTGCAGCTAACCACTAATTAATATACAGAGTGGACCAGAAGTCTGAAAACGGACAATTATTTCTTAAATTACTTGTCCGAATTGTACAAAATTTGGGATAAGCCTATTTTGCGATACGGATATTCCAGATTTGACCTTTGCAATGTTGTCAGATTTGCTGTTTCTCTGATATTATTAGACACTTTGGTATTTTAAATACATCACCCTGTATATTCAGTCATTTTTGGAATCTCCTCTTTAATACGAGTTCATTTATATGTAACACTTATGATTTTATGTAGTCTAGACAAGGTCTAGAAAAATGTAGTAGACGCATTCTACCATCGATTAGGATACTGTCAACTTACAATTTTTTTTTTAATTTAAACTACTGCATCAACCACGCTGGGTTATTAGCAATACAAAATAGTTGATAAATACTTTATATATCCTTAAGAATATGGATATCCTTTAAAAAGTTTTTTATACTAATGTGATCAGTTATTTTGTAGTAAAGACTTTAAATTATCTCTCAATAAATGATTTTGTCTTTCTAAAGTAAAAAAAGGACAGTCAATTAAAATATGTTCCACAGTTAAACTAGTTTGACACATAAAACAAATAGGTTCGAAGTCCCCTGCTAATAAATATTTATGTGTAGCTAATGTATGACCTATTCTGGATACTATTCTGGATACTATTACCTGATTTCGTCGATCTGGAATCACGGTTTTCCATGGTAGCACTGAACTTTTTACTCTCGATAATTTGGAGGTCGAACAGTGTACTTTGCACAACACTTATTAAGTATGGATTAAAATCCAGATGAATTGATTCCTGGATATCAACTGCATCGGCACTTAATACTGCTGATTTAGCTAAATTATCAATTCTCTCGTTTCCTTCTATTCCTGTGTGAGATGGTACCCATACAAATCGAAAAGAAATACTTTTTCTGTATATTTTTCCCAATTCCTGTTTAATGAGTAAAAGAACTGGATGCTTTGGAAACACTTGTTTTGGTCCTGTTATAGCGCTGAGAGAATCGGTTATTATTATGTACTTACTGAATTGATTTTCATCAATATATTTAAGTGCTAGCCAGTTTGCATACAAAGTTTTCGTCAGGAGCAGTAAAAGCAGCACCTACTTCTGATTTGGATGCGTCCGTGTAGATATGGCAACTTACAAATGTTATCTTTCAATTGTTACGTTTAAATGTAGTTGAAAATAGTTTTATTAAAAAAATTATTAAGATTATTAGGCGTTGCCACACTTCTGTTTTATTTATTTAACACCTTCTAGGCTACATAGGCAGTGGCCGTGGTGTAGTTGCTAGCGCGCCAGCCTCTGCACCAAGAAACCCGGGTTCGATTCCCAGGTCAAACCAACGAATTATAAGCGACCGCTGCCGTTTGGAAGGCAATGGCAAACCACCGAATGTATTCTGCCTAGTAAGGCCTCTCTAAACTAGCCGTTCGGAACCGGCATTAAACTGTAGGTCCCTTCTATTCATGCAACACTGATTGAGCGTGCACATGAATAGTTGCAGAGAGGTCGCCGACGCCCCCCAGGGGGTATGGCACACCAAGAAGAAGGCTACATAGAATCATAAGTGTTACATACGACTGAATTCGCATTGAAGAAAATATTCTATTGAATATACAGGGTGATGTATTTAAAAAACCAAAGTGACTAATAATATCAGGCAAACGGTAAATCTGACAACATTGCAATTATCAAATCTGGAATCTCCGTATCTCATAATAGGCTTATCCCAAATTTTGTACAATTCGGACAAGCAATTTACGAGATAATTGTCCGTTTCCAGACTTTTGGTCCACTTTGTATTTTAAGCTTTCCATTGTTTAATGTTTTGGTCTTCAGTTTGTATTTTTAACCGACTTCAAAGACTGTAATTTTTGTTTGTTTGTTAACTTAGAACTTTCGACTGGGTTAACCGATTTTGATGATTCTTTATGTAATTGAAAGCTGGTGCTTTCCGTGTAGTACCATTTTAATTTGGTCCAGTTCTAACAATGGCACCCATAAGAAAAAGTCTTAAATTTGCATTAAGTATGTGCGCGACAAATGGACGAATAATTCAATATTACGCCAACCGATTTCGATGGTTTTTTTTTATTGGAAAGAATGTGCTTCAAATGTAGTTTAGTGAGAGTTTGGTAAGGTTCTGATTATGTGATCCATGGCACGGAACTCTTTAATTCTTAGGAGCAAATTAATGGTACTCGGTCGAATCTTTTATAGGTATTTCTTGCACCTCTTCTGATCGTAGGAAACCTAAAAATCTATTGCTAAGCCTATTTACATGACCTGGCATATATGATAATGACATTCGTCACTGTACCAGATGTTGCCAATAAAACTTTGATAATCTTATTGTAAAGTAAGGATTCTAGAGATTTATTCCAGTCTTGTAGCATAATCACCCATTCTTAATTGTTAGGTCATCTGAATAACGTATGAATGGGTATAAAAATGTTTTAACATCTTCTGATTTAATTTTACAGCTGATATTCATCATAGTAAGTCCATAATTTCATTGAATATGAATACATTCGTGATTTTCGTTGTTATCCACCGCTATTTTTCGTCCAGCTTAACCTTTTTATTTTTCAGTTCTCTTAAATTTGATTATAATACTCAGTACAACAGCATTAATTATTGCCTGTTTAATGAAATTCTCTGAAAATTGTCCGCGAACGAATTTAATCATTGGAATAATTTTGTCTACCTAAACCGTTTGAGCGAAAATAGTGCTCAACTAGAAATTCTTTTTTCTTCAGTAATTAACCTTTACTAACCTGGAAACATATCAGTACATCCAACCAAAACAAAATGTCAATATTTATGTCAAATAACAGTGTCAATTATTAAAGGTTTAAGCACAAGTAGGCGTACTGTTTCAGTACCGTATATTAATAGCCATATTGTACTATTACTACTAAAATTGTATACAAATTCGGATTGTAATACAATATAAAAATCAGGTTTATACAACCTTTTATATTGTTGGATTATCCGGTAAATTTAAAACCTGACCTGTTTGAATGTTATTATATACTCGTTAAAATACACAAGGAAAAAAAATATCACTTATCATCTTAATGGAACACATCAACTCTTTATAAAATTACAGAGCTATACGGAAGTGGACTGTGTCATGATAAAATAAAAAGAAAAATATAACTAAAATATTAACGTTTGGTTTATTAAACAAATAAGTCCCTATAAGTTTTCCTAAAACAATATTGGCAATAGACGTCAATAGATCTGGACGGATTCCAAGTGCGCTGAAATTTCACTAGTTCTTTTTTTATCCCAATCGTCGCAGTCGTACATCTTCCCGGCATCTTTGATCCCGCAGGAGAATGCAGCCACTTCACACCAACGGAACTCTGTTCGCGGGTAATTAACTTTTGGTATGTGTTAATCAAGAACAGTTGAAATATGCGTCTTTATGTGTAGGACAACACTTGCGGCGAAATCACGTTTATACGTATTTAATTGCTTTAGGTTTTTTGTCTTAGTTCCCTAAACTATGTCAATAAATTAGATCTTGTTTGTTTATTTGCGCGTGCAGATGTCCATGTAGCGAAGACACATGCAGTCTGAAGTTAAATTAAAAGTAATTAAATTGTCTCTTTGAAAGGTTGAAATACCGAAATTTCCACGTAAAAAGAAAGAAACTTTGCCAATGGAAATAACTGCGAGCTATAAATGTTGACATCACAGTAAAAATATCAATTTGGTAGTAAAAACGGGCTACTCCGTTTGATTTGTGCCACTCACTCAGATAATTGTGTCATTAACACATTTAATTTTATTTATATATTCCTACTTAAGAACACACGCACAAAAATGTTTATTACCATCTACCAATAAAACCAAAATTAGTTAATGGAGGTCTAACTGGACATGAGTTATAAAAGGATATTACAAATGTACGAAATAACAGTTCATTAGAATAGTGTTTTCCAACCTTTTATAGATCAAAGAAGCCTGAGAAACCCTCTTAAACTAAAATGTTTCATCAGAATTTGATGCTACTTTTATAGCTTTCAAATATAGATAATTAAAAACAACTGCAGAAACAAAAGTGAAAGTACTGCCACTAATATTCCCTGTGAAATATTCAATTCATTTACGCTCGAAAAGATATCGACAAGATAGACTAAACGTTGTAACCACTTGATTTTAGTTACCTAATCTTAATGACAATTTAAATGAGGAGACACTAACGATAGAAGCTGGTAATTGACCTTTCTATCGGGAATTCCAGTGCTTATACCGATTAAGTAGATCCATTCGACGATATGTAGGAGCGCGCCAGAAACTTCTTTCCTTCTCTCGTGCCTCTGCCTTTAAAGGACATACGTATTTATGGTTGGGACAATGAATTGAAGTATAAAATAGAATCTTAGACATTGTCTTTATAAAATGACCACGTTTAGTAAAAGTACTGTGTTAAAATGCATTCTATCTCGTCGCGAAAAATATTCTATAAACAATTGTGCAATATTTTTCGGTAATATCCTCTTTAAGAAACGGCAAATATAAGCATACAATTCGGCGAACACTTCTAAAAAAGGGGTGAATATTTCAATCACCCAAAACCCCATTCAATTCCTGTCCAAATATTATGCATGTCAATGCAGTTGGTGCTACTTGTGCCCCCCCCCTTTTTTTCCCATCTTTAATCGTCAAATTGTTGATATAAACAGATCCGTAATTAGAACCTATTGTAAAAACTACGTTTTAATTATAAGTTTTATCAGAAAATGACCAACATTTAAATCTATACATGCTAATAATAGACGTCGATAATAAGTTTGGTCAATAAAATAAAAACTACGATTAGTTTTAATAAACTGCTGAACAAAATAATGTAACAATATTTTTACGATATTTTCTTTTCGGGTTTGGTACTTCTAAACTCTCAGTACAGTAACTAAACAATTTTTATTCCAAAATTTTTGCACAATAAATTTTACTTTACAAATTACTTAGATATTCACTTTACAATTACTTATCTATACACGCTAATAATGGACGTCGATAATAAGTTTGGTCAATAAAATAAAAACTACGATTAGTTGTAATAAACTCCTGAACAAAATTAACGTAACAATATTTTTACGATATTTTCTTTTCGGGTTTGGTACTTCTAAACTCTCAGTACAGTAACTAAACAATTTTTATTTCAATATTTTTGCACAATAAATTTTACTTTACAAATTACTTGGATATTCACTTTACAATTACTTTAAATACTTGACTTTGAACTAATTAAACTTAAAACTTTAAAAACTAAAACTTCCTCGCGACCGCTGTCCTTTTTATATTTCCAAATCATCGTTCTAGAAGAATCGCCATCATTCGAAACTAATGGACCTTTTTCTAGAGAGTACCAGAATAATCCTTTTACCATTTTGGAACCATTAAACGGAGTATTCCAGAATTTGCCCGTCATTTCTCACGTTCCAATCGCCGCGTCGGCACAATAAAGCAGTCCCCTAATTGTGATCGACTCGCTGATGCCGATAGACACAGGGCCGACTCGTAACAATATGAAATTATCCAAAAAATAATATATATCTTTTTCCTAGATCCGTTTTGCTAGAAGCTTAACAATTTTGTGAAGAACTTGCGATAGATTTTAGCTAAGAGTACATACATACATATATATATATATATATATATATATATATATATATATATATATATATATCCTTTTTATATTTCTAAATCATAGTTCCAGACCATTCCACCTGTTTCTCGAGACTCCGGAATAATCCTTCTACCATTTCGAATACGCTAGACGAGATATTCGAGAGTTTGCTAGACGGAGGTGGAAGCCAAAAAAGCGCTCATTAATATGTATCCTTGTTGTGGTCGATTCTCGGACGCCAACAATAAACAGGGCCGATTTGTAACACTATATTTGGCTGATAATTTTAACGATTTAATTATAATAAGCATGGAAGCAATCAACGAACTTCTGATCGTTTGGAATATAAATTTCTTTTTCGACATTTGTTTCTGCGACAACCACGTGCGTTCAAAGTGATCAATAACAAATGCAAAAGCTGTTGTTACACATCGCTTTTGCTTTAATAATAGTTTTTTTTTTAAGCCATAATCTTCTGTTAAAAAATCCCATTTAGGCTACTTTTACCTGGTACGGTCCTGAAAACGGATGACGGTGAATTGAAATTTTATTTGAATGCGCATTATAATATGAATGGTTCTTTCTGTGATTGTGATTAACACCGAACTTTTGTTAAAGGTGTCGAGGATAGCATATCACCAGATCCGGTTACAACTTAATCCTTTTCTTTTATCTTGATGGCTTATGGATAAATCTGACGACGTGCTCGGAGATTTCGTTTTCCGCGAGGATTATAATTAAACGAAT
Source organism: Agelastica alni (assembly GCA_950111635.1). Lineage (NCBI taxonomy): Eukaryota > Metazoa > Arthropoda > Insecta > Coleoptera > Chrysomelidae > Agelastica > Agelastica alni. The sequence goes on from OX467708.1 coordinate 88,673,411, forward strand.
ACAAACAGTAATTGTAATCGTACCGACAATATTATGTGAATTTATAATAATTATTTTGATGAAACGAAACACGAGAATAACGAATCAACGAGGAGCGCGAAAAAAATGTGTTTTCTGAATGCGCCTGACCAAAAATATGGGTTCAAAGCAAGAATTAAATATCAGTGCTCTCCGGTGGTATGGGTGCGACCCGAGAGGTCCGCGCGACTAACTTCCTAGTGGAAAGAATGAAAAAATACCATATGTTTTGTTGTAATAAAAGTTTTAAAAAAAATTCCTGTATGATATAAAACTTAAAATAACGATGTCAATTTGTATATAACAAATTATAATTGTCATTAACAATATTCTGTTTATGTCAACCGTATTTTTTTAAACGTTTTCTTATTATTTTATAAGCGGGAGCTATTTTCAATTTTTTACAACATTTGAAAATTTTTTTTAATAATTATTATCAATAATCATATGTTAGTAACAATATTCAATTGTTATAAACAATGCTTGATTATTACTAACAATAATTTTTCCCTGTCTTCACTGTCTTCAATGCTATTCTCTCAATACTGACTGTTATAGATAGCGTCTTTAATGCTATTCTCCCAATACTGACACAAGTTTAAAATTCTCCAATTCCTATTTTTGTTTTCGAAAACTATCTCCTTTATAAAATATTGTCATCATTTTTAATACAAATATTCCTACCATGCAATAATCATTTTATTCAAAGGATCTTAAAATTCTGAATTAAAAATAGTATAATTTATAAATTGCAAAATTCAGGTAGTTAACCATTCTTTTCAGTTTTTTTATTCTCCATAAAAAACAGCTTAGCCGATTTTGCTTCAAAAAATAATCAGTTTTAAATTGCGTAATTATGCGTCGAATACAAAGACGCTATAATTTTTTTTGTTTTCGACATAATTTTTACAGTTTTTTGATTCTCCATAAAAAACAGCTTGACCGATTTTGCTAAAAATCTAATCAGTTTTAAGTTGCGTAATTATGCGTCGAATGCAATTGGTTCTACGTTGATATCACCTCTTTGTTCTCGAGATAATCGAGACAAAAAATAATTCCAAAAGTTTACCATTTTTTTTTAGTTTTTTGATTCTCCATAAAAAACAGATTTACCGATTTTGCTGAAAATCTAATCAGTTTTAAATTGCGTAATCATGCGTCGAATGCAATTGGTCCCACGACGATATCATTTTTTTTCTCGAGATAATCGAGACGAAAAATAATTCCGAAAGTTTACCATTTTTTTAAGTTTTTTTATGCTCCATAAAAAACTTGCTGAAAATCTAATCAGTTCTAAACTTCTAAACTTCTAGTTCTAAAAACTATTGTATTCGACTCTGGGAACCTTGAAATGTGAAGGTATGTCAAAATGTTCGCAAAATCGGAACTCCTATAACTTCCTACTGGGAAGTTAAAAATTGTGCTTAAAATAACAAGGACATCAGCAAGAAAATAAATTGTATAAATGCTGAAAAATAATCATAAACAACCTACTAAAAGTGTGGGATAAATTGTCAGAAATTGGTTTTAAATATGTAAAAAGCAGACACAGATTGCCATGAATTTTTTTTTTGGTAATATAAGGCAGCAGGGTGTAAATTATGTTAATCCGCCACCAGTACAATTTTAAAAAGCCTTCCGGAAATTATTATTTTAAACATTTCTCCATTAAAAAAATATAAGTTCTTAAGATGACTTAGATCAGTCGCTATTAAATGAAGTTTACAAATGTAGCCGAAGTGATTTTTAATAGCAATGAAGAACAACAGAAATTTAAAAAAAGGTAATTGGTCTTCCGAATTAAAGTTACAGGAAGGAAAACTTGCCTGTTCACAAAATGTTTGTGGATTTTTAATAAAAAACAACACAAATAGTGACAGAAAAGTGATAAAAAACTATAAGAAAGCTTAAAATATTAGCCAATTTGTAAAAATGTTCCACTTACCATTTTGTTATTATGATTATTTTTTGAAATAAAGTCCTTTTTGTTTTTGTACTACATTACCATAGTAATAAATATGCATACATACATATTACATCACATTCTTGCAGTTGGGCCATTGGTATAGGCACCTATGTCACCTAGATTTTTTTATCCTCTGTGACTACCGCTTCAGGGCATCAGAATTCTAGTCCGCTAAAGTTGGAAAACCGCAGGATTTCTGTTGGCCCTGTCTCATTTAGATCACTTGGATCCATTATCATGCGACCCCAAGTTTGATACGTGTACACCGCTAGCATTGGGCAGCAACACAAAATATGTATGCTGCTCTCTTCCTCTTCGCCGCATAGTCGGCAGTTTTTCTCAGCCGCCAGCTAAAGTTTGAAGAGGTGCGCCCTTAGTGCGATGTGGCCAGTGAGCAGGCCAAGCGTGCTGCTCAGCCTACTCCGGTTCATCGTCCAGAGTGCGTCTGCCTTGTTCTGGAGAGGTTTTTTCATCAGCTGTCTTGATGTTCTGCAGCCAGTATTTGCATTCCACTGAGCAATATTTTCTTGCTTAAGGATTAGTTTCAATTCATGTTTCGCTTCGGCAATTGGAAATCCGACCAACTGGCTACTTGGCTCCACCTTGGTCCCATTTCTTGCCCGTTCATCGGCTATATCGTTGCCATTTATCCCTGTGTGCCCAGAAACCCATGTAAGAGTGACTTTATTTGCGGTCGCTATCTCAGTGAGGGCCTGCATGCAGTCCCACACCACTGATGATGTTGTGGTACAACTCACCAGTCTTCTTTGGTTGGTATTTTTATTTTGTAGTTTTTTCCTATTGAGGTGTGACCAATCCCGTTGCTCTTTCACCCACCCTGACACTTTAGTCTGTATGCAGTGTTCCTGGCTCGATCTTTATACATACATATAGTCACGATTTTTTTTTCGTAGAGTTAGGCACAGACCACTTTGTTCCACTTGCTACAGTTTTTACACACGTCTTTCGCTTCTTCTACTTTTATCAGCGCTTTCATACATGTTCGTCGGTTGCTTATACTTTTGACATGGCCTTTCTTTAAAACATCTTCGATCTAATTGATACGTTCACCTAGGTCGACCTCTTCCGACTTGCCCATTTATACTCGCCGGGAGCGGACCATATGGCGGGGACACATGAATCGATCCTAACGCTTAACGCGGACAAAATGTTCCTAAAATAATGTTCGCGTTTATAATTTATGAGAACAGTTGTGTCAACTGCAAAATTACTGGCAGAAATAGTGATTTTCAACAGCTAAATGGAAAGTAAAAAAAAAGATTAATGCAATAAATAGATTTACATTTCACTGTTTGGCAACCAACTATCGTGAAACCATGTAATAATTTTAAAAATTCCATTTAAATAAATAAACATTTAGATAATTATCTAATTTAAGAAAAAAATTTTAAACGTTCATAATGATTAAACAACTCTTCCTAATAATTATTGTTAACATCAACTTTGAAGTTTTAAATAGCTAATATAAAATAGACAATATATTAAAAAAATTTTTTTTGTATAATCTTTGGACTTTTACTTCAGTAAAACTTCGTTGGCTCAATAATTCTAGATTAACATTTATATTAAGTTTTTTTAAAAACTTTGTATGAGATAACTTTTAACAAATTTTCTAAATTTTTTCACTTCTCTGACTAGCAATTTACCTTTTTTCGGGTGGAAATAATATTTTATGTGATATTGCTTCTAATCCTGTTTGAAATATGATATTATTATTAAGCTGAAAAAGATCAAAAACCGTTATTGAAGTTCGACAATTTTTAAACATAAGTTTATAAAAAAAATGTTCTTTTTTCAAAATATCGACTCAATCTTTTTAAACTCTGATAAAATTTTCTACATTTTTTTTGTTTATTAAGTTTCCTTTAATGTAATGTCATCATGTATTTAGGTCTGTTACTTTAAAAACAATTGTATTTATTATTTATTAAAAATGTTTATGATTACTGTTTCCATAATTATTATAAACTTTATTCACTAACCTTTTTTCAGAATTATTGCTCTTTTTTTTATTTAAACTGCAACAAAGTTATAGTTTGTTTGTTTATTATTTTTTACATATATCTTTCATGTCTTTTATTGTAAAAGAGCAGGATTTAATACAGTCGTTAGATGTCGTTTTCGTTGCACACCCTGTTAATACATTTGTTTCGTCAACCTTCTTTTATCCATCCTCTTTAAGTAAATAAATATAATACATATATACAAAACCGTCGTGAGGCCGGTGATGACATATACCGCAGAAACCAGGCCAGAAACAGCGAAAACCAAAAGACTCCTAGAGACAGCTGAGATGTAGATACTCCGTAGGATCACTGGAAAGACATTGTTGGATAGAGAAAGAAGCAAGAATATCAAAACAGCCTGTAAGGTCAAGAACATCAATGACTGGGTAGCAAACAGAAAGAAGGAATGGAACGAACATATAGGCAGAATGGACAACCGCAGACTTGTGAGAATTGCTCACGACAAGTCCCCATTGGGACGAAGAGACGTTGGGCGCCCCAGGAAATGATGGAGCGACAGCCTTACGCAAGTGTACAATAATTGAACATGCGGTTTTCCTAAAATCAAGAATGAAGAAAAGGAAGAATACATACATAATTCTTACACCTAGTATTTATTATTTAACCACACTATAGAGTCTATGGTAAATTAAAAAAAATATTAAACAGAACACAACAGTGCATAGGCAGGAAATTAAATTTTTGCGAATTTTAAGGAATTTGAGTGCTTAAATTTTTTGTTTACTAAGTAATAATACACATAAACTTTGCTGCATATCCATTATTACAACACACAATTCCCAAATTTTTACGATTTGTACTCAATACCAAAAAAATACCTACAGGGTGGCCAACCGAAAACGAAACAGAGCCATTTGCAGGAACCTCGTCAACATTTTAGAAAAACGCTCAGACCCGTCGATTTTTGATTAAAGGGAGACACTTTTCTTCAGTATTTTTGACTCCACTAATTTTAACCACAAGCGAGGATGAGAATTACTTTAAAATATTAAATAGCATTGGGGATTAAATAATAGGCCTTTCAAAAGCTCTTACAATTCTTCATACAATAGTCCTTAAATTTTACAATTACGTCCATTACTTATTGAGAAATTAGATTTTGAATGTGAAACTATCTGATGTATGGGCTGGCATTTGCGGTGACCGACTAATTGGTTCTTTTATTCTACCAGGCAATTTGACTGGCGAAATGTATTTGCAATTGCTGAAAGACGCTATTGACCCTGCTTGATTGATATGTATTTGAAAATAATCCACAGTATGACGAAGATCATTTTTATCTTCAACAGGTCGGTGCTCTTCCGCATTATGTGGCGATTGTTCGTCAGCATTTAGACCAACGTTTGCCAAGGCATTGGATTGGGAGAAAAAGCAGCATTGAATGGCCTTCACGATCGCCAGATTTATCGCCCCTCGATTTCTTTTTGTGAAGACATCTGAAAAGTAAAATCTATAGCCTTCAAAAGACATCTTATTCGACCGCCGATGCCATTTAAAAATGTTGGGGTAAGTCTTACCCTCACTTGGGGTTAAAAGTAGTTGAGTCGAAAATACCGAAAAAGAGTGTGCCCCTTTAATCAAAAATCGTCGGGTGTGAGCGTTTTTCTAAAATGTTGACAATGTTTCTGCAAATGGCTCTGTTTAGTTTTCGGTTGGCCACTCTGTATACAAAAATATCAATAATAGATGCAAAAATTTAAATACACAATATTGATTATAAATTTTACTCCGTTCCCGTACTAGTAGAGTTTCTGTAGTTCAGCTCTGTATTGGCACGTTACACTCCGACTTGATTCCTATTTTTAACAACCATCTTGAAAAAAGATAAATTTTATTGACATTTACAACAATAGGAATTGTTCCACAGTTCAGAACTGCTACATTACTTAAAGCCTAAAAGTTTTAAAGAATTTACACACAAAGGTGTCTAAAAATTTAATTCCTTTAAAAGTAATATCGTTTTCTCCAGCAGCTATCAATAAGGTGATAATATTGATAACGAAATTCAAATCTACCAATTTTATTTTTCAATTTTATGAAAGTGTCCCTAATTTATTTATATTTTGCAAAGACAGCAATTTTCTTACTAAAAATTTCGCGCCTTGTTTTTTTTCATTATTTTAACTTTCCCCCCTTTCATCAAACCCTTATTTATATTCAACGAACAACGAGCAACTGCAACCCCAAGGATTGTTTTAGCGCCCCTAAAGATCGCCCGCTTTGGTTTAAATGGTAAGTATTCCTGCTAAATCGAGCCTTCTAAAGAAGCCGCATACATTTACAGAGTCAAAACGTTGGGTGAATGTCTTGACATAAGACAAATAAGTCTGGCAGCCGATTCTTTTGAAACAAACATTATTATTTATTAGAAAGATCGATATTAAACAAAGGGTATTATCACTAGCCAGTTGTCACAAAATCGTAATAAAATATTATAGCATATTCCTAAAGCATTGTTTAATATAAATAAATAAAATATAAAATTCAACCATTTTCTTTGACAGTATATTATGACACTAATGAATACTCGGGCATAAGCAACAAGTTGAAGCGGTACGTTGCAAATGCTTTTAAGACAATTATGCATTGTGTGGAACAGTATTTTTTAAAATAAATTTTTAGGATAAATGCATCATAACTAAAGGTTTACTATTATAATGTTTGATGCATTTTATGAAGTCGATAGGTTAATGGCATTTGACACTTTAATTATTAAACGTCATTGTTGCTACATACGCATTAAAAATGTCGACAAGAATTGAAAAACTAGCTGCTGGAGCCAAGTTAAATTTAATTTCTGTAAAATTCAGGCATTTATATTAAAAAGAATGTAAAAAACTGTTGGTGTGAATGGAACAAAAGCAAACTTAAACATACATAGAGTCACGCCTTTTTCCCGTAGTGGTAGGCAGAGACCACTTCCTTTCACTTTCGCTACGGTTCTTGCACACATCTTTTCCTTCCTCTACTTTTATCAGTGCTCTCATACAAGCTCGTCGGTTGTTGGTACTGTTGACCTGGCCTTTCTTCAAAACAATGTTAATCTGATTAAAATATGTTCTCCGAGGTCGACCTCTACCGACTTGTACATTCACATATTATAAATTTATTTCGTTAATCTTCCTTCATCCATCCTTTCTACGTGTCCAAACCATCTAAGCATTCTTTTATCTATCTTTGTAACCGCATCTTCTTTTACACCACAGCGTTCTCTCACTATTTTTTACTTTATCCAACTGAGTCACCCCGGCTATACTTCTCAGACTACTCATCTCCGCAGCATTAATCCTTTTTTTATGCTTCTTCTGCCAAACCCAACATTTACTACCACACATAAGTGTAGGAACCAACACTCCTCTATGCACAGCCAGACGTGCCTTTTTGACACTTTCTGGCTACTCATAAAGCTATGCAGTGCCCCATTCATTTGTTTTTCTGCCAACACCGTTTGCTCAATGTCACTATGATACTTTCCATCTCTCGTCAATTTTGAACCCAAGTATACAAACTCATTTACTTGTTCCGCTCTAACTCCCTTGGTGAAGATCAAAACGCGAATAGAGAAAGCCCGAGACGCTCTCGTGAAAATAAAAAAACTGTTAACCAGTCACGACCTAACATTGAAATTACGAATGAAAATGGTGTGCTGCTATGTTTTTCCAGTTCTCTTGTACAGTATGGAAGCATGGACACTCATGGAAATAATCCTTAAACGCCTGGAATCTTTCGAAATGTGGGTGTACCGGCGATTACAAAAGATCAGTTGGGTGGACAGAGTTAGTAACAACATAGTTCCCAACCGCACGGCAATAGATCTCGAAATAGTTAAAACTATCAAACGACGCAAACTAGAATATTTTGGTCATATTATAAGACATCCGGAGAAATATAAGATCTTACATCTTATCATAGAGAGAAAAATCCTAGGCAAGCATGGTCCAGGAAGAAGGAGAACATCGTAGTTGAAGAATTTGAGGCAGTGGTACGGAAAATCTACAGTTCAACTTTTCCGAGCAGCTGTCAATAAAACAATAATTATTAACATGTTAGCCAACATGATAACCAAAGAACGTTAAACGGTCATGGTACCAGAAGAAGAAGAAGAAATCTACCTCACTTTGGTGTATTCATTCAATTAATATTTATTTAAAAAAATTTTTTTGTTATATTGCACATGATTCGATTAATTTGGCAATTCGTAATAAAATTTAACATAAATCTTGTTTATTGAGGCCGCTACCTAGCAACCTTTATACACGCTTTTGCATTTATTATGAATGGCCTATGATGCATGCATACTAAAAAAGACAATTAGATATTATTTGCATAGCAACACATGTTTAATTAACCATTTTGGCCTTCTGTCACCTACGTACACTAACTATTAATTAATTTAAATCGAAACAGCCTATTGTCCAGAGGATTTATTTAGCAAATTCAATTAATCATTTAGTAGGATATCATTAAATTCAATAACACTCATTGCATTTAATAAAGCAAAATTAAACAGATTAATGTTGCTTTTCGACATAAACGTTATTTTAAAATATTTTAGTGTCAGTTAAAAACAAACAATTAAATTAAAAAAAAATTTATTTGATTTTTTAACTATTTATAAACACTTTACAAATATTGAATTTATCTTTAAAATTATTCAAAACGTTTATTTATCGGAACAATAGTACAAACATAAATTATTATTTAAATAGAACTGCTCCAAATTATTTATCATCACAAAAAGTTTTAGCTTTAACTTTATTTTTATCGTCACATGAATCCGTAATATAAAATTGTTTCATTTTTGGAAGGATTATGGATTTTTGAAAAAGCCTATTTTTACTTTTTAAAAATTTGTAAATTTTTTTTTAATTTTTCTCAAAGATTTATTAGCACGGCAAAAACACTGCGGTTGAGATTAATTTTTATCTTATTTATTTAAATACGCATATAAAAATTATCCTTATATAATATTAAGCCGATTCATTAAATATATTGTATTTTTTTTTGAATACATGAGGGCTAGACTTAATGAAAATCCATAATTGAACACTAAACTAATGTATAACACTACAAGATTTTTACTAACTGATGATTACAATTAAATAAAATTTCTTACTCCACCTGATGAAGCTATAGTATAGCAAAACACGTGTTGTGGTTTGTAACCACAACACGTGTTTCGCTATACTATAGTTTTATCAGGTGGAGCAATAAATAAATTAGATAAAAATTAATACTTCACCTGATGAAGCTATAGTATAGCGGAACACGTGTTGTAGTCTGTAACCCTCAGTTAATAAAAATCTTGTTGTGTTAAACATATTATATGTTGCAGAATGTACAGGTTACTTCTCAAAAATAAGTAGGAGCGATCTCGTTTCGCAGAAAAAAATTAAGTGAAAACTTAAAACTATGAGATAACAAATGTTTTTTTTGTTTTTTAAAATAATTGTAGCTTAAAAAATTAAAATTTCATATTTAACTTTCTAACGGAAGTGTGTGAACTGATTAGATTTTAAGCAAAATCGGTCGAGCTGTTTTTTATGGAGAATAAAAAAACTGAGAAAAATGGTAAACTTTCGGAATTATTTTTCGTCTCGATTATCTCTAGAACAAAAAATGATATCGACGTAGGACCAATTGCATTCGACGCATAATTACGCAACTTAGAACTGATTAATTTTTAGCAAAATCAGTCAAGCTGTTTTTTATGACGAATTAAAAAACTGAAAAAAATGGTAAACTACCTGAATTTTGCAATTTATAAATTATCCTATTTTTAATACAGAATTTTAAGATCTTTTCAATAATATGATTTTTTTTTAATGCGGGAAATGATAATATGATTATTGCATGCTAGGAATATTTGTATTAAAACTATGATGACAATATTTTTAATAATAATATTTATTATAACAACAAAACTTATGGTATTTTTTTATTCTTTATTAGTCGTGCGGACCTCTCGGGTCGCACCCAGACGACTGATATTTTGTAAATTAAAATCATTCAATGATAAATAACTTATAAAAGTGAACTGTCAGTTCAAGGCCACTTTTTGACAGACATATAGAAGAAGAATAAGCCTTGGCGTCACCCATCTGTTACTGACGCTGACGTCAGGTAAGGTGAAACCATAATTTTGCTCAGACGTGCCTAAAGAAGTTTTTACTTTAAAATAATTGGATGTGATTTGAATAAATTCTGTCAAAATTAACTTATTTTAATTTTTAACTCCAAAACCTCAATTTGGTTGAACATTCTTAAAATAAAATATCCACGTGTGTAGATCAACTTGTACCATTATTTTTTTTGAGAAATATCAAAGACACCGATGTGACCGAATAAATTAAATTTCTGGCCGAACTAGTTTGGGGTGGGAACAAAAAAATTTATGCGTTTTGTATAATGCAGGATAACTTCTAGCTGTATGGCATAGTTCAACCCCTTTTTTTTTGGGTAATTTGAGACAAAGCGATGGTCACAAGGTCGCAGCGGAAGGGGCTCGACGACAAGAGTTCTTGGTACGTTAAAAAAATGTCTATTACATTTTGAATGTTTAATTGCTTGCTTATTTAATTAAAAAATATTTCAAAGTATCATTTTAATCACAAATAAAAAATTGTTTATAAATTGGGGCAGTGTGTAGTTTTTTTGGGGTGAATAGCTGATTTAACTGGTCCTTTTAAAAGAAAAATTCGGTTACGCTATTGAAGTCGACGGTCGAGATGTTTAATTTTCTTATGTCGATCTCCAAAATCAATTTAGTAAAACGGTGAGCAGCTGTATTTAGTGCATTATTATTGGTGTAATCCAACCGATCGGAAAATATCCTATTACCTACAAGACAATATCAGTTTGGTAACTTGGTAATTGACTATAAAAGAAAAATACTTTTTTAAAAATGTTTGGGTCATTATTAACCCGACAAATTTCTAAAAAGGGTTTATACAAAATGGGATAGATATTTATTAATGGTCACCAATTCTACATTACCCATACAAAACAAATCCTAGACCTTTTTTAACTGATGAATAGGGTAATGTAATAATTTTACTATTTCCATTTATTAGCGACGTATTTAAAAAAAAAAGGTTGCTAAAAATAAGAAAGGCACCAAAATATACTGCGACTTCAGTTAAAACAAAATCTTAGATATTGTGGTCTAAGAGGCTAAGAGGCTAAGCCTCCATTTAGTCAACAAACTGATTGTAATGAATGATAAAAAATACATCCCCCTCAAAGATAATAGAAAACGATGACGTAAAAAATGTACCATACAATGACAAGTTTAAAGGTTTATCCAAAATGAAACAATCAAAAAACGTTGGCACGATAAAGGATGGAAAGCTGCCAAATAAAGATAATTTTTTTTCTTAATACGATGAAAAATATACAGCCATATATCTCCAAAAGACTGAGTGAAATGATAAAAATTCTCAAAAATACAATATCAACTCCAGAAGGACATAGATGGGTTGCTTACTGCCTTTTTAAATTTGGTCTGATATGTACATAGAAATTTTAATGCAAAACACTGAGATGCACGAAAGCAGTCGACCAGCACAAAATATAATAAATATTCGCGACAAACAATCAAGTAATTAATTACACGACTCCAATTTGAACTGTTTTCACCGCGTCGACATGTGTCTGAGACGCTAGAAATCAGTATGAGACTTTCAGCGGCGATGTGCACGTCTGACCTATCAGGAAAGAGACTACTTCTTCTTTTTCTTCATGTGCCATGTCCGGTCGCCTGGACGTTAGCGATTACTGCAGAGAGTGCGTCTCTATCTTCTGCAACCCTGAACAGGTCAACAGCGTTCCGGATGCCTGTCCACTCCCTGATATTTCTCAACCAAGAGATTTGCCTTTTTCCAACACCCCATCTGCCTTACATTTTTCTTTTCATAATCAACTGAAGGAGATGATACTTTTCTCCGCGTAAATGTAGATGTAGATGTAGATGTAGATATAGATAAAGATGTAGATGTAGATGTAGATGTAGATGTAGATATATATATATATATATATATATATATAGATGTAGATGTAGATGTAGATGTGGATGTAGATGTAGATGTAGATGTAGATTGTCAGGTGGGTCGTGAAGGCCATGCTGCCTCTCAAGCACTTTGACCTATCAGATCTTTTGTGCATAACCCTTAATCTATTCGAGGCCTGGGATTCCGAAAGGCTTTGGGAAGGACCCTTCCAGAAACTTGAGCCTCTTGCAGAAAAGCGCTGGGCATTCGCAAAGCAAATGTTCTGCAGTTTCAGCGAAGTTCTCGCAGTAGCGGCAACTTTCACTCTCGGACGTTAGCGATTACTGCAGAGAGTGCGTTTCTATCTTCTGCAACCCTAAATAAGTCAACAGCGTTCCGGATGCCTGTCCACTCCCTGATATTTCTTAGCTAAAAGATTTGCCTTTTTCCAACACTCCATCTGCCTTCTATTTTTCATTTCATAATCAACTGAAGGAGATGATACTTTTCTTCGCGTAAGGTGTGGGCAAGGTAAGCAATCTTGCGACATTTCACTGTGACTAATATTTGTCTCTCCAACCTGGCTCGTCTCAACACTTCATTCTAAATCCTGATTGCACATCCCATATCATATTCTCAGTTTCATTCGTCACTCTTTTAATCAATCAACTCTATACCGTTCTAAATTCTAACCAACTGTTTTTGGATCACCAAACCTATCAGATAATAAAAATTATGTTTTTTTAATAGTAACATAGAAGTTGAAAAATTGCGAAATTTGATAGGTGTTGTATAGTGACCTTTACTGTGTATTTATACCTTACTTGTTAATATTTGATATATGTCATGTGATATTGTCAGTTCTATCTATAACATTTTTATTTTATTAAAGCTTGTATTCTGAAGGTTTCTTTACAACAATAGGTAAGGTTACTTGTTGGTATATAATGACCTGAAACAATTTTAAAAAATGTTGAACTAAAAGACAGACGCCTTAGAGAAACGTTGCAAAGAATATGAAATAAAGCGTAGCGTATAGCTCGATAGACCCGATTTTTAGTCAAGGAGCTTGCTGGAGACAGTGACGGCTGATGGAACCTCATGACAACCCAATGTTCCACCTAAATAAATAAAAAATTCCAGTCATCAGCAATTTGAATATTAAGTATAGCCAAAATTTAACAGATTTGCTAGATATTAAGATGCAAAATCGTTCAAAAAATACCTCGTATAAAAAAATTTAAAATTAAACCTATCCCTTCAATAAGATATCCTATATTCCCCGCCAAAAATTCCGCAAAATCCAATACTTTTTCTTCGTATTTCAACTGAAAAATTTTCATTTTACTCAACGGGACAAGAGAAATACGCTTGTCTATCTCCTCGAGATATATTTCATTCAGCAGTTTGAATAGTCTCTGATATCATTCTAGCAACATTACAAAATTAAATTCCTTCCTACCTATTTTTATATTAACTAGATATTGAAAAATTGAATGCGACGAAATATGTAATTATGCCCAGAAGAGCTTTTATTTAATGGAAAGTACATTGTTAAGGTAAATTTTAATAAAAGTAGAATAAACCTGACGAAACTTTGCTTACACTCAAATACTTCTGCACTCGAATGTTTTATAAACTGGAAGTTTTAAATTTATGTTTACATTTTTAACAATTTTATTTTTACAGTTTAATCTATACAGAGTGGACCAAAAGTCTGGAAACAGACAATTATCTTGTAAATTGCTAGTCCGAATTGTACAAAATTTGGGATAAGCCTATTTTGAGATACGGATATGCCAGATTTAACATTTGCAATGTTGTCAGATTTGTCTTAATAATTTTTTTAATGCAAACTATTTTCAACTACATTTAAACATAACTATTAAAAGATAACATTTTAACATAATAGTTACTTAATCAAGTGTTCAAAATGTGTTCAGATAATTGTCCGTTCCAGACTTTTGGTCCACTCTGTATATGTATAAAAAATTGAAAAAATGTCTGTATGTATGTCCTTCAAAAATTCGCAAAGCTAGACCGATTGGGATAAAACTTTCAGAAGTTTTTTTATACATACCAGGGGTGGTTTTAGTAAAAAAACTTAAGTATGATAAGGGGTGATAAATGGATGAAATATAAAAACTATTAGAAACGCCGATATTAGTGTCAAATTTATTGTTTTTGTGCTGGCTGAGTTTGATGGTAACATTCCTAGGTTTGTTAGTACCCCTACGATAGGGGTGGGTAGGGGATGAAATATAATAACTGTTAAAAACGCTGATATTAGTGTCAAATGAATAGTTTTCAAGGTCGCTGAGTTTGATTGTGATATCTTTTATGTAGTTAGCACCCCTACGAGAGGGGTGGAAAAAGGATGAAATATAAAAAATAAATAACGGCTGATATTAGTGTCAAATTCATTGTTTTTGTGGTGGCCGAGTTTGATGGTAACATTTCCCAATTTTTTTAGCACCACTACGATAGGGGTGAGGGAGATGAAATTTAAAAACCATCAAAAATGGCTGGTATTAGAGTCGAATTTATAGGTTTTGGGGTGGCTGAATTTGATAGTAATATTCCTAATTTTTAAAAACTCCGATATTAGTGTCAAATTCATAGTTTTCAAAGTGGCTAAGTTTGATTGTCATATCTCCAATGTTGTTAGCACCCCTACGAAAGGGGTGGGAAGGGGATGAAATATATAATCTTTTAAAAACGCTTTATTAGTGTTGAATTTATAGTTTTCGACGTCGCTGAGTTTGATAGTGATATTCCCAAAGCAGGCAAGCCAACGTTCGGGCAGGACATCTGCCGTAGAACATTTAAAATTTAAAAAATATTATTTTTAATAAATAGAAAAAATCATAAGTTCAGTTAAAATGTTGAGTTAGTTATTATCTTCTTGTTCGCTAAAGAATGGTAACTCTTTTTCGGCGAAACATCGAGATTCTTTTTGTTTGTATTTAGTTAGTCAGAATTTTTATTCACGGCAAATCCTACTTAATGATGAAACAAATAAAAATTGAACCTTTAATTAAGGCTTCTAGCAGGGTTTTTCCAACACAATATTTATGCTAATTTTTACAATTTTTCGTTACACTCAGCACCATGGAACAAATTATGAAATAAAATTTAATTACGCACGGAAGAAAAATTGAAGGATAACCAATTTAAAGTTTGTTTCAATATTTTTAAAAGCATGTGTGTTGCATTGTATATTTTTCCTAACTTAATATTAACCAACAGCCAAGAGCAAATAAAGAACGAATGCTTCCTGAATATTAAGTCCTATCTTTTACGACTGTATTTTTTTGTAAGAATATATAGATGTATCGTGTTTTATAACTCTGCCGCTGGCGCTGTTTTAATGTCGGAATATTTTTGAATCGGGTAGAATGACTGTCAAAATATTTACAAACTATAAAAGGGGCTCTTTTAAACAAAAATAGTTCTATATACCGAGAGAATCATTAAACGAGGTGACCGATCAGTAAAAGGAACTTATCTTTTATAAGCATCCTTTTTTTTTTATGAAAATAGTCGCAAAAAGGGTAGACCTATCGTACTGCGACTATTAGAAGGGAAAGGGATTATAGAAAGGAAATGATTCTAGCCCATATACCCCATTAAATCAAATACAAGTAGCACCCCCAACTTAAAGTCTGGTTATCTGAAAGGACAGTAAGTGGGTTCTTTTATTTCAATACATTTTAATCACCGTAGTGTAAATTGATGCATATTTTCAAAAGTGCAAAAGGTTTTACATCTAAAGTTAACTTTTCGAACCTCTGATTCCATTAATTATGAATCCATCCTAAATTATTCTTACTTATATCAATACAAAACGTTTTATTTGGTTAGCGAACAAAACCTTGATATCTATGTCCTGTCCGACTCTTTAACAATATTTATGATACTGGACATATTCCCGAGGACTGGCTCCGCTCTACATTTTTCACACTTCCGAAATCAAACAACGCAACTGTATGTAAAGACTACCGTCTCATTAGCCTAATGAGCCATTTCCTTAAACTCTTTCTTGTACTAAAGCCAGAGAGCGGAAATCCAAATTCAGAATGCAGGAACAACTTAGGATTTTGAAATAATAAAGGGCGTCTGCCAAGGGCGCATCTTGTCTCCGATGTTGTTTAACTTGTATGTGGAAAGAGCATTCACTGAGTCAATCTCCGACAGTTCCATAGGCATTAAAGTAAACGGAATTCCCATAAACAATATTCGATATGCGGATGATACCGTAATATTGGCGGATAGTGCAAATGATCTACAAACTCTACTAGATAAGGTCAATGAAGAAAGTCAAAGATTGGGTCTGAAAATTAACATCCGTAAAACCATATGTTTGGCCATTAGTAGAAACGATACTCCAAATACCACAATATCCATAAATGGAGAGAGCATTGAACAAGTCACTCAATTTAAATACTTGGGATGCATGATCAACCAAAAATGGGACCCAGATCAGAAAATAAAATGCAGAATCAAGCAAGCAAGAACTGCTGCGGGGCGCAGTACAGCACGTGAAAATTAGGCAAAGTATATGTATAATTAAGATAAAACAGTTAAGTTTTGGACAATTCATGTTCTGGAATTTTTAAAATACTCTGATACCGTATGGTATCACTGTGCGTTAGCATTACTACTAGTGGTTACAGAAAAATATAGTATTATTTTCAAAAAATATAATAAAAAAACACGAATATTCAAGAAATTTGTATTAAATTAAAATAGTATATTTTTGGCATAATCTTTTACATCCCAATACATACGCTTTGATGGCAAAGAATGATATCCGTTTAAAATCATTATTCCCAGAAAACATTTTATTTCTGATTTCGTGATTTTAGGATGGGTAAGGCTGATTAATAAATAGAGCGTACATTTCAAATTCTTTGTAATTTGGTAAAAGAAATGGGCGTAATCCCGATTCTACCCACCCACTGGCATTCATTTCTGTTCTTAGTTTTCTATCGATTGAGCTGGTAGGTTTGAGACTGTTTTTAATGGTTTACCAATACTTTGGTTTGCTGAAGTCGAGGATTCTTGTTGGGAATTAGCCAAAGAGACATCATCGTAGTTGCTTCCCAATCGATCATTATTTGCAATTTTAGCACCACTGCTGCACGCAGTTGCCGACCTACAAGATTATGAAGCATACCACCATTGTCCTCATCTGCGGAATCTTCGTCTGTATCAATATTGGGTTCAGGAGGCTCAACGAAAATTTCATCGACTTGATTTTGCTATGTCATCGTTGCCCCAAATCATGTCAACTGCTTCAGATAGGGAAAAGCCCCTTCTGAAAAAAATATGTATATATTTGTATTTACTAACGCCCAGCGATACCATATGGTATCCTTCCGGTTTTTGTACCCCTCAGAAATTTATTGAATCGCAAATTCAAAATATTTCTATGGTTACGAGTCTATTAGACTATATTGACTCTGTTTTTACACAAAAACTTTCAAATATTTGAATAAAATGCAAAATAATTATACTTACTCGAAACATATGTTCATTTTTTTGCAACAAGGTTATTTACGAAAACAACAAATACGTTCTTACAAATTATAAATGCGTTAACCATCAAATGCGGTGGTCTGAGTACAACTGGTTTACTGTATTGAAAAAACATTCGACGCAGAACACTTGTCCCATCCACTTGAGTCATAAAATGGCGGGAATTTGAATACATGTTTTCTTGATCCCGCATTATAAACAACGTTTTGAGAGTGAAAAACAGGAAAGATGGAAAATGCAAGAATAAAATACAATTCATAATAAATGTTGGAAATGACCGCCCCCAGACAAAATTAAAACTTAATTTTGCTCGCCACCTTTTAGGGGTGCTATCTCGGAAGTGAGTAAGCTGAGGAAATTTTGTTATAGGAAAGATCCATCATAATTGCATACGGGCAATCACCTCCTGAATTTTTTTGAATGCATTTAGAAACACCCTGAATATTTCTTTTAATTACGAGTGTACCTTTATTTTCACTTAAAGCCTCCCAAGTATTTTTAATTATATTGCTGCAATAAATAGAGCATCCTGTTAAGGTATTTGTTTGATTGAATGTTAGTTATAAACAGAATGCATAATTATGCATTCTCAGCAAATAATCATGGCAGGAATTGCAGATTCTTCCCGAGGGTTTAATTATACCGAAAACAGAAATAAATTGCTTATGTTTACCAGTGCCTGTTAAATAACTCTACAGAGGGTGTAAGTTTACTCTTTGTGAAATGTATATATACAAGATATATTTGTTTGGGTTCCGATTGTTGAACGTTTTGTTAAAGAAACAACAACGAATGCACATCGCTACTTTGAAAATTTAATTCAAATAATTATTCACGCTGAATAGAAACAATTATTTTGTATAAACTTAAATGAAGGTGCTGTATACCAGTAAGTTGCAAACTTACCAAGACGTTATTTACCTTCCAAAGATACCAACTATGTTTTTGGATGGCTTTTAATTCACTTTGCATTATTCAATACTAATTTAATTAAAAAGTGCCTCTTTTAAAAAACTCATGTTTTATTTTTTTAAATCCGTATGTTTATCATTTTTTAATTAACGATCCTTAATGTTGAATTTAATTCTCGGGATGGTTCCTGACTTGCTAGCAACAAAAATACACGAAGAAAAGTCGTTCAAAGTCCTCTTTCCGAAGAGAGACGAATGGGTGAGGGAAGAAATCCCAGATGGAGTTGGGGCCGTTGTTTTTAGCAGGAAATCAAAGAATGAAATATCTACCAGTCTTGGCAGGTATGCTACAATCTTTCAGGCTGAACTCTTCGCTATCGAATTGTGTGCAAGAGAGTTGACCAACAGACCTCTAACAAACAAAAACATAAGTATAATATCAGACAGCCAGGCTGCTTTAAAAGCACTGAGCTCCAACAAGATAAATTCTAAACTTGTTTGGAATTGCATCGACTCTCTAGAGTACATTGGTGCGAACAACAGGGTGACCCTATTGTGGGTACCTGGGCACCAGGGGGTGGAGGGAAACGAAAAAGCCGACACCCTTAAAAAACAGGGGGCCGAATCTGCGTTCACTGGACCAGAACCGGTTTTTGGAGACACCACAAGTGCCGCCAAAACAATTATTTTGGACTGGGCGGAGAGGAAAATAATCACGTACTGGTCCGATATACCAGGGTTAACTCACTCGAAGGCGTTTCTACCTAAACCCTCGAGAAACACAACTAAGCAGATCCTAGAATGGAGCAGAAATGACCTGCGTATTCTAACGGGACTGCTTACAGGACACTATCGTCTAAGATACTACCTCAGAAAGATAGGTCTGAACCAACAAACGGACTGTCGGTTCTGCTGCGTGGAAGACGAAACTGCTGAACATATACTATGTTCATGTCCCGGCCTGGAAAGAATAAGGTTCAACATATTTGGTTACACCAACCTAGAACCTACCGATTTCAAAAAAATCTCACCCTATACAACCATGAACTTCGTAAGAACTGGATTTTGCGGTGAACTGTAGCCTCTAGAGTTGAGCCACAATAAACCTACTAAGGGTCGCGGTGGAGGGGTGACCACGCTTCACACACATGATACCTAACCTAACCTAATGTTGAATTTATTTAATTGTAGCTTAAAACATACGTCAGCATTAAACGAAATCTGAAAAAAAAATGCCATTCTTCTACACAAACTTGTTTAAACTCCTATATGATTGGTGCAGATGATTAGGTCATGGTAAAAATTATGCATAATGCCCTAAAAATCAGAGGGAAGAAAGTGAATGATAGCAAGACAAAAATAAAGGTTTTTGACAGAGAAGAAAACATGACAAACTTCGAGGTGCTGGTTGAAAGAGAAATAGTGGGATGTTGGGTTTGGCAGCAATGCTGCGGATATGAGGAGTCTAAGAGGTTTAGTGAAAAATCACGTAACACGAGATGGCACTGCCAAGTTTTTATTAATTGGAATTTTAGTTATCTCAAAGATTTAAGTTGATTTTTTGTGTTAATCCATTGGAATAAAGCTGGATTTAAGGTTTGTTTTCGACGTTTCAGTTTTACTGTCGCTGGATTCTTGTTAAATGCCAGTAAATACCAGGTGTGTCCAGGTGTCAATTTTGGTTTGTTTTCGAAGTTTTTCAGTTCTGTTGCCTCTTGAATTCTTGTTGCAATGCCTATGGAAGTCGAAATATCAATTTCGGACATATTGTATTGTGTGAGTGAAGGTGTACGATCAATTAAAATTATAATCCAATTAACTTCGGTCACTTCTATCTTTCTTAATTATGGAATGTTGATACTTTAACACTGAAAGATTCTTAATAGAAACAGATCCATTTTTCAAACGCATTCTCTGTGTTGTTAAAGTCACTATGAATGATCACAAATAAAATGATAGATCACTGGACAACAATATCAAACTTACCACTGAAAATATCAACTTTTGCAAAGTGCATGCTGCAAAAAAACAAAAACTTTGAGATTGGTTCTACTATCTAAAAGATCATTTTCCATTTCTAAGCTGCATTAGGATTTGAAGAAAATGTGCGCAAGGAATAATCGAATTGCCATATTTAGAGCATTGTGGAACAGAACATATTTTTCACGATTTTATCTCCATATCACCTTTTTTATTTCTTTGCATTTTTGGATTTTGTGGTTTATAAACACCAATTCTTTGCAAAATATCGTTTAAATATAACAATTTTCATGCTTAAATTGCCCAAAATAATATACAAAGTTCACTTTTCACCCATATAAACAAATGGAGGTTAGTTTGTTGTTCACACCTCGAGAAGTTCATACGATCAATAATAGATGTCGCCCACTTCGTGATTTTTTCCTGTGGCTGGAGTAACTCTGATGGATAAAGTGACGGATAGTGAGATAATGCGGTGGTGTAAAAAATATGTGGTTACAAAGATAGATAAAGGAATGCTTACAAGATTCGGACGCGTAAAGAAGATGGATAAAAGAATATTGAAAAAACAGATTTCTAAGGCAAGTGTGAATGGACAAGTCGATAAAAGTCGACATGGGCGAACGTATCTTGATCAGATCTAAATTGTAATTAGAAAAGGCCAGGTCAAGAGTACCAGCAACCGACGAGCATGTGTGAAAGCACTGATGAAAATAGAAGAACCAAAAAACGTGTGCAAGAACTGTGGTAGGTGAAAAAAAGTGATATTTGCTACCTATGCGGGAAAAAGTCGTATGTATGTATGTACATACATACATACATAAAGTCTCGCATTTTTTCCATAGGGGTAGGCAGAGACCACTTTCTTTCACTTGCTACAGCTCTAACACACACATTTTGCTTACATATTTTGCTTACTCTACTTTCATCAGTGCTCTCATACATGGTCGTCGGTTGTTGGTACTCTTGACCTGGCCTTTCTTTAAAACAATGTTGATCTGATCAAGATATGTTCCCCGAGGTCAACCTCTACCGACTTGTCCATTTACACTCGTATGTATGTATGGTGCAGAATATTTAGAATCTGGAGGATTGCATAAACTCAACATCCACATTGTCCCTGTGTTATTTGCAAGTGTGTTGCCCATTAAAGCAATGCGCTTTTAAGGATAAGGTGTTATAATTTTTAATACATATAAAAACAAGATATATGACCGAAAAATATTTGAAAGTCAGTAAATTCAACGTAAACAAAAATGTCAAAGTGTTCAAGAGGTACTTAAATAATTTGCCGTAACATTTCAGAAAAATGACGAAGTAATAAACATCCAATTCACAATCTAAATTTTTTTATTAATGTTGCTTTAAAGCAATGCAACGCTTATAATCCCACAAAACCATTGTTATTTCTTTTTTCCAACCCATAAATAATCTTTTGATGCGTACATAATAACTTAATCCGGGCATATGGCGGGATCTTTTATTAAAAATAACAATTGCGGTGAATGAGATTTACCCGCTCGTTGGGCTATGATATATACTACACC
The DNA here is from genome assembly GCA_950111635.1 of Agelastica alni. Classification (NCBI taxonomy): domain Eukaryota; kingdom Metazoa; phylum Arthropoda; class Insecta; order Coleoptera; family Chrysomelidae; genus Agelastica; species Agelastica alni. The sequence goes on from OX467708.1 coordinate 88,695,410, forward strand.
CCTTGTAGATGCCACTGCAGTTAAAATTTATAGCTAAGAATATGAAGAGACTATCTATTGTTGGTGCGTTTGGAGTTAATTAAGGGATGGCGTTTGAAAAATTCTTTTAGCTCTAGGGCGTTAAAGGGTTTTATAAGCCTGAAATACTGTCATGAAATAGTTTATATATTTATTTGTCAACCATCGTAAAAAAAGAGATACGAAGTAGCCTCGCATTGTATCCGCATTGAACATTTTGTGTGGATAAAGTTTTCAAATATATATTCTTTAATTGTCAAGATTAATAATATCATTAATTATAATTTTAGGTGAAATTTATTTCGACATCTATTAATTGGACCAACCAAAATATGGTTAGTGTCGCCAAACGAATTTTATTTATGCTTTTATGTTAATAATGTATTTTGTTAATATTTTGGTTTGTGGCGAAAGTGTAGTCATTAGATAATTTGCATGTAAAAAAAGTTAAACAAAAAATGTTTAATTTAGGAAGAATATTTAAAAAAAAAAAATTTCATTATCTCCCCGAAAATTTACCAGGCCACATCAGGACTGAATTTTAGCTCAAATAGTGAGAAAAACCCCTCTGTATCCCATCCAGAACTAAAGAGGTAACTTTTACAAGCTACAGGTGTTAGTGTTACCCTCAAAATTATCAGACTTAATTATTTTGAAAAAGCTTTCGAACAAAAGATGTGATTCCATATAAGTTTGTTTCTATGTATATTATTCGTAAATCCACATTTTAGGGCTCTTACTGCAGAGATAGACAAAACAACTTGCGAATTAATGAGCAGAGAGTGTAATAATAATAATAATAATAATTTTAAACTAAAAATATACCATAAGCAGACGGAAATTACATTTAAAAGAATTTTAAAATCTATGAAAATTATTTCTGCAATTATATCAATTTTACGTATTCTATTATATACATAGTGAGGCGCGAAAAGTTTTGATTAAAAGTAATGGCAGATACAGTTATATTAAAAATCTAAAATTACGAAGCTGTAGGTTTTGGATGACGCCGAGTTTAAATATAATGTCCTTATACTGGAAGTAGACGTCAACTTTGTTATTTTAAATAGAACCCAACAATTTTTATTTTATTTTTGAATTTTACATGCAATTTTTGCACAATGTCCCATACCAGAAATGAAGTATTTTCGAGATATTTCGATTTTTTTCAAAATTTTGAATTAATCCTAGCCCACATTGAATAACGATATCTCCATTAATAACGAAGCTAGTGACGTAAAATTAAAACCAATAAACAACAAGCGCTTTCCCGTTAATTCCATATGTCCAACTTATTGATATTTCATACAGGGTATTTTAAACTTAGCCGCCAACATGCACAATTTAAATCATTTATAAATTGCTTAGTTTAAATAGTATACCCTGTATTTTATTTCATTTTCCGCTGTATTTTTTTAAGCCAATTCGTTTGTTATCGGTATTCCCTATTCCTAATTTCAACCACTTTTGAGATATTTTATTATCTTAGTTAAAACATAACACTTAATTATTTCAACATTAGTAAAGGGTAGGCCATGATTTCCTTTATTTAAGGTGATATTTTATTATTTTTTCATAAGTTATTAATTCTAAAAATTAACCAATAGCATAAAAGGATTATTAATTGTGGATTTCATTAAAAACGTTGACTAGGTTTTTTGTATTAAATTAATTGAATAACTTGCATACAAAAAAAAATGTAATATTAAACTAAAAAAGTTTTACAACAAGTGTTCAAAATTATTTTAACATCTATAAGTTAAGTTATGTCTTGTAATTTTGGAAATATGGTCGGGTGTTAAAGAATTAAAAACAGGTAAGACTCTCTGCATCATTATCTTCCTTTGTCGTAACAGGTTTAGAAAATACCTGATTTTTAATCTAACCCCAAATACCAAAATCTAAAGGAGCCAAGTCAGGAGAGCGAGCCGGCCAAAGATACAGACCCTGATTGGCAATCCATTTATTATCAAACATGTCGTAAGGATGCTGAGCAACAGGCCCACAGTTATCAGGAGGTGCTTCATCTTGCTGATACCAAGCTGAAGCCCCCTCTCCATTTCTTAAAGTATGTAGCGCCGGTCGTATGGCTTCTTCTAAAATTTGGCAATATTTTTCACCATTTAAATTTTCACCATAAAACTTTAATGCTAAAATTTTATCGTCCTTTATTGTACAAAAAACATTAAAACTCCAACTGCATTTTCATTAGACCAAAAATTGGAATTATGAGTATGTCGATTAAATAATCCATTTTTGCTAAACTTTGCTTCATTGCACCATATAACTTTTTTTTGCCGCAAACTGGAATACTTGGGACATGTGATGCGTGGACCACGTTATAGTCTGCTTCGGCTTATTCTGAATGGCAAGATCGAGGGGAAAAAATTGATAGGCCGCAACAAGCTATCCTGGCTTCGAAATCTCCGACAATGGACAGGTTTAACAGCTGAGGAACTTCTCCACGCAGCTCAACATAGAGATAAATACAAAGAAGTAGTCAATATGGGAGTCGTCAACGCTTGAGAAAGCAAGAGACTGTAAGAAGAAAGATCCGCCATTACTTTTAATCAAAACTTTTTACGCCTCACCATGTAGTGTGTACATAAAAGAACGTAACTTTCTAATATTTCGATTTCTGTTGGGTTTAAGACAAAAATGTTGAATAAAAGTTTTTTCAAATAATTCAGGCCATCTACACAAGACAGATTAGAAGTGTGCACCGTTACTCCAAAATAACTTATTGGTATAATTTTTTAAATAGTACATCATGTATATATTTTCAGTTTTTCATAATCTATTAAATTACAAAAACAACCTTCAGCTGAGCTACTACTTGCAGCATTGTCTAGTGTTATTTATACCGAAATATTTACCGTTTCGCCCGAATTGTAACAGGTTTCTATTTTTTCGTTAATTTTATTTTTACTGCATTTACGTTCGGATCCATTAGATCCATTAGATAATTAATACACATATTATCCACCAACAACTGATAAATCTCCATCTTTAACTCCGCTAATCTTTTCTTTCAAATAAAAAAGTTTCATCTTTGGGAATGGAGCCAGCTGGCATGATAATGATTAATTTTGAAGTGAAAGATTCTTCAGCCTTCAGCCTTCTCCCACTCTGTTCTTTTGTCTTATTTGTACGTTTGTTCCCTTCCAAAATACGTGAGAAAAATACCCTGCCGTGACCTGCAATAAAGCTTTAAATATTTTAACTCTACGAGGAAAAATTGTTTTCCGCTCTAGGAAAATACTGAAATTAGGAAAAGTTGACGTTTAGAGATGTTTAAAAGGTTCCGATATCAATAATAGTCTGAAAAGTTCGCTACATCGTCGATATGACTACTTTGTTAAAAATGTATTAATAAAAAAGTTAGTTATATTTTCTTCTGATAATAGTGTAGTTTGAGAGTGAATTTAATAAGAATTCAAAAGTGATAATTTTTTATGGGCTGTATTTTTTTTGTACAAAATAAACGCGCTTAATATTTTTTAAATGGGGGTAAAATAAATAAATATTTAAAATACAGGGTGTTTCCTAAGTAATCTAAATTATTATTGTGGCCCATTCACCATTTATTTTTTTTGTAATAAACGAGCAGGCCCGTAGCCAGAAATTTGGTTTGGTGGGGTCCCAAAACGTAGTTATAAATTTTTTTTGGGGGGGGGTCGTAAATGGTTGATGGGTATCTTGCATTAATATTTGTAATCAAAGTTGGACTGATTAGTAAAAAACTGCTTTATTGTTATTAATATTGTCACTGTAATTTTAATTATCATTCACGCACATACATATCAATTGTCAATTCCAGTAGACAAAATTTAAAATTTTAACTTTCACGATTTCTTTGCTGCCATAATCTCAAGAACCTCATTCGTATCGATACCTAAGTTTCCATGGATTGACAGTGAGTCTTTCATTGCCCCTTGAGTTACGTAAGTAAGTCTTGTTTCTTTTCAGTGTCGAAAATGACCTTTCCACACTTGCCGTTGTGACCGGAAGAGTTGCCAAAGCTGTTAAAAGATATTTTAATGTTAAAAATCTGCTCGTGTCACAAAAATCCAATACTTTTAAAATCCCGATAATTTTTCACACCACAATTTATACTCAGCTTTTACAGCGGATTCTGAGACTCTATCATCAAAGTATGGCGAAAGATGATGCAAGTCATCTACTTTTTCAATTGCAGCAAATCCAGGGAGAAGTATCTGTAAGCTTGATAAGATTCTCGCGTTCTCATTAAGAAATTTGTCGACAAATTCTGAATCAGCGTATCGAGGCAAGGAATAAAAACAGCAGTGTCTGTTTAATAATTGGAACGAGTTGTTTGCTTCAACGTAAGTCTAGGAACTTTCAGCTCCACATTGAATGTGTCGGTTGCAAGTTTTTCAGCTGCTATGAAAATTTTTCTAAACAATACTTCTGCAGTGTTTCGTTCTTCTTGAAGCATATACACGATTTTGTGAAAATGCTCTACTTCTGATGCCAAATCACGTGACTTTTCTTGCAGTTAAACTAACCAAGAAAGCATGAAGCTGAAAAGTCTGTTACAAACCAAGAGACTGACAGAATCTCGCTTTTCTGAACTGCTGCAAGTAAGCAGGCCGCAGTGTTTGAAATACTCCCAAGATTTTTCTGAAATTTCTTCTAATACTATGTGGATGATTTGGAAGAGTTCTACGAAAGATAGTACGCTTTCATGTCGTTCGATGAATTTTGTTTCGCAAAGACGAATAAGCCTCTTCTTTTTGCTCTCTGGAGCATGATCTTGAAGAATTTTCGTCTCATAAGCGTGGTTTCTAAATAAGTTCACGACATCGTTCACAATCCCAAGACAATTCCGAACAGGTGAGACTGACATGGCATTTGACAATGTAAGGTTCAAACGAGATTAACATCTATAGGAAAATTTTAGGATTCGCGGAATTTCGGGGTGGGGGGCGTGCCCGTCTGGCCCTATGGCTGCATACGGCCCTGTAAACGAGTAATAAACTGTCCTGGCAGGGGAACCAGGACCACCCCTTTCATTTTATTAAGATTGTTGTCCATGATTATATAAAAAACGATAGTTAAGAGCGGTAAAAAAAATGTTTTTCTAAAAATTGAAAAATTAAAAATTCAAAAATTGAAAAATTGAAAATTGAAAAATTAAAAATTGAAAGTGGCGTAACTTTTAAAGGGGGCATTTCCTCACCCTGGGAGGGGTGTCATTTGACTCATCTTTTCAAGCCGCGTCGAATAAAATTGGTCCCACCCCTTTTTTTGGCTTGTCTCATAAAGTAAATTTAAGCCTAATAAAATTATCAGAAAAAGCAATAAATAATAAATTCTTTGAGTTGAGTTAGAAAGTAAATAGAATTTAAGGTGGAAATTAACAATAAAAATAAGTTTAAAAAAAACGTATGAATTGTACATCTAACAGATTAAATATAAGACGTGAAAATGCAATTTTTTTGCAATTTTAAGGTGACTCCACACGTAAAAAATATAGCAAGACCCACTTTGATCGCAAATCAATCATTACATTTTTATACAGGGATTTTTTTTTCAGAGGATTATTTCCTGTATTTGCACTTTACTAATGCGATTTGCACAGCACTTTACTGAACGAAAATGATCATTTAACTGTTAAAACAACAAAATACTCGAACATGAATGAACAATCACGTATGCTCTATTTAAAATTATGAAAAAGTAATCATCATAAATTTGTTCACCTAAGTTGGAACCATAAAGGAAAAACTTTTTTATTATTGGTTTTATGAAAAAAAAATGTATCCCTAATAAAAAGTTCTGCATGGTTCAAAACTTAAAATACCACCATCAGATATAAATTTTTTACGAGCATATACGAAGTTTGTCAAAAAATAGAAATTTTACTCAAGAGTAAAGTACCTTTATTTTTTACAATACAGAAGAATGTTAAAAAGTAAAGTTATTTTAAATTAAAAGTTATATTCAAATATGTAGTTATAGCCATTTAGCATGAAAATTCAGGTTTGGTGATTATTTACGTTTTACATTATAAATTATTTGTACTTTGTTTTAAATTTCAATACTGAATTTAAAATCTCTTATCTGTTAAAAATATGATAACCCTTTCATTTGTTAATATTTTTGAACAATTTTGCAATTTAAATAATGAATGCATAATATTATTTTTATTTTAGAAATAGGAAAATCCGTGCAAACAATCTAATTAAATTTTATTTTAATCTACTAAAGCTTCGACAGATCCACCTTCTTTTTGTAAACATATAATTGTTCTTTTCTCAAACTCTTTTATTGCTCTCCAAATGGTCTACCTCATCAAATGGTCCTCGTTAATAAACCTGCTGTTTTAAATAACCCCATAAAAAATGTCAAGCGGAGTTAAATCACCAGACCTGAGAGGCCAAAAAATGTCTGAATACCTGTGGATCAACTAACCATTAAATATATTTTCAAGGAGTACTCTAAAGTTTACTGTATTATGGATGGAGGCACCGTCTTGTTGGAACCAAATTTTCACACGTTGTTGTAACGGAAGTTCGTGCAAAAAATTACTTACTTGATTTTATAATGATTGTAAGTAATTTGCGGCATTTAGGAAATGCCGAAAAAAAGGTCCAACTAATCTTCCACTGGTCTTGAATTTATTTAATATTTACTGTTGAATGCCCCATGTTTCTATGCGGATGTCTATTATTAAAAATATTTGCTGCCTTTTTATGTATTTTGTAATTTTCTCCAACAATTAACAACACAATTTCTATTTTTTCTTCACAACTTATTAAATTTGCCATTTTTATTGTAATTTTATAAATACCAACTCATTCTGACATTCACTGTGAAATACTTAATGTCGGTGCATCCTAGCCAACTCACTCTGTCAAATATTTCGTGTCAGTGCATTCTAGATTACATTAAATTGCGTCAAGCCAGAATAATTAATACGGACTGATTAGTAAATAATCACCAAACCTGAATTTTTATGCTAAATGGCTATAATTGCATATTTGAATATAACTTTTAATTCAAAATAACTTTACTTTACAACATTCTTCTGTATTCTAAAAAATAAAGGTACTTTAATCTTGAGTAAAATTTCCATTTTTTGACAAACCCCGTATGTGCCTTAAAAAGATTGATATCTGATGGTGGCATTTTTAAGTTTTAAACCATGCAGAACTTTTTATCTGAAATAAATTTTTTTCATAAAACCAATTATAAAAAAGTTTTTCATATGGTTTTAACTTAGGTAGACACACTGTATATACAGAGTGTTAGTAAATAAGTGCGACAAACTTCAGGAAGTAATTCTGCATAAAAAAATAATTACAGTTTGCTATATAAACGTATGTCCGCAAATACTATGTTTCATAGATACGGGGTGTAAAAACTTTTTTTCTTAAAAACTGACGATTAATTTATTGCTTTGATACCGGTCGAGATATGCAAATGAAATTTGGTGGGTTTTAAAAGGTAGTTATTGCGCATTTTTTGACATGCAATTAAGAATTTTATGTTCATCATTGGTGCGCATACGGATAATGATTTCAATTTTTTTTAAGAAAAAAATGGTACACCACTGGGATTTTTTAAATAAAACATTATTTTTAAATTCCTCGCTAAATTTGTGATAAAAAATCTTTCTTACCTTTTTTTCGTATAGTGCGCCGTTTTTATGCAAAAAAATAAAACATCTTAACGCGTATTTTTTATTTCTTAATACATTATCAAGAACTAACAAATATCCAATAACATTAAACGAAAACAATAGCAGAAAATAACACAAACACTCCCTGAAGTTGTTTATCGCACTTATTTACCAACACCCTGTATATATATATATATATATATATATATATATATATATATATATATATATATATATATATATATATATATGTATCCGGATATTAAAAAAACAAGTAAAGCAAAATTCTTAATCAGCAGCCTACAAAAAACGTAAAAAAATATCGACAGTAAAGCATATTTTTTAAAAATTGTTAGGGAAAAATCCTGTTGAGTGAAGTAGTAAAAAGTTCACGCACACGTTTTACTTTCTTTCAACTACATACTTTCATTTTAAGCTGTTGCTATGACTCCAATTATTCCAAATGACTGGGTAATTAAATAAAAATGCAATTTTCAATATTTAAATAAAAGTTAAATTTATTCAATAATCAGCATAGTGTAAGTTGATATTATTAAACATGTTTGAATTCAAACAATTAGGACTTTTATACAATCAAGGACTTTGTTACATCAACCGTATGAATTTAAGCCATTGCAAAACTAACTCGATTGTTGCATCATATACTGTTGACAGAATTGCAACAGATAGAAATCCAAAAATCGATGAATAAATAATGCTGTGAAAATTGCAAGTATTATTCTCCCCTTTTTGTCACTAAAACGGATTGTGATATTTACGGTAATTACAAATACGTGGAATTTTTCGATAAACTTTTATGACTAATAACATGAACAATAATTGTTTGATTTCTGCGGTTATTATTAAAGAATAATATAATAATCGTATCAAATCATAAAAGCCAGAGCTAACAATGGACGTCAATAAATGACATTAAAATGTATGTGTATATGGGTAGTTCTCTACAATCTGATAAAACCAATCGTTCAACAATGCCTTTGGTAATTTAACTTTTTTTGATAAACTAGGTTAGGTTAGGTTAGGTATCATGTGAGTAGGGCGTGGTCGCCCCTCCACCGCGACCCTTAGTAGGTCTATTGTGGCTCACCCCTAGAGGTCACAGTTCACCGCACAATCCAGCCCTTCTCACGAAGTTCATGGTTGTATAGGGTAAGATTTTTTCAAAATCGGTAGGTTCTAGGTTTGTGTATCCAAATATGTTGAACCTTATTCTTCCCAGGACGGGGCATGAACATAGTATATGTTCAGCAGTTTCGTCTTCCACGCAGCAGATCCGACAGTCCGTTTGTTGGTTCAGATCTATCTTTCTGAGGTGGTATCTTAGACGACAGTGTCCCGTAAGCAGTCCTGTTAGAATACGCAGGTCATTTCTGCTCCATTATAGGATCTGCTTGTGTTTCTTGAGGGTTGAAACGGTAAAAACGCCTTCGAGTGGGTTGGCCCTGGTATGTCGGACCAGTACGTGAGTATTTTCCTCTCCGCCCAGTCCGAAATAATTGTTTTGGCGGCACTTGTGGTGACTCCAAAAACCGGTTCTGGTCCAGTGAACGCAGATTCGGCCCCCTGTTTTGCAAGGGTGTCGGCTTTTTCGTTTCCTTCCACCCTCTGGTGCCCAGGTACCCACAGTAGGGTCACCCTGTTGTTCGCACCAAGGTACTCTAAGGATTCGATGCAATTCCATACAAGTTTTGAATTTATCTTGTTGGAGCTCAGTGCTTTTAAAGCAGCCTGGCTGTCTGATATTATGCTTATGTTTTTTTTTGCTAGAGGTCTGTTGGTCAACACTCTTGCACACAATTCGATAGCGAATACTTAAGCCTGAAAGATTGTAGCATACCTGCCAAGACTGGTAGATAAACTATCTTTTACACTGTTATATAAAAACCTTAAACTCAGTAAATTTTTTTAAAATTATTGTCATATTAAATATGTGCATTGCTAAATATCATTTAAAAGAATTCGAATTCGACGATCAAAGAACCAGTTAAACAATCTTTCTTGGTAAGAATTTTTTTCATAATTATTAAGACCGTATGCATCCTTTTTACAAAACGATTTTAAATAATTGGTATTTTTATTTTATAGCAGTAAACATTGCTCTGGATATGGTGATACTTTTGCGAATATTGCTGTGACGTTATACATACGTACATATACAGGGTGGCCAACCGAAAACGAAACAGAACCATTTGCAGGAACCCCGTCAACATTTTAGAAAAACGCTTAGACCAGTCGGTTTTTGATTAAAGGGCGACACTCTTTTCCGGTATTTTTGACTCCACTACTTTCAACCCCATGCGAGGGTGAGAATTAACTCAAAATTTTTGAATGGCATTGGGGGTCGAATAAGATGTCTTTTAAAAGCTCTTACTATTTTCCATACAATAGTCTTACAATTTTAAAATTCCGCTCATTACTTATTGAGAAATTGGATTTTAAATATAAAACTTAGACGAACAGTATGATGAAGATCATTTTTATTTTCAACAGAACGATGCTCCTTCGCATTATGCGGCGCTTGTTCGTCAGTATTTAGACCAAAGTTTTTCACGGCATTGGATTGGGTAAAGAGGCAGCAATGAATTGCCTCCACGATTGCCAGATTTATTGCCACTCGATTTCTTTTTGTAGGGACATCTAAAAAGTAAAATCTAAAAAACACAACCAGCGTCGTTAAAAGATTTGCGTCAAAGAATCGTTGACGAGTGCCGTCGAATTACTTCTTCGGAATGTGCGTGAACGTTTTGAACAAAATCTCTTTTATTGTATGGAAGCGGGTGGTCATTAGTTTAAACATTTAATCAATTAAGTAGTAAGTAAGCAACTAAAATAAATGGAACTTAAACATGTTATTTTTTTCAAAGTATTGGAGGAAATGTAAAATTTAAAGACTATTGTAAAGAGAGTTTTCAGAACTTTCAAAAGACATCTTATTCGACCCCCAAAGTCATTTAAAAACTATGATGTAATTCTTACCCTCGCTTGGGGTTGAAAGTAGTTAAGTCAAAAATACCAGAAAAGAGTGTTCCCCTTTAATTAAAAATCGACGGGTCTGAGCGTTTTTCTAAAAAGTTGTCCTGGTTCCTGCAAATGACTGTTTCGTTTTCATTTGGCCACCCTGTATAGTCACGCCCTTTTCCCGTAGGAGTAGGCACAGACCACTTCTTTCCACTTGCTACGGTTGGGGTATACATTTTTTATGATTTTATTGAGTTAAATCAAATTTATAAAAATCACCAAGTGTGTAGCAAACAATATTATATACACAACTTGGTACATAAGAGTTATTAACATACAAACATATAGTCACGCCTTTTTCTTGTAGGGCTAGGCAGAGACCACTTCCTTCCATTTGCTTCGGTTCTTACACACATCTTTCGCTTCCTCTACTTTCATCAGCGCTTTTATACATGGTTGATGGTACTCTTTACACCTAGCGTTTCTCTAATTTCAATCTGATCAAGAATCGTTCGCCGTCGACCTTTACTGACTTGCCCATTTGCACTCACCTTTTAAATCTATTTGAAAATCTACTCTACGTGTCGAAACCATCTAAGTATTCCTTCATCCATCTCTGTTACTAAATCTTTTTTTACACCACAACGTTTCCTTATCTCACTATTCTTCACTTTATCCATCAGGGATGAATAAAGACTACCCATCTCCGCAGCATTGATCTTACTTTTATGCTTCTTCTGCAAAACCCAACATTCACTACCATACATAAGTGTAGGAACCAACACACCTCCATGCACAGCCAGACGTGCCTTTTTTGACACTTTCTGGCTGCTCATAAAGCTATGCAGTGCCCCATTCATTTGTATTCCTGCAAACACTCTTCGCTCAATATCACAGTCATACTTTTAGCACCTCGCAGTTTAAAGGTATATGTTCCATTTACTATTACGTTTCACTCATAACCTGCAATAACCTCTTAGACTTGTATTAACATACTGACACCCATTGCCTTTGTTTATTATTTACTATAAAAAAAACAGCTAACATATGCTGGTAATAAAAAAGCAAAAATTATGATACAGTGATTATTTAAATTAAAAAAAAAACAATATAGTGTGCTAAATATTGTAAAAGATTTTTAATATTGAAATTAATGTTTTTGTGTCTTTGTCTTCGAGGTATATTCACCATAAGAAAGATAACCAAAAAAAGCATTGAAATCGCTTATATGATCAGAAATTTAAGTTATTACAAAATGTTAAATAATTTCCTAATTTCTTTTAAATTAATGTATGATTTTAATGAGCGCATTATTACTTTTTGATTGCACCTCATAAAACTACAAAAATAATTCCGCACCTACAAATTAACCCAAGACAAAGGACTAAAACGCCATTTCCACACTGTCCTGAGATAGGCACGTTTTTCGATGAAAATCCTGCAGGAAGTCAACAGCACGTCCTTGATCCCGTGAGATGAGTGTCTGGTGGTGCTGCCATTTCTTACAAGTGGTTGTTACCAAAGTTGGCGTCGGCGTCTCGTCGACTGCCGTCACGTTAAATGCCTGGAATTATAATTAATCGCAGCCCTTTAGATCCTTTGATCGGTCTATGTTCTGTCATTGAAGTCCCTTTAGAATAGATCCAGCTTCTCGCTTTATTAATAATATTTATAATTTTTGGTAATTTCAAAATATCATAATTATTTTGGGGATGAACCTTTTTTTATGATTTTATTAAGTAAAATCAAATTTATAAAAATCACGAAGTGTGTAGCAAACAATATGATATACACAAATTGGTACATAAGAGTTATGTATATACAAACATATTGTCACGCTCTTTTCCCTTAGGGGTAGACAGAGACCACTTCCTTTCACTTGCTACGGTTCTTACACACATCTTTTGCTTCCTCTACTTTTATCATTGCTCTTATACATGCTTGTTGGTACTCTTGACCTGGCCTTTCTCCAAAACAATGTTGATCTGATCAAGTTATGTTCGCCGAGGTCGACCTCTACCAACTTGTCCATTCACACTCGCTTTATAAATTTGTTTCGTCAATCTTCCTTTATCCATGCTTTCTACGTGTCCAAACCACCTAAGCATTCCTTTATCTATCTTTGTAACCACATCTGCTTTTACACCACAGCGTTCTCTTATCTCACTATTCTTTACCTTATCCAACCGAGTTACTCCGGCTATACTTTGGAAAGACAGATATTAAAAAGGAACTGTGGATCGTTCCCTGCTCGCGCACTCATTATTAGGTACTAAATTTTAACCATTAGCGTACTTAACTCACGTGAATGACATTTTTACCGTTATATAGTTTATAATTTATAGTTATATACATACAAAAATATAGTCACACATATAGAACGATCCACAGTTCCTTTTTAATAGTCTTTTTTTTCTACCAGGCAATTTGACTGGCGAAATGTATTTGCAATTACTAGAAGACGCTATTGACCCTGATTTGACTGATATATTTGAAAATAATTCACAGTATGACGAAGATCATTTTTATTTTTAACAGGACGGTGCTCCTCCGCATTTTGCACCGATTGTTCGTCAGTATTTAGACCATCGTTTTCCACGGCATTGGATTGGAGAAAAGGCAACATTAAATGGCCTCCACGATCGCCAGATTTATCGCCTCTCGATTTCTTTTTATGGGGACATCTGAAAAGTAAAATCTATAAAACACAACCAGCGTTGTTGGAAGATTTGTGTCAAAGAATTGTTGACGAGTGCCGTCGAATTACTCCGGAAATTCTTTGGAATGTACGTGAACGTTTTGAACAAAATCTTTATTATTGTATGGAAGCGGGTGGTCATAAGTTTGAACATTAAATCAATTATGTAAGTAGTAAGTGAGCAACTAAAATAATTGGAATTTTAACATTTAATTTTTTTTCAAAGTATTGGGAAAAAATGTAAAAGACTATTGTAAAGAGAATTGTCAGAGCTTTCAAAATATATCTTATTTGACCCCCAATGCCATTAAAAATTTTCTGGATAATTCTTACCCTCGCTTTGGGTTGAAAGTAGTGAAGTCAAAAATAGCGGAAAATAGTGTCTCCCTTAAATTTTTTTTTTTTTTTTTTTTTTTTTTTTTTTTTTTTTTTAAAGTTGTAGGTCATAGTTCTCTGGAAAAAAAATAAAAAATCGACGGGTTTGAGCGTTTTTCTAAAATGTTGACGAGGTTCCTGCTAATGGCTCTGTTTCGTTTTCGGTTGGCCACCCTATATTATTTGTTTTGTCAAGACGATGGTTCATACCTGTGCTATAGGAAACAAAAGCTGTCGCTGTAGTTAAGTCATTATCAAATTCTATACTTATAGACCAAAATGACTCACATTCACAATATATATTGGTTTAGTGCCAAAAAAATCATAAAAACTGGCGCTGTGGTGGGCTTAATAATAAATGACTCATATTTAAACAATATATTCTTCTAAAGGTTTGACGGAAAAATGGTGGTAATTAATATCTCCTCAGAAATTTCGAAATTTTTTAAAATTTCCACATTATTGATAATAATAGATGCAATTAAAATTTATAAAAGTTTTTACTGGGATTTTCAAGGTAATGCATAGTAATTCTTTTCCTTTATGGCTTATGGGGGTTATTCGGTAAACTATATATCAGGAAGCAGCTGGAAAATTAATCTTTTATGCAATGATCTCAGCGGGCAATATATTTGCAAATTCTTGAAAATCCTTAGATATATTTTGCCCAAACCATGGCGGATAATCCCCCACGAAATGTTAGCATGATCTTGTTAACGTGAATTTAAAATAGTGCATTCGTAATTCTGATTTAGAACGGAACCCTGCTCTCCGGATTAGAGCGAAAACCAACATCCAAATGCATTAATCGGATATTCCTAGATGTATGTAAAATTCCAAATTAATTGCAACGAGCTTATTGCTACTTGCTCTAAAATTTAATGGCTGTCTCAGTTGGCTTTCTCTCTTTCACGTCCTGTTTAAATCTTAAGTTAATCTTTCGTCGGATGTACCATTTTTAAACCAACTTATGATGTATAAATCATTTTATATTTATTATTTAATTTATTAATAAAAAGTTAATTATTTTTAAACTGATATTTACCTAAAATTATAATTTTTGTTTACATTTTAATGAATCTTTTTTTTTATTATATTTTTTAATCTAATAGGTACATGATTAAAAATGTGTTTCTCTACTTCACCTCGATTTAAATTTCTTTTTTTTAGGTTACGTCAATCTCCTAAAATTTTTTTATCGTGCTGTGGTGTGAAAAAAGATGTGGTTGAAAAGATAGATAAAGTAATGCTTGCATGGTTTGAACACGTAAAGAGGATGGATGAAAGAAGATTGACGAAACAGATTTATAAAGCGAGTGTGAATGGACAAGTAGGTAGAGGTCGACCTCGGCGAACAGATCTCGATCAGATCGACATTGTTTTGAATAAAGGCCAGGTCAAGAGTTTCTTAACAGCCGACGAGAATGTTTAAGAACACTGGTAAAAGTAGAAGAAACGAAAGATGTGTGAAAAAAGTATCATTGTTTTATATTGAAACCATAAAACAAGAAAGTTTGAAGCCTATTCACTATTTTATGCTAAATCGATTTTAAAAATATTTTTTTGAAGTACAAAATTGATTTAATAAATTCTTTATGGACAAGATTTAGTTTTTTTTTGCAAACTTCTGCGAACTCCGAAGTTGTCACTCTACTTTTCTTTTACTTTTGCCACATTTCCGAATCTGTCGGTTTCGTTATATTCGAAAAATCGTGAAAAAACTTTTAAGTGTCAATTTATTTCGCTCGTTTTCTCAGTTGGAAACAATAAGTCGACACGTGTACCGGTCATACTTTTCTCAGTGTCGCTGTTCTCCTAGATCATGTGGGCAAAAATTGCTTCAGTACCAAAACGGCTCATTTTGAATGGGATTTTGGTGCAAACAATTTTTTACTTCAATGTCTTTTTCTATAATTTTTCCAGGTTCAGGAACACATCTTTAAAACACCCAGTATGTCTGAATTTTCTTATTCTGAAAACACCAGAACTACAAATATGGCAAAATTACATAAAAGAACTTTTCGAAGATGAACGGCCAGAAGTGAAAATATCCAAACACAACACAGGACCTTCCATAACAACAGAAAAATTTCGTAAATCCATCTCTCTTAAAAACCTGAGAACTTAGTTTGCAACCTCCACCACGGGTTTATTTAAGGCCGCAGTTGATAAAATAATTATTGCCAGAATGATCGCCAACGTCCGGTAACGGACAGGCACTGGAAAAAGAAAGATTTAATTTTAAA
The DNA here is from genome assembly GCA_950111635.1 of Agelastica alni. Taxonomy (NCBI): domain Eukaryota; kingdom Metazoa; phylum Arthropoda; class Insecta; order Coleoptera; family Chrysomelidae; genus Agelastica; species Agelastica alni. The sequence continues at coordinate 88,711,374 of OX467708.1, forward strand.
ACCTCATAAACTATACTTTATTCAAGTTATACGATCGGAACGAAAAAGTGAACTGAACTATACTTTTTTAATATTTTTAATACTTACAACAAATACAACAAAGATGTGTGTAAGAACCGTAGAAGGAAGTGGTCTCTGTCTACTCCTACGAGAAAAACGCGTGACTATATGTATGTATCTATGTGAATCTTAGAGAGAAATTACGACTTTCTAATTTTAGAAAAATATTTCGAATTAATGGTAAACAGCTACACAAAAATTTGCATTTTATCTTTAATTTTGATCAGTCGATTTCCTTTGACTCCAATCATAATTATGTTATCTTAAAATTCTGTATTAAAAATAGTATAATTTATAAATTGCAAAATTCAGGTATATATATATATATATATATATATATATATATATATATATATATATATATATATACATATACCGGTTTAGATCTTGAATCGGGCATTCGTTGAACGTGTCCGTACCAGGTGAGCTGTTTTTGCTCGATATCACTAGTAATGGTGCCTTCAATTCCTATTTGTTGTTTTATAGTGTCATTCCATATTCTGTCCCTTCGGGAGATGCACAAAGACCTCCTGAAAATATCCATCTCAACAGCTTTAACTTTCTTTTTATTCTTTTCGGTATTTCTTCAGGTTTCTGCTCCATATAATAGAGTACTTTTTATCAAGGTTTCATGGATGTTAATTTTTTTTATTTGTTATTTCTTTACTCCATAGTATTCCATTGAGGCATCCAAAAATTCTTTTTACTTGAATGAGCCGTTTTTCGATTTCCATTGCATCAGTACAGCTATCATCAAAGGTAACACCCAAGTACACATATTCCCGGCAGGTCAAAATCTTCTAATCATCTTCAAGTTCTAGATGGGTGGGTTGATTTCCTATGCATAAATATTTTGTTTTACTTGTATTTTTTTTTTTTTTTTATGTTCTGGTTCCCACGAAAAGGGATATCCTGTAATGTTCAGAGAACATCGTGGGAACCAAGGGAAAGAAGGTAGGAGTTGGTGTTCTTCTTAAATTTCTGGAGGTTGTATGCCTCGGGGAACACCTCCCTAGGCAATGAGTTCCAAAGCCTCGCAATTCGTTGGATGAATGAGTCTTTGGAAAGTGATGTTCTGCAGGTATCCAAAGTGACCACGAAGGGGTGTGAAGACTGAACTTGACGGGTTAATCTTGAAGAGACTGCCAAAGAAGGAACGATTGTTGATATTTCAGAAGAGCATCGCCCATGAAAATATCTATAAAATAGAGACAAATCGCCAACTTTTCTACGGTGCTCCAGACAAGTGAGCGAGTTTGTAAGCGAGGCATCACCGACGAGACGAATTGCCCTTTTTTGGACAGAATCCAGTAGCTTCAGGATATGTTTAGGTGCTGCACTCCAAATATGGGAACAGTACTCCAGTACAGGTCGGATCTGTGCCTTATAGATCATAAGCAGCTGACTGGAGGTGAAATAGCTCTTGGCACGAAACAAAAAACCAAGTTTTTGGGATGCACTTTTGGCAATGGACCTCACGTGATTTTCTCAGGAAAGGTTATTGCTGATAGTAATACCAAGCATCGATATGGATGACTTCAGTGGTATGGTTACTCCTGACAAAATTATGTTAGGTACAGTGAGATCGGCTTTTCTAGAGAAAAGACATGCTTGTGTTTTGTTTGCATTGAATTCTACCAAGTTATTGGATCCCCATTCGAGAATTGTTGCTAAGTCCATATTTATATTGTTAACATTTCTTCCTCGTTCATTTCTGGTTTCACGGGCTGATATAGGGGACCTGGAAGAGAATGCGGTATGGAGGGTACTATCACCGGCAAAGCTGTGTACGGGACATGAAGTTGCTTTCAATAGGTCGTTGATGTGAAGTAAAAATAGTGTTGGTGCTAGAATGGATCCTTGCGGAACACCAGCATTTATGAGTAGAGTGTCAGATGAAACTCCATCGACCACTACATAGAGAGACCTGTTTGAGAGAAAACTAGCAAGCAGAGAACACAGCTGAGGGGGCAAGCCATAAGATGGAAGCTTGGCGAGGAGTCCCTGGTGCCAAACTCGATCGAACGCCTTGGAGATATCTAATGCCACAGCTAAAGTTTCTCCATACTTTTCAATAGATAGCTGCCATATATGTGAGACGTATGCGAGCAGGTCACCAGTTGATCTCTGATGGCGGAAGCCATATTGCCTATCATTGATAATTCCTGAGTCTTCCAGATATTTCATGAGCTCGATGTTGATGGCTTTTTCCATGACCTTTGAAATAATAGATAGCAGTGCGATAGGTCTGTAGTTGCTAGGTAGGGTCTTTTTGCCTTTTTTAGGGACTGGCTGTACTCTTGCAATTTTCCAATTGGACGGAAATACTCCCAAATTGTAAGAGTGGTTGAACAACTTGCAAAGAACAGGTGTTAGTTCAGGGGCACATTTCTTGAGAACAATCGGCGCGATTCCGTCAGATCCACAGGCTTTGTTGGTGTTGAGACCCAGCAAAATCTTTCTGATAGTACGTTGGCGAAATTACTGTTAAACCCCATTCTCTTTACTCCTCAATAAGTTTTCGCATCATATACTCCATGTCGTCCTCGTCGTTAGCTATAATAACCTGATCGTCGACAAATTGAAGAGTGTATTTTTGATTCTTCATAAAAAACAGTTTGACCGATTTTGCTGAAAATCTAAGCAGTTCTAAATTGCGTAATTATGCGTCGAATGCAATTGATTCCACGTCGATATAATTTTTTGTTCTCGAGATAATCGAGACGAAAAATATTTCCGAATGCACATCGAACATACGCATAAACCTACATACACACACAGACGTCCACTTAAAAACTATTACTGGGAAGTTAAAAAATTAATATTTTGTTAGAAAAAAATAGCAAATTTACCCGAAACTCTGCGGTTTTTCTGAAAGTTATTCAGCAAAAATTCATAAAACTACTTTCAGAGATGCCTAAATCTGACCAAATTAAAATGTATAATATTATTAGTAGTTTAAATGATAAATAGATCTATTTCAAACGCTCATAATGTAGAGTAAAATGCATCTTAATTCATTTGCTTGCTGAACTGAAAACGCCTAGATAAGAGCCTAATGTGTGCTCCGAGTGAAATATTACCAAAAAATCTAAACTAAAGCGTTGGTGGCGGATATGTGTCTTTCTGTCACAAAAATATTCGAATTTCTTTAGCAGTTTTTACACTTTACATACATACGGGAAAATTTCGAAATACCAAAAAAATTTCTAACCGATTGAACTTGAATTTTTTATAATTACAAAAAAAAACCTATCAGGTAGTTAAAATTAAATTTTCTTTACCGCCGAGGCTTAATTGCTTTTCCAATCACTTTGTTCAAATAATACTGACCAGACTTTATTTAGGACACACATTAAAACATGGATATCTGACGAGTTCAAACTTAAATTCTAAATATGCACTAACAATGCTATAAATGTTATCAAACACTACTTCTAATCTTGGAAGATGCGTACGTGTTTTTATGTGCAGCCTTAGTAATTTTTTTATCTCCCTGCACGTTATTGTAGAGTGGTAATTTAATGCAATCCTACAATAGAATAAACCTTTTAAGAAAAAAAATTCATTAAATAAAATGAAAATAAAATAATTTGACAATAAACTCGCCCTCATCAACCTCCAACGCCTCACCAACCACGATTAACTGAAATTTAAATACAAATCTTCTGCTTGCGATACATCATAGGAATTCCTATCTCAGCCTATCACTTAATAAACTAAACAAATTCTTTTATCTACCTTTGTAACCACATCTTCTTTTACACCACATCGTTCTCTAATCTCACTACTATTTACTTTATCTAACCGAGTCACTCCGGCTATACTTCTCAGACTACTCATCTCCGCAGCATTAATCCTATTTTTATGCTTCTTCTGCCAAACCCAACATTCACTACCGTACATAAGTGTAGGAACCAACACACCTCTATGCACAGCAAGACGTGCCTTTTTTGACATTTTCTTGGTGTTAATAAAGCTATGCAGTGCCCCATTCATTTGTTTTCCTGCCAACACCTTTCGCTTAATGCCACTGTCATACTTTCCATCTCTCGTAAATTTTGAACCCAGGTATACAAACTGATTTACTTGTTCCACTCTTTCTGCCTTAATCAGAGATTTACAGTTTGTTATGCTTTCTTCTCTTTTAAAAACAATTACTTTTATTTTGCTTACATTTATTTGCATCTTTTTTGGTTTTTAGGGCATCATAAATAACATTAACCATCGCCTGGAAATCCTCTTAAGATGACGCTAATATGACTTGATTATTGGCATTAAGAAGGCATATGACGATCAAATCTTTCATTTTTAATCCATACGCACTCTCTTTCAAATCTTTTAAACAATCGTCCATGTATAATCCTGACACAAGCAGTGAAATCCTCGTATTAAACTACCGCTCACCCCATACTTAGATAATGTCGACCACAATTCACATATGCGTAAAAATTTGGACTTAAGCAAACACTCGAAGAGTGCACTAATTCTGCAGTCGGATCTTAGACTATTGCGTAATTCTTGGATTTACAACCCTTAAGAATTATCTAACAACCGTTTTAAGCCACAGCGCTTGCAGTGGGATTTTTATTTCGGGAAAAAGTAAATAGATGACATTCGTCTTTATTTATTTATTCGTCTTTATTTTTTATAAAAAGCGAAAACACAATTGCATACCAAAAACATTATAAGTAAATAATATTAATGAAGAAACATATGAAAGAACTTTTTATCGGTAAACATCAAGTCTGGTTTATTTACAGATCGGATATTAATTTACGAATATGGAATAATTTGGAATAAATGATCAATGCAAATTAAAGAGAAAATAAAGTTTATTAAAACTGTCAGTTGTTATGTTGCTCCAAATATTGGTAAAACAGTCTCTTATGGCTCCGCGGCATTGTAAATAACTTCATTTACAGCAAAACAACCGACAATCGAGACTAGCTTCGAATATATGCCAAAATAGTCTACTAATCTCGTCAATTATACCTACAACTCGAAACTGCGGTAATAACCAGCATCCAGTGTCAAAATAATGTAATTTTCGAATGAATGGCGCTTTGCACTAATTTTACCAACATGACGACGACAACAGCTATAACAACGTCGCCAGCAACAGCATAACGAATAGGACGTCTCTTTAATAATAGGACAGTAAATAGACGCATATGGTCACATTTATTTATTTCATTAGCAAGAACCAAAATTATTTACAAAGGGTCGCCAACCGAAAACGAAACAGAGCCATTTGCAGGAACCTCGTCAACATTTTAGAAAAACGCTCAGACCCGTCGATTTTTTATTAAAGGAGGACACTCTTTTTCGGTATTTTTGACTCCACTACTTTCAACCCCAAGCGAGGGCACGACAGCCGGTATCTTCCAAAGAAAAAGCAGATCTGCTAGCCGGCATGTTCAGTTCTAACTCAACCCTCGATACCAATGGGAAACAACCCCAACGATACATAGAATAAACTCATTAATGCCTGAGGTCGCTATCCTCCATCGCACTATCAGGAAAATCCTACGAAATCTTGACTTTAATAAGGCAGTAGGACCAGATAAAATTCCGATAATTGTCCTGAAGACCTACGCTCAAGAGCTTATCCCAGTTCTCTGTAGACTCTTTAAGCTATCATACAGCAAAAGAGTATTTCCGTCCATGTGAAAAAACGCTTAAGTCCAACCCATTCCGTATGCTCTTAGTAATATCCAAAGTTATGGAAAAAGCGATTAACATAAAACTCATCAAATATCTGGAGAAATTTGAGATAATTTATGACATACAATATGGATTTCGACAACTTCGGTCTACTGGAGATTTGCTGGCTTATGTCACTCATCTCTGGACAAACACTATTGAGAATTTTGGTGAATTCCGTGCAATAGCCTTGGATTGTTAAGCAAACTATCTGCCTACGGTCTTCCAACCAAATTGCGCCAATAGCTCATTAGCTTCATGCAAGATCGCTCCTTACATGTTGCAAATGACGGTATTTCTTCTGATGGGTTAAAAACCAATGCCGGGGTCCCCCAGAATTCCATCCTGTCCCCCAACATATTTTTTTTACACATCAACGATCTCTTGAAAACCACCACGAACCCCCTTTACAGTTTCGCAGACGACAGCACACTTGTCTTAACTTTCGCATCCTATCGATCACTTTCGGTGAATGATACTAAAAGACTCAGCCAGGAACAGGTTGACTCCATCAAAAGGGATCTTAAAACAATCGTCGAGTGGGGGAATCAACAATCTTGTTCAGTTCAACGCGCAGAAAACACAAAGCGCCACGTTTTCCAAGAAAGTGAATTTCTGAAATCATTTTATCACAATGTCCGGAAATACCCTTAGATCAAGTCCCTTCATCTCGATTTTAGGAGTCACGGTGTCTAATAATATGTCTTAGAATCACCATGTTACTAACATCGCAGTCAGCAAACCAGAGGTTAGGTTTTCTGTGGAAAGCTAGAAAGTTTTTTTCCCTGATTAGACTGTTAACAACGTACAAGTTTTAAATCCGACCTCTACTGGAGAAGTGCTCGCATATTTGGGGTTCAGCACCAACCAAAGCATTCTCTTCGTATTTTAGATTACATTCAGAAAAGTGCCATTTGGTTGATAAACCTCTTAACTCTAACAGATACCCTTCAACCACTAGAACATAGAAGAAGAGTTGCAGACCAGACATTACTTTACAGATATTTCCATGGCAGATGCTTCGTAGAAATAAAAACTATTATACCACCACTGGCCACATTCAGCCGAAGAACTCGGCAAGCTGATCAGTCTCACCTATATCAAGCTTGACACAAGGACCAATCTTCATCAAGAATCCTTCTTTTACAGGGCTGCTACGGAATGGAACTCGGTAACAAAATAAGTTTTTCCAGAGAACTATGACCTACAACTTTTCAAAAAGCGGGTCCACCATCATCTTTCTCTAATCCATTCCCCCTCTAATAGTCGCAGTGCGAGCCGTCCGCGGCCCACACGATAGGTATACCTTTTGCGATTATTTTCAGTAAAAAAAAAACCAAAATGTTTAAATGGCATTGGGGATCGAATAAGATGTCTTTTAAGAGCTCTTACAATTTCAGATTTTTATAAATTATGAATAATGCAATATTTTTATCAAACTTTTATTATAAATATTAATTATTTTTTACAGTTTTAAATGGTTTCGATTTTGTTGTTACGCTTTCTGCTTCAGTTTCCAATCCTCGCCGTCTTACGCTTCTTCGTTTTTTACCTCTTCGTTTTTTGCGTCTCTTCCCTTTATCCATTGGCTCTAAGGATGTATCATCATTCAGTTCAAAACCGTCTATTATTGATATGTCCCTTTTCCTCCTACTTCGACTTCGACGTTTTCTGCTTTTGCTTTTTTTTTTCCTTCTTCTGCGGACCTCCGTTATGGGCAAACCAAATCCTAATGTAAACTTACCCCCGTTCTCTTTTATCAAACCAGTTTTCAGGCCAATTTTCAAGGCTTTTTTAACACACAGTGAGGCTTTTTTCAATGGTGTCTTGCGCTGGTCAATTATTCGATGCAAAATTCTGTCGAGGGGTGAACCTTTAGAGTCATTTAGACTCGCTATGGTGTCCATAACATCTTCTAAAAATGACAAGTCTTCTTGGACCATTTCTAACATAGCAGAGGTAGATTTAAACCAGTAAACTGTTAAAAAACCACTAAAATTTTGAATTGAAAACGACTAAATAGATTTGTCAGTTTGACAAATAATTTACTTAAATTTGTTGTTAATTTGTCAGTTTGTTGAATAAGGTTGCCAAGTTAACTGTAAAGAAAGGTCGCATTTTTTATTGCTCCAGTAGAAAAATCGAATTTTTAAGAAAAAATTGTTAAAACAAATTATTACTTTTGTTAAAAGTTGTTAGTTGCTGCGTTATTTTATTATTTTTTGTTTAATTGTGATAAATTTTTTAAGGATTTGTGTTTTTTTTGTCATTATCTTTTTCCGTACGTGATGATTCCCATTATTATGTTACAGTGCGTTAAAGCTTACAAAAAGTAAGCTAACAGATTTTTATGTAGTTAAGGTGTCTTCAACAAAAAACATGTTTTACAAAAACAACGAAGAAGAGTTGCAGACCAGACATTACTTTACAGATATTTCCATGAGAGATGCTCCAGAGAAATAAAATCTCTTATACCACCACTGGCCACATTTGGTCGAACAACTCGGTACGCTGATCAGTCTCACCCATTTACTCTCTTAAGATTGATACTACACGGTGACCAATTAGTGGGTCCTTTTGTTCTACCAGACAATTTGACTGGCGAAATGTATTTGCAATTACTAGAAGACGCTATTGACCTTTCTTTGATTTATATATTTAAAAATAATCCACAGTATGACGAAGATCATTTTTATTTTCAACAGGACGGTGCTTCTCCGCAATATGCGGCGATTGTCAGTATTTGGACCAACGCATACCACGGCATTGGATTGGGAGAAAAGACACCATTGAATGGCCTCCAGGATCGCCAGATTTATCGCCCCTCGATTTTTTTTTGTGGAGACATCTGAAATGTAAAATCTATAAAACACAACTAACATCGTTAAAAGATTTGCTTTAAAGAATCGTTGACGAGTGCCGTCGAATGACTCCGGAAATTCTTCGGAATGTGAGTGAACAATTTGAACAAAATTTTTATTATTGTATGGAAGCGGGCGGTCATCGGTTTAAACATTTAATCAATTAAGCAGTAAGTAAGCAACTAAAATAACATGTATTTTTTTTTAGTTTTGGGAGGAAATTTAAAATTTAAAGACTATTGTAAGGAGAATTGTCAAAAAACATCTTATTCCCCTCAATGTAATTTAAAAATTTTGGGGTAATTCTTACCCTCGCTTGTGGTTAAAATTAGTGGAGTCAAAAATACTGAAGAAAAGTGTCTCCCTTTAATCAAAAATCGACGGGTCTGAGCGTTTTTTAAAATGTTGACGAGGTTCCTGCAAATGGCTCTGTTTCGTTTTCGGTTGGCCATCCGTATTAACCCATTTGCTGTAAAAATTATTGTGTAATAATAAATAATTAAAATTATTTTTTAAAGTAAACATTTACCTCCCTGTATGATACTTTTTTTGTTAAACGACACGTAGACAAATTGTCTCGTAGCTACTGGTATTATTTTTTATTGCTGTTCTAACTTGTTGTTTATATTTGCTTTTACTCGGTGTCAGAAAACGCACAAACAAATATTTATCAATTAGTAGGTTTAAACTGTATAAACATTTTAATTTAAACATTTATTTCGATATAAGACCAATAGAAACAAACACTTTAATTCTATTCTGGTACATTTTAAATAAAAAATAATTTTTACCATTTATTTTTTATAAAAAACTAGCTGGCTTCGTACGGGTATTATCCAATTAAAATATTATTTATTAAAATATTATAAAGTCCATGTTACTCAGGGATAGAGTAAGTACGAGTAGTTTTTGATTAGTCGAAGAATTTTTACAATTGGTTTAGCAGTCCCAGATGCATACAATTCTTCACGAAATAATACACATACATGCTAATTGTCAAGGTGATTGGTTAAACGGTGCAGAAGTTGATATGATGCAGCTTCGCCTGGTGGGGAGCTGCAACAAAAAAGATATACCTTCACCACTAAAAAATACAGTTACATGCCAATTTTCATACTGATTGGTTGAACGTTGTTGGAGTGAAACGATAAAATATACGCATGCAAACATTTTTATATATTGTTACGATATTTAGTGTTGGGTTCGTTAATTTACAATACTCAATACAAAAACTAAACAATTTATTATAATCTTTTTATTTGTAATACAATATACTTTTATTTAATAAATCACTTATAGTCCGTTCATAATTTGTCGATAGCACAAAATGTGCGTCCAAGTCATAAAACGGCCGTAATAGTCGTAAAATCATAGGCGGAGGTTCCTGAGGTGTTTATTCATGTCCGTACACAATTTGTTGATAGCTCACTGCAAGTTTGACCCTCATTAGGTTTAGTACGTTTTTGATCGCATTTAATTTACGGCTCGTTGGTGTTTCGGCGTCTACGGCAGTAATTAACGTCTCTAATATTTATTTTGCGAATTTTGTGCAGTGCGTGAGTAACTTTTTTTCATATTCCTACAAACATATACGTACCTTTCGTTCCTGCTTGTTTTGTTTGATTGCTTGCGATGGCTTCGTCATCATCATCAACATCATCAAGTTTTACACCGGTACTGTTGCGTACAGTCAGTAAGTCTGTCTATTCACCAAGAGAGAAGACTATTGTTTTGAACGTTCACGATGCTCTGCTTTCTCAGAATTCCACAAACACTGTTCAGAACATAATCAAGAGTTGTGCCCACATGACGGGCGTAGGGGAGTCAACAATATATAGGTTCCTATCAGAAAGAAAAAAACAAGGTATAGCTAACCCAAATACAAACGAATACTTAAAGAGGGGGAGAAAACCTATTGAAATTGATGAATTTGCCAAAAATGGTATTCGAAGGAAAATTCACGAATTTTTTTACAAAAAAGAAATACCCAACTTAAACAAAATTTTACAAGAAGTTAGAGACGACCCGGATTTGCCTCATGTCGGACGAACCAAATTGTGGCAAGTTTTAAAAGAATTAAATTTCCGGTGGGAGAAATCAGACCGAAAATCACTTTTGATTGACCGGGAAGAGATAATATGTTGGAGAAGAAAGTATCTAAGATCTATACGAAAATTTCGGGCTGAAGGGAAGCCAATTTACTATCAGGACGAAACGTGGGTAAACGCAGGTCATACTCTCACAAAAATTTGGTCAGATAAAAATATATCAAGCTCCAGGCAAGCCTTTATGGAAGGTTGGTCTACTGGTATTTCCCCACCCTCTGGTAAAGGCAGTAGATTAATAGTTTCTCACATTGGCAGTGAAAAAGGATTTGCTAAGCATGGTTTGTTGAAATTTCAATCCAAAAGCACAAAAGACTATCACGAGGAGATGACAGCTGATGTTTTCGAAGAGTATTTTGAGCAGATGATTGAACATATACCACCAAACTCAATTATAGTATTAGATAATGCACCTTATCATTCACGACTAGTAGAAAGACTTCCAACGACTGCGTGGAAGAAACAGGATATCATTGAATGGCTGCGGAATAAGTCCCTGCCTTACAAAGATGGAATGGTTAAAGCAGAACTTTTAAAAATTGCCCGGCAACACAAATCTAAGTTCAAGAAATACGTAGTTGACAAAATGGCGGAAAGACGAAACATCACAGTCCTTAGACTTCCACCCTACCACTGCGAATTAAATCCAATTGAACTCATTTGGGCACAAATGAAAAGCTATGTGGCTAGAAAAAATACGTCATATAAAATACAAGCTGTACGTGAATTGTTATATGAGTCTTTACAACATATTACAGAACAAAATTGGCGAGATGCAGTAAGACATGTAATAGAAGAAGAACAAAAAATGTGGGATCTTGACAATATAATTGATGCGACTGTAGAGACACAACCGCTAATTATTAACCTGCAAGACGACTCGGATTCCGAAGATGATCCTGTTTATTTTGAATTTGAATAGTTTTGTAAGTAATCGTAGTTTATATCATTTAAAAATAGGTATTAATTAAATAAATGTATCTTTTACAAATTGCAAGTAACTTTTTATTTTTAAATAAAATAAAGAAATTTTATTAAAATAAAAATACAATTTACAGTACCTACAGTTTAAGAATATTAATATATTTATTTATTTAAAGTAACGTAATGTTTTAATCATATACTCTACGACACTGGTCAGTCATTTCCACTCAAAATACCTACATAATCGGATTAAAAGTTCTATAGCTGTATTGTATTTATTCAGATACAAGGTGGGTTAGTCGAAAACATCTTAAACTGCCAGTTTTAGGTTGGTTTTTGTTATTATATCATACTACCTGTCCTCTCTGTATTTCAGTTCTCTAATGAGGGTCAAACTTGCAGTGAGCTATCAACAAATTGTGTACGGACTATAGATATTCACTGTTACAAGTCTCATGTTCACAAAACTATCTCAAAAACTTCTTGAAACAATCTTATCAAAACTATATCCTTTCGCTAGTGGTTCTTAAATAGATTCAAATAATATTTCTCGAAATAACTTCCTCATTCTCGATCAAACATTCTAGATACCTCGCGGGGCTCCAATTGCCGCCCGCGGCTATAAATTATCCGCTAATATCTCTTTTACCTTTACCGTGCTTCCACCTATCCTGTCTAAATCATCTGCATATGCCATAAGTAGATTAGGTACATTTGATACGAAAACTTGGACGGGGTTGGTATATCCTAGCGGCTTTCTCTAGCGTGATGTTAAAAAGTAGCAGGGACAAAGCATCTCCTTGCTTGTGTATTTTCGAAGAGAAGTACATGAAGTTGTTGCATAATTGTGTTCTATCAGTTCCATGATTCTGGTTCTAAATAAGGAATTTGAATTTGAATTTGTAAACAATTCACTGTTTCCCGGGTCAAATAATGGTTAAAGGGGCGCACTCGCTGACCACAATCCATAACAATATACAGATTACTTTAAAAACACGCGCGTATTCAAATGCAATGTTGTGTTAACATTTAAAGTCAATCCATCTACCACAGGAATTAGCTAAGAATCACTACGGGGCTCTTGATCGATCACGCACCAGTAAAGAAGCACCTTAACAAAATGGGACTGTATAATGAAGACCTGATCTGCAGATTGTGCGGCAAGGATCCGGAAACAATAAAACACGTACTGTGCTGCTGCGGGGCACTAGACAGCAAAAGACAGGCAATTTTTGGGCAGCTATCTGGCGACTATATTGTTTCCACCCATTACAGAAGTTATACAAGGTACAAAAGTACCGGATTGGGTACATTGATATAAAATCACATAGGCAAGATACAATGGGCCAAAAGGCCCCAAGTGTCACCGGAGGCAATAGCCAGACGGACCTAAATAGGGGTGGAGTTTTTAATGAGTAGACCTGACACCTAGTCAGGGAAGCCTCACAGTAGACTTTAACATTTCATAACTTCTCTGTAAAGGATTTTCTCCACCTTTACAAAAAAAAATCTACAAGTTATGAGGACAAACGTACTGAATCTAAATTTTGATATATAGAGATATTAAGGTTTTTTTACATAGAAATTTTAAATATACGGTAGCAAATAAAAATTGAACAATAATAAAGAAAATTACTGGAGGAAATTTGTTTTAACGAATGATGTTAGGCAAATCTTCTTCTTCTTTGTGTGCCATGCTTGGTTTTATACGTTGGCTATCATAGAGTTGAGAATTTGTTGGAAAGCTTCTCGATCGGTAGCTACATGAAACAATTCTTTGATTGTTCGACCCGTTCAATGTCTAATATTACGAAGCCAAGAAAGCTGTTTTCTGCCAATCCATCGCTTTCCTTCTATTTTACCCTGGATAATTAATCGGAGCATGTGATATTTATGCCCCCTCATCATATGTCCAAAGTATTCGACTTTTCTTATTTTGATGGTGTTTGTCAATTCTCGCTCTTTTTGTAGGGATTCTAACACATGTTCGTTAGTTATGTGCTGTCCACGGAATCTTTAGCATACGGCGATAGCACCATAACTCAAACGCTTCCAATTTATTTAGATGCTTTACTTTCAGTGTCCAGGTTTCACATCCATAAAGCAAACGTAGCACTTTAATACTCTTAGACGGATGTTCATCCAAAGGCTATTATTACATAGTACAGAACGCCAACTAGTGAATCTTTTACGTGCCAGTTCTATTCTGGTTGAGATTTCTTTATCGCTTTCAACTCTACAGTCCATCCAGCTACCCAAATACCTAAAGTGTTGTACTCTGTCCAGAATTTTACCATCTAATTTTAATTTTATTTACTTGATATTAATTTTACCAACAACCATCCACCTCGTTTTCTTTTTGTTGACACTTAAACCCTTTTCCTTGCATGCATTGTTTACTGCATTTAGTAGTGTTTGTAGGTCTTCGAGGCTTTCTGCCATTATAGCAGTATCATCAGCGTACCTAATGTTATTAATTACTTCTCCACCAATTTTAAAACCTTCATGACGATATTTCAGCGCTTCTTTAAAGACAATTTCCGAGTAGACATTAAAAAGCATTGGTGACATGACACATCCCTGCCTAACGCCACGGTTAATAGGAACTTTTTTTGAAACCTCTTGTTCCACTTTTACTTTAGCAGTTTGGTTATAGTAAAGGTTTTTGAGCAGTCTTGCATCATGGGTAAATAGTTTCAGCTAAAAATCCTCATGCCACCTTTTTTATTTTAAGATAGTTGAGGAAGTTCTAACAATACAAAAGTATTTTTATCGTCTAGCGACCGGCCTAACCGACAATACCAATCAACTTGTGTTCAATAACTAATACAATGCAAAACGGGTTCGGTATTCCAAACAATTCTGCGAATTAGCATATAATCGCACACTATAAGTGCTTATTCCCGGTCAAGTATGTCGTAATCTCGTTTATATGGCAACTATACGCCGGATTATTATTAGCAGTTTGTTTTTGTGGCATGATATATCCATGCGTTGTAAATGTCCTAGTATATGATCACACATTTTTTTGAAACAGCTAAAATTTTAATTCAATTCAGTTAACAACATGACAAGTTTGATTTAACAACTTACACATTAATATTACTGTAAATTTAATTAGTTAAGCTCGACCTACGCTAGCGATTTTTAGCCGCGGCGGCAAAAAAATCGCTGTCGTTTAAAATCTACACATGATAAATAAATAGTTAAATTAAAAAGTTTTCCAATGGGTGTCATTGAAATTACTTGGGTAATCGCTTTTTTGCTTACAGCGAGAAGTAGACAGCGTTGTTGGGTAGGACAACTAATAATCAAAGATTATCGAAGGGTAGTTTTATAAGTTATTAAAAGGAAGGTTATTCCAGTATAACTTAATGACAACAAGTAGTTTTGATGAATTGTTGGGAATAATTTGTCTATCAATAACGTATCACTGTTAAAAAATGGAAGGCTTTTTGTAAGTAAATGAAGTGTGCACTTGTTAATAGCATTTCGAAATAAAAATTTTGTATTTCGTGCATAAAATGTTTATTAAATTATTGCAGAGCGCTTTCGACCAAGTCATCATCAGTGCAACTCGTCAGGTGTACAAGATCCATACAAATGTTCATAATGTACCTAAGAAAAATTACACTTTTACACAAATAAACTTCACACATTTACATATATTAAAATTTATCAAAAAATGATGTATTTTTTATTTATTTATTTTTTATATTTCAATATTAACAACCCCGACTGACTGGAGGATCTTTGGAACAATATACGTCCAGATAATTGTAAGTTTAAGTTCATGATAAACAGATCCTAAAAATTTGAAGATCAAAGTTTAATGGATAACACCAAAAACAAAGTTGAATAAACTAGAGACAAGAATAAACATTTTAAAGATTTTCTACATTGCTTGTTAAACAAAACTTCTTAAGCCTCTTGATACAATTTAAAAGTCGTTATCATTCAATTTAATTAAACCTATTCCAGAAAACAATTGTACAAACTGATATAATTGCCGAAGAAAAAACTAAAACCAAAAAACCTTTTAAAAACACCAGCGATGACCGTCTGGTAGTCTGGGATTTTCACCCACTAAAAAAGGAAAAACCGCTCACTTCTTCAATGAAGAGACTAAGTTGTGATCGCTGACGCATTTCTTCAACTCATATTCGTCTTCATATATTATATTATTCTTATATCCGTTGCATCCACTAGTTCTCTCTCTAGCTCGTAAAGATCCGTTCTCTTCGGGCGCAAGATAGTCTCTAAATAGGTAGCCATAGTGTCCCAATTCTCCTCAGTAATTATCATCATTTTTGCATTTTGCAAGTAGAACATGAATACACTGTGTCCTGTGTGAAACTGCATAAGAAAGTAATTTCAATCGCTCCAACGTTTATTCCAGAGCTCAAGTGTTTTTTGTTCTTTTCTTAGTTTTTACAGACTTTTCCGCTCTTGTGCCATGAGATAGATGGTGCATTAGCTAGAACCACGATTGCAGCACCCAGTGTGTGTGTGTGTGCGTGTGTGTGTATGTGTTAGTGTGTGTTAGTGTGTGTGTGTGTGTGTGTGTGTGTGTGTTAGTGTGTGTGTGTGTGTTAGTGTGTGTGTGTGTGTGTGTGTTAGTATCTGTGTGTGTTAGTGTGTGTGTGTGTGTGTGTGTTAGTGTGTGTGTGTGTGTTAGTGTGTGTGTGTGTTAGTATGTGTGTGTATGTTAGTGTGTGTGTGTGTGTGTGTGTTAGTGTGTGTTAGTGTGTGTGTGTGTGTGTGTGTTAGTGTGTGTGTGTGTGTGTGTGTGTGTGTGTGTGTGTGTGTGTGTGTGTGTGTGTGTATGTGTGTGTGTGTGTGTGCGTGTGTGTGTGTGTGTTAGTGTGTGTGTGTGTGTGAGAGAGAGAGAGAGAAAGAGAGAGAAATATATAGAGAGAGACAGAAACAAAATCTTTTATTCAAGAACGTATGCTTAGCTATGAGCAGCCGTGGCAGAAAATACGACTCCCTTATGGCCCTGGGTCATTGCGTGGTATCACACTGAGCATAATCTGTCTCTCTCTCTGCGAGACAGAAAACGATGGTTTATTCTTTAAGTGTCAAACTCAGTGTTTTCGTTGTATTTAAGAACTTAAAATATCTGTATCGTCATTAAATTCGAATGGAGCAAAATCGGATTTAACAAAAATTGTGTGTATTGCTGAATGACATATTTAACCGGAAAGTGGCATATCACTCAAAGCGAAACGCTCGCCCAAAATACAAGTGGGTATTTCGACGTGTAATAAACATCCAATAAAGTATCTTTTTGTCGTTACATCGCTAGTAAATCTCTTTTAATACATCTGGATTCTCAATACCATTTGAACGGCCATTCGGAATACACATGCCTGTAATAATCGGCATATATTGAGAGAATCGGCCGGTTTTCTTTCGGTAAAAGGGCATTCGTATTTTATACTGGCAATACGTGTATCGCTTGCTACAATCTAAACGGTGATTCAGGAAAATATATTTCCGTAAATCTTGCCTCTATTTCCTTTTTAATGTGATACAGATTCCAAATAGTCTCGATTTAGTGGACCTAGAAGCGAGCAGTTTCTGCATATAGGTATAATAATACTTTCTCATTTATGGATTATAGATTTTTTTCTGTTGCTATTGGTTTTTGTAACGCTATTTTTATAATACTTTTACAGAATGCACCAGTTAAAAAAAATTTATACCAAAATTTAAAAAAGCAAAAAATTTTTTCAAAATTTAGATGTATACAAAATTTAACAATGAAACTTATAAATAAAATTATTTTGCTAAATAAAGACTGCTTTATTTTTATACCCGGATTATTCTCAGGCTTAGAAATAAGTGTTAAAAAAAAACACCGAATTAAAAAAATAGTTTGGTGAAGTATTTCTTCAAATACTTAAATATATTAAATTATTAGCAGGTTCAAAATTTTCTAAATTTTTTTCGGGAGGAATATCTGCCATAGACAATGTTAGTTTTAAATATAAATAGAAAAATTATTATGCAAATTTATAGAATGACTAATAACAGCTTTCTTTTCAACGTCTCACTTAAAAATTTAATAACTTGACTCAAACAGGAGATAACATTAGTCCGGGCCTTAGGAAACTTAAAAGCTTAATAAACTTAGAACTTACTTAGTAGAAAGGTCAAATTGTAAATAGGATAATGTATTACATTCTGTTTAGGCTTTTTCTTTAAACTATAAACCTTTTAAGACTTTTACCCGTTCTAACAAACAACATTCATTTGGACAGTTTTTAAAGTTACCGCACGTATTTATTTGTTAATACAGAGGATAAATAGAACGCGGATAGTAAGAACGTGCGAATTTATTACTTACACATACACACAAATAACACAGGTCAACAATGATTTTGTTGCCCTTGATGTAAGAGTGGTTTCGAGTACCTCTATGACAACAATTCACGAAACTACGGATGGTTTTGGAAAATTGGCTCTGGTTTTTTTTTAATTCTTCATTTTCATATTTTTTTTAAACAGTCAAAATGAGAAAGACATAACAAGTATATTCTTCAATATTAACTTTTTATTGAAAATTACTATTAAATCGTTTGTTTTAATATTTAATTAACATACATAAAACTTAAAAAGAAAAAAATCATAAAATTTATTTTAAACTCCAGAAAACGCCTTTTAGTAGCATTTTTGTTATATTTTTTTGGGGACAATATCTTTTTAAAGACCAGCAGTAATCTGCCATCTTGTGACGGTCCCATCTACACTGATAACTTTTTTTTCATCACTTTTAGATCCTGGTGGAAGTGCTCTCCCTGTTCCTCACTATGATTCTCCAGATTCTCAATAAATCTATCCTGCCGAGTGTAGAGAAAGTGCAACTTTATGTTTATATTTGCTCCTAAAATTTTACACGTAGAAAGAATGACGAAACAAATTTATAAGGCGAGTGTGAATGGACGGAAGTCAGTAGAGATCGACCTCGGCGAACATCGATCTCGATCAGATCAATATTGTTTTGAAGAAAGGCCAGGTCAAGAGTACCAACAACCGACGAGCATGTATGAGAGCACTGATAAAAGTAGAGGAAGCAAAAGATGTGTGTAAGAACCGTAGCAAGTGAAAGGAAGTGGTCTCTGTCTACCCCTACGGGAAAAGAGCGTGACAATATGTTTGTATGTATATATATAATTTATATTTAAATATTATTAAGTTGGTTACGTAAATATATTATATTATATTTTTTCTGATGTTTTTTTTTAAGCACAAAACTATAACAAAAACTTTTAAAAAAACATGTTTCTGTTTTTGTTCTAATTTTTTTGGTTTCACACATTAAAGAAAATGTGTTAGTATTGATTTAAATTTAAAATAAATTACATGAATTTTTGAATTGAACATAGAAAGACCTAATTAAAACCACAAACAAATGCTGAAAGCCATTGTCAAACTAGAAAATGACGCTCAAAAAATATATGTACATGTAGCGCAAGCATTTGACACATCTTAAAGCGAAATTTCTCGCTTAAATGTCCGTTATTAAAAAATGAAGATAACCTTCAATAAAGATAGTTTTTGCGAAGTGCTGATTGAAGGAGAAAAGGCGGACCAAGTGAAAGAGCTTGTATACTTTGGTTCAAAGTTTACGAGAGACGGAAAGTATGACTGAATATGTAATGAATAGTGCGCTGTATAGCTTTATAGGCAGCCTTAACGTGTCAAAAAAGGCACGACTGGCTGTACATAGAGAAGATACCCTTCACCCTCTAAAACATGGAAGAAGAGTTGCAGACCAGTCATTGCTCTACAGATATTTCCATGGCAGATGCTCCAGAGAAATAAAAACTCTTGTACCACCATTGGCCACATTCGGCCGAAGAACTCGGCACGCTGATCAGTCTCACACACACACTCTTAAGCTTGACACTACAAGGACCAATCTTCATCAAGAATCCTTCTTTTACAGGGCGCTACGGAATGAAATAAGCTTCCAAAATCAGTTTTTCCAGAGAACTATCACCTGCGACTTTTTAAAAAGCGTGTCCACAATCATTTCCTTTCTATAATCACTTCCCCTTCTAATAGTCCCACACGATAGGTCTACCCTTTTTGCGACTATTTTATAAAAAAAAAAAAAAAAACTATGAAAGTTTGGGTTTGGCAGAAAAAGCATACAAGTAAGATCAACGCCGCGGAGAAGTAAAGCCGGAGTGAGTTTGATGGTTAAAGTGAGAAATAATGAGACAAGGGATCGCTATGATGTAAAAAGGTATGTGATAACAAAGATATATAAAGGAATGCTCAGATAGTTTAAACACGTTGAGAGGATGAATGAAACAGATTTATAAGGCGAGTGAAATTATCAAATCGGCAGAGGTTAACCTAGGCGAACGTATATCGAGCAGATCGAAATTGTTTTGAGGAATGTCCAGGCCAAGAGGACCAGCATTTATGAAAGCGCTGACAAAAGTAGAAGAAAAACAAAAGACGGGTGAAAGTAGCAAGTGAAAATAAGTGGTCTCTGTCTAGTCCAACGGTTTTAAGGCGTGAATAATTGAATGTATATATGTAAAGAGGGAGGACATCAAGGCAATTTTATTTTTAAAATTTGTGTATTTTATTTTATATCTTTTAACAAAAATGTAAGCAATACACTACTCGTTTACGCGCTCTTAGCTTTCCAACATTCACACAATGTTATTACACCACGTTAAATGAACATCCATCACAATCACAAACCGGACATTTGATGACTGCAATATACTCCTGTACTATTTGTTTGTTCTCTGGGTTATTGGCAAATTTGACTAGGGTGTAATTAAACATGAATTTAATTTACCCAATTTAATACAGCTAGTGAATAAATGATTAAGGCTCCATTAGGGAGAAATATTCATAGCAATTAAAACTCTATTAACTAATGTCTTAAAAAGCAGAAGAAATTTTAATTTACACTTTAATTTAGGAGAATATTGTAAGTGAGTATTATTAGTATTTATTTAATTGGTTAGTTCTAGGTATGTACCGCAACAGGACAGCAAAAACTACCGTGGTATTGGTTTACTTAGCATCGTCGACAAACTGTATGTAAAAATATTGATTAAAAAAATGACTAATAAAAAAGATATGGGATGTGCAAGCAGGCTTTGAAAGAGGTAGGAGATATATGGATTAGGTCTGTTCATTACGAGGCATAGTAAAAAATTCTTGGCTAGAAGTCAAAAGGTCTACTACGCTTTCGTGTACTAGGAAAAAGCCTATGACAGAGTGGTGAGGAATGAATTGTTGGTTATGTGTATGGGGTGAGTGGTAGTTTGATACAAGCACAAAAATCACTTCAAAAGGATTTCAGTGCTTGTGGATAAACGGAGCTTACACGGACAGGTTTACCATTGAAAAAGGTGACGGCGATGTGTGACTTCGCCATGGCTGTTTAACTTATACATAAACGATTGTTTAAAAGATTTAAAGGACAGTGCATAAGGATTGAGAATGAATTGATCGTCAAACGACTTCTTTACGCCGATGATCAGGTCATATTAGCATCATCTAAAGAGGACTTGCAGGCGATGGTTAATATTATGCATAATGCTCTAAACATTAAAGGAATAAAAGTAATTGTAAGCACGACAAAAGTAATGGTTTTTGAAAAAGAAGAAATCATGAAAAACTGCAAGGTGTTTAAAGGAAAAAGAGAGTAGAGCAGGTTTGTATACTTGGGTTCAAAGTTTGCGAGTGACGGAAAGTATGTCTGTGATATTGAGCAAAGGGTGCTGACAGTAAAACAAATAAATGGCGCCCTGCGTAACTAAATGTTGGACTTGGCAGGAGAGACATGAAATTAAAACTATGATAGACACAGTTAAAAAGTCATGTAGTTCTTTTGACACAACATTACTTTATTCTTCTTCTGCTTTTATTTAGGCAGCTCTGCCTGTTTTTTCTTCAGGCTATCTCGATTAAGCCGTCATTCCATCTTTTCCTTGGGCGCCCTACGGACCTTCGTTCTAATGGGGAGTTGTCTCTGGCTATTCTCACTATCCTATTTCCATTCATTCTGCTGATGTGATTGTTCCATTCACTTCTTCTATGATTTGTCCACTGATTGATGTCTTTAACCTTGCATGATCGTCTGGTCTCTGCGTTTCTGACTCTATCTCTTATCGTTATCCCATCGATGCGTCTGAGGATTTTCATTTCAGCGGTTTCTAACATTCTTTCCGTTTTGGATGTTTCCGGTCTTGTTTCAGCAGTATACGTCATAATCGGTCTTATAACAGTTTTATAAATACGGCATTTAGCATCCTGTCTGATATATCTATTTCTCCAAATTGTGTCATTTAGACATCCGGCGATTTTATTTGCCTTGTTAATTTGCTCTTCTACTTCTCTTACCAGTGATCCATAACTACTCAGCAGAACCCCAAGTATTTAAATTCCATCCGCAAGGATCCATTCTAGCACCAACACTATTTTTACTTCACATCAACGACCTATTGAAAGCAACTTCATGTCCCGTACACAGCTTTGCCGATGATAGTACCCTCCATACCGCTTTCTCTTCCAGGGCCCCTATATCAGCCCGTGAAACCAGAAATGAACGAGGAAGAAATGTTAACAATATAAATATGGACTTAGCAACAATTCTCGAATGGGGATCCAATAACTTGGTAGAATTCAATGCAAACAAAACACAAGCATGTCTTTTCTCTAGAAAAGCCGATCTCACTGTGCCTAACATAACTCCCAAAAACTTGGTTTTTTGTTTCGTGCCAAGAGCTATTTCACCTCCAGTCAGCTGCTTATGATCTATAAGGCACAGATCCGACCTGTACTGGAGTACTGTTCCCATATTTGGAGTGCAGCACCTAAACATATCCTGAAGCTACTGGATTCTGTCCAAAAAAGGGCAATTCGTCTCGTCGGTGATGCCTCGCTTACAAACTCGCTCACTTGTCTGGAACACACAGTTGGCGATTTGTCTCTATTTTATAGATATTTTCATGGGCGATGCTCTTCTGAAATATCAACAATCGTTCCTTCTTTGGCAGTCTCTTCAAGATTAACCCGTCAAGTTCAGTCTTCACACCCCTTCGTGGTCACTTTGGATACCTGCAGAACATCACTTTCCAAAGACTCATTCATCCAACGAATTGCGAGGCTTTGGAACTCATTGCCTAGGGAGGTGTTCCCCGAGGCATACAACCTCCAGAAATTTAAGAAGAACACCAACTCCTACCTTCTTTCCCTTGGTTCCCACGATGTTCTCTGAACATTACAGGATATCCCTTTTCGTGGGAACCAGAACATAAAAAAAAAAAAAAAAACTTGCTCGATCAACTTACCGTCCACCTCCAGCTTACATCGTATTGGCTCCTGAGATATAACCATACATTTAGTTTTTTCCGATGATATTAACATATTATATAACTTAGCAGTGTTATTGAATTGATGGAGCATTATTTGGAGATCGTCTTCACTCTGGGCTATTAGTGTCGCGTCGTCTGCATAACATATAATTTTAATTTGTTTGTCGCTCATTTGGTAGCCTCTCTTAGACTTTACTTTGTTAATAATTTCATCCATCACTAGGTTAAAGAGTAGGGGACTTAGTGAATCTCCTTGCCTTATTCCTGTTCCAACCTCGATGGGGTCCGTTAGTTGGTGTTCAATTCTTGCCTTATTCTATTATTCTGGTAAATGTTTTCTATTGTTTTGATTACATCGAGGGGTATGTTTCTTTTATATAGTAGGTGGACGATATCTTCTAGTCTTATTCTATCGAAGGCTTTCGTTAGGTCGATGAAGCAAAGGTATGCGGGCTTGTTATACTCGAGAGATTTTCCCTTTTTTTGTCTGATTACAAACACGGCATCCGTACACGATCTTCCGCTTCTAAATCCTCAGCTAGCGTTAGGGTGGTATTCATTTTATTTGTTATTATTTTTGTAGTTAACAAAAGTTTAAGTAATAAAATAAAAATCTTTGTTTCCACTCTTCGATGAGCTAAGAAAAGATGAACGCTCTTTGTAGTATTTATCAGTAAAAAATAATCATTAATACGCGGTAATATTATGTATAATGCCCCAAAAATCAGATGAAAATAAATGTAAGCAAAAAGAGAAGAAAGCATGACAAACTGTAAAGTTCTGATTAAGGGAGAAAGTTTACTAGAGACGAAAAGTATAATTGTGATATTATGCGAAGGGAGTTGGCAAGGAAACAAATAAATGGGCCTTTGCATAACTTTATGAGCAGCCAGACCGTGTAAAAAAAGACACGACTGGCGGTGCATGGAAGAGTGCTAGTCCCTACACTTATATATGGTAATGAATGTTGGGTGCGGCAGAAGAAGCATGAAAGTAAGTCAATGCTGCGAAAATGAGTAGTCTAAGAAGTAAACCTGAAATGAAGTATAGCCGGAGTGACTCTGATGGATAAAGTTAGTAATAGTGTGACAAGGGAATGATGTGGTAAGAAAGAAGATATAGCTACAAAGATAGATAAAGGAATAATGAATGGTTTGGACGTGTAGAGAGGATGTTTTAAATAAAGAACAGATCAAAAGCACCAGCAACCAACAAGCATGTATGAAAGCGCTGATAAAAGTAGAAGCAAAATAAAGATAAAGAATGAACAGACCAAGTATGGATTTATTGTGCTTTGTACAAAGTTGTTAGGTGAGAAATAATTTTTAGACATTAGCAAAAATCTAACTTTTGATAGCCGAAATAGCTATGGAACATACATGACGATATCACCCTACATTTTGTGTAAAAGTAAACGATAATTTAACTTAAATTTTTATTTTTGGGGAGAGTCTATCTTTTAAATAGTGCAGAAAACACCCCGTGCAAAGATTACCTATGGTCGAACAAAAAATAGCTGACCAATCTAATATTTCTGTACGCTCCTATATATGTTTATTTATTTTTAATTAAATGTGATAAGCGAGAGAATTTGACGAAAAATATATTATTTATTTAGTAAGGATATTTGTAAAATGTGTTATTATTAGAAAAAAATAAAGTCATTTCACATTGCATTTCAATGGTAACATCGAAATTCAAGCGGTAACATCAACAGTCAAATATTTCAGATAGCTTTAAAACACCCTGCATCATATGTATTTTACCGTTCATTATTATTAATGAGCCGTCGACCTAAAAGAACTTACGTTTTCAATGCATAATTGCTGGTAGATTCTTTCAATTATGCAATGTTTTATTCCTAGATACAAACAACAGAAACTGCTCCAAATTTATCCACTTTAAATTCGACCAATTTATAATTTTAAAACAAAAGAAAAGTTCAACATAATTATAATGATATAAAAGAATTAACTTGAACTATTTCATGAAAAAGATTAATTCAATTTTGCCAGAAAATGGGGTGACAGTTTGCTGACTTCACAGGTAATTAAAAATGTTCAGACAAATAAAAAAGTTCGTTAAATCTTGGCAAAAATTAAAAATGAATGTAAAAAATTTTTAAAAAACTTCAGAAAATGAAATTACATCGATTTTCCTTTTTTTGTATGTACTTTGAGAGCATTGGATCGCGATTTAATTATTATTGTAATCACAACTCGTTAAAAATTTTTTTAAAAATAATTCGAATGTCAGAACCATTTTTGATGTATAAAGAAAAACAAAAAATATCACTATATCTGTGCGTGCCCCCACTAAGTCGAGCAAAAAAGCGGCGCGACCGTAATATCCTTTTCTCGAAGCAGTTCAGGCCATTTTCGACCCCTCTATAACTTCGTTGTAAATAAAACTAGAAGCCTGAATTTTCAGTTACTAAGCAGGCATTGCATAAACACAGTATATTTAAAATTTCATTTAATTTTAACCAGTAGTTTAAGAATTATAACTAGTTAAAGTTTCTTAATTTTGTCATTCACTGATTGACGGATCATCAAAACTCTAAGGCACTTCTAGCAGACATAGAAGCTTTAAATTTAAATAAAATTAGTGTTTAGTAAATAAATCAAGAAAAAATTAAAATATTTTGCAATTTCGGTCCAGTTTTCTAGATGCACCAACTGCATAAATAACTGTAATCCCATATAAATATATAGGATTACAAAGTTACATTTGCAGTGAATGAATCAGTGTACCTGTATATGTATAATAAAGAAAAAAAGGAGGACTATCTACAAAAAGATGCCATTAAAAACATAACTTGTACAAAACAACAAGTCTTGCAACTCAGTTCTTCTATCGTAAAAGGTTGTGAGATCCATGTAATACCAAGTCGGTTATTATTATTGATGGTGGTAGATGGTTTACCCTCCATCGCCCGGTGAAACACCACCGCTCTGATTATAGGTGCTGTGAAATGACTAGTCATGTTTCGGCACTTGGTCAGAGTTTCCGGTCCCTCGGGTGAAATGTGTTCTGGTTTATATTCGAATGGAAGCATCCAGGCATCAGTCAGGCCTCTCTGGGGCTGAGGGTACAGCATTGAAACTTCCGCAGGATGGCCGCCAAGTAGTACAGTGGCCCCAAGCCATTAGCAACGCTCTGGAAGGCTGCGACATCAATTGGTATAAAATCCCGATACTCCTGTTCTGCCAGTTCGTTCTGCTCCTTTTATTTTATTTTCTCTCGGCACGCTGATCAGTCTCGCCCATTTACTTTCAAAATTGACACTACAAGGACCAATCTCCATCAAGAATCCTTCTTTTACAGGGCTACGACAGAATGAAACAAGCTTTCAAAATCAGTTTTTTCAGAGAACTATGATCTGCAACTTTTTAAAAAGCAGGTTTACAATCATCTCCTTTCTATAATCTCTTCCCCTTCTAATAGCCGCAGTGCGGGCCGTCCACGGCCCACACGATAAGTCTGCTCTTTTTGCGACTATTTTCAGTAAAAAAAAAACGTAATGAGCTAACCTAACAACATCTAATGGTAACCATATAATATTAAAAATCTTTTATGTTTTAAATAAATAGATTGACTTGGCAATAGCACTAAACAATCTAATTTTATATAATATGTATTACTTGTGAAATACATTGTGTTTTCATGCGATGGCCAAGTTAATCTATTTATTTAAAACATCAAAGATTTTTAATATTCATGTGGTCACTATAAGAAGTTGTTAGGTTAGCTAATTACGTAATACCAACCAGACAAGACTGGTTAAAGAAAACAACATTGATCAGCCCAGGAGTGAAACGATGGTACACTGACGGATTGGGGTACCAGGGACGCTACGGGGCTGATGTGCTTGGAGCATCTTGCAATCTCAGGAAAAGCATACCCCTGTGGAAATACGCCTCGTTCTTCCAGGCTAAGGTCTATGCCATACTCAGGTGTACTACCCACCTGACAGAAAACAGAGTGAAAACAGTGAGATTGACATTCTCACTGACAGTCGCGCGGCCATTGGGGCCCTCGTAAGTTGCACCACAATATTATCGGTGGTTTGGGACTGCATGCAGGCCCTCACTGAGTTAGCGACTGCAAACAAGGTCACTTTTACAAAGGTTCCTGGGCACACAGGGATAAATGGCAATGAGGTAGCCGATGAACTGGCAAGAAATGGGATTGCCAATTGCCAAAGCAAAACATGCGCTAAAACTAATCCTTGAGCAAGAACATATCGCACAGTGGAATGTAAATACTACTGCAGAACATCTAGACAGCTGATGAGAAAACCTTTCCAGGAAAGGGGAAGACGCACTCTGGACGATGAACCGGAGTAGGCTAAGCAGCACGCTTGGCCTGCTCACTGGTCACATCGCACCAAGGGCGCACCGACTATGCGGCGAAGAGGAAAAGAGCAGCATACATATTCTGTGCTGCTGCCCGATGCTAGCGGTGTACAGGTATCTAACCTGGGGCCACATGATAATGGATCCAAGTGATCTAAATGAGACAGGGCCAACAGAAATCCTACGGTTTGCCAAAGCCAGCGGATTGAAATTCTGATGCCCTAAAGACACAGCAGTAGCCACAGAGGATCTAAAGATCTAGGTGACATAGGTGCCTATCCCAATGGCCCAACCGCAAGATTGTAATTGTAATTGTAACTTATCCGTTATGTTGGTTACGGCTTTTTCCAGCTTTTTCCATATATTATGGATTAAATTATCTTTTTCTAATTTATGTTGGGAATAATAAAATGTATTAATCCTTAAATATACGAGTATTTATTAAATACAAGTTAAGTTATGTTTTTGAGATATTGTTACGACGACTAAGAAATAATTATTTCATGAAAGAACAAAATACTGTTCTGTTTCATAAAGATATTTTTGGAAATTTATTTTCTTTTTTAGTGCTATCACTGAAAGTTTTTCTGTTTTTGTTGTATTTTAAGTTATTCTTTAAAAAACACTTCAACATTTAATGAATTTATCACTGTAATTTTTGCGGTTGCCTTAACCAAGATTTTGCTGGAAAAGAAGAAGTAATTTTTTCTTTAAGATTATCTTTCTGTAATTTATAGTAGTTTAAGTTTTAATTAAGAATTCGCTAAAAAGTTTTACTTTAATTACGCAGGCGACAAACTTTAAAATACTTTCTTCCTGCAGCAGATAAACGAAAAAGAAAACACTTTTTTTAGAATATCGTAATTTCATAATCTGTTGCAGCGTCTGGGATCTGATTAAACTTTCAGCAGAAAAAGACAGTTGTGCTTTTCGAAACATTCCATCGCTGAAATTTTAAACGGATTTGGCGAATTCTTAAATGATAAATAAAAAACTTCTTTCCATTTATTAAATTTTTTAAATGTATTTTTATTCGTGCTAGCTGAAAATTTTTAATCGTACGAAAAGGTACCTAAATTGTGTCCTAAATCGCAATATTCCGCTTCAACAATTACGTTGTGTGTGTGTGTGTGTATGTGTATGTGTATGTGTATGTTTATGTGTATGTGTATGTGTATGTGTATGTGTATCTGTATGTGTATGTGTATGTGTATGTGCTTGTGTATTTGTATGTGTATGTGTGTATGTGTGTATGTGTGTATGTGTGTATGTGTGTATGTGTGTATGTGTGTATGTGTGTATGTGTGTATGTGTGTATGTGTGTATGTGTGTATGTGTGTATGTGTGTATGTGTGTATGTGTGTATGTGTGTATGTGTGTATGTGTGTATGTGTGTATGTGTGTATGTGTGTATGTGTGTATGTGTGTATGTGTGTATGTGTGTATGTGTGTATGTGTGTATGTGTGTATGTGTGTGTATGTGTGTATGTGTGTATGTGTGTATGTGTGTATGTGTGTATGTGTGTATGTGTGTATGTGTGTATGTGTGTATGTTTGTATGTTTGTATGTTTGTATGTTTGTATGTTTGTATGTGTGTATGTGTGTATGTGTGTTTGTGTGTTTGTGTGTTTGTGTGTATGTGTGTATGTGTGTATGTGTGTATGTGTGTAATGGTGTAATGAAATTCAACATTATCATTATCATCCACTTGTCACGTGTTAGCAAACAACTATATAGCAATCAGTTATACGCTGTGTGCAAATAAGAGCGCAGACTTTGAGTGCCAAAAGAAGGGCAAAGCCGCAATTGACCCTTCCACTCTCTCTGGAACAGTAACATATTAATCCGATTATGGATTATATTCATTTCAAGTCGACAACCAGTGAACAGATTCTAAAGATTACGAGACCGAAATTGTACAATTAATCATGTTTCAGGTCAAGACTAAATGGCGTCTTCATGTATCAAGTTCAATATACTATAAATGGCAATTATATAGTGTTTTATTTCAATGACATCGAATACACCTGTAATAAATCAAGATTACCCTAGCGATGACCTAAAACAACCCTCGGAAACTTATGGAAGGTAGTAACAATTGAATCAGCGACTTATCAGCTATCGAAGTACTTCACCATCACCAGCGAAGCGAGCGGCGTTATCTCCATGGAGGCGGACGCACCAGGTCCGCACTCCACCCCTCCTCTTTAACTCTTGTGCCCACCCCGTCGACATGTCGATAATTTAATTTTTCTTCTGAGTAATGTGAAAACAACTTATTTATAGCGTAATGATTGCATGTTCCACAGTTTGTGATTTAAAATGCAAAAACCAAAGAATTTTAATTAAAATTCTTTTTAAGATTTGTAAAAAATTCTGCTGGGTGATAAAAAAAATTATCAAAGCTACCCTGACAGAAAACCCACTAATTAACACCCTTAACAAGCGATTTAGTAATTTTCTGTATTTTATTCGAAAAAATATTGTGGAACTGAAGTTTTTTTTTGTTTCGACCACATTAATGATGTACCGCGACAAATGCTATTAAATTTTCCAAATTTAATTAAAACAACCCGATGTCATAATTGGCGCGTACTAGCGTGTTATTAAAATTTTCAAAGCCACAAATGAAGCCGCCAAAATGTAATGAACTAACGGAAGTTTTTAATATTACAAAACCGGCCGTCGGTCGGGAACGCTACGGTTTAGCCACAACTACGTTTCCGACACTTTCACGAAGTTAAGAGTTCATTAGGCGACATTCGATATCACATGTATTTAAAAACGTTTTCTTACTGTCATAAAATTGCATATATAGTTTGGTACTTTTTCTTTGACCCTTGTATTTTAATAACTTCGGGATAGGTCCAAATAAAACGTTGGTATTTTAACAAAATTGTCAAGTTTTTATTGACGTTTCGGCACACACAAATCGTTTTGTCGTTATCAAACCATGTCCCGTTGTTTACAAGTCCTTTTTTGGTAAGTGTTTCCCCATATTTTTTATTTATTAACAAATTCCACGCTTTATGACAATGAAATATTTTGAGAAAGGCATGAGAATCATGCCGAAACGTCAATAAAAACTTGACAATTATGTTATAACACCAAAGTTTTATTTGGACCTATCCCAAAAACATTTTGAAGTTATATATATATATATATATATATATATATATATATATATATATATATATATATATTATAAGTTGTGGAAGTGTTGAACAGTATAAAATTGGGTAAGGCTGCTGAATACAACAGGATAACAGTTGAAATGCTGAGGGCTGGACAAAGCGTGGTAACCAGTCTGCTGTACCGTCTTTTTAACCTTTGTTGGAGGAATGGTAGCGTACCAGCGACTGGTGCAAGGCTGTTATCGTGCCGCTTTACAAGAGAAAAGGTTCGCAGCAAAACTGTAAGAATAACCGAGGTATTAGTTTACTCAGCATAGTCGGCAAACTGTATGCAAAGATATTGATTAAAAGAGTGACGAATAAAATTAAGAAGATGATATGGGATGTGCAAGTAGGATTTAGAAAAGGAAGGAGATATATGAATCAGGTATTTTCATTACGTGTGTAGTCGAAAAATTCTTGGCTAAAAGTCACAAGGTCTATTGCGCTTTATAGACTTGGGAAAGGCCTATGACAAAGTGGTGAGGAGTGAATTGTGGTCGACATTATCTAAGTATGGGGTGAGCGGTTTAATACGAGCACTGAAATCACTATACGAGGATTCCACTGCTTGTGTCAGGATAAACGGATTGAAATCAAACACTTAATGATAGGCTTTAAAAAAAAGATAAGATATTAATTCTAATATACTAGCAAAGCACCTGATGCGGAGTGATTCCAGATTCCATTATTGATTAATTAAAAAGGTCTTTGGGAGGTAACACGAAATTAAAGCAAGTGTCACTGGACTGCTTACCCATCAAGACATAATAATATATCCTTAACTATTTGTTTAATGTTTAATGTTTAATGTTTGTTGCCATAAAAAAAAACAGAAAAAATTTAGGACATTAAAAGTAAACGGTATTTTTACACTTCCTAAATATTATCACGCAATAAAGGAAACATAAACATGTCTCCTTTTGCATTGGTTATCAATGCGACAAATATGATAAAGGTAATAATTATCAGCATTCCACTTCCATATATACATAAATAGAGTTACGTTTTTTTTCCAAAGAGGTAGATAGAGACCACTTTTTTCCACTTTCTATTTTTATTAGCGCTTTCATACGCGCTCGTTGGTACTAGTGACCTGGCTTTTCTTTAAATCAATTTCGATCTGTCTGAAATAAGTTGTTCGCCTAGGTCGACATCTACCGATTCACACTTGCCTTATAAATCTATTTCAACAATCTTCTTACATCCATCCTCTCTACGTGTCTGAACCATCTAAGCATTCCATTACCTATCTTTGTTATTATATCTTCTTTCACACCACAGCGTTCCCTTATCACACTATTTCTGACTTTTATCCATCACAGTCATTTACTTTAACTAAAAAAATTAAATTCAATTAATATTTTAGTGAAGGTTTTAGATTGTAGATTGTAGGGGGAGTCGTAAAGGCTATGCTGCCTCTCAAGCACTTCGACCTATCAGATCTTTTGTGCATAACCCAAAATCTATTCGAGGCCCGGGATTCTGAGACTTGGTACAAAGTTTATCAGTTTTCTGGGAGCTAAGTTCCTGACATCGGAGGGCATTAAGGCCCCTTCCAGATACTTAAGCCTCTTGCAGAAAAGCGCTGGACATTCGCAAAGCAAATGTTCTGCAGTTTCAGTTCTCGCAATAGCGGCAACTATCACTTTCTGTTTTGCTCATCTTTTTAAGGTGATACCTCAAAGGGCAGTGTCCAATAAAGAGTCCTGTCACCAGTTTCAAGTCTTTCTTGTCCAACTCGAAAAGTTGTTTAGCTTTCCTTGGCGAAAGGCTAACTAGCCTTTTCGCTTGTCTTTTTCTTGGCACTTTATGCCAATAAGATTTTATTTCATCTGTTTCCCAGCGTCGAACCTTTTCTTTGGCAGGGCAGTCTGCTTCTTTGTTGCCTTTATGACCTCCTTATGACCTGGAATCCACATCAGAGTAACCTTATTGTTTGCTGCCAGTTTTCTCAGAGATTGTTTACAGTCCCAAGTCAACTTAGACTCACAAGTGTATGACTTCAGAGCTTTTAGTGCTGCTTGGCTATCTGATAAAATATAGATATTTGCCCTTCGGGTGTTTCTTTAAATGCACTCCTGGGCACATATCTCTATGGCATGTAATTCTGCTTAAAAATGGTTGGGGTGTTACCAAGGGGTTTTGCGAGCCTAAAATTCGGCCTTGTAACGCCCAATTCAACCCTTTCATCCATCTTGGATCCATCAGTGAGAGAAGGATCGAGGTCCTTAAGGTCCTTAAATGAACTTAAAAAGGCACAATTTTAACAATTACATGACAAAAGTGCTTAATTTTGTATTGCTTTACACCAACTTTTAAATAAAATTGTTTTTGGTTCTAAAACAGTCAACTTCTGTCAGGTAACTTTGTTCTTAAGCAATTCTTAAATAATTAAAAATTAAATGTGCAAAAGCATTAATATTAAACGACAAAAAAAATTAAAATCATATTTTAATCGCAATGACTACATCTTGCCAGTTACAAAGGGTTAACTATATATTTCCTAGTTTACGTAATATTAAATACAACTCTAACGGTTAATAAACAAAACAAAAGTACTGGTTTACATTTAAAACAAGAGTGGACTTATGGCTTGCAATTATGGAGTTGTACTAAAAAGAGCAATTTTAAATACCAAGAAACATTCCAAAACCAAATATTAAGAAATATTGTAAATGCTCGTTGGTTTGTTCGAAACGAGTTACACAGAGACCTTCAAGTAGGTTTATTTCAGCAGAAATAAATAAAATCGCCAGTAGGCCTAAAGAGAGATTCCAAAACATCCTTACCCTAAAATGATCCAGCTTCTGGACAACCAACACCAGATGCGTAGACTTAAAAGAGTTAAATGCTTCTTGGTTTGATCGGAACAGCGAGTTACATAGAGACCTCATGCACATCATCGAAACAGATTTGGCATAAACTAGATCTACGTCGAACTAATTATGTTTTAACTCTATACAGGGAGTCCATTGGAGACGCGATCGCAGCCATAACAGGACACTGGGCAGGTGAATCTCAAGCACGGCGCATGGAAATCGCAGAGCTACAACACGACTTCTGTAGAAGCTGTCACGATGAGGAAAAGGAGGAATCAATGGTACATATTCTCTACCCTCTGCCCTAAGCAGAAACGGCTTTTTATACTAGGGCTACCGAACTTTGATGACTTATCTGATCTCATCTCAGTTAGCATTAAAGACCTCATACTTTTTATTAAAAGTTCCACCTAGTTCTCACGGTAGAGTGGAAAGGCTCCGCCGTCCATCACGGTATCACAAGGGGTCAAAAGGCATAAGTGGGTTTCCTCCGAACCGCTGTTTTAACCTAACCTATATAGAGACCCTTAAGTAGATTTCATTCCAGTAGAAATAAAGAAAGTCGCCAGGAGGCTTCAGGAGAGACTCCATGAACATCATTTTATTGGAGTGATCCAGCTTCTAGACAACCAACACCAAATGCGTAAGCTTAAAAGAGTTACTGTTTAAACTTGTGTGACACATATATGTACAAAAAATGTCAGACCGAAAGGTTTTTAATTCTTATTAATAAAATACTATATATTTCAGCAGTGACTTAAACATATTAAAAGGTAAAACATTTTCTTTTTTATTACGTATAAGCGAATTTTTTTGACCCTGCTTTTTTTAAAGTGCTTTCTTTTTAATTTTTACATAACTTAAGTGCTTCATTTAAATATTTTTAAACAAAGATTTCGCTTTTAAAATTAGTTAGTGTATATTGATTATTTAAAAAATATTTAAGATTTTCTAGGGTCACGTATAACAGTTTTTTTACATATTACAGCTGTGCTGATAGTGGTCTTGTCTTGTTTATCGATCCAACATACTTTAAAGTATATATTAAATAATAAAGTAACATTTATTTATTAACTAGCTTTTACCCGCGGCTTCGCTCGCATTGATGTCCTGAAATAACTGACAAAGATCATTAAAAAGTAAATATAATAATATGATAATTTTTTTATTGCTTGACTGGGATCATCAATAATTACAAATTCTAAATTTCAACCCAGTTTAAAAACTGTATGCATCCTTTATTTAAATATCTTAGGTTGGATTTAGGCTTACGAGGCATTTCGTAAAAGAGATTAAACAAAAAACTAAAACTTGTAACCTTATTCACCCTTTTACACTTTATACAATTTCCAAATATATTTGAAGAGGTCATAAAATTTTAATTTCTGCACGCACTTTTAAATTTTGACGCCTATTTGTCATTTATACATATAAAATGCTTTGTCCTGAATGACTGACTGACGGATCAACGCACAGCCTAAACTAGAGACCTTAAACTTGAAGAGTGCGTTCTTTGTATGAGGCATCCGATAAGAAAGGATTTTCCGAAATTCTGCCTCCAAGGGCGTGAAAAACGGTGGCAAGTTTGTATGGGACAACGTGATTTCTTGGTCCAATCTACTTTAAATTTTGCATAAAAATTCTTTAACAGAATTGATGGAAGACGTGTTTCGTATTTAATTGAAACTCATCGCCTCTTCTTCTTCTTCTACTTGGTTGAGATCATATGATCTGTTAATTCCGGGCTTGCCGTTGTATTAATTCTTGAGATGTGGACTGCCAGCTGTCTCTCCATCTCTTCGGTGGTCTACCAGGCGGTCGGCTTCCTACTGGTATTCCCTCGAGAGCTATGCGGGGTAATCTATCTTCGTCCATCCTCTTGACATGGTTATACCATTGCCTTCTTCTCTGCCTTCCCCATCTTACGATATCCTGTACGCCGCATTGTTCTCTTATATCAGTGTTTCTTACGTGGTCTCTTCTGGTTTTGCCAGCTATTGTTCTCAGCACCCTCATCTCGGCTACGCGCAGCATGCTCTTTGTTTTGTTCGTGTCTTCACTTGTTTCTATCGCGTACGTCATTATGGGTCTTACGCATGTTTTGTATATTTTAATCTTACTGTCCTTCCGCATGTACCCGTTGGCCCACACAATCTCTCTTAGGCAGCCTGATGTTGCTGATGCTTTATTGACTTTGTCCCTTAGATCTTTTGTTGGGTCGTGGCCGCTAGACATATTCATCCCGAGGTACTTAAATTGCATTACCTGTTCTATGGGCTTATCTTCAATTACGAGCTTGCATCTGAGTGGTTCCCTGGTGATTGTCATGCTTTTTGTTTTCTCGACCGATACGGTCATATTAAGTTGTCGGCACACTCATCGCCTAACGGGGTTAAAAAGGGGTAGAAAGTTATTTTGGGGGTGATTTGCATCGAAGTTGATATCAATACTTCTTATATTAGTGCATTTGATTTCAATTACATTTTATTTTGACACATGTTTAAAAACTCAATCCGATTTTATTCAAAAAACGTTGAACTCACATAAAAGCTTGGTGCAATGCCATACTCTTTAAAATTGGAATGTCAAATATTAAAGAATATTTAAATTAGATTAGAATTCGAAATTTCAATTTTATTTGTTCTTGGATATTTGAATGAAAAACTTACCTTATACCTTGACTGCACACTCCGCGGATTTGATACAAACCGAAACCCCACTCTGCAATATACCCAAACAAAGTAATATGAAGCCCTAAATAGATCTTTACAAGATATTAGGAATAATAATTGTCAAAGAGGGGTAACTGTATTGTTAGCAGGCGATTTCCGGCAGACTTTACCAGTAGTACCCAGAGGAACGCAAGCGGACGAAGTATTTGTGGCCTTTAGTGACAAAACAATTAAAAATCCTATTAGAACCATTTTCGCTTTCTACGCGGATGAAGTCGCGAGAAAAATCTAGTTTAATCATAATATTAGTTTAAGGAATCCTATACTCATTTGAATATTGAACTGACCGCCGGTATTTACTTTTTTTTTTATAAAAGTGTCCTACGTCCTTTACTATACTCTTGAAAATATGTGTACAGTGCAACAGAAGTAGTTGGTGGGCGACTAGCCTCTAAAATAACAAATATTCGGCTGAATATACTTCACATTCGTAAACTTCTTCCTCCGATTGTACTTGAGACTCACGATTACTGAAAATTTTGTCGTCGCCGATCGGATCGTTATTCGAATGTTTTCGTTGTGCGCAGATTTTGTGATCTCTCGCCCGCCAAGGTACTTCTGTTGCACTGTACACAATTTCATGATGATCAGTTGAGTAGTTTACGCGTGAAAGCATAACAAACAAACATACAAACAAACAAACTCACGTTCCCATTTATAATACATATTAGTTAGGATAATAAGAAAAACAATTAATTTTTTAAAATGCACTGATGACATATTTATTTTTTTTTAATTAAAAAGAAAGAACGCGGAAAATTGATGTAAAACCAGCTGGAAATTTATAAAACTGCTTGTGGAATGTGGATTATTGTCATTGGTCGAATTTTTAATTTAACGAATAGATATAAAAAACACATAATGTTAGTTACTGTTTACATAAATAATACATACCCATAAGTAATGCAATATTTTATATATAAATTCGGGTTAAAACGTTCTTCGACGTCTTCCGATCTCCAGTCTCCATTGATCCATCCAGAAATCCTGTTCTAGGCCTTTCTCTCGGACTTGATTATCGATACCCTCTCGTCATCTTTTTCTGGGTCGCCCTCTTTTTCTTCTTCGTTGGGGTGTCCAGTTTAAGATTTGCTTAGGTAATCTGTCCTCATTCATCCTCTGAACGTGTCCATACCATTTAAGTTGTACAACTTGAATGTCCTCTACTATTGTATTTTTGACCTTCATAATTTCTTGAATCCTTCCATTTCTGATCCTTTCCAATCTTGTCTTTCCCGCAGCGCGTCTCCAGAAGTCCATTTCGGTTGCCCTTAACGCATTTTCCGAGCGCTGTTTCAGTTGTCATACCTCACTGCCGTATGTGGTTATGCTTTTAATAATACTGTTGTAGATCCGATGTTTGTTGGCCTTCGATATATTTTTGTCCCACAGTACACTATTCAACAGGCCGATGGCTCTGCGTCCTTGGGTTATTCGGTAACTTATTGCTTCATCAGTAATGCCGTCTTCTGTAATATACATTCCTAGATACTTATATTTGCTGGTATGCTATTTGCTTATTCTTTGCTGTGTGTTTTCAAGGACTAGGTCTTGTTGTATTCCGCATATACACATATATTCAGTTTTCTTTAAATTAACTTTAAGACCCCATTTGACATATTTTTCCATTAACTTTCGGGTCATATACTCTTGGTCTTCGTAGTCCTGAGCTAAAACCACTTGGTCGTCGTCAAAAGACATAGTGTATAAAGTTGTGTTATTTAGTGGGATATCCATATCTTTGCACTTTCTTTTCCACGATTTTAAGGCTTGTTCCAAGTAGATTGTAAATAGCGTCGGTGAAAGACAGCATCCCTGCTTCAATACAATAATTAAATTGTAAAAATAGGTTTTTCATTTGAGTATATGATTAAAAGTATTTGTGTAGTTTTGACATAAAGGGCATTTTTTTTATTTGAACATGGTATTAAATTAAAATTTCACGATGAAACGTTAACTTTTTTTATTTCATATTGTGTTTTTATTTATTTTTCGATTAAATAAAATATAAAAACTTTTCATTGAGTGAAGCCTAAAAGAAGCTTAATTAAGAAAACGGAATTATTTTTTGGATATTAAAGCACGACATCCACTTGCGAATCTAAAAAATATTTTAATAAATGTAACGAATAACTATTTAATCATTTTTGTAAGCAAATAAACACAAAACATAAGAATTCTACAAAAATTGGTTGTAGTACTCAATATTTTCTATCATTAGGTACCTTAACAAACAGTTTAACTTTAAATCCTTTCATCACAAATGTCACAATAACATGCAACCACCATCTCTTTCTTATTTATTTTTATAACTTTTTAACAAAGGACTAATATAGTCCAATTTAACGCTTTCGAAATACAGCCACGTCTACTCCCAATGGCTTCCGCATGAATATAAATGATTTTGTTCTTTTTTTAAAAAAAATAAATCATTGACTTTCATTACAGTGGTTTTTATAGAAAAAAAAATGGTAGCATCAACAAATACGTATAGCCACAGCAGTCATAGTCTGTTTAACTCCTAAAAAACAATGCGTGTGCTAATCTACTAAAATTACACATAGCTTAAATAAAACCTAGCAATAGGGGTTTAATAGTGACAGTAATACTACCTAAAAACCGACTGTGCCATTATGTTCAGGTAGGTTAGGTTAGGTTAGGTTTTATGTGAGTGGGGCGTGGTCGCCCCTCCACCGCGACCCTTAGTAGGTCTATTGTGGCTCACCCCTAGAGGCTACAGTTCACCGTACAATCCAGCCCTTCTTACGAAGTTCCTGGTTGTATAGGGTGAGATTTTTTTAAAATCGGTAGGTTCTAGGTTAGTGTAACCAAATATGTTAAACCTTATTCTTCCCAGGCCGGGGCATGAACATAGTATATGTTCAGCAGTTTCGTCTTCCACGCAGCAGAACCGACAGTCCGTTTGTTGGTTCAGATCTATCTTTCTGAGGTGGTATCTCAGACGACAGTGTCCCGTAAGCAGTCCTGTTAGAATACGCAGGTCGTTTCTGCTCCATTCTAGGATCTGCTTAGTTGTGTTTCTCGAGGGTTGTAACGGTAAAAACGCCTTCGAGTGGGTTAGCCCTGGTAAGTCGGACCAGTACGTGAGTATTTTCCTCTCCGCCCAGTCCGAAATAATTGTTTTGGCGGCACTTGTGGTGACTCCAAAAACCGGTTCTGGTCCAGTGAACGCAGATTCGGCCCCCTGTTTTGCAAGGGTGTCGGCTTTTTCGTTTCCTTCCACCCCCTGGTGCCCAGGTACCCACAGTAGGGTCACCCTGTTGTTCGCACCGAGGTACTCTAAGGATTCGATGCAATTCCATACAAGTTTTGAATTTATCTTGTTGGAGCTCAGTGCTTTTAAAGCGGCCTGGCTGTCTGATATTATATTTATATTTTTGTTTGCTAGAGGTCTGTTGGTCAACTCTCTTGCACACAATTCGATAGCGAATATTTCAGCCTGAAAGATTGTGGCATACCTGCCAAGACTGGTAGATATTTCAATCTTTGGTTTCCTGCTGAAAACACCGGCCCCAACTCCATCTGGGGTTTTTGAGCCGTCTGTGTACATTACGTATTCAGTCTCTGGGAAGAGGATTTGTCCCCTCATCCATTCGTCTCTCTCCGGAAAGAGGACTTTGAACGACTTTCCTACGTGTATTTTTGTAGCTAGCAAGTCAGGAACCATCCCGAGAATTTGGTGGTTTTTTGTTTCACTCAGTATCCCGGAGTGATCTCCGAGTTGCTCTCCATTTATTTGCTTTTCCAAAGACAGGAATCTATAGGAAGCTATCCTGGCCTCCCTCTCTAAGAGAATATCTAGGGGAGGGAGATGTAGAAGGTGTTCCATCGCTGCCGTTGGTGTGCTGGACATAGCTCCAGTTATGGCCAGGCATGCCAGCCGCTGAAGGCCAGCAAGCTTTGCTCTAGCTGTCTGTTGTAACCCTTTGGTCCACCAGACTACTGAACCATACGTGACCATAGATATTATCATTGTTTGATAAATCCAGTAAATCTGTTTGGGGTTCATTCCCCAAGATTTGCCACATACTCTTCTGAGATTCCAGAGAGAAAACCTGGCTTTGTTTATTGTTTTTTCCAAGTGGGCATTCCAGGTGAGTCGTTTATCCAGAACTACACCCAGGTATTTCACTTCCGTCGCAAATGGAATGCTCTCTCCGTATAGGACAGGCTGCCGAAGCTTATCTAGCTTTTTCCTTTTCGTAAAAGGAATAATTACAGTTTTTCGGGGGTTTACAGACATCTGTTCCCACTCGCACCATCTGTATACTGTGTTAAGAGCTTCTTGAAGGACGTTTGAGATCGTCGCTTCAAATTTACCTCTAACTATTATAACCAGATCATCCGCATAGCATTGAAAATCTACTCCCTGCATGGAAAGCTCGCTCAGCAGAGAGTCGACTAGAAGTGACCACATTAGGGGGGAAAGTACCCCGCCTTGTGGACATCCCTTCGCCGCCCTGAACCTAACCGACTCTCCATGCAGTGATGATATTATATATCTGTTTTCAATCATGTTTTTGATCCAGTTACAGATTTTACCGTCTATCCCTCTATCCCTAATTGATGTATAGAGTGACTGTGGTAAGGCGTTATTAAACGCTCCTTCTATATCTAGAAAAGCTGCCAGCGCAATTTCCTTATGTTTAAGGGAATGGCCGATCTTTCCTACTAGATTGTTTAGAGCTAAATCCGTAGATTTGCCTGTTTGGTAGGCATATTGGTGGGGGTTTAAGGGATGTTCCCTAAGATTCCCTTCTCTAATATGTCTATCAATAATTCTTTCCAGAGTTTTCATTAAGAATGAGGTAAGGCTGATCGGCCGGAAGGATTTGGGTAGGGAATGATTCACCGTACCCGTTTTACGTATGTATACAACTCTCGCCGTTGACCAGCCCAGCGGAATATAACTCCACGCCAAACTTGCTCTGAATAGTTTAACCAAAAGAGGTAGTAAAATTTCGCTGCCCTTCTGAATGAGGGCAGGGAAAACACCATCCTCCCCTGGAGACTTAAATGGGGAGAAATAATTCACCGCCCATTGTACAGATGTTGGGGTGACCACTTTTGAAACCTTTCTCCAGTCCTCCCTTTTGGGTCGTGATGTCGATCCCATTGAGAGTGGAATTTGCTCCTGGTCCCTCAGAAGCAGACTGCCGGGAAAGTGGGTCTGCAAGAGAGTCTCTAACGTTTGCCTACCAGAGTCCGTAAAAGAGCCATCTGGTCGTTTTATCGATCCAATCTCTTGCGTCGGATCTCTGGCGAGAGCCTTGTGGATTCTTGTGCTGGCAGGTAGATCTGATATACTCTGACAGAACCTCCTCCAGGATTCTCTTTTGGCTTTCCTTATTTCTTTGTTATAAGTCGTTAGAGCTGTACGATAGATTTCCCAGCAACCTGTTTCTTTAGCTCGATTGAAGAGACGTCGAACTTCTTTTCTTTGCTTGTCTAAGCTTCTGCTCCACCATGGTGTACCTCTATGGTCCCTCTTCTCCTTTAATGGGCAGTTTTCCTTATAGGCCGTTAGAAGGGCGGATGTGATATGCTCATTCGCCGCTTCTATTTCAGCTCTATTATGTATAGTGCTATTACCGTTACCTAGGTGCTGTTGGAGGGATTCACAATACCCTTTCCAATCTGTGCATTTTGGATCTCGAAATTGCACTATGGGACGTTGTCCTATTCTCACGTCAAAACGTATGTGTCTATGATCTGAGCATGAGGGCTCGGTGGATACCTGCCAGTTAACTATTTTGGTACTCATAAACTGTGTACTAATAGTTATGTCTAGAACTTCTCCGCGAATTCTGTTCACGAAGGTTGGTTCCGAGCCTACGTTGTTGACTGCTAGCCCTTCCCCTATTATATAATTATATAAGTACTCACCTCTTTCATTGATGTCGCTGCTGCCCCAATCCAAATGGTGGGAATTTGCGTCGCATCCAATGATCAGTTGCCTGTTGTTCCTCTTGCAGAAGGCGACTAGATCTCGCACTGCTGCTGGAGGAGGGTGTTCTTTTCGGTCTCCAGGGAAGTAAGCAGAGCAGACGACTACATCTACACTACTGTCTCCTCCTGAGATCGAAAGCTGTGCTGCAACCACATCAGGGGTGCAAAACTCTGTTAACATAAAATAGTTTATGTTTTTCCTGATTAGTATGCATGCTCTTGGCTTACCACCTAGAGTACACGCTATTAACTTACCGGAGTAGTTTCCTAGGCCGCTTATTCTGCCTGTATTGGAAGTCCAGGGTTCCTGGATTAGTGCCACATCGAGTTGCTCCTTGGCGAACCTCCTGTTCAGGTAAGTGGAGACATTAATTGTATCATGTTTTCGACTCTCAAATGTGGTCACCCCATTTATTATAAACATTTTAAACAAAAAAGGCACTTTTTTAAGTTTTTTGTTAATAAGATAAAACTAATTCAACTTTTAAGTGTAGATATATGTTTTATTTAAAAGAAAAATGTCCAAATAATTAGAGCATTTGTAAGGACTACAAAATAATGGGAGTGTTAAACAGTAATTTTTTTTATTAATCTTCAAATTTAGTTTCTTCAGTTATGTCACCCAATAACTTTTTGCTTGGTGTTGTTGGTTTTGTTTCCTCCGAATCGTCGTTGGGCTCTTTACCTTTAACATCACCAATCGTTTCTTTGGAAAATTCATGTTCTTCGATGTCGGAGGTATCATCGTCATTTATAATTTCAGCTTTTTGTAAAAACATTTTAACCTTTCTCATACTTTTTAACGACGAAAGACTAGAAGATCTTGTTGGTTTCGAAGAAAAACTTGTAAAGGTATCTTCGGGTACGGGTGGTAGGTTGACTACTGAATTTAAATCAATAAGTGATTCGCGGGATAAGCTTTCAGGGTATTTTTCATTGACATCCGATTTGATGCTTCTGTTGGTCCAACTGGAAGTCGGACTGCCACAGGATCTTCTATGTAGCAACCGGATTTTTTTGGCCATCTGCTGGGAATCTTCCAACTCCCGACTTCCTGATAAGTGTAAATCATTTAAT
The DNA here is from genome assembly GCA_950111635.1 of Agelastica alni. Lineage (NCBI taxonomy): Eukaryota > Metazoa > Arthropoda > Insecta > Coleoptera > Chrysomelidae > Agelastica > Agelastica alni. The sequence continues at coordinate 88,754,520 of OX467708.1, forward strand.
TGCTTCTCTATTATCGTTACCAGCTCTTGTCCCTCCTTTGTAGGCTTGTTTGTATTAAGAGAAACTACAATTTTGTGAGCATGTTCCAAGGCTCCTTTGGCTGTCGATTGCAATGAGTTGACAGCACCTTCGGTGGTACTAATAACATTTTTTAGCTGATCGATACATTTACTTCCCGACACGTAGCATCCTTGTAGATCCACTCCGATTTCTGTTAATAGAAGCGCACTGTTTAAAGTATCCTGAAGAAACGAACATGGTGGAGATTTTGAACTCATTTTTTGAGAGACTTAAATTGTCAGTTTTGAAAGGAAATTGATAAATAAACTAATAAACAGTTACAACCATCGGATGTCTTTTCTGCTCGTTTGTTTTTTGTACTAACATGTTTCACGTAAAATAAAATAAACCTTATTTGTTGATGACGTCTTCGTGACAAAAAAGGAAATGTTAACTATATCCTAAAATAATATGCAAGGCGTTTCAAAAAAAGGTGGCCATGTTGCTTGGATAGGTACAACACTGCAAAATAAGTTGGGTTTGTTTAGTAAAAAATGCTCGTTACGGCATCCATATTCAAGATACAGGGTGCTGAAAAAACAATTATTACACACTTTTTTTACGATTATGTCAAAACTATTAGCAATATTGTAATGAAATTTTGTATAAATATGTTGGCACATCGCATGAGTATGTTTTTATATTTGACTCTCATAGAGGGCGCTAGTTACGCGGTTCGAACCGAGTAACTTTTTTTAGGTGTAATATTCCAGTCGAAATTTTATCTGAATTTAAACATAATTTAATTTTACAACTTAGAATGCATCATAACCTAAAATACAAAGATGTTGTTTTATCAACTGAACTGTATGAAATGGGTTTTCACAAACAATGCTATAAATCTTTTACTGGATAGATGAAAAAATATTATACACATGAATCTACTGGAAATGAAGTGTTATTAAACATTACTGATAATCAGACTTTTAAAGTGTCTGTCAAAAGCTATGGCCCACAGGAAGTGTCTGGCAACTGTATATGTTTGATTATAACAATATCATAAATGACATATGTAAAAACTAGCCTTCTTACTTTGCCGTAAGTTAGCTTGGTTTTTTTTCACCTTTGATACCTGCTACCTGTAAAACGGCCCCGCTTTCAGCTTAGCGAGTATCCATTCCTTTCTATGTTTATGTTATACTACCGATCCTAAAAATTTCATTTTTCCTTAAATCACGTAAGTCTGGGGTGACTGAAATCCTGGACTATAAAAAACTAAACGGGGATCTATTATTCAGCGTGTCGCTGATATTATGTGTTCAGATATTATAATAGATAAGAAAAAATTCTTCTTAAAGGTAATCAATTTTCTGTATTTTATAATAAACATAATTTTTTTTGAGTAAGCAAAGTTTACTAAGTCAATTATGTTTCGCAATTATTGTAATCTGTATACAGGGTGAGTCAAAACGCGAATCTGTAACTTTCACACTTTACTTCAATAGAGCTCCCTAAATTTTCATGGTCTGTGGGAAACCACTTATCAACCATTTCATTTTTATTAACAATCTAACTTTAACGGTTTCTAAAAATTTTTTTTATTCGTGGTTCAAGCCCAGCGATACACTCCGGTGGCAAAATTTGAAACTTCATCAAAGCAGATAGATTTGTAAACAAATCGTGTGAATATGTGTGTTTCCATGACCGTTGGTTTTGATTGGCATTGATTCAATAATGTTGTGTTGGTCATTGATACTGCAATTTTTAATAGAGTTAAATCCAAGAAAAACACTGAATGTATAAAGAATACTTTTATCAACTTTTACCAATTTATCGCAACAAATAAGTTTTTTTTAATGGGGAAAGTTTTAAGAGTTAATAAAATACGTAAAATTATGATTAAAAAAATGCCAATTAGACCGAACTGGATATTAAATCTTGCAGTCTTGTAAACCTACTTGAGTTACTTTCATTTGTTCTCAATTGTTGTTACTGTGTATTAATCATCCTGTAGTTAAAGCAAGTTAAAAGCAAGCTCTAAATATAATTGAATTTAACCTAATAATAGGTACATGTGTGTATTACTCTGTCTTGATTTGCGATCTTATCAATAAATCATATTTATTATAAAAAAAATTAACTTTAATCCTGTAATAGAGCAATTTTTTTAATTATTAATATTTAAGTAATAAGGACAGGCCATCAAATCTCGCCAATCCGCGTTCTTGCAATAAGATTATGAGATCTCGAGAGTTGAAAACTCTCTCGCTACTTAAATAAGTTTTGGTTATTCTGAATGAGATGCTTTAGCTGTTACTATTTAGCTTCTGTCTAAGTTTCTTATGTAAGTCGACTTTCGGCAACATATGCTGTTTACTTACAATAGGGGATCATAATTGATAATTCAAGTTGGAACGTGAACGTCGTCGGTTTAATACGCATTTTAACGAGAACCAAGACGTGGCAGAGGAAATGTAGGAAATCTCTTACAGGTCCGTTAATGTACGAGTACTTATGTTAGCTTGTACAATGTAAAACGTAAGAGAAGTTTTGAACGGTAAAGTGATTTTTTTTATGGTATATTGGATGTGTGCCGACCACGGTAATGAATAAAAATCATTTATAAGGGTATTAAAGTGAGTCTTTCTTTTCTTTCTTTTTTCTTCTTTTTTCTTTTTTTTTAAGACATTTGTCTTGTTTTTCCTCATATATTAGCACTCATAGCAGCTGCAACTGGGATTCTGATGTCCAGCTCTCGTGCCACCTCTTGGGCGGTCGTCCTGGTGGTCTGTTACCTTCAGGCTTGTTGTGCTTGGCAGCTCTTACGAGGCGGTTTCCAGGCATTCTTTCCACATGATCCCTCCAAGCTTTCTTTCGGACTCTGGACCATCTTACTACATCTTGAATGCCGCAGGTAGCTCTGATGTCTTCGCTCCTCTGCCTGTCGAGTAAAGTATGTCCTGTTATGGTCCTTAGGGTTCTCATTTCGGCTGCTCTTAAAATTCTCTTTGTTGCTGCTGTTTCTGCCCTCGTTTCAGTAGCGTAGGTCATTACCGGTCTTACGCAGGTCTTATAGATTCTTGTTTTGCTCGCTATAGACATGTGCTTGTTCCTCCATATCACATCTCGTAGGAATCCCGATAGTCTTGCTGCTTTGATTGTTTGCGACTTGACTTCCGACTTAAGATCACGGTTACTGGTTATTTGAGCACCCAAGTATTTAAATGACATAACCTGTGCCACGCTCTTGTTATATAATGCCAGTTTACATCTTTTGGGATCTCGTGATATTGTAAGAGATTGTGTTTTTTCTTGCGAGATGATCATGTTATACTGTTGTGCAGTTTGCTCGAATTTAAATAGCATTCTCTGTAAATTGTCCTCGTCTTGCGATATAATGACCGCATCATCAGCATAACAGATTATTTTAAACTCCTGATCTCCCATCCTGTATCCTTTTCCCGCCGTTTTGACTTCGTCGATTATTTTATCCATGACGATGTTGAACAAAATAGGGCTAAGGCTATCTCCTTGTCTTATACCTGTTGATATGTCTATCCTTTTTGTTAGCTTCTGTTTAACTCTTATAAACGTAGAATTTCCGGTATTCAATTCTTTAATTAATGCGATAAGATGAGAGTCCAAATTTCTTTCCTCGAGCAGTGCAAGCACATCCTTCAGTCTGACTCTATCAAAAGCCTGTTTTAGATCAATAAAACACATGTAAGCAACATTGTTGTATTCTATTGCTTTTTCAGCTATCTGTCTAAGAATAAAAATCCCGTCGATGGTGGATCTATTTTGTCGAAACCCTTGTTGCTCCTCATTAATTCCAGTCTGTGCCACCTGTTGGGCTATGATCTTTGTCAGTAGCTTCGATGTTGTACTTAACAGACTTATTCCCCTATAGTTGTTCATATCTGTTTTGACACCTCTCTTAAACAATGGTATTGTAATTCTTTCTTTCCATTGTACTGGAATTTTCTTGTTTTTATATGTTTTGTTCAATAGCAATGTGATTTGTTCCATCAACGTAGGCCCACCATATTATGTTATCTAATCCAGGTGACTTTCGATTTTTTTAGTTTTGACACTGCTAGGTTGATGTCTCTTGTACATAGGGTCTGCGAGTCTGTATCTTAATTAATTAGTACCTAACTGTAAAAAGTATTGATCCTTAACATACGACAGGAAATTTAAGTGACACGTTATCTATTATCACAGAACGCAACACTAAGTAGTAACTCGTCATAAAACAAAATTTTTGTTAACAAGAAATATGGCAATTATTACAATACATATATTAACCCCTTTTAAAATAACTTACACTTTGGCAGAAATAACTATATTATTTAATACTCCTATATTGCTAGTAGGGGTCTGGAAAAGGATGACAACCCAACAGTGTAAACATACATACATCTGTCTGTTGAAAAATAAATAATGTTTATGATGCAAAAATAAAACTCTTGATACTTACTAAAGCGGTGTAATAAAATAAACCGTTAGGTAAAGGAGACCACCCGAGAGATTGAAATCAATAAACATCTGGTCTCCATATTTATCGGCCCTCTAATATAGTGAGGAAGGGTATTTCAAAATAATAAAAGTAATGTCAGTCTCTTGTAAGTATTCATACTGTTCTGATTGACAATACAAAATAGAATATACAAAGAACCAACCATACGTGTTTCATTTAATTAACCATAACCTGCGCTTATAATTTTCAATACTGTCTTCGTCATTTAGACCTGAAATTCTATGCGCATGCCCGAGAATGGAGCATACTCACAAGCGCAATTGTATATTTATATTTACTCTAACTGCATTAAAGGCTTTCCCACTATAGTCGCAACGCTTGCGCACAACGGATCGAGTATGAATAAGTGAGATAGAAGAATGCAGTTGCTGTCTCTCTTAATAGTATCTCTCTAAATAACTTAAACAGCGAAGGTTTTATGCGCAATGGCAAAATGCCAAGGAGGGGATCAAGTTCAGTTCGTCCAAATACGTCGAAGTAAATACTTGGATCATAAAGCATTGAATCCGTAGACGTTTCCAAATACTTTTATTTACATACATACATATAGTCACGCCTTTTTCCCGTAGGGGTAGGCAGAGACCACTTCCTTTCACTTGCTACGGTTCTTACACATATATTTTGCTTCCTTTACTTTCATCATTGCTCTCATACATGCTTGTCGGTTGTTGGTACTCTTGACCTGGCAATTCTTTAAAACAATGTTAATTTTAACTTAAATTTGAAATAGTGAAAGAAAAACTGCTTGGCCTCAAGAATAGCTTATTGCCTGGTATTGATGGATTGAGTACATTTTTCTCGAAAAAATTTGCTAATATACTTTCTCCTCCTCTTTGCACTATTATGAGTTTGTCACTCGAAACGTCTACGGTACCAGACCTGTGAAAAGTTGCCTCCGTGACGGCAGTTTACAAAAAAGGTGATAAAATGAACTCTGCTAATTATCGTCCTATAAGTTTGCTCTCTGTTTCATCCAGGATCATGGAAACTATCTTAGCTGACGCAATGTCTGACTTTCTCACACAACATCACGTTATACCACCTGAACAACACGTTTCTGTTAAAGTAAGATCCACTACTACAAATTTTCTCGCCTGTGTGAATCACTGGGACTCTTTCTCTTGATAATAAATTACCAACTGATATGATATATCTTGATATTGCTAAGGCTTTTGACAGAGTTCCATTTGTGACGTTACTATACAAATTTGAGTCATATAGCATTAGTGGGAAACTACTGCTATGGATTCAAATAAAAAATTTCGTGTCAGGATTGGTCGGTCTCATTTATCTGAAAGATTAGTAATAAGTGGTGATCCTCAGGGATCAATCCTTGGCTCACTTCTCTTCATAGCCTACACAAGTGACCTACCTTATTATATCCAGTGCAAAAAAGCTTTTTATGCTCACGATATAAAAATTTATGGTAATCCTTTGCTAGAACACAATACTCTATAAGTGAGTGGTGTTATAACTGGTTGCTTCTCTTAAATGTAAATAAATGTGTAAATCTACACCTTGGCAAAAATAATCCGTGCTTGTATTATTTACTTCACGGACAACTTCTTGCTCTAGTATCAGATTTACATCAGATTTAACATGGTCCGAACATATCTTAAAAACTTGTAAGCGTTCCAACTCAGTGATATATCTTCTTCAAAAATCTTTCGCAAAGATTTCATTTCAATCTTCTATGAAGCTGTACAAAACGTATGTTCGTCCATTGCTTGATTATGCGGGTAAAGTGTGGTGTCCAGTGTTCATCCGAGATCAGAACCTGTTAGAAAATGTTTAAACGCCGGGCTACAAGACTGTCCTTTGGTCGTACGCGTCCAGATTATTCCGAGAGACTACAGATGGCTAACTTAAAGTGCTTTGCCGATCGCCGCTAACGCGGAGATCCAATTCTCACCTTCCGGATGATTAAGTTTAATTATGGAAACCTCTGAGACATTTTCCTCCCAAATACCGTCTCCCGTCTCAGAGGACATGAACTAAAGTTAAAAAAGAATGTGTACCAATCAATTGTCACCAATCGAGTTTTTAACTTCTGGAACGATTTATGTGAGGAAACAGTTGAAGCATCCTCAGTTAACCTATTTAAAAATAAAATCGACGAACATTTATTACATTTGTATCTTGTTTACTAATTATTTCATAATGTATATTTTGTTTACTTATGTATGATTTTGTAAATAGGCTATCATAAGCTTAGACCTTAGCCTTCATTGATATGTAATAATAATAATAATAATAAATAAAAACATTTATAAAAAGGGTCATTGATGAAAAATGTCTGGCAATAGGGGACCATAGTAGTAGTAAGCTGATAATAATCAAACCCTCTATAACACCTTGGGTTCCTTTTCCAAATCTTACGAGGACAAAAAGAGTAAAACTTCACCGTATTAGATTAGGGCATACCAAACTTACACACTCTTTTCTTCTATTGGGAGAGCAACAACCTTTGTGTTCGATATGTAGATCCAATACTTACGATTGAACATCTATATGAAAGATGTGTTCATCTTCAAGAGAATTGAAACCGACACGGCCTTGGCAATAACTGGCGTCAGCTACTGGTAGATAAAAGTATCAATGCAAAGAAAGCACTGGAATTTTTAAAAGAGATAAATCTTTGTAATAAAATATGAGTAATAATAAAATAATAATAATAACATATGCAATTATGTAATAAAATATAATCGGGGATGTTTTGGTTGGTAGGCCACAAAGGAGTCCAACACTACCCAAATTAGCATTGGGTAAACATGTGTTTTTCCTCCTCTAATTTACAGAGTTAATGACCATAGCAGTCGATACTCTAAAAAAAAAAAAAATAATAATAATAATAAATGTTCAAACTGCCCACCATTAACTTCATTACACTTAATGATCTGCTTTTTCAAAAATCTATTGATGTTAAATAACCCGTTTCTATTATTTTTTTTTTAATCACATTCGCGGCTTCTTTTATTTTCCGTCGCAATTCTGGAAGAAAATTAATTTTTTTTCTTTGTAAACTAATGGACCTCTCGGTGGCTAAGCAAACTCACTCACGACCAATCCATCGATGCGAAAACTGTTCGTTTGAGTATTGACGGACTTGTAGACAATAATGTGGTGGTGCCCAGTCGTGCGAAAACCACATGTTTTGTCTTAAGGCGAGAGGTATATCCTCTAGTGATTCGTGTAAATGTTCTTGAAGAAAATCTAAATGAAGAGGTCCATTTCAATTAGTTTACAGTTCAAAAGAACCTATTAAATAATTACATATTGCACCACACCAAACGTTAACCTTAAACTCGTGCTGAAAATGTGTTTTTCTCTTAGCATGTGGATTTTCGGAATTCCACAAATGATTATTTTTCCAAATAAATATTCCTTGTCAGGTAAATGTTGCTCATATTAATGAATCCTTGTGAAATATTTTTTTGTGTTTTAATTTGTTATTGTTACACATTTGGAGAATACATTTTATTATTAAATAAAAATTTATAAATCTTTTTAAAAGCAAATAACTCGATAACCGAGTTACATAAATCAAACAATAGAATTTTTTGCTTGTTAATATTTTTTTATTATTTTACTCATAATTCAACCGAAAAATAATTTGCTTTAATTTACTAAACACCACCAAGTGTAACTAGCGCCATTTATTTGCAATGCTAAATTAGATTCCAAATTGGCAATCCTCATGCCAAAAAACGTAAATTTGCCAATTTTTAAATTGGACATTCTTAATTAATTACCCTGTATACAGACGATTGTTTAAAAGATTTGAAAGAGAGGTCATTTGTATTGAAAATAAATTATTTGATGGTTAATATTAAAATTGGAGAGATGAAAGTGCAAGGAAGCAAGAAAAAACTAATGGTTTTTGACTGAGAAGAAAGCATGACGTACGTACGTATCTCGATCAGATCAAGGTTGTTTTGAAGAAAGTACAGGTTAAGACCTACCAGCAACCGCCGAGCATGTATGAAAGGCTGATGAAAGTAGAAGAAGCAAAAGACGTGTGTAAGGACCGTAGCAAGTGGAAGAAAGTGGTAACAGTTGTTTTTTATCGGTTTTTTATTTTAATAAAATCAGTTGTGGGTGTTTAATATGGGCATTTAAATAAAGTTTTTTTGTCTTAAATGCACATAATTACTAAATTAACAGAAATATTAAATAATTATTTTAAGTAGTGTATTTTACGAGTTTTTCATTTTGTGTCAATATTTTTTGTACGTTTTATTGTCGTTGCATTTCAGAAATTTTCTCATTTTCCTTAGCATTATTTAAAATACTACTACTCTACATTATAAATAATAATAACAGCCGTAGTAAAGAGGCTGGCAATTTGCTAAAAAACGGCCCTGTACTTAAATTTTAGTGCCTTTTGTTACAAGAAAAGCCCCATAACGTTCAGAAAGGAGTATGTGAGGAGAACTGAATCACTTTGCGTTTTATAAGGTAGCGCATTAATGGGTTCAACGTTAACCGAAAATTACTTTCAAGCATTCAATGGAGCCTGCGAATTCTAATAACGAACCGAAAGACTTTAGTGTTAGTGTTATGTTAATACTAGCATCGAAATTTGTCGCGTCATCTTTTAAACCGCATCATAACTGAAGAAGAATATTCCACTTTGGAGTTGCGATGTAGCTTTATACAATTTTATCCCATTTTTGTATTAATTTATATTTACTATTTTTATTAATTTACAAAACGTGGTAGCTAGTCTACTGAACCGCCTTTTTAACCTTTGATGGAGAAGTGGTAGTGTACCAGACGACTGGTGCAAGGCCGTTATCGTGCCGCTTTACAAGGAAAAAGGTTCGCAGCAGGACTGTAAGAACTACCGAGGTATTAGTTTACTCAGCATAGTCGGCAAACTGTATGCAAAAATATTAATCAAAAGAGTAACGAATGAAACTGAGAAGATGATATGGGATGTACAAGCAGGATTAAGAAGAGGAAGGAGATTTATGGATAAGGTCTTTTCCTTACGAGGTATAGTCGAAAAATTCTTGGCTAGAAGTCAGAAGGCCTATTGCGCTTTTATAGACTTGGAAAAGGCCTATGACAGAGTGGTGAGGAGTGAATTGTGGTCTACATTGACTATGTATGGGGTAAGTGGTAGTTTAATACGAGCACTGAAATCACTTTACAGGGATTCCACTGCTTGTGTCAGGATAAACGAAGCTTGCACGGACTGGTTTAACATCGAAAAAGGTGTGAGACAGGGATGTGTGGCTTCGCCATGGCTGTTTAACTTATACATAGACAATTGTTTAAAAGATCTGAAAGAGAGTGCGTATGGATTAAAAATGAATGATTTGATCGTCAAATGCCTTCTTTACGCCGATGATCAAGTCATATTAGCGTTATCCGAAGAGGAGTTGCAGGCGATGGTTATTGTTATGCATGATTCCCTGAAAATCAAAGGGATAAAAATAAATGTAAGCAAAACGAAAGTAATGGTTTTTGAAAGAGAAGAAAGCATGACAAACTGTGGGGTTTCGATTGAGGGAGAAAAAGTGGAACAAGTTAATGAATTTGTGTACTTGGGTTCAAAATTTACTAGAGATGGAAGGTATGACAGTGACATTGAGCGAAGGGTGTTGGCAGGAAAACAAATGAATGGGGCACTGCATAGCTTTATAAATAGCCACAAAGTGTCAAAAAAGGCACGTCTGGCGGTGCATAGAGGTGTGTTGGTTCCTACACTTATGTATGGTAGTGAATGTTGGGTTTGGCAAAAGAAGCATGAAAATAGGATTAATGCTGCGGAGATGAGTAGTCTGAGAAGTATAGCTGGAGTGGATAAGAATAGTGAGATAAGAAAACGCTGTGGTGTAAATGAAGATGTGGTCACAAAGATAGATAAAGGAATGCTTAGATGGTTTGGACACGTAGAAAGGATGGATGAAGGAAGATTGACGAAACAAATTTATAAGGCGATTGTGAATGGGCAAATCGGTAGAGGTCGACCTCGGAGAACATATCTCGATCGGATCAACATTGTTTTGAAGAAAGGCCAGGTCAAGAGTACCAACAACCGAAGAGCATGTATGAGAGCACTGATGAAAGTAGAGGAAGCAAAAGATGTGTGTACGAACCGTAGCAAGTGGAAGGAAGTGGTCTCTGCCTACCCCTATGGGAAAAAGGCGTGACTTTATGTATGTATGTATTAATTTACATACATGCATATATACATATAGTATCCACTTCCGCTACGATTCTTACACACATCTTTTGCTTCCTCCACTTTCATCAGGGCTCTTATGCATGCTCGTCGGTTGTTGCTACTCTTGACCTGGCCTTTCTTCAAAACAATGTTGATATGATCAATATATGTTCGCCGATGTCGACCTATACCGACTTGTCCATTCTCACTCGCCTTATAAATTTTATTTTCGTCAATCTTCCTTCATCCATCCAAACCGTCTAAGCATTTCTTTATCTATCTTTGAAACCACATCTTTTTTTACACCACAGCGTTCTCTTATCTTACTATTCTTCACTTTATCCAACTGGGTCAACGTCTTCTGCAGTTCACTACCATACATAAGTGTAGAAACCAACACTCCTCTAGGCACAACCAGACGTGCCTTTTTTGATACTTTCTTGCTGTTCATAAAGCTATGCAGTACCCCATTCATTTGTTTTTCTTCGCTCAATGCCACTGTCATACTTTCCATTTCCCGTAAACTTTGAACCCAAGTACACAAATTCATTTACTTATTTCACTCTTTCACCCTTAACCAGAACTTCACAATTTGTTATAATTTCTTTCCTTTTAAAAACCATTACTTTCGTTTTGCTTACGTTTATTTTTATCCCTTTGATTTTCAGAGCATCATGCATAACATTAACCTTCGCCTGTAACTTATTTTCAGATGACGCTAATATGACTTGATCATCGGCGTAAAGAAGGCATTCGTTGATCAACCGTCGATCTAACCAAGTTTGTTTTGTACCATTTTTGTGCTTTGGCATAGAGGTATAAATGGCAATTAAGTCAAAATCGTTTCATAAATACAAGAAACGAGCGCTACTTGATAAAACAAGGTAGCAGGTCATTGTTCAGAAATTAAAAATACAGAATATTGCAAGTATAAGTAAAGTAAAAAAATAATTAATTTACTTGTTGCATTTAATCATCTAGAATGGATGTACAAATATAAATTTATAATCCAAAACTTTTATGCAATGAATCATAAAAGCTAATACTTACGTAAGCTGGGAAAGCATGACATATAGGAGGGATCATAAACTCGGGTTTCATTAAAGTTGATAAAAGTTGAGAAGGAAATTAAACGAAGTAATTAGGTGTTCTTTAAGAAATAGGGTCGTAAAAAAGAGTGTATTAGGTACGTTTCGTCGTAGGAAATCACCTCCGGTATCTCTGTTTATGCTTGCGTTTGTTATCAGGAAAAACTTTATGTTTTTTCCACTCCCAGAAAAAATTAGATAACAGAGTTACAGATAAGTAAAAAAGAATAAAATGTTCATCCCCTTATTATAGCACTTAAAAATTACATTCAAAGGATGTTGTATATTACGTAAATAGAATATTAGTAAATGCAAATAAAACTAATAAATTTTATGAAGTGCATTTTAATGAATGGAGGGCTAAATAAAAGCACCACTTTCCTAAAGACAGTCTGTTTGATAATAATTTTGTTGGTGATTAAATTCTATGATCTATTCGAAGGCCAATTACGCACCAACGAAAATTCTGAAACTAAAGTGAGGGGCATCCCATCGGACCCCTTCTTCATCTTGGAGAAGGTTCCTTCTTAGGCAGTAAACCATCTATTGTACTAAAATAGATACGGTACTGATCCTAAGCTGTCTAGTGCCAGCATTATGAGCAATTTTGTAAACGCGTCAAATTACTCATTTTTATTTAAATGCACTTTATTATAAAACCATCAACGAATATGTACACCAAACAGAAATAACAGAACGAACATTTATCGCATTTCTTTTTGTTTATGTTCGACAAAAATGTTGGAATTTTGATTTTTTGACAAGTAAAGCAGACCATCCACGTAAATTAAAATTTTATGTTAAGATTTATTTCACGACTTTTAACTTTTTTTAATTTTTAAAATTACGCAATACTTTTTGTACCGAGGGGGTTATGTACCTGCTATTAATATTAAATAAGACGTTATTGTTATAATTATAATATTTTGCCATCCAACAAAATTTATTTACAAAAAATATTGTATGGCTTTATGCATGAGAAATGTTTGGTGTCTTAACATTTTTTTATCTCGCATCCATAGGTTTGCAATATTTTTATTTATTACAGGTAAGGAAAGTGGCATTATTTTTTTATGGTTTCTATCAGTCAAAAATGAAGAGGCATAAAATCAGCCAGACAGTTCAAGATAAATATAACAGCTTAATGCAACCAAAACTAAGTATTCTCAAAACACAAATAAAAGAAGTAGATTCTGACTCACAGTGGTGTAAACTAAAACAAGAGATAACAAAAGCAGAAGAAGAAGCACAGAGGCAGACAAAAGAAAAACAAAAAGGCCGTTCAAAGAAACCATGGATAAAGGACGAGACTCTAGCCGTAATAGAGGAAAGAAAAAAACTAAAGATAAAAGGAACGTTAAATGAACAAGAAAAATATAAATACAACGCAATATTAAAACAACTACAAAGAATGTGCAGAAAAGACAAAAACGATTATATAAAGGAAATCTGCAAGGAAATCGAACAACATTCCAATAAAAATGAACACAGGACCGCTTCACGAAAGTAAAACTGTTATCGCAAAAATTTAAACCAAAAAGCACACAAATAGAAGACAAAGAAAGATGAAAACAATACTGTAATGAGCTGTATAAAGATAAAAATACAGAGGAAAAAGAAAACACAGACAATAAGTTATTAGAAGAACAAGAAGAAAAACCAGATATATTAAAAACAGAAGTGAAAAATGCCCTCAGAAAACTGAAAACAAACAAATCACGCAAAGCTGACCAAATCAAGAAATAGGTCCAGAACAAATTGAAATAATGAACATTTACAATAAAGTGTGGAAGACAGAAAAATGGCCCAAAGACTGGACAAAATCGACGTTTGTCCTATTACACAAAAAAAGGAACAACGCGCAAATGCAAGAACTACAGAACCAAAGCGCTAATCTCTCATACTAGCAAGGTGTTACTATACATAATAGACCAACGGCTTAAGAACTATCTTGACAGGCAAATTCCCGTAGAACAAGCAGGCTTTGTCCAAGAGAGAGGAAGAAGGGACCAAATATTTAACAGAAGGCAATTAATAGAAAAAACAAGAGAATTTAATATACCTTCTGGTCATGTGCTTTATTGACTACAGCTAGGCCTTCGATTGCGTCAGATGGAAGTTTCTGTGAAAAGTGCTCAACGAAATGCGTGTGCCAAAAGACCCAACAAACATCATAAAAACATTATAAGAGGAAAACGAAATTGACGTAAGAATTGGAAACGAAACTTCCAGGCCCTTCAAATGGGCAAAAGGTGTCCGACAGGGCTGTATATTATCGCCAAGGCTATTCAATATTTACGGCGAAATAATTATACGCAGAACAAAAAACTGGCATGGAGGAATTTCCATCGGAGGCAAGAGAATTAACAACCTCAGGTACGCTGACGATACCACGCTAATAGCAGGCGACGAACAGGAAATGGTACAATTATTACAACGATTAACAGAAGAAAGCCGAACGCTGGGATTAGAGATAAATCTAAACAATACAAGATAATGATAGTAGACAGAGGAAATAAGCTACAACAGTTACAAGATATAAGCAACTTAGCAGACATCGAAAGAGCCGACAGCCTAACATATTTAGGAGCGTAAATAACCACTGAAATTGCGAACCTGAAATTAGACGACGCATACAAATAGGACGAACAGCGATGACCAATCTAATAATAATATGGGAAAACAGACAAATATCTCAAAACACAAAGATAAAACTTTTACAAACACTAATATTCGCAATATTCATGTATGGTGTAGAAAGCTGGACGATCAAAGAAGCAGGCAGGAAAAGAATTGACTCCTTTGAGCTCTGGAGCTGAAAAAGACTACTGTGCATCCCTTGGACAGCACAGAGGACAAATGTATCAGTTGTTCAAGAAATATGCATAAAAGATAGACTGTCAACAATATGCCGACGACGAATTCTCCAATACTATGGGCATATAAACAGAAGAGAACATGATAAAATTGATGATACAAGAATAAAAAGAAGGCCATAGGACAAGGGGTCGCTCTCCCACCAGATGGTTAGACCAGATAAAGAAAATTACAGGAAGACCCTTACAAACAACTATTAGAGACACAAAAGATAGAACACTTTGAAAGCAGATCATCAACAACACAAATTGAAAATCATGGAAACACGACCTCTCAGCTTTACCATCGAAAAAGGTAACAGCGACGTGTGACTTCGCAACGGCCGTTTAGCTTATACACAGACGATTGTTTAAAAGATTTAAAAGAGAGTGTGTATGGATTGAAAATGAATAATTTGATCGTCAAATGCCTTCTTTACGCCGATGATCAAGTCATATTAGCGTCATCCAAAGAGGAGTTGCAGGCGATGGTTAATGTTTTGCATGATGCCCTGAAAATCAAAGAGATAAAAATAAATGTAAGCAAAACAAAAGAAATGGATTTTGAAAGAGAAGAAATCATGACAAACTGTGAAGTTCTGATTAAGGAAAAAAGAGTGGAACAAGTTAATGAATTTGTGTACTTGAGTTCGAAGTTTACGAGAGATAAAAAGTATGACAGTGACATTAAACAAAGGGTGGAAAAGGGCAGAAAAACATATAAATGGGGCATTGCATAGCTTTATAAACAGGCAGAAAGTGTCAACAACGGCACGTCTGGCTGAACATAGAGGTGTGTTGGTTCTTACACTTATGTATGGTAGTGAATGTTGGGTTTGGCAGAAGAAGCATAAAAATAGTATTAATGCTGCGGAGATAAGTAGTCTGAAAAATATTGCCGGTGTGGCTCGGTTGGATAAAGTAAAAAATAGTGAGGTAAGAGAACGCTGTGGTGTAAAAAAAGATGTGGTTACAAAGATAGACAATGGAATGCTTAGATGGTATGGACACGTAAAAAGGATGGATGAAGGAAGATTGACGAAACAAATTTGTAAGGCGAGTGTGAATGGACGGAAGTCGGTAGAGGTCGACCTCGGCGAACATATCTCGATCAGATCAACATTGTTTTGAAGAGAGGCCAGGTCAAGAGTACCAACATCCGACGAGCATGTATGAGAGTACTAATAAAAGTAAAGGAAGCAAAAGATGTGTGTAAGAACCGTAGCAAGTAGAAGAAAGTGGTGTCTGCCTACCTCTACGGAAAAAGGCGTGACTATATGTATGTATGTATGTAAATGTTTTACAGAATTTTTTTAGCCATTAACAATGCAAAAACAAATTCTGAATTTCGACAATGAAAAATCATACTTTAATTGTTTTTCTCGTTAGCACCATTGACCTGAATGACATTTACAAATAATAATGGTATAAAAACTAACAGCAATATTAGGACGACATAAAAATCTGAATAATCAATGGTCACCTATAATATTTTAATAAATAGCCGTCGGGCTACTACATTTACAATCGGATTTTATATTAAAATTTCAATAAACAAAAGGCTTTGAATTTGAAAAATATTTTGCCGAAGTGTGGAAAAGTAACGTGAATAATTTTTACTGGAAATTATTAAGGAAAGATTTTTGTAATGTGGAGGACCAATAATTTTTAGTTTGGTTTGATGTAGACTCACCTGCTTTTTTATTTCATTATAAAATTTAGTGCAAACAGTGATCGGCACAAAAAAGTTCTCATAAATAATGTAAATGACAAACCAAAATACCGATAGTAAAAAGAAAGGAATTACAAAAGCGAATCATCCATGTGACAGCATTATGAATCAGACTGGCAGTCACTTGTCTGGTGGAGAAGTCGTTCATTTTTTTTTGTTTTCGTAGGAATTTCCAAGCCTTGTCTTTATTGATTGATGTTGCGATCGGTATCGTCCGCTTAAAAGATAAGCATCGAAGATAACCAGAGACATTTGCGTGGAAGTTGAAACAAAAGGAAAGTTTATTGTTCGATGCCATTCATAAGAGCTGCTGGTTGGGTTTTATGTAAAAAATAAATAAATTAGTACGGTAAATCGGACAATAAAAAATATAACCAGCATATTTTTTCAATAACAAATATACAATCCTCCAAACCTATATACAA
This sequence comes from Agelastica alni, assembly GCA_950111635.1. Lineage (NCBI taxonomy): Eukaryota > Metazoa > Arthropoda > Insecta > Coleoptera > Chrysomelidae > Agelastica > Agelastica alni. Next base: position 88,771,335 of record OX467708.1, read on the forward strand.
AAATAATGGGTACACTTTTTAACTATGTAGCCACACTTCAGTAAAACTGTTGATTATCATTCAATTAAAATGTTATGCAATCAATATCATTTTCTAGTATATACAGGGAGTTTTAAAAAAAGGTGACCCGGTCTCTAGGATAGGTAGTAAACTAAAAAATAACTGGGGTTTACTTAGTACAAAATTTTCGTAACGCCATCCGTATTCAAGATAAAGGGCGATAAAAAAAAATGTATACACATTTATTACCATTTTGCCGAAACTACTGGAAACATTGTAATGAAATTTCATACGAATATGTTTTAGAAGCTGATACATCCCATGAATTTATTTTTATATCTGACTCTCATAGAGGGCGCTAGTTACACGTTTAGTACCAAGTAGTATTTAACATAACTTTTTTAAAGTTAGATTTATTAATCAAAATTTTAAGTGAACTTAAACATCATTTAATTTTACACCAAAAAGATACTATTGGAAATACTCGATACTGTGTACCGTTTTGGAATATTTTGATTTAAAAATTATGAAGTATTAAACAATTTTTCTTCTTCAACGCCCTTTATATTGAATATGGATGGCGTTACGAAAATTTTTTACTAAGCAAACCCCAATTATTTTTGAAACACCCTGTAGTTACATAAAGTAAAGCCTTTTTTCCGTAGAGGTAGGCAGAGACCACTTCTTTACACTCGCTAAGGATCTTACACACGTCTTTCGCTTCTTCTGCTTTCAACAGCTCTTTTTTAGGTGCTCGTCGGTTGCTGGTACTCTTGACCTGGTCTTTGTTCAAAACGGTTTCGATGTGATCGAGATACGTTCGCCTACTTGCCCATTTACACTCGCCTTATAAATATTTTTTGTCAATCTTCTTTCATCCATCCTCTCTACGTATCCGAACTATCCTTTATCTATCTTTGTTACTACATTTTCTTTCACAAACAAAAAAATCCAAAAATTGATACCTCTAACAGTCCATCGTGACTTTTTGAAGTAAAACTTTTTTAGAATCGTTGTCATTTGAAACTCAATAAAACGAAAAACCGACACTAAAAAGAAATAAATCAGAATTAATCCTGCGAGAGAATGGGATAGAAATACATTATACAGGGTTTCATTCTACTCGGTCTCCTCTTTGTGTGCTGCTTCGTAGCCTTTCCACTCTTGTTTCATTTATTGCAGATCATGTTACTTATTTTTTAATATTACGGAAAAGGTTAGAGATTATCCGCAAGGGATTTTTTTGTATCTGGAAATTGCCACAACTTTACAACCATATAAATGGGTACTTGTACAGTTGAGCTAACACCTCTCCGATTTTCTTGAAATTTTAGTATGTTGTCAAGTTTGTCATCCTTAACAAGAATATGTATATAAAGGGCGCAAAAAGCATCCTTTAAGGTACTTTTAAGCGTTTGAAGAATCAAATAATAATAATAATTTTTCAGTGATTGTAATATTTAAATTAATCGTTAAAAGAGAAAAAAGGGGGACAGGATAGAACAAGGCAAAAAGTTATTCTAAAATTTTAACGTAAGACCCCTTTTAACCCTCTCAACATTTAATCTTTATATAATCATTTAATAAAATTTAACGATTGTCGTCTATGATTACATAAAAATCGATAGTGAAGAGGGGTAATAGGAGTCGGGGGGAGTGTTAAAACTTTAGACCAACTTCTTACATATAATAATAATAAAATACATATACAATTTAATAATATGTGAAAAATGTCATTTAATATTCAAAGATCTTTAAGGAGACGCCTTACAAAGTGCATTGAAGTGGAAGGCGGGCATTTTAAGCATTTACTTTCAATTTTTTTTTTTAATTACTGTTACTGATTGTTATTTGTTGTCTTTACTGTTGTTACCCCGCATAGCAGTAATTTAAAGAAATAAATTAATTTCACAATAAAAAAAATTCATTGAATGTTTAAAATGCAAATAACTTAAAAACTGATAAGAGTTACATAAAATAAACAGGAGTACCTTTTTTATTCAAAATTAAACTGCCTTTTAGATTTTCTAGTCATTTTATCCATAACTCATTATGCAAAAAAGATATGTTGTAATTTACCTAAGTAACAGGGTGTAACTAACGCCCTCTATGAATAGTGCTAAATTCAACATAAAATTCGTAATTTTCATGCCAAAAAACATAAAGTTGCCAATTTTCAAGACGATGCTGCTTAAAATCACAAAGTTACCCTGTATCTCGTAAACCTGCAACATTTGTATAAGACATGTTAAGCTTAATCGCCATATTTTGGTGTGTAGTATCTCCAGTTCAGAGATTCAGGATGACAAACTTTACAACATACTAAAATTTCAAGAAAATCGGAAAGGTGTAAGCTTAACTGTATAATTACCAAAAAATGTTTTTTTTAATCTCTTGATATTGTACCTTCATTAACAGTTTTCGCATACCATGAAAAGTTTTACTTCTGACGCATAATTTTTTTTTGCAAATATCTATTGACCACGACTTCGTCTGCATTGAAGTCTTTGAATAAAAAAAATATGATTAGCAGGTCACCAATAAAATAAAACATGCAATTCGAGTTTGTTAAAAACCTATGAATAAAGTCATAACTGTATCATGTATCATACAACGTAGGTACGTATAAATATAAATGATTCATTTCAGAGACAATTTAGTGTTATCAGTATAGTTATTTTAAATAAAGTTATTATATTTGTATTTATTTAAAGAATTTTTAAAAATCCTACAACATTAGCCGGTCGAAATAAAAGCAATTAAGGTATTTTAAATTACTTACAAAATATTTAAACAGACTTCCAAAATCACAATAAATTAATTCGAAACCTCTGTCAAGTCTTTGACATTTAGTAAAAGCCCGGCTTTCTCTAAATAAAGACATCTAATCAAAAAACAAAATACTTAACATCGTTTAAATACAAAATTACTCACAAAACACTTTAACAAATTTCCAAAATCCCAATTAATTAATTCAAAACTTCTGTCGAGCATTTAAAAACATTCAAAATCAGATCCCACATTTAAACTACGTGCATTGCCACCTAACGGCATTGTTCATAAATATCGGATTATTGTTAAAAATTATCTACTGTTTTATTCACCGAGGTTTTTGTCTGTAATATATATTTAATGTTTACTTACTTATCTAACTAGTTTTTTTGTTTCCAAGTTTTTAAGTTGTTTTCTTTTGTTTTTTCAAGAATTTTACATTAGTTATGGTTTCAATTTTATTCAGTCAACTGTGATTTAAAATTTTGTTTCGAAGAATGCCTAGACGTAAACTTAGTGCGGGTGAAGCTAATAGGGCTATTGGTTCGACTGAGGCGGGTCGTCTTCAGACAGAAGTTGCGGACGTTTTCCAAGTCATTGAAAGTGTTATTTTGCGGCTTCTTCGTAGATATTGAGCAACTGGAAACGTGATAGAAATACCTAGAATTGGACGACCAAGGGTTACCACCCACGCACAAGATCGTTTACTGCCTGTGTATACCCGAGAGAACTTGTCGTATCATACGAGGGCGGTTTGATAAGTCAGTGACTTTTTGAATAAAACAAATTTTATTCCGCAAATAAACATTTTACATAGTGACCTTTTAGCTCGATACATTTAGTCCAGCGTTTTTCTAATTTTTTTATCCCCTCCAAATAATAGGTTTTTTCAAAGCTCTCAAAATACGCGTTTGTTTCGGTAATGACTTCTTCATTCGACTCAAATCTCTTACCGCCCAGCCATTTCTTTAGGTTTGGAAACAGAAAATAGTCGCAGGGGACTAAATCTGGAGAATATGCTGGATGGAGTAGCAGTTCGTATCCCAATCCCAATCCGTCGAATCTGTTCAAAAGCTTTGAATAATATTCGCCGGTGATCGTTTTACCTTTCTTGAGGTAATCGATGTAAATGACACCGCGTACATCCCAAAAAACTGTGGCCATGACCTTGTTGGCTGACAGACTCTGTTTCGCCTTCTTTGGTCCACGTTCACCCCGAGCAACCCACTGTTTCGATTGTTCCTTGGTCTCTGGCGTGTTGTGATGGTTCCATGTTTCATCCACAGTAACAAAACGGCGCAAAAATTCTTCCGGATTACGGCTGAACATCGCTAAACAATCTTTTGAAGTGGTCACACGATTGCGCTTATGGTCGAGTGTGAGCAATCGCGGCACCCATTTCGCAGAGAGTTTTTTCATGACCAAATATTCGTGTAAAATATGATGTACCCGTTCAGTTGAGATACACCTACAGCATGAGCCAACTCACGCACTTTCATTCTCCGATTATCCGATATCTTTTCATGGATTTTATCGACGATTTCCGGCGTGATCACTTCTTTTGGGCGACCTGGACGTTCGGCGTCACTAGTGCTGGTACGCGACCACAACGGAACTCTGTAAACCACTTCTTAACCATTGAAATTGATGGTGCCAAGTCCCCGTAGTATTTATCAAGTCTTTATTTAGTTTCAGTGATGGATTTTTTACGTAAAAAGTAATGCTTAATCAGCACACGAAATTCACTTTTTTCCATTTTCGTAAAAATTCACGAGGTTGTCTGCTTTGAACGGCTATCAAACACCAACTGCATGACGTAGCTTGCTCAAAATTAGAAAGTTGCCCACTGATAGATTATAGTTGACGGCAGCACTGTTGCATTTGGAGTAACTGCGCGGGAAATTCAAAAAGTCCCTGACTTATCAAACTGCCCTCGTACAACAGCGTTTTTTAAATGCTTTTGGTGTTTCGGTTTTAATTGAAACAGATTACACGAGGTTTACATTTACGACGACTTTTGAGAAAAGTTCCATTAACATAAATTCATATGCGTCGATTGACATGGGCTAATAAACATGTAAATTGGAATGCTGAGGTCCGCATTGTTCACATATGAGTCGAGGTATGGACGGTTTTCTGATAGTCAGCGTGTTCGTGTTCGTCCTCTAGTGCCCAGAAAACGAAAAGCAGTGCAGGAAGTTCATCCGTTAAGAGGTGGTATAGTTGCTGTTTGGGAGGCATGTTATACGTTTGTTACTTGCTGCTATGGGACCAACTTACCTCTTTTTAGACGATAATGCTCGACTGCATTGTGCAAGTGTGGTCGAAGACGCTTTGGACTTCCTTAGTATCCTGCATTTGACACTGCCCTTCTCAATTGTAGTGCCCTGAACCAGGAAAACATGGAAAGAGGGTTAATAAAGGCCCAACGAACTTAGTTGACCGTTCATGAGAATTTCTTTGAACCCAACGAACGTGTCAATGTCAACACGCATTGTTTACAAATTAATTGTATTTATTAAACAACGAGTCGTCTAGCAAAGAGTTGTGTGTTTTTATATTTTAACATGACCGGTCGATACTACTTAGGTCGCCGTCGTCGATGTCAAGTTTAACAATTGTAAATAAACATCTTGTAATAATGTTCAATTAATTAAATATAGTATTTAGGAGAACGTTCCTTCTTTTATTCTAACAAGGGTTTCCCGTAACCCTAAGGTGCCTAAGTACTACATGGCTCTATAATACATAACATGGCGATCCTGAAACATTACACCATCGCTTGACCTCAATCCCATCGAGTATGCTCGGGACTAGCTACAAAGAGCCTTGAATTTTCATCAACCACCCCCACAGACACTCCAAGAACTTAGACAGCTTTTACCCCAGCTTTGGAGACAAATCAATCAAGGCTACTTCAACGACCTTATTGAAAGTAAGCAGAGGCGTTGTTTAGCTGTAATTAATATTAGACACAACCTCAAATTGTTTTTTTTGTTGTTTAAAACTGTAAACGTATTGCGCAAAAAAATAAACAAGTGCTTACATAAAAGAAAAAATGAATGAGCCGTCGCGGGACGCCTGGTAGATGTGAAACATCGAAACTATTTGATATAGAAAATTTGCATAAAAGGATGGCTAATTAAAGGAAATAAATATGGCATAATCGAAAACCAAATATTCAGATAATATTAAAAATATACACGCACACCTTAATTATAAAAATATAATTAACTAACAATTTCTATTTCAGAGATGTAGAGATATGGACTATGACACACATGCATGCTTTGTGGACTATCAGAAAGCTTTTGATAGAGTAAAAGATAACAAATTAATGGAAGTGTTGAAGAAGATAGGTATTGACAACAATGACCTCCGGATAATAAAAAATCTCTACTGGAATCAAACAGCACAAGTTAAAAACAAAGGTCGGATGACTGATAAAATAAAAATTCAACGGTGCGTGCGACAAGGGTGTGTGTTTTCACCACTTTTACTTAACATATATTCAGAAGAAATATTTAATAATGTGCTGTGTGATTCAACAGCAAGAATTCTTATAAAGGGTAAACGAATCAACAACATCCGATTCGCGGATGATACAGTAATATTGGCCAACAAACTAAAGGACCTACAAAATATGATGAGCCAGCTTTCAATGCATAGTCAGGAATATGAATTAGATATAAATATGAATAAAACCAAATACATAGTGATATGCAAATATCCACCACCACCCAGGCAGCTTATTATAAATAATAGTTATTGAAAAAGTAAAGACTACAACATATTTGGGGACTACAATCAACAAGAGTTAGGATTATTCTCTCAAAATACGTTTTCGAATAGAGAGGGTTTGTGCTGCATTACTTAAAATGTCGAAATTGTTTAAATACCACTTTCTGAACTAAACAACTAAAATACGACTTCTCCGATGCTATGTGTTTCCTGTACTCCTGTAAAGAGTTGAGTCATGAACTGTAACAGATGCAGCCAGTAAAAGGTTGGACGCAATTAAGATCTAGCTGTATCGACGTATACTAAGAATCCCTTGTTACAAACAAAAAAATAGTCGACATTTTAAACAAGAAAATGGAGATCATGATGGAGATACAGTCAAAATTCGGAAATTGGATTACTTAGGACACATCATGAGAAACAGCTTATCCTACAGGAAAAGGTGATTGGAAAGAGGGGACCAGGCAGAAGAAGGATCTTATGGCTTAAAAACTTGAGAACTTGGTTTGCAACCTCCACCACGGGTCTATTTAGGGCCGCAGTTGGTAAAATAATTATTGCCAGAATGATAGCCAACGTCCGGTAACGGACAGGAACTGGAAGAAGAAGAATTAACTAACTCTTGACTTGAATCACTAAATAATTTTACGTTCTTTGCAAAAGGCTGCTCACTTTCATGTTCTAAACCATAACTGTCAATCATATTTTATTGTAGTTATTACTTTCGAATAAATTTTCTTATTTGAATTTTAAAAAAAACATCAATATACATATTAACACTCGATGATGTTTCTGATGGTATCAAAGTTAAAATAGGCCGATAATAACATTGATAACTGAAACTGCAATAGCCTTGGATATATCTAAAGCCTTTAACAGGCATTGTTAAGTAAATTATCTGCTTACGGTCTCCCAACCAAACTGCGCCAATGGCTCTTGAGCTTCATGCAAGATCGCTCTTTACATGTTGCAGTTGACGGTATTTCTTCTGATGCGTTTAAAACTAATGCCGGGGTCCCCCAGGGTTCCATGCTGTCCCCCACCTTATTTCTTTTACACATCAATGACCTCTTCAAAAACCACCACGAACCCCATTTACAGTTTCGCAGACGATAGCACACTTGTCTCAACTTTCACATCCTATCGATTACTTTCGGTGAATGATACAAATAGACTTAGGCAGGAACAGGTTAATTCCATCAATAGAGATCTTGAAGCAATCGTCGAGTGGGGAACCAACAATCTTGTTCAGTTCAACGCCCAAAAAACACAAAGTGCCACGTTTTCCAAGAAAGTAAATTCCTCAAATCATCCCATCACAATGTCCGGAAATACACTTGAACCAAGTCCCTCCATCTCGATTTTGGGAGTCACGGTGTCCAATAATATGTCTTGGCATAACCATGTTGCTAACATCGCAAAGTCGGTAAGCCAGAGGCTAGGTTTTCTGTAGAAAGCTAGAAAGTTTTTTACTCCTGATGAACTGTTGACGACGTACAAGGCTCAAATCCGACCTCTACTGGAGTATTGCTCGCACATTTGGGATTCAGCACCAAGGCATTCTCTTCGTCTTCTAGATTCCATTCAGAAAAGAGCCATTCGCTTGATAAACAGCTCAACTCTCACAGATACCCTTCACCCTGTAGAACATAGAAGAAGAGTTGCAGACCAGTCATTGCTCTACAGATATTTCAACAAAAATTTAATTAAAATCGTCATTGGGACTGCCGACAAAAGTGAAAACTTAAAACTATGAAATAACATTTTTTTTTTTGAATTTTCAAATTAATTGTTGATTAAAAATTAAAATTTCATAATTTTTAAATTAAAATCATTAAATAATAAATAACCTAACAAAAGTGGGCTGTCAGCTCAAGGCCATTTTTTGACAGACAGAAGAAGCCATGACGTTACCCATCTGTCGCTGACATCAGGTGACGTAAAACCATCAATTTGCTCCCCACAAAATTTTGCATAATGCGCCTAAAGAAGTTTTCTCTTCAAACATTTGGACACAGGGACATTTAAATACCGTATCGTTTGCATTTTGACGTAATAACGTCTTATAAATCGATGAACGCCGGCTGAATGCACGAAAAAGCATGACTTATTGTCACGTTCCACTTGAGCCGAGCGTGCAAGCGAGAGCGCGGAACAAGCGATAGAGAGGCACGATCGGCCTAAGCGTTCGGCTTGTGGCGCACCTATCTCTTATTCACTCCTTCGGCCGATGCGTCACGAAAATTAACGAGTACAAATAAATGTTAATTTATCGAAAAAATTGTAATTTTAAATTAAATCCTTCTTTGTATTATATGAAATAGTGATAATAATTCAATTAAATTCATAAAAGTATGCAATTATTCATCAATTTTTTCTTATGACGTTATCACGTAAAATTATTGTCCGTAAACCGACTTTACAGGCAACCAATTTTTTTTTCCACACCTCTGTTACAGTTTTATATATAGTAGAGATAGAGACGACTATAATTAATGTTTCTTTATTGTTTAATTGGATTCATCTGTAACTATAGTATAGCTAATATTAATTGTTACGTTTTTTCATTTAAAAAATGCGAAAGCAAGAATCTTTACGCCGAGACAACCTGTAGGGATTTAAGGGCTTAAGTGAATAGCAACGGATAATTTGTTTAGCGACGAAATGTCAACGGCAATTGCCTCGTTCAGAACTAATTTCAATTTCATATCACATCCAGGTAATTTTCATTTCGGCATGTTGATAACATGACAATAATCACGTTTTATTGAAACTTAAAGTTGCATCCAAAGCAGCTGTGCCTCGTGACAAGCGACTATCTCCAGACGTCGCGATAAAGGTGCATTCGTAAAGTTACATGACAGCATGACAGCTTACATCAAACACAATATAAACATTTTCAGAGTCGTTAATGTGTTGATCTTGCCCTTACTACTGACGTGCTTTTCACTTGTCATTCTCATCTCTACTACAAAGCTCGCTAGATGGAACATTTTCGAGAAAGGATAAAGACGCGCATTGTATAAATACATTCATTCACTTGCGAAAATAGAATAGTAAGAGAATATTTGAATAAAATGATTTTATTAGAAACATACTTTAAAAAAAAATTGTTAAAAAAACGACTAATTTTCTGCAAGTGATTTTTTATTATGTTTTATATTATTGACACGTGGTGTTTCATGGTGGATCAATTATTTTTCCAACACATTTGTAACTGGATTGTGTTGAAAGAATAATTTAAGGTAGTTCCAGCGTAAACCCACTTTTCGACAGATTTTATTCATTTTTTTTTACAGCTTTTGTCTAATGTTTGCTATCTAATTTCCAAACTTTAGAATTTTTGACCGTCTAGAACGCGAGATATTTGATGTCAAAGTTCACATTTCTTAAGGTTGTATACATACATATAGTCACGCCTTTCCCGTATTTAATTTATTATTTTTTATTTACTTATTCGGACTGCTTTAATTCCCACTCCAACAAAAATGCACTGACAGTCATTTATATCTGTCTTCCTATTTTCTGCCTATTTTCTTCTTCAAAATTTTATGTACTAGTACTTTCTTTTATTTTGTTTTGCTTGTTTCTGTATCAATTTCTTGTATTATAAATTAAGCCTGTCCGTTTTCTGAAACGACACTCAGTCCTAATTGCAAGACGGAAGAGTCTCACAGGCTTAGTCCTGTTCTTGCTCAAATCTTGCTAAAATTACGCGGTCTTGGTCTTGGTCTTGCAAAAATGCAAGAACAAGACCAAGACTGCAAGACCAAAACCGATTTTTGGCAACACTACTAACGAGCCTACAAAGGGAACTTTACTGACTTCCTGACAGCAACCAAAGCAGCAGTGAACTAAATTTGCAATTTAGATATCTGTCTGTAACCATGGCTAAGTTTACTGTTTCCCATATTATCTATTATTTAATGTTTTTAGTGTACTCGCCATTTACACATTCTACTGAAGTAATTGTAAAAATCTTCGTGTTTTATGTATTTATTTTTATAACATGCTCATGATGTATTGCCATACGATAAATAAATACCTAATTTCTAACAATATAAAATGCTCGGATTATACTATAGCACGCTGAAACTACCTTAAATTGTACGATTGATACTTCCTATCATCTTTTAGAAACGAATACTAAATTCATTTTTTTACGCAGTTCAAAAATTGACTTTATTAACAGTAAGAGCTTCATTTTCATTACAAGGTATAGTCAAAAAATTCTTGGCTTGAAGTCAGAAGGTCGACATTGTCAATGTATGGGGTGAGTGGTAGTTTAATACGAGCACTGAAATCACTTTACGAGGATTCCACTGCTTGTGTCAGTATAAACGGATCTTGCACGGACTGGTTTAACATCGAAAAAGGTGTGAGACAGGAATGTGTGGCTTCGCCATGGCTGTTTAACTTATACATAGACAATTGTTTAAAAGATTTAAAAGAGAGTGCGTATGGATTTAAAATGAATGATTTGATCGTCAAATGTGTTCTTTACGCCGATGATAAAGTCATATTAGCGTCATCTGAAGAGAACTTGCAGGCGATGATTAATCTTATGCATGATGCCCAGAAAATCAAAGGGATGAAAATAAATGTAAGCAAAACGAAAATAATGGTTTTTGAAAAAGAAGAAAGCATGACAAACTGTGAAGTTTTAAATGAGAGAGAAAAAGTGGAACAAGTAAATGAATTTGTGTACTTGGGTTCAAAAATTACGAGAGATAGAAAGTATGACAGTGACATTGAGCGAAGGGTGTTGGCAGAAAAACAAATAAATGGGGCATTGCATAGCTTTATGAATAGCCAGAAAGTGTCAAAATAGGCACGTCTGGCTGTGCATAGAGGTGTGTTGGTTCCCACACTTATGTTTGGTAATGAATGTTGGGTTTGGCAGAAGCAGCACGAAAATAGGATTAATGCTGCGGAGATGAGTAGTCTAAAAAGTATAGCTAGCGTGACTCGGTTGGATAAAGTAAAGAATAGTTAGATAAGAGAACGCTGTGGTGTAAAAGAAGATGTGGTTGCAAAGATAAATAAAGGAATGCTTAGATGGTTTGGACACGTAGAAAGGATGGATGAAGAAAGATTGACAAAACAAATTTATAAGGCGAGTGTAAATAGACAAGTTGGTAGAGGTCGACTTTGGAGAACATATCTTAAACAGATCAACATTGTTTTAAAGAAAGGCCAGGTCAAAAGTACCAACAACCGACGAGCATGTATGAGAGCACTGATGAAAGTAGAGGAAGCAAAAGATGTGTGTAAGAACCGTAACAAGTGGAAGGAAGTGGTCTCTGCCCACCCCTATGGGCGTGACTTTAGAAATGTATGTATGAGAGCTTTAAAAAAATGTAAAATAATGAAAATTTTACGAATGGATTTTCATTCAAAACAACTTTAAAAATAAATAAAGATCATTTAATTGTCCGATATATTAACTACGTTCGTTGTTTTGATGCCAACGTTTGTAATTTTTGAGTGTAACCAGTACAAAATGGTAAACAAAAAATTGTGTTGATTCTTTGTGGTCGGTTCTTTAAAAATATATTTCGTAACCGAAGAATAATTAACGTTTTCATTAACCGCTTGTGCATAAATTTTTTAACTGAAATTGATCGCAAAAGTCTAAAAAAAAAAAAAAATTTGCTTTACTGCCTTTCCTACAGAGGAAAAAGCACGCTGATGTAATAAATGACTTTTAAATTATGTTGCTAAAATTTAAAATGGCTTATTAATAGAGGGGGGAAAATTCATTAACGTTTTCTAATGGAAGTATGAAAATATATTGGTCCCCGGTGTCTTCCGTGAAAAAAAAAATAAAAAAAAAACAAAAAAAAAACAGGAAAAATGAAACGCTGTGCAGGGTGAAAAACCATTTTGCGAGGTTATTAACCTACACAATCAAATTATGTATTTTAAAAAAATAAAAAGCTTTTTAATGGATATTTTTGTAGTTTTATTTTATATTGAAACTCGAGCACGGTATTTTTTTCTGGAATAATGAGAGAAGTTAAGTAAAATTTTAGGCAAAACATAAAATTTAAAAAATACATTGTCAATGTAATAAAAAATACAGGGTGTTAGTAAATAGTTGCGACAAACTTCAGGGGGGGATTCTGCATAAAAAAATAATGACAGTTTGTTTTATAAACGTATCTCCAAAAATACTTCGTTTCAGAGATACGGATTGTTGAAGTTTTTTCTTAAAAACTGACGATTTATTTATTGCTCCGAAACCGGTCGAGATATGCAAATAAAATTTGGTGGGTTTTAAAAGGTAGTTATTGCGCATTTTTTGACATGCAATTAAGAATTTTATGTTCACGCGTACGAGTAATCGAAGCATTTGCGGACATATGTTTATATAGCAAACTGTCATTATTTTTTTATGCAGAATCCCCCCCTAAAATTTGTCGCACTTATTTACTAACCCCTGTTTATCACACCCATTTTATAAAATTTGCAGGAGTATATAATAAATCAAATCACGTTCAAGCTAAATTTATACGTTAACTATTCTGAGGTCCTAAAAAAAGTAAACCTACTTATTTTTTCAGAAAACTCTAAATATTGTTACAAATCCGGTCCTGTCAACAACCGAAAGGTCGACGGCGTCGAGGGTCCGTGTTCGACCGCTTTCCTTTGTAACCGCCGACGGGCCTAGGAAGGTCACACAATGTCTCGAATATGCGTCGAATAATGGGAAAACAGGTAGAAAGATCTGGAACTGTGATATCGGAAATATAAAAGGGAAACGATTATAACGATATTCAGTATCGGCTTATGTGTTTACGAATTATTAAATGTAAATAGTTATATAGAGTTGTAAAAGTTGTATTGCTAAGTGAATATCTAAGTGGTTAATAAAAATAGAAGTTATTGTATTGAGAGTTTTAATTGCCGAACCTAAGATAGAACTAAAAATCGTAGCAATATGTTTATTACAATTAATGTTCAGGGTGAGCAAAACTCGATGTCTTAGCTCTATTATAAGCCAAAAAAAACATTTAAAAAATCTAAAAAAAAGTCACTCAATGGGATTGAGTAAGGTCTTCTTTAAGCCTAATTTGCAAATTTTACCAAATTTGGAAATTGAAGTAATGACGTCATCGATTTTTTTCACAAAAAAATACCTATATTTTGGCATATTTAAAAAGAGCTAATTTTTCTACACAAATTTTGTAAAAAAAATTTCCTATCTTTTTCCGTTATAAAATTATAAGCAAATTTCTAAAAAAAAAAGTATTTTCAAAAATTTAAAAAAGTAGCATTAGTTCAGTTATACGCCCAGATATACCCCGAACGTGTTATTACAAGCTTAAAAATATTAGCAAAATTGGAACGCAATTTAAGTGCAAATAACGAGACATTATCTTCTCGAAGGTGAAGAAAAATTCTTAAAAGGGTCAATTCTGACAATATTGTTGCCACTGTTTTGCAGCATTTTGAAGACCATCCAAGGAACTCAATTAGGCAAGTCTGTCGTGAGTTAAACTTAAAATATAGTTCGGTACGAAACATTTTAAAGGATTTTAAACTTTACAACTTGGAACACTTGTCAAATCAACAACGAAGAATTAATTATGTTGCAACTGTTGCTGCAACGTGCATTATCATGCATCTGTACAAAATTTTCTCCTATGCTAATTACGCCCTGCATAAGAATGAATCTCCTGTACATTTAGCACGTATACATCTTACACTTACTTTACTTTACTTTTTTGTATCCAAATCCTAATGTTACAGTTTTTCGGCCCAAAATCGGGCTACGTCGATTGCTTCATTTAAGCGAGCCACAAATCATCGAGAGTGCATGTTGAGGGATACAGCTCGCATGTTCTTAAGTGCTCCATGTTTTGTGTTTCTCCGCACTCACACAGAACGTCATTTCCTATCATACCCCACTTCGCCAGGTTGGACTTGACAGGGGCGACGCCAGTACGCATGCGATTTAGCATGCGCCAGGTTTTACACTCCGTCTCTATTCCGTGAGAGGGATCTTGATGCAAGGGGTAAGCCTTTGGTGGTTCTATGGTGACAGTTCTCATAGAACGTTTCCTGGACTTAAGCCGGCTGGATCCTCTAGGTTCTTCGAGCTGGCGCAAGGGGTGTCTATCATCAAAAGTTTGTTTGAACCTCTCCGAGTACTGGACACCGGTTCTTCGCTTTTCCGGTGATGCAAAACCCGCTGCTCGGTAGAGCAGTGGTAATGGAGTAGCCTTCATACAGCCGGTAATTATCCGACATGTGTCGTTCAGTGCCATAGTGACTTGTTTTGCGTGTTTTGATCTACCCTATACCGGACAGGCATACTCCGCCGTTGCTTCAGCTGTTGTTCTTAAAACCTGTGGGTTTGCTCCCCACTTGCTCCCTGCTAGTTTTTTAAGAAGGTTGTTCCTAGTAGTGACTTTTTGCCTAGTGTTTTGGCAGTGGTATTTGTAGGTAGTCTTTAAATTTTACATTTTCTCCCAATACTTATAGATTTTACTTTTCAGATGTCTCCACAAAAAAGAAATTGAGTGGCGATAAATCTGGCGATCGTAAAGGCCATTCAATGCTGCCTCTTTTCCCAATCCAATGCCGTGGAAAACATTGGTCTTAATACTGACAAACAATTGCTGCATAATGAGGAGGAGCACCGTCCTGTTAAAAATGATCTTCGTTTTACTGTGGATTATTTTCAAAGATAAGTTTCACATTAAAAATCTAATTTATTAATAAGTAAAGGGTGAAATTTTAAAATTTAAATATTATTGTAAGAGCTTTTGAAAGACATCTTATTCGACCCCAAATGCCATTTAAAAATTTTGGGGTAATTCTTACCCTCGCTTGGGGGGTGAAAGTAGTGGAGTCGAAAATACCGGAAAAGAGTGTCCTTTTAATAAAAAATCGACGGGTCTGAGCGTTTTTCTATATTGTTGACGAGGTTCCTGCAAATGGCTCTGTTTCGTTTTAGGTTGGCCACCCTGTATTAAAAATTGCCATGCGCCGAATCCGCAGTTGTTCGTACCTAAAAATCAACTTAAATAGGCAAGAAGTTAAGTAACTAAAATTCCAATGGAATTTCAAAAGTCACATTACTCAAAAACCAGTTTAAGAAATAAATATACAGGTACGAACGTACATTCGAGCAAGTTAGAACCAGACGCGGAGCACGTCATTAAATGTTAACTGTAACCCCTAATTAGAGATCTCGCGGAGCATTGTGTGCAAATGAAGTACGACATTTTCGTCGTCTTCGTTTTCGAAATGATGAACGATATAGCTACATCTTCGGTGACGTTTTGATACGGGACTACCGGTTGCTTGTATGCAACTTGTTCGGTTCTCTCGTTTGGATTGTTACTCCCATTACGAAAATTCATTCGGTGAGGTCTTTGAATCAATTTTGTGTATTTATAATTATCATTATCAATTATAACATTTTTATGTTCGATTTTTTAAATAGAATTTTCTCTCTCATTGATTAGTTTCATTTCTTTCAGTTTGTATACTTTGATTTTTTATTTGAGTGCGTACAGAGTACCTCTAGACTGTCACTGTCACTACTCGGAAAAAAAATAAACAAAAAATTAAACCACGGATAAATTCACGAATGTGATTAAAAATAAAAGACTATACATTTATCTTATCCCGAATTACGACGAAACCCCACTATGAACACTACTCGAATATGTCAAACTAGATCGGACTAGACTTTAGACCACCATAATTGAAAAAAACTTTTCTAAGCGCATTCACATTAGTGAATTATTATTTTGCACATGCATTTCTGTTTATTTATAATCATTATTGTATATTATTGTATAGGTATTAGTTTATTATAAAGGTATTATCACACACACAAGCTTCAAGCTTCAGTGATTTATCATGTTTATTTTTCTATTCTATTTATATCTATTGTTCTAATACACTCTGTAAATTGTTGGAAAATAAACATTATTATTATTATTATATTATTATAATAGATCTTTTAAACAATGGTCTATGTATAAGTTAAACAGCCATTGCGAAGCCACACATCTCTGTTTCACACCTTTTTCAATGTTAAACCAGTACGTGTAAGCTCCGTATAGTGATTGCAGTGCTATTAAACTACTATTAAATTTAATTATTTTAAATCTAAAAACAATGCACAATTTGAGCACACTCTTTAAAGTATTATGATTTAATCGCTAACGAAATTTTTAAAATGATTTTAATTATTTATCAAACAAAAAGATAAATTGCCAAACAGTTATGATGCTGACTCAAAAAAAAAAATTAAGCAGCCGATCCAAAAACAAACTTTTTAGTAAATTAGATCACAGTAATGCTATTAAAGTATCAAGTAGAGAGCCGTTCATTATATTTGATGAGTTATCTGCAAAGAAAGCTTGCATTTGCTGAAAAATGGAACAACCAAGGAACATTTAATCGATTACAAGGGGCATTATTTACGATTTATTAACCGATATTCATTTTGCTGCATTGAATTATTTGAAGGTTGGCGTATTGTATCTTTTGCTACGAATAAGGAGATTGCAAATTTTTATTTTCGATAAGAATAATTTAAAACGAATTTTAAATTCTGTAAAATAAAAATTACTAATAAAGGAATATCTAAAACATTTAGCATGTAAGCATTTTTGATGATTTTAACAGGACAATGGGTGACAAAATTGATATTCTTTACCTCTAGAACTTCAAAAGTTTTGTTTAATTTACCATCTTAAATTAAATTTGTTAAATCATATAAATCAAATCTCCTTTTGTGCAAAAATAAAACAGATAATATTAATGGAATTAATAGTTTCCCGCTTTGAGACTCTATAAACTATTTTTCTCATGTTTCGTGACCGTATACTTACATACAAGCATTTTTTTTTTATCAGATCGTGCATATTTCAAATTTAAAAGATTGTCAGGTGAATTGTCTATTCAGGAACGGAGCAGCTATCTATTATTTTTAGCTCGAATTTTTTGTAACGTCAATGAAGAATAAATAGACTGGTAAATAAAACACAAAACAAAATAAATGTACGAAATAGTATACCGTCATAATTCAGATCCCAAGCTGGTATACTATTTATTATTAATCTATTTTAGTTTATCCAGCCTTAAAGTTACAATTAGCTTATGCAGCAAGAGTTTTTTTTTTAGAAAAATATAAAATTCTAGTTGCAGCATATTTTTGTTAAAATCTAAATTACGTGTTAAAATAATTTGATTAAAAATATTAATGAGGATTCAATTGCCTTCAAACAAAAATAATTTTAACTATCTCTCTGTCTCTCTGTTTTACTCTAAGGGTGCAAAAGCTATATAATGGACTCACAAACAGAAAAAAGAATAGAGTCTTTTGAAATATACATATATGGATGAATGCTACGAATTTCATGGATACAAACGATCACTAACGTGGAAGTACTCCAACGCATGAGCAAACAATAGAAACTGCTAAACACCATCATACATACATATAGTCACGCCTTTCTCCCGTAGGGATCGGCAGAGACCACTTCCACACATTTTTTGCTTTCTCTACTTTCATCAGTGCTCTCATACATGCTCGTCGGTTGTTGGTACTTTTGACCTGGCCTTTCTTCAAAACAATGTTGATCTGATCGAGATCGATGTTCGCCGAGGTCGACTTCTACCGATTACCATCCATTCACACTCGCCTTATAAACCGATGCACTCCGGCTATACTTCTCAGACTACTACTCATCTTTTTTTTTTATGAAAATAGTCGCAAAAAGGGTAGACCTATCGTGTGGGCCGCGGACGGCCCGCACTGCGACTATTAAAAGGGGAAGGGATTATAGAAAGGAAATGATTGTGGACACGCTTTTTAAAAAGTTGTAGGTCATAGTTCTCTGGAAAAACTGATTTTGGAAGCTTATTCCATTCCGTAGCAGCCCTGTAAAAGAAGAATTCTTGATGAAGATTGGTCCTTGTAGTGTCAATCTTGAGAGTAAATGGGTGAGACTGATCAGCGTGCCGAGTTCTTCGGCCGAATGTGGCCAATGGTGGTACAAGAGTTTTTATTTCTCTGGAGTATCTGCCATGGAAATATCTGTAGAGCAATGACTGGTCTGCAACTCTTCTTCTATGTTCTAGAGTATGTTCCGCAGTATTAATCCCGTTTTCAAGCTTCTGCCAAACCCAACATTTACTACCATACATAAGTGTAGGAACCAACACTACTCTATGCACAGCCACACGTGCCTTTTTTAACACTTTCTGGCTTTTCATAAAGCTATGCACCATCAAAGAAAGAAAAATTCAATATTTGGGTCATGTCTTGAGAGAAGAAAATACGAGTTACTTCAACTCATAATAAAGGGGAAAGTACAGGGCAAAAGATTAGTAGAAAGACGCCATAATTCATGGTTAAAATATTTGAGGAGGTTGTTTGACCGCTCATCCACAGAAATATTCCGTGCTGCAGTTTCCAAAGCTACAAGCGCCGTTTGGATCGCCAAACTTCGGAAGGAGAGGAAGCAATAAGATGAGAATCTCACGATTATTTTGAAAGGAAAAATAAGCGCTGTAAAAGGAGGAAATGGAGAGAGATGACAGTGGCCAGGAACAGTGAGTTAATAATAGCTCCTTTGAGCCCTTGCCTGGCAAAAGACCTGATAACGCTTAGCAGGGACAAGGTTCGACTGATATTAGGACTTTTAACGAAACACTATTCAACGAGAAACCTGCACCTGCACAGTATGGATATATTCAATGAGAACCCCATATGTAGGAACTTTAGGGAGCACGAAGAAACAGAAACCCACATTATACTCAATAGCGAAGCACTCACAAGGCCAAGATACCACTTTTTTGGAACGGTAGTTCTGTAAAGGATACCCTTGGCTAGCAAAATCTTATCCTCCAGCGCAGGAACACAAAAAGCCTCTAGGCCGCAGTGTTAGGAAAACAACCCCGACCGGCATGAAGTGTGGAATGAATAAATAAAAAACACTTTAAATTGTGCTATACTTAATAATTTTGACTTAGCCAGTTTTAAAATCAATATTTTACGCATCAGAATATGTATAACTTTTCCTTGGAAAATTTTTAAACAAAAAAATTAGGTTAGTTAAATTAATGCAAATGACTTACCAATTGGGTTAAAAGAAATCCACTTAACTTTTCTTAATAATCATATTTTTCACTACCTCCAATAAAATGACTTAATGTGAGTCGTTCTCTTAAATTATATTCTTTTTTAATGGACTGTAGCCAAATATTGGAGCTGGAGTAGTTTACACAGGCAACTTCATACAAGTAGCGGTTCCTTGCTAAAATGTATCAAAATTTCATTAATACAGGCTGATTTTTTGGGAGTTTTAATTAGCCATTTTGGAGAAACCTGACACTAAATTAAAATCTGAAAATTTGAGGTGTGAAGTTTTCGGATATGCCAAATTGATCTAAAATATTTAAAACCTCCAACTACTTCCGAATATACCGGAAGTTGACTATAACTTCTTTGGAACTCCCTGTACATTATTACGTATTATTTAAGTTTTGTTAACAACTTTCCATACCTAAATAAAACCGGTATTGAGATATTAACTTTTGACTTCTATGAGTTTGTATTATGTTTATTGTAGAGTGTCATGGAAAACAAAAATATTATTATAATTTTAGTTGCATCAGCAGAAAGACTTTAAAGTTTTAAATTATTAAATTTTAATTAAATATTCTTCATTGTGTTTTTTTTTAACTAACCGCAAATAAAATACTAACTCACAATTCATAATTTAAAAGGTGATTATCTCAATAACGCTTTGATTTAGGTACAGGAAGTTCTGTCTAACAACGTTATAAAATGCAGGGTAATCTATTTAAGAAAATTGAGAAAGAAATATGCGTTTTAAATCACCCTGTACAATATTAATCATTTTATAGACAAAATGATCAAGTTTAGTAAAATACACAATACTAGGAAAACATATTGCAAAAAAAATGTTTAAATTTACGTAAAATCGGACACTTTTTCGTGATAAAAATGGTCATATCTCATAAAACCCAGTGTAAGGTAGCAAAACTCTATATTGGGAGATTCCTCAAGAATAGCTTTATCAAAATACGTAATAATATAGAGGGTGTTTTATTTAAAATAAGCAAGTTATAGTCAACTTCCGGTATAACCGAAAGTAGTTGGGGGCTCTAAATATTTTGGATCAATTTGACATATCCGAAAACCTTACACCTAAAATTTTCAAATTTTAATTTTGTCTAGTTTCTCTAAAACGTCTAATTGGAACTCCCAAAGAATCAGCCTGTATATAGTTTAGTTTTTTACTCTGAAATTTATTAAAAAATAATTTACAAGCTTAAAATATCCTTTTTTAGGCTTTTAACGTTTATTTAAAGTGGTTTTGTCAGTTTCATTATTTAAAGTATTTCCTTCAAAATAAAAATAAAATATTTTCAAGTTAACTGTTTTTGTTTTGATGTGACTTTAAGCACATTACACATTAGAATCGCTTAATCAATTTTAAAAGTAATTTTAGTTAATACCTTTCTTTAATTAACAACAATGAGTAAGTTTAATAAATACCTATTCCTTATCGACTGGGCTGTATCAAAGATCCAGCAACATATACATTACCGTTTGAATTATTTAAGACATTCTGAGTAGTAAATTCATTGCTTCCAAAAATCTTTCGTAGTTGACGACAATCCCTATCGACCAAGGAAATAAATAAACTGACAGTAGGTTTATTTTTACTGGTCGGATTTGTATTCCGAACAGTTTTTCCTTTTGTTGCAGCTTTCACTTCGTTTTCAACAATAGCGTTATATTAAATTTTAATTTAACCCATTAACGCCCGGAATAATTTTTCGTCGAATATTTTATAATTTTTCATATTTTTGACTTAAAATGAGGCTAAACTGACGACAAATTTTTTTTTTATTAAATGTCCAATTCTAAAAACCGAAATATATGCCTTTAGAAATGTACTTTAGAAATAGTATACGGTATTTTAGACAAACACTTACACAAGAATATTGTCCATGCTTTTTTTATTTACGCAAATCCAAAAAACAGGTGATTTTGAACTCAACGACCGACAACTACTCTTTAAAATGGTTGAAGCGTAGCTGTTATGCACCGGCGGATGAGATTGTTGTCCCACTACTTACAGTAATATGTCGGACGTCTTAGAAACCCCTAAGTTAGCGATACTAAGCGGTACACTGGTCGTTAATGGGTTAAGGTAATTTTGTCCAATTTTTCACTGATTTGTACGTGAACGGTGTATTTAAAAACGAGCATTGTTAAGATAGCATTAGCCCAAGAACGAGGAGAAAAAAATTTTAAATGAACCAAAACCATGCAATGTATCTATTTAAAAATATTTATAAGCCCCGTCCAGCTTCAGTTGGCTCCCCGGATCAAATTTTAATGACTGGTGTTCATTAAAGATCATTTAATTAAAACTAATAGAGTATGAAGGGTAGAGACAAGGAGAACCTTCTCTCTGTATAAAAAAGTGTCCGTCGAAGAGCTTTAAATAAGGGTAGCGCTACATTAGCAAGAGGATCAATTTTAAAGAAAGCGCCAAAAGTTATTAGAGTTTACAACAAACTGTTAAACATATCATACACCTTTGCTATGTTAGCGCAATTCTGGTCGGTTTTTGAACTGTTATTTACAGTTCACAAATGGACACTTTTTCAACTTGTCCCCCATATGAAATGGTTCTCCTGGACTCTACCATCCATATAATAAAGGTACAAGCATTCATTATTTTAAAGATCTTCTCTTCTTCTTCTTCTTCTTACGTTAGGACTACGTCCTGTGTTTGCCTCAAAGGTTGCCCAAAAACAATTGGGACGATGAAGACCAGCTATCATACCATCTTTTTGGTGGGCGTCCAGTCGGGCGTGGTGTGTTGGGCCGCTTCTCTCTCACAATTTTTGCCAGCCGGTCGTTTGGCATTCTGCTAACATGGTCTCTCCATTCTCTTCTTCGGTTTCTTGCCCATCTTACTATGTCTTGGACTTCACATATTTCCCTTATCTCTTCGCTTCTTTTATGGTCAAGTAAGGTATAGCCAGTTATCGATCTAAGAATTCGCATTTCCGTTGATCTAAGAAGTCGCTTTGTAGTCGTGTTCTCCGCTCTGGTCTCTATCGCGTATGTCATATACGGTCTTACACATGTCTTATATATTCTGACCTTAATTCTGGTACTCATGTGTTTTTTTCTCCAGATTATGTCTCTCAAGAATCCTGAGATTAGAGATGCCTTTGTTGTTTGAGCTTTTACTTCCTCCTTAATATTTCTAGTGCTAGTTATATTAGCTCCTAAATATTTAAAGGACATCACTTGTTCTACACTCTGCTCATAGATTGCGAGTTTACATCTTCTCGGTTCTTTGGATATTGTTAGCGATTTGGTTTTCTTGACGGATATTTGCATATTGAATTCTTCAGCTGTTTTTTGGAACTTGTGTAAGAATCTCTGTAGGTTGTCCTCGTCTTCCGTTACGATTACAGCATCATCAGCGTAGCATATGATTTTTATTTCTTTATCTCCCATTCGATATCCTCTCCCAGTTACTTTAACTTCATTTATAATTTCATCCATGATGATATTAAATAGGATTGGGCTTAGGCTATCTCCTTGCCTGATTCCGGTTGTCATAGGTATTTTATTGCTTAGCTTATTTGCAGTTCTTACATATGTGTAGTTGTTCTTGTTCAATTCTTCGATGGTCTTATTACATTCGGATGAATTCTTCTCTTTTGTAGTAGGGCCAAGACGTCTGTTAACCGTACCCTATCGAATGCCTGGGTTAGGTCAATGAAACACGTGAAGGCTACTTTACTGAACTCAATATTTTAAAGATGACGTTTAAAAATATATTGCTTAAAAATAACGGAAGTAATCACAAAAATTAAAACTAATTAGGAATAAAAAAGCAAAAAAAAATCAAATTTGTGATTTTAACTTTTATGATATAGCTTTTACCACTGATTAAAATTAATTACCTTTATATTTAATAATTGCTTTAATTTTCAAACCCATTTTAGCAGTGATATTTTATGGTCTGAGAGCCGCTTCATAAATTTTTTGGAAGTAGATATGACATGTAGCGGCGTCTTGCCGAAAGGGAAACCATTTCCAGGAATTCTAATCTCTTTCAAAGTGGGCAACAGTATGTCTATAAGTTAACAATTTCGTTAATTCAATGTAATATTTCAACTCATCGAGCTGACATTAAACCCCAGAAGAATACGCACACTTCAAAAGGCGATTCTCTTCAATGTACTACCGTATTCCATCTCCCATGTTCCAATTTTGATAGTCCTTGGTCCATTTCAACTTGTCTCATTTTTGCTTTAGGGTCTGTAATGGTTTTTTATCGTTTAAGGAAAAAAATATAATGTGTCTTTCAGGATTAAACTTATAAAAATTACCTTGTAACTACTAAATCCTAGTTTTCTTGCTTGCTGAATGACATGTAGACCTGCAAACACGTCTTCCAATAGCCATACTCTAGACTTATTAATTTTGGCAAAACCTCGTCAATTAGCATCTGTTAATTTGGACTTTTACACATATCGCGTTTTTGGACAGCTGAACCGTTTGATTTGTACAATTTAATATTTCGAACACTGTATCTATATATAAAAAAAGCAATATTCCAATTTCACCATTTAATTTTGAAGATTAGTGTAAATTAATGATAATAATTGTCACTGTCATTTCTATCAACAACATTTCCATAACTACCTTAATCCTCGTCTTTAGTTATATTTAGGTAATGTAATGCAAGGAAACTATCATTTGATTAATTTGGATTTTTTACACGTTCCAATAAACTCCCTCTAAAAAACATATTTTTTCTTAGATGTTACACTGTAGCGGCTATCTTTCTGTGGAAGATTCTCCCATTCTTCTCTTGCGGCAACTGCTAGTTCCTGGTGGGTTCTGGGATGATTGCTTCGAGCCAGAAGAGCATATCCCAGGCATCTTCAATTAGGTTCATGTCTGGCGACATCGCAGGCTACTCCAATCGACGCATTCCTTGTGGCATTCACTGCTCGAGTCCTATGTGGGCGTGCGTTGCCATCCATAAACACAAAATCCTCACCCGGATCCCCTCGCCATAGACTCATGTAAGGTTCTAAAACCTGTATGACGTACCTTTGTTTTGTTATAGACCCGTCAATGAGCACCAACTTCGTACGACCACCTGCCATAATGTCTGCCCAAAACATAGCACTGCCACCAGAGAAAGGAACTCTGGGACGGGCATGAGCTTATTGTGCAGGTCTTGTTGGCTTTTGCCAAATACGAAAACCCTGGCTATGACCATTTAAACAGATTTGGGTCTCATCTGAAAAAAGCACAGAATTCCAACATTGCAGAGAAAGCTCTATGTGTTCTTGAGCCCATTGGAGGCGCTGCAAAACATGCTATGTTGTAGCTATGTTAAAGGGCTGGTACAAAAATAAAGGAATTCCTCCTAATTAAAATTACTTGAATTTATTCTGTTGTTCATTAGCTACTTGTGGTCTACCAGAGCAATGCCTATTTTGCACTAAATTGGTCTTCAAAAACCCATTCCATATTCGGCACTCTGAGAAACACCTGCTCTGTCCGCCACGACTTGCTGTGAGTGGCCTTCTTGAACTAAAACAATCATTCTGGCACTATCCAGCTCAGAAATTAAATGGCAATTCATTAGTAATCACTTTTTTTTTAAATTTTAAGAGCAATGAATTTTGTGTGATTTACACCAAATGAAAAACAGCATGACTAAATGGGTTTTTAAATTTTTTTACAAAAAAATTTAAAAATTATTATTTTTACATGAAAAAGAGTTACTAAATATGTGATAAAGAAACAGATTTATAAAAATGTATATAACGTGAATACAAGGGTGACGCATAAGTTTTAAAACTATGTGTATTTATCTAAGTTAACAATTTCGTTGATGAAGTGTAATATTTCAACTCTTTGAGCTGACATTAAACACCAAAAGAAACACACACTTTAAAAGGCGACTAGTATCTTCAATGTACTACAGTATTCCACCTTTCAACTTTTCAGTAATGGGTATCAAAATCTTCACGATGACGTTCTGCGAATTAAATTTTATTTTTCCTGTGCTATAAATTTACTTTTTTAACTGAAAGTATCTTAAATTATTTAATTACATAACCTAGTAATGTTGAAACATTCTTTGTGTAACGCTAATATTTTCGTTCCCTTATTAATTTCGACGAAAGTCTTTAATCTTTTTTTATTGTGTACCTAATTTTTTATGTATTATTAATAATTAATTTAGGCTTCTTTCTCCCATCATTTAATTAGGACTTCAAAGTAAAATCTCATTTTCGACAGCCACAATTTCAATCCCTTTACGTACAAAGGAAACACGAAATCTTTGTAAAGGAAAAAAATGTTATATTCACTTAACACCATCAATTATTAATGTTCGAAGTAAAATCGAAAAGGACCAAAGGGCTAAGAAGTAAAGAGGCATTAAGGCCTGAATTATTTAGCATGTCTTGACACATCCGGCCACCACTTGATCTTAACTTACCGCAGCAAGATTCTCGCCAACTTATAATCTGCTTGAGAATCCCGTTTGTTATCTCGAAACCTCTAGAATACCGCATTGTTCTTACAGAAGAAGGGTGTTAAAAGCTTCCAATTCGACACTTGATATTCGGTCACCGGACACTTCTATTGTGATACAGTGTCCGCCACTTTAGATTCCTTCTTTTTTCTTAAACGGGTAACGGGACAGTGAAAGGCATTATTATGGTCAATAGAATTAATGTGAATAAATGAAAAAAGAACTATTACAATCGACACTCACTTAACAAAAGCACCATACAATTATCACAGTAAAATTGTGGAAAAGGACTTTATTCTGAACTTGTGCAGTAAATTTTTCATTATAATGATGCCAACAAAGAAAATGTTATTTATTTTTATGAAAACACTTGGCGAATAATTAATGCAACAAAATATGAAAAAAAAAACGTGAATTTACGGTATTTTGTACTGACGCAATTCTGACACACAAACCGCCATTGGATGAATCATCTATACAGTTAAAATGCTTTGTCCTGAATGACTGACTGACGGATCAACGCACAGCCTAAACCGCTGATCATAGAAACCTGAAAGGGTGGGTTCTTTGTATGACGAAGGCATCCGATAAGAAAATAATTTTGGAAATTCTACGACTAAGGGTGTAAAAAACTGGGGCAAAGTTTGTATGGGACAACGTGATTCCTTGGTACAATCTACCTCAAATTTTGCATAAACATTCTTTAACAGAATTGATGAAAGACGTGTTTCGTATTTTATTAAAACTCATCGCCTAACAAGATTAAAAAGGGGTAGAAAGTAATTTTGGGGGTAATTTGCATTGAAGTTAATATCAATACTCCTTAGTGCTTTTGATTTAAATTACATTTTATTTTGACACATGTTTGAAAACTCAATCCGATTTTATTCAAAAAATGTTGAATTCACATAAAAGCTTGGTGCAATGCAATATTCTTTAACATTGGAATGTCAAATATAAAAAAATATTTGTGGCCTTTAGTGGCAAAACTGGGCCTTACCAAAAAGTCCATCTAAGGGGAGATGTTAGTGCCGGACAGTTCTCAGACCTGTTGCTTAAAATAGGAAATGGAGATTTTCCGGAACTGGATAATAATATAATTCTCCCTACAGAGTAAGGTACAATTGTTTCCACTGTGGAAAAACTTATAGATAAAATTCACCCAAACATTAATAATATTCAAGATAAATCTGAAAAATGGTTATGCCAGCGTGACATCCCAACAACAAAAAACGAAAAATCCTCAGTCAAAAATGAAATACTTTTAATATTATTCGAATGGGCCAAATTTTCCTTCATCCATCTTTTCTACGTGTCCAAACCATCTAAGATTTTCTTTATCTATCTTTTAAACCACATCTTCCTTTACACCACAGCGTTCTTAATGCTTCTTCTGCCAAAGCCCAACATTCACTACCGTACATAAGTGTAGAAACCAACACTTCTTTATGCACAGCCAGACGTGCCATTTTTGACAATTTCTAGCTGTTCATAAAGCTATGCAGTGCCCCATTCATTTGTTTTCCTGCCAACACCCTTCGCTTAATGTCACTGTCATACTTTCCACCTTTGTTAAACTTCAAATCCAAGTATAAAAACTCATTTACTTGTTCCACTCTTTTTCCCTTAATGAGAACTTCACAGTTTGTCATGCTTTCTTCTCTTTCAAAAACCATTAATTTCGTTTTGATTACATTTATTTTCATCCCTTTGATTTTCAGGGCATCTTGCATAACATTAACCATCGCCTGCAACTCCTCCTAACACTTGATCATCGGCCTAAAAAAGGCATTTGACGATCAAATAATTCATTTTTAATCCATACACACCCTCTTTCAAATCTTTTAAACAATCATCTATGTATAAGTTGCCACATCTTATTCGTTCTCTATAGAGTACTCTGCCAGCGGTCTCTCTACTGGCAAATTATGCCCGAGCTCAGCCGTAGAGGGTAGAAGAAAAAAAATATAAAAAAGTGAGCCCCGCCACCGACTTAGACGGTTCAAGCCGGAAACCCCTAGGTCTTATAGGCACTAGCAGAGCCACACGATAAACAACTGAGATTATGGTGAACTAAATAAATGAAATTACAGCTAAAATATATTAGATACTTTACTCCTACAATAAATCAAAGTACACAGTTCAATAATAAAATTATAACAAATATAGTCAAAATCAACAGCTAACAAAAAATCAAAAATCCAAAGTTTACGATTCCATAAAATAACCAAAACAAAAGTAAGAGTAACAGACTTTACCAAGTTACCAAAAAAAAAGTATATAAGTCAACTCTCTTTAATAATACTAAATCAAACGTTTACATAAGGCTGCTAATTTACTCACGTTTTTACCAAATACATAAATATTTAAACTGCCAAAACAATCGAGTTTATTTAAAAATATTTTTACAATGGTTGTCCTTTAAAATATCAATATTGTAGGATATTTACAAATAAGTATAAAGAAAATATTTTTACTTGGACATAAAGAATTATTGAAAAGATTATTTTAATCAAAGTTTAGTTTTGGCATATTATCTAATGCAATAAATAGTTTTTAATAATGTATTATATTAATAAATTAAAACAAAACTTAATTGTGGTGTCAAAAATAAGTCACGTCGTTAAATATTCAAAAATAATTCACTTGTAACCTTTGGGTAAACGTATATTGTAGATCAAATAAAAAAAAAAAGGAATAACTTTAATCTTGAACACCTTAATACGGAATTCCTGCTAAAAACACCAAGCAAGTCTTTATAGCACTGCAATTTATCGTCGATATGGATGATACGTATGCACTACTCCTGTGGTCGGTATGTTTATGGAACGGCACCTGCTAATTAACAATGGCTTTCCTCAAATAAATCCCGCATGCGGTTATTTTAACTCGACACCAAAATCCAAAATATCAACAACGAAGGTAAGATAGAATGGTCAAGTTAAAAATTAAATGGTTTTTCTTCAAAATCCAATTAAGATGGCCCAAATACAGCCAGATATGAAAGATAAACCGTAGAGGTTTTGCACACGTGTTAATATCACACCGTCCCAAAAATTCTCCCCACACCCGACTTCGAAGACTCTCACCAAACGACTACCTACTTCCCAGGCAGGATATCAAGAAAAATGACACGGAACCGACGTCAACCAACAATATTCGCAAATCTATGTTCCACACTCAGAATCGCGCTCGTCCGTGTTGATAGCCAGCCCCATCCATACAGAAATGCAAACCAAACAATAATATAACCGACAACACACAACAATCGAGGCCAAAAACCAAAGCAAAATCTAATAACGAAAACCCCCACTCAATCTCCATCGATTAACAAAAATGCCATAGCCATTAACAATCGAATCCTATCACAACAAGGTATGCAACACTATTTACAACGAATGATATATTTAAATTACAACAAAATACGGTACGCGACACTATTTACGAGTACCTGAGGAATACAAAACTATCAGAGACCCAATTATAATGGAACTGTAGAAGGGAAAAAAAGGCACGTTACAAAGTTAAACAGCCATGCCGAAGCGACACATCCCTGTCTCACACGTTTTTCGATGTTAAACCAGTCCGTTTATCCTGACTCGAGCAGTGTAATCCTCGTAGTGATTTCAGTGCTCGTATT
The DNA here is from genome assembly GCA_950111635.1 of Agelastica alni. Taxonomy (NCBI): domain Eukaryota; kingdom Metazoa; phylum Arthropoda; class Insecta; order Coleoptera; family Chrysomelidae; genus Agelastica; species Agelastica alni. The sequence continues at coordinate 88,801,086 of OX467708.1, forward strand.
AAACTACCGCTCACCCCATACATAGACAATATCGACCACAATTTACTCCTCACCACCCTGTCATAGGCCTTTTCCAAGTCTATTATTGTTTATTAAATACTTGTAGCGGTCCAATATTTTTTCGTCAACGAAACGATATAGAGTTTCAAAAATTATAAATAAGCTAAATGTATGTCTCATCTTACGAATTTAATCCTTGATCATCGTTTGCAGAACTATAAGAGATAGACGTTTGGGATGTTTCAATGCGTATTTTCGTGTAGGTCGTATAACTTTGATATATTTCTTGGAAATAAAAATGAAACAAAAAACGTTTAATAACAGAAAAATAAGATCACGACTTGCGATACATATAGTGCACTATTCAATTTGATTTCTTTTGTTTAGCAATGATAAGTATCTGTTCTATACGCGGTCTGACAATGCATGGAGAGATTAATGGTGACTACTCGGACAATAGTGAATGGGCCTATACCGGCCGGTGCAAATCGGAAAGAGTAAGGTGCTTTGCTGCTTTTGCTATATTGCCTCCTTCCAGGGACGGATTCAGATTTAACATTTTGCGGCCGTAATCTACCTTTTTTAACGCTAATTTTAATGCAAATGTATCAATTATGTTTATTTTATAAAATAATAATTTAGTATTACTATTATTATTGATTTAATTTATTAAATCCCAGTCACGAATCTGCGGTTCCGATAACTCGCAGAGCCGAGCTAGAGAGAAACCAGTGACCACTCTTCACGCCGTGAGGTGAGTGATCACTGGGACCGAATATCGTGTGCTCTGAGCAGACGCAATGATCCCAGGAAGACGGCATTCTGCATTGCCCCAACTAAAACGTGTGCCTTTTGTCGGCATGCCATGATGAACCCCTCTGTTTCCGATTTAAGCCCGTTGGGAGCAATATGTCGGACGTTTTCAGGGTGAGTACGGGACTGAAGCAGGGTGGCGCGCCGTTCCCTTACTCTTTTTTATATTGCCCTGGAGAAGGTAGTAAGGGACTCCAAACTAGAAACAAAGCTCTTTCAAACGAATGGTTCACAACCAATACTTGCTTATGCGGACGATATTGACGTTGGTGGAAACAAGGGTAATAAATAGTAAAGAAACGTTTGTTAAACTGGAATACGAGGCATCTAAAATGGGTCTAAGGATCAACGAAGGAAAGACCAAATACATGCACATATCTAGGACAGGCAGAGGGGGATTGGGACAAAATGTAACAATGAATGAGTACAACTTTGAAAATGTCACTTAGTTTAAGTACCTGGGTTCGATCATTACAGCCGACAGTGACACCAGCGAGGAAATAAAGAACCGACTAAAAACCACAAACAACTGCTTTTATGCCCTTAAAAACGTATTTGGATCCAAAAAAGTTACTAGAAGATCCAAAATCAAAATATACAAAACTGTGAGGAGGTCATCCGAAGATTCGAAAGACGAATACTGAGAAAAATATACGGTACGACAAAGGATCCACAGACGTGAAAGCATAGAAGTAAAACAAATGCAGAACTGAGTCGAACCAGATCTATATAACTTAACAAATGCTCAACGGCTTAGATGAGCAGGACACGTACGTAGGCAACCCGAAGATAGGCTAATACGAATGGTATGGCAGAAAGCCCCAGAGGAGAAGAGGCCACTTGAAAGACCCAGATTGAGATGGCGAGACAACATTGCTGCGGATTTGAGAAAATTGGGCGTCGAAAATGGCACGAAGCTTATGACCGATCTAGTTAAATGGAGGCAAGTCGTCGCGTCAGCCAAAGCCCATCAGGGGCTGTAGCGCTACGGAGTAAGTAAGTATGGCAATATTACTCACCAAAAATCGTTTTCGTTGTTCTAAGATTTGTTTTTGTTACTTTAGATTTTTCTGTTTTTGGTAAATAAACGTTATTTCTGCAATTTTTTCCTGCATTTTTCATTTTTAATAACCAAACCTCTCTTTAACTTTAAAAAGATTTACTAAATATCATTAAAAAAAAATAAAAAGTTTAAAAAAATAATAATATTGCAATGATGCGATACTTTTTATGACAAACGTAATTCCAAATATTTCCTATTAATTATATGTTGAAAAAAAATCAAATTGTTAAAGAGTACCTATTAATAAATAAGAACGTTGTTGGCGTCAATTGCTAAAAAAAGATAAACAGAATATGCTGAGATAGTAAAAATTGGTCTATTATAAAATGAAATACATTTTTTATTACAAAAAAAACAAAGAAAGTTGTTAATAACAAATCATTCATTATTTTATATAATTATTATGGACGGTCCTGAAATATAAAAACTCTGCATACTTATATGATTATTCGGCATTGTAATAGCTCACAAAAGAATTCTTGTTTTGCTTCTTGTTAAACATGCAAAAGCTGATGTTACTGTTGGTTTTACAAATGATCTTGTCGTCGTCGAATAAAGTTATGACGGTATTTATCATTCATTTGCCGCTATTATATGTATACGTAACATTTGCTCATCTGATAAAAATAAGAAATATGAAAGAAGCATGAAACATTAAAAATGTAAAATACGAGTACGTGGCTGGGTAGCATTTTTTTTGTGTGAATACTTGATTTGTTTTTTGTTCTCAAAAAGGCGTCCTACAGAATAAGAGCCGCGATCGCGCAATAATAACTTTTAAAATGATAACGCCACTCTTTCATAACCATCGCCGAGAGGTTTAACATTTTGAACTTTGCGGCTAATAAAAGGATGCAATAGAACATCTCTTTTGGGATGATATCTAGTATTTCGGACGATGTAATTGTCTAGAAGTATTAATTTGGCATATTTTTAACTTACTCGAAACCAGGTACCCAAACACTCATCAGTCGACAGGGTAACTTGCTTTTTCCTCTTACGAGTTCTTCTTTCTACCGTTCCAACCCGTTTTTTCGGCCTGTCGCCAAATATTGTAACGTTTAATTAATGTTTGTTTAACACTCTTATATCTCTTATATGGTTCCTGGCAAAAGCTGTATTTGAGATTAGGTTCGTGGGCATAGAGACGGCATAAGGGATTACCTTCTGTCCAGTCAGAAGGGCAATCCGGAGCTGGCTCAGGAACCAGAACTTAACGTACTGGAAAAAAGAAACCAGAGACAAGTGTGGACAGGTGAGAACCCTCATGGAAGATTCTTTCACAGAGTACCAAACCGGAAGCATAACGTCGCTGAGTAGGAAGGATGTCACATACAGACCGATCATGGTACCCTTAAATACCACATGTACGATCTGGGGCTGGCCAACACCCCAAACTGTGGATTATGTAAAAAGGAGGAAGCCAATGCCCGGTGTATCCCAGACTAAGATTGACTTTGCTGGAAACAGCTTTTATTGATCCCGAGCAACTAATGCAGTTACCGATCGGTGCAGATCGTGTACGCTATTCTTCTTGTTATGACACCCTCTCTTTTCGAAGGTTGGCGATCCACATAGCTAACATTGTTCTGGACACAGCAGCTCAAAAGATTTCAATAAAAGTGCACCCAAATCATCTTCTGAGATCTTTCAACCAGGAGTTCTGACATCTACCAAACGATCTTTTCCCTTTATTCTTTCCTTCAATTATTAGTCTCAGCAGTTCATACTTATTGCCCGTTATAATGTGGCCTATGCATGTAGTTTTTATTTCTTGAATGAGGGCCATTAGTGCTTTCAGCTTCTTCATTCGTCTAAGCACTTCTTCGTTCGTAATTCGTTGGACCCATAAGATGCGGAGCATACGGCGAAATACATTTCAAACGCCTCAATTTTCTTTTCAGTTGCAGGGTCCAGTGTCCAGCATTCACATCCGTACAGCAACACACTGAAGACATAACATCTAATCATGCAAATCCTGAGCTCTAAACTCAAATCAGGACTTGTAAAAAATCTTCCCATGTTTATGAGCAGTGGGTCTCTTGGAGAAGACTATCAATTTGATTTTTGATATATTTATGTCCAATCCATGATGCTCACTATATTCAGTTATTCTATTCATCATATTTTGTAGGTCTGATATGTTATCGGCAAGGACTGCGGTCGTCTACGTATCTGATATTGGTGATGCATACTCCATTTATTTTGATATCTTCCATGTCTTCCGCTAAAGCTTCTTTAAAAATTGCCTTCGAATAGATGTTGAATAGGAGTGGTGACAATATACAGCCCTATCGTACGCCTAATTCACACAGCTACAGACAGGGAGAAAATGAGAAATGTGATCGTGAACATTCAGTTATAATTATGCATCAGAAAGCAAAGAAATTCCCTTTTCACACTACTTATTCCTCACTTTAACCATCCTATTCACTTACTTTCATGCTTTTTTTGCCTAACCCAACATTCACTACTATACAGTGAAGGGACCAACACTCCTCTATACAGTCATTCGTGCCTTTTTTGGGACGTTTTGGATGCTCATTAAGTTATTTACCCACTCATTTATTTATAAATATAAACACTAAAATATATTTTAAATATTTATTTACATTATCCAACAGAAAGAAGTAAGAAAGTAAGTTATTTCATTGTTTTTCGGAATGCAAGAGACGCAAATATTTTTTCTTATTATGGGGATGCTAATTTTTTTTCTGCAACTTTTTTTTGCTAGTTTAAGAGAACTAGTATCTGTAGGTGTACAATGATTTATTATTATTTGGAAGAGTGTTATTTTCTTTAAATGATTTTCTGATTATAGCGGTAAAGTATACTTTTGAATAAAGAGCATCATAATATGCGACCTTTGATGTCGACCTGTATGGAGAAGAAGCGTAATTACCAAATATTGGCTCCTATGCAAGGAAACGACTATAATTTAAGCTCGATCAAAATAATAGTTTCGCTATTTCCGTCGTAGCGAAATTATGGAAACTACAAAGGATAACGGGTTTTCCGAAAACTGGAAGAGCTGCATTTTCCAATCCATGTAATCGAGTCGCATAGTTGGGAATCGAATGCAATGTTGGTAAATGCGGTGTAAAATCAATTATAAACGAATAACCATTGGAACAATAACCGCGATGAAATGCCCAAAATGGCAATTTACTCAGACGTAACTTTTCAACCTAGAAAGGCAGCCAAACAGAATTGCACAATTTGGCCGCTATAAAAAAAGTAAATGGTTTCCGTAGGTGTTTTGCCTATAATTTCATTGTACTTGGAAGTCAGAAAAATAAAAGCTGAAAATTAATATGGAGAAGCGCAGCACAAAGAAAAAAGGACCTGATAAATTAAGAATTTAATTCCGAAAGCCCGTGTGGATTTCATAATTCAATTCTGGATATTCGACTGTTTCGTAAAAATGTCACGAATGCGGTTGCGTCCTCGAAAATATTAATTGCAATTTCATTTTGGTCGATGGTTTTATGCAAAACGCGGATTTTTTGTTAGCTGTTAATTAGTTTGAGTGGAGGCCATAGGGTCCCTTTCTATTTCTGATGAATTGTTTTTTTTTAATGGCTGAGAGCAGAGATTTTCCAATTTTTAATTTTTGTAACCAAAATTTTTTTTAATTCAATTTCGATCATTATTTACATAATTTTTTTGGATTTTGATTGATTGTTAGCGTATTTAACTGGTAAAAAAACTAACAATAATTATTGTACAGGATTGTCTTAAAAATTAATTATGATTTTTTACTAATAAAATTGTTACAACAAAAATGTTTACTTCTTTTTTTATATCAGTTATATTTCGCAAATCGTCTAGTTATTAACATTCATTTAATCATTTATTAGATATGTTAGAAACTACATTTTTTAAAATTTACGTGAACGAACAAACTTTATGAAAATTTAATTTCGAAATACAGGGCGGGTCATAAGTCATAAAATATTAAACTTTGTTTTGTATAGTGTAGTGGTAGTCAGTTGTGAACTTAACCACAAGTCAGTTGACACTAGCAGTGTCAGGTTTTGGTTATTTGTTATTATTTGTGAACAATTTTCTTCTTCTTTCTTTTTGACTTTAGGCGAATCGACTGTATATTCTTCGTCAACTTGCCTATTGCTCTGCATTTAGGTTGTCGCTCCATCTCTTTTGAGGACGACCTACGCTCCTGAGCCCCTGTGGTGATTTATTACGAGCAATGTTTACTATTCTCCTGTCGTCCATCCTATTTATGTGTTCATTTCACTTTTTTTTTCTGTTTATTTTTGTTTAAGTTATTTATTTTATACCTTCTAAAAACCTTTTGCTATATGTTTATTTCCATTGTTTGTTGTTTTAATTTTTAATTTATGTGCAGAGTTATAGGTGTTCTTTAACACAGTTAACTGTTAAGCCATTTAAACATTAAAATTGCATTTATTTCTAACGTTAAAATAACACCGAATTTCATCTGCCCATACATCAATCATACTTCGTGATTTACAACTTTAACACATAAAATTCCGTCATGATATCGGGTACCTATCACACGTCAAAAATGATTATCAATACATCATCAATATCTCGATTCACAACTATAAATCGTAACGCCGTCGAAAGCATTTGTTATTTTGTATCGAATATATTTCGGTACAACTCCATATAAAACTCCTGCATTCGATTTCCATACATCCGTCATTTATTGTAACACGAAGTGCGGTTTAAATCTATTTCGACACTAAAATCTGTTTAAAAACATTGATTGCCCCTTCTACCGATGAGGTTTTTGAATATTTTTTTTTTCAAGGGGAATGGTTTTATTAAAAAATATTTTTCTAAATCGAGTTTTTTTACATTATAATTATTATTCAGTATAATTGATGTTAAAAGCTTTGATGTTGGGTTTTAACTTTAGATTCGTTGTAATAATTTTTTATTGAACCACATTCTTCCTCTTCTACTTCCTTTTTGTAAGTTTTTGTAGAGTTGTAGCTGGGATAATGAATTCCAGCTTTCATACCAACGTATGGGTGGACGTCCAGGTGGTCTGCTAGATCTTGGGAGACAATCCCTTGCAATCTTCGGCAATCTGTTGTCGTCCATCCGTTCAACATGATCTCTTCATTCGCGACGTCTGTTTCGGGACCATCTAACTAGAGGAGTGATCATCATTCGTTTGGTGTCAGTGGTGAAAGTCAGGTGAGAGTTTTTGGAACGATTTGATATTAACACGTGAGCAGAACTTCAACGGTTCTTTCTTTCATATCTGGCTGTATTTGGGTCATCTTAATTGGATTTTGAAGAAGAACCATTTAATTTTTAACTTGACCATTCTGTCGTGCCTTTGTGGTGGAGATTTTGGTTATTGGGGTCGAGTTAAAATAACCGCGTGCGGGATTTGATGGAGTGAAGCCATTGTGAAGTATCAGGTGCTGTTCTATAATTCAAACCGGGCCAGGAGTAGGCCACAGGATTCGTGAATTCGTATACCCACAGGTTTCAAGTGATTTAGCTTGTAATAATTAAAAAAAATTGGTGTACCATAACCTTTTTTTACCTATTGATATCCTGTATATTACAGTACACACAACCCCCCTTTTCTGTTATTCTGTTATTTATTTATTGGACTTTAATTTAACCTATCCAAGTATTAAAAATAACGCGTTTATAAACAGGGAATATACAGTGGATCATTGGTAGGCCATTTACGGACTGAAGGCTTAGTGGTACTGCCTAAATAATATATATATATATATATATATATATATATATATATATATATATATATATATATATATATATATATATGAAGTACCACTTACTAATTTAAAAATAGTCGGGAAATCATAATTAATATATTTTTTATTATATATAAATTGACTTAAAATTAAGTTTTCACTAAAACCGCTTTGTTTATTTTTTTTAGGAAACCTTGATAGAATTTGCATTCATTTTATCTTAGGTTGGCAGCTCTAACACTTTCCATATACTTTAGTGTAGGCCTCCCATTACCACTCTGACTCCACGCTGGGCTTTACCTTAACAAGAAATATAAAACTTAATTCTATTCATGCAAAGACGATGCGGAGGTGTTATAAATATTCAATGGGGACACACCACTTACTAATTTATTTTAGTAAATTAGAGTTTTATATTTTGCTATTGGTTTGAATGAAACTTTGCCAACAATATTTTGTTTTAATTTATCAACTGCAAAACCACAATTTAATTGAACATTTTTAGCTGAAAATAAAATACCTTTAGATTATTTCTGTGTGTATATTATACTCCTAGCGGAATAGTTTTCTCTTTATTTATTTGTGCTGACTAGGTGAAACAAAACTTTATTAAAACTTACGACGTGTGAAGTACGATTGCATAAATAACTTAACCAAAAAGTTGTTTTAAGGTTAGTATCACATAGCAACATTGTGGTGTCAGGATTATTAAAAAAAAAGAAACCTTAAAAATAGAGCTTTTTGCTCTATTATGTTCTCTGACTAAACACACAAAATAATCTCCCATTATATTTTCATTGCTCTTGATAACAACGAGTCACGTGCCTATTTTTAATTAAATCCTTTAGTTCCATTATTAATTGCGTTGTAATTAGTTGTAAAGAGTGTTGCATACATTGTCGTGTGTTGTCAGCTATATTATTGTTTGGTTTGCTTCTCTGTGTGGATGGGCTGGCTATCAACACGGACTGGCGCGATTATGAGTTAGGGACATAGATTTGCAAAGGTTGGCTGTGGGTCCCGTGTTATTTTTCTGATATCCGGCCTGGGAGAGAGAAGTGGACATGAGTCGCTTGGTGTCAGTGGTGGAAGTCGGGTGAGAGTTTTTGGAACGATTTGATATTAACACGTGAGCAGAACTTCTACGGTTCTTTCTTTCATATCTGGCTGTATTTGGGGCCATCTTAATTGGATTTTGAAGAAGAACCATTTAATTTTTAACTTGACCATTCTGTCGTGCCTTTGTGGTGGATATTTTGGTTATTGGGGTCGAGTTAAAAGGACCGCGTGCGAGATTTGATGGAGTGAAGCCATTGTGAAGTAGCAGGTACTGTTCCATAATTCAAACCGGCTCCAGGAGTAGGCCACAGGATTCGTGAATTCGTATACCCACAGATTACTAGTGATTTATTTTAGAATATTTAAACGACGTGATTTGTTTTCGACACCGCGATTAAGTCTTGTTTTAATTTATTAATATGGTACACTGTTGAAAACTATTTATTACATTGGATAATATGCCGAGTCTGAACTTTGTTTAAAGTAATATTCTCAATAGTTCTTTGTGTCCAAGTAAAAACGTTTATTCATACTTATCTGTAAATATCCTACAATATTGCTAGTTTGAAGGACAGCCATCGTAAAAAGAATTATTTTTAAAATAAGATCGATTGTTTTAACAATGCAAATCTTTATGTAAATGAAAAAGAAAAAAAATGTGATTAAATTATCAGCCGTTCGTGAACGTTGATGAAGTATTGGTAAAAAGTTGACTTGAATATGTTTTTTTTTGTAACCTGATAAGGTTTGTCATTCTTACCTTTGTTTTAATTATTTTAATGGAATCGTAAACGTTGAGGTTTCGATTTATTGTTGGCTGTTAATTTTGATTATTTGTGTTAATCTTTTGCTATCAGGAATTCTATATAAAACCAATTATTTTTGAAATTTTAAATAGTGTGAACATTTCTTTTTTTTTGTTGTTTTTAATTCTCTTTTGTACCTCATTAGGTTTTTATTATTGTCTGAAAGATTGTTATAATTAATTTAAATATTATTTTAAGAAAAGTGTATTAAATTCGTTTAATCCACTTTACGAAAATACAGAATTTATTGTAAAAAATCAGAAAATCATTTTTACTTAATTAATATATTGCAGTAATTGTAAATATAGTTTTATTTATCTAGTTCACCATAATTGTTTGTTGTTTATCGTGTGGCTCTGCTGGTGCCTACAAGACCTAGGGGTTTCCGACTTGTACCGTCTAAGTCGGTGGCGCGGCTCACTTTTATAATTTTTCTTCTACCCTCTACGGCTGAGCTCAGGCATAATTTGCCAGTAGAGAGACCGCTGGCAGAGTACTCTTTAGAGAACAAAAAAAAAGACGTGGCAACCTCATCTCTGCTGTACGGATAATCCTTTTTGTTGTGAAGTTTTTGGCTCTTGTTTCTACAGCTTAGGTCAAAACATGTCTAACATAGGTCTTACATATACGGACTTTGCTTTCAATGGATATGTAACCACATTAATGCTAGAAAATGTCCTGCAAGAATTCGTATGACCCTCATCGTTTTTTCTTTCTTACATTAAAATTTTGCTTTTTAATTATCCATAATTTAATGAACAGTTTTTATAAATTAAATATATTAAACTATTAACCAGAACTGCCACAAATTTACATCGATCGATCATCCGAAGTGAAGTTTTTAGTTTGGTCTATCAACTAACTCACATTGAACCAAACTTACTAAAATTTAATTAAAAAATTTTCTGTCTAGAATAATTGTATTTTTAATTATTATTAATTATAACCAACTATTACATTGAAGTGTTTCAGCACAAATAATAAAGTAACAAATAAGAATATACTGATGGCGTATTGCAAATCTATCCTATACTATAAATAACTGTAAATATTTCAAATACTAATTTATCGTACCAAGATAATATTAAGATTAAAATAAATTTATGTGAATTGAAATGGATTAATATTTAAAAAAAAAAAGAATATTTATTGCCCAAACAGGACAACCATCAACCATTACATGGGAGGATTATTTTTACATGGAATTTTTTCCTCAGTTTCTTACACATTTACACTATTTTTAATTTATTTTAAAATATACAGTAATTCTTATTGGGTTATTGTTAAATTTATTATTGGTATTTGTTGTAAATGGTGAGGAGTGGATTGTGGTCGACATTGTCTATGTATGGGGTAAGCGGTAGTTTAATACCAGCACTGAAATCACTTTATGAAGATTCCTCTGCTTGTGTCAGGATAAACGATGCTTGCACGGACTGGTTTAACATCGAGAAAGGTGTGAGACACGGATGTGTGGCTTCGCCATGGCTGTTTAATTTATATATAGGCGATTGTTTAAAAGATTTAAAAGAGAGTGCATATGAATTAAAAATGAATAATTTGATCGTCAAATGCCTTCTTTACGCCGATGATCAAGTCATATTAGCGCCATCTGAAGAATAGTTGCAGGCGATGGTAAATGTTATGCATGATGCCCTGAAAATCAAAGGGATAAATATAAATGTAAGCAAAACGAAAGTAAGAAAGGAAGGCATGACAAACTGTGAAGTTCTGATTACGGGTAAAAGAGTGGAACAAGTAAATGAATTTTTGTACTTGGGTTCTAAGTTTACGAGAGATGGAAAGTATGAAAGTGACTTTGAGCGAAGGGTGTTGGCAGGAAAACAGATAAATGGGGCACTGCATAGCTTTATAGTAGTGAATGTTGGGTTTGGCAGAAGAAGCATAAAAATAGTATTAATGCTGCGGAGATAAGTAGTCTGAGAAATATAACCGGTGTGACTCGGTTGGAAAAAGTAAAAAATAGTGAGGTAAGAGAACGCTGTGGTGTAAAAAAAGATGTAGTTACAAATATAGACAATGGAATGCTTAGATGGACACGTAAAAAGGATGGATGAAGGAAGATTGAAGAAACAAATTTATAAGGTGAGTGTGAATGGACAAGTTGGTAGAGGAAGTAAAAGATGTGTGTAAGAACCGTAGCGAAAGTGGAAGGAAGTGGTCTCTGCCTACCCCTATGGGAAAAAGGCGTGACTATATGTATGTATGTAAAATGTTTAATAAAGAGAAAATTTAATTCATACCTTTTAATATAATATATTAAGTGGGTACATGTAATTATAAATCATTATTATAAATACAACATTTTAAATGAATTAATCTTTTTTTTTTCCTTTGTAAATTCTCATCAACTCTAAATATTTATTTTTCGCAGCTATACATTTGATTAATGCGTCGTGGTTATCAAAAGTTTCTATCGGCTTTGGACTTAGTTTGCCTCCAGATTTACCATTGAAATACTTCATTTCCACAAGAAGAATTGAATGTAAAAGTCTCAATTCGAGTACTTCTATTTTACTTTCTCTTTCTTGTGCGATTCGTGCCCTTATCAAATTTTCTTGATTGATTAATAACTGTAAATAATCTTTATAAATTGCTAAAGTACTTCTTTTACGGATCTTTGCAGGACGTTTTACTTCCATATTATTACACAAAGTTTTATTTAATGTCACAATTATTTTGACAGTATAAGTACTTGATTTATAAAAATTATTTTGAAAAGTTCGGGAGGTCACTTATCACTTAGGTATGTACTCGAGTCTGAGAAGGTTGAATTTTTTATTTTAATTATGAATATTATTATTATTATTCATGTGCTTTTTGACTTAAAAGGGACATTTTGTTGTTTTCTAAAAGCGATTCGGGTTTTCCTTCATCATTTTTTGTTAAAACACTAGCGGACCCGGAAGACGTTGTCCTGCCCGAACGTTAATATGCCTGCTTTAGGAATATCACTATCAAACTCAGCGATCCCAAAAACTATGAATTCGACACTAATAGTAGCGTTTTTAGTAGTTTTTATATTTCATCCCCTTCCTTGCTAACATTATCGGGAATGTTATTATCAAATTCATCATCCCCGAAGACTATGAATTCACCTGTTTTTTGATAGTTTTTATCTTCCATCCCGTTTCCTATTCAAACTCTGCATGTCAAGTACTCCACAAAGGAATACCAAGCGAACCTATAACAATCTCAAGCGGAGTGAAGCAGGGTTGTGTCCTCTCTCCAATGCTCTTTAATATCGTGCTGGATTCCGTTCTCCGCAAAGCTAATGATCAGGACAGAGGAATAAGATGGGGTTTTAATGGCCGGCTAGAAGACCTAGACTACGCCGGCGATATCTGTTTTCTGGCTCACTCCTTTGAAGATATGATGCAGAAGCTCGTCAGACTCAGTGAAGCAGCCAAGAAAGTTGGTCTTAAGATTAATATCAATAAAACTAAACAGTTAAGAATTAACACTGACAACGTTAATCCATTACATATTGAGAACCAACCAATCGAACTAGTCGAACACTTTGTTTATCTTGGAAGTGTAAATTGACAAGGAGGGTGGCACAGATACAGACATTAAAACCAGAATACAAAAAGCAAGTAGAGCTTTTGGAATGCTTAGCAGGGTCTGAAGTTCGAGAGCATACACCACCAACACAAAACTACGTATCTTCAACACAAACGTAAAATCTGTTCTTCTGACATGTCTACGCAGGATATTACGTATTTTTTGGCCGGCCCGAATTTCAAATGAAGAGCTCTGGAGAAGAACAAACCAGAATCCGACCGACACAGAGATACGGAAGCGCAAATGGGAATGGCTGGGTCACACTCTTAGAAAAACTGAAAATAATACAACCCGAAATCATGGCAAGAAGTCAAAATGCTTGCCAGAAATAGAGTCCGATGGAGAAACTTTGTTGAGGCCCTATGTTCCGCCATGGAATGATGGGAATATATATATATATATATATATATATATATATATATGTTCAGAAATGCTTCCGCGGTCAGAAAAATGAATACTAGGTTTTCTGGATAAACCGCGTTCAGAAAATTTGTTTTCTCGACGTTTCGGCTCCCGCTTTGGAGCCATTATCAAGAGTTAGGTTAGGGTTATGAAGGGTAAGGTTCAGTACGTTTTCGTGGTCTCAATCTGCCTACTCCTCAGGGACAACTGACGAGCACCACGACGTAGCTGGGTATTTATAGGACTGGAAATGGAGCGAGGTAGAGGCGGGTGATTGGAGGGCGGTTGATTAGAAGGTGGGAAATCGGAAGGCGGTAAATAGTAGTTGGGAGATTGGCGGGTAAGTAAAGGTTTCCATGTCGGAGGTAATCGTTGGCCGTCATCCCTTTTGTTCATACAATTGGGACGATTTTCTATTTCTATTGCTTCTCTGATTATACGAGGTTTAAAGGATCGGATTGTTGCTATTGTTCTTGTTTTGGGAAAATCAAGCCAAAATCAGGCCACACTATTTCCAGTCCTATAAATACTCAGCTACGTCGTGGTGCTCGTCAGTTGTCCCTGAGGAGTAGGCAGATTGAGACCTCAGAGACAACTGACCGGTGCAGTACGACCAGTGGAGTAAGCAGATTGAGACCACGAAAACGTACTGATTTCCATCCCGTTTCAAGATCAACCTCATTTTTTTCAAACGAATCCCCTATTTTTTACCGAAATGAAAAAAAAAAGAAATTTTACGGGTGGGAACAATTTAATTTTGATGATAGCGTGATCCCTATTCCCCCTTTTAGCGCTACCCAGGAACAACGACGTGGGCGTAGAAGGAATCTGTTCCTTTAGGGGTGCTATTTTATAGTGAGTTTCACTTGCCTCTCACTTCGAGGTGTTTTTTATAGTGAGTTTCCCTTACCTATCACTTCGGGGTGCTTTTTTAAAGTGAGTTCGCTTTGCCTCTCACGTAAATAAATTTACAACAGATGTTCAAATTGTTCTCCATTCGCTTCTTGACAGTAACCAATCCTATTGTAGAATGATTAAGTTTCACCACTAAACTAGCGAGATTTTTAAGAAGTCATACTTTGACCTCTATTTGACCTTCTGGGATTACGTTATCTTAATACTTACACACATATACGTACGTAAAATTTTTTCGCTTCGATTCCAGTATAAAAAATGGGGGTTCCTACTTAAAAAAATGAGGTTGACCTTGAAAAAACCTTGAAAATTAGGTTCAAGGTCAAATCAGAGACCACCTTTGGATTTCTAGTTGAAAGTGACCTATGGTATGACCTTTGTTTCACGACTAACCTTGTGCGGTTTTCCGAATTTCCGGGGTTTCCATACTTTTTCCTCGCAGGGTATATAGATAGATTAACCTTTACACGAGAGGCATATTTTTTCCTGGAATCTTTAAATTCGTTAAATCCTTTAAATTTTTTTTTATTTTATTTAAGAATAAATAATAACAATCATTTGTAAATGAATTTTATTGTAGTTATCATCGGTAAAATGTTGTATAGTTAAAATAAAATTTGATTTATATAAAGTATTTATTTTAGTTACTTGTGAATATAATACATTATAAAAATGCAATGATTTAAATAAATTAAATTATTTTTTTGTCTTCGTAACTTTTTATCAACTTCATAATTTTAATTTTCGCATCTAAACATTTCATTAACGCGCCCTGGTTAGGAGTTTCTTCTCTCGGTGTTGGACTTAGTTTGCTGTCAGTTTTACCATTGAAATACTTCATTTCCACTAGAAGAACTGAATTTAGGAGTCTCTTTTCGAGTACTTCTAATTTACTTGCTGTTTCCTGTGCCATTCGCGCCCTTATCAAATTTTCTTGGTGGATCAGTAGCTGCAAATAATCTTGATATATTACTGCTGTGCTTATTTTTCTTATTTTTGCAGGTCGAGGTCCTTCCATATCGTCACACTCAGTTTAAATTAATGTCACAATTTTTTTGACAATTAAACACTTGATTTTCAAAGAAAATAACCGACGTGAAAGTATTGAGACGTATGCATAAGGAGAAAGAAGTAATTTCAACAATTAAGAGAAGAAAACTGCTTGACATGGGACATGTTATGAGGGGAGAAGAATGTCGAATGCTACAAATTATTATGCAGGGAAAAATCCAAGAAAAGAGATCTGTAGGAAGGATACGAAATTCATGGCTGAAAAACCTTAGGGAGTGATTTGGATGCATTACCAACAAATTATTTTAAAGCTGTGTAAATAAGAATCGCCCTGATGATATGCAACCTTTGAAGCGGAGACGGCACCTAGAGAAGAAGAAGAAACCGAGAGTGCAAACATGGCTTAACACGGATATGACAAACTACTGTCATCATTCAGTTTTGGCAGTTATTACTTTTACATGGAATATTTAAATTCCTTAAGGCATTTTAACTCTTTTAAATTTAATCAATAATATACATTAATAAAAATTTGTAAATGTTTATTTTTTTAAACGGTTAAAAAAGTAAAATTACTATCGTTTGATAAAATTCTGGCTGCATAGTTGTGATATTACTGAACACGCCTATAATGTCCTTGATGTGTAATTGTTGTTGTGATTATCATCTGTCAAAGAATGTACTGACAGTTGATGGTAACCTCAGTTCTTTGTTAATAAAATTATACTATTTAAGATCTTGGTGAGATTTGAAATTTAAGCTTTTATTAACAAAGTACTGAGGTTACTATCAACTGTCAGTACATTCTAATAAAAACATTTATTTGTAAATTTAACAAGAGGTAAATGTAATATTACTGAACACGCCTATAATGTCTTTGACATGTAATTCTTGTTGTTATCATCATTTGTCAAATGATTTACTGACAGTTTATAGTAACCGCAGTTATTTGTCAATAAAAGCTTAAGTTTTTTGTATTCAAACTCTCAAACTCTCACAATGTATGCTTGCGCATTTAGTCAGGATTGCTCTGCGAACAAAGCTATTATCAATAAAATCTTTAATGAAGGCAAAATGTCGGTTATATCTTTTAATGTTTATTAAGTAGGTACCTAATTATAACACATAACAAGGAAAACAATGTTTTAAATAAATTAAGCTTCTTTTTTGAGTGTGCGATCGTATATCCACTCGAACATTTCATTTTTCGCAATAAGACAATTGATCAACTCGCGCTTGTTATCAGGCGGTGCTGTCAGCGCTGCTGGATCTTCAACCGAATTTTTTAAATACTTCGTTTCCATTCTACTGACTGAATTTAGGTATTTTATTCGGAGTTCTTTCACTTTTCTTTCTTCTTCTTCTTGTTCAATTCGGGCTGTTAACAAATTTTCTTGGTCGATTAGTAACTGTAAATAATCTCGATAAATTTCTGGAATAGTCTTTTTGCACACATTTGTAGAACGCTGGTATTCCATATTATCACCCATCGTTTTATTTATTGTCACAATTTTTTGACAATACGAATACTTGCTTAACACACTCGATTTATATTAACTTATTATAAATAAGTGGAGGGTTGCTTAGTTTTTATTTACTTGAGTCTGGGAAGCTTACATTTTTTATTTAAATTATTACTATTATTATTATTCAAGTAATGGACTAGTACCCAAAAGCAATTTGGGTTTTTTTTTCATTTTTTGTTTGACCATCAACCTTTACATGAGAGGATTATTTTTTTATTTAAACTCTTTTTTAATGATAACCTTTTGATGTAGTTATAATAGTTATAAAGGAAAGAAGATACCCGGAAACTTGTAGAACAGCAAAGAAAGTTCTTCAAACAAGATATTAAGCACGAGAACGACGCTGTTATCAAGAGGGAAGTGTGCATAATTAAAAAGGACGTACAAAGCCAGATCGCCACGCTTAAAATTCATGATCCTCATGACAAGGTTGCCACATCGGGAATTTTAGTAAAACCACCAAACTTTCGATAGACAGTCATCTTGGACCATGTATCGCAGACAGTTCAAAGCTGCGGCCTCGCCTAATAGGTGAAACGATAAAAAGAAGGCTACTGCACTTATGGTGGCCTTAAGAGGATAAGCTTTGGAAATTCTGCAGACAAAATCTCTGTCGACCAACAGAGCAAATATGGAGATCTAGTGACCGCACTTGAGAAAAGGTATAGAGATCAACATAGAGAACAGCTATACCGGCAGCAAATAAAAACTCAAGAGCAGAAATCTGGTGAAAGTCTGCAAGAGTTCGAGGCAGATGTCAGGAAGCTGATCCAGTTAGCGTACCCACAGGCACCGGACGACTTTAGGAAGCAGCTAGCTGTATAGCTATTTATTGATGGATCCAGAGTACTCTTCGACTGACAAACTTCAATAGAAGTGGTAATGATTTAGTGCAATTTTTGGAAATGGAGGCCTTTAATACTTTGAGGCCAAAAATTCGAGCAGTGTCGATCGAAGAACCAAACCAACAAAGCGATGCAGTCACAGGCCCCCTCGCAAACATTTTGGAAGAAATCAAGCCCATAATAAATGGTATGGGCAACCAGCGGAAACGAACCTGTTACCGATGTGGAAAAACTGGACACTTTATCAAGGATTACAGAGTAAAAGTACCACCATGGTCAAACTCACCTCGGATAACATAATCACGTTTCCACTCACCTACGAGGACCAGAATATCTAGTGAGTCTTTAGAACGGCACCAGGAAAACTAGGATTAGTCAGCGTATCGGGACGCATGCTGGCCAGCAATAACGAAGCCCCCAGTGTCATCCATGTTAACAGGATAAGAAGAACAATAAATAGTCTCACCATCAGACGAAAATTGGATTAAGAAGACATCGTATGCACCTGAGACACCGGTGCATCAGTTTTCTGGTACGCAGCGATATTCTTCGGCCAGAATGTGTGAAACTTGCCTCCTCCAATATTGTTCTTTAAACAGTTACTGAAAATAATGCAGAAAGAAGTGGATTTTCTGGACCACACAGTATCATCAGTAGGGATCCAAACAGATAAGAAGAAGATGAAGGCGATACGAGACTGGCAAAGACCAAAAGATAAACATGAAGTGAGGAGCTTCTTGGGCCTGTGTACCTATTACCGGCATTACGTGAAAGGATTTGCTGCTTTTTTTTGTGGTGGGTTGGCTTTAAACCATTAGTTTTTTTGCCACAGACTTTTTTTATCATTATTATCTATATATTATCGTGATATTAGATTGAAATTAAATTGTGATTTTTTCTTTGATCAGAAATTCCATAATTATTATGTATATATCTTCTTTGAATGTACTCAGCAGATTAACAATATTTGTTGGCAATTGGACACCTTGTAGGATTAATTTATTTAAAAATTCCGACCTATGTGTGTTATGGAGGTTACATGAGAATATTATTATGTGGTTGATGTCTGCTTCTAAGGAGTTGTTGCAAGGGCAGATAGGTTTGAATGATTTCGTTAATAATAGGGTTATAGTTTGCCACTGAGGCATGATTATAAATGGCAGTTAGAACCAATTTCGAAACCGAGAGAATGACTGAGTTGTATCCTTCTTCTTCTTCCGTAGCCTTACAACCCAGGGTGTGTTTTTGTTGCCTGTACTACTTGCCTCCATCTGCTACGGTCTTCTGCAATCTTCTGCCATCTATCTACTTCGATTCCCAGAGTTGAGAGATCCTTCCCTATGTTATCTCGCCATCTCAATTTAGGCCTCTTTCCTTGAGGGGCCTTCTCCCATACATATTTAATAAGTCTTGTGTTTTGACTTCTTTTTATGTGGCCAGCCCATCTCAGTCTATTTGCTTTTATTTCTTGAATGATGTCCGGGCTATTGTACAACTGAGCTAGGGACCGTATATTTTTCGGAGTATCTTTCGCTCAAAACGTCTTAAAATTAGAGTATCATTTTCGGTCATGGTCCATGTTTTACATGTATTTATTACAATAGGTCTGACGATGGTCTTATATAAGATGATTTTTGAGGTTCTAGAGAGGTGCTTGGACATGAAGAAAGATCGTAAGGCGAAGTAGCACTTATTTCCTTGTGTAATGCGATGTTTGATTTTTTCATGCATGTTGTTGTCCGCTGTTAATATTGCTCTAAGGTATTGGAAGTTTTGTACATGCTCGAAGTCAAATTCGCCGATTGTTACGTTTTGACGCAGTCGATCACGTGCAGGGTTTTCCTGTGACTCCACTATACTTAATCCATTTGAGAGCTTCATATATGGCATATGATTCTGCGTTGAAAATTGACGAATAATCAGAGAGGCAGAATGTCAGCGAGCACTCTTTTATTTTCAACATAAATGGCACATCCTGAACCAATTTTATTTTTGGACCCATCGCAATATATGGTATTTTTTTTACCTAATTTGCTCAATAAGGATTTGGTAATGCGATTGTTTAGCTTGGGGATATCGGTGTATACAGGGAAAATTACTGTTGGCTATTGCTGGACCCTTGCACAAGTTGACAGAGCAAATAAAAAAAAAGTTATAAACAAAAAGTCAATACAAATACAAAAATTAAAAAAAAAAATTTATTTTAAAATCTCGCTAATAGTAATAATTAATGAATAGTAAATTATTCAATACAGAAGGTTTATTACTGAAATGGACACTCGACGATCAATATGTTATGATGCATAATAAATGAATCCTGCAATGGAATAATATAGTTAGGCAATTAAGCTTTTACAACGGCCCAAAATAACAAGCTGCTGGACCATTCATCGCAAATAATTTTTTTATTTTAAAATGCTCTGTAAATTATATACTTGCACTTGAGTTTTTAATAATTTAACCATTTATATTGGCCCCAAATTATAAAACTAATATTTTTTCAGTAGAGCTTTTTAGTATCAAACTGCATGTTAAAAGAAAATTTACTATTTTGTTTTAGGAGATGCTCGTAACATTTTTCCGAGTCACCGATCAAAAACTTTCTTCCAAACAGAAACGTATCCCGCTTCAGAAATAACCTCGACTGATGTTTCGAATGCATTTTCGAGTTGAAATTAAGTTAAAATTGCATTTCGAGTAAGACATATACATAAAATACGAATTACGCATAAGGTGTTGAGTTTAACGAAAACAATTAATGTCAAAAAAGTTTACAGTATTATTTAACATTTAAATTTTAAACGAGAAAATTTTTTATGTTAAAACTTTATTAATGTTTTTTAAACTCATTATTAGCTGATTTAAACTTGCATATATTATAAATATTCTTTAAGACAACACATTTTTTTATAAAATAATAAAATTATTATACTGGTCAAAAAGATAAAAAAACAAATTAAATGAGACAAAATCTGTCCATGTCAACATAACGAATTGACCCTTTACCTGTCAGATTTTGATGCCCTATTCAAATACAGCTAAATATTTAGGTATTACTCTAGACGCCAACCTTTGCTGCAAAGCACACATCAAAAAGAAAAGGGAAGAACTCAAACTGAAATATAAAAAAATAAACTTGCTCATTGGAAAAAACTCCATAATAAGGTTATGCTCTGTAAGCAAATACTTAAATCTGGTTGGTCCTACGTCATCCAGCTTTGGAAATGTACCAGACAAACCAATCTAAACCTTTTTAACTTAAAAATGAGACTAATCAACATCAAAATGAGAAATGGGACTTGTCACATTTCACACATTTCTTTATAAAATAATAAAATTATTATACTGGTCAAAAAAGATAAAAGATCAAATTTAATGAGACAAAATCTGTCCATGTCAACTTAACGAATAAAAGAATTGACCCGTTACCTGTCAGATTTTGATCCCTTATTCAAATACAGCTAAATATCTAGGTATTACTCTAGACCCCAACCCTTGCTGCAAAGCACACATCAAAAAAAAAGGGAAGAGCTGAAACTAAAATATAAAAAAATGAACTTGCTTATTGGAAAAAACTCCATAACTCCATAATAAGCTTATGCTCTATAAGCAAATACTTAAACCTGGTTGGTCCTACGTCATCCAGCTTTTGAAATGTACTAGACAATTCAATCTATACCTTTTTAACTTCAAAATGAGAATAATCAACATCAAAATGAGAAATGGGACTTGTCAACTTAACAGTTTATCACATTCCAAATGAGAATAATCAATTTAAATTTGTAGAGGAAGAGCCAGTGACCAATTTTCAGTTGTAATTTCAAAAGTCTTGAAAATTTACTGACTCAATGTTTAATATCTGCTCGACAATAGAAGCCACTTCTGGCAGCCCCCAATGGCCGGGGTAAATTACCCTAAAATTTTAAAGAGGGTAGCAAAAAAGAAGTATTTTAGTTAAAAGTATCAGTCATAAAATTCATGCAGATTATTTCTAAAAGTATACTGAATGTATAAAAAACTCGCCAGAACATTTTCGTCCCTCCTAATTGTTGACAGACTGCTATAAATATTTATAGAAAATAGTTTTATTTTTGTCAATTAATTAGTCCTCAAATTTTAACATAATACAGAAAACATATTATTGAATGCCAGAAATAAATTTCATCGCTTACTATCTGCCAGAGGAAAAAACGTTCCCGTGCGAATGCGAGCGAAACAGTTCAATTCATATCCGTGAGTTGAAAAGAGAGCGCATATTGGGCCTCATTGAAGATGGATTGTAAATTATATGAAATGCAACAATTCCTTGTTAAAGTTTAACATTCAAACTCAAAGAAAATGTATATTGCCGTAAAATTACCTGTCCCTGTGATAGAGGTATTTTTTAAGTAACACCGAAGGTCACTATGAAATATCAACAATGCTAATGATAGATGAAGAGAAATACATCGACAAAGATGAATGAAAAATGATAATGATTCATATTGTACATGAATACCTTTTTCTGATGTAAAAAATAAATTATCCCCCGAATTTTTTATATTTACACTTGTATTTATTTTACTATCAATTTGGGTTCTCCTTTCAACTCACAGATATGAATTTAACTGTCTCGCTCGCACTCGCACGGAAACGTTTTTCCTCTGGCAGAAAGTAGGTAATGAAATTTATTTCTGGCATTCAATAATATGTTTTCTGTACATATTTTCTGTATTTTGTTAAAATTTGAAGACTAATGAAATAACAAAAATAAAACTATTTTCTATAAATATTTATATCGTCTGTCAACGGTTAGGAGGGACGAAAATGTTCTGGCGAATTTTTTATACATTCAGTATACTTTTAGAAATAATCTGCATGAATTTCATGACTAATACTTTTAAGTAAAATAATTCTTATTTCCCACCCATTTTAAAATTTTAGGGTAATTTACCGCGGCCATTGGGGGCTGCCAAAAGTAGCTTTTATTGTCGAGCAGATATTAAACATTAAGTCAGTAAATTTTTAAGAATTTGAAATGACAACTAAAAATTGGTCACTGGCTCTTGGTCTATTGGGAATAAGCACAATCAAATTTAGAATAATTAATTTCAAAATAAGAATAAACACAAACAATATTAAAACTAAGAAACTCTTTAGTTTACAACAGTGTAAACAATTCATAAAATTATTAAACAAAATAACAGCAATAATAAATAAGTTTTACTTAATATGAAATATCGATCTTATATGAAGCGTTATGAATGTGTCACTGCATATGAGCGATATTTCTTGCACAAACTGTTTGCCATTTATTGCATCCATATTATTATTTATAAGATTTTTCAGTTGCTGAAGGCAGAACTCAGTTTGTGTTAAATTTGCTCTGCCTCTTGTTGGAAATAAATGTAGTTAAGCCGGACTTGAAGTTTAAACCACTTTATTTATTTTATGTTACAGTTGAGTGCAAGGATATACTCAAATTCCTACAAAATAATATACTCTATAGCCAATAATCAAATATGTTAATTTGATAATTGAAATGAAGCTTTTTACGTGGAAGATTATATTTTATTTTACTATTATTATGTTACATTTATTCAAACCCACTGACTTGTTATTTTTGTTTTAAACAAGTCTTTTGGGAACAATTTAGAATAGTAACAAATATTTACTTCGCAATTATTTCTCATTTTAACACTCCTCATTAAATGCCAAGTATTTTTTTTAATTATTGCAATAATAAATTAAATTAACGTCAACAATAACTATTATAATGCACTAACAAAAACTAAACTTTTAATAACGAGTTTTTAAAATTTTTAAATTTAACTTTACATTTAAAGTATGTTCTGTTGAACCACATTTAAAGCAAATTCCAGATCCTTCGTGAGTAATCTTACCTTTATCCATATCTGAACATTCTAAGAGATTGTGGCCAGATTTTCGGCAATTGAAACATATCTTTTACTTTTCTCTTGCAAATACTTTTTTGCTTCTCTCCTTTGTTACTTCGGGGAAATATTAATTTCACTTCTTGATAATCCCTTGCTAATTATTTTTTTTGAGCTTTTTTAATCTAAAAGCATCTTGTTTCTTTACTGGTAAACCATAAAAAAAAAGATGGATTAAATTCCTTAGTCAAAGGTTATAGTCGAGTATAATCAGCATATGGGACTTACATAAAAGGGAAAAAGTGGTGGTGGCCCGTATTTGTAAATTTAAATGACAGCGTTATTGTAAATTCATGGATAATATACAATTTGGCAAACCAATCAAAAATATCACAGTTAGAATTTAAGTCTTACATAGCAGTCACTCTAATGAAAATGGATAAACCAATAAAAAACTTTTAACTTTTTTAACGTGATAAACAGTTATTTCGATAATCAATCAAAATTATTGTAAGATGTGGTCAATATTTTTAGATTTAAAATGTTATATTTTAAATTAAAAATTGACCACATTCAGAATATGTAAAAAAAAATTGAATTGTGTTTGTAGATAATTATTTCAAATTCAGATAAACCACACCGTATATGTGTGTCATTTTTTTTGGCGATTGAGAGCTTTTTTTTAAAAGGTAGAACGAAAAATTTAATACTTTAAAATTGATACTGATTAACTGAATCTTTTATTTTGATAAATTTTGCATAAAAAAAAAAAAATTGTAAAAAAAATATGTTTTATGGATAATTGTATGCAATTATAAATTAATTTTTAGTTTGATGCTTGTGGTATTAAGTAAAGAAAGAAAAGAACAGTGAAATTTAATAAAGCACTTGCTCAAAATGCAGAAGTCACATATTGCTTAAAATACTGTATATCATATTAGAAGAAAGCTTTCAAGAAACATATCATACCAACAAAATCGTTTGGTATGATGATCGTTTCATCAATTTTGTTCAAATAACAGTCAAGTTTTTTAGCTACATTTGATTTGTTCTACGAAATGTATGTGTATGACGTCGTGGTAACTCGCATTATCTGCAAAACGTCCATCAGGTATTATTACCAAATCACCTATCACGCACACGCGCTCCGTATTAATTTTAGAAGGTGCTGTGTACTTGGGCAAAAGGGTGAAATGAATAATTAGTGCGGGACCGGAAATGGACACCATTTCTACTTTGATGAGTATCGACTGAATCTTGATAAGGTTTGAACTTTGTCGAAACGTATGTCGTGTAAGTAATTAATGGACCCTTTGAAAGTTTTAAGAGGGCTAAAGGAAAAGTTACTTGAAAGGGTTGATTGCACTTTCTTTGCACAATATGAAAACTTGTAAGAGGTAGCGTTGACAAAATTAATGTGATAAAATATGGTGAAGAACACAATGATGCTGAAATAGTTATTAAGGTACTGTATAAAAATATCCCATAAAAATGTGAGGTATATACTTTTCCGCAAATCTTAAAGAAAAAGTCATGATTTCCTAACTGCTAGGAAATATTCATTTCCTTACTGTAAGGAAATGATATTTTTATTATTTTTACCTAAAAACACTATATTTACATGCCTATTTAGCGCACCGAAAATGGACTTTTTCCGTGTGCCCGCACGTAAAATTTTACGATGCACTAATTAGTAAAACAGAGCTAAAAAGGTGGGGTGCATTTACATTATGTACTTATTTGAAATTATTAAGTGTTTAATATAACTGGTAAGAATAATTTTAATTTTTGTATTTGATCTTGCTTTCAAATGTAATTGATCATTAACGACTTGGTTGATTTATTTTATTTTAATAAAATATTTTATGCCGTGTACCTTCGTCGTTAATGTTAGATATTATTAAGTTACTTAGTTGATAAATAGTTTAAACATTGAAATTAAAATTTTATAATACATTAAGTTTTATTTGTTTAATTAATATTAATTATAAGTACTTATTTGATTTTCTTCCATTTCAGACAATTAGTTAAAAAAAATTTAAAATTTTTTCAGTATTTACACCTTTAGCTCTTCAGTAAATCATCAATTTATTATTTTTTCTTACACATTTTTGGTAACATTTAATTAGATAATATAATTTAGTTTAAAGGGGCATATAGTAAGAAACTAGTGGTTAAACATTTTGGGGTTAAAGAGTCTTTTCGTCTTAACAAAACCTAAAAAATGTGATTAAAACTTGCACCTAAAACCACCAAAGGGACTAAATACGATTGATGTCTGCTTACAAAATTTCCTACATAACGACAAGAGTAAACGAAACCGGATGAACTAAGAATTACAAACAGCTATAGGTATGGAAACAGTGTAAAACATTAAGACCCAGCTTTCTAGAACTCACAGAAAGTGTTTAGAAATGACAAAACCCAAGGGATAAATTGGAAGGAAAAATCGATATCTCTCTTCAGTCGATGTCTGGTTTCAGACGTCGTGACCCCTTGAATGTATGCCCGGGACAGTCATGCTTCTCCAGGATTCTCTGTCTTCAGCAGTCCGCATCACTTCTTGTATGGAGAGGTGTGTCCAGTATTTTATTTGATCGATATATCTGTTCGGTGATCTTCCTTTTCGGCGCCTTCCGTCAACTTTCCCCTGGATGACTTGTTTTTCTAACCCATCTCTCCAAATGACATGGCCAAAGTATTTGAGGGTGTTTCTTTGGATGTCTGGTAACAACCGTTCATTTTCCGCAATTCTTAGTTCTTGAAGGATTGAAGCGTTTGTTATGCGGGCCGTCCATGGAATTCTAAGCATTCGTCTATAGCATGTCATTTCGAAAGTTTCGATCCGGCGTCTATATGCCACATTGATAGTCCATGACTCGGAGCCGTAGGTAGCGATTGAGAATGCAAGGGATTTCATGAGGCGTTGTTTCGATAGAAACAAAATATTACAACCAAATACGCAGAACCTTGTATTCTCTTATCAACGCGCTATATTCCACAATATTGACACAGGTAATTGCCCGTTATTGCTACTGTGACATTAGCTGATTTTACTTTTGTTTGTTAACTATGTTTAACAAATAATCATAAAACTATAAATTTTAAATAATCAGTTTTTTAATTACTCTGTTAATAAAATTATGTACGCACAAACCGCTAAAATAAATCTTTTAATAATATAGTAAATGATTTTGCTTGTGTTTTTTTTTTCGTTTTAATTTTACAATTTCATAAAGCAGTTCAATTTCCGAAAATAGATTTAATATGTTCTTTCCAAGAAATTCATTCCCAACGCAAATTAATGTACGATGCTACCCAGGGAGCCAACGTTACTTATACGTTGACAGACAAGCGTTTGACACCTAATATATCTTTTTGTTTTGACTGGAGTTTCAAGAAATTTGGAGGTGTTTTAATGATGCACGTAATTAAAAATATCATTTATTCCTTGCGTTTACAACAGCGCCTTAAACATGATTTATTTTTGGTCGGTTTAATGTTGAATATTTCGACACATCTTAGTGAATAATTAAACACGCGCTTCAGAAATTCCATGCAAGACCAACAGAAGTTATAAAAAATAAACTTAAAATTTTTGGGATAGAACATCTGAAAATAATAAACTGTAAAACTAACCCGATTTATTAAAAACCTATTTTTAAATAGGTACGTAATAAAAATTAGGTTTTTGTAACAAAATTGTTCTTAGAGCACTACCTAACATATATCTAGGATGAAACTAAATGTAAGCAAGACGAAAGTCATGACAAACTGCTAGGTACAGATCAAAGAATAAAAAGTGAAACAAGTAAAGGAGTTTGTATACTTGCGTTCAAAGTTTACGAGAGACGGAAGGTATGACTGTGATATTGAGCAAAGGGTGTTGGCAGAAAAACAAATGAATGAAACCCTGTATAGCTTTATGCAAGAACGTATCAAAAAAGGCACTTATATATGGTAGTGAATGTTGGGTTGGGCAGAAGAAGCATGCAAGTAAGATAATATGCTGCGGAGATAAGTACTCCGAGAAGTGTAGCTCGAGTGACTTTAATGGATAAAGTAAGGAGTAGTGTAAAAAGGGGACAACTACTATGTATAGCATATAAATTTTGAAGAACAACATTAGCTTTCTTTTGAGATATTAAGCGTGTTTCTATTATTTACCGTTCTGGAGTTATGACTCCATATGTCACGTTTTTGGCCAAAAATTTGGATTTTTTCAAATTTTGAGCGACGAGCGGCTCGGGTTAACGTCGTTTAATATCGAGTTTAAATGTCGGCTATCTCAATATCTGCAAAGAGGAATCGTTTTGTGGGGTCCAGACGAACAAGATTTCGATATTTTTTTCCACCTCTATGAGATCCGTTTACCCTAGTATACATACCAAAAGAGTTAAATGAATAAAGGCACGTGGTAAACGTGTATATTCATCGTAAACTGGCCCTTACATCAAGCATGGAAAGTGTAAGATATCGACGCTCGCGGATGGTACTTTAAATAAAAATCCGAAAATAAAACTGGAAATAATAGTGAAAGATATGAAATCCAATACAATTTCCTGCTTTCAGCTAAATTACTACTGAAAATCGTATCTTTTTCCACTAGAAAACTAAAGTAAAAGCTATTTCTGAACTGGCGCTAAGTTATTTATCGTTGGTGTTACACATGTTATGGTTAAATGGTTGCCACTGGGTATTTAATCATCAATTTATATTGCCTTCTAGAGTTTTGAGACGCGCCGGAAACCGTTTAGTGGGAATTATTTATTGTTAGAACACTGTTGTTTTATTTTTTTTTTCCGAGATAAATGTAAAAAAAAACGTAGGAATAATCTGTTACACGTTTTCAACGCTTCTTGTAACTCGAAACGAAGTCATTAAATTTCTAAACGTTGAGAAGATTCAAGATAATTCGTTGACAAAAACAAATAAATATATAGTGAGATAAGAAAACGCTGTGGTGTAAGAAAAGATGTGGTCACAAAGATAGATAAAGGAATGCTTAGATGGTTTGGACACGTAGAAAGGATAAAGGAAGATTGACGAAACAAATTTATAAGGCGAGTGTGAATGGACAAATCGGTAGAGGTCGACCTCGGAGAACATATCTCGATCAGATCACCATTGTTTAAAAGAAAGGCCAGGTCAAGAGTACCAACAACCGAAGAGCACTGATGAAAGTAGAGGAAGCAAAAGATGTGTGTACGAACCGTAGCAAGTGGAAGGAAGTGGTCTCTGCCTACCCCTATGGGAAAAAGGCGTGACTTGAGAAGACCTCAGTGTGAAATTACTTCTCATCCTAAGAAAAATTTACTTTCTACTTCTTGAAAATGGCTTCAAAATCGAAGCCGAAACGTCGAAATAAACAAATTTCTAGACGCGGTTCAACCCGAACTTTAAGTATTTCATATATTTATATATAAATATATATATATATATATATATAATATATATATATATATATATATATATATATATATATATATATATATTTATATATAAATATATGAAATACTTAAAGTTCGGGTTGAACCGCGTCTAGAAATTTGTTTATTTCGACGTTTCGGCTTCGATTTTGAAGCCATTTTCAAGAAGTAGAAAGTAAATTTTTCTTAGGATGAGAAGTAATTTCACACTGAGGTCTTCTCAATCTGCCTACTCCTCAGGTGTAGTCACTCGGGTAAACCCTGACATTTAGGGTCCGTAAGTCCGCTGCAATATTATCTTTCCACCGCATCCTTGACCTTCCCAGCGGCACTTTCCTACCGGGTTTTCTTCCCACACCAGTTTTACGACACGTTGGTCTTGTCTTTTCACATGTCCGGCCCATCTCAATCTCTGTGCCTTTATTATTTTTACTATATCTGGTTGGTTATATAGTTCTTGCAATTTCCTGTTAGTTCTAATTCTGTATTTTTGTGTGGCGTTGTCCTTGATTGGTCCATATATCCTTTTAAGAATTCTTCGTTCTGCGATTTTTAGTCGGTTCTCATTTTGTTTTGTCATCGTCCATGTTTCACATGCATGTCATCATAGGTCTTGTAATTGCATGATAAATTGTTACTTTCGTACGGCGGGTTATATTTTTCGATTTCATTATTTTTTGTAGTGCAAAACAGCAGCGAATGGCTCCCTGAATTCTGTTGTTAATCTCTTGTGTTATATTGTTATCTGAGGTAATTATAGCTTTCAAATATTTAAACTCATGGACCCTTTCTAAATTATAGTGGTCCATTGTTACATTTTGTACTATTCTGTCTCTTCGTTCTGTTCTTGTTGTAGTCATGTATTTTGTTTTATCTTCGTTTATTTGTAGGTCAACCTTCTTTGCAGCATTTTCCACATATGACGGGGATGAGTGAACTGAGTAGCTCTGAGATATTAGTGCCGGTCCCAAGCCTGGACAATAAAGGAGGGTTAAGTATAGAGCTAACAACCCTACCTTGTAAAAAGCTCATTTGTTAATTATATTAAATTAATCAATATAATGTCATTTGAATAACGGAGATTACTGCATATTTTTAAATTGTCACATAGTGCAGATCAAGCCATGCAAAACAGGTTAATATCGCCAACCAAACTTGCAGGATTATTACTGGCTGCATGAAACAAACACCAACCAATCGATTGTGCAAAGCACGTAAAAAAATGGAGGCAAACCTTCGACCAATGCAATGTCCTTTATGGCCAAGAACAGCAAAGGAAAAGGCTCAAATCGAGGAAAAATTTTCTTTAATGTGCCACCGTAAAACCGCCCTACAACTTCCCTATCAGGGAAGGGTCAAATTTGAACTGGAAGACATAAAGAACGCAAAACGGAATAATTTCGAACTCGAAAAAATAAAAAGTTAGTCACATTTTTATATACAGTGAATCGTGGTTCGTGGGAAGAGATTAAAACCATGAATTTTTTTACATAGATCCATAAACATCGTTAGATTATTATTACCAAAATTATAATTAATAATATTTAACATTTTAAATTACTACGTTAGCATCTTCTTTCGTGATTTTCCCAGTCAATCACGAAAAATCATAATTAACCGGGTCATTTTTGAAAATGTCTAGGTGTGCAATAAATCCGGAGTGTAGGTACTTTAGTTGTTCCTTGTTCCTTGCAGAAATTTAAAAAAATATATATGTCTGTACAATATTTATTTAATAATTTGTTACTAAACTACGTTCTAGGTGTACACCCTCCATCTTAATTTGTGGAGTCACGGTGTCCAATAATATGTCTTAGCATGACCATGTTGCTAACATCGCAAAGTCAGCAAGCCAGTGGCTAGGTTTTCTGTGGAAAGCTAAAAAGTTTTTTACTCCTGATCAACTGTTGGCGACGTACAAGGCTCAAATCCGACCTCTACTGGAGTATTGCTTTCACATTTGGGGTTCAGCACCAAGGCATTCTCTTCGTCTTCTAGATTTCATTCAGAAAAGGGCCATTCGGTTGATAAACAGCTCAACTCTCACAGATGCCCTTTACCCTCTAGAACATAGAAGAGTTGCAGACCAGTCATTACTCTACAGATATTTCCATGGCAGATGCTCCAAAAAAATAAAAACTCTTGTACCACCATTGGCCACATTCGGCCGAAGAACTCTGATCAGTCTCAACCATTTACACTCAAGATTGACACTACAAGGACCAATCTCCATCAAGAATTCTTCTTTCACAGGGCTGCTACGGAATGGAACAAGCTTCCAAAATCAGTTTTTCCAAAAAACTTTGACCTGCAACTTTTCAAAAAGCGGGTCCACAATCATTTCCTTTCTATAATCCCTTCCCCTTCTAATAGTCGCAGTACGGGCCGTCCGCGGCCCACACGATAGGTCTACCCTTTTTGCGACTATTTTCATAAAAAAAAAAGATGAGTAGTAGTCTGAGAAGTATAGCCGGATTGCATCGGTTTATAATGCGAGTGTGAATGGATGGTAATCGGTAGAAGTCGACCTCGGCGAACATATCTCGATCAGATCAACATTGTTTTGAAGAAAGGCCAGGTCAAAAGTACCAACAACCGACGAGCATGTATGAGAGCACTGATGAAAGTAGAGAAAGCAAAAAATGTGTGGAAGTGGGGCATTGGGGATCGAATAAGATGTCTTTTAAGAGCTCTTACAATTCCAGATTTTCATAAATTATGAATAATGCAATATTTTTTTAACCTTTTATTATAACTATTAATTACATATTACAGTTTTAGATGCTCTTGATTTCGTTCTTACGCTTTCTGCTTCAGTTTCCAATCCTCGCCGTCTTACGCTTCTTCGTTTTTTACCTCTTCTTCTTTTGCGTCTCTTCCCTTTATCCATTGGCTCTAAGGATGTATCATCATTCAGTTCAAAACCGTCTATTATTGATATGTCCCTTCTCCTCCTACTTCGACTTCGACGTTTTCTGCTTTTGCTTTTTTTTTTCCTTCTTCTGCGGACCTCCGTTATGGGCAAACCAAATCCTAATGTAAACTTACCCCCGTTCTCTTTTATCAAACCAGTTTTCAGGCCAATTTTCAAGGCTTTTTTAACACACAGTGAGGCTTTTTTCAATGGTGTCTTGCGCTGGTCAATTATTCGATGCAAAATTCTGTCGAGGGGTGAACCTTTAGAGTCATTTAGACTCGCTATGGTGTCCATAACATCTTCTAAAAATGATAAGTCTTCTTGGACCATTTCTAACATAGCAGAGGTATATCTAAACCAGTAAACTGTTAAAAAACCACTAAAATTTTGAATTAAAAACGACTAAATAGATTTGTCAGTTTGACAAATAATTTACTTAAATTTGTTGTTAATTTGTCAGTTTGTTGAATAAGGTTGCCAAGTTAACTGTAAAGAAAGGTCGCATTTTATATTGCTCCAGTAGAAAAATCGAATTTTTAAGAAAAAATTGTTAAAACAAATTATTACTTTTGTTAAAAGTTGTTAGTTGCTGCGTTATTTTATTATTTTTTGTTTAATTGTGATAAATTTGTTAAGGATTTGTGTTTTTTTTGTCATTATCTTTTTCCGTACGTGATGATTCCCATTATTATGTTACAGTGCGTTAAAGCTTACAAAAAGTAAGCTAACAGATTTTTATGTAGTTAAGGTGTCTTCAACAAAAAACATGTTTTACAAAAACAACGAAGAAGAGTTGCAGACCAGACATTACTTTACAGATATTTCCATGGGAGATGCTCCAGAGAAATAAAATCTCTTATACCACCACTGGCCACATTTGGTCGAACAACTCGGTATGCTGATCAGTCTCACCCATTTACTTTCAAGATTGAAACTACAAGGACCAATCTCCAATAAGGATTCTTCCTTTACAGGGCTGCTACGGAATGAAACAAGCTTCCGAAATCAGTTTTTCAGAGAACTATGACCTGCAACTTTTTAAAAAGGGGGTCAACAATCAACTTTCTCTAATCCCTTCCCCTTTTAATAGTCGCAGTGCGAGCGTCCGCGGCCCACACGATAGGTATACCTTTTGCGATTATTTTCAGTAAAAAAAAAACCAAAATGTTTAAATGGCATTGGGGATCGAATAAGATGTCTTTTAAGAGCTCTTACAATTCCAGATTTTCATAAATTATGAATAATGCAATATTTTTTTAACCTTTTATTATAACTATTAATTACATATTACAGTTTTAGATGCTCTTGATTTCGTTCTTACGCTTTCTGCTTCAGTTTCCAATCCTCGCCGTCTTACGCTTCTTCGTTTTTTACCTCTTCGTCTTTTGCGTCTCTTCCCTTTATCCATTGGCTCTAAGGATGTATCATCATTCAGTTCAAAACCGTCTATTATTGATATGTCCCTTCTCCTCCTACTTCGACTTCGACGTTTTCTGCTTTTGCTTTTTTTTTTCCTTCTTCTGCGTACCTCCGTTATGGGCAAACCAAATCCTAATGTAAACTTACCCCCGTTCTCTTTTATCAAACCAGTTTTCAGGCCAATTTTCAAGGCTTTTTTAACACACAGTGAGGCTTTTTTCAATGGTGTCTTGCGCTGGTCAATTATTCGATGCAAAATTCTGTCGAGGGGTGAACCTTTAGAGTCATTTAGACTCGCTATGGTGTCCATAACATCTTCTAAAAATGACAAGTCTTCTTGGACCATTTCTAACATAGCAGAGGTATATCTAAACCAGTAAACTGTTAAAAAACCACTAAAATTTTGAATTAAAAACGACTAAATAGATTTGTCAGTTTGACAAATAATTTACTTAAATTTGTTGTTAATTTGTCAGTTTGTTGAATAAGGTTGCCAAGTTAACTGTAAAGAAAGGTCGCATTTTTTATTGCTCCAGTAGAAAAATCGATTTTTTAAAAAAAAATTGTTAAAACAAATTATTACTTTTGTTAAAAGTTGTTAGTTGCTGCGTTATTATATTATTTTTTGTTTAATTGTTATAAATTCGTTAAGGATTTGTGTTTTTTTTGTCATGATCTTTTTCCGTACGTGATGATTCCCATTATTATGTTACAGTGCGTTAAAGCTTGCAAAAAGTAAGCTAACAGAGTTAGGTTAGGGTTAGGAAGGGTAAGGTTCAGTACGTTTTCGTGGTCTCAATCTGCCCACTCCACTGGTCGTACTGCACCGGTCAGTTGTCTCTGAGGTCTCAATCTGCCTACTCCTCAGGGACAACTGACGAGCACCACGACGTAGCTGGGTATTTATAGGACTGGAAATGGAGCGAGGTAGAGGCGGGTGATTGGAGGGCGGTTGATTAGAAGGTGGGAAATCGGAAGGCGGTAAATAGTAGTTGGGAGATTGGCGGGTAAGTAAAGGTTTCCATGTCGGAGGTAATCGTTGGCCGTCATCCCTTTTGTTCATACAATTGGGACGTTTCTCTATTTCTATTGCTTCTCTGATTATACGGATCGGATTGTTGCTATTGTTCTTGTTTTGGGAAAATCAATAGTGTGGCCTGTTTGAATTCTGTGTTGGGCTAATGCATTGTTGGTGTCTAAATGTTTGACGGATAGGGAGTGTTCAGAAACTCTGTTCTGTACTCGACGGTTGGTTTGACCTATGTAAGTTTGAGGACAGTTGAGGGAATCTCATAGACACCATGATTTTCGTTGGGGACTTTATCCTTCAAACCTAACCTAACTCTTGATAATGGCTCCAAAGCGGGAGCCGAAACGTCGAGAAAACAAATTTTCTGAACGCGGTTTATCCAGAAAACCTAGTATTCATTTTTCTGACCGTGGAAGCATTTCTGAACATTTCATATATATATATATATATATATATATATATATATATATATATATATATATATATATATATATATATATATATATATATATATATATGTATATACTAGATAAGCAGATGTTTTTTTGGTCCTTATTTGTTTATTGCATCTATTACAAATTTGTTTAGCGACTTCTAAAGTTTAAATATAGCTGCATAAAAAAGATATATTAAACTTTTACTTAGAAGTTTGGCCCGAAAATATAAACCGAAAATATAAAAGTTTTTTTTGGTAACACTCCCCGAACATGTTATAAAAAAGTTATTTAGTATGAATATAAATTTACGCTATTTTAAACAAAAATATTGTGACCACTTGTTTTTAAAGGTTTTTAAAAATGTACGTTCGACCATGAAATATAATCCGTTATAACGTCATTAAATGCATCGCCATTAAAGTAATGTTTTAACAAGGTAGGAATAACAGCAACATAAATTTAAAAATAAGAAAAAGTGACTCAGAAAGTTTAATGTCATTTTATAAAGTTATCTAGGTAAATCATAACTTCTTTTTACTCGTTTATTTTTTAAGGTCACCTTCAATATTATCCACAGCAACTGTAAAAAAATGTTGTGCTTGTGATTTTTTATTTCACGGTACAATCTATATAAATATAAAATTAAGTTTTAATGCTAAGCAATACGCTATCTGAAGGAATAAACTCGCATCAATATCACGTGACTAGTAAATGTGATTGCTTTGTGTTTATTTACTTGGAAGCGTGCATTTGTGTAAAGATTATAGTTGTTTAATAGTGACTAATAATTTGTTAAAAGTGAAAATGACCAGCAAATCAAATTGTTGTGTACCTGGATGTAACTCTGTGTATAAAAAAGCCAACATTGTCTTTTCATCATTTTCCAAATGAAAGTTAGAGAGTTGAACATATTGAAAAATCCGGAATGGCGACTATGGACAATAGACAATGGTAGAAACATACATACATACATATAATCACGCTTTTTTCCCATAGGGGTAGGCAGAGACCATTTTCTTCCACTTCCGCTACGGTTCTTACACGTGTGTGTGTGTGTGTGTGTGTGTGTGTGTGTGTGTGTGTGTGTGTGTGTGCGTGCGTGCGTGCGTGCGTGTGTGTGTGTGTGCGTGTGTGCGTGTGTGCGTGTGTGCGTGTGTGCGTGTGTGCTTGTGTGCGTGTGTGCGTGTGTGCATGCGTGTGTGTGTGTGTGTGTGTGTGTGTGTGTGTGTGTGTGTGTGTGTGTGTGTGTGTGTGTGTGTGTCCTCCTTTCATCGGCTCTTTCATACATGCTCGTCTGTTTTTGTCGCTCTTAACCTAGCCTTTCTTTAAAACAATTTCGATTTGATACATTCGCATAGGTTGACCTTTACAGACTTGCCTATTCTTTTCAAAGATGCAGAAATTAGTTGTGTTTCATCGTTAATGTTCTAACTTTTTTAGAATTGCAAGGTTTGTTTTTCTATCGTTTTTACTTTTCCGAACCAAAGGGTAAAAAAAGAAAAAGTGTTGATTTACCCCCAAAAATTAAAATCGTTAAAAACCATGTGCGCTGCACGTTTCATGGCCCCACGCGTCGAATGGTACAATTTTCAGCGTGACGGTTGTTTCAAATTTTGTGCGTGTGTGTGTGTGTGTGAGAGAGAGAGAAAGATATAGAAAGAGATAGATAAAGTAGGTATTTTATTTAAGAACGTATGCTGAGCTATGAGCAGCCGTGGCAGAAAAAACGACCCCTATATAACCCTGGACCATTGCGTGGTATCGCACTGCGATAGAAATTTGAGATAATTCATGACAGACAATATGGATTTCGACAACTTCGGTCCACTGGCTAACGTCACCCAGCTCTGGACAAACACTATTGAAAAGTATGGTGAATCCCGTGCAATAGCTTTGGATATATCTAAAGCATTTGACCGCGTTTGGCACCAGGCAAAAAAAATTATCTGCCTACGGTCTACCAACCCAATTTCGCCAATGGCTCGTGAGCTTTATGCAAGATCGCTAGAAAGTTTTTTACTCCCGATCAACTGTTGACGACGGACAAGGCCCAAATCCGACCTTTACTGGAGTATTACTCGCACATATGGGGTTCAGCACCAAGGCATTCTCTTTGTCTTTTAGATTTCATTTAGAAAAGGGCCATTCATTCAATAAACAGGTCAACTCTCACAGATACCCTTCACTCACTAGAACATAGAAGAAGAGTTGCAGATAAGACATTACTCTACAGATATTTCTATGGCAGATGCTCCAGAAAAATAAAAACTCTCATACCACCACTGGCCACATTCCGCCGAAGAACTTGGCACGCTGATCAGTCTCACCCATTTACTCTCAAGATTGACACTACAAGGACCAATCTTCATCAAGAATCCTTCTTTTACAGAGCTTACGAAATGTAACAAGCTTCCAAAATCAGTTTTTTTAGAGAACTATGACCTGCAACTTTTTAAAAAGCTGGTCTACAATCATCTCCTTTCTATAATCCCTTCCCCTTCTAATAGTCGCAGTTCGGGCCGTCCGCAGCCCACACGATAAGTCTACCCTTTTTGTGCCTATTTTCAGTAAAAAAATAAAAATCTGTCTTTCTCTTTGCGAGACAGAAAACGATGGTTTATTTTTTAAGTGTCAAACTTAGTGTTTTTGTTGTATTTAAGAACGTAAATATCTGTATCGTCATCGAATTCGAATAGAGCAAAATCAGCGAAGATTTAGCAAAAATTCATAGAGCTATGTTGTCTATACTCAATTTGGCGCTAAAATATAACTACATCTCGAGTATTTACTTAAAACTCGATCATGTGTTAGACTCTCTTTCTCTTACATAGAAAATGACAGACTGATACGCAGAACGGTACAACGCAAAGACCCGCTCGAAGCTTTAACTAATGTAGGGGCCATTTACCATGCCACCCCCATCACTCAAGTTTCTTGTCCTTCTTAGCTTAGAATAAAGAGCTGAGATTACTATCAGTCAGTACATTATTTAAAAAATAATTATCACAACAAAAATTGCATTTTAAGGACACTATAAGAGGGTAGTAATTAATAACAAACATCAATACAAATGTTAGTTTTGCGTATTTTCTATTAAAGTTCATTTATTTTTTGAAACACTCTAAATTTTTTTACATTTTTTATCTAATATTGATAGCGAGCAAAATATAAATACATTTTTCTTTTCCATTAAAATTAATCTGTTACCCGTGAGTTTTATTATAAAGATTTATTCGCGTCATGTGGGTGGTGTTTCCTTAATAAACATTTTCCAATAACTGGAACGATGTCTATCTAAGAACGAAAGCGACTTCGTAGTATATCAGAAATCTGGAATCAATACATCAACTAACCAACCGACCGAACGAACACTTTACTGTGTAAAATTCAATCAGCGAGTTATACCAGCATCGACGTCGAACCAACCAACGAAAGATAAGTGAATTCCATTACCACTCAATAATTACAATCTCTTGTTGCTCCTCCGGTCGCGAAATTTCCGAATTTCCACTTTGTAGTATTCAATTTCCAGTTACAATCGCTTCTGATGAATCAAAGGGATGTGCCACAACATCTTACCCCCTAACGCACTCATTTAGAATACAAATATGGTGTGTAAATCTGAAGATTAATGA
The DNA here is from genome assembly GCA_950111635.1 of Agelastica alni. Lineage (NCBI taxonomy): Eukaryota > Metazoa > Arthropoda > Insecta > Coleoptera > Chrysomelidae > Agelastica > Agelastica alni. The sequence goes on from OX467708.1 coordinate 88,839,580, forward strand.
GTGTCGTCTCACAGACTTCTCTATGTCTCTATCGTACATCGATAGATACAAAAGGGTTATTAGAAGAGTCAATTGAGCATCAAAATACTGAACGAACCATGTTGAACTTATCACTAGTTATATACGTGTATTTTAAATAAAGATGAATAGTTTCATAATTGATTTGAGCTCTTTTGACGACTCACTAGTATGGCAGTTTGTGTTAAACTCACGAGTAATGGTGCACACTTATACGTCACAAGGTGAAATACTGATTTGTGAGAGTTTAAATTTACTAAAAATTAAATTAATAGAAAAATAAAAAAAATGTTTTAATAAAACACTACGTTTTTCAACTTCTTCTTCGGGTACCTATCCGTTTCGGATGTTGGCAATCATGTTGGCAATTATAACTTTGTTTGTACACGCTGGAAACAGTTCTGCTGAGGTTTTCCCAAACCAAGTCCGTAAATTCCTCAACCATGGGATTCTTCTTCTTCCGGGTCCTCTCCTACCCAGTATCTTTACCTGTATTATGGTTTGCAGTAGGGAGTATCGATCCTTATTTCTCATAACGTGCCCTAGGTATTCTAGTTTTCTTTTTATAATGATGTACATGATTTCTAAATCTTTTTTTCATTCTCTTTAGGACTTCTATATTTGTAACGTGAGTTGTCCATAGTATTCGGAGCATTCTCCTATACAGCCACATCTCAAATGCTTCCACTTTTTTAGTGGTGGCTTCTGTGAGTGTCCAGGATTCTACTCCATACAATAGAACAGAAAAAACATAGCATCTTAAGTGTCTTATTTTCGTTTCTAGGGATATGTTGTGAATTTTGAAGATGGCACTCATTTTTTTAAAAACCGCCCTGGCTTTTCCTATACGACATTTTACCACTTGTGCACTGTCCCATTGTTCGTTTATGATGGTTCCAAGGTAGCAATATTGTTGAACACGTTCAATTCGAGTTCCGTTGATATATAGGTGAGCTCCATTTATATCTCTTTTGCTGATGATCATTTGTTTTCTTTACGTTGATATTAAGACCATATTGTTGACTATACTGCTTGATATTGTTAATTAATCTTTGCAATGCTTACAAGCTATTTGCTATCACCAGGGTATCGTTGGCGTACAGAATATTATTCAGTCTGACTCCGTTTAGAAGGATACCTTCTTCTGCACCGTTAAGTGCTTCGTTGAAAATTCTTTCGGAATACTTGTTAAATATTAGCGGCAAAAGAACACATCCCTGTCTGACCCCCCCGTAGTATTTTTACCTGCTCTGTTCGATCTCCATCAAGTCTTACGTATGCTGTCTGATTCCAATAGAGATTTGAAATTATTCGGATATCTTTATCGTCTAGGCCAGTCTCTTCCAGGATATTGATCATTTTATGATGTTGAACGCGATCAAATGCCTTTTCATAATCGTCGCAGTTGACGTCTCTGCGTCTCTGGATTAGGACTTGAACTACAAAGAGTGCCTCTCTGGTTCCGACTCCATTGATATAACCAAATTGATTTTCGGATATCTGTTCTTCGCATTTGTTGTAAATTCTATTGTGTATTATCTTAAGAAATAATTTCAGCATATGACTCATCAGACTTATGGTCCGGTATTCCTCGCACTTTTTTGTTCCAGATTTTTTGGGTATTGCTATGAATTCTGATTGCAGCCATTTTTCGGGGAAATTTCCAGAGTTATAGATTCTGTTGAAGATGTCGGTAATCCGGTTTTTTAACAACTGACCTTTAAATATAAAACAAACAATACTTTCTACTTTCAACAGTGCTCTCAAGCATGCTCGTCGGTTGTTGGTACTGTTAAAAATTCGGTCCTGTCGGCAACCGAGGAATCGACCGCGGCGAGGGTCCGTATCGACGACCGCTTTTGTACGACCGCTTTTGACGGCGGCCGCTGCACGGTCTTGCAAGGTCGAGAAACTTCTCGAAACCGCGTCGGTCGAGAAGATAGAGAAACAGGTAGAATGATCTGGAATTGTGATATGGAGGTATAAAAAGAGCAGCGGTCGTAATAAGTGACAGTAGTAGTTTTAAAAGTATTTATGAATAAAAAAATGTAAATAGTTATAAAAAGTTGTGTATCTAAATGAATATCTAAGTGAATAATAAAAGTAAAATTTATTGTATTGGAATAAACATTGTTTTGTTACTATATCGAGAGTTTTAATCGCTGAACCCACGGAAGAACTAAAAGTTGCAACAGTACTCTTGACCTGGGCTTTCTTCAAAACAATGTTGATCTGATCGAGATATGTTCGCCGAGGTCGACCTCTACCGACTTGTTCATTCATACTCGCCTTATAAATTTGTTTCGTCAATCTTCCTTTATCCATCCTTTCTACGTGTCCAAACCATTTCTTTATCTATCTTTGTAACCACATCTTCTTTTACACCATCGCGTTTTTTATCTCACTATTTTTTACTTTATCCTACCGAGTCACTCCGGCTATACTTCGCAGACTACTCATCTTCGCAGCATTAATGCTATTTTCATGCTTCTTTTACCAAACCCAACATTCACTACCATACATAAGTGTAGGAACCAACACACCTCTATGCACAGCCAGACGTGCCTTTTTTTGACACTTTCTGGGTGTTCATAAAGCTATGAAGAGCCCCATTCATTTGTTTTCTTGCCAACACCCTTCGCTCAATGTCACCGTGATACTTTCCATCTCTCTTAAACTTTGAGTCCAAGTACACGAATTCATTTACTTGTTCTACTCTTTCTCCCTTAATCTTGTTTTATTTTATTTTCTTTATTGCAATATTTTTGTACTCGTAATTTTTATTTAAATATTCTATGGTTTGTAGTTTCTTCAGTATTGCAAAGTTTGTTTTTATTTATATAAATTTGTTTTTTCTATTTTATTATTATCTTGTTTCATTTTATTTTGCATGTTATTATTTTTATATCCATATCATTGATAGACGGAGTCCGAAAAATTGGCGTCGCAAAGAAATAAAACTAGAACAAAGGAAATTAAAAAACACAGTGTTACGATCTGTGATCACAACAAATAATGGATTATCTAGGTTAAAAAACTAGTACCGATTTAGGCAAAGATTGGGAAGTTTATTTAATGCAGTGCGAATTAATGTAACCTGTATTCCTGCAAATTATCGCCCTATTGCATTGCTCTTAGTCATATCCAAAGTTATGAAAAAAGCGATTAACACAGAACTTATCAAATATCTGGAGAAATTTGAGATAATCCATGACAGACAATATGGATTTCGACAACTTCGGTCTACTGGAGATTTGCTGGCTTATGTCACTCAGCTCTGGACAAACACTATTGAAAAGTTTGGTGAATCCCGTGCAATAGCCTTGGATATATCTAAAGCCTTTGACCGCGTTTGGCATCAGGCATTGTTAAGTAAATTATCTGCCTATGGTCTCCCAACCAAACTGCGCCAATGGCTCTTGAGCTTCATGCAAGATCGCTCCTTACATGTGGCAGTTGACGGTATTTCTTCTGATGCGTTTAAAACTAATGCCGGGGTCCCCCAGGGTTCCATCCTGTCCCCTACCTTATTTCTTTTACACATTAACGACCTCTTGAAAATCACTACGAACCCCATTTACAGTTTCGCAGACGATAGCACACTTGTCTTAACTTTCACATCCTATCGATCACTTTCGGTGAATGATACAAATAGACTCAGGCAGGAACAGGTTGATTCCATCAATAGAGATCTTAAAGCAATCGTCGAATGGGGAACCAACAATCTTGTTCAGTTCAACGCCCAAAAAACACAAAGTGCCACGTTTTCCAAGAAAGTGAATTCCTCAAATCATCCCATCACAATGTCCGGAAATACCCTTGAACCAAGTCCCTCCATCTCGATTTTGGGAGTCACGGTGTCCAATAACATGTCTTGGCATGACCATGTTGCTAACATCGCAAAGTCGGCAAGCCAGAGGCTAGGTTTTCTGTGGAAAGCCAGAAAGTTTTTTACTCCTGATCAACTGTTGACGACGTACAAGGCTCAAATCCGACCTCTACTGGAGTATTGCTCGCACATTTGGGGTTCAGCACCAAGGCATTCTCTTCGTCTTCTAGATTCCATTCAAAAAAGAGCCATTCGCTTGATAAACAGCTCAACTCTCACAGATACCCTTCACCCTCTAGAACATAGAAGAACAGTTGCAGACCAGTCATTGCTCTTCAGATATTTTCATGGCAGATTCTCCAGAGAAATAAAAACTCTCGTACCACCATTGGCCACATTCGGCCGAAGAACTCGGCACGCTGATCAGTCTCACCCATTTACTCTCAAGATTGACACTACAAGGACCAATCTTCATCAAGAATCCTTCTTTTACAGGGCTGCTACGAATTGGAATAAGCTTCCAAAATCAGTTTTTCCAGAGAACTATGACCTGCAACTTTTTAAAAAGCGTGTCCACAATCATTTCCTTTCTATAATCCCTTCCCCTTTTAATAGTCGCAGTGCGGGCCGTCCGCGGCCCACACGATAGGTCTACCCTTTTTGCGACTATTTTCATAAAAAAAAAAAAAAACCTGAATTCAGGCAATTATAAAGAAGCATTATAACACTTTATTATGAAAGCACCCCCGTAATTATACCGTAACAAATTTTTTTACGTATTTATATCGACCGTGAATAATAAATCTGAAATTCAGTGAACAACCACATTAATACAAGAATAAATACTGTACATTCAAACTTTATTATTGACTCTTTTAGTTTATTATTCGTTACAAAATTGGTTATTATTGTCATAAAAAATTAACGACCGTTGTAAAACAGACGTATCCAGACTAAAGATAGCCGAAATAAATTTTGCAACTTTGTGTAATGAGAAAAACATGTATTGAACGACTATCAAGTCACGTTACCGTCTCGAATTTTGATTCGACGACTGGACATTTTACGAGCGGTTTCTTTTTGTTTATTTATATCGAACAGCTATTATGGTTAGAGGTACATTATTAAATACTGCAGGACTTTAAATCCTCACAAGTTACAAAAGGTAAACTATTTAAATAAACAGTATTGCCGTAGCAAAACTTACTTTTCCAAAACGAGGGCTCTTTTCTATTTTCGGAAAAGTAAAAAAAAAAAATACCTGTAAGTTTCATCGCCCTAGACCTCCTTATGAACCTTATGAAGTTATCGTGCAAAAAGTACAAAATGCGGTAAATTTAAGGATCACCTTGTACAGCAGCTACCTGAAGGACCAAATATGCCTTAATAAAATAATGCTGTGAATAAAAATAAAAGGCGGTAAATTTAAAATTTTGTTTTCATTTTTTTCCAATAATTTTACTGTAAATTTATCAATTGTTATCAAAATCGGCAGAGAGGCATAACTAGACAAAAAATATTATTTTATGTACTACTAGCGGAAACGAAAACTATGAACTTTACACTAATATCGGCGTCTTTATAAGTTTTTATATTTCATCCCTTTCCTACCCCATTTGCAGAGATGCTAACACAACTGGGAATGTCACTATCAAACTCAGCGTTCCCGAAAACTATGAATTTGACACCAATATTACCCGTTTTTAATAGTTTTTACCTTTCATCGCCTTCTCGTCCTCTTTCGTAGAGGTGCTAACAAAATTGGGAATGTTACTATAAAACTCAGCGACCTTTCATCTCAATCGGTCCAGCCGTTTAGGAGTTTTTGAAGGACATACATACATACTGCCACGTTTTTTTTCGTTCTCTAAAAAGTACTCTGCCAGCGGTCTCTCTACTGGCAAATTATGCCCGAGCTCAGCCGTAGAGGGTAGAAGAAAAAAAATATATAAAAGTGAGCCGCGCCACCGACTTAGACGGTTCAAGCCGGAAACCCCTAGGTCTTATAGGCACTAGCAGAGCCACACGATAAACAACTGAGATTATGGTGAACTAAATAAATGAAATTATAGCTAAAATATATTAGATACTTTACTCCTACAATAAATCAAAGTACACAGTTCAATAATAAAATTATAACAAATATAGTCAAATTAACAGCTAATAATAAATCAAAGTACACAGTTCAATAATAAACTTATAACAAATATAGTCAAAATTAACAGCTAACAATAAATCAAAGTACACAGTTCAATAATAAAATTATAACAAATATAGTCAAAACCAACAGCTATGGTAAATTTTTCTGCTAAAACAAACCAAAATCTCAATATTCACAATTTTACAAAATAACCAAAACAAAAGTAAGAGTAACCGACTTTACCAAATTACCAAAAAAAAACGTATACAAGTCAACTCCTTAATAATACTAAATCAAACGTTTACATAAGGCTGCTAATTTACTCATGTTTTTACCATTTACATAAAGATTTACACTGCCAAAACAATCGAGTTTATTTAAAAATATCTTTACAATGGTTGTCTTTTAAAATATCAATATTGTAGGATAATTACAAATAAGTATGAAGAAAACATTTTTACTTGGACATAAAAAATCATTGAGAAGATTATCCTAATCAAAGTTCAGCCTTGGCACATTATCCAATGCAACCAAAGCAAAATCTAATAACGAAAGCACCTCACTCAATCTCCAGCGATCAACAACTGAATTCCACCACAACAAGGTATGCAACACCATTTACAACGAATGATACATTCAAGCTACAACAAAACACGGCACGCGACACTATTTACGAGTACCTGAGGAATACAAAACTATCAGAGACACAATTATAATGGAACTGTAGAAGGGAAAAAAAAAGAACGTTACAATACGTACAAACATTTTTTCAATTTTGTATATAAATATATATATATATACATATATATATATATATATATATATATATATATATATACATAATTCAACATAATTCCTGATGATGAAATCGACTAGTAACTTTTTTTGACGAAACTTTTTGGTGATATTGATTAAAAAATATGACGCAGGGATTATTTTTACGTAATGTTGGTACTCCTGTTTAAACACGATAATTTCATCCGTTTTTTTGAGAAAAGGCAATTGAACAATTCAGAGTCTCAGACATCAGTATCGTAAAAATGTGTCCCCCTTCGAACAAAAATCGACATGTTTTAGCATTTCCTTAAAATTTAATGAATACTGCTAAATATCGGGGTGGACGTATGAAAAGACTGCAATGGCTACACTTCCTGCAATAGGTAATGGCCGGAATATATTCGGTAAATACTGAAAGAATTATTAGGGAAAGTTGAAAACATTCCATAGACATTTCAAATATGTATTTTAATTTAATATTAATTAAAAATAAATTTGCGGCGACTATGTTTCAGTAAATTCTTGAAAGTATTTCTCAATTATTTAACCATTCTAGTGTATTCGACATTTAATTTTAATGTAATTACAATTATCAAAGAGCGTTCATCAAAACTTTCAGAAATTAAAAAAAAAAGCAATTTATTTTCTTTAATTAGATTTGGATGAAGGTGTACAAATGGCCCCGGTTAGCAGAAATAGGATTATTACGTTCGCGTTTTTATTTAACAAGCGCCTCATCAACTCATCAATAATTTAAATTTTTTTTTAAATCTTCTTGGTGCGGAAGATTTTTTACAATTAATGTAATTAATTAAAGCCGAGCGGAATAATGAAAGTAATTTAATCGGATTTTGTTCTTATGTTCCATGAAAAGGAAGTTATTAAAATTATTGGAATTCAGTTGAAAGTTGTAATTAAAAAAAAAAGTTTTCATAATTATCTTAAAAATAACAAAGTGCTAAAAAAGAACCAAAAATATTGCTGATTTTTTAAGCTAATCTCCAAAAAAATATAGCCTAACTTGGCCACCCCATATTGCAGCCTAATGTAACGCAATTAAATCTTTTTCCAAACGTTAAGCTGCCAACCAAAGATCGGAAGAAATGCCAGATATAACAACAGATGAAATAAGACACGCACCAATGAAAAGAAATAAAGCTCCGGGTGAAGATGGTACTGTTATAGAAGCCGTGAAGATTGAAGGGGACAGACTATTAGAGAAAATAAAGGAATTGTTCAACTTATGTCTGCACCAAGGCGAATCACCTACAAGATGGCACAATGCGCTTACCATTTTAATACACAAGAAGGGCGATCCAACAGATCTTAAAAACTACCAACCCATAAACCTGTTAAACCACTTCTACAAGCTATTAGCAAAATTATAGCAAATCGACTAGAAAAGAAATTGGACTTTTATTAACCTACGGAACAGGCGGGTTTTAGGACAAACTTTGGCACTAACGACCACCTCCACTGTATAAAAGGCCTTATAGAAAAATCCATCGAATACAACCGACCCCTGGTCCTGGTCATTGTCGACTTCCGCAAAGCATTCGATACGATCGAAATAAACAGTGTAATGAAAGCGCTGGAGGAAAGCTGCATAGACTATCGGTACTCTAAACTGATTAAAAACATCTACAGCAATGCCACCATGACTGTAAGATTGCATAAAGATACAAAATGTATAAAAGTCAAAAGAGGAATTAGACAAGGGACACGCTATCTCCCCAACTTTTTACGGCAGTCCTGAAATCAGGCAGTTGCTCTCCCACCTGCGATTCGCCGACGACATAGTTCTAATAACAGACAACTTGGGAGAAATTAAAACTATAATTACTAAGTTAGATGCCGCTTGCAGAGAAGTCGGTTTAAACATGAACTTTGGAAAGACGCAATTCATGACAAATTTGATACCAAGTGAAAACCCAAAGGTCGGTGGTAGCGAAATAATAGTTCACATTAAGGTAGAAATAGTGGAACAAGTAAATGAACTTGTGTACTTAGGTTCAAAGTTTACAAAAAATGGAAAGTATGACAGTGACATTAAGCGAAGGCAGAAAAACAAATGAATGGGGCACTGTATAGCTTTATGAGCAGCCAGAAAATGTCAAAAAAAGCACGTCTGGGTGTGCACAGAGGTGTGTTGGTTCCTACACTTATATATGGTAATGAATGTTGGGTTTGGTTGAAGAAGCATGAAAATAGAAGATGAGTAGTCTAAAAGTATAGCCGGAGTAACTCGGTTGGATAAAGTAACGAATATTGAAATAAGAGAACGCTGTGGTGTAAAAGAAGATGTGGTTACAAAGATAGATAAAGGAATGCTTAGATGGTTTGGACACTTAGAAAGGATGGATAAAAGAAGATTGACGAAACAAATTTAAAGGCAAGTGTGAATGGACAAATCGGTAGAGGTCGAGCTTGGCGAACATATCTCAATTAGATCAACATTGTTTTGAAGAAAGGCCAGGCCAAGAGTACCAACAATCGACGAGCTTGTATGAGAGCACTGATGAAAGTAGAGAAAGCAAAAGATGTGTGTAATAACCGTAGCAAGTGGAAGAAAGTGGTATTTGCCTACCTCTGCGGAAAAAAGGCGTGACTATATGTATATATGTATAATATTTTTACTAGCTAGTTGTTAGAAAAACATCAATTAAAAAATTAGTAAGTACAAGAAAAAGTTGTAAGATTTTAAAATATGCAGTGCGCCCTTACAATATTTCAATCACAAAGTAAGAAAAGTAGACACTGAAATTAGTTAACAGCTGAAAAGTTTTCCAGTATACCTTAGAAACATTCCAAAAGAGAAAGAAAAACTTCCGAACAATAATTTCTATTTCCATACGGATGCTTCTCGTTTTCCTCTCAGCTCGCGTTGTTTAATCAATTACAAAGTGAAATATGCCTTTGAAGTGCATAAGCATAGCTGAGAAACAGAACTTTCGTATATTTGTTTACGTAACTTTCTCAAAAACTTTGAGTAATTAAAGAGCACGGAAAACCCTAGTAAGAATTACCGAACGGCTCGGAAAAAGAGATAAAACAAATAAAAACTGCAACTTCGGATGGGAAAAAAAGTGCAGAGTCATTAGCGCTTCTTTACTGTGTCAACAGAAAAGGGGACGGTGCAAAAATTGATTGAGAAAAAAGTTTTTTTCTGACCAATCAGTTCTATCGACGGCAAATTTGATTTTGACGCTAAAGTAGAGATTTTCACAGAGATGGAGCCAAATATTTGGGTTCCTTTAATTAATCATGCTCGAAACAAAAAATAAACTAAAAATTATACTTATAAACCTTAGCTGGCGATATGTCCAGAAAAAATAAGACGCTTCCATAGTGACCGGACACTGCAAGCTCGATTTCGGAGTACGATACAATGATAACAGGCTAAGTGTGAGGCGAGGGTCAGTGCGTCGTTATGGCCAAGCGCATTTAACTCTATAATAACATTTACTTCGCACACGGATGCTATGGTACAATACTATGTGCAGTGCGAGGTACGGCGCGTCGTTATGGCCACCGACTAAGAGATCCTTATAGGTATAATGTACATGTGACCCAGTGGGCCCTGAGGTACACTGACTCACCAACTCCACTTCTTCTTATCCCAGATTCAAATGTATTTTGATGTAATTAAACAATAAAACGTATAAAGAACGTATTCAGCTCTTGAAAAATTCATACAATGTTGGCGAGGATTTAAAAAAGCAGTAATTTTTTCATTTATTTATGTTTAACAACTTGTTCGTTTTTAGTATCAACATTAATTTTGTTCCGAATTGCAATAAATACAAAGGTAATGTTTTACTGCAACAGGAAATTATTTTTCCCATTTTGACTTCAAGTAATTCAATAAAATCCAATTCATTTAAAACGTCTTATTTAATTTCCTAAAGAGAATTTAATTGCTTCTTAAGTACTAATTTCAGTTTTCGATAAACTTCTGATTTTTATTAAACTAATCCCTACCTGGCACTAGATATTTTCTATTAATGATTGTAATTTGACATAACTGTGTTCCAATTTTACGATTTTAAGTCAATTTTTATTAAATAATGACCCCCTCAAATCGTTCTATCGTTACTGTTTGTTTCAAGTGGCTTGTACAAATAAGTAACATAGTTATCGTTTTAAATAAAATTATACAGGGTCATCTCGAAAGGAATTTGAGATTTTATTTACATACATTGACATAGTCACGCCTTTTTTCCGTAGGGTTAGGCAGAGACCACTTCTTTCAAATTGCTACGGTTCTAACACACCTCTTTCGTTTCTTCTACTTTCATCAGTGTTTTTATACATGCTCCTTGGTTGCTGGTGTAGGAAGAAAAAAAATCTCATGGCTAAAGAATTTCCGATTGTCGTTTAATACATTAATTGTGGGATTATTTCGTGCATCAGTAAATAAAGTTCGTATACCCAATATGCTCGCCAACAACCATAACGGATAGGCATTAACAGAAGAAGAAAAAAGGTCGACTATTACCGATTTGCCCATTTACACTCGCCTTATAAATCTATTTCGTCAATCTTGTTTTATACATCCTCTCTACGTGTCTGAACCATCGAAGCATTCCTTTATCTATATTTGTTACAAAATCTTCTTTTAAACCACATCTTCTTTAACACCACAGTGTTACCTTAACTATTCCTTACTTTATCCATCAGATTCACTCCAGATATACTTCTTAGCCTACTTTTCTCCGCAGCATTGATCTTATTTTCATGCTTCTTCTGCCAAACCCAACATTCACAACCATACATAAGTGTAGGAACCAACACTCCTCTATGCACAGCAAGATGGCAACATTTTTACAACACAATATTAGAACAAACATACATACATAGCTTTATGAACACCCAGAAAGTGTCAAAAAAAGGCACGTCTGGCTGTGCATAGAGGTGTGTTGGTTTCTACAGTTATGTATTATAGTGAATGTTGGGTTTGGCAGAAGAAGCATAAAAATAGGATTAATGCTGCGGAGATGAGTAGTCTAAGAAGTATAGCCGGAGTGACTCAGTTGGATAAAGTAAAGAATAGTGAGATAAGAGAACGCTGTGGTGTAAAAGAAGATGTGGTTACAAAGATAGATAAAGAAATGCTTACATGGTTTGGACACGTAGAAAGGATGAAAGAAGGAAGATTGACGAAACAAATTTATAAGGTGAGTGTGAATGGACAAGTCGGTAGAGGTCGACCTCGGCGAACATATCTCGATCAGATCAACATTGTTTTGGCCAGGTCAAGAGTACCAGAAACCGACGAGCATGTATGAGAGCCCTGATGAAAGTAGAGGAAGCAAAAGATGTGTGTAAGAACCATAACGGAAGTGGTCTCTGCCTACCTCTACGGGAAAAAGGCGTGACAAAATTAGAACCTGATCAAAAAATAATTTTTTTTATTAATTGACTCTGCAGAACTTCCTTTGTTAGTTCGTAAGGTAATTTAGGTATTTCTGAATCATGTTTTGGTTTTTTAATTAAAGGCACAAATTAAAAATCTTATTTTTTATATATTTTGAATAAAAAAAATGTATCAAAAATTAAAAGATATTTTTTGTTAGATTAAACTAATTATTGATCGAGTCGTTTAAATAGAAAAAAATAAAAAAATTTATGTAAAATATAACTTTTAACAAAAAAAATGTCAAAATATCAAAACTTCCATCTAGTGGCAGTATGTAAATATTTAAAAGACGACCATAATAATAAATAAATAAATACTTTCCGCAAGTCTCTTTGTGTGAGCGATCCTTTGAAATTTACCAGCATTAGTTAACCATTTGTGCACTAATATTATGAAAAAATGATATTTTTTAAATAAAAATCGATGGAACATTAAACGTGGCGATACGTTTGGCTGTTTTGGTAAGGTAATAAAAAAGTTTTAAATATTAAAACGTATTTTTATAAAAATAGAAGTTTTACGAGTTTTAAATTACAAAAATTGCGTTGAAAGTGTCGACCAATGATATATTTCCGTATTTTGTCGTTAACATCTTCTGCACCTGGTGTTACCATCTGATTGGGCGTATATTTATCGAATATAAACAGAAGATTAATAAACCGGACGGTTGTCGGTAGGCTGTTAAATCGTAATGAAGATGTCACAACAACTTTTGGACAGAAAGAGCAAGACGAAAGAGAAGAGGAAAACACATGACGTCGCGACGGGCTGTAACTAATTATTTCTAGTAATAAGTTACGCTTACTATACGCGTCGTCTGATGGCGGACAGTCGACGCTTCAATGTTGGACGCTTAGTTCGTCTGTTTGCTCAATATTTATTTTTAATTATTTTGTTTATTTACGTTTGGTTTATTTATTTAATTTTGTTTTTTTACAGTTTTTTGATAGATTTATTCTTTCAAAAGGTATTTAACGTTGGATTGATTTAAAATTTTTACATTTTTCTTATTTTCCGAAGTAACCATCAAGTTTATGAGAATTATGGTTAAAAAAAATTAATTAAGTTATGGATTAAATTGTTATAAGCCCCTGGCGACCTGCTTCATCACCCCGCTCTGACCAACGAACCTACTTCGGTAAAAGTTGTTAGAAATTTGTAGATCTAAAAGTTAGTTTATTAACATCATGTTGTTTAAACAATTATTTGAGGAGATATCGATCAAAAAGTCAATAAATGAATTTTGACAGTCGTAAAGTTGTTAATTGTTAGTGATGCAAAAAAAAAACTATTGAACAAAAAAGATAGGAAATATAATTATCTACAATATCATTATCATTATCATTTTGGGCCTAGAGTGCACGATTACGGAGATATAGGTCGAAACGGTTTTTCTCAAAATGGTGGCACTTCCGCCCTTCAAATTTGTAAGGATTTTGTAAATTTACATTTAGTACGTGTAGTCCAGTCACCTTAATTTGAGTTCCTCCGCAACTCCTACGCTTCCGGCCATGAGATTCATTAAAAAATTTTCCTTTACGAGCAATTATGCCATCACAGTTATCGATGTATTTTGATGTATTGGAAATAATATCGTGCGCGTGCGATAAAATTATGAAAAACAATAACTCCTGTTATTTGGTGCAGACAAAATTCTCAATTGCCTGTATTAGACTCAGTAATATACCCACTAAAGGTCGCAGTGGAGGGGCGATCTACGCCCCACTCACATGATACCTAACCTAAGTGATAAGGATGAAGAAGACTGTAATATATTTAGTGATCATATTACATATTCTAAATCCGACTATGTGCCAGACGAAGATGAGGTGGATGATCCGAATGAAGCTTATATACCCGATTTTAAATTTGTTCCAAAGTAAGGAAACTCGGTCATCTTAATTTCTAATATGCATCATAACGATGACATTGATCAGGAAAATTCGAAACCCAAAATAATTATGTTCTATAATGACACTAAAGGAGGTATAGACGCCTAAGACCAAAAATGCGCAACTTACTCAACTTCTCGTAAAACCAGACTTTGGCCAATGGCAGTTTTCAATTACATTTTAAATTGAGTGAATGACCGTGCAGTGGCGGCGCCAGACCTAAACTTAATGTGGGCAAGGTACATTTCGCGAGGCCCTCTGAAGGAGGGAATATAAAATAAAAAATTACTTTTATTCATTAAGACACAAATCTAAATTTTTACTTATACTTCTTTGGAACATTAAACAAAAATGAACAAAAATAAAGAAAAAATTAAAGAAACAGAAGTTTCTTCTTTTGGTTTTACTGAACTCCTTAATGATTGGTTCGTAATTTATCTTATGCTATTTCTGCTTCAATAGATAAAACTGCCAAAGCTGAAAGTCTTTCTTGACCCATAATATTTCTTAAATAATTTTTAATTAGTTTCAATTTTGAAAAACTCCTTTCAGTAGAAGCAGTACTTACAGGTATTGTTACATAATTCTTATGACAATGTAAACATTTGGGTAAATTTATTTCAAATCGTTCTCTATAATATATTGGAGCAGATGTTTCACGTTTTTAATAGCGTTGGGTAAATTTGTGATCATATTTTGTAACTCCTCATACAACTCATAAAGTTGGAAGTTACTGCTCTCACCTACTTGCAGTACTGTGTGTAAATCTTGACAGTTTTTTAGTATTTTCTCTTTTGGATTTTTTTTTAACTTTTTTAAGTCATAGAGAAAACCAAAATGTTCAAAATGTTGATTTAAAGATATAAATCTCGATTCCATGTTACTTATCACAGAATCAATTATGGTATTAAAAAAATCTGTTTCATACTGGCTTTCAGCAGACTTTATAGTTTAATCTCTGCCTCTATTATCAAACATCCTTTTCTTTTTGGCTTTTTTTTATTTTTTAAAAAGTAGTAGTTTCTGGTTCGGTAACGTTCAGGGACATTTTTGTGACACAGAGATAGTTCTCTTTACCCTCTCTACCCTCCATTGTTAAAACAGTGACAGCTTAGAAGTCTGCGCGGTAGCTTGTTTACAGTCAGCGTTTTAGAAAAATTACATTCTTAAACAAATTTTATTTCACTTAAATGGTAAATTTGTGCATTAAAAAGCTATTTTTGCTAAATGGTTTACAAATTGTTACTTGTAAAAAATATATATCACTCAAAATGGTAAAGAATGGATAATTTGAAGCAGAAATTTTTTAAAACAATGTCGTATGTGTATTAGTGTCAGAGACACCTAATCTCCATAATCTATCCTTACTTTTTGTTATTTTTTTTTATAAAAGTGTACATTTTTAACTGGCTGAATCTAACTTCTGTCATATGTCATAAATGTCATAAAAAAAACAAGGATCTGTTTACAAACCTACACTACATAATACTTCGAGCACTTACAATGTTAAAAAAACGATTTTGCAGTTGCCTAATTATGTTTTGGATCAAAGTACTCGTGCTGGTTACCATACCTATAAACAACATTCCACATTTTTTTTATTATCTGCTGAAAGGTCAAATTTTTGTGCTTTTGATAAATATTTAAATTTTTTTTATCGCTTTTTTGATTAGTTAAATTTTAATTAAAAAAAATCTTTGATTCGTGAAAATGGATTCCAGAAATACCTGCAACGATAATCAAGCTGTGCCAGCCATTGTCCCCAATGAAACCTTACTAGTACCTGCTCTAAGGTTAATGGTACTACTATATGAAAATCGGGCCCATCTATCAACCAAGTAATGCCGGCTTTTTTATTATTAATTTTTTATTTGCCAAAACTTAAATGTGTTTCTTCATAGGCTCTTCATTAAAAAAATGTATAAATATAAATTTTATAAATTTCAGTGAGCGAATCAAAATTTTCAGACGCAAACTACGCCAATTGACTGATTCATCTGCCCTCAACGACAACGAATTTGATGATGTAATAGAGATCATAAATGCAAAAAGGGAACGACGCAAAATGAAGAAAAAGCAAAAAAACATGGAAAAGAAAAAATAATTGTTGTCTATCCCTAACGATTCCGAAAAACCGGTGTTTATTTATTTGCTTCGTGGAATTCTATTAGTCCATCAAAATTTTTAAAATGTCCATATCAAATTGCAAAATGTCCACGTGTTTTCGCGTATTCCAGGGTATTATATTAGAATCTTGTCATCAGGCAACATTTTTAATAAAAGAAATTAATTACAAATATTGTTAAATTTACTATACAAAAACCATTTTTAAATTTTTTAAAATAAGATTTGCCATTGCTGTACAAAGATCCCATAAACAGAAACATACTTTATCACACCTGGATAATTAACCAGAAAAATAAGCCCTTTTCTGGATGGAATCCCGGAAGCTTAAGAGATGCGGGACGAATGGATATAAAAAATGCAAAGTCAAAATTATTCAGTCACTTTTATACATTCAGTCAACAATTATACAGGGTCTGAGAGTTGTCTGAAATGAGCAATAAATTGGCACATTTACAAGAGCATTGGTCATTAATCTTGCAGAAAATTTTATGGATAGTACTTAAACTATGTGCTTGACAAAGGAGTTATTATTCTAGGGTTTATTTAGATTAAAATATTAACAAAACGAACTATTTGACCGACATGCACAAAACAGCAAATCTAAAAATACTTTGAACAATTGGAAATTCTACAGTAAATCCTGTAAACCATTATGTATCTTCTTTACACTGCAAATCTACTGTAGGCGCCGTGGCTTAAAATGATTGCTATTTAACTCTTAAGGGTAGTAAATCCAACAATTACATAACTACCGAGATTGATCGTGGACTGTATAGTTTGAGGAATAAATTTGGATTGACTAGAAAGAATGTAACCGGCTTTAATAAAAAAGGGACTTACAATAAGATCGTTGGTTCCAATGCAAGTAATAGGAATCCCTACTATAAGTTTCCACGACCGTTTCTGCGTTAAGTATTAATTCCTGCCCTTTTGGATGTTACATAAAATCAATTGCAATGTCTTTCGTTTTAAGATCTTTGTAAAACAGGAAAGTCTTATGAAATTAAACATAAATGTAATTGCACAATCGTACAGTGGTTTGAACTTAATTACGATAATAGCACTGATACCCAACGTATAGCGGTACAAAAAAACGTAGTTAGAAAGATATGGGCTGATACCCACTCTCTGAAAAAGAACACAATTTAAAGACTACTACTAAATACTAAATATTTGTGTTCACTGCTCACTAGTACTAATGAAGTTAAGTTAGAAACAGATTTTTTTGCTTTGCAGAAATTATTGAGATCCAACTATGTACATTTTAAACTTTAAAGTTTATGATAAATATAATGACATATAAATATAAATATATTTATATATATATATATATATATATATATATATATATATAAATATATATATATATATATATATATATATATATATATATATATATATATACATCTGAAACTGCTTGGCATTTATTACTAGAAGAAAAAAGCAGCCAGTATAAAAGAATGGACAATAATCTTAAAGGAGCTCGAGACTCTAAAAGTAGCACCACTATAATGATGATGATAGCTTTACAAAACTATTTGGATAAAAAATATACAGGGTCAGTAATTTTATTTATATTCCAAAATAGGTTATAACTATCAACATAATGTGAAGTAGGTACAGTGATACATCGACAATGCATCCCAACTTGTTGATGATCAAGTTAAAACGCATGATACTGGTCAAGTAAGAAGATGCAAACCCTTTTTGCAATAAGATCTAATAGATGCATTTTTACTATAATAGTAGGTGCGAGGCGTGGCTCATGACTCTTAGAGAACAAGAAAGGTTACTCTCCTTCGAGAATAAAGTTTTAAGGAAAATATGTGGACCCGTACCAGATCCAATAACAACCCAGTGAAGAAAATGAGGGAAATGACTAAACAGTCATGAATCACTAGCACAATAAGATCCAGAAGGCTCGCATGGACAGGTCACGTAGTCATAGCGGAGAATAGGGAAATTGGGACCATTTATAGAAGCAGACCAAATGCAAAAAGGCCACCAAGACGACCTAGACAAAGATAGTGTAGAGAGAGAGCCCAATATGATGGAAATACGAAATTGGGAAGAAGTAGCAAGAGATAAGACTAGATGGAGGGCGGTGGTCAAGGAGGTTAAAACGCCTAAAGTGTTGTTTGGCCACGTTAAGTAAGTAGTAGTAGTAGGAAAAATAAAAAAAGTTTTTTGATTTATCGTAATTTATTAAAAGTTATTTTTATGTCGAATAAAAATGTATCTACATTTTAAATGTGTCTCCTAGGCTTGTGATTTATCCGTCAGTGTTTTGAAGGCTGGCACCAGATGTGCGACTATATTAATAAAATTGGTACCATGATAAATTTCACAAGAAATAGGAGGGACATAAGCCAAAACTTTTATTCGATTTGCTTGAAAAATTTAGTGTAGCGTTTAGCCAATTAGATCTCGTGACATGTACGAAAATAATACGGAATGCTCGACCATGCTGCAGACACGCTCTCTTTAAAAATTTAACGATGTATCTTTATAATCCATAATTTTCAATGATGTCATAACATACACTTCACTTATTAAGCTGTACTTACGCTAATATGTGAGCGTCAAAATATAAACTGAACTTTGTTGTTTATTGAAAGCAATAAAAACTAAAAAAATATTCCCTGACAGTCGCATACAAAACAGTTGCACAGAAATCAGTTAATGAAATTATATTTAACCAGTTTATGCTTCATTAATCTTAAAATAAAAAGGCCTTTTTCACTGTATATTTATGAAATACTTTCGCATACAGGCATATTTTTTTAAATTACTAGATTGCCTCTAAGACGTTGTACTGCCCCTTTCGGTCGGTGGCCCCTTCTGGACAGGGCATTCCATTTTAAAATATGATTTTGTTGTTACTTTAATTATTGTACAAAAACAAAAAAAATGATCTCCTTTATGTTGTAACAAAGTACATTGACGAGTATCAAGAAATGTTGGATAAATGTAAAGTTAAATTATTATTGTTAGGGACGACTTCCGTTTAAATGAATGAAACGTCAAAGAAACGCGCAACGGTTGACGAATAACTCTGCTTGACAATAAACAAAAAAGTTCACGTGTATATTCTTAAGGGGGAATATGTGATCATGTTAAAGAAGTAAAGGCATGTACCCGGCATCTGCCTCGTTAAGAATAAAGAGGGGACTTTGACAGGCATCTTTCTTTAAAATCATCTCTAACATGCTTCCAATTTAACTTTGATGGAAAATAGCGAAATCTATTAAACGGCAACATATACCAAAACTGTTGGAAATGAAAAAATGATTTTAGAAATAATTTTATTTTATTATTTTTTAAATAGTTGACTGTATATTTTTGGACGTTTCGTTAGTTTAAGTTAATAAAAAGTTGTAATGACAATTCGTTTTTAAAGAGCATCGATTTTTCTGTAGAAGATTTAATAAAAGTAAACAGTTATAATATTTTATAGTCACCATTCTCAAGGGATTTATAACAAAATTTTGAGGATATTGCTGCTATCTTATCAAGTTTTAGTTACTAACTGAATTATCAGAATTTATCAATTTTATATTAGTTGCCTTGACATAAAAAAAAGTTGTTAATAAAAAATAAATTTTACTGACATATATTTTTCAAATTTCACAAACGGTCATTCGGCCAAATCTATAGGAAAAATACACATTTTAGGTAAGAAATACTTCACATTAAATATACGCAATTAATTTTTACACACGCTTGTGAGTAAAATAATAAAAATACATTAAGACAGGTCCTTATTTATAATAAACTAGCGGACCTGACAGACATTGTCTTGCCCGAACGTTGGCTTGCTGCTTTGGATATATCGCTATCAATCTCAGCGGTCCCGAAAACTATGAATTCGACTGTAATGACAGCCATTTTTAATAATTTTTATATTCCATCCTCTTTCCACCCCCTTCGTAGGAGTGCTAACAAAATTGGAAATATCACTTTCAAACTCAGCGACCCCAAAAACTATGAATTCGACACTAATATCGGCGTTTTTATTAGTTTTTATATTTCATCGCCTTAGGTATCATGTGAGTGGGGCGTAGTCACACCTCCACCGCGACCCTTACTAGGTCTATTGTGGCTCACCCCTAGAGGTCACAGTTCACAATCCAGCCCTTCTCACGAAGTTCATGGTTGTATAGGGTGAGATTTTTTTAAAATCGGTAGTTTCTAGGTTGGAGTATTCAAATATGTTGAACCTTATTATTTCCAGACCGGGCATGAACATAGTATATGTTCATTAGTTTCGTCTTCCACGCAGCAAACCGACAGTCCCTTTGTTGGTTCAGATCTATCTTTCTGAGACGGGACAGTGTCCCGTAAGCAGTCCTGTTAGAATGCGCAGGTCATTTCTGCTCCATTCTAGGATCTGCTTAGTTGTGTTTCTCGAGGATTGAAACGGTAAAAACGCCTTCGAGTGGGTTAGCCCTGGTAATTTCATCGCCTTACCACTTCTTTTGTATGGGTATTAACTTTATTGGGAATGTCACTATTAAACTCAGCAGCTCCAAAGACTATGAAGTTTTTATATTTCATCACCCTCTCACTCCTTTTGTAGGGGTGCTAACAAAATTGGAAATATCACTATTAAACTTAGCGAACTCGAAAACTATCAATTTGACACTAATATCAGCGTTTTTAATGGTTTTTATATTTCATTTTCTTCGTACCCCTTCCGTGGGCATGCCTCAAAGACTATAAATTTGACTTTAATATAAGTTTTTTTTATATTCCATCCCGTTCCACCCCTTGTTTTAATAACTGCTACTAATCAGATACCAAAATCAAAAATACAGTACTTCTTCTAGTCGAATACTATTGGTCCACATAAGGCTTTTAGTACCTACTTAGTTTTAAATCCATGTTGAGCTGAAATAAGCCAAACTTTTTTTTTTCAATGTATATATATAAATTATTTGGAGTTTCTAAAAAAAGTTTTTTTATTCTTTTAAAATTAATAGTTTTTTTTGTTTTAAAAATATCAAGAGCTATTTATTTATCGAATATTAGTAAAAGATTAATAAAGCGAACGTTAATCGGTAGCTTGTCAGATCGTAATGAAGATGTCACAACAACATTTGGACGAGAAGTCCAAGACGAATGAAAAGAGAAAAATCGTGACGTCGCGACGGGCTGTAACTAATTATGTCTGGCAACGTTTACGCATCGTCTGATGGCGGGCAATCGACGCTTACGACAACCGACGCCTCCATATTCGACGCAAATTCTTTTCTTTTGTTTTATTTAATCCATAGTAAGTACAGCGTTCTTTAATAATTAATATTACGTTTAATCACAAAAAGTTCGAAAATATTGTTTTTGGTACAATGTAGCCTTAAAACATACATACATTTAGCGACACCTTTTTTCTGTAAGGGTAGGCAGAGACCACTTCCTTCCACTTCCGCTACGGTTCTTACACACATTTTTTGCTTCCTCTACTTTCATCAGTGCTCTCATACATTCTCGTCACTTGTTGGTACTCTTAACCTGGCCTATTTTCAAAACAATGTCGATCTGATCGAGATATGTTCACCAAGGACGACCTCTACCGACGTGCCCATTAACACTCGCCTTATAAATCTGTTTTGTCAATCTTTCTTTATCCATTCTCTCTACGTGTCCAAACCATCTACGCATTCCTTAATCTATCTTTGTGACCACATCTTTTCTTACACCACAGCGTTCTCTTATCCTCAGTATTCTTTACTTTATCCAACCGAGTCACTCCGACTATACTTCTCAGACTTCTCATCTCCGCAGCATTAATCCTATTTTTATGCTTTTTCTTATTTTTATGCATATTCTGTCAAACCCAACATTCACTACCATACATAAGTGTAGCGACCAGCACTCCTCTATGCACTGCCAGACGTGCATTTCTTGACACGTTCTGGCTGCTCATAAAGTTATACAGAGCCCCATTCATTTGTTTTCCTGCCAACACCCTTCGCTCAATGTCATACTTCCGTCTCTCGTAAACTTTAAACCCAAGATTACAAACTCTTTTATCTTTTCCACTCTTTCTCTTTCAATCAGCACCTCGCAGTTTGTCATGCAATCTTCTCTTTTAAAAACCATTACTTTCGTCCTGTTTTTTTTATTTTTGGGGCATCATACATAATATTAACCATTGCCTGCAACTCCTCTTCAGATGACGCTAATATTACCTTATCATCGGCGTAAAGGAGGCGTCTGACGATCAAATCATCCATTCTTAATCCATACGCACTTTCGTTTAAATCTTTTAAACAATTATCCATGCATAAGTCAAACAGCCATGGCGAAGCCACACAATCCTGTCTAACATCTTTTTTGATGTTAAACCAGTTCGTATATGCTCCGTTTATCCTGACGCAAGCAGTGGAATTTTCGTAAAGTGATTTCAGTGCTCGTATTAAACTACCGCTTACCCCATACATAGACAATGTCGACCCCAATTCATTCCTAACCACTCTGTCATAGGCCTTTTCCAAGTCTACAAAAGCGCAATAGACCTTCTGACTTTTAGTCAAAAATGTCATTATTATGCAAAAGTCTGGATAATTTTTAAAGCTAGTTTGTAAGTAATCATAATTTGACAACTAATATTGTGCCCTGTTTGTCTAGCTTGTATGTTATAAAACTGCAGAAATAGGATTGTTTTTAACAAATTCCTAAATATTTCGGATTCGTAAAAAGTGATTTTTTCAATCAATTGCCTTGCAAAATCTTTATTAAACGGCACATGTATATTTAAAAATAATTAAAAATTAAATTACAGTCTGTCGGTTTAACAAAGCCAGTCCTAACTTTAAGTACTACGTTTCTTTTTCAGCCCAATTGCAAAAATTTACATAAAGTTGCATTCATGCACAATATGTATGGCAACTTTTATATTTATAATAATTTAAAACATGGCATAATTTCAATTATTACCAGCAAATGAACAACTTATTTTTATTAACATGTAAGGTTTTTCTTCCACGTGATTTAAATTTCACGTGGTTTTTTTTAAATCTTTCTATTGTGCCTTGTATTTTAGTCCTTTACCAGCCACACCTCAGCATCTAGTGCGTTTTGTATAGCTGTTGGCAGTTATTTTCTTTGTTCGCAACAGGTTCCTATTTCTTCAGTTTCCTTCCAAGATGGTTCTTTAACAAATAAAATTTTGGAGCTGATAAACCCTTTTTGCTAGTTCATCAATTTGTTTTGCTTTTAATGTGTTGTTTCGGGATTTCAGTTTTGCGGCCAAGTTTGACAAATGTTTTTTATAAGAGAGAGTAGGCGATAACCACTTGCCAGTCTCAATTTATAGCATTTGCCATGTCATTATACATACCTACAAGCTGATGCCTAGTTAGCAAAGATTTTGTAACATTTTTGTTAAGCTTCCATTCGATTTTCCTGTCGTTTTCTTAGTATCGTATGATTGTTCAAATTCATAATATTTTTTTACTAAACAGTAAAATATTTTCTGGTATAATAAAATATCCTGTAGAAGTTTTACGTTGGAAACTAAAAATTTAAAAGGATTTGACAATATTAAATACAGATATGAAATTGACGTAATCTTCTTTCAGGGTTGAGTATTTATATATATATATATATATATATATATATATATATATATATATATACTCGATCAGGTGTAGGATTTTATGCTTCTTAAATTTGAAACGTCTGAGGAGCTTCTAATAAGAGTTTTCTTTCTTTGAAAATATACGAGGTTTTGTTCCAATATAACAGCAAATTTAATAGGATTTAATAATATTGTTAAATCAAATAAAAATGTTTGTATCAACAAATATTTTTTAAATATACTTTGGGTTTATTCGTTTTTCATTAAATTTGTTATTAGCATCTTTTGTTGTCAAAGAATGCTATTGCATTTATGTTTTCTGTTGTTTATCAAAGCAATAAAAATTAAATAATTATTGGTTGTAATAAACGATATTATAAAATTAGAAAACCCAAAATATTAATCTTCGTTCTCTTTAGCATAAAGAATCGAAATAATCAATCCATCTTTTCTAAGAATGGTATTTTTAGTAGCGCTGGAATCTTTTTGTCTTTAACTATTCATTAAGTAAATCCTTTGCATAGTTCCTACATCATCGCAGCGTTTTTGTAGCTCCGAAATTTTTAATTAAGATAAATGGAATGGAAGATAGTTAACATTTAATTTTTTTTTTCATTTTTCTTAGAACTATTTTTCTCTCAACTGATTAATAGTTCATACACGTGTTGGAAATCTTGAGCATCAAGACATTTCTACTGTCACACTTAGTTGAAAATATTAAGTCGGAGATTGGTTTAATTGGTGCGGATTATAATATTTACGAAGGCGTAGAAGGGCCACAAGCAATTTTTTTTGGAATCCCGACTTTAATCTCGGGCGCTTTAATCTCGTGCGCTTTAATCTCGGGCGCCCAAATTTAATCTCGAGCGCCCGATTTTAATCTCAAACGCCCGACTTTAAAGTCGGATGCTCGACTTTTATTTTGGGGGAAGCATTCACCTTTTTTATTGAATATCAAGTAACAGTTATTCAGTTTTGTGGAGTCGTTGGAAAATCTTTGAAAAAATCCGTTTCTCGAGATTTCTCGACGGAAATGTATCGTCCTACACCTACTTAATACAATCTATAGAGTGAAATAATTTGTGACCTAAAAACTACCCCCAAACAAACCTCCAATGTAGAAAAATGTTTAAAAAAACCCGTTGCTCAAGATTTTTTGACGAAAATGGATCATCCCACACTTACTTAATACACTCTACCCAAAAACTACCACTACAAGGTTTGTTGTAGGGTAGTTTATGGGTCATAAATTATTTCACCCTATGGAGTATATTAAGTAGATATACAGTGATCCATTTTTATAAAGAACCACCAAAAATACCAAAAATGAAAAAAAGAGTATATTGAGTAGGTGTAGAATGATCCATTTCCATCAAAAAATCTCAAGCAACGGTTTTTTCAAAGATTTTTCTTCTTTGGAGGGTTGTTGAGGGGTAGTTGTTAGGTCACAAATTATTTCACCACATTGAGTGTATTGAGTAGGTGTAGAATTATTCATTTCTGGAACAAAGCGACTAATTTTACCTAAGGAGTTGAGGATAGTTACATGTACCATTTATGATTTAAAAAAGTAATGTAAGATCTTTCTGTTTCCTACGGTTTTTAAGAGAGGAGATTCGCAGCTGTTGCAGCCACACAGCATGGTCTTGATAGACATGTAGCTTAAATGCAATATAACGTAAAAAGTTGTTTTGAGCGTGTTCTAGTTTCCTAATGTAAACTAAGTAATGAGACCGTACAGAAGAACAGTATGGATTGATTAAAGGGTTTGAGTTAGCGTCACAGGGCCGAATTTTAGGTTTTAAAAACCACTTGTTAACACCCCAACCATCTTTTAAGCATAATTACATGCCATAGAGATATGTGCCCAGGAGTGCATCGAAAGGAACATCCGAAGGGCAAAAATCTATATTTTATCAGATAGCCAAGCAGCACTAAAAGCTCTAAATTCATACACTTGTTACTCCAACTGACTTGGGACTGTGAGTATTCCCTGAGACAACTGGCAGCGAACAATCAGGTTACTCCGATGTGGGTTCCAGGTCACAAGGGAGTTAAAGGCAACGAAAAAGCAGATTGCCTTGCCAAAGAAGGGGCAAATACACAATTTTCCGACCCAAAACCTTACTGTGGACTTTTCAAAGCCTACCTGAAGAAAAAATTTCGACGCTCGGAACAAGTTGAAATGAAATCTCACGCTACTGCGAGAACTTCGCTGAAACTGCAGAACATTTGCTTTGCGAATGCCCAACGCTTTTCTGCAAGAGGCTCAGGTTTCTGGAAGGGGCCTTCCTAAAGCCATTCGATGTCAGAAACTTAGCTTCCAGCAAACTGATAAACTTTGCTTGAAGTTTTGGAATCCTGGGCCTCGAATAGATTAAGGGTTATGCACAAAAGATCTAACGAGTCGAGGTGCTTGAGAGGATGCATATCCTTTACAACCCCACCTACAATCTACAATCTACAACTAAATTATTTAAGAAAGCAATGAAATTTTGTTTTTGCAAAAACTTGAAAAACGGCACTAGTTAATATTGAAATATTTTTAAGTGGCCTGGATTTTACTTGGATTTTTTTCTCTCTGACATTTAATACGGCCACCGAACCAAAAGCTGATTTTCATAAATAATTTGTAGGGTTTTAACGGTTTTTCTGTTCCTTTCACGCAACAACAAATCCTCTATTTACACATTTAACCTGCGCAAAAAAAAAACCATTTCCATCAACGAAAGTCGTATATTTTTAACTGGCTTAACGGATCACGCCGAGTTTTTGTATATATGCGACTATTACACCGGCTATTTGCTTCAGTAATTGGGTAGTTTATTAGAGGACACTTTGTTGTTTTCATGACGAACTACACGTTTAATTTTTATAATTAGTCTTTGTAACTTTGTAACGCTGTAAATGCCAGAGATGAGGGACGTATATTGATTTGGTTGTTAAAAAATTTGTAAATCTATTCGTACATTTTTTGGGTCATGTCTTTTTCAAAATGATTACTAATTAGTCTATGAGCAAAAAAAATACATTAAACACAAAACAAAATATTATTTGTCCCGCAGAAAAAAATAAGAATATATGCTACTTCTTTTTTTAAAATAATCCAACAGGAATAAATTATTTTATTTAAAATAAAATCGCAAAAATTAATATGGCTTTAACACTGAAAAAAAATCTCTTTTAGTGTGTTTATGGCTCTTTTAGATAATATGAGGTAGACCTTATAAAATTACTATAAACAGATTAATTAACGATTAAATGTTTTATCTAGACACGCTACCGCGTTCCAAGTTCAAGCTAACAGATTGGCGAGCGGTACCGTGTGTATTATTATACGAACCATTTGGAGCGACATTTGACGCTCTCATAACTCAAAAACTATTTCACATAAACATATCATATTTGGCTCATATATTGAGACTTACGAGATACATATGTGCTACAAATTTCATAAACACATCTCAAACAGTTATTTAGATATTAACGTCCAAAAATCGTCCTTTTTGGTCACTGACTGACCTATAGATCAAAACTCTAACCCAGTTCCAGATGACCTAAAAATTCCAAATTTGGTATCCAGATAGGTAGTTGGGTAAATACTAAGGAATTAATCAGAAACTAGTAAATTTTTATCATTTAATTATATTTTTTTAATTAATTGATTCTATTAAGTAGGTATGGTTTAGGCAATAGTTTAAATTAAAAGAACATAATATTTTTGGTATATAAAATTACAATACAATTTAAGCATAATTTAATTTACGAATAAGAACGAGTCAAGAATAAGTTTTAGATTTTAAGTAATGTATATGATCACAGGAACAATTTCCTATTTGCTTAGCTGCTTAGCACATGCTTCTACTATCCACAAATCACAATGCCTTAGCCATGACAGCGCTCTTCTCGACATGCGCTCCTCTATATTTAGTAAAGGACAGGCTTGCGTTGGATTTTCCAGAGTTAAAACCTTTGATGGAGTACATCTTATCAATTTCGATCCAAGTCAAATCAAGTCACAATAGACATCTATTGTAGAGTACAACCGCCTGCACACGTTACATATACCGCTTCGACCTGGTCAAATTAAGTATAAACAGAAAACGCATAAAAAAATTCCGGATACTGAATGGTCAATTCACTCGAACATTTCAAAAGTACAAGAAAATATATAAAATAACACAAAAAAGACAATTTATACCACGTAAACGTAGGAAAAGACAGTAAGATAAAAAAAACCATTTGGTATTAATTTTATTATGAATCAGTATATACTAATAATTTCTGTACAAAAAGTAATGATATCCTATTAAAAACATAAATGTGAAATGAGAGCCAAGTTAATTATTATGATATATGCCTTGGTTGTTGACTTCAACGACAAAAGAAATAAGATCTAAATGGGTGCCAAGTTCAATGGTCAGTCCTGAAATTTATTTACAAAAACATAAAATATTTTATAACAACTTAAAATATTATTTCTTCTAATAACTTAGGATAATATAGCCTAAGGTCTGACTTGGCTAGTTCGAATATTCGAATTATATTATAGCCTTTGCAAGTTCTAAAGCTGTAAGTTCTTATTTTATTCTTCCGAACATTTGGCTTGCTGGTAGAAACTAGCCATCAAACATGGGGCTCTTCCATGACTGTTAGTTACTTAATAATAATTCATATATTTGAACTAGCCAAGTCAGACCTTAAGCTTTAATATATTATCCTAAGCTATTAGAAGACATAATATTTTAAGTTTTATAAAATATTTTATGTTGTTATAAATAAATTTCAGGACTGACCATTGAACTTGGCAACAACACGTTTGGGCATTTGCCCAACTAAAAGTTTAATTTCTTTAAGATTATATTGTGACTTTTACTCATCTGTATCGAAAAAAACCCAAATGTTATAATTAAAACGAATTAACTTTATTTTCGGCGACAATTATTTGGTACAAAAACAAGTCTAATGAAACATTTTTCAAAAAGTTTAAAGCGTGTATTAATTATTTACTGGATAACCAGATGTATTTACAAAATTTTTAAATCAAGCAGGTCCTGAACTTTTGGAAGGATGCCCAATTTATGAGTGATATCTTTTATTATGGCTTCTGCCAGTCTGATTGCAATTAACCTTAAATGAATAATGCTTTTTTCCTTTTTAAATATATTTTCTTATAATTTGTAGATTTTATATGTATTGCCAAGTCGAGCAAAAAAGCGACACAGCCGTACCATCCTTTTCTCGAAGAAGTTCAAGCTATTTTCGTCCCCCTATAACTTCGTTATAGGATAAAACTAGAAGCCTGAATTTTCAGTAATCAAGCATGTATTGAATAAACACGGTATATTTCAAATTTCTTTTAATTTAAACCAGTAGTTTAAGAATTTTAACTAGTTAAAGTTTCTTAATTTTGTCATTCACTGACTAACCGATCATCAAAACTCTAAGGCACTTCTAGCAGACATAGAAGCTTCAAATTTAGAATACAATTATTGTTTAGTGTATAAATCAAGAAAAAATTTAAATATTTTGCAATTTAGGTCCAGTTTTCAGGATACACCAACTAAATAAATAACTTTGTTATTCCATATAAATATATAGGATTACAAAGTTACATTTGCAGTGGATGAATTAGTGTATCTGTATACGTATAATAAAGGAAAAAAAAATAGGACTATCTACAAGAAGAAATAAGATGCCATCAAAAACATAACTTGTAAAAAACAACTCAGTTCTTCCACCGTAAACAGTTGTGAGATCCATGTAATACCAAGTCGGTTAATTTATTCAGTCCCTACTTAAGGGTCTATCTATCTTAAGTTATTATGTAATTAAGAAACCTAACAACATCTTTTAGTGACCATATTAATATTAAAAATCTTATATGTTGCGACCATCGCATGAAAACACAATGTATCTCACAAGTTATACATATTATATTAAATTAGATTGTTTAGTGCGATTGCCAAGTCAATCTATTTATTTAAAACATAAAAGATTTTTAATATTTATATGGTCACTATAAGATGTTGCTGGTTAGCTTATTACGTAATAACTAAAGACAGAAGGACTGTTAAGTAGTTACCGACTAAATTAACCGACTTGGTATTACATGGATCTCACAACTTTTTACGATAAAAGAACTGATTTGTTTATTACAAGTTATGTTTTTAATGGCATATTTTTTTTGTAAATAGGCAATAAACAATTTGGTTAAATATTTTCTCATTTTTTTTAAAAAGATGACCTGTGCATGTTATGTAAATGATCCCGTTTTCAAAGTAGAAATTCAAAGAAATAATCCGATATGTCCACTGAGCAGTTATAATGTTGCTCCTGTCTTCAAACGAAAGGTGATTGTCCTGCTGATAAAGTGTTATTTTCTAGGGGTGGGCGTAATCTTATCTTAGAGGTATCAAGTTTATGGAGAAAAAGGTCTCTTTGGCGACCATCTTGATAATTGTGCCGACTATGTGGCAATTGTCACGACATATTCGGTCTGAAAATGACCACAAATATCCGTAATTGAATACTTTATTGTCAGCGATATGCCTTACCAGAAGACGCGAAGAGAATTTATGTATATGCTTGGTGATTACGCACCAAAGGCGGCGTTTAAAATGAGACAGTAACGATACAACAATGTTAATATTTTGGTATTTTTTTTATGCCAATCAAAAAGCTTAGGCATTCTTATTTAAATTTTTTAAATTCGTTCATTTTATACTTTATTGACACATAATTAAAGATGAAAGATTAAGTTTACGCTACAGTAAATATATACCTCTTTTGTTAGTGGGCCAACACGTTTCGGAGTAAAGCCATCATCGTCGGCAGAAAAATCAGCTCCCTTGTAAATTTTCTGAAAACATTGAAAAATTGAATTTTCATGTACTTGATTTTCAAACACGAATATCGCCTGCGACGGAAAATCTACGAATCAATTGTTTAACAATTATTTCATTTTTGCATGCACCTTTCGATGATCTGACCATTAAGCAATCCAGTTTGTATCGGGAGCAATTTATTCGTGTGGTTCATTCATCGAAAAAGTTTTTATTACAGGCGATATTCGTGTTCGAAAATCAAGTACATGAAAATTCAATTTTTCAATATTTTCGGAAAACTTACAAGGAAGCTGATTTTTCTGCCGACGTCAGTAAATGGAGCTAAGTGAAACTTGTTAAACAATAGCTGTCGCGAATTGCATTTGAATAAACTTTTCGGGCTGGGGTGGGCTCGGTCCATCATCAGACCAAAAATAAATAAAAAAATTTAAATTTCTCGATATTAACTGAAACGAGAATAAAGGTTGGCAGGATGCTATCCAAAGTTTTAAAACCAACAGAAGGCCTCAGGCAAGGTTGTTGCTTATCGCCAACCCTCTTTAAAATTTATGTCAACGAAATACTTAAGGGATGGCAAAACAAATGTTCCGGCTTGGGACTGGATATAAATGAAACTTTTCTGCACACTTTACTTTTCGCAGATGACCAAATCGTAATAGCTAACGGCACATATGATATAGAATACATGATGCGGAAAATATATGAAACCAATAAAGATGCAGGCTTAAAGATAAACTTCTCTAAAACTAATTATCTGTCAATTGATTCCTCTCAGCTTAATCTAATAATAGAGGAAAATATGATTCAATCTTGTCAAGACTACACCTATTTGGAAGTGAAAATAACAAAGGAAGGATCCAGCAATAAAGAAAATACCCTCGCATTAATCAGCGAAAACAAGCAATAAATAAACTAAGCTCTCTCCTGTGGTCAACCAATATTTCGAGAGGTTGGTACTGTCAGCACTTAAGTTACAGTGTTGTGTATAAACTTTGCTGTTATATACGTAAACTATATAAATAAATTTTTACTGTCGATAATGATAGATTAAGGGTTATGCACAAACGATCGAATACGTCGAGGTGCTTGAAAGGCAGCATAGCCTTTACGACCCCCCTACAATCTACAATCTACTGTTGAAAATAAGTATCAATAAAGTGCAGATCATTGACAAAAAATTCAAGTAAGTAATAATAAATATTTATTTGAATAAAATATTTCAGTATATGGCTTTTTTAAATTTTGAAGTTGATTTATGTCACTGCTTAATGAAAAAGTTTTCGTATTGCATTACTCCTAGTGTCAAATAAATAATATACAATTTTCATTAAAAAGAACTATTGTTTGTTATGAAAAATCATTTCAAATAATACCTGACCCATTTTTTTTAAAATATAATTTTAAAATTGCTTATTACTAAGGTGAGCTGTCAAATGTTACACATCATATGCGACTACTGTAATGCTCGCTCGTTTTTAACTTTCCAGTGGAAGTTATAGTAATGGGTCCGATTTTGCGAATCCTGAATTTTGACATATCTCCACATTTTAAGGTCCCCAGAGTCGGATACAATAGTTTTTAAGTGGACGTCTGTGTGTGTGTGTATGTACGTATGTGCGTATGTTCGTATGTTCGTGTGTGCGTTCGGAATTATTTTTCGTCTCGATTATCTCGAGAACAAAAAATGGTATCGACGTGGGACCAATTGCATTCGACGTATAATTACGCAACTTGGAACTGATTAGATTTTTAGCAAAATCGGTCAAGCTGTTATTTATGGAGAATAAAAAAACTGAAGAAAATTATAAATGTTCGGAATTATTTTTTCTCTCAAATATCTAGAGAACAAAAAATATAATAATAATTATTACAACAAAACATATGGTATTTTTTCATGTTTTCCACTGGGAAGTTAGTCGTGTGGACCTCTCGGGTCGCACCCAGACCACTGATATTTTTATTTTATTTACACTAAATAAACTGGCAGACTAGTTAATTATGGGTTTAAATTAAGAACTTATCTATATCCTGATTTAGCTGACATAATAACAACAACACATATTAGTTGGCTTTGTAATTTAGAGACAAAAACTTGAATCGTATAATGTTTCAAAGCAACTCTTGAGGAAGGGTTGACGTTGATGAGGATATACGCATTTGGATGTAATTTTTTGACAAACTGGTTCTTTCAAAGGACCACTGCTCCAGAAATAAATTAAATAAATAACAGTTACAATTGTCACTTACTTTAGGTATTTATCATTTGTTGGCTATAAGCAGTGATGTAAACTAAATTTGTCGCATGGGATTATAGTTAAAGTTCATCGTGTGTATTTTATAATCCACCAGTTTAAAATTGTCAAATATTATTTTGATCCTTTTATGAGCGGGATTTTTAAACGTAGATGTGTTTAATAGCTGCGCAAATTAAAATTGGGGAATGCTAAATTTAATTTCTCCTCTCAGCCTGAAGCGGTCGCTTTGGAAACATTCGTTTTAATAATTGGTTTCTAAACACTTCACAAAATTTTAACCAACCCTTTGATACACATACCCACTTACACACACACACACACACACTCAAAATACATACACACTACATTATCTAGAGAATGTATTTCGACCAATTGGTGCAAGCGTGTTTGAATTGAATTTTTGTTGTAACGCTAATATATTTTAAATTGGAGTTAAGGATGTTAAATGTTTGTAAAATTATTTACAGATATTTGTAAAATTAAAATATGGTGTTATGGTACTTAAAAAATATTCCATGAATTGTTTCATTATTTTTTACCGTATGCTTTTTCAAGAAGTATGAAGTATGGTTGGCGCATTTGACAATTTAAAACAATTTGCATTAATTGATAGCAATGTTGAAACAGAAATTGCTGAGTTCACTATCAACGACTATATTAAAAAGGTACGACAAACTAGTTAATCTACTTCAGATTCTGAATATGAGCATTGGGAACCTGAAATTTCTTTGATTTCTAATGTATCGAGCCTATCTAAAGCCTGTACAAGTTTGAGAAACTTGAAAAAGTTTAATAATTTTAAAATGGTTACAAATGTATTATTAAAATGTGAGTCTGAATTTTATAAAAATAAACTAAGAAATTTAAAACAATCATCGATTTCTGATTAGTTTAAAAAATAATACAAACGTAAGTAATTTTAAAATATTGCTGGTTCTTTAGTTTTTAGTGTATTTTTATAATGAAGTTAATATTTTAATTTTCATCAAAATAGTTAACAAATAATGATAATAAAATGAACGTTAGTTGTCTTAATTTTTTTAGTTCTTCTTTAAGCGACTAATACAAGATCCCCAAAGGTGCTCGTTATTTGGAGGTTTTTTTTGTAAGTATATGCCGCAAATATTTTACAGAAAACGTCAGCAATCACTGTTTGTGTTGTACTTTTAACTTAACGTTGGTACCATGGAATTATTTGACGATGACACTCCATGTAACGAGCATTATTGTACGTAATCAAGTACAGATTCGCTAATTGGACTAAACGAAGCGTAAATCTTCAATTTCTCCCTGTATGTACTTCCGTCGGTTGTATGGTCACAATGCGTAGACAACAACTTAATTCCGTTTCTGGTCGGACTGGTAAATCGATCACCGTTCGATTATAATTAAGCTGTATACAATTGCTTTGATGTAGATTTCCTCTATTAAAGTCTACACAGGGTGGACGCAGATAATAGAGATCTGTTTAGTCTTGGTAGGTAAATTTACACTAAGGGCTAGTTCCAATATGCCAATACGGTTAGAATAATAACAACCAGTGGTGTGAAACTAGTATAGGCAAGACGAGCAGAAAATTTAGAATCAGGAACACTACAAATGACGGCATTGCATCATAAAATTAAACTGTAAACATATTAAACATATCAAAGAAAAGTATAAAGAAAATGTAGCATATTCACAATAAGTGATATTCAGCAATTGTATTTTTTTTTTATGAAAATAGTTGCAAAAAGGGTAGACCTATCGTGTGTGCGACTATTAGAAGGGGAAGGGATTATAGAAAGGACATGATTGTGGACACGCTTTTTAAAAAGTTGCAGGTCATAGTTCTCTGGAAAAACTGATTTTGGAAGCTTATTCCATTCCGTAGCAGCCCTGTAAAAGAAGGATTCTTGATGAAGATTGGTCATAGTAGTGTCAATCAGAGTAAATGGGTGAGACTGATCAGCGTGCCGAGTTCTTCGGCCGAATGTGGCCAATGGTGGTACAAGAGTTTTTATTTCTCTGGAGCATCTGCTATGGAAATATCTGTAGAGCAATGACTGGTCTGCAACTCTTCTTCTATGTTCTAGAGGGTGAAGGGTCGGATTTGAGCCTTGTACATCGTCAACAGTTGATCAGGAGTAAAAAACTTTCTAGCTTTCCACAGAAAACCTAGCCTCTGGCTATTATTGGACACCGTGATTTCCAAAACCGAGATGGAGGAACTTGGTTCAAGGGTATTTCCGGACATTGTGATGGGATCATTTGAGGAATTCACTTTCTTTCAATGTTTCAATGTTTCAATGTTTCAATGTTTCAATGTTTCAGGTGTACCACGTCGTCTCATTTTTTTTTCATTTTTACTTTTCCGAACCGAAGGGTAAAAAAGGAAAAGTATTGGTTAACCCTCATAAATTAAAATCTCCAAAACCATGTGCGCCGCACGTTTCATGGCCCCACGTGTCGAATGGCACCATTTTCAACGTGACGGTTGTTTCAACCTGACCCTGCGTCAGCCCTATGTCACTAATTTTATCTATGTATTTTTTATTGAGCATCAGTCGGATCATAACTTCTTGCGAACCCTGTGCACTGTACATTATTGAAAATATTATTAAATTAAATCTGCCCACAACAAAACAATGTATTGTTTACATTACCTTTCGGAACTTTTCTCTATTTACATGTCAATAAAATGCATATTAGCAGAAAAGCTAACTTTAGCATACAAATAATGATCCACGTAATTTTGTCGACATTTTCCCAAAATAATTTGATAAGCTTTAAATTACTCGTTCTTTAAATCCAATATGCTGCTCGAGTAATTTTATACTTTATTGATGTACTGGGTGTATCATATGTCTTGGGATGCTAAAGCAACAAATAACTTGACGCAGCTGAGAATATGTATGTCTTGGTTACCATTCTTATTTTTATTACAAACCTTGAAATTTATTCTTGCTGCTTAAAAAAAATAATATTGTAAGTTTTTAAAAACGGTATCAGTGAAACGTATACTACAAAATGTATTTACACAGGTTGTTCCGCGATGTAAGAAAAATGGTTACCAAGTTATAGAACAAGGGTCCGTTTTAAGAAATGGTCCGCACAATATTTTATAGAAAACAATATTTATTACACAAATGTTTATTTATACGGAAATAACAAAGGTATTGCCACGTCTTTTCGTTCTCTAAAGAGTACTCTGCCAGCGGTCTCTCTACTGGCAAATTATGCCCGAGCTCAGCCGTAGAGGGTAGAAGAAAAAAATATAAAAGTGAGCCGCGCCACCGACTTAGACGGTTCAAGCCGGAAACCCCTAGGTCTTATAGGCACTAGCAGAGCCACACGATAAACAACTAAGATTATGGTGAACCAAATAAATAAAATTATAGCAAAAATATATCGGATACTTTACTCTTACAATAAATCAAATTACACAGCTCAATAACAAAATTATAACAAATATAGCCAAAATTAACAGCCAACAATAAATCCAGGCACACAGTTCAATAATAAACTTATAACAAATATAATCAAAATCAACAGCTACAATAAATTGAAACTTCAAAATTTACAACTTTATAAGACAACAATAAATCAAAAATCCAAAGTTTACGATTCCATAAAATAATTAAAACAAAGGTAAGAATAACAAACTTTATCAAGTTATCAAAAAAAAGTAAAACGTATATAAATCAACTCATTAATAACGCTAACTCAAACGTTTACATAAGGCTGCTAATTTACTCGTTTTTACCATTTACATAAAGATTTACACTGTTAAAACAATCGAGCTTATTTAAAAATATTACTTTTTTTTCAATGGCTGTCCTTCAAAATAGCAATATTGTAGGATATTCACAAAAAAGTATGAAGAAAACATTTTTACTTGGACACAAAGAACTATCGAGAATTTTACTTTAATCAAAGTTCAGCCTTGGCATATTATCCAATGCAATAAATAGTTTTCAACAATGTACCACATTAATAAATTAAAACAAAACTTAATCGTGGTGTCAAAAACAAATCACGTCGTTTAAATATTCTAAAATAAATCACTTGTAACCTTTGGGTATACGAATTCACTAATCCAGTGGCCTACTCCTGTGGCCTACTCCTGTGGCCGGATTGATTATGGAACTGCACCTGCTACTTAACAATGGCTTCCCTCCATCAGATCCTGCATGCGGTTATTTTAACTCGACACCAAAATCCAAAATATCAACAACAAAGGTAAGATAGAATGGTCAAGTTAAAAATTAAATGGTTTTTCTTCAAAATCCAATTAAGATTGCCCAAATACAGCCAGATATGAAAAAAAAACCGTAGAGGTTCTGCTCACGTGTTAATATCAAATCGTTCCAAAAACTCTCACCATCACCCGACTTCGAAGACGGACACCAAACGACTAACCAAACTACTGACTCCCAGACCGGATATCAAGAAAAATGACACGGGACACGCGTCAGCCAACAATCTTCGCAAATCTATGTTCCAAACTCATAATCGCACTCGTCCGTGTTGATAGCAAGCCCATCCACACAGAAATGCAAACCAAACAATCGAATCCTATCCCTACAAGGTATGCAACACTATTTACAACGAATGATATATTTAAGTTACAACAAAATACGGTATGCAACCCTACTTACGAGTACCTAAGGAATACGAAATCATCAGAGACCCAATTAATAATGGAACTGTAGAAGGAAAAAAATAGGCACGTGACAGTATTTTCTTACACATCAATGAGAAAAATCGTATTTTTTGTTGCGGACTATCTGTCTGAAGTTTGGAGTAAAATTGGTGCGAGCTATTAACATTAAATCCCGGAGATGTTCATCAGTAAGTCGAGATCGAAATTTATTTTAATGAAGTTCATGTTCAAAAATGCTGCTTTACAAATATATGTTCACCCAAACAAAGCAAGAAGTTTCAAAGTTAATTTTTGTAGCTCTGGATATTTATTACCACACACAAATCTTATCCAGAACTCTTCACTGGAAACTTCCGCATGTTTGTGTTTTAAAACTGTGTTTTCTTGGAAATCGATCTGCAGAGTATTTTTATCACTCCCGAAAACAATTGCAGCTTCGTTGCTCCATTCACCATCAGGATGCGGAGAGTAAATGCTGCTGAGGATTTCTACAACATTCTCAATTTTCTTAAAATCTGCGAACCTGTTTTTAAATTTCGGTTTAAGATCCATAATGAACGTTTTATATTGGCCGACGTCAATCTCGTTGTCACTGCTGATTTAAATTGGGGAAGTGTAAGCATTCATTACCAAGATCATTAATAAAGAGATCGAGTTTTCGCGAAAAATTTTTTACTTCTGACATGAGCACCCATACAAGCTTTCCCTTGCCTTGAAGTTTAAGGTTCAGGTCATTGATGTGTTTAAAAATATCCGTTAAGAAATTAATGGCAGCTACATTTTCTTTTTCGTTTACAAAACTTAAGTAGGCGTTTGCTGAAGTCTGATCACTGTTGAAGAGATATGTCTTCAAGTGTTCTAAAATGCTAAAAAATCTTTCTAAAACGCAGCCTTTACTTAACCATCTCACATTATTATGCAACAGTAGATCGTCATATTGTGCATCAACTTCTTCAAGAAATGATTTTAATTCACGATATTGCAGTGTTGATTTCGCACAAAGAATGATTTTAATGAAACTTTCGTCTATTAATGATTTTTTTACTGTACGAGAATAAAAAGTTGGTTAATAAGACACTTATTTAAATTTTCGTTTGGATTGCTGTGGCATTTCAGGAACGAAAAAAAAAATATTTCGTTAAATGGTAAAAATCACATCGGCAACGAAACATCGGTAAAGAAACTGGATGTCGATACAAATCAAATTGATCCCTCCCCAAGTAATAACATTCGTGTCCATTGAATCGTGTGATTGGCATTATAGACTCACTCCCAATATCTCGTGGTGGAATGTCGAATGCGCTTTGATGACTTCTTACGTTCTTACTGGTCTGAGAAATTAAACGACCACGTTTTTGTCATTCGAGAACACGCAAAAGCAATTTCGGCGTTTGATGCGGGCCTCTCTCAAAAGAGAGACGTTTGTCAAGTTACTGAGCACAACGCTTCGGTCATTTTTTAAATAATTTGAAAACTACTAATACTAAACGCATAAAAATAATCTCAAGATATTATTTTATATTTAAATATTGTTAAGTTGGTACTTCGTATTTTTAACTCACATTGCATGTCATTGTATCTTCTGATATTTTTACTTAAGCAGAAAAAAAAAACATTTAAAAAAAATATGTCTACAATTTTTCTGTTTAACACACTGAAGAAAATGTATGAATATTGTTTTAAGTTCAAAGTAAATCACGTGAACTTTTTAATTGAACATGGAAAGACAAAATTTCAACCGTGAACAATTGCTGAGACCCTTTGGTATGCTGTAATTGGCGCTCAACAAACAGATGAAGTGCGAGAATTTAGCACATCTTAAAGCGTAATATCCTGTTTAAATGCCCGCTATGTAGAAGCTGGAGATGCAAGCAACTAAGAGACACATTACTTACGAGACTTGCAACCCATAACAAATATCGTCTTTGCAAACAAGCTACAAGAAGGAGAAATTAAATGATCGATGTAACGAATACGGTCTAAAAATAAATATTAAGAAAACCAAGTTAATGGTAGTAACAAAGTTCCCCCAAAATAACAACCATATAAACGTGTCAGTAGCAGACATCTCAATAGAGCATGTGCAA
Organism: Agelastica alni; assembly: GCA_950111635.1. Taxonomy (NCBI): domain Eukaryota; kingdom Metazoa; phylum Arthropoda; class Insecta; order Coleoptera; family Chrysomelidae; genus Agelastica; species Agelastica alni. Next base: position 88,879,199 of record OX467708.1, read on the forward strand.
TCATACAAATACCTGGGAGCCTGGATAGAACAATCGGGTGACCAAACAAGAGAAATGAGAACGAGAATAGAGATAGCCAAGTCAATATTTACGAAAAAAAAAGTTGTTCACCAGTCGAGATATCAATATTGGACTTAGGATGAGGATGCTGCGTTGTTATGTGTTTTCCGTGCTTTTGTATGGAGTGGAGGCATGGACTCTTAAGAATAATCACACGGACAAACTACAAGCCTTCGAGATGTGGTGCTACCGTGGAATGTGGTGTATTCCCTGGAAAAAAAAAGATCTCTAATGTGCAAGTCCTAAATCGGATAAATAAGGAATGTAAAGTCATTAACACCATAAAAAAAGAGAAAGCTTCAATATCTAGGTCATATACTGAGAGGACCCAAATACGCACTTCTCCAGCTGATAGTTTAGGGAAAGATCGGTGGACCGTGTGTCTTGGCTTAAAAACCTAAGGGGCTGGTTTAATTGTAGCAATGTTGAACTCTTCCGAGCTGCAGTCAATAAGGTACGGATAGCTGTGATGATAGCAAACCTCCAATAGGAGATGCACTATAAGAAGAAGACAAGAAGGAACCTTACGGTAACAGTACCTTAATTGCAAATGCAGCTGTATTTGGCATGAAGCTTACTTAAGATAACCGTTGGGAGGATTACTGGTAGTCTTCATTCAAAAAGTCGACCAAATCCTGCATGTGCTTTTGTCCAGCATTATGAATTTTATGAGAAATGGTTTTTTTTTTAATTTTTTTGCTTCTCTCACAACTTTGCTTTTCGCATTTTTTTTAATATCTATTTTTTGAATGAATAAAAAAACCGGCGAAGTAAAAGTATGGCATTAACTCATTTATTTTTATATTTAGGGCAGAAATGAATATAAACAAACTTGCAAAAAATTAAATTTTTAACAATTTTGGTCGCTACCTTTGTTTTCCTACGCCAAAGGCAAAGAAAAAGAAAACCGTAAAGTGAATGAATGAGTTGCGGAAAAATGTGTGGCTAGCGTAAGGCAGAACTGAAATATTTTGTTTTATTCCACAATTGCTGTGGAGAAAGTACCGAGAAAGTACGCAAATTTGAGGCCTCCTTGAGGAGAACTATGATGATGATGATGGTGATATCGACAATCCTGCACAATCAACATTCAATGCTGATACTCTTACAACCGAAAATTTAGAAGTTTACGAAGTTAAACCGATGATGTTGATTTGTCAGGACCATTGTCGAAAAAAAAAGAAAATCAAATAGCTGCGATTCCGACATCTCGTGAAAAAGTAAACCCGATTTAAAAATTTAAAAAAAAAATTAAAATTTATCGCTTGTTTCCTTCACACTTGCAATAAAAAAACGAAATTCCCATTTCAAAATCTTACAAGGAAGAGAACTTCAGAAAACGAAACAAACTTGCAAGTAATGATACGTAGATTAGGCCTACTGGGAATACCACTTTAAAAAAACGAGCCTGAAACCCTACCCCTCTTCCCCTGTGGTGAAAAGGGGTTTTTTCGATAAAAATAATTTGAATTTGATTTTACAGAGGCATTCGGTTGTCGAATGGGTCGCGAAACAAAATTTTAACGATTCTCTTTTTCTTGCCATTGGCGTAGGACCTTAAATAATTTACTGTAGAAAAAAAAAGATCCACAAAGATACTTTTGTTCTTGTTCCATAAATTGTTTGCATACATATATTCACGCCTTTTTCCCGTAGGGGTAGGTAAAGACCAGTTGCTACGTTTCTTACACACATCTTTTGCTTCCTCCACTTTCATCAGTGCTCTCATACATCCTCGTCGGTTGTTGGTACTCTTGACCTGGCCTTTCTTAAAACAATGTTGATCTGATCGAGATATGTTTGCCGAGGTCGTCCTTTAAAGACTTGTAGATTCACACTCGCCTTATAAATTTGTTTCGTCAATCTTCCTTTATCCATCCTTTTTACGTGTCCAAACCATCTAAGCATTTCTTTTTTATTTTTGTAACCACATCTTCTTTTACACCACAGCGTTCTCTTTCTTATCTCACTATTTTTTACTTTATTCTACCGAGTCACTCCAGTTATACTTCGCGGACTACTCATCTTCGCAGCATTAATCCTATTTTCATGCTTCTTCTGCCAAACCCAACATTCACTACCATACATAAGTGTAGGAACCAACAAACCTGTATATACAGCCAGACGTGCCTTTTTTGACACTTTCTGGCTGCTCATAAAGCTATGCAGTTTGGAAGCCCCATAAATACGCTCTTTCTCTTTGGAGGAGGCGCATTAACATAAACATCTAAAAAACTATGTTATTTATATATTGCAGGATATCAATAGGTAAAAAAAAAGGCAATAGTACACCAACATTTTCCAATTATTACAAGCCAATTCTCAAAAGTTTTCGGCGTCAAGCCATCATCAGGAGAAATTTTTGTTACAAATTTATTTACTTAAGATAAACATGAAGAAGACATTACTACAGCTTAACAATGAGCATTACAAGATGAACAAAATATTAAATAAAATTGTAACCACTCACAATCATCCCTCAATTTTATTTTAATGTTTCCATGATTTTAAAATTTTAAAACTAAAACGCACATGTCTTGTGAGAAAAAATCTTTTAAATGATGTAATTTAGTTACAATGTCATTTAATGTTTTGTTCATATTTTAATGTTCATTGTTGAGCTGTTGTTATGTCTTCCTCATGTTTAGTCTTAAGTAAACAAATTTGTGACAAAAATTTCTCCTGATGATGTCTTGACGCCGAAAACGTTTGAGAATTACCTTGTAATAATTAAAAAAATTTGGTGTACCATAACCTTTTTTTACCTATTGATATCCTGTATATCACAGTACACACAACCCCCCTTTTCTGTTATTCTGGTATTTATTTATTGGACTTTAATTTAACCTATCCAAGTATTAAAAATAACGCGTTTATAAACAGGGAATATACAGTGGATCATTGGTAGGCCATTTACGGACTGGAGGCTTAGTGGTACTGCCTAAATAAATATATATATATATATATATATATATATATATATATATATATATATATGAAGTACCACTTACTAATTTAAAAATAGTCGGGAAATCATAATTAATATATTTTTTATTATATATAAATTGACTTAAAATTAAGTTTTCACTAAAACCGCTTTGTTTATTTTTTTTAGGAAACCTTGATAGAATTTGCATTCATTTTATCTTAGGTTGGCAGCTCTAACACATTCCATATACTTTAGTGTAGGCCTCCCATTACCACTCTGACTCCACGCTGGGCTTTACCTTAACAAGAAATATAAAACTTAATTCTATTCATGCAAAGACGATGCGGAGGTGTTATAAATATTCAATGGGGACACACCACTTACTAATTTATTTTAGTAAATTAGAGTTTTATATTTTGCTATTGGTTTGAATGAAACTTTGCCAACAATATTTTGTTTTAATTTATCAACTGCAAAACCACAATTTAATTGAACATTTTAGCTCAAAATAAAATACCTTTAGATTATTTCTGTGTGTGTATATTATACATATGGCAGTTTTATACTCCTAGCGGAATAGTTTTCTCTTTATTTATTTGTGCTGACTAGGTGAAACAAAACTTTATTAAAACTTACGACGTGTGAAGTACGATTGCATAAATAACTTAACCAAAAAGTTGTTTTAAGGTTAGTATCACATAGAAACATTGTGGTGTCAGGATTATTAAAAAAAAAGAAACCTTAAAAATAGAGCTTTTTGCTCTATTATGTTCTCTGACTAAACACACAAAATAATCTCCCATCATATTTTCATTGCTCTTGATAACAACGTTAAAAGCTAATGTCTTAATAAACATAATCTCCTTGTTCTTTTGAGTAAGCTAGTATTTTAAATTAATTTTCAGCGCGCAGCATATTCACTTTTAAAGATGTGCAAATATGTAATTTATTCCAAAACTACACGAGTAAATTTTATTAAGCGTATTATTTTTTAAATTTTGGTGGTCAGTTAAAAAAAGAATATAAATGCTCGCAAACTTTTATTTTTATTTATTCATGTTGCCAAGTTAATAATTGTTAGATCATTTAAAGTTCCAAAAAACAATTGATGGAAGAATTTTTATTGGTATCCTGGTTAATCACATTTTTTTTCACGAAATTCGACTACATCTTCAAAAGCTGTTAGTCACAGAAAACAAAATTTATTAAAATAACTATTTTTTAAAAAAATTTTGTTGCCTCCCCTTTTTTCTTTGTTTAAAACAACGCAAAGTCAAAAATAAATTAACCAGAGACGGCCACGAAGACATAAACACAAAAGGTTGCATTAAAAAATACAATGCAACCAAAGTTATTTTACAATTACAGTTCTCCAACAATTCTATTAAAAATTCGATAAAATTTTCATTCTCTTTACTTCCATTTTGGTTTAAACATTTCGTAAAGTTTTTCAGGCTTATTTGATAGTCACCACTAACTTTTTTATGTTTTCTGCCACTTTCACGCGTTTGAGGTTGTCGAAAAAATTCTGTAAATTTCTCGAAAAATAAATTCCTTACTGCAATCGGTACATCCTCAACGTCACAAGGTACTAACAGATCAAAATGTCCGCATGTCACATTTCCGGAAAACAAAAGAAACACATTATTCGGATGATTTACTGTGCTTATTTTTGTGGGACTCGTTTCGAACTGCAGATCTTCTTTAAACATATCTAATAAATTATCTGTCGTGTATATATTGATGTTAATTTTATACAAATCGGACAGAGCTAAGCACTCCACAGAAGTGCCGTACGTGCCGTCTTGCTTCATTTTTTCTGTATATTCGTGCTGGTTTAGTGTCGGTCCACATTCTGTCAAAATGAACGGTTCCAGGTTACTCCAGTGCGATGAAATGTATATTACAGCGTCTGTTCGCAACTTTGCATGGTATTCTTCAGTATCAAATAGATGATTACTTATTGATCTAAATAAACAATTCCCATCACCTGTCGATCGAACGCACCGATATTTAAATGTTTTAGACGAAGGAATAGGCATAAATACTATATATTATACCAAAAACTACAGCAATTACCACCATAATTACCTCCCAATTGCTTATCCGGTAACAGATAACTAATTGTCATCACTGTCGTTAACGTGATGAAATATTGCACATTTTTCAACCATTATTACTAACATAACTTTCATGCTAACTTAAAATAACGAAATAATTTACTGAAAAAATTAGTTAAATTCCTATCAGTATTTGTTTCTTTCTTCCGCTTTCACCTGATAACCTTCCAAAACAATAACTGCCACACAAACATTTATATCAGTACCTAACAATAATCTTTATCAACGATTGCTGTTTTGACAAATATTGTTACAGAATGTCCCTAATTTATTTAAACAAAATTTGGTCAAAAGATCATCGACTCCATTTAATTTTAATATCGGAAGTGGGTCACATTAAAAAAAATTAACGTTTTCAAATAATTTTTTTTTTAAATTAAATTTAACGACGGATTTATTATTTACCAAAAAAGTTTTAAGAAAGATACATACATATATAGTCACGACTTTTTTCTGTAGGGCTAGGCAGAGACCACTTCTTTCGACTTGCTACCGCTCTTACACATGTGATTCGCTTCTTTAATCATCAGCGCTTTTATACATGCTCGTCGGTTGCTGGTACTTATGATCTAGCTTTTTTTCAAAACAATTTCGATCTGATCAAAATACGCTTTCCCGATCACATATCTACAAATAGTCAGGCCTTTTTCCCGTAGGGGTAGGCAGACACCACTTTCTTCCACTTCCGCTACGGTTCTTTCACACATCTTTTGCTTCCTCTACTTTCATCAGTGCTCGTCGGTTGTTGGTACTCTTGACCTGGCCTTTTTTCAAAACAATTTTGATCTGATCGAGATATGTTCGCCAAAGCCGACCTCTACAGACTTCCGTCCATTCACACTCGCCTAATAAATTTGTTTGTCAATCTTCGTTTATCCATTCTTTCTACGTGTACAAACCATCTAAGCATTCCTTTATCTATCTTTGTAACCACATATTCTTTTACACTTTTACTTACTTTTCATACTTTATTCAACCGAGTCACTACGACTGTACTTCTGTGACAACTCATCTCCGCAGTATTAATCCTATTTTTATGCCTTTTCTGCCAAACCCAACATTCACTGCCATACATAAGTGTAGAAACCAACACTTCTCTATGCACAGCCAGACGTGTTTTTATGACAATTTTTGGCTGATTATAAAGTTATGCATTGCCCCTTTAATTTGTTCTCTTAATGTCACTGTCATACTTTCCATCTCTCATAAACTTTGAACCCAAGTATATAAACTCATTTACTTGTTACACTCTTTCTTCCTTAATCAGAACTTCACAGTTTGTCATGGTTTCTTCTCTTTTAAAAACCGTTACTTTCGTTTTGGTTACATTTATTTTCATACCTTTGATTTTTAGGGCATCATGCATAACATTAACCATCGCCTGTAACTCCTCTTCAGATGACGCTAATATGACTTGATCATCGGCTTAAAAGAGACATTTGACGATCAAATCATTCATTTTCAATTCATACGCACTCTCTTTCAAATCTTTTAAACAATCGCTTATGTATAAGTTAAACAGCCATGGCGAAGCCACATATCCCTGTCTTACACCTTTTTTGATGGCAAACCAGTCCGTGTAAGCTTTGTTTATCCTGACACAAGCAGTGGAATTCTCGTAAAGTATTTCAGTGCCTTTTTAAATGTAATAATGTATTTTTTTAATAAATTATAGTTTTAAAAAACTAAAAAACACGCTTTTAAAGTTCATTAAACTAAATAAATAAAAAAAAAATTATTAACATAGGATAAAATTACTAACGAGAAAATTAATGTCACTGTTTTAAAAGCGTGGGGTGCTCTCATTTCGAAACGCAGAGTTAGTTTAAAAATGTCATACAAAGCACCCCACGCTTTTAGAACAGTGACATTAATTTTTTCGTCAGTAATTTTAATTCTATTTTAAGAATTATTTTTTACTTGGTTTAACTCTAAAAGCGTCTTTTTTATTTTTTTTAAACAATAATTTATTTTTCGCTTTTTAGTTCTATTTATTTAACTCACTAAAAAAATTATGTATTAAATGGTAAAAGCACAAAAAGAAAGCATCGGCCAGGAATCGAACCCGGGCCGACCACGTGACAGGCGAGCATTCTACCACTGAACCACCGATGCGATGAACTATGTTAATATTTGTTCTGCGCGCATGCGTAGTTCACGCACAGTCAGTTACAAACATACATAAAAACAAGATACAGGTGAAACTACTATAAGCGTGTTAAAAAAAAGCAATTTTAGACATTTTCTGTTTGATAAATGACAAAATTCATATTAAGCAGGATATTTGAAATTTGTTTGTTAAATTAATTATTATAAACGCACTCAAAAGTGTTCATTTCTGAACGCATTCCTGCTTTTGTTTTTTTATTTTCTTTAGGTGACAAATATTAAAAGTCAGTTTCAGTTCAGTCACGAAACGCAAAATTTTACAAAAAGTGTATACTATTTAAAACTGGTATTTAAAATATTAAATAAAGCACAGTTTTCAAAATTTTAAAAATCTTTGACAATACCGCTAACCGCAAAATAGAATAAAGAAAAAAGTTTCTGGAAAAATTAAAACAGTGCTGTCATAATGAGAATATTTACGAATTTTGTATTACTCTTTTTGTTTTCGCAGTTGCTGATTTTATATTTATTCATTCATACGGGTAAGTAGTTTGAATTTAATACAACACAAAATCCGATGCTGACAAATCTGTTTTATTGTGAGAGTACCTATCTAGAAATTGTAGGAGTTTCAATGTTATGTTTTCACTTGAAAATGTTCTATTCTAAATTTAAACCTTCTTTCGTATCGAATAGAAAAGTTTTTTAATAATATAATACACAAAATTAGAATTAGTTGCGTCGGATTTTGTTTTTTATTTACCTAAGGTACTATGTTAGATAAAATTAATATCTTTAAAGTCAACTTTTTTTTTAAATAAACCTCTTTTAAAAATGTAGTTTGCCCAAAATATGTGATATGAAGTGTGTCGTCTGGTTGCAAAACCGGTCATCTCCACAACAGAAAAATTTTCAGGAGAGCCGATTTTCTGTCACAACTAGGGACATTGGGATAGGATTCAAATCTCTTGTTGTTAATGTGTCACTTGGATAGTAGATTTTAAAGCACCATTAGATAATCTGGGGGAAGGTGTAGGAAGGAAGAAATTTAAAGTTTTAGTTAGGATTTGGCTGGTTTCGCAACCCATTTTGTAGTTGGCCGGTTTTGCAACAAACTAAAGCTTAAAATATCGACAAAATTGACGTTAAATAGCGGGGTTTTAGCCAAGAAAACTCATTTACAATGTTTCTGTGTTACTGAAATTATTTTAGGCTAAGTAAAATTATAAAATATATATATAGTCACGTCTCTTTCGCGTAGAGGTAGGCAAAAACGCTACCATTTCTCCAACAAAGGTTAAAAAGGCGGTACAGCAGACTAGTTACCACGCTTTGTCCAGCCTTCAGCATTTCAACTGTTCGTACCCAGCAGCTTTACCTAATTTCATACTGTTCAACACTTCCACAATTTCTGTCGCACTAATTTCACTTTTATTACAACTTTCACACATGTCTCCAAATGGGGACTCTACTTGTGTATCCTCTATTCTCAAATAAACTTTCGAAGTATTCCTTTCATCTTTTTAAAACGCATTTCTCTTCTTTTACCATACTACCATCTTGATTTCTGATTTTTTCCAGTTGCGAGATAGTATTTTTACCTCTGGCTGTTCTTGTGGACTTCCAGAATTCCAGAAGAGTTTAATATTTTTTTTGAAATCGTCAGATAACCTTCTATCAAATTAATCTTTATCACTCAACTTCTTTCTTGCCACACATTTTAACCTTTTATACTCATTCTTTGCCTTGTTTACATCCTCAATCGTTGCCTTTTGCGTTTTTGATAGGCTTTTGTAGCCAGCCAATCTAGCCAGGCTTTCTTCTCTGACACTGCTTTTTAAATTTCTACGCACATTTTCTTTTCTTCTTTTACCTACACCACACACTTCAATAGTAATATCCACGATTCATTCCTTAAATGCTTCCACAATTCTTTAACCTCACATGCTTCATCTAAACTGTCAAAATTCACAGTCGAGTGGCTTAATATTCTTCCTCAGGCTCGCAAAATGTAAAAGAACACGATCTTTTAACAATACATTCTCTACTTTCAACACTACATTAAGAAATGAGAAGATAGTAACCTAGTAAAACTTAAATAAAAATGAAAACGTTAATACGAGTAAAAATAGTAGTAGTAGTAGTAGTAGTTAAACTTTCTCCTGGTTCCTTTTTCATGCAATTGAATTCCTCTGCCTCTTTTTTGCTTGATTTTCAGGCACTATATCAACGAATTTTTCCATTTGTTAGAGATAAAATGACGTCCTTTACACAAAACTTTCCGTCGGCAACAAAATATGTAAACAACACTATCGTCAAGACGTGATATGATAAGTGGGAATACTAGTGCTATCTAATAGATTTGGAGATGACCGGTTTTGAAAAACACTGGCGAGTGGATGTGGCCGATTTTGCAGCACATTGGAGTTTTCTAACCTCAAAAACGGACGGATTTGACCGGTTTTGCAATGGTTTCTCGTTGCCAATGGGTGGGAATGTTAGTAAAGGACTTAATACAATTAAAACAGCGATTTTCCGAAAATTGAGGTGTTAGCCGGTTTTGCAACCAGACGACACAAGTTTGGACTAAGAAATTATCATTTGCGGACATTAAAAAGTAATTTAAATTTAAATTTTTGTAATTTTAGATAAATTTGTGGACCTTGACAATAACAAGTTAGCTCCAGTATTGTCACCAGAATTGTTCTACAAAGCTTTTTCCTTTTTACCAACAAACATGCAACACTTTTTAAAAAAAAGTCAACACTGGCTTATTTTTCTAATGAATGCCTCGTTCCTGGAAGTAGGAAATGGTGATGAAGAAAATTCTATAAATTGTTTCGAACCTTCGATGCCTTCTGATTATAAAGGGTTTATACCTGTAGATTTGTCAGAACCGATGATGAATTTTTCCAAAAAGAATACGACTTTACTACCAAAAATAGAATTTTGCAAGATTGATACTACTAGCAACAATGTTTTGTTGTCTTTTTACGAAAGATTCGACAATGTATTTAGTTTTTCCACTCTCCACGTTAATGAAAACCAAAAGTAAGTCATTTCTAATTTTTCAAGAAAAAATCCATATGTTTTTTTGTCACCAATTATTATTATTATTAATACTTTGATGAAACAAAATTTCGGGTGGGTTTGCTTGACCAGGTAATCCCAAGAAAAATGTCCTAAAAGATTACAAGAGATGAGGTATAAAACAAAAAGATCACATAAATAACTAAGAATCGATCAAAAAACAGAGCTTTTGAAATACATAACTATTTGTTAGTAGGAATAAAATTAGAATTTATTTTTGTCTATTTAACGGCGGAGAAAAGAGAAAACGATTTTGATTTAAAAAATGACGAATAAAACTGATAAAAATATTTGGGACGTGTAAGAAGTGTTTAGAAGAGGAAGGAGATGTATGAATTAGGTCTTTTTATTACGAGGCATAGTCGAAAATTTTGGTAATTATACAGTTGAGCTTATACCTCTCCGATTTTCTTGAAATTTTAGTATGTTGGCAAGTTTGTCATCCTAAACAAGAATATGTATATATATATAAATATATATATATATATATATATATATAGGGCGCAGACAGCATCCATTAAGATACTTTTTTGCGTACCGAAAAATCATTACAATTAATGATTCTTTAAACGCAAAAAAGTACCTTAAGGGATGCTTTCCGCGCATTTTATATACATATTTTTGTACAGGATTACAAACTTGACAACATACTAAAATTTCAAGAAAATCGGAGAGGTGTAAGCTTGTTCTTCCTTCTTTAATGTAAGCAATTTGCTTGTTTTTTTTCGTATCCTCTGCCGTTCAATTGTTAGAAAGGTTGTCGCTCCATCTCTTGCGGGGTCTTCCAACGCTTCAGCGCCCTAAGGGCGACTTGTCTCTATTTATTTTGACTATTCTGTCGTCATTTATCTGGTCTATGTGTTCGTTCCACTCTCTCTTTCTTCCCAGTATCCATTCATTTACATTGTCTATTTTACATATTCTTCTAATTTCCTCACTTCTCTCCCTGTCAAAAAGTGTTTTTCCAGCTATCCTGCGCACTATTTTCATTTCGGTGGTTTTAAATTTTCTCTTTGTGTTTGATGTATCTACTCTAGTTTCCGCTGTGTATGTTAATATAGGTCGGATGACCGCCTTGTAGTTTCGGGATATGGTCTCGATTCCGATATATTTGTTTCGAAGGATTGTATCATTCAGGTAAGCTGAGGTTTCTGCTGCTTTTGACGCTTGGTTTCTTACCTCCGCCTCGATGTCACCGTATCCTGATATTTCTATGCTTAGGTATTTAAATTTCATCTCCTATTGTATAATTTTATCATCCACAACCAGTTTGCATCTGATAGGTGTTTTTGAGGTGGTTATGCATTTCGTATTTGCTGCAGATATCTTCATTTTTAGACTTTTTGCCGTTGAGCTGAATTTGAATAGTAATCTCTGTAGGTCATCTTCGTTTTCTGCAATCAGAACATCATCATCGGCATAACATAGAATTTTAACGTCTTTGTTCCCCATTTTATACCCTTTCAGGTTACGCGTGCTTTTTATTATTTCGTCAATAACGATGTTAAACAATAAGGGGCTAAGGGAATCTCCTTGTCGAATACCACTATTTACAGAAATTTCTTCGGTAGTTGTGCCATTAATTTTGGCTTGTATTTTGTTTTTTTGGTAAATATTTTCGATGGTTTATGATGTTGTATGGGATTTGCCTGTTGTATAGAAGGTGTACCACGTCCTTCAGGTCTATTTTGTCAAACGCCTTTTCCAGTCCTATAAAACACATGAAGGCTGGTTTGTTATACTCGATGGATTTTTCAGTTATTTGTCGAAGGACAAATGTAAGCTCAACTGTATAATTACCAAAAATTTTTTAGCCAGCAGTCAGAAGATCTACTGAACTTTCATAGACTTGAAAAAGACCTATGACAGAGTGGTGAGAAATGCATTGTGGTCGACATTGTCTATGTATGGGGTAAGGGGTAGTTGAAATCACTTTACGAGGATTCCACTGCATATGTCGAGATAAACGGAGCTTACACGGACTGGTTTAACATAAAAAAGGTGTTAAACAGGAATGTGTGGCTTCGCCATGGCTGTTTATCTTATACATAGACAATAGTTTAAAAAAATTGAAAGAGAGTGCATATGGATTGAGAATGAATGATTTGATCGCCAATGATCAGGTCATATTAGTATCATCGGAGGAGGAGTTAAAGTTAAAGCGATGAAAGTAAATGTAAGAAAGACAAATGTAATGGTTTTTAAAAAAAAAGATATCATAACAAACTGCGAGGTGCTGATTAAAGAAGAAAGAGTGGAAAAAGTGAATGAGTTTGAATACTTGGGTATTTCAAAATGTTAATTTTTGATGTATTTTCTTAACAGTGTTGTGGACCCCACTTTCAAATACCTTATTACCAAGAATTTTATAATATTAAAATAAAACGAAAAAATATTTTGTTGTTTTTTCAGGATGGTTTCCAAAAATTTTTGCAATCTGTTTAAACCGAAAGAGGAAGTATTTTTGATATTTTGTGAAAAAGCACTATCAGATTCAATATTTGCAGTTCTACCTAAGCATCCAAAATGGAGTAATAACCAAGAGGAAATGTTTACTTCTTATTATTTGGAACCTTACTTAATGGAGGATTACTCAAAAGACGACATTAGAAAAAAATGTGTTTGCGATGTATATACTAATCATTCACAATGGAAAGGTAAAAGTTTCATTTAAAAACATTTCAAAATAATTATTTCTTCTTTTTTTTCCTAATATTTTTTTACATTCTTGAGGTTGACATAAAGCATTTTTATTTTTGCTTTAATTTATTTTTAATAAGTTTTTTTAATAGAATATTACACATTGGGTTAAACAATTTTAAATGTACCATTAACTATTACGTGATATTAAGCAAAGGGGTTGGCGGGGAAACAAATGAATGGAGCCCTGTATAACTTTGTAAGCAGCCAGAACGTGTTAAAAAGGCACGACTGGCTGTGCATAGAGAAGTGCTGGTTCCTACACTTATCAGTATGGTAGTAAATGTTGGAATTGGCTGAAGAGGCATAAAAGTAGGATCAATGCTGCGAAGATGAGTAGTCTGAAAAGTACAGCTGGAGTGACTCATAGATAAAGTAAGAAATAGTGTGATAACGCAATGCAGGATGTAGTCACTAAGGTAGATAAAGAAATACTTAGATGGTTGAGAAAGGATGGATGAAGGAAGATTGACGAAACAGATTTATAAAGCGGGTGTGAAAGAGCAAGTTAGTAGAGCTTGACCTAAGCGAACATATCTCGATGAGATCAAAATTGTTTAGGAAAAAAGTCAAGTCAAAAGTACCAGCAACAGACGAGCATGTATGAAAGCGCTGTACCACTGTAAGCTCCATGTATTAAAGTAAACAATATATTATCGATGACCAGTATGTTGTTTCATTTATTGTGATAACAAATTCACGGCGATAAAAGGCAGTAAAACCTTTAGCCTATAGTAGTAAAAAAAAGACAGATCGAGCTAACGTTTACTGAGTTATCGAAGTATCCAACAGCAACGCAGTGAAACGACGCCGTGCAAGTAAGTCACCAGGCAATAGAGGTTCCGGTGGTGAAGCTGCCCACACTTCGGAGCATTTTTCTACACCTGACACGCCCACTATTACCCAGGTCGGCGGCGCCGGCGCGCACCATCGTTCCATCTCAGTCTGGGTCTTCCCTGCTTTCTCCGTCCTTCTGGTTTGCTTGTGTATATTCTTTTAATGGTCGTTTCTTCATTTGCCCTTATAACGTGTCCAGCCCATTGCAGTCTACTTACTTTAAGTTTTGTTATGATTTCGTTGTCTCCATATAATTCGTATAGTTCTGCGTTGTATTTTCTTCTCCATTGGTTGTCTACATTTATGGCTCCGTATATTGGGTGGTAAAAATTGCTGTATTAAATTCACATAAGCTAAATTTTAATAAATATTCTTAAACATCCTTTTTTTATATTTGCTTTTTACAGCAAATGTCACGTTACCGAAAATTCCTCCAGAAGTCAATGAATATAGTTCATTAATCTATGGATTATTTAAAGAGCACGTACTGATTTCCGAAGAGTATCAAGAGGGAAGATTTGTATACAAAGTAAATGGTAATATCGTTGTCTTGTTTGCCAAAAGAAATATTTGAAAAATTTCCATTTGTCAAATATATAAAAAAAAAATTTTTGGGAAAACTTCCAATTATCAAGTGTTTTTGAATTGTTATCTTTACTATAATTCTTGTAATTTTTATTAACTAATAAATGTTTTCTTCAAAGTGTGCATTATTTTAAAATCACAGTACATGATTTTCCCTATAATTTAAAATGGTTAAGAAAGGTGCAAAAAGAAATTATTTTTATTTAAATATTTTTTTGACTAGTATATTATAAAAATGAAAATAATAAATTTTAAGTTTAAGTTACTTTTGACTTTTTCCTTATTAAGTAACTATTTAAATGCCTACTAAAAAATGAAAACTGAGTTATCTACATACATACATATAGTCACGCCTTTTTCCCGTTTTGGTAGGCAGAGACCACTTCCTTCTACTTTCGCTACGGTTCTTACACATGTCTTTCGCATCTTCTACTTTCATCAAAACTTTCATACATGCTCGTCGGTTGTTGGTACTCTTGACCTGGCCTTTCTTTAAAACAATGTTGATCTGATCGAAATATGTTCGCCAAGGTCGACCTTTACCGACTTGTACATGTACACTCGCCTTACAAATTGGTTTCGTCAATCTTCCTTTATCCATAGTTTTTACGGGTCCAAACTATCTAAGCATTTCTTTATCTATCTTTGTAACATCTTTTACACCACAGCGTTCCCTTACCTCACTGTTCTTCACTTTATCCAACCGAGTCACTCCGGCTATATTTCTCAGACCACTCATTTTCGCAGCATTAGGTAATCTTATTTCCATGGTTATTTTGCCAAACCCAACATTCATTACCATACATAAGTGTAGGAACCAAGACTCCTTCATGCACAGCCAAACGTGCCTTTTTTGACACTTTCTGGCTGTTCATAAAGCTATGCAGTGCCCCATTCCAATTGTTTTTCTACCAACACTCTTCGCTCAATGTCACTGTCATACTTTCTATCTTTTGTAAACTTTGAACTCAAGTATACAAACTCATCTACTTGTTCCACTCATTTTCCCTTAATCAGAACTTTACAGTTTGTCATGCTTTCTTCTCTTGCAAAAACCATTACTTTCGTTTTGCTTACATAGCAAATAAATATTATTGTTACACTTCTGGTTTCTTTAATAACAATTTTAATTACTTAAAAAAAACAATTTGCAGGACTTGTTATTGAAAATAATAGGGTGATTCAAAATTCGAGGTACCTACCTAGATATTTTAAGGACATATTTGGATCAAATTAAGATTTTTTTAAATAAACATATGTCCTAAAATGCATTCCCCCCGAGCTACAGCCCAATGTTAATTGTGTAAAAGACGATTATTTAAAATTGTGACTATAATAACGGATCCCTAATCTTTCAAAAATTTGCATCACCCCGTTTTTTTGCTGTAAAAATTAGATAAACTCAGTTTTGTGATAGTTGGAGGGGGTCCACACTTTGATTGGCCCAAATTTTAAGTTTAAAAAAAGATATTTTAAATTCAAACATCATAATATTTTTGGCCATAAATAAATCTAAAAATTCTGTCTTTTTCATTTTTTTAATAAAACCAACCATTCGCCAGAAAATCGCAAGGGCGGTATTCTCACAATATAAAACTAAGAAAACATTTATAATTAAACAATAATTAATCTTGCAAATACATTTTTTTAGACGCATTTTAAACTTCTTTTACAGCTGTCAATAAAAAGGCGCCACCCAGTAAGTTTGTATTCTATTAAACCTATGTCTAAAAGCAATTTCGAAATATCATTACAGTACACAAGTCCTTCATTTTCTCTAAAAAATTTAAATAACTCACTTTCTCGCGTTCTGTATGTTGTGATTGTTACTGTTGGAGCCAATAATTTTTTTTTCTTTTGATATTGAGGCTAACAGTTCTGATCCTTGTTTTGATAAAATGGGATGTTTTAGATGTTTTACCCTCCCATTTACTTTCACTGGTAGACTGTCCCGATTTCTGTGAATTTGGCAACATCATTGTTTCCGAGGGCATGCGATATCTCCACGTTTAATTTCGATTAAAACCTTTAGCATCTACTACGCAAAAGTAACAATCATCGAAATGATTCTTAGGCTCCATCCAGATCATAGGAATGCCAACGTCTAATCCAGAACGTTCTCCATTTTTCCACAACCGTAAAGACTCAACACAGAACTTACAAACTTTATGAGGCACCCATGATTTATCTAGTTTGTCCATTTTAAAACCAAAATACTCAGCATAAGTCTCCTTTACAAAGTCTGTTATATATCTTCTTTTTTTTTTTTGTTATATAAACACCGCAAATATAACAAAATAAATTACTACTATATTTACACTTTCATCGTGACGAACTCATGTTTTAAAAGTCAAGTCATATATATTAGAATGGACATTCAGAATGTTCCAACTATTGTTACAAAATCGTCAATTATGGTAAGAAATCGTGGCAAGTAATACTATTTTATTATTAAAGAAACCATTGTTACAGAGCCCTGTGGCTGTAGCTCGGAGGGGGTGCATTTTAGGACACATGTTTATTTGAAAAAAAAAAGTGTTATTATGAGAGAGCTGGACAGTATCCAGTCGATCACCACAAAATATAATAAATATTCGCGATAAATAACTAATTTGAATTGTCCCCATTTTGTCGACACATGTATCTGCGACGTTACTAATCAGTATGAAACTGTTAGCGACGCTGTGTAACTCTGACTTATCAGGAAAAATACCACAACGTAGAATGCAAGAGATCAAATAATTTCTCTTTCAAAAATTTGTTCATTTTTACCACAACGATTTTTAAAATAAAATATCCTACGAATTAAAAAATATATCATTAACTTTTGAAAACCAAACTAAAAATTTAAACTCCAAATAAAAAATTACAAATCTAATGTAATAAAGGTTTAAGGAAACCATCATGATTGCTGGCCTTCAGCGGCTGGCATGTCTGGCTATAACTGGAGCTATGTCCAGCACATCAACGGCAGCGATTAAACACCTCTTAAATTTTCCTCCTGAGGGGAGAAATCCTCTTCCCAGAGACTGAATACGTAATGTACACAATTTACTCAAAAACTTTAGATGGAGTTGGGGCCGGTGTTTTCAGCAGGAAACAAAAGATTGAAATATCTACCAGTCTTGGCATGTATGCTACAATTTTTTAGGCTGAAGTCTTCGCTATCGAATTGTGTGCAAAAGAGCTGACTAACAGACCTCTAGCAAACAAAAACATAAGTATAATATAAGACAGCCATGCTGCTTTAAAAGCACTGAGCTCCAATAAGATGAATTCTAAACTTGTATGGAATTGCATCAAATCCCTAGAGTACCTTGGTGCGAACAACAGGGTGATCCTGCTATGGGTACCTGGGCACCAGGGGTGAAGGGAAACAAAAAAGCCAACACGCTAGCAAACTAGTGGGCCAAATCTGCCTTCACTCGACCAAAACCGGTTTTTGGAGTCACTACAAGTACCGCCAAAACAATTATTTCGGACTGGGCGGAAAGGAAAATACTCACGTACTGGTTCGATATAACAGGGTTGACTCACTCGAAGGCGTTCTTACCTAAATCCTCGAGAAACACAACTAAGCAGATCCTAGACCTGCGTACTCTAACGGGACTGCTTACAGGACACTGTCGTCTAAGAAACAACCTCGGAAGAATAGGTCTAAATCAACAAACGGACTGTCGGTTTTGTTGCGTGAAAGACGAAACTGCTGAACATATACTGTGTTCATGCCCTGGCCTGGGAAGAATTAGGTTTAACATATTTGGTTATACCAACCTAGAACCTACCGATTTCAATAAAATCTCACCCCATACAACCATGAACATTGTGAGAAGGGTTGGATTGTGCGGTGAACTGTAACCTCTAGGGGTGAGCCACAATAGACCTACTAAAGGTCGCAGTGAAGAGGCGACCTACGCCCCACTCACATAATACCTAACCTAACCTAAACCACCTTGTTGTATCAAACAATAGCTAAAGAATATTAATTTTATTTTTAAATCCTTTATGGAGAAATTATTGCATACGTGGCATTATCTTTCCTAATAAGTCGCCAACAGTTTCATACTGATGACTTAGGTCGCAAACACAATCATGTCGAAGAAGTGGGTACAATTTAAATTAGAATGTTGTAATTAATTAGTTGATTATTTATTGCCAATATTTATTATATTTTGTGCGGGTCGACTGGACACCGTACACTTCAACGTTTTGCATTGAAATTTCTATGTTCCACAAATATTTTTCCCATATCTGTATATTACAATAGAGCACTCAGCATTCCCCAAATTTCAAGAAAACACGTACGCAAAGCTTCTATATACAATTCTCGCAACTCAATATCGGATCATTCGTCGAACGGATGATTCATAATATGTTGGTCGCGAATAGCAATTTATTCTTTTTATAAAGGCAAAGAGACTGACTCTCAATTAATAAAATAAAAATCATTATTCACCACCCACTTAAAATTTGCGATATCAGAATAAATTTCAAGCTAAAATTCGAAATCCGGAACATCAAAGAAAAGTCTTTTATGTTCAAATTTCTCTCAAATTCCATTCCTTTATTTACAAAATCTGATAAGTTTATAAAGATCTAAAACTGCTGTTTGCTTAGTTATTAACAAGTACTTACTAAAAATTTCGGAACTTCACACGCACTCGAAATTTGAGACAACTTTATAAAGTGTAAAGTAAATTAAGATATAGATTCACCTTTATATTTTCACAAGTTTTTAGATATTTACAGGTCTGTATTCGTTTCACGCTAGTACCAATTATTCACTTAATATTAAATATTTTTCCTTGTGTTTGGAGCCAGTTAATTTGTGCTGCTTATTTCTATCTCTCTTTTCAGTCGATGTCTGGTTTCAGGCGTCGTGACCCCTTGAATGTATGCCAGGGACAGTAGTAATGCTTCTCCAGGTTTCTCTGTCTTCGGTAGTCCGCATCACTTCTTGTATGGAGAGGTTTGTCCAGGTTTTTATTTGATTGATATATCTGTTCGGTGATCTTCTTCTCCGACGCCTTCCGTCAACTTTCCCCTGGATGACTTGTTTTTCTACCCCATCTTTCCGAATGACGTGGCCAAAGTATTTGAAGGTGTTTCTTTGGATGTCTGGTAATAACCGTTCAATTTCCACAATTCTTAGCTCTTGAAGGATTGAAGCGTTTGTTCTGCGGACCGACTATGGAATTCTAAGCATTTGTCTATAGCATGTCATTTTGAAAGCTTCGATCAGGCGTCTACATTGATAGTCCATGACTCGGAGCCGTAGGTAGCGATTGAGAATACAAGGGATTTCATGAGGCGTTGTTTTGTCGCTTTTCTTTATGCTGTGATCTTTCCATACTTTTATTAATTTGGCTAACGCTGTCCTTGCCTTCCCGATCCTCCTTTTTATTTCCTTTTCACTGCCACCGTTGTTCGTGATGCATGCACCGAGGTATATAATATTATTTCTATATTGTGCACTAAAATCAGGCCCGCGCATAGCACTTTTGGCGCCCTTGTGCAAATTTACAATAACGCCCTAAATGTGTATTACGTTCGTATGCGAGTACAGATGCGGCTTAAGTTAGGTATTATTATCCACTATTGAAAAAAAAATTTAAAAAGTATTTTTATAAATATATTTTCATTTTTATATTTTACAAGTAGAAGCCATACAAGTATTTTCTCATTGAGGTACATAACATAATTATAAACTTATAGAAAACAGAAATATATTCCAACAGTATTACAACTCAAAATTTTTGTATTTTAGTTTCAAATGTAATATATGATACAAAAGCAGAAGAAATAAAAAAAATATTTAAAACATTAAAAATACTCGTTTATATATCATAGGACGAAACTGACAAATAAAAACAGAACAATGTATTATTTTAATAATGCAACATGTCACCTTTTAAAGGTTAATATCCAGGTATCCTTTCCCAATATTTATGTTGTTAGAAGTTTCGCCTTCTATTCGAATTTTTGCCACTTGGTAGAGATATTTTTAATTAATGTTAAGCTCTTGCCATCTAGACCTATATTTCGTAGGGCATCTATCAATTTTGAATGCTTCACTCGGTCGAAGGCCTTCTTAAAGTCGAAAAAACAGAGAAAGATGTCTTTCTGTTGGTCGTAACATTTCTGGCATAACACTTGTAGGCTAAACAGCGCTTTTCTTGTCCCCATACCACTCCTAAAACCGAACTGATCATGTTTTATCTCTGCTTAGAATTTTATAAATAGCCTGTTATGTAAAATTTGTATTAGTATCTTAAGGGCATGGCTCATAAGACTTATCAGTCTAAAGTCTTCGCATCTGTGGGAGTGTGGTTGTTTTGGTAAGGGTACGAAAATTGACTTCATCCATTCGTGTGGTATTCTTTCTGTCTCGTAAATTTTATTAAACAAGGAGACAAGTAAGTCGAGGTTATTCTCGTTTATCAGTTTCAATATTTCCGGGTAAATTTGGTGTGGTCCTGGGCTTTTATTTATTTTAAGCTGATTAATGGCGACTTCTACTTCCCTCTTTAGAATTGTTGGGCCTTCGTCGTTCTTGATATAACTTTTCCATTTCTTTAATTTATCTTGAGTGTTTTGTAAAAGATGTCCGTTGTTATCCTCTAGTAGTTGTTGTAAATGTTTCCTGTCGCTATCCGTAAATTCCTTAATTTCATGTCTGTCCTGTAGACATTATTATCTAAAACTATGACCGAAATATTCTTTAAAAACATCGGAATTAATTTCTTTGAAGTAATCTTCGTTAGACTTATAATACAAATTCAAGAAAACCACCATGTTCAAAACCTTCAGTCCCGCTATGGGTTATTATTAAACGATGAAATTTCGTGAAGTTCTTAAACCCGTCCATAATTTAGTTCTCTTTATTATTTGTAAATTTTATTTTTTGTTAAGTGTTTTATTACTCATTTAAAGTAAAAAAATTGTTTCGTAATTTTCTTCAAACCACTTATCATATTTCCAATTTTCAATATTTTTATAAACTTACTTATTCATGCCTCTCTGCTTTTAGTAGTTTAAAGATCAAGACACCGTTTTGCTACAAAATTTAATTATTTTTTGATAAAGTAATACTTAGAACAAGTATTATAAATTGCAATATTGTACCAAATATTTTTATTCGTTATACTTAAACGGGACGATTATGGTTTCTGGAAATGCATCTGATCTTTGTTGCCATGGTTTAGTTAGCGTGCTATTCATGCCAGGCAAATCGACTATTACGTTTGCTCTTAAAAGATACATTAAATATTAACGGTATCTTTACCCGAATTACTATGACTAAATATCTTTCGTAACTTTCATTTTTATTTTCTTTAATGATACACTTACAACTACCTAATTACAAGCACCTAATTAAATATAATTACTATAATAGACCATATTCCAAATCAAGGACCTTTAATATTAACCATCCATCTACAGATTGAGCTATCAAACCGACTAAAGAACAGGGAACAGAAACCCGCAATTAATTTAGAACTAAGAAAAGTTACAATCCTTCCGAGGATTAAAGATTGAAGCCAATTTCGTCATGTCAGAATTTTATCCCTTCATAGGCAACACATCAGAAATCGCAGGTAGAAAGAAAAGGTATATATTTTCGATGGTACAGACACATGTTGTAACAATAGATGTTTACTGATTATAAACCTTTATTAAAAGTAAGTACTTAATGGATGCGTGGACTTAATGGATACAAAATGGTTGACCACAATATTAAAATACTCTGCTATGCCGACGATGCTGTGCTAGTTGCAGAAAACAAAGACGACCTCCAAAGACTGCTATATCGCTTCAATTGCACAGCAAAGTCTCTGAATATGGTAATATCTGCCTCAAAAACATAAAACCTTAACATCATAACACCTAAAAGGTGCAAGCTTGTCGTCGAAGACAAAATAATACAACAAGAAATGAAATTCAAATATCTCGGTATAAAACTATCGGGATATGGCGATATAGACACAGAAGTGAAACAACAAACAACAAAGACACTAAGATTGGCTAAATGTTTAAACGACACTGTATGGAAAAACAAACACCTAGGCATCGAGGTCAAGTTAAAAATATACAAAACCGTCATTAGACCCATAATGACAGCAGAGACCCGATCGGACACAACAAAAACAAAAAGGCTCCCGAAAACAAGCGAGATGAAGGTTCTACAAAAAATTCCTGGAAAAACGCTGCTGGACAGAGAACCGAGCGACAATAGAAGGCGAACATTAATGACTGGGTTTTGAGCAGAAAGCGCGAATGGGATAAGCACATAAGTAGAATGAATGAAGAGAGCATAGTAATGATAGCTCGGGACAAATCATCACTGGAAAGAAAAACGGAAAAGATGCAGCGACAATCTTATCATTGATTAAAGTAGCAGAATGAATAGGCAATTTGCCTAAAATAGAGAAGGAAGAAGAAAAAGAAGTACTCATTATCTAAATAAATATTGTTCTAAATTACAAATAAAAAACTGAAAAATTTCATCCAAATTCCAGCATATCGACCTCACTAGACGTGTAATTGATGAATCGTCGTTTAAAACAGATTTATCCTTGCAAAACAAAACAGAAAACAAATAATAGCTACGTCATTTTAAATTAAGACAAGATACGAATACAATTATCCTGACAGTTGTTTCCTTTTGTGCCATTGTTAAAAAGTTAAAAGTATGTTAAATTTTAAACGGCAACAGTTGGATAAAGATCTATCTTCTAGGTAGAGTAAAAGAGGACGATCTATAAATACAAGGAACGGACTAAAAATTCTAGAATTTCTATATTTATTAATTTACAACTAATGAAATATAGAGTGTCCCTAAAATCACGATTAAAATTTGTGTAGGCATATATGGTATTAGTCATTCTCCTGAATAATAATATCATGCATAAATTTTTGAATATTTGATTTTATTTTAATGAGCGATCAGTCTACCTCAACAGTGATTATAATTTTACAAAAACGTACTTTTTATTATTACAATAAAAAGAAAAAAATAATTCGTAATATTTTTTAAACCCGACAAAAGAACTCAAACAGAAACTGTACTACATGTTAATAAGGTATTGTTTTGCGCATTGTTGCAAATAATTTTCAATTTGTCTAATTTTCATTAATTTAAATGCTTTCGGTATTTTTATCACCCCTCGTATTTTAAAATTTAAGAGGTAACAGTTGGATAAAGATCTGTCTTCTAGGACCAATTAAATAAATGATTTTCTTTATAAATATGGTACATATGTTGCACAAAACATTTCGCTAATGATTTTGTTCCTTTATTTTTTTTTTTGTTTAGGCCACGCCAATTATTAGGTTTGTCAGCTGTGTTATACATTGAGATGTTATCAAACTGTCATGATTTTAGGAAGTGACCTGCTAAAATGGTTACTACTATTGGGGTACCGACACAGCTCCTTACCAACAATAGGAAAATAATTAAGAATTAGGTTATAAGTGTTACATGAGTATAAAAGTAGGAGTTGCATATCTTGAAAAAATGATTTTATAAAAAACTAAAGGAGTAAATCTAGCGATTTATTTACAAATCCTAACATTTAACATATCTTTTTTTATAGCAGTTGTGCATGTGACACTCTTTGATTAAAGCGTGCTAGTTGAGTGATTTTTTTAAATCATTTAAGTCGAGAGATCCGACGGCACGACAGCCGTATCTTCCAAGAAAAAAGCGGATCTGCAGGCCGGAAGGTTCAGTTCTAACTCAACCCTCGATACCATTAGGAAACAACCCCCAAAGATATCTACAATAAACTCATTAATGCATGGGGTCGCTATTGGCCATCGCACTATCAGCAAACTCCTACGAAATCTTGACTCTAATAAGGCAGTAGGACCAGATGGAATTCCGACAATTGTCCTGAAGACCTGTGCTCAAGAGCTCACCCCAGTTCTCTGTAGACTCTGCAAGTTATCATACAGCTAAGGAGTATTTCCGTCCATGTGGAAAAACGCTAAAGTTCAACCCATACCGAAAAAAGGAAGGAAAACTATTCCTGCGAATTATCGCCCTATTGCATTGCTCTCAGTCATATCTAAAGTTATGAAAAAAGCGATTAACATAGAACTCATCAAATATCTGGAGAAATTTCGACAACTTCGGTCTACTGGACATTTGCTGACTTACGTCACTCAGCTCTGGACAAACACTATTGAGAAGTTTGATGAATCCCGTACAATAACCTTGGATATGTCTAAAGCCTTCGACCGCGTTTGGCAACAGGCATTGTTAAGCAAATTATCTGCCTACGGTTTTCCAACCAAATTGCGCCAATGGCTCAAAACCTTCATGCAAGATCGCTCCTTACATGTGGCAGTTGACAGTATTTTTTCTGATGCGTTATAAACCAATGCCGGGGTCCCCCAGGGTTCCATCCTGTCCCCCACCCTATTTATTTTACACATCAACAACCTCTTGAAAACCCCCACGAACCCCATCTACAGTTTCACAGACAACAGTACACTGTTCTCAACTTTCACATCCTATCGATCACTTTCGGTGAAAGATACAAATAGACTCGGGCAGGAACAGGTTGACTCCATTAATAGAGATCTTAAAGCAATCGTCAAGTGGGGAACCAACAATCTTGTTCAGTTCAACGCCCAGAAAACACAAAGTGCCACGTTTTCCAAGAAAGTGAATTCCTCAAATCATTCCATTATAATGTCCGGAAATACCCTTGATTTACCTTTCAGTTTTTTTATTCTCCATAAAAAACAGCTTTACCGATTTTGCTAAAAATCTAATCAGTTTTAAGTTCCATAATTATGCGTCGAATGCAGCTGGTACCACGTCGATATCATTTTTTTGTTCTTGAGAATATCGAGACGAAAAATAATTCCGAACGCACATACGAACAAACGAACATACGCACATACGTACATACACACACACAGACGTCTACTTAAAAACTATTGTATTCGACTCTGGGGACCTTGAAACGTGGAGATATGTCAAAAATCGGGATTCGCAAAATAGGACCCGTTACTATAACTTGCTACTGGGAAGTTAAAAAAAGTTTAACATACCAAAGAGTGTAAATACAAACAGAAGAAGTCCATTATGTGCCAGAAATTGCAACATATTGGGATTTTTGTTGAATTGTAAATAATCTAAAATTCATACACGTGATCTCCAAATAATATTTCCAATTCTGGAAAAAAATATAAATTTTTTCGATTATTATCAAACGGTTTCTAATTAAAATAAAACGTTGTTTAAATATGTAAAAACAAAGCGCCACTTTGTTAAAAATATTTTTATTTTTTTTTTGATAACGTCCTTTACACGCAAAGCGAACGGAATATAGTTTAGTTATATTCCTTACCACGTGATCCAGTGATTACTTTTGTGTAGATTATAAGGATAAAACGCCGATTTACAAACATACCCCGTAGTATGCATAATAAAAATTCCTCGAGTGTACCCCATCTTCTACCTTCTTTAAACACTTTTAGCACCTTCTGCTGATGTCATCGTCTATTGCATATCAGGTACGTCTGTTCGCATCCCAAAAACCAGTTCGAACCTCCTTTTGTTTTTAACGTCCGATGCAATACCAACTGTTAGCATCGCACAAAACCCCCATTACCCCCTCATTTACTGGAATATTCGTTCGTTCCGTCGAATTTCGCTCGCAGTCTTGCGCTTGCTTTTCTACGTGACAGCTTAAAATTATTCCTAGTTCAAATCGAACGACCCTCTCGTATCTCACTAATTAATTAATTTAATTAGTACTATAATTGCCGAAGGTTCGGTTTCGTTTATAACTATGAGGGGCGTAAATACAAATTTAAAAATAAAAATTTGATGAAACGTTCACAGTTTTGTTCGCACTTTAAATACGTGACTGCTTCTAATTATTTATTTTAATTGGTAAAACAATTGCTAATGCTTTAAGTGCCTAATTAAATGTGATGTGTAATGGAATAAACACCTACCTAATAATTCAATCAAATATTTTTAGAATTTTCATCATTTCTTTCAGATAAAATACTTTTTAAGAAATACAATTTTCTTTATGTTCTTGTTCCCACGAAAAGAGATATCCTGTAATGCTCAGAGAACATCGTGAGAACCAAAAAAAAAAAGGTAGGAATTGGTGTTCTTCTTAAATTTCTGAAGGTTGTATGCCTCGGAGAACACCTCACTAGGCAATGTATTTCAAAGCCTCGCTGTTCGAGGGATGAACAAGTCTTCGGAATGAGATGTTCTACAGGTCTCCAAAGTGAACACGAAGGGGTGTGAAGTCTGAACTTGACGGGTTAATGTCGAAGAAACAGCTAAAGAAGGAACGATTGTTCATATTTCAGAAAATACCTATAAAATATAGAATAAAAATCTAATCAGTTTTAAGTTTCGTAATTATGCGTCGATATCATTTTTTGTTCTCGAGATAATCAAGACGAAAAAAAAATCCGAAAGTTTACAATTTATTTCAGTTTTTTAATTCTCCATAAAAAACAGCTTAAACGATTTTACTAAAAATCAGTTCTAAGTTGCGTAATTATGCGTCGAATGCAATTGGTCCAACAATTATATCATTTGTTGTTCTCGAGATAATCGAGTGGAAAAATAATTCCGAAAGTTTACCATTTTTTTCAGTTTTTTTATTCTCCATAAAAAACAACTTAACCGATTTTACTAAAAATTTAATCAGTTCTAAGTTGCGTAATTATGCGTCGAATGCAATTAGTTCTACGTCGATATCATTTGTTGTTCTCGAGATAATAGAGACGAAAAATAATTCCGAACGCACATACGAACATACGCACATACGTACATACAAACACATACACAGACGTCCAAAAACTATTGCATTCGGCTCTGGACACCTTGAAATGTGGAGATATGTCAAAAATCGGGATTCGAAAAATCGGATACATTACTATAACTTTCCGTTGGGAAGTTAATAAAATTATTATATCTATAAATCAATAAATTGTTTTTGCACACATAACCACTTTTATTGTTTAAACATAATTATTTAAAAAAAATTATTGCAAAGGTATGCCAAATTATTATCTAAGTGACATCATAAAAAATGACCCAGTTCAAAAGTTTCGTAATCATAAACACAGCAAACAAATATAGCTATTAAAATATATTTTTGTAAAAAACTTATCAATTATTGCGGTATTTTTCCGACAGCACCATCCAATACTTTTTCGTGCTCATGCAAATCCATCACGAAAACCCGAATTGATCCCGAATATTTATCGCGATAACGTCCACTTTTTTACAGAAATTCATACCAGAAGCACACTGTTAAATTTTCGAAAAGTACAGTCCTCCAGCAGTGCGCTAGAAAGACTTTCAGAGTTTGCACTTCTGGGATTAATAATACATACATACGAGGGCAGTTTGATAAGTCAGTGACTTTTTGAATTTCCCGCGCAGTTACTCCAAATGCAACAGTGCTGCCGTCAATTATAATCTATCAGTGGACAACTTTCTAATTTTGAGCAAGCTACGTCATGCAGTTGGTGTTTGATAGCCGTTCAAAGCAGACAACCTCGTGATTTTTTACGAAAATGGAAAAAAGTGAATTTCGTGTGCTGATTAAGCATTACTTTTTACGTAAAAAATCCATCACTGAAACTAAGGAAAGACTTGATAAATACTACGGGCACCATCAATTTCAATGGTTAAGAAGTGGTTTACAGAGTTCCGTTGTGGTCGTACCAGCACTAGTGACGCCGAAAAGAAGTGATCACGCCGGAAATCGTCGATAAAATCCATGAAATGATATTGGATGATCGAAGAATGAAAGTGCGTGAGTTGGCTCATGCTGTAGGTATATCTCAACTGAACGGGTACATCATATTTTACACGAATATTTGGACATGAAAAAACTCTCTGCGAGATGGGTGCCGCGATTGCTCACACTCGACCATAAGCGCAATCGTGTGACCACTTCAAAAGAGTGTTTAGCGATGTTCAGCCGTAATCCTGACGAATTTTTGCGCCGTTTTGTTACTGTGGATGAAACATGGATCCATCACAACACGCCAGAGACCAAGGAACAATCGAAACAGTGGGTTGCTCGGGGTGAACGTGGACCAAAGAAGGCGAAACAGAGTCTGTCAGTCAACAAGGTCATGGCCACAGTTTTTGGGATGTACGCGGTGTCATTCACATCGATTACCTCAAGAAAGGTAAAACGATCACCGGCGAATATTATTCAAAGCTTTTGAACAGATTCGACGTTGATTTGAAGCAAAAACGGTCGCATTTGACGAAGAAGAAAGTGCTTTTACCGAAACAAACGCGTATTTTGAGAGCTTTGAACAAACCTATTATTTGGAGGGAATAAAAAAATTAGAAAAACGCTGGACTAAATGTATCGAGCTAAAAGGTGATTATGTAAAAAAATAAAATGTTTATTTGCGGAAAAAAATTTGTTTTATTCAAAAAGTCAGTGACTTATCAAACCACCCTCGTACATACATATAGTCACGCCTTTTTCCCGTAGGGGTAGGCAGAGACCACTTCTTCTTACACACATCTTTTGCTTCCTCTACTTTCATTAGGGCTCTCATGCATGCTCGTTGGTTGTTTGTACTCTTGACCTGGCCTTTCTTCAAAAATATGTTGATCTGATAAAGATATGTTCGCCGAGGTCGACCTCTACTGACTTCCGTCCATTCACACTCACCTTATAAATTTGTTTCGTCAATCTTCCTTCATCCATCCTTTCTACGTGTCCAAACCATCTAAGCATTCCTTTATTTATCTTTGTAACCACATCTTCTTTTACACCACAGCGTTCTCTTATCTCACTATTTTTTACTTTATCCAACCGAGTCACTCCGGCTATACTTCTCAAATTACTCATAATATAAAATCGTTTTCTCATATTTGCTAATAGCAACATATTTGCTTTATGTTGTACCTACTAACTATTCGCATGATGTTAAGTTTGAAAGATTCATATCTTTATTACCTAGAATATTTTAGGGTCAAATTTACTCACTAACATTGACTTTATCTTTGGCTTCGAGCCAAAATGTTCTGTAGCATTAACGAAAAAGGTATTTTCAGTGAAATGCCCTCTTTATTAAAAAAAATAATTTTTTTAAGCTAGATCATTAATACATTATCAAACTTCATCGACATTTAAAATTATAATTACCTATGAAGCTGATTTAATCAGAACAATTTAAAACATCTAATTATATTATATATAACATTATATTTTTTTGATATTTTAAATAAAACTAAACAGGACCGGGTCCTATTATAAGAAGACGAAGAAGAAGAAGATTAAATTTTAGTCATTATATTACTATTGTATTATTATACTAAGGTAGTGTATTCATTTCTCATTAATTTATCCTTAAACCAAATATTTTAAACGACTCTTCTACGCACATTTTTTATTACCGATTACAATAACGTAGACGAACACTGAAAAAAAAAGTTTATTTTCAAATGATATTCATACCACTAAGCCATTTATTAATGTAGGTAATAAAAATGTTAATTACAGCTATCAAAACAATTCGTTTACATTTCGTTTGTGATTTCCGAAAAACTCACGATTAAACCCATTTCTATTGCACAAACATTGACTAAGGGTGGATTTATAAAATCTTTTAAGCATTTAACATCTAAAATTTATCACTTAAGATTTAAGACATTAAAGTGGATTATGTTATAAAAATAATTAACATTTAAGACTAATATAAGATTTTTTCAAAGCTGTCAATACTGATATCTGATATTTGACACAGAACTTAAAAAAGTGACAGATATTGTATCATAATTACTGCTAAAAGTGTGGTTATTTTTAAACGGTTTTTTCATAGGTTTTTAGATTTGGATTATTGGATTAGTCTGGGTTTTCATTTAATATAATTATATTAACAATAATCATGGACGATGGACTTTTGATAGAACAAGTCGAAAAATTCAAACATATATACGATAAAAAAAGCGCACTATTTAAAAATAAACTTGCAGGTGAAAACTCTTGGAAGACCATTGGGCAAATTTTGGAAATGGAAGGTATGGTTATTTTCAACATTCTTACATATATATAAATATCCCAAGACTATAATTGACCATCTTATGTTTTTTCTAGCTGAACAGTGCAAACAGAGATGAAATGTTCTGAGGAACAAATATGCACCCTTGAAAAGGCAGCAGCAACAAACATCATCAGGTTCAAAATCATATTCTATATCTTGGCCCTATTTCGAAACGATGAAGTTTCCAGACCCATATACACTAACAAGAGTCAGAAGGTAATAATCCAGATGATAAAATGATCTGAAATATTACTGATATCTAACTATAAATTATTTCTAGAATATCTTCAATTAAACAATCGAGTCAGAGCTCAACTCAGCATGACTTATGGCCTGGGATGTATGAAATACTGGGTCCTAAGACAGTGGAGGAAGATTTAGATACCTCTCTACAGTCCCAAGATGAACATGGTGAAGAAGTGAAGACCTGTCCAACTTCACAGAATACATTGCCCCAAACCCCATCCCTAAACAGAAAACATCACCCTGGGAAAAAGATAAATGTAAAAAAAAGAATCTGGACACCTCTGAATCAATGTCAGCTGCATTTAGTTCTTTAACTGATACTTTAAAAAATAAAAAGTGTGTTTGATAAAATGTATATAAGACAAATTTATGGAATTTTGTGTGAGTACTTCAGGCGTGTAGAAATAGAAGAATATGTTCATTTATAATTTCATATTTTTCAACAAATGATATTTCATATGAAAGTAGTTACCTTATGTTTAATGAGACTGACATGTTTATTTTTTTATGTATTCAACTTTATTTTTGTTTTATAGAAGGTGTTTATTTTTTATTTGTTGTTATTTTCCATTATTTTGGGTACTGAGAACATTTTTTTCATGCATTGGTTAATATATTGTTTTACATACAATAGTTGTTTTGTGATATTTTCGAATTTTTTTTTATATCATTATATTTTATTTTAATAAAAAAATATACAAAAGTTTTGATCAGGAGTATGGGTATTAATTCAAAGGAAATATTGTGCCAATTTTTCTCTATTTCCTTGTAAATCTCTGCTGGAGTTGTTCGAACCAACCCGTCCAATTTCTCTTAATCTGAATGGGTCCTGTCCCCAATGGCCTTCAATGAAATTTCCATCACTGTTTATTTCATCCTCATATCCAGGGCAATATCTATTATTTTTATCTAAAGGTATTTTGATATAATTGTGTAGCACACTCTATCTTTTTAACCAGATCTTCGTTAGCTAATTGACGCAAAACTCTAAATATTTGAGAAAGTATTCCAAAGGCACATTCTATGTTGTTCGTTGCCCTAGACAGTCTTAAAATAAAAATAATTTTACATTTAGGAAGAAATTTTCCTGGAAATGGCCTCATAATATATTTATGAGGGGAAAAAGCTTGATCAGCACTTAAAAAATACGGAAGTTTGATATCAGTCCCTGGTAAAATTCCAAACTCAGAAATATTAAGTTTTTTATTAAATACCTAACTTCTGGCCAAAGAGGGAATTTCGGAAAACATTTCCATCATGGTTAGATCCTGGGCAGCCTATTTCAATGAACAGGAATTTGTGTGAAGCATCACAAATTGCCATTACCACATTGCTGAATGATTTTTCGTAGTATCCTACTTTTACAGGGCTGTGACAGAATGTAACAAGCTTTCAAAATCAGTTTTTCCAAAAAACTATTACCTGCAACTTTTTAAAAAGCGGGTTCACAATCATCTCCTTTCTATAATCCCTCCCCCTTTTAATAGTCGCAGTGCGGGCCGTCCGCGGCCCACACGATAGGTCTACCCTTTTTGCGACTATTTTCAGTAAAAAAAAAAAGGTAAAATATTCTGTTCCATCATATTTAGGATTTTGAATTTGGATATGTTTACCATCCACTACACCCATACAATTTGACATATTCCACTTGGCATAAAATTCATTTGATATTTTTTTCCATTCAATTTTTGTTGGGAACACTATTGGACATAGTACTTTCCAAAGGGCATCACATGTTTCCTCAACTATTACATGAACGGTTGTTAACCCAAATGGTTATCCCAAGCAACTTGCTGCATGGAGCATCCCTCTGATAATTAGCTGAAATGTGTGCTTGTACTTCAAAATACCTTCTATACTTACTGCAAAGTTATCATTAGTCGCTGCTTAACAAAAATGGGATCACCTCGTGAATCTTTCACTAAATATGGGTACAATAATTCTACCAAATCGTTGAATAGATCGGGAGACATCCTAGTATATTTGAAAAATTGTTCATTGTCCATGTTCAAATAGAAATGAAACTGGAAATGGGTGTACCTTTGCCTATTTATAGGTCTGATTTTATATCTTCTGGTTCGGCGTTTCTTTTTGATATGATTTAAATAATATACTTCAAACGCCGAAATCATAAACAAACTGGTTACAGTAATAATACCCATAGCACAACTCAAATCCACTACAAGCTGTACAAAGTACAAGTACAAATCCGAATCAAATTTTTTCTATTTTCGAATTCTTCCCTTACCTCACAATTAATTTTGAATAATTGCGGGAAACATATAGGTGTGATTTTTGATCACATAACATGCGCAAATCCTATTTTTATTTATACCCGTTTAAAACCGATTTCTTGAGTTGGAAGTTAGTTAACTTCTTAAATCTTGGGTATTAAATCATAAAAAATGTAAGCTTAGATGCGTATGTGTACCAGTGACTTAGCGATGGGTATTGGGTAGTGGTACTTTAGAAGTTAACCAACATAATTTTTATATTTTTTGTCGCAATTATGTTAAATTCTGCAGGCTATTTTTTAGTAATTTTTAAAATATGTATAGAATATATTATAAAGAAAAAAAAATTTACATAAAAACGTGTAGAATGGTAAATAAAAGGTCTAGAAATTCTAAACTTTTAAACGGCTGTCTATAAATAAGAACAATGGTTAGAAAAACAAAACATTACTTCTAAAGGAATAAAAATAAATCAACCAGCTCACAGTTACTGATTTTAGCGTCACAAGTACCTACCTTACAATTATTACTAAATTAAATCAACTAAAAAAAAAGTAATAAAGGATCACGATCCATCTATTCATTTTTTATTTTTTTAAATGAAAACCAGATTATTAACAATTACTTGTGTTACAAAATGCTTGCAAAAAATTCAGAAACAATTTAAGAATTGAAATTAGTTTTATCATTTTTAAAACTTGTAAAAGTTGTGGACTGTGGAAAAAACTTTTTAAAACAAGGTCACTGTATCTTCTCTGCTGTTTTGAAGAATATCCATCAAGCAAAAATACTTTTTGTCATTTAGAAATATAAAACTCGACAAAGCCACCCTTTTAAAACAAACTGAATTTTTCAGAAGTGAGGAAATACTTAAAGGAACATACTTCCCCACTTATGACTCTCCACGATTTAATGGTCCACTCTCCACTCTACCGTTAAGAAATCCACTGACATGAAAAAGTACTAGCGAGATGGAAAAATTGCGAAAATTGTATTAGTTCGACAGCGAAGGAAAACTGAAAAATTTTTATTAATGACGAATGGTGACAAAATTTAATCAAACAAAAGTTACCAACACCAAAATTGTATTAGATTTAACCTTGTCATCTATCAAACACAATAGTTGTCATTTTCATAACTTAGATACTCTAATAATGTTGACTTTTGCCTATTTACGAGTACAGTAATTACATTAACTAAAATATTCGGCGTGTAACAACTAAAAAACGGTATGAGGTGGAGGTAACACGTGATATAATTTTTTGGATATCGGAAAAAAATTCAACTAAAAAAAATATTATATTATATCTATTATAAATATTATATTTTGTATTCCCTGAAATCTGCATGTATGAATGTACTTTTGATAGCATTTTAAACAAATTCAGTTGCAACCCCACATCTTTTTTTATAGGCAGTAAGAACGATAACCATGAATAACCATGTGCATGAAATGTTCCAGTTTACGAGCATTGACGTATATTTTTGGGAGACAACTTTCATACATAGTCATACCTTTACCCGTAGGGGTAGGCAACCACGACCACTTATTTCCACTTGCTACGGTTCTTACTCACGTCTTTTGCTTCCTCTACTTTCATTGGCGCTTTCATACATGCTCGTCGGTTGCTAATATCTTGACCTGACTTTTTTTAAAACAATTTCAATCTAATCGAGAAACATCCTCCTAGGTCGACCAAATTGCCCATCACACTCGCCTTATAAACCTGTTTCGTCAATCTTTTTTCATTCATCCTTTCTATGTGTCCAAATTATTCCTTTATCAATCTTTGTAACCACATCTTCTTTCACACCACAGCGTTCTCTTATCACACCATTCCTCATTTTATCCATCACTCCACCTTTACTTCTTAGACTACTCATTTCCGCAGCATTGATCTAACTTTTAGCGTCTGCCAAACCCAACATTCCATATTATACAGGGACACTCCTTTGTCAGTCGTGCATTTTTTGCCACTTTCTGGCTACTTATAAAGTTATAAATAGATTATATCACATATTTAATGTTTGGTTTATTACATAATAAATTTGTATATATATCTGTTTTAATATGCTTTTTAAAGCGTTAAGTTATTACACAAACTGTGATTATAACTTTTTTTTTTACGAAATATTTAGATTTCCAATATCGAATTATAAAAAATTCAGAGCATACCTCGCGAATATCGGAAAAACTACAAAAGCGTCGTTTCAGGGAAGGCAGTATTCACATTAAAATTATCTACAGGTGCATCATCTACGAAAAGATGTGCCTATTTGAATGCAGACCACGAGATTGCGACCGAAAAAACTCTTTTGTCCATCCATTCATTTGGTTTTAAAGCACGTAAACTCATAATAAGTGCAATTTGGCATATACAGTAGGTATTCACTTTGTGAATATGAGAGTTCGTTTTTGGACATAAGTGAAGAAATTCACTGTAAAAAGAAATTTTTTGTAATATATTCGTTTGGATTTACAGATTTATAAAATTTGTTAGAAGATAACAATTTTGTGCAGTACTTGCGACAGATTTTCGTTAAAAGTAACCTTATGAATTGTTCCCTTATTGAAAGTAATATGTTAGACTGTTAAATTTTTGATTCCGAATAATTAGAAAAATGCATCGAGCAAGGAATTTAACTGAACAAGAAGTAGTGCGTGATCCGAGGCTGTTCTAACAGTTCTGTGAGTAATATCCTTTTTTCCCACAGGTAGGTTACTATCCTCACCTGTGAACCCTTCTTCTTTTTCCGGGCTTGGGACCGGCAGTGATAACAGTGCAACCCACTGAGCTACTTAATCCACCCAGCTACCTATACCACTACCCCATGGGGGTAGGTCCAACAGATCTACTACAGACTAGTGAAAAAGTCCATAGAGTTCAACAAACCCTTTTTTGTATGCTTCGTAGACCTCACAAAAGCATTCGACAGAGTTTGACTGAAAGATATAATACAACTTATGAGGCAGAAGAACATCAATGAAAAGTACAAATAATTAGAAAACTCTACAGTCGTAATAGAACACGGACAAAAACGGAGCATGGACTGACCGAAGAGATATGTACGTCCGTAGGGATCAGGCAGGGAGACAGCCTAAGCCTGATCCTCTTCAATATGATCATGGATGAGATAATAGAAGGCGTAAAAGAAACCAAGATTGGCTACAAAATACGCAACCGATCTTTGGGGATCCTTTGCTATGCGGAGAAGCAAATCTCCATATCTCGAAATAGGCTTATCCCAAATTTTGTACATTTCGGACTAGCAATTTACGAGATAATTGTCCGTTTCCAGACTTTTCATCCACTCTGTATAATCGTTAACCTTGTTTACCCAAAGGTTTTAAGGCAATAATAATTCTTATTTATAGTTAAAATTAGCACATTCTTTTCTATTCTTTACTATATTTTTACCTTCTATTTCTCTTGTTTTTCATTTTCAAGCTTTCAGCAATCACGTCGTCCCATTTCCTCTTTGTTATGCTTCCCTTCCGTTTTTAATTTTTTTTGCTTGCCACAATTTTTTTGTTTGTATGTTGTTTCCCATCCCTACTAGGGGCCCAAATCATCTTAGTTTTTATTTGTGAAATATTAATACCCTAATTCCTACATGCTTAAATGGAATGTGTAAACAACAACGTTGTTGGTAACAATCTTTAAAAATAAAAGACGTGCTTGACGAATTTTAGGATTTTTATGTTGTAGATCTGTTTTATTAAAAAAAGCTAAAAATAAATTTAAAGATAGTTTTATAAATGTAATGCGACGATATTTTTACAAAAATATTCTATAATTGCCTGTGAAAAAAAGTATTAAACATTTTAATCCCAATATTAACTTATACATTTTGTTTGCAAAGTTTAACCAATTTTATTGTAACGTTGTAAAACAATTTTGTACATTATTAAATTTTCATTAAACATAATGACGGCATTAAAATGTATATAATACACAGAAGATGGCAATGATCAAAATAAATACAATAACGTTGGAATTGTGTAATCTACCCTTGATTTTGTGACTAAACTGTGTTAAATGAAAGTGCTAGAGGACGGACAATTAAATGCTCACCCTTGCTAATATATTCAGGCAGGAGTGATAGGACAAACAATTATTCTGGGCAATTTATAGGACTCACAGAGACTGGAAAATTCTCGCGAAAGGATTTCTTCAAGTACACCACTCGGAATTAAAAGGGTTCAGATATTGGATTCATTTCCATTTTAGACAGTTAAAAAAAGAATCGCTCGTTTGCTTAATTCTAACATTTTTGCCTAAATTGTTCCAAATGAGATTTTTTTATTGTTTTTTTAATCAAGGTTAAACGTACTAATTGAAGTAAGTTTTTTTTATTATGATGTGAAAACTGTGCTTACGATTTCAATTGGTTGGTATAATTTTTACAAAAAAAGGGTTATTCATGCTTACATTTTTAATAAGTATTTTTGTTTCTTTTTCTAAGGAAAAATTTACAATTAATGAAAGTGAAAAATATATTCTACTCTATTTACAGCTTTCTAAACAAATTTGTAAGGAGACTTATTTCATTTGTAATGTAACGTTTGGTTACAAAGAGATAAAGGAATGCTTAGATGGTTTGGACACGTAGAAAGGATGGATGAAGGAAGATTGACGAAAAAAATTTATGAGGCGTGTGTGAATGGACGGAAGTCGGTAGAGGTCGACCTCGTCGAACATATCTCGATCAAATCAACATTGTTTTGAAGAAAGGCCAGGTCAAGAGTACCACCAACAGACGAGCATGTATGAGAGCACTTATAAAAGAAGATGAAGCAAAAGATGTGTGTAAGAACCGTAGCAAGGGAAAGGAAGTGGCCTCTGCCTACCCCTACGGGAAAAAGGCGTGTCTATATGTATGTATGTTTGTATTTTTCTACAAGATTTGAATTAATATTATTCTTGAGACATTTTCAAGTTTCCTGAGGTTTTTAGGTGCATGTATTTGACGTTTAACAGTTTTTTTGAGGTGCGGATTTCGATCCGGGATTTTGGTGCCCACTGCATAACTGGTATACCAACTTAATTAAGATAATCGAGTAGATTGTAGATTGTAGGGTGGGTCGTGAAGGCATGCTGCGTCTCAAGCACTTCGACCTATCAGATCTTTTTTGCACAACCCTTAATCTATTCGAGGCCCAGAATTCCGAGTCTTCGAGTAAGTTCGAGTAAGTTTATCAGTTTCCTGGGGGCTAAGTTTTTGACATCGGAAGGCTTTACGAAGGCCCCTTCCAGAAATTTAAGCCTCTTGCAGAAAAGCGCTGGACATTCGCAAAGCATTCGAGTACCTTCCTAGCTATATGAGATCGAACGTTGTCTTGCATAAACAGAAAATTGGGTTTAAAAAAGAACCTAAAGGCATAACATGTTTTATTACAATATTCTTAAGATCACTTTTATGTGGGTTCCGGGTCACAGGTGAGTTAAACGAGGAAGCAGACTGCCTTGCCAAGGAAGGTTCAAATACACCATTTTTCGGCCCATAACCCTTCTATGGACTCTCCAAGGAACACATAAAAGAAGAGGTTCGACGCTGAAAACAAATGAAATGAAATCTCATTGGAATAAAGTGCCACTCGATAAGGAGAGCTTAACAACTGCTTAAGTTGGACAAAAAAAACTTGAAATTGGTGACGGGACTCCTCACTGGACACTGCCCTCTGAGGTATCACATAAAAAAGAACTGCAGAACATTTGCTTTGCGAATACCCAGGCACAAGTTCTTGGAAGGAGCCTTCTTAATGCCGTCTGATGTCGGGAACTTATCTCCCAGGAAACTGGACGAAGTCTCAGAATCCCGGACCTTGATTAGATTAATGTTTGTGCACAAAAGATGTGATAGGTCGAGGTGCTTGAGAGGCTGCATAGCCTTCACGACCCCCCTACAA
This sequence comes from Agelastica alni, assembly GCA_950111635.1. Lineage (NCBI taxonomy): Eukaryota > Metazoa > Arthropoda > Insecta > Coleoptera > Chrysomelidae > Agelastica > Agelastica alni. Next base: position 88,918,088 of record OX467708.1, read on the forward strand.
TCTACAAGCTTACTTTTAACGAAAATGTATTGGAAGTACTGCAAAAAACTTTTAACTTTTAACAAATTCTTTAAAACTGTAAATCTAAACGAATTGTTTTAATAGCTGTCATTAACAACGAGACAAAGTATACATAGCCTACTATTTAAATACTCGATAAACATAAGAAAAAGATAAATTAATTTTTTGGATAATTTTATATTATCCAGGAGTTTAGTTAAAACACACTTTTAGTTACAGTGTAAGGGTGCATACTGACAAAACTGACAAAACTGTAGTGTATAAATTCCAAGCTCAACAGATTTAGTACAAATTATGCTGCTTATCTGAACCAAAATTGCAAAAAAAAAGGTAATTCTTGACGTAAACAGTTATAAAAACTTTCAAGTTCAGTTATTTTAAATACGCAATTATGTTAGTGTCAAGTTTTTGAAGCGTGCATGCATATATTTCTTTTATTATTAGGTAACATTTTTGAAATAGACGAGCAACAATGATCAGAAAGTAATATTTTTACCTCAAAGGTTATTTTTTTTCATTGAAATCCAGTTATGGAAAAACTATTTAAAAATCTGACTGCACTAAAAAGTTAACAATTTATTAAAATTAAAGTTTTACTTAAATAAATTTTGTTGCAGTGGTCATACCGAACATAGTGTCTATGCAATAAAAAGTATGCAGTAAACTTATTTAAACAACCAAACGAATAAAATATTTTGCCAGTGTTACTATTATTTAGGGATTTATTGAATGTACTCAAAAATATTTTTTATACGGAATAAGTTAAAACGACTATAATATATATTTTTTAATACTCATACATAAGATTGGTACACATTATTTTATGTCTTACAACATAAATACCTTTCAGCTATATTCGATCACTAATTTTCATTAAAACTTATCACACCGGGCTAATTTTCCAGCTTCGGCTTTAATCAAGTCGTAGATTACTTTCACAGCTTCCATATTTTCTTCACAATCGCTGTTAGAATCAGTTGATGATCTTTTTCCGGGACCCCAATTGCGTGAAAAATTTATTTGAGCAGTACAAACAGCAAACATGTAAAATAATACAAATATTACTAGTAATTTCGATTTGTTTTGGACCATATTTTTTGACTATTAGTTCGAGTTGTTTAACTGAATATGTCAGCAGTTGAACTGCAAACGATTTATATACACACATTTCACCCACATTGTTTCGACTGGAAAGACGTAAACGTAATAATTAGTGTGGACGGAAACCTAAAAAAGTTGTCGATCAATTCTCTTATTTGCGTTATCAAATGCTATTAAAAAAAGAAAATTAATTAAGCAAAACAGCATTTTTCAGATCCGTCCTTAAAAATTATCGTTCAAAATTTGTTGCGGCAAAGGAATGTTTCAATACTAGTAGCACTTTAAATTAGAGGCGACAGTATTTTAAATTCTTAGTTTAACACAAGATTAATTTTTAAAACTAATCCACAATACATTAATCTAATACATATATCTGCAAGTTACCAATAGTTGCCGATTATACTCAACCAACCAATCTCAGGGCGCAGTATTTTATACTGACGGCTCTCAACTAGAGGGTAGAGTAGGTAGTGGTGTCTTCTCAGAATATCCCTCAGCTTGTCGGTTCGATTGCCTGATTACTGCTAGGTGTATCAGACCGAAATGACAGCCATTACCAATGCCGCAATGAACACAGGTTCAGCAAGTTATTCATTATTTGCGACAGCCAGGCTGCTATCAAATCACTTAACTTAGTCAATTTGACCTCTAGGACAGCTGTGCAACGCCGAGCCACCTTGAATGAGCTAGCAGTTCAGAGTTCACATTGTCTGTACCCGGCCACAAAAACATAACAGGCAACTGTAGGACTGACGAGCTAGCAAGAGTAGTTAGCCAGGAGTATTGTGACATCATGTCTAAATTGCTCGGATCGTAGTTCTCCATCCTTAACTGTCTTGAGCTGCAAGAGAAGCTTCTTGCAGACCGTGACCGATGATTTCTTTGGTTTTGGTCCACCCAGCGCGTCGGAGACCTTCCTCTTGGTCGTTTACCATTGATTTTTCCCTCTACAATAAGTTTTTTTAGCCCATTCGTTCTTCTTGAAATGTGTCCAAAATACCGTAGGCATGATTGGTTTATCCTGGTTGATAGCCTCGTGGTGATTTTTAGTTTTTTAAGAATTGACACGTTAGTACGGTGTTCTGTGTATGATATTCGCAGCATTCTTCTGTAGGCATCTATTATTCTTCTATTGGCCATTTTTAAAGTTCAGGTCTCAGAGGCATATGTGGCAATAGGAAAGATCAAGGAGTTTAATAATTTCAGTTTGTTGCGTTAAGATATTGCAGAGTCTTTCCATATTCGAGTTAGTTTTATTGTTGAGTTACGTGCTATGGCCAGTCTGCGTTTAATTTCTCCATCACAGCCGCCTTTGTTTGTGATAAGTGATCCTAAATAGTTAAATTTCTCAATCACTTCAAAACCATCGATCTGTCTAACATTGGCAGGGTTGCGGTCTATTATTATAATTTTCGTCTTCTTTTTGTTCAACGTAAGACCATGTTCTCTGCTGATCCTCTCCAACTTTATCATGAATTCCGTGAGTTCTTCTTTCCTCCTATGGTACCGAGTACCGATTACAAACTGCCTCGTGAATAGTAGGGTAGTTCAAAAAGCCAACATGAGGTGGCAAAATGAACCCACATGCACATCATCGAAGCAGATTTGGCCTAAACTGGGTCCATGTCAAACTAATAATGTTTTAACTCCATCCAGTGAGTCCATTGGAAACGCGATCACGACTATAACAGGATGCTGGGCAGGTGGATCACACGCATAGCGCATGGAAATCGCAGAGCTACGACACGACTTCTGCAGAAGCTGTCACGATGAGGAAGAGGAGAAAACAATGGCACATCTTCTCTGCCACTACCCTGTCCTATGCAGAAAACGGCTATCTATACTAGAGCAACCGAACTTTGATGACTTAACTGATCTTAGCTCAGTTAGCATTAAAGACCTCACAGTTTTCATTAAAAGCTCTAACTGATTCTCATAGTAGAAGTGAAAGGCACCGCTGTCCATTACGGTATCACAACGGGCCAATCGGCTTAAGTGGGTTCCCTCCGAAACACCGTTTTAACCTAACCTAATCTACTTATATTTGTGTATAGGTATTTGATTTTCTTACCGTCTATGACCTTGGAAATATGTGCGCGGCGATTCTAACTAATAAATATAAACATCGACTTAATTATTGTAATTGTCCATAGTGTAATAGCATCGAATGTATTCTTTAAACTGTGGTAATATTCCGCATATACGCGAGTCAAGCCGATGTGCTCCATACGCTTCTACTAAACGCTTAGTAAAAGACATTTCAATCGTAAATTTTAATTCTGCGCCTGTATGACTCATAGCCAGTATGAAAATTAACAAGCTCTACCTCTAACCTCTAACTGGACGTTACTAGGTAACGCAGATAAACGGTCAAAATTTGGTTTCTGCAACTGTTACTACTTAGAACATAGCTTGAAACAATGTCTGTGTATCTAAAGCCCCGTCCACATCTGAGCAAACGCCGCACTGAATGAGCACTTTGCGCCGCATGAACATTTATTCGGGGGAATCGATTTTTCTCCGCACAGAACCAAATGAGCCTGCATTCGAAGCCGCTCCAGTTGTGCGCCGCATTTATTAATGCGATGAACACAATGGAGAATCTAGGACGGGCTAGTGCTGCATTTATATTATCAATGAATTACTTAAAAATAAGAAAAAGAGACGGAAGCGTAGAAAATTGTCTACCCAGTTATACCTTCGAAGAAGTCAGAATATATCAGTCATATATTTCGTCGGCCCTATGGCATATTAAACGTAATTAATAGCAAGTTTAATATTGATAAATGCATGTCCACCTTTTCCTGTTCCAACATTCTTCTTGATTTTTGCTTTTTCTCGCCGGTAAAATTCTTTTAGACTATCTATTTTTTTATAACTTCACTCACATCCCGGTTAAATGTATAAGCCATTTCTCTCCAAGCATCCTCTTTCTTAATTTTATTAAAATATATATTGTGTCTCACGTTTCAAAGAATAGGCCGATTTTTAAACTCTTTAATTAATTGCAAGCACTTATCATGTGAAAAATTGATTTTTTACGGGGCCGTTCGGCGCAACGTGTTCAGTGCAACAGAAAACCCGTCCAGACTGAGTAATAAATTCTTTTGATGTCCCGACAATGTTCGGATCGGCTGCCGCACGTTTTGAGCGTGCTCAGCGCGTTCGTGCGTCCCGTCCACATCTGAATGCTCATGCGTCGCAAAGTGCTCATTCGTTGCGTTTACTCAGATGTAGACGGGGCTGAAGACATCTAAATTAGCTAGTAAAAATAAAGTATTTGATACATTAGAAACAGAATTGTGAAAATTTACTTTCTGCTATTTTTTACCGGTTGAAAAGAATAATTACATTTTTATTATTGATGCTGTATCCATAAAATTTTTATTTCAAAATGACCACACGTTCTCTTTCGAGTTTTAAAAAATGTACATCGAAAAAGATATTACATAAATTTGATCGGTTATTCAGCTCTAACCGAAGATGTAATATATTCATATAAGTTTTCGATACATTTAGAAATGTCTATTTTTCTGGCCCTCCTGGAGATACAATGGCGTTTATATAAGAAGAAACCCAAACAGCTTTATTCCAAAGATGAATAAAATCTAATTTACATATGTAATATGGCGTATGACAGATTTCGAATATTTTTATTACTAAATTTTATACGTGTCAGTTATGTTAAAACGTTATTTCTGTTAAAGATAATCATAAATTAGGCGGTGTATCCTACCACTTGAACACTTTATTATGATAATATACGTCTTTCAACATTGGATTTTTTTAAAGAAATATGTTTTATACCTACATGTATTATATGGAATCGAAAAACAACAGCGGCAAAAATTAGTTTAATTTATTTTGGTGACAAGGTTTACCAGAAATCAAAATTATTATTTTCTTTTTTATAGATAACCTCAAATTCAATTAAATAATGCATAAAAGTTAAAACTGAAAGTAAAATAAATCGTTCTAATTTATACCTAGTAGTAAGATCTGATCGGTATAGAAGGTGTTAGAATTAGTAAATAAGAGAATAATAATGTTCGCAAGAAAGATTTATTAAACAAGATGGCAGTGATTTAAAAATGTAGCAATAGAAATAATAAACTAAAATAAGAGTGAGACGGACGAAGAGCAATTCAAATTTGTTTGTAAAAGTGAAGCTATTTAGTAAGTATAAATTTACATTTTTTGCATAATATTTCTTTTTAATTAAGAAATACATAACAAAATCATTTATACCCTTATTAGACTGTGCCTTTTTATCATGCTTATATTTGTGTCTATTTTCATGACTATATGATTGTTTATTGTGATTTCAAAGCTGCAAATATAACAAAAATTGACAAAAGGAAAACTATGTGATCTGTTTCAATTATTTGTTGGTTATCTAAAATAGAAAATTACTATGTTGGTGAACCTGACATTTTTACGAACGTCTAGGAAATCATCTTGAAATAGAAAAATAGAACCAGTTCTATTTATTTTCATACCTGAAACAGTCAACAAAATAGTCTTGTGCGCATGCCTACCTATTTGTTTCAAATGTCAGCCGCCGGCAGTCAAGCAGACAAACACGCACGAAAAAGGCAAAGTAGAATAAGGGTTTGAATCTTTAAAATTATTTATCATTAGTTATCATTATTAACATCAACGCTGGATTAAGAGAAAGGAGGATTAAAAATGCAGAAGGCCCTCAAATTTGTTTACATACATATATAATATATAGTCGGCTTATCCGTAAGGGTAGGCAGAGACTAATTCCTTTTATATGCTACGATTCTTACACACATCTTTTGCTTTTTTACTTTTATCAGCGCTCTCATACATGCTCGTTGGTTGTTGGTACTCTTGACCTGGCCGTTCTTCAAAAAAATGTCTATCTGATCGAGATACGTTCGCCGAGGTCGACCTCTACCGACTTGTCCACTCACACTGGCCATTTGTTTCGTAAATCTTCTTTCATCCATCTTTTCTACGTTTCCAAACCATCTAAGCTGCCTATATTTATCTTTGTTACCACATCACCGCGTTCTGTTATCTCACTATTCTTCACTTTATCCATCCAAGTCACTCCGGCTATACTTCTCAGACTTGTTATCTCCGCAGCATTGATCTTACTTTCATGTTTCTTCTGCTAAACCCAACATTTACTACCATACATAAGTGTAGGAACCAGCACTCCTCTATTTCTTCAGGGATCCTTAGCATGAGAGTAAGAGAGATAGAACTAGTGCGTGAACTACGCATGCGTGCAGTTCTAATGTCATATTATAATTCCCCAATCCAGTATACTGGTAAGAAACGTGCCAAGGGATTAATGGCAAGAGGGTGAGTAAAACAAATCAAACTTAAAAGCGAAAAATAAATTATAGTTTAAAAAAACTAAAAAACACGTTTTTAGAGTTAATCAAAGTAAAAAATAATTCTTAACATAAGAGTAAAATTACTGACGAGAAAATTAATGTCACTGTTCTAAAAGCGTAGTGTGCTTTGTATGACATTTTTAAACTAACTCTGCGTTTCGGAATGAAAGCACCCCACGCTTTTAGAACAGTGACATTTTTTTCTTATGTTAAAAATTATTTTTTACATTTTAGTTTAATTAACTTTAAAAGCGTGTTTTTTAGTTTTTTTAAACTATAATTTACTTTTAAAAAAATAATAACGAAGATCTTCACAACGGTTTTTTTAAGTTTTCAAAGTAGTTACCTGTTCAATAATAACATCAAAATTTAAAGCTCACAAATGGTCATTCTCAATAATTATTTAAAAATGTGATAATCTGACCAATACTCCAGTTCTATTCTATGGATATTTTTTAAAGGAAATATTTTTCTACTTTTTGTGTTATTAAGTTATTTATTAAGTTATTTGAATTAAATTTTAAGCATTTCGAGTTCGGGAGCCCCTTCGAACGACGCAATCTTAAAGAAGTATGTGCTTATTCATTTTATAAAACATTTTACCATTTTTTACATCGAAAAATTCCACAGTATTCCTTTAAATATCATCATCATCATCATCATCCAGCCTTATTCTCTTGTCCATTGCTGAACGTAGGCCTCCTCGAAATATTTCCATCTTTCCCTATTTTGCGCCTCTGCGATCCAGTTCGTGGTTATCCTTTTGAGGTCATCTGTCCATCGTGTCGGTGGTCTACCCCTGCTTCGCTTATCCGATCTCGGTCGCCACTCCAGAACTTTCTTTGTCCACCTTCCGTCCTTCATTCTAGCCACGTGTCCTGCCCATCTCCATTTCTGCTTTGTAATTCTCTCTATTATGTCCTCTACCCCCGTTTTTCTCCTTATATCCTCGTTTCTGACTCGGTCGTTAAGGGAAAGTCCTAACATGGATCTCTCCATCTTCCGTTGCGCTACTTGTAGTTTTTTAACTATTGTTTTTGTTAAGGTTAGGGTTTCAGCCCCGTATGTCATAACTGGGAGAACACACTGATTGAAGGTCTTCCTTTTCATACTTACGGGAATTTCTGATTTAAATATGTCCCTAAGCTTTCCGTACGCTGCCCATCCCAGAGATATTCGTCTGGACAGTTCGCACGTCTGGTTGTCCCTGCCGATCCGGATTTCATGGCCAAGGTAGGTGTATTTTTCTGTGATTTCGATGATTTTGTTTTCTATTTTTACAGGTTCGCTTGGTACTAGGTTGGTTAACATTTTTGTTTTGTTATAATTTATTTCCAAACCTGCTCTTTGTGTTGCCCATTGTAGATCTTTTAGCATTTCCCTGGCTTCCTGCATGTCATCTGCCATTAGAACTATGTCATCCGCAAATCTTAGATGGCTCAGTCTTTCCCCATCTATCATAATTCCCTTATTTTCCCAATTCAGAGTTTTGAAAACATGTTCCAGGACCGCAGTGAATAGTTTTGGGGATAACGTATCGCCCTGCCTGATTCCTCTTTTTATTTTTATTTCCCTTGACGATGTATGCAGGTCAATTGTTGTTGTTGCGTTTTTGTAGATATTGTATATAATGTTAGAGTATCTTCCATCTATTCTGCATTCTTTTATTGCTCGTAATATTGAAACTAATTCAACGGTGTCAAAGGCTTTGTAAAAGTCCACAAAGATTAGGGTAAGCGGTTTGTTGTATTCTACTGTTTTCTCGATGAGGGTTTTTATGCATTGCAGATGATCGTTAGTCCCGTAGCCAGAGCGGAACCCTGCTTGTTCTCTAGGTTGGTAGAAATCCAGTTTACTCTCTAGCCTGTTGGTGATTATACGGGTGTAGAGTTTGTACAGGTGGTTGAGAAGGCTAATGGGTCTATAGTTATCCAGGTCTGTCATATCGCCCTTTTTATGAATTAGGATAGTAACAGAATTGTTCCATTGGTTTGATTTTGAAGGCATAAATTGAACAATTTTTCTATTGCCTCAATAAGGGCAGGACCTCCATTTTTTATGGATTCTATCACTATTCCATCATTGCCAGATGCTCTATTGTTTTTCATTTTCTTCAAGGCGTGAATAATTTCTTCCTTAGAGATTTCGGGGATGTCCTCAGATCCTTGGTTTGTAATTTTTAGAGATGCGTGTTCATCTGGTTCTAGCTTTAGTTTGTTTTTGTATAAGGTTTGATAGAATTCTTCAACTATGTTTAGCATCTTTTCCCTGTTTGATTCTATTTTCCCATTTTTATCTTTCAGATTTATGATTACTCGTCTACCTGTCGTTAGTTTGCGTCTCAATACTTTCATACTTTTATTGTTCTCTATAGTCTGCATGATTTTTCCTTGTTTATATTTCCTGATATCATTTCTGATAGCTTTAGATATTTCTTTGTTGGCCTTATTTATTTCCTGATGATTTGAATTTTTATCTTTTAAAAGTAACCTTCTGTTTTCCATTTTCGACTTTGTCGTTGGGGTAATTCGTTCTTCTTTCTCGTTACTTGGGCAGAACTTTTTTTGGGCATCTTCGATTGCGTGGATTATTGAGTCATTCAGGATATTTAGATCATTCGTTGGTGTTCTTTTTAGTGTGTTGTCTATGTGTTCTTGGAACTTTTGTTCGTTCGTGGGTTGTCTCCAGTTTTGTGTTTTTCTTTTTGTCATCATTTTACTTCTCTCTTTCCTAGTGTTTATCTCAATATGGGCTCTAATCATTCTGTGGTCGCTTCCTATTGTAAATCTATTCAGTACTGTCACATCTTTGATAATGTACTTCTTGTCGCTTATTATGTAGTCGATCTCATTTTGTGTATTTCCGTCCGGGCTCTTCCACGTCCATCTTCTATGAAGTTTTTTGTAAAAGAAACTATTCATCTGGAATAGGTTGTTCTCCATTAGATAGTTTACTAAAGTCTCGCCTCTTTGATTTCTGCCCGGGCTGCCAAAATTTCCTAGAGCAAATTCAGACGGATCAGATTTTATTCCAGTTTTGGCATTAAAGTCGCCACATATTATCGTGAAATGTGTATGGTCTTGATTTAGTGCCTTTGTTATTTCGTCATACAGTACATCTATTTCTTCTTCTGTGTGGTCCGAAGTTGGTGCGTAGATTTGTATAATTTTTAGGCTGTATCTTGGATTGAGTCGAAGTATCAAATATATCACTCTCGTTGATATGGCTTGTATAGTGCTAATATATTCTGATACGTTTTTATTAATAAGGAACCCTACTCCTCCAACTGATTGTTGTTCTTCTCCGAAGTAGTAAAAAGTGTTGCCGGATTTTAATTTCTGTAAGTTTTCACCCTTCCTTCTGACCTCGCTAATACCGACTATATCCCACGTGATCTTCTCCAGTTCCATTTCCATTTCCACTAATTTTCCCTCTGATAAAAGAGTTCTGGCGTTGTAGGATGCAATTTTAAGTTTTATCCTGTGTTTGGGGTTTGTTTTTCTCATCATATTTTTATTTTTATTATGTGTCTTGTATGTCTTATACGAATTTATGCCTCCCCCAGATTCCTTGAGGCTGCCCTCGGATGAGGGGTGGGATTTTGATTTACCCACCTGGGGACCATGTCCTTTGTTTTTTAAATTCGCCATATTTTGAGGGGTTTTTAGCCTTAATCTTCCTCGCAAAAGCATAAATAAATAATGTCCGTGTTAAAACAATCTGTTGCCCCTTTATTTGTCAAGTAACAATATAATTATCCACTTTTTAAGAGATATCGTTATCGGATAAATTAATTCCACTGATTACAAAAAATTCTCTCGATAATATTAACCAATTAACAATATATTGTGGTCAAACAAATTTTATCTCTGTCCATTTCTTAAAAGATAAAATATCTATAGGTGGGCACATCAAGAGCGTCCAACAAAATTACAACAGAAAATCCAGCGAAGCATATGACGGTGTTGATGTATTAATTTGACCTAATGTGTTTATTATAGATGGTTTGTTCTTGTGTCGGGCACGATTCCAGGTAGAGACCAAAGGTTTTGCCGAAGAGAATTATAATCTTGTTAAAAACAACAGCTGCATAACGTCTGTCTGAGATTATAATGTTTGCGAGCTCAAGAGGATTTATAGAAAAACAAAAGTTTCTTTTAATTAACCGAATCTGGGCTGTACCCTATACAGGGTGTGGTGGGAGCTACCGATTTAAAAACGCATTAAGATGAAGATTAAAACTGAAAATAAAATTGTTTTTGACCAGTTGGTACGTAAACCAGGATCCCAAAAAAAACTGAACTAATTTTTCTTTGCATTTAGTCGTAAAGAAAGCATTACCTACATAAAATATTGATACATATCTGTATACAAAGTGGCCCAAACATAGGTATAAAGTTACATATACATATAATTGATTGTGTCCTTTCTTTTGTTTTTAGGGTAAAATGTTAAAAGTATGTGACAATTATTATTCGAAAGACTTTAAAATTGGTCAGCTGATCAGCTGTTTTAAACATATTTGATTTATTATTATAATTAAATATAAATATATGTACCTGTTACCTACTTTAAAGCCTTATCGTATAAATACATTCACTTTTCTCGAAAACGGATAAAATTATCGTGTTTAAACAGGGGTACCAATATTACGTAAAAATGATGTCTGCGTCGTTTTTTCTAATCAAAATCACTAAAAAGTTTCTTTAAAAAAAGTTCAGTCGATTTCACCATTAGGAATCATTCACATGGCGCCCCCTATAACAAAATATAAAATAATATTCTTTGTCTTAAGTTATGCCTCTCTGCCGATTTTGTTAACAATTGATGAATTTACAGTGAAATTATTATTAAAAAATAAAAACAAAATTTCAAATTTAACACCTTGTACCTTTTTGCAAAGCAATATTTTATTGAGTCATATTTGGTCCTAATGTCATATTTTCATCCAAATCACCTGCCCTCAGCTCATGTCCCAATAGTTATAAATCAGAATGATTACCAACGAAGAATCGCCGTTTTTTAAACGAAACCAGGAATTTTAAACTATTTAAAAATTCGCTTATCAGTTTAATGTTCGTTTTGCGTACCACTAAAAACGAAACATATATGCCAGGACCGGCTTCTACAGCTAAACAATTTAATCCAATTACCAGAGTTGGGCTGATGATTTTGAAAAATTCCCGTTTCAAAATCCTTTTCTGTTGCATTTTATTCAACATTGGAGAAAGACTGACTATAAAAGCGAAGTGGACCTTCTGACTTCTAGCCAAGAATTTTTCGACTATACCTCGTAATGAAAAGACCTGATCCATACATCTGCTTGCTCTTCTAGGTCCTGCTTGCACATCCCATATCATCTCAGTTTTATTCGTCACTCTTTTAATCAATAACTTTGCATACAATTTGCCGACTATGCTCAGTAAACTAATACCTCAGTAGTTCTTACAGTCCTGCTGCGAGCCTTTTCCCTTGTAAAGCGGCCTTGCATCAGTCGTCTGGTATGCCATCACTCCTCCAACAAATGTTAAATAGGCGGTACAGCAGACTAGTTACCACGCTTTGTCCAGGCCTCAGAATTTCAACCGTTATCCTCTCGTACCCAGCAGGTTTACCCAATTACATACTGTTCAACGCTTCCACAATTTCTGTCGTACTAATTTCACTTTATTGCCGAATAGGGCCTGTGCTTGTGTATCCTCTTTTTCAAATAAACTTTCGAAGTATTCCTTCCATATCTTTAAAACGCATTCCTCTCCTTTTACCATCTTGGTTTCTGATTTTTTTCCAGTTGCGAGGTAGTATTTTTACCTCTAGCTGTTCTTATGGACTTCCAAAAAAGTTTAATATTGTTTTGAAAATCTTCAGATAACCTTCTATCAAAGTCATCTTTATCACTCTCCTTCTTTCTTGCCACAACTTCTTTTGCCACACCTATTAACCTGTAAAACTTATACTTTGCCTTGTTTACATTCTCAATCGTTTCCCTTTGCGTTTTTTGATTGGCTTTTGTGTTCTTCTCATACCAAGCTAAGAATCGTGATGATTGCCAATAAAACGATACATGTTAATTTTCCTGGTTTTTCAGTTATAATAATTTTATATTTATTTTAGAATCGTATAATTTGCACGTATAAGTTACACAAACCATTATGTTTACTTTCATTAAACGTCCGATGATGTAAATAGACGGCGGGGTCGAGAATATTATTATTTTAGATGATTCAGATGGTAAGTAAGTATGCATAATGCAAGATTTACAATTTTTATTTTATCTATTTTTGTGATAAAACTTTTACCAGAAAAATAAAAAAAAATCGAAACATCTAATTTTTGACCTTGAATACATTTTTATCAGGCGTATGATCGGTAGGGATTTTTGATATTTTATTTGTGATAGTGTACCCATAGCTTTATAGTACTTAACGTGCAGATTAACCTCGAAGACAACGTGAAAGGTAACCAAATTTCCCCCATTCCCTTTAGTTAAGTTTATTATTAGTATTGATTTAACTTTATTTGGATTCATATCTAATTCGATAGTACATCGTTTCAAAGATGAGCATAGCGTGTTACATTTTATTCGAAGTCGAATGGTATTCACGCGGTGGTCCCAAGTTGCCAGCAACACAGCTCACCAGCTAATCCCCCGAGCCCCCGAGCCCCCAGACAAAAAGGAATTAAATAAGACGAACTCCAGCTGCTCTGAGGTGGGTCTGAGATTTTATTTTATGTACCATTTTTAAAATTTGCATTTGGCGTGGGATTTTGCAACTCATCTTAGTATTAAATGTGAGCAAAACGAAAGTAATGGTTTTTGAAAGAAAAGAAAGCATGACAAACTGTGGGGTTTCGATTAAAGGAGAAATAGTGGAACATGTTAATGAATTTGTGTACTTGGGTTCAAAATTTACTAGAGATGAAAAGTATGACAGTGACATTGAGCGAAGGGTGTTGGCTGGAAAACAAATGCATGGGGCACTGCATAGCTTTATGAATAGCCAGAAAGTATCAAAAAAGGAACGTCTGGCGGTGCATAGAGGAGTGTTGGTTCCTACACTTATCAGTATGGTAGTAAATGTTGGGTTTGGCAGAAGAAGCAAGAAAATAGGATTAATGCTGCGGAGATGAGTAGTCTGAGAAGTATAGCCGGAGTGACTCGGTTGGATAAAGTTAAGAATAGTGAGATAAGAAAACGCTGTGGTGTAAAAGAAGATGTGGTCACAAAGATAAATAAAGGAATGCTTGGATGGTTTGGACACGTAGAAAGAATGGATGAAGGAAGATTGACGAAACAAATTTATAAGGCGAGTGTGAATGGGCTAATCGGTAGAGGTCGACCTCGGAGAACATATCTCGATCAGATCAACATTGTTTTGAAGAAAGGCCAGGTCAAGAGTACCAACAACCGAAGAGCATGTATGAGAGCACTGATGAAAGTAGAGGAAGCAAAAGATGTGTGTACGAACCATAGCAAGGAAGTGGTCTCTGCCTACCCCTATCGGAAAAAGGCGTAACTTTATGATTCTTATTATTAAATACAGTCCATTAAATTTGAAACTCGTCCATATTTATATATAATATTTGTTACAAATACATTACAAGTTCCTGATACGGGAAATTTCGCATTTTTGCTTTTTTGTCTTTCGCTTCATCAACTCGATATGTTACTTTTCCATCACTATCAACTTGTACATCCACAACGCCAGTCCATAGATCCTCCAGCTCCAAAACAGCTTGAATCGTCTCCAGCCATGTGTTGTAATTTTCGTGACCAAGAAGTTTCTCGATAGATACACCTACTGTATTGAAAGTAGCCATATTTTAATTGTCCTACGACTCACACTTAATCTGTGCCGATTCCCCGATAAAAATTTCGCCTCGAAATCAGCGATTTAAATCAGCAAAAGGCCCATAACCTGATATAAGCTAGTCTGAACCAGAAGGAAAGCAATGTTTATTCTGACAGAATAAATATATATATATATATATATATATATATATATATATATATATATATATATATATATATATATATATATATATATATATAATAACAATAATGTCATCGTAGTTGTCATCTCAACATGATATTTGGTGAAAAACCCATTATTTTACAAAAAAAACCGTTAAGGTTCTGATAAAACTCTAAATAATCCAACTAAATGGACAGTACTCAAACGTTCTTGGATTTACGATGCAAAACTAATTGACAAAAGGTCATTTCAAATGAAGTGTCAGACTTGTTCTGCATTACAGCGGTTGATTCACCTGTAACATTTAAACCATAAATCACGAGAGCTCTCTTAAAATGTTTTTGAATATACGAAATAGAACACTGACAAAAAAAAATCCAAACAAGAAATTTGTCCAGTTAGTCAGGGGGGTCGTTCAAATTAGTTTTCACTTGAAAATAAAAATAGTCCAGTTGTTCAAATACCTTTTTTTTTAAATATCACTGGACTGGGTGCGACCCGAGAGGTCCACTCGACTAACTTCCCAGTGGAAAGAATTAAAAAATACTATATGTTTTGATGTTATAATTATTATTAACAAAATTATTATAAACAACGATTTTAAATTGTTTATAACAAATTATAATTGTCATTAACAATATTCTGTTTATGTCAACCGTTTTCTTTAAAACTTTTTTCTTATTATTTCATAAGCGGGAGCAATTTTCAATTGTTTATAAAAATTGAACTCATTTTTTTAATTATTATGATCAATAATCACTTCTTAGTAACAATATTTAATTGTTATAAACTGTTATAGCGTCTTCAATACTATTCTCTTAATACTGATACACGTTTAAAATTCTCCAATTCATATTTTTGTTTTCTAAAAATATTTTTTTTAAAAAAATATTGTCATCATATTTTTCATACAAAAATTCCTAACATGCAATATTCATTTTATTTAAAAGATCTTAAAATTCTGTATTAAAAATAGTATAATTTATAAATTGCAAAATTCAGGTAGTTTACCATTTTTTTCAGTTTTTTAATTCTTCATAAAAAACAGCTAGACCGATTTTGCTGAAAATCCAATCAATTCTAAGTTGCGTAATTATGCGTCGAATGCAATTGGTCCCACGTCGATATCATGTTTTGTTCTCGAGATAATCGAGACGAAAAATAATTCCGAAAGTTTACCATTTTTTTCAGTTTTTTAATTCGTCATAAAAAACAGCTAGACCGATTTTGCTGAAAATCCAATCAATTCTAAGTTGCGTAATTATGCGTCGAATGCAATTGGTCCCACGTCGATATCATGTTTCCTTCTCGAGATAATCGAGACGAAAAATAATTCCGAAAGTTTACCATTTTTTTCAGTTTTTTAATTCTACATAAAAAACAGCTTAACCGATTTTGCTGAAAATCTAATCAGTTCTAAGATGCGTAATTATGCGACGAATGCAGTTAGTCCCGTGTGGGGTTGCTAGTCCTCCATCGGGCGCCTCCCCAGGTGGCGGATAGGGGAACGCTCACCAGATATGGTGGGTACCGGGGAAATAAAATACCCGGGGCGGACCAAAACTAGCAAAAAAGCAGATCACGTCTGACTCATAATGGGCGGTGATCAACAGCGTCTGACCCAGAATGGGCGGCTGAGAATCAAGGTCCTCCAAATGGGGGGTTGTGGCGTTAGGCTCTAGCAACCTATCACACATAAAAAAAACAAGGGTTAAATGAACGAAGGGCAGAATGAAAAACAAAGATAAGAAAGTAATTCCCCGGGTGGAAATCCACACCTCTATTAGAGGGAGCCCTATCGGATACGGGGGGGGGGGGCAATTTTGCAACTGGTTTACGCAACCCAGTCTTAAATTTCAGCCAACAAGGAAAAACACCTAGAAGAATACGTAAAACGGAAAGGAAACTCGTCATTGGTACCTGGAATGTCCAGGGATGGAGGACAAAAGACAGAGAAGTTATAGAGGAGTTTCGAAAGATGAACATGGACGTACTCGTAATTAGTGAAACTAAGAAAAAAGGAACTGGGACAGAAAACATAGGGGATATATTTCACTGCTGGAGTGGAGTCAGAAAGGAGGAAAGAGCAAAAGCAGGCGTCGGAATATTGATAAAGAAGAAATGGCAAAAAAATATAGACACATGGAAACCGATAGACGAACGAATGATAGAAGTCAGATTAAATATATACGGACGAGTCATAACCATATTAGGAGTATACGGCCCAACTGAAGATAGCCCAGTGATAGAAAAGGAAGATTTTATGGATAAACTACATTCAGAAATACAAAAAATAAAAAACTCAGAAGAACTTATTCTTGCGGGGGACCTAAATGGAAGAGTAGGACGGAGAAATGACGACACTACAGTAGGAAGATTTGGAGAAGAACTTATAAATGATAATGGAGAGCGATTGATAGAGATATGCGAAATGAACGATCTAAAGATAACAAATGGGTTTTTTAAACATAAGGATATCCATAAATATACTTGGATCCAAGAAACCAGGAACCTAAGGTCGATTATTGACTATATTATTACAAAGAAAAACAGCACAATCAAAATTAAGGATGTTAGAGTCCAAAGAGGGGCAGAATGTGGCTCGGACCATAGATTGGTAAGAGCAAAAATGTCATTTCCCTTTATACACACATCGGAAAACCGACAACATAAAAATACAGTAGAACCGGAAAAAAGATTTAAATTAGATAGACTTCAAGATGAATCAATCAAAAACCTGTATCAATGGCGCCTAGACCCAAAAATGGAAGAGTTTAGATATGACAGCATCACACAAAGCTACGAACATATTAAGATGTGTATGAAAGAAGCTGCCAGGGAAGCTCTAGGAGAAGAAGAGACACATAAGACATATAGAGAAGATGTCAGTGATGACACAAGCAAATTATAAAGGAAAAGAAGGACCATTACTTAAAATACGTCAGTACCAAAAATCCCGAAGACCTAAGGAAATATAAAGAAAAGAATAGGGAGGTAAAAAGAAAAATGCAACAAGAAAAAAACATAAGATGGGAACATACATGTGAAAATATAGAACAGTATATAGGGGGCACAAGGAGCTCAGAATCTTAGAGAGTACTTAAAGCACTTAGAAGAAACAACAGAGAAAAAGTTCGAATATCATATATCAAAGAACAGAAGTGGGAACGATATTACAAAGATCTACTCACGGAGACTAGGCCCCAATTTATGAGAAATGAAGAAATATCAGCAGATGAAAACGAACAAATTACTCTAACATTACCGGAAGTCAAACGTGCTATAAAATCTATGAAGAACAGGAAATCTAGCGGTCCAGGAGGAATACCACCGGAATTAATTAAATACGGAACTGAGAAGTTGGGGCGAATGATACACGCAATGTTCCTCCGAGCACTAAATGGAGAAGAACTACCAGATGAATGGACGGAAGCCTACATAACGTCTATCCATAAAAAAGGAGAGAAAAAAAGTGCGAAAACTACAGGGGAATCAGCGTAATAGCTTCGATGGGCCGACTATTTGGAAAAGTCGTCAAAAAAAAATTAGAAGAACAGATACAAGGAAAAGTTGATGAAGATCAGGCAGGATTTACGGCTGGAAGATCATGTATGGACCATATATATACAATTCAACTACTCATAGAGAAAAAAATGGCCAAGAACAGAGAGGTACATTTTGCATTTGTGGATATCCGAAAGGCCTATGATTCTGTCCCTCGGTCTAAAATCTGGGAAGCCATGTTAGAAATGGGTATAACGCAGAGAATTATCAGAACAGTCCAAAATATGTACAAAAAAAATACCGTAAGGATTAAAGAGGGAAATAAACTATCAAATGCCTTCAAAACAACTAAGGGTCTCCTCCAAGGATGCTCAACATCACCCACACTATTCAAAATATTTCTACAACAGACACTAAGACCATGGAAGAGAAAATGTGCAGGAATGGGAATACCAATTAGAAATGATCATCTGTATACTCTAAGCTTTGCCGATGATCAAGTAATCATAGCTCAAGATGAGGAGGATTTAGGTTTTATGATGCGGAAACTAGAGGAGGAATATGGGAAAAATGGAGTGGAAATCAACCTCAAAAAGACCCAATATATGTCAACGGCACAAGACAGGATATATCACCTAGAAATAGATGATAACCGACAGATCTCAGGAACAGACAAATTTAAGTACCTAGGGTTTATAATATCAAAAATTGGAACAACAGAGGAAGAAATAAAAAATAGACTAGGTCAAACTAGGGCATATATTAATCAATTAAACCCAATATTATGGGATCGCCACATAACCAAGACTAATTAAACGAGAATATTCAATTCAATAGTTCGCAGCAAAATGACTTATGGAGCTGAAATGTGGGTGATCAACAAAAAAACAAAGGGAAGATTGTAGCCACAGAAATGGACTTTTGGAGAAGGAGTTGTGGAGTGAACAGATTAGATCGAATAAGAAATGAGGAGATCAAGAGAAGAATGGAGGTAAAAAAAGACATACTAGAACACATAGAGGAAAAGAAACTAACGTGGTACGGACATGTTAGAAGAACTCCGGAGGATCGCTGGATACACCGGGTAACTGAGTGGAGTCCATTAGGCAGACGAAAGAGAGGTCGACCAAGGCGATCATGGAGAGACGAAGTGGATGAGGCGATGGAATTAAGAAACCTGCAGGACGGAGACTGGCAGGACAAGGACAACTGGAGACAAGGGCTGAAAGCAGGAAAGGCAGCGAAAGCTGTAGATATCCTGGATTATATATATATATATATATATATATATATATATATATATATATATATATATATATATATATATATATGCAGTTAGTCACACATCGATATCATTTTTTGTTCTCGAGATAATCGAGACGAAAAATAGTTCCGAACGCACATACGAACATACGAACATACGCACATACGTACATTCACACACACAGACGTCCACTTAAAAACTATTGTATTCGACTCTGGAGACCTTGAAATATGGAGATATGTCAAAATTCGGGATTCGCAAAATCGGACCCATTACTATAACTTTCCACTGGGAAGTTAATAAGAAAGACAAATATTGCGTTTTCTGTCGCAAACGATGAATTTTAGTTACAAAATCGAAAAAGAAAACCATTGTTAAGGGGCCATCCATAAATTTCGTCACACGTTAAGGGGCAGGGAAGGTCAACTAAATGTGACACTGTGTGACAAGGGACAGGGGACAGGGGTCAAAAGCTTTGTGACGTCACATGTAAAAATCTAAAATACCAAAACGCCAAATTTATATGTAAACCAAAAACTTAAAAATATTACCAACTCGATCTATATTTATAAGTCTTATAGGTTTAAATCGATGGAAAAACTGCTGTATTAATTTAATTACTCATAAATATTTCACAAGTGTGACCACGAGGGGAGGGAGTCTCCAAATACCATAAAATTTGTGTGACGTAATTTATGGATGGCCCCTAACTGTGTTTGGACTGTCATTTTGTTTAATTTTTAAAATGTTTATATAGTTTAACCAGCATTTTTAATTAATATTCCAAATTTAAAAAGCATTAGGAAATGACATTTATGTTATATGTTATATGTGTGGGTTACTATTCTGATGCAGCATTGATTTTCCTATTGAAAATACCAAAGTTAAAATATAATTCTGATTATAACTTTAATTCAAAAATAATCCAGCCTATTGATGGAAACATTTACGATATGGCAGTTTTCTGTAAAAATTTGGAATCAAGTGATAGGGAATAACTTTACCGAAATTTCCACAGGATTTTTTTCTACGATTTCAAAATCTAAACAAGTTGGAAAAAGAAAGAAACATTTAAAAGTATGACCAATTTAAACAACAACGACTTAAATGAAAATTTTTATTTTAAAACAAACGTATAATTTTAACAAGAATTTATATTTCATGGTTTATAATTATAATAATAAACAGTAGTAGGTATCTAAGTGTGTTTTATTATAAATAGGTGACAGTTTTAAAAACGTGTATCTATGTGTGTGTGTTACCAAAATATACAAAAAATAACCCTGTTGACCCAACAAAATTATTTAAGTAGCAAATCTCTATTTTCATTGAATGCAAAATAATGAATATAACAAAAAAATAATAATTTTACTTAAATAATACCATAATGACGTTTTGCATTTTAAAATCTTTATTTGAGAATAAATGGAGCACTGCATAGCTTTATGAACAACCAGAAAGTGTCAAAAAAAGCACGTCTGGCTGTGCATAGAGGAGTGTTGGTTCCTACACTTATCAGTATGGTAGTGAATGTTGGGTTTGGCAGAAGAAGCATGAAAATAGGATTAATGCTGCGGAGATGAGTACTCTGAGAAGTATAGCCAGAGTGACTCGGTTGGATAAAGAATAGTGAGATAAGAGAACGATGTGGTGTAAAAGAAGATGTGGTTACAAAAATAGATAAAGGAATGCCTACATGGTTTCGACACGTAAAAAGGATGGATGAAGGAAAATTGACGAAACAAATTTATAAGGCAAGTGTGAATGGACGAGTCGGTAGAGGTCGACTGCTCGGCGAACATCGATCTCGATCAGATCAATATTGTTTTGAAGAAAGACCAGGTCAAGAGTACCAACAACCGACAAGCATGTATGAGAACACTGATGAAAGTAGAGGAAGCAAGAGATGTGTGTAAGAACTGTAGCGGAAGTAGAAGGAATTGGCCTCTGCCTAACGCTACGGGAAAAAGGTATGTATGTATTTGGGATTGTTTTTTCAGTATCATTTAAAATAGTGATATTTTTTGTCAAATAATTTACAGTTATTTGTTAGAAGATTAATCTATTTAGAAATTTTTAAATAAAAAAAAGAAACAAAATTATTACCATGTATTTTTTACCTAATTACAAGTCGTAACGGACTGGACTATTTACGATTATCTAGACAAAAGATAACAAATGGTAAATAAAGAAGATAGTACTGGTGCCTGCATTTGTAACTTCAAAAGAATATTACTTGCTCTGTCTGGTAGAAATTACAGGGAGTGGCGCCAAACTCA
This sequence comes from Agelastica alni, assembly GCA_950111635.1. Taxonomy (NCBI): domain Eukaryota; kingdom Metazoa; phylum Arthropoda; class Insecta; order Coleoptera; family Chrysomelidae; genus Agelastica; species Agelastica alni. Next base: position 88,939,605 of record OX467708.1, read on the forward strand.
ATGACAATATCTTTTGGTCGCTACCTTTATTATGAGCTTAAAGAATTCTTGTAACAAGTAATTTTACCGAGATATCTCACAAATTCATGATAATGCATATTATTTTTTGTAAATTTAATGATGAATGACCTTCTACTATTGTACTACGAGCCCTAACCATTATATGTTCGGGCAGTATTAAAATTAAAAAAATATATAAAATATTTCAGGATTTTTTTTCAATTTTGTATGTTTGGGGTACATTTTAAACATTTAATCATTTTATACGAACGAGTAACTGAATACAAAAAAATTGTCACAACATTTCTAAGTCAAAACAAGGTAAAAAAACTGAAAATTGAATGATAATAAGATTTTATGTAGTTGTTTTTTAACAAAAAATTTAAGTTATTTTAATATGGAGTAACATCCCCTCGAGCTTTGATTACGGCTTTTATACTCAAGGGCATTGTTTCCGCAAGCTTTTGTCATTCTTTAGCGGGAAATGAGTTCCAAATTTCTTAAAGTTTCATACGTAGATATGGAATAGTGCGTTGGGGATTATTTCCACTGGTTCATTTTATGTCATAGTGTCTCAATTATGTTGAGGTCTGGGCTGCTCGAAGTTCAGTCCAAGGTGTTAATCTCATTATCTGCAAGCCATGTTTTTGTAGAAGTATGTGAAGATGCACTATCTTGTTGAAACATTATATTATCTTTATTAGGATGTAACTCTTGAATGCTTGTTAATAAATATTCTTTTAAAATATTTTGATATTTCTCCGCATTTACCGTACCATCTATAAAATGTAATTTCTCCAGACCCTTTGCTGACATGCATCCCCAAACCATAATTCCTTGATAAAACCTAACTGTGCGCTTTAGACAATCTTTATGAAATGCCTCTGCTTTGCTTCTAATTACACGCTTTTTACAATCACTCAAACTGATATCAAATTTTGACTCATCGCTAAATATCACTTTACTCCAGTCCCCATTAGTCAACAAAACCCTTTCTTTAGCCCAAAAAAAAGTATTTTTTTGCTTTTGAATCTCCAGCAAACAAATACTCAAATGTCAAGAATTATTTTGCAACCCTCAAGCATATCATACCTCGTAAAAACTAAGCCCAGATTTATGGATCCACTTCCGACAACACTCTCTTCCAAAATTTAACCCAGTTTGCTGATTCCAAGAAGAGGTAATTTCGTGCAGTGTTGATCTTCTTTGAGCCTTGCAAATGTTTACTAGAAGTCTTCTATTTATTTCAGTTACTAATTGTGGGCGTCCAGTACTTTTACCATGAACAGTTAAATTACCAGTTTTCTGTGTTTCTAAATGATGTCTCCAATTGTTGATTTTGATATTTTAATATCAGAACAGAATGCATATTAAAGCTGGAGAGAATATTACACATAGCATCCCCACTCCAAGAGGAATTATACAGGGAGATAACCTTAGTCCATTTTTATTTATTCTTTTGATGGACTAAATCATAGAAGAAGTAACATCCATGACTTCGGGATACAAAATGAACAATAGGGCTATCAGCATGGTCTGCTACGCCGACGACGCTGCAATATTCGCAGAAAGTGAAAATGACCTACAGAGACAGTTATTTAAGTTCTACCAGATCAGTCATCAACTCAATATGGATATATCCATAGGTAAAACGAAAACTATGACCATTGCTAGGAATCCAATGAGATGCAAGCTGGTAATAGATAAAAACCCATAGAGCAGGTCATGCAATTTAGATACCTGGGCATAGATATGTCCAGCGCTCACGACCCGGTAAAGGACCTGAGAAACCAAATTAACAAATCAACCATAATATCAGGATGTCTAAGGAAAACTGTATGGCCTAATCCTTATATGCGAAAGGAGAGTAAAATCAAAATATATAAGACATGCGTCAGGCCAATAATGACATATGATATAGAAGCGAGAGAGAATACCAACAAGACCAAAAGAATGCTACGAATCGCCGAAAGGTCAGTACTAAGAACAATAGCCGGGAAAACAAGAAGAGATCACGTAAGAAACACTGACATTAGAGCACAATGCGACGTACAGGATGTGGTGAGATGGGGAAGGCAGAGGAGAAGAGAATGGTATAACCACGTGAAGAGAATGACCGACGATAGACTACCACGCATTGTACTAGAGGGAAAACCAGCAGGGACCCTTCCACCCGGAGGACCACTAAAGAGATGGAGAGACAGCTGGCAGTCACATCTCAGGAAATATTACAGAGGCAAGTCCGGAATCAACAGATCATCTAGATTTCTAACAAGTAGAAGAAAAAGAGAAGATCAGAAACAATTTGACACTTCACTTGCCTTCTTTATGTCTTTTAGCAATCAATTCTCGAATTTTTAACGGTGTGACTAATCCCCGGCCCATTTTTACTTTACAAAATAACAAATGTCAACTAGTAAACAAACTCACCTAAAATTGTGGTTATATTTTACAGTCTACTTTTAAAATATTTAAATACCTTCTAACATTGTCTTGCTGTCCGAACATTTAGAGGTCAATAAATTGAACACTGTTGTTTGTCATAATTCTTAATAAAAATAAAAAATGCCTAAACACTCATACTAAACATACATGAATTTACCTAGTTTATAGAAAAAATTTGTTCGGTAGAATAAAATAATATTTAAAGAATAATAAATTATGAATCATCAAAAAATTTGTATTGCAGCTAAGTTAGGTTAAGTAAGACATAGTTAATTTTTTTTCAATAAATTTTGCAAGAAGTGGTGTCCTAAACATTATTGCTTATCTAAAATCCTCTTTTATAAGTGTTGTTACTTGTTATCTAGCATTAATCAGATAATACTACCTACCCTTGCAATTACTTACTTTTATACCATATTTACGTCGGTGTATCTAAATACGATATTAATGGAAATCAACCCACTTAGTAAAATGAAAAGTTATTTTAAAGTAAAAAATAAATCTTCCTAACTTCCCTTAAATATTTCCTTTTTTGTGTCCCAATACTGAATGTTTTTTCTTTAAAGTACCTATATTTGGTCTATTATAAAAAATACGCAGTAGAGAATTAGTACTTTGGTGGTTTTAATACCTTGGGATTATAAATTTTTAAAGAGTAATCCTAGCATTAAAAGAATTTTGCAGGTATCCTTACAATCATATTAGGGCGGATGGAGTTATCTAACAATACATAAAGTAGTTTATATTTTTCTTTGTCGCACTTGACGAGTCCAGGTGTGAAAAAGAAATGTAAAAGCAACTGAAAAACGAAATGTCAAGAATGTTGCTAGAAATACAAGTTAGCAAGAAAAAGCAAGGTTTTAAATCAGTAGAGTAAGGATGAAGTTAAATAGAGCATTTTTTTTATCATACCAATAAGAAAAACACATATTCTTATCAGGGAGGCGATGTTTTGCTAAACTAAAGCATCGTGTACATTTAAATGTATATTAGTACTAATTTATCAATACGGATATCTAAGACTTGTAGGATGTGAATTCCACAATATAAAGGACTTATTTACAAAGTGTATGAAGTGTATGTTATTGCCATTTGTGAAGGGATTTTTAATTACCTACTGTATGTATATTAAATCCTGCTTTTTCCGTAATTTAGTAAAACTACCATTATTTGTTACTTCAGGTGTTTCATTAGAACCATTGTTTGTAAATGCTTTATTGGCAGGTAAAATAACATGACAATCTAGTCTAGAGTATTTATAAACTTCACAAGTAAGCGTTATCTGTTTCTTTCAAAATCTGTAAATTCTTTTGAAGTAATCCGATGTTAATCTTTTTAATCTTTCTTTAGCGAGCAGCTACCTTGCGGTCGGTAAGAGTAAACACATTATAATGCATTTAAAACAACTTATGCCTAGGTAAATATTGAAAGCCAATGCCAAAATCAATAAACTTCAATAATCCAGATTGAAATCTGAAAGACGATATTTCTCTCTCTCTTGACTTTTTTTAGCCTGCCTTTACGAGATTTATACTTTAAGACATATCATATCTTCATGAACGTCAGTTACAATTTTCTATAGGGTTCTCATAGACATCGAAACGTTTAAAATTGTTTAATAGGCAGTAAAACAGTAGGTACCTAATATTATATTTTAAATCCTAAGCTTCTAAATACTTCGTATATTTGATTTTTAATGTTTACACAGTTCTCAAAATGTGTGAGTGAATATAATGGCAAATAATAATTAAACCATTGCAATTCTAAATAATTATAAAAGTTTTAATTATTATTCCCCATATTCCCTATATAAGTAACCCACTTGTACTGTAAGAATTAGTTGACCAGCAGTACGCTCTTTTGCCGCGCCTCCCATGCGCGTAAGCGAAAAAATTGATCTACTGCGTCGCTTTACTCGACTTGGCAACGATTATCAAATTATTTACTGAGAAAGTAGACGATTAGAGTGTAAGAATAACAAAAAGACAAGATATCATTACTAAAGTGACAAACTTTTAAAAAAGAAAAATGCCAAATAATTTATTTATTAGTTTCGGTAATATACGTACATACATACATACATAAAGTCACGCCTTTTTCCCATAGGGGTAGGCAGAGACCACTTCCTTCCACTTGCTACGGTTCTTACACACATCTTTTGCTTTCTCTACTTTCATCAGTGCTCTCATACATGCTCGTCGGTTGTTGGTACTCTTGACCTGACCTTTTTTTTTAAAACAATGTTGATCTGATCGAGATCGATGTTCGCCGAGGTCGACCTCTACCAATTTGTCCATTCACACTCGCTTTATAAATTTGTTTCGTCAATCTTCCTTCATCCATCCTTTCAACGTGTCCAAACCATCTAAGCATATATAAAGTTATACTTATATAATATAAATACATTTTTTATCATTCTATATAATTGTTTGTTCATTTTTTTTTATTTTCAGTCAAAGAATATTTAATTTATTTCTAATATAAATAGTGAATTTTATTATTTATTATATTTTTGCAGCTTATGAATTTATTAAAAAGTAGAACTCATGTTTTTTTAAGTAAACATTTTTATTCAAAATACTAATAAACTTAATTATAATCAATATTATTAGTAATTGTAATATTAATAATAATCGAGTAAATATTAATATTAATTTTAATACCGTTAAAAGAAATCAGACAACAATAAATAAAAACACCCAGGTTCTACTGTATAGGATAACCAACTTAAACGTCCAGCGCTGTAGCAGCGTTGCCAAGTCGCACACTACTGATCAGCTTATGCAGAAGAGTCTGAATCTGAGATTTACTTTACACATTTTTTACAACAAAATAAATGCCGCTTCTTGTACCGATTTTGTATGAAAACTATTTATGTGAATATTATCTGCCAATTCTCGAAATTTAAAAAAAATTTTATGAAAATTAAAATCGTTAGACACTAAAACCTACATTAATTAGTATAAAATGTATAAATTAACATGCATTCAAATGGACATTCAAAATGCTATTATTTTCAATTTTTCAAGTTTCAAGTTTAACCGCTATACATTTGGGGTAACAGTCCCTACCTTCGTAATTAAGTTCAAACCGTTGTACGATTGTACAATTACATTTGTGTTTACTCTCATACGTTATTTCTGTGTTTGCAAAGATATTAAAACGAAAAACATTGCAATCGACTTTATTTTACATCCAAAAGGGGAAGGAGTTCATACTTGGAGCGGAAACGGTCGATCGTGGAAACTTACAGTAGGGATTCCTATTACTTGCATTGGAACCAACGATTTACGTTAACTGCACACCACCTCGAAATATACAGTCCACGATTAATCTTGGTGGCTAGATAATTCTTGGATTTACCATAATAATAAATAACCATTATAATAATGGTAATAACATTGTCTAATACCAATGTGAAGTTCAATCTTTATTAGTGGTCTTGCGGTTAATAGCTCCTCTTTAGGACCCCCTGTCTGCGCTTGTGTTTAGTAGATCATATTATACCCATAAATTGCAGGTAGAACCGGGTTTCTTTACCTGTAGGGGACGATGAAACGTTGTGTTCGCTTTTTTGTACATTGTTTGAGAATTTTTAGTCTGTTAAAGGGAACCGAAAAACTAGTTAAAGGTTTATTATTGTTAAATGATGCGTGGACAACTTGATCTGTTCTGCGACTTGGCAAGATGAAATTGACCCCTTTTATGTCAAATTATTATCCGGGATAACTATTTATATGCAAATCATACTATTTTTACCGGTCTTAGGGCGTAATACCCTCACTACTGTTGATATTTAAAAATTAGAATAATAAAAAAATAATTTGTTGTAAAACCAAAATCTATGTTTGTTAAAAAGACTGCATAGCTTTGTTATGTTTTAACAACAAAAATAGAGTTAGTCGTAAATCGATAGTGGGATTACAACAGTTAAACAAGGACAATAAAATTAAATAAAAGCTGCTTGCAATGTATATTAATTATTAATATTGCAACCTACAAAGATGTGCTGATTGAAAGAGAAAAAGTAGAACAAGTGAATGAGTTCGTATACTTGGGTTTAAAATGTACGAGAGACGGATAGTATGACAGTGAAACAATTGAATGGGGCCCTGGATAAATTTATGAGCACCAGAACGTGTCAAAAAAAGGACGACTGGATGTGCATAAAGTGCTGGTTCCTACACTTATGTATGGTAATTAATGTTGTGTTTGACAGAAGAAGCATGAAAGTAAGATCAAGGTGAGGAGGTAAGTAGTCAGAAAAGTATAGCTGGAGTGACTCTGATGGATCAAGTGAGAAACAGTGAGATAAGGGTGTGAAATAAGATGTAGTGACAAAGATAGATAAAGAAGAGGATGGAGGAAAGAAGATTAACGAAACAGATTTATAAGGCGTGTGTGAATGGACAAGTCGGTAGGGGTCGACCTAGGCGAACGTATCTCGATCAGATCGAAATTGTTTTGAAGAAAGGCCAAGTGAAGAGTTCCAGCAACCGAAGAGCATGTATGAAAGCGCTGATGAAATTAGAAGAAGCGTAAGACGTGCATAAGAACCGTAGCAAGTGGAAAGAAGTATGCCTATCCCTACGGAAAAAAGGCGTGATTATATGTATGTGTGTATGCAAAGAGACACCGAGTCACCCTGTGTAACACTATTGTAAAAGAAAACAGTGAATGAATATTTGTTTTATTATTAAATTGAAATATCAACAAATGTTTACGTTTTAAGTTAATTTATTCAAAATTATTTCAACAACACAAATATTTTCTACTATCAGAAAACATAATACAAAATCATAAAACAAGACATATTTTAAGCACCATAATGAAAATTGACAAAATTAATTTTGTATTACATTAACTGTACATTGTTGTGACCGCATAATCGTTTGAATTGTTAATTTATGCGACGGTTAAATTGTTTTAAAAAAGATATATTATCCTAGTTGCCTGCAAACAATAAAAATAATGAAATAAAATTTTATTCCATTAATTGAGTCCTCTTTAACCATTTCAGCAGTTTAACCGTATATAAATCTCAACAACCTCCCACGAAATTTATGGATCAGGGTGGCTTTCTGGGAATTACCAAATGCAAGATTTAAGGACCTCCCACCTCTCCGACCCTGACTATTTTCTTTTCACCTTCAAACAATACGAGACGACGATAACACAGAAATTTACATCTAACCGAAACTTTAATCCAGAAAATTCTGTTTTAACAGAAGGAAACGGCAAAAATTAAAATTATATCTGAAACAGTTTATTACCAGTATTCTAAAATGATATAAAAAAATCCTGTAACCAATTTATTGAAATTATTTTGTGGCGTCAAAAATACTACTATCTTGTGTAAAATCATATTTAAAATGGTTAAAAGTAAAATACTGATCTGCCGTCCTTATAACCGTATCTACAGACGCCTTCAAAGAGGGAAAATTAAGCTCAAAGTTTTTTCCATAGCCTTCACTATTTTTTGATGTGGTTTTTTATTTAAGATTGGTATTAAAACATAATAATGATGAAAAAAACTAAAATCATCAGCAATTAATAAAAAAAATCAAATACGGCATTTTGAGCTAAATTTTTATCTGTGTTATACAAAACAAAAATGCTGTATCTGCATAAATGGCGCTCATTACAGAAGTCCTTAGAATATTTCTAAAATAAAGGTGTAATTGAATAAATTATATATTATAAATAAATATCAAATCAAACACACGATAAAACAAAACTTAAATCCTGCCCAGTCTGTTCTATACATTCTTTCTAGTCGTCGTCGTTTGTTTCTGTCAAATTGATCCAAAAACTTTTTCGGTTCTCTGAAATGATTTACTAAGATTTTTCAATATTTATTTCGTCTTTTTTTGTTTTGGGAAAACCTCTCGGTTTAGTACGGTATGGCACAGATTGGGACAAGATACCGCTTTTTTTCATTGCCTTCTTACATAAAGAGTCCAATTTTTTAAATTCACCTGGTGAGCGACCATTTGAAATATAAAAAGAAATTTCCATGGGTTACTTTTATCTTGACAATATCAGATAAATAAATTTTTCGATCTTTTTTCTTTAGTTTTGCCTCAGATTTGAAATCTATCCATTTGAAAATTACTTTCACTTCCGTATTTGATTTTTGAGATTTCTGTACGGCCTCTACAAAATCATACACCTTGCCTTTTTTCTTTAATGATAGTTTCACCTGATGGTGAAAGCTATCTGCTGACATAAATGTATGTTCCGGCCCAAAATGATTGGGAAATATTTCATTTGCGAATATTTCTTCTGTATATTCTAGTTCGCTTTCATCTTCCTCTCTAGGCTCTTTTTCGCTTTCACGTTCCTCTATATGTTCTGGTTCCTTATCATTTTCCTCTATATTTTTTGGTTTATTTAAAATCAATCGATTATCTATTACCTGGCAAGTTGCACTCACTTTAATGAATTCGCAGCATGCTTTATCTGCATTTCTTCCTTGAATTTGACAAATATTTTGAATAGGTATTTGGTGGTGTTTAAATGGTCGTCTAACGGTATCAAATTAGTCAATTAAGTAAAAACTTTGGGTTGAAGCGTATCTTCTAACAAATAATCTAAAGAAGTCAATAAAAAACCATCTTTAGTTATTACATCGACATTCTGTATATTATTGGAGACAACCAAAGTCTCATTATTGGGGGTATTGGGATCTTTGAATATCATGGATATAATTTTCTTCGATCTACTAGACATTTTCCTGCAAATATTTTAGTTTAATAAATGCTCATGCTATTTTTCAAAATACAAACATACCTGACTATTTTAAAAACCTCGTGAAAATAACACTAATCTCCGGTGACACTTGAAAATCACTCAGGCGTCTGAATGCAGAGCGCAATGCTTTTTCATAAATATACTGAAAACGCTGTATATTCATAGGTGCGGAAGTAGATACGGCTTTTGTGCTTAGTATCACATACATACATACATACATATAGTCACGCCTTTTTCCCGTAGAGGTAGACAGATACCACTTCCGCTACGGTTCTTACACACATCTTTTGCTTTCTCTACTTTTATCAGTGCTCTCATACATGCTCGTCGGTTGTTGGTACTCTTGACCTGACCTTTTTTCAAAACAATGTTGATCTGATCGAGATTGATGTTCGCCGAGGTCGACCTCTACCAATTTGTCCATTCACACTCGCCTTATAAATTTTTTTCATCAATTTTCCTTCATCCATCCTTTCTACGTGTCCAAACCATCCAAGCATTCCTTTCCCTATCTTTGTAACCACATCTTTTTTTACACCACAGCGTTCTCTGTCACACATCCCTGTCTCACACCTTTTTAGATGTTAAACCAGTCCGTGCAAGCTCCGTTTATCCTGACACAACTACTACTTTTTTACGTGCGGCTAAATAAAATGTTGAATTTTTTATATATTAAACAACCATACGGCATTTTTGCTTAGTAGTAAATTAGCCTGTCACGAACCCAATGAGACAAAAATCCTAAAATCTTATTTTTTTGTAGATACGGTATCTATTTTTAGGACGGCAGTGTACATATTAAGATCCTACATGGGAAGAAATCAACTCATACTTAACGACGATTTAAGCGAGAATGAAATATTTGTTGAACCTTCCAACTTCAATACAGTTTACAGATAAAGATTCTAGCGTAGAAGATGCTGAATGCAATCGAGCAGAGGAAAAATGAAAATTTTTTTTTTTAAATGAAACTCAAAATAAATACCTAACCAAATAAATACGAAAAAGCTTAAAGGTTTTGTTTTCTTGATTTATTAAATACAGGTAATAATAATTTTAACAGTAGATTTAATTAATCGTACGTCAAATAACCAAAATAACTGATGAAAATTCTAAATCGAGTGAAAAATAAAAAAGGTTTACATTTCATCGCCTTTTGTTTTGAAAACAATTTAAAGAATTTACAATGATACTAAACTCATATCGCCACCTAGTAACCCATTTGCAATGAATAAATTTTGTTGTACAATGTACATATCTGTCATGGTCCCCTGAATTTAAGTTTATTGGCATGAAAAACATACACGAATTTTAAAATACATCTATTGTTGCTTCAACTGATTGTATAAAATACTTACTTTTGGCGTATGCTAATTTTATAATGTCCATACATGTTTTGTTTACACTGAATTTATAAGTAGCTATTGTTGGAAATCAGTACTTTCAACTGTACAATTCCTCTTTGAGAAATTCCTTGATTTTTAAAACTACTCAGTACGGCCCTGACGCCGACAAAATATCATCTAAAAAACACGAGCAGTTTTGTGATCTACCACGTTTTGATCACGCCCTCAGCTAAAAAAAAACACATGCAGTTATTATTCCAGAACATTCCGAAATCGTCGCGCGCAATTTTAGCAACCAGTTATACGGTCACGTGACCATACATAATTTAACGCGAGAAGAAGCCACGTTCGAAACGGTTTCTGGCTTCTCGTCCTCTTTCGCATTCAGAACTTCAAGCATTGCAAAGCACCGCTTCGCTCCCTTGTTAGCATATCATCAGCCAGGGCATCACCGCTTTAAATCACCACGTGGTAAAATGCACATCAATATAATCAAATAAAATACATCAAATTCAAAGCTAACAATTGAAGAATACACACACACACACAATTCGACCGAAACATACAGTTTATTTTTTTTCTCGTTATGACACACTCCTATTCCAGAAGACGTAATTCCTTTTTCAGTTTTAGTCAAACAATAACTAACATTACCTTCTAACACATTAAATACAAACGACAATTTATGTATTATCAAAATTCTCTTTATTTCTCTAATATCGCCTCGCGGATCGAGTTACGTGCAGCCATCTATCGTCTGAAAAGAGAGCGACGCGACGTTTATTATGATCAACACGATTCTCTACCTGCTTTCATTAGCTTCAAATTCAATCTGATCTTTGTCATAAAACTATTTTTGATGGTAAAAAAGCATCAATAGGTAGTTACGTCTAACTTAAAGTCAATAGATTTAAGGAAACAAATAATGTTTATGCATAAAAGTCACAGCTGTAAAATATATTTGGTATTTGATTGTATTCTTTAAATTTTACCTACAACAAAATTATGAATAAAATAGAAATAAAACTTATACCAAGATATTTATTACAAATTTTTGAATATCTGTTAATGCATAAAACATAAACATTAATAAATAATGTACACAATAAAATCATTGTTATTAATTGATTAGTTTATCACTAATTTTAAAATTGTTAAAAATAAAGTTTTGATATAGTTGCGCTTAAATTTCCTTTTTTTAAAAAATAAATAACTATTAGAAAAATATAGTTAAGTTTAAAATTGTGATGATATGACGTTTTTTACTTTTATTCGCATACAGGGCGAGTAAACAAAAACAAGACGAATCCCAACGGAAAAACGATAAAATTATCATGTTAGCAAACTATAAAATTAAATTTGTAGTTGTTTAATACGTTTAAAATGTTTAATTTTATGCTAAAAAATATTTTACATTTTCCGCTACTCACCTTGTATACGTCATGGGTATATTTAATTAACAACGCGAATAAACAGTACTAATGATTTATTGTTTAAAACATAAAACAATACTAATTTTATTATTAGTTGTAGGTAGGATACGCGCATATTTTGCTTTGTTTTCATGTAGCTTCAATAACTGAATTTATTTGTTAATTAATATGGTTTTCTGATATTGTTCACAAAGTTATGTTGCATTTATTCGTATTATAATAATTATTTAATCAATTATTATGATCTGCCAAAAAATTTTTTTTAAAGTGGAGGTGGATTTTACATTTATTACTTAACTGGCAACTTACACTTATTGAAATTTCCTTTATATTTTTGGTTTGAGGAATATTTTTTGTAAAAATTTTGCTACACCACAAAAAAGTGTGAATTCACTAAATATTACTTTAGTTTTTCTGAAGTTACTCCTTATCTGTAAATAATATATTTCATTTATTTTAGCCTAAATTGACGTCTTCATTTTTCAATTATGTTTATAATTTCAGTTACAAACCATCGCGCTAACCACAAATCTGAAACTTTTCGTTTTAATTTGAGACGTGAGAATAATAGCCTTCCTCCCATCATGGCCAAGAAGAGTAAAAACCGCTCTTATACATACAAAACCTCAAGATCCATCAGGCGAGACTAATATCCGACAACCACAATTCCCTCCACAACATATCTGCCTACCTGACTATCAACATGGCCAACTGTAAATTACAAAATAATGACATTATTATCCCTACCTCAGATCGAGATTCCATTGGTCATATCGTCATAGTGGGGGTGCAAGTCATAGGTGTAAACATGCAGCTGTCTGATGATCAACTGAATCAAGTCTGGTCGTGACTCTGCTTCGTCTAGCGTTACGCTTACGCGTCGCTTTAGTCTGTTCTCGACCGTTGTTTAGGTAACATGTCAGGCGTATGCGGATGGAAACACTGCGAGCGTAAAAGTTCTAATCTTTCGTCGTAACATTTTTTTGTTTTACATTTGTCTTTGGACAAATTGGATTTTGGAGTATATTTTGCTGATATTTGAAGTGATTTTGTGCCCGTGTTGGATTGTTCGATTTTTTTTTTATGAAAAAATCTTGTTAGTGTGCGGTGTTTGTGTCAGTGATGGAATTAACATATTTAGTGAGCTTTCCTGGATGGATTTAAAGGTTTGTTTTATTGTTTAATTGATCACATAGACTAACAATACAGTTTAATTTAATATTGTACACAATTTTAGGCGATTTCATGATAAAAAAAAAGTTTTACACCTCAACCGCTGAAACTGTTTTTTAAAAAGCAGTCAACTATTTACCAACACAATAAACTATCCGAAATATCACTCACACGGCTAAGAAAGTTCATGTATCAAAATAACTATACCGAGAACATAACTTTTTTAGCCAGTAAAACAATTTTTAATCAATCTAATTATTTTGATTGTAAATTTTTCCAAAAAAATATAAAATTTGTAGCTGTACAGTCTTTCATAATCTTCCACAAAAATGTAACGTAGTTTTTTTCTTAAGATTGAGATTTTGAAGAAGACATTAAATTTGGTAGAAGGCCGAGCCACAAATATATTTTTTCATGGAAAATTTTTATTCTGTGTCGAGAAAGATTGAATGGGCCACTTCTCAAACAGTTAAGACCAAGACAAATTTCTGCCAGTTCGTTTCATTAGCATTTGTTTTTTTTCTCTAGAACACGTTGTAACGAGACACTTTATTACTGAATTTAATTATGATAATAAATGTAGCACAATTTATATACTTATTTTTTAATATTAAACAGCTTTTACGTTCAAAATTAAAATCTTAACCTTCTCCAAGCAACTTTCATGTATGTATGTATGTATCGTATGAGTTTCTAGTTATAAAGAGATAATATATTTAAATTATTTAAATACATTATCAACAAGAAACACAAATTTCAACAATTTATTTATCGTTAATGTCTTTGTTAAAAATTTTCTGTTTTTTTATTTCTAAGATGTTTCTTACTTTGTTAACCAAAGAAAAACATAAATAATTTTGAGTCATTTATTAACAAATACAAAGTTTTTACGTGTGCTGAGGAAATAGTCAATTCTACCCACATAACTGATATGGATTTGAATACTTGCAATTAGCGCACCATTTTACTGATATTATTTTTCTCTAATCGATATTATTTATAAATAAACTAATAGTACTTGGTATTTTAAACTTCCAAGTCTTATTCGTACACTTTATATATATATATATATATATATATATATATATATATATGTTTATTTTTTTTTAGTATCCTATTTTCTTGCGCTTTAGTACCGCGAGTTTATAAAACTTAATTTTATCTCAATTTTCCCGACATTCGATACCGCTTTTATTACTTGAAAAAATAAGCTACATTTTGGAATGCTTTTCAAACTACGCCAGGATAAGTTTTAACGCTGTAAATGTCAACAACATTCCTACGAGATTGTACCATTATTATAATACTAATCCTAGAGGGTTAAAAAAATTATCCAACGTAACGGAAGTTCAGATTTTTAACACACAAAATTTAACCTCTTAAAAAAGGTTGGATAAATAATGGGTTGTTTATCCAAGCCCCTCATAGCATTAGAGAAATATTAAAAATATATGCTTTCAACGAATTTATAACATTTTATGTTTCTACATCAAAACGGAATTGACAAATTTTAAAGATGTCTATTATAGACTACCTTAAAAAAGGTCCTAAAAGATGCACTTAAATTTTAGTTTACGTTGATGGTAAAATTTATGAACGGTACGCAGTTATAAAAACGCGAAAGCCAAGAACTGCGGCGATTATCGTCTTATTAGTCTGATGAGCCATGTGCTTAAACTGTTCTTGAAAATAATACACAAAAGAATATATGCAAAGTGCGAGACAATGATGGGGGACTCTCAGTTTGGTTTTCGCAATGGCTTTGGAACAAGGGAGGCACTATTTAGCATACAAGTTCTTATCCAAAGGTGCCGGGACATGTCGGTGACTGTTTACGCATGTTTCATCGATTACGAACAAACCTTTGATAAAGTTAAGCACGAAAAACTGTCGACATTCTTGGAGAAATAGGACTGGAACAACGAGACCTCAGAATAATAGCCAACCTTTATTGGAACCAAAGTGCTCACATAAGAATCGATAACACCACGTCCGACGAGATCAAAATCCTGAGAGGCGTTCGTCAAGGATGCATTTCATCACCACTGTTATTCAATTTGTATTCTGACAGGATATTTCAAGAGGCGTTGGATGAATGTGACGAGGGGATATCTGACAATGGGATTAATATCAACAATCTGAGGTATGCGGATGACACGGTTCTTGTTGCCGACTCCCTGGAAGGACTGCAGGAACTGGTAAGCCGCGTGACGGCTGCAAGCTCAGAGGCCGGACTTAGCCTGAACGTGAGAAAGACAAAGTGGCTAGCAGTTAGCAAATCAAACAACGTGGACGGACACCTGGCAATTAACGGTCAACGAATCGAGCGAGTAGCAACTTTTAAATATCTTGGGTGTCAACTAAATGAGAAGTGGGACGGCATGCAGAAGATTCGTGCCAGAATAGAACAAGCTCGTGCTTCGTTCCTGAAGATGCGTAAGGTACTTTGCAGCAGAAATTTAAGCTTGCCTCTGCTTGTCCGAATGCTTCGCTGTTACGTGTTCAGCATACTGTTTTATGGAATGGAAGCTTGGACTTTGACAAATGCGATTTGCAAAAAATTGGAGGCCTTTGAAATGTGGACGTACAGAAGGCTATTAAGAATCTCCTGGGTAGAAAGAGTGCGTAACACCGAGGTACTTCAACGCCTTGACAAGCAGCTGGAAGTTCTGTCTACACTAAAAAAGCGCATACTAGAGTATTTTGGTCATATCTTAAGGAATGACAAGTATCGACTTTTAAAGCTTATTCTAACAGGAAAGATCGAAGGACGAGGAGGCCCGGCTAGCAGAAAGATATCCTGGCTAAAAAACTTAAGACAATGGTATGGAGTGAGCACTACCACATTGTTCCGCCGAGCTGTAGACAAGATTCAGATAGCGCTGATGATTGCCAACGTCGGAGGAGGACAGAGCACCTAAAGAAGAAGAAGACGCAGTTATAGATTTATGTAAATGTTAACGTTTATAAAAATCTTTCCCAAGATCTGTAGTTGACATGAGCGAGTTTAGGTTTTTATTATATTCGACCATAAAAACGTTAAAATTCTAAGGGTACCAAAACGAATGTGATTTTTTTGACTGATTTAAAAAAAAATTCAAAGTTAGGGTTTCGAAAGCACATATACATTTCGTTATCTTTTAATGGCATTCCTTCTTTTGATGTTAAACTGTCTTAACTAGTTTTTGAAGCCAATTGTAAATGTTCGAGAAACAGATGCTTCGAATTCTTTTAGGCTTGTTGACGATAAATTTTCAACGATAAAAATAACCAATTCAGAAATGTTTTGGACAGCCGAAGTAAATAATACCAAAATGTTTAGACTAACGCAACAAAATATCTTGTGTTCTGGTAATAAACTGCAACCATACGAGAGGATGTCTTTCTAGGTCGAATATTAAGTTTTACGAGCTAAATAATGGCTAAATTAAATTTGGTTTGTTGCAGGCATCCGTCTTTGCTCGTGTTAATTAATTAGATAGTATTATTTTGCTTTTAAAAAACAAAAGTGAACTAAATATTTAATATGAACCAAGTAATTGTTTCTTTTTTTTTGTTATCCCTCATAAAGGAATCTAATTTAGTCTGACTTGAGGATCTGTAACTGAAACTGAACACTCTAAATTAACAACGACAGACTCTAATAAATATTTCCATTACCTTTCCAATCAGATAATTAAACTGACCATATAATTATTAAAACTCATCTCTTATATATATCCTTAAACTTAATAATTACTGAACATGTGTTTGTATCTCGTATTAGTTAATAATAAAAAATGTATGTTATTATTCCAGTACTGTTTAAAGATTTGGTATATTTTAGTAACTAATAATTTCAATTTCAAAGAAGACAATTTTTGGGACACAAAATATTCGAAGTTTTGAAAATGATCAATGAAAGTAAAAATGAACTATATCAAAAATATTTAGTTGACAAATACACGGTATACGGTCTTCAATGTGAGTAAAGTTTAAAAGTAAAAGTTGTGTATTCATTATTTTAACAACTTAAAACACAATTTAATAAAAGTTATTGCAATATAATATTTAAGTTCTGAATTAAATTTACAAAAAAAAATAATTATGAATTAATCAGAAGTTTCCGTACGCCAGTGGAAGACCCGCAATACCAGTGAACCGTCATTATCAGCTCTGAGAGTTTACTACCTACAATTTTGATACCCAAATATAGTGAAGAATTTAGCCAGTAATCGTTGGTGTTATTTTTTTTTCGCACTATTTCTGGGTCTCTTTTTACTTGTATTTGTGAAGCATTATATGTTACCAGATTTAGACATTTGTGAAACAAATCTTTAGTATAAAATTGTATTTCATTTTGGCATTCATACTATCACTTATTAGTAGTTATAGTGGAAACACAGACCGCGGCAAACATTTTCTTCTTTTATTCCAACATTGCGTGTTCAGTACGTACATTAGTTTATATTTTAATTGGAAAAAGTAAAAAAACCTTACTAGCAGTTGCTTTTTTAATTTTTCAAATTAAAATACAAATTAATTTTGAGTTAAGGTTTAAAAATAAAAACTTGGTAGTGCATATTATTTGAGAAAATATAGAATGATGCAGTCAATTTTATACGCACACTATTATGTATTTTCTAACTTTAAATAAAACAAAACCTGTCTTTATTGTTTAAAATTATAGTTTTATGGGCAAATTAATGGTTTTATTAACATTTTTCCCTGATAAAAATATTGTAAAGACTAATGGTCTCTCATAAAAACCATACAATTTAAAATAAAGATTCTTTGTAAATAACACCACAATATTTTTTATAACATAGGTTTCTATTTACCATGAGAATGAAAACTAGCATTATTATAGCATGTCCAAGAAGTGGTAGTAAATTGAAAAATAGAATCTTTTGTTCTTGATTAAAAAAAGTGAAAATAACATCTGTTGGAAGAGAAAGGACATTATTATGTAAAATAGTGGCAAAGTAGGTCACATAGCCATTATCCTAAATAACTAATAGACCTTGTTTGGCGTTAATTTTTAGCATAAAATTTAATGATCGGATCACGATTTACAATAACAATAATTAATAAAGGCATGTTTTTAATTTAAATTATTAACTAAAAACTTTGTTTTTTTACTCACCCTATTTTTTTATAAATACCTTATTTTTTTTTAATAAGTATTATATAATATTTATTAATTATATTTTAAAATTGCCTTACGTACCAATAACTTTTGCGACAGATGGCTTTTATTTATTTTATATCTTTTATTTTACTTACTTTACTGTTACAAAGAAAACCAATTTATTTAAAACGCAAATTAATAGCAGTAGTTTTAGTAACCGCAGCTAATTTTCAGAAAACTGTCATTAACATCGTTTACACAAACAACTGAATAACAGATAAAACACGTTAAGTGATGAAAGAGAATGCATTTGCTTTTCTGGCTTTGTAAATCGTTAGAAATCCGAAACCTAAACATAAAATTTTCTACTTCAACAAATAAATAAAAAACAAATATTTTCAACTCTGTTTTGTATTAACCAATTTTTTGGCTAAGGAAAAGATTTCACTGCAAAAATAATCACCCATAAGGTGACAATAATTAAAGCAGATCATTTATAGTTTTTACAAAATATGGCATTTAAACTATTTTGACAAAAATCCAATCGTTTGTATTTTTGTGTTCTTTCTTTATTTTTACTTGAGAGGGGGACGATTTAGCCTTTTGCAGCTAGACCGCCAGCGGGACCTTTGTGCTCCCCTCATACTCCTGCTAACCCTATCATGGTACTACTGCAGTGTTCTCTTGACAGGATTGGCCGTAACTTCCTCTAGAGGATTTCTTCCTCCTCATCACATCCACTACATTTGGGGCTTGGTGTCAAGCCCACAATATGAAGGGTGTCGTTTGAGTCGATAATGACCTGGTAATAAACTCGTTAGTTCCACATTGGTTCTTACTCAGTGAGATAATTTCTTTACCATCTTGGTAAATGGCTACTTGTTAAATATCTTTGATTGCCTCATCCCCGTTGTGGTCTGCCAGTGACTCCACAACTGGATTTTGAGTCTTCTACGCAGTCTCCGATCGACCACCCCAGTAGGTCCAGTGGGCACCATCAATGCGCCCTTTTTACCATACTATCAGTTTCTTCGTTTGCTCTTATTTACGTTTGATTAGGAAAATCAGCAACCTCCGCTATGCGGACGATACCTTAATACTAGCGTCCTCAACAGAGGAACTCGAACACATTATTAATATGCTAGACACTGTTAGTAGAGAATATGGGCTCCAAATTAATGCACAGAAAACTAAAGTGATGATCATCGACGACAGATGGAGAAATAACCAACCGGAGAAACAAAATGTAGCAGGATATGGGGTAAGTCGTTTTAACTACTTGGGCTCCGTTGTCACAAACAGCGGAGGGAGCGAAGAAGAAATACGCAGACGCCTTATAATGACCAGATCAGCAACGGCCAAGCTCATTAAACTCTGGAAAGAACACCAAACTACGCCTGGTACGATCACTTGTCTTTCCTATCGCCAGTTACGCGGCGGAGTAGGAGTAGGAGGAGGAAGAGGAGGAGGAGGGACCCAGAAAAGACATACTTTGTTGTGCAGGTATATTTATTTACGTGTTATTACAAAACTAAATTTCAACCGAGAATACGTAACAGTGAACAACTGGATAAAATATAAAAAAAATCAATTTTAAATAAGAAACACTTAACGTGTACTTATTTAAATCATCAAGTAAGAAATTTTCACTGAAAAAGCGTCAATTCAAATAAGAATCGGGGACCTGTTAGCTAAATAATTCGAACAAAGATGACTGGACAATAACCAAACCTATGTCAAATATTCGTTGAATGCGTCAAGCTAAATAGTGGACATATTGACATCAAAAGAACAAGGTAAAATCATTGTTCAGTTACACATTTTGGAATTGGTACATGTCAACAATGTAATCTTTATGTTAACTACATAAATACTGTTATATTATTGGAATATTTTAAATGTTAGATATATGTACATAAATAGAACTGTGGGCAACAGCTATGACTACTCAAATAAGTGGCGCACTTAAAATTAATAGCCTGTAATAAATTATTACAAACTACAATTTATTGAACTAAAACACTCATGAAAACAATAATCTGATTCAATCTCACTAACAAACTACTGATTAAAAACGTATGAGGTCGTGTATTGTATCATTCTTTTTAATTTAACATTAAAAAACATTTAAAACTTTTAAAAAAGCGAAAGTGAACATTTCATAGAAATTTCGTATCTGTTGGAAATATTGCATTCGAATCATCGGCATCTAATGAAAACCAAACTAGTGAAAAGTTGAACTAAGCTACGAATTCATTCGGCAAAGTTGCAGGCTTAGTTTAGCTTTAAACGAAAAGCGCCGTGTATAGTAAAAAGTTTTTAAAAGTTCAACTTATCGGAAACTTTACAGAAACGTCTAAGGGATATTTTTATAATCAGTGCTCTAATTAAATTGCACTAATTACAGTAAAAGGTCGTCAATCTAGCCTTTTTAAAATTAAAATTTTTCGAAAAAGTTTTGTTCGTTATCGGATTTCTAACTATAGCAGCCATAGCTACCTTAGTAATATGATTTCAAAGAAATGGTATATTATGACACTAATGCTTTAAAAGCAATTATGCGTTGTGTCATACGATATTTTTTAGTATAAATGCATCATAAGTGAGGTTTATTACTATTAGTCCAGTCACTTTAGCAAAAGAACTATTCAGAGGCACACCCTCTAACCAATTTTTTTTATAGGTTGTTTGGACCAACTAGAATATAGTCCTGAGTTTTTGGCCATAGCCGGGGTATATTTTAGCAATAAAAAATTATTGAAAATTAAAAAATGGATATTTTTAAGACAATTTTTTTGAAACGCGTTCTATCGAAAAAACTTTACAATAAAATGTGTTCATCATAACGTCCTCTGTAAAAAGGGTCCCGAAAAAAAAAGTGCTAACATTGTTTATTAAGCGGTTAATGGCATAAGAAAATTAAAATTGTACATTTCGTTTTTGCAACGGCAATCGGGTGTTTATTAACATATCGGTTTGAATCTTGTACATTATGTACAGGAGCCAAACCCAAAGAGAATCGTGCAAGATTTATCGATCTGCGAAATATAGCTTAGCAACAATCTGCGATCATCGAAAAATCTTTGCCCTTCAATAGAATTTCCCGACGAAGGCCCAGGGGGTGGAAACAAGCAACAGTATCTATTTTAAACATTTTTTTTTCCAAATCGCTTGTGCATGATGATACGAAGCTCCTCGGTTTTTTTTTCACTCTGTGGGCCTTCGTCGGGAAATTTTATTGGGCGGCAAAGATTTTTCGATGATCGTAGATTGTTGCTAAACTATATCTCGCAGATCGATAAATCTTGCACGATTCTCTTGAGGTTTGGCTCTTGAACATAATGTACGAGTTTTAAACCGATCTGTTGATGAACACCTGATTTCGGTTGCAAAAACGAAATGTAGAATTTTCATTTTCATTTGCCATTAACCGCTTGATTAACAATGTTAGCACTTTTTTTAGTACATTTTTTGCAGAGGACGTTATGATGAACACATTTTATTGAAAACTTTTTTCGATAGGACGCGTTCCAAAAAAATTATCTAAAAAATATCCATTTTTTAATTTTCAATAATTTTGTATTGCTAAAATATACCCCGGCATTGGCCGAAAACTCAGGACAATATTCTTGTAGGTCCAAAAAATTTGTAAAAAAATGCGCCTCCTGAATAGAACTTCGTAAAATATGACCTACGGTGACTGGACTAAATAATTTTTGTGCATTTTATCAAGTGGGTAGGTTCATGTCATTCGAAACTTAATTTGGTACGTACGAATTAAAAATATTGACGGAAACTAGACAATTAGTTGCTAAAGCCGAGTTGAATTTGATCTCTGTGAAATCAAGCGTTTATATTACAAAGAAGATGAAAACTTATTATTGTGGAAGGAGCAGAAGCAAACTCAAAATATCGATGAAACGGTAATGTCAGCATACATTGAAAATGTCCAGAATTTATAAATCTTCGTCACTTTGGAGTATTCATTCAAAACTGCAGGTTGTGTTGAAGATTAAAAATGGAATAGATTTAGCATCTTATTACAAATTGCATTCGTTTAGAACATAAAAGTCAGGTAACTAAACAAGCCGTTGTGGTGTCATCGAAAACTATTTTTTTTATTTATAAATTTTACGGCTCTTTTTTTTATTAAAAATAACTCGAAAAGTTTTGATTGCTATTTGATCTTATTTTTTTCTTCCTAAAAATCTCTGAAAATTTTATGCACCATGTCTTGATCTCCGATGCGTTGTTTTCGAGTTATTCAATGATAAATGTGCTGTGCGAGTAATATTTATGTATTCAACATCATTATACTTCGTATTTCGAGAAAAAGCATAATCATACTCTTTGCTTTTTAGTCTTCTCCACTCCTCAAATTCTTGAATATTCCCAAAATTAAAAAAAGAATTTTTTATAACAGCACCGCGAACATCATTTAAGTGTTTCATCAAATCCTCGTAGTTGGTAAACGGTAATTTGTGTTCCTCGGGACATAATGGACACTTAATAGGAAATGATCTCTTGTTTTCAACATTTTCGTGGTGTATCCCGATTTTTAGTCGATACACTGCTAAATTATTTCTCGCAAGCATGACAAACCAAGTTATAGCTAAAAATAAATTTGTGCACAAAAAAGCTTTTCATTCTTATAAGATGTAACTTAACTTAATATTAAACGAATACCAATTGGATGATAAAGATTTAAGA
Source organism: Agelastica alni (assembly GCA_950111635.1). Lineage (NCBI taxonomy): Eukaryota > Metazoa > Arthropoda > Insecta > Coleoptera > Chrysomelidae > Agelastica > Agelastica alni. The sequence continues at coordinate 88,962,575 of OX467708.1, forward strand.
GTTATCTCCATCTTTACTGGAAGCAAGAATCATTTGTTTAAGTGGAAGGAATGGAATCCCGAAAATGTAAAATTCGTCAAGGTGTTCGTCAAGGTTGTGTATTGTCTCCCTTCCTCTTTAACATTTACTTAGAAAAGCTATTTCAGAAAGCTCTTGAAGAGGTAACAGATAGTATTTCTATAAATGGTGTACTGATCAACAACTTAAGGTATGCATATGATACTGTTCTTCTTGCAGATACAGTTTCACGTCAGAAATTCCCCCATTGAGACAGTCTCAACTATTAACTATCTAGGAGTGCAACTAAATAACGATTGAGACCAAATAAAATAGATAAAGATACGAATCGAGAAAGCCAGATATTACTTTAATCGCATGAAACTGTGTAATATAAAACTTAATTTAAATCTAACGACTCGTTTATTAAAATGTTACATATTTTCAGTATTAATGTATAGTGTTGAATCATGGACATTGACGAATGCAGCTTGCAAAAGACTTGAGATGTGGTGCTACCGACGCATGTTGAGAATATCTTGGACTCATCACGTAACTAATGAAGCTGTCTTGCAACGTATACAAAAAGAAAAAAATTAATGAAGAACATTAAAGATAGAAAACTTGCATACTTTGAACACATAATGCGTAAGCAAAAATATGAAATACTGCAGCTGGTTATGCAAGATAAAATGAATGGCAAGAGAGGTCCTGTAAGACGCCGAATATCATGGTTACATAATCTTAGGAAATGGACTGGAAAAACATCAGCAGAGCTATTATGAGCTGCCGTCAATAAAGTTATGTGGGCCAGAATGATCGCCAACGTCCATTGAGGATAAGTCACTAAAAGAAGAAGAAGATATGCAGCATGTAAGTGAAATTAATGCTACGGAGTCTGAGAAGTATAGCTGGAGTGACCCTGGTGGATAAAGTGAGGAATAGTGTGATAAGGAAACGCTGTGGTGTGAAAGAAGTTGTGGTAACAAAAATGTATACCTTAAGGAATGCTTGGATGGTTCGGACACGTAGAGAGAATGGAGGAAAGAAGATTGACGAGTGTGAATGAGCAAGTTGGTAGAGGTGGCCCTATGCGAACGTATCTCGTATCTTTTTCAAACTCTGTTTTGAATAAAAGCCAGGTCAAGAGTACGAGCAACCGAAGAGCATGTACGAAAGCACTGATTAAAGTGGAAGAAGCGAAAAACGTGTACAAGAACCGTAGCAAGTGGAAAGAAGGTATCTGCCCAATTCTACGAAAAAAAAGGGGTATGTAGGTTAATATTTTAGGTTAAGATATGTGTCACGATCTCAAACTTTTTATATTTTTTAAAATTGTGCGAGACAATGCGTGCGGTTTTATTTTTCGATATTCGATTTGTCGAATATTTTTTATTGGAATTAGCCCAGCACTAAAAATACTGCCATTCGCGTGCTCCCCAAATAATTAAACGTATCTACACCATTTAATTTATTTATTAAAATTAACAATTGTGAATTAATAACACGAAGTGAAATTGTATCTTAATACAGCTCTTTTTTTTATGAAATCCACATTTAACAAAAAAATTATACAAAATCGTTTTATTAAACCAAGATAACATTGTTATCGGTTTTGCAATAACAATTTATCTAATCTAACTAACATTAATTAATCTTGGTGTTTCCATTATCAATAATATCACATTTAGTAGTGCAGCGAAAAGTTTTTTTCTGACTAGTAAGTTTTAACATACACCTGTATTACTTACAGATTCAGTATTTAATAACAAATATTTAAAGCAATAGCAAATTTAAGTAATATTTACTTGTATTTTTTCCAATTTTCATCTTCTTCTTCCACTTGTAAAAGGCGTACTGCCCTGTAGTTTAGTGTTTTTTTTCCTGTGATGTGGACTGCTAGCTGTCTCTCCATCTTTTTGACGGTCTGCCCAGGGGTCTTCTTCTTGTTGGTATGTTGCCCCTAACGATTAGTGGTACTGTCTTCATTCATCCTGCTGACGTGTGCGTTCCAGTATCTTCGTCGAGCTCTGCACCATCTTACGATATCACTGGTGTCAGTTTGTCTTCTTAGGTCTTCGTTCCTTTCCTTATCCAGAAGGGTGTTGCCATTTATTGCCATTGATTTTTGATGTATCGTGCTCCGTAGGTCATTAATGGCTTTACGCATGTCTTAATGATTCGTGACTTACTCAATATTAATTTAAAAAAAAAAAAACTACCCTATTGGTCATTTATTTTTTAATTTTATATAATATAATAATGAATGTGCATATTTGTACCATTTTTTAATTTTTGATAAAAAATAAATCAAAATACAATTCGTTAAAACCACTAAAACATCCTACAAGTTTGGTTGAATGGAACACAATTTTTCTATTCAAGTGAAAAATATAAGTCTCTCTCCGATTGTCTTATGTAAAAACTAAACAAATTTATACTAAAAAACATTATTTTTCATCATCTTTTTATAAAGTGGTACGGAAATATATAAATACCTTTCCGCGATCAAGCATATTTTGTATTATTGTTTATTGTTTTCAGATCCAAATACTATTTATTAAATCCACTGGTGAATATTTAAGAATAAATTTTGTTTAATTTCGAAGGTATCTTGTAATTTAAATTCATTTGCTTGAAAGAATGACAAAACTAACAAGTTATCTTTATCACTATACTTGGAAAATGTATCAATAAAAACCTGATGTACGTCATATATTAGTATGTGAGCGATTAAATAAATATTAGTAAAGATAACTTCATAAAAAAATATCATTATCGCAAAGAACAAACAACTGTATAATCAGCTGATACTAATTATTTTTTTTCGTTTAAAGTACAATAAAAACATTTTTTTTAATCAGAATCAATATAACACGTTATGTTTAGTATAAATATGAAATAATTAAATGACTATGGGATACTATTTGGATAATATTTGCATTTTATCATGCTAATTGATATAAATTGTGACTTCTCTATGTAACCCTTAGAAATGCAAGCAGTTACTCATTGTTGGTTTAACTGCCGATAATTTTTATCTCCTTTACCCAATTATACGATTACAGACATTTTCATTGTTTAAAAAAAACACCCTAAACTTCTTGTATAGTAGTAAATAAAATGGTGAGGTAAGGTGTAAAAATAAATATGGTTACAAAGATAGATAAAGAAATGCTTAGATGGTTCGGACACGTAATGGATGAAAGAAGATTGACGAAACATATTTATAAGGTGAGTGTGAATGGGCAAGTCTGTAGAGGTCGCCCTAGGCAAAAATATCTTGATGAGATCGAAATTATTGTGAAGAAAGGCAGGGCAAGAGTACCAGCAACTGTCGAGCATATATGATGCGCTAATGAAAGTAGAGGAAGCAAAAGATGTGTGTAAGAACCGTATCAAGTGGAAGGAAGTGGTCTCTGCCTACCCCTATGGGAAAAAGGCGTGACTTAATGTATGTATTTATATATATATATATATATATATATATATATATATATATATATATATATATATATATATGTATGTATATATGTATGTATGTGTATATATATATATATTTGTATGTATGTATACCCATATGTGTAATGCAAAGAATGTGTTTATAAGTATATATCTATGTTGTGCAAATATCTAGTGTTAAATATGAATTTTGTATTATCATTATATGTTCTTCCTATTTGTAATTTTCAGTCACACATAAACTGGTAACAGTTTACGTGACTTTTCGTTTATTAACTTAATTATTGTTATTTTTTGCTATGTCTATATTTTATGAAGTTAATAAATATTATTATTATTTAGAAATTTGTATTGAGTGTATTTTTTTTGCGTCATATCCTTTGTTTTTTTTCAGCTTTTTCTTCTTTCTTTCAATATTTGTCTTTGATGGTTTCCCTTTTTTGATATTTTTAACTTTATACATGTCTGTTTTCGTCCATCTGGATCTAATTATGTTTTTAAATATTGTAAAGGTACTGTTATTTGTTATAGTATTGGACTATGTTGCTCGTCTACAGGATCCAGTTAAAACTGGAAAGATATCGCCATACCCTCGTACCGAACATAAAATTTCTTCCGAAAACTAATATAAGTACGTCTAATGAGAAAAACGATAGTATTTTTAAATGAGCATATCAGAGCAATATGTGTCGCAGATATCGAATTTATAGTCGTTGGTTTAATCATTAATCACGTTAGCGCTGCACGTCGCCTATAAATCTATCAAATAAATTCGAATCAACATTATATGTACGTAATGCGACACGTAATTTCATTGAACTCCCAAAGTAAATATTGAATTACGCGCCATCAGTTTGATAAATTTATTTGTTTTCCACATTCATTTTACTACTAGTGTGGTCATTTTTTTTTATTAATTTTTCATAAATCGCGTGTGGCAATCACTAGGTATGAACAATGGCTAATTAAAATGAGTGCATTACTTCACTCTTTTATGGTGTACACAAGTTATCAAATTTAAAACAATACATGATTGATTGTAAGAAAATTTTTGATAATAAATTATGTATAATTTTCATTCTTCACAATAATATTTTGCTTTTCCAGTACCACTGGGCTAAATCTTATTTTTTTTTTATTTGCAAATAACCGCTTCAACCCTTTGGGTCATTAGCGGTGAAGTTGGAGAGTTACAGAGTTACAGTTTGTTGCCCAAATTCAAATAATTTAAGAACATTATGATATTATTACTATTGCTATAATTTAACATTTCCTTGAAGTCACGGGATATACGAAACGTGTCTCTTTGTATCTGAAACATGGGACATTGCACTATTATATGTTTCACTGTTAACCGAACTTCACAAATATCACATAATGGTTCATTTTGACCAGATAACAGGAATTCATGGGTGAGTCTTGTGTGTAAAATCTTATTTTGATTGGTCAAATTTCGATATTTTAGATGATTTAAATATTTATAGGGTCGACGTTGCGTGAGGTCAGTATATTTCACAAAAGCCGTTGCTGAGTATCTATATAAAAGAGCGATGAATGCCTCCGTAGATGTACCTATTAGTTTGTTAAAACGAGTTGGTTGAAAAAGGAAAAACCTTATTGCATAAAAAAGTAAGTTCCATACTCTAGAGGCCCTGTCCACAAATGACCCTTCCAGTTGGGAAATCGTAGGTGTCTGGAGACTGCACAGTGCACAGCCCCTCGATAATATTTATTGACACATTTATTTTATTTTCGAAGTGGAAAAGCCTTTCCATTCCAAAATAGTTTTTTAAAGATATATTTTAATAGAAAATCGTTTTTCAATAACGGCTTATTAAATTGTGCTACAATCAAAATATTTTTATTACTACGAAAAATAGTTTGCATGTTTATCAGTGCTCAGAAATTGACGTTTTATAAAAACCGGCGCGTTCACCATTTTTAGACTTGCTATCGCCAACATTTTTTATCAATAATTGTTGATTAAATATGTACCTATAAAATATATATATATATATATATATATATATATATATATATATATATATATATATATATATATATATATATATATGATTGAATTAAATTCTTAACTGTATGGTATCTAATCAAATTATTTATTTAATTGGGCTGCAGTCAGTAATGACCAATTTAAATGAAATTCTTCGTTATTTTGTCAAGCTTTAGAAAATTTTTATTTTCTTTCTCAAGAAAATTAACATGAAATTTATAAATAAATGGGCATAGAAAAGAACATAAAATATTTTTTTCGCAATAGTGAATTATTTTTGACAATTGAAAAAAATTCAGCAAGAAAAACCATATACTTAATAATTCAGCAATAACTTGATTCAACCTTTTACAAAAATATCTATAAACTATTTTACCATATTCTATATACCTACATCTTTCATTTAATAACTTCATATTGGTTTTTCAAATTAAGTACTGCCAAAAATTATTATATTTTCTGAATGTTATTTTATCTTTTACTCACATACTGTAAGTATTTTTTTAAAAATTTGTCCATTATTATACCATAAATTCTTAGAGTAACTGAAGAATAAGTAAATTCATTTCGAAAGCTTTTACAAAAAGTAAAAAGAGTTTTATTTAAACATAGCTGTATCCCCACAAATTTTTACATTGTATAATTGTATTCAGCTACAAACAATATTCTTATATATATATATATATATATATATATATATATATATATATATATATATATATATATATATATATATATTATATTAAAATTAAAAAATTTCGAACAAGATAACACCAGGAACAATTTTACTAAATAAATTGTATTTATAAAATAAATAATTTATGATTTTTTTCTGTTGATTGCAGCAATACTAGCATAAGGTCTTATGGCAAGACCTGCAGATTACGACGATCCACCTCCAGGCGACAATTCCGACACTATGTGGAGCATGGATGCCGCCGGGGCGGACTGTGATTGTCCAGGACCGCCTCCTGAATTTTTATTACCGCCACCACCTCGACCGCCGATCCTTCAGCCTGCAGATCCAATATACTGCTCTGAGGATCCGTTACCAATAGAAACTTGCGATGCTCTACCGGTAAATTTTTTACTGTTATTCGTACTTTTAGATTTACGTGCATCAAGATTAAAAATGAAATTTTAGATATCAATTCCAATATTTTATAAGACATTAGATCTGTAAAATCAAGACATAGCTGACATAATTTTTTATTTGCTCACTTTCAAGCATGCCATACACAATCGATCTCAAAGTAATTTGTGTCAATATTTAGGTTCGATAAGCAGCAATAAAGGTTCAATCCCGACTGGTTTCCGTGCGATTTTCACGTTTTTTAAATTTTACAGCAATAATGTTGTCTCTAACAACTTGTTTAATTCTTGCTCAATATTGAAATGACTGCTAAATGTGGGTGTTGTGTTTTATGTAATACATAAAAAAATCCCAAAGCAATATTTATAACAATGTTCTGTAGTCAAATATTTCTTCTGCAATTGTTTTTCCAGTGTGAGTTAACCAGATAAGTTGTAATCGTCGGCGTTCGGTTATAAAACAGTCAGCAGGTTTGGAAACATTTTTACGACGGATTTTATAGTTGCGACTGGGAACAGTTTTCTAAATTTTTGTTGTTTGTTTTTAACGGCAGTAAAATTCGACTTGAGCTGTATGTTTTGGATATTTATTAGTTACGTTCTTCAATTATGCTACTTAGTTACCTGAAAAAGAAAAGGTTAGGTTTTGTTGACGAAACCTTTGACATTACTTATTCAAAAAAAAAACAATGGCGTTACATTCATAGTTGTCAAGGAAGAAATTAAAAGGTTATCCGGCAAGCATGAAGCCAGGCTCCATCTACATGTAGATGCAGAAGCTCTTCAGCTGCTGGACGACCAACATCATGTCCGAAGATTGAAAAGAAGCAAGCCAATCGATCTTGTGTAAAAAATTATCACCACTGGCAGATGCTTTTATTGATACTGATTTATATAAAAATCAAATCCAAGAATATAAAAAATATTCTTTATATGATATGAGCTATGACAGTCTAACATTTAAATCCACCATCATATTACCAACATATTCAGAAACACCCTCCTTGTCTAACATAATTTTTAACTTAGAAGAGATTTTAACTATCATTTTTACAGATGGCTCAAAAAATCATAGGAATGCAGGATGTGCATTTCTTGTTTTTAACAATATATATTCAGAGACATACAAAATTTCACATTTATGTTCTGTTTTTACAGCAGAAGCAACGGCTATATTAAAAGCTTTAGAATGGTGTATCTTAAACAAACCTCCTAACGTATAGTAGTGTCTGATTTCCGATCAGTTCTAAAGGCTCTCCGTAGCCCTAATACATTTCGATAATGTGTTATTATGTTCGGTTAAAAAATTAATATTTCAATTACATTCAACAAGCACGCCAATTTTATTCGTTTGGGCTAAAGCACATTCTGGTATTACGAGGAATGAATTAGTGGACACCATAGCAAAGAAAACCTGTAACTCAGGGGTGAGAATATCAATGCTAAACGTTACCCAATAATATCCCACATATTGATTGTTGGGATTACAACAAACACAAGTCTGCTATCATCTCACGTCTGAAGATTAATCATGGTTGTTTTCCATCACATTTATTTAAGATCGGTGTTATAAACTCACCTAATTGTGTAACATGCAACACCATGGGGGATACAAATCGTATATACTTGGAGTGTCATTAAAAACATTGATCATATCTCCTTCTTATATAGTGAAATAATAAATAAAACTAATTTACAACTGTCTGTAAGTATACCTACATTGTTATCCCAACCCGACAAATTTATTTTTATTTCACAAATAATGTAAAAAAATACAAAAAAACATTAATTTCAATGTAAGAGATGTTCAAAATGTTCGCCGCGAACGTCTTGGCAACATGCTAATCTGGTATTAGAAATGTCTTCTAATGTTACTTAACATCTCAGGCGTGACTGATCTAATTGCAAGCGTGATTCCTCTTTTTAAGTCATGTTAGTTAAGTGGTTTAGTTTTGTTTACAATACTTTTGACATATCCCCACAAAAAGAAGTCTAATGGCGTCAGATCAGGAGATAGTGCTGGCCATTCCATCGATCCGCGCCTCCCTATTCACCGATTTGGAAAATTTTGGTTCAGGTACTGCCGGACATTGATTTGATAATGGGGCGGTGCTCCATCTTGCTGAAACCATAGTATATTGGATCAGGATATAAGTTTGTCAAAGTTGGCACGACATTATTTTGGAGCAGTTCTAAATATTTATCTCCATTCAAGTTGCCATCAATGAAAAAGGGACCTACGATATGATTTCCAACAATTCCTGCCCAAACATTACCTTTTTCAGGATATTGCGTATGTTCCTCTCTCATCCAGTGAGGATTCTTATTGGAACAATAGCGGCAATTTTGACGATTAACATGACCGTAAAGTGTAAATGTGCTCTCATCAGAAAACAAAACATCTTCTAATTGGATCACATTGTTATCTAACATTTCCATCATTTGTTCACAAAAATACGTTCTCCTGTCGAAATCGTCTTCCATGAGCTCCTGAGTTGGCATCATTTTATAGGGATGCATTTTACTTTCTTTTAATATTCGAAAAATTGATGTGTGGTTAATGTTAAACAGTGAGGCTGCTTTTCGACCAGAATTAGGTGGGTTTTCTTGAAACTCAAGCATAACATCCAATTTCGCATCATCGCTTAGTTCATTGGCAACCACTGTTTTTGTCTGTCTTACACATGATCAAATTCGCGAAACTGTTTTTCTATTTTGCTAATTTTTCCTTGGTATATAGGCGGCAAATTTGGAAATTTTTCGTGAAATAAGCGAGAAACATTTGTGTCCGTGTGTTATCTCCATAACCAATAATTTGTAGAATGGTTATTTTGTGCATTTTTGTTAAATGAACCATTTTTCTGATATTATAACGTACAGTTAACGAAATTCAAACGACAATAGCACTGACACTGATCACTTCTGTCATGCAGACAGACAACAAGTTGCTAAGGCTAAGGCTTTTTTTTTTAATGTTAATTTTTGTAATACATCTGAAAACACCTAATATTTCCGAAACAGTTAAAGATAGGTATGGGACATTGTACATGAATTATGTCTAGAATTTTCTGAAGAATCCAAAAAATAAATAATATACAGAGGCAAGATGGAGCACCATTAGCAAATCAATGTCCGGCAGTACCTGAACCAAAACTAAACCACTTAACTAACATGACTTAAAAAGAGGAATCACGCTTGCAATTAGATCAGTTACGCCTAAGATGTTAAGTAACATTAGAAGACATTTCTAATACTAGATTAGCATGTTGCCAAGACGTTCGCGGCGAACATTTTGAACATCTCTTACATTGAAATTAATGTTTTTTTGTATTTTTTTTACATTATTTGTAAAATAAAAAAATTTCTTTTTTTAATGTTAATTTTTGTAATACATCTGAAAACACCTAATATTTTTGAAACAGTTGAAGATAGGTATGGGACATTGTAGATGAATTATGTCTAGAATTGTCTGAAGAATCCAAAAAATAAATAATATACAGGGGGTTATATTTAAAATAAGAAAGTTGGTATCGGCCACTGTCACATGACACACCCTATATAATTATTTTTTTTTAAAAAAATGCGCATCTAAAAATACAAATCGGCGTGTCCAAGCGTTTTTCCCAACACGCTCTCATTTATTCGTTATCGAATTTATTCTATTTGGCTGTTCCACACTATAAAAATAAGTATACAAAAACAGTTTTATTTAAAAATAAAAAAAAGAAATAATAAAACAGACTGTGGCAAAAAGTCTTGAACCAATGCCATCCCCTTCTCCAACAACAAAAAAAGAATAGTTAGATTAATGGTTAATCTTTTGAGACTAGTTTTAATACAGGTAGATACTCTTACTAAAAAAAAATCATTCATAATTGTGAGCTCATAAGAATGTTATGTTTTGCACAAAATATGCACAATATTTTTTCTACCGCAATAAGGTTACAACAGTGTGAATATTTATTTTGTTTTTAAATAGAATAATTAATAATTAAATGTATTTTTGATCGAAATGTTTACGGAATTGGAATAAAAAAAATACTGGGTGACGGAATTAACAAATCTCATATTAAACCCGCGGGGAATTTATAAATATTTTTTATTTATGTTTGATAAAATTTAGACACACGCAAAATCCTTGATATATATGCGGTACAAATTAATAAATTTAAAAATAATGTAACTTTAAATTAGTATCTTAAAGGTAAATCAAACGCTTTAAATTGTGGGATGGAATCTAAATTAAACTTTTAAAACGAGCTATAATTAGAAAGTTTCTAACTAACCAAAAAAACCTTATTCCTAATTTATATTTTTAATGGAAATAGCTAGAATATCAACATTGAGGTATATCTACTTTTGAAATATTAAAAAGCATACTCTTATCTTTTCAAAAGATGTTTATGCTGTAATCATAAAAATACTTCTCATATACTTCCTCATCCTAAACCGAGCTCGTGAATGGAGCTAGAGGTATTAGCTCGAGATGGAAGAAATAGGTTTTTATAAGATGGAACATTAAACCTACTTAAAGTAAAACTCGAAACTACCTGGATGATTATTAAAGTTTCTGTTTTCAAGTTGTGCCGTTTTAAAATCGTAAGGAATTTAGTAAAATTGCTATCCGCAAGATGAAGTTTCGGAATTGAAAATTAGATTTTGTTTTCTGTTAAACCATAATTCCGACTTTTATTATATCTCAGTTTGTGATTTGTATGCATGAAATGTTCTTTTGTTGCGGAATAATTTTATATTGGATAATATTTACGTTAAAACTGTGAACTTATAAATTAACGAATCCACTGAATTTCTAAATGAGATTTTGATACTTGTTTTGTTTGTAGCTTTTTTTTGTTAAATTTCATTTAAAGTTTGTCGATTAGACCTCCTGGAGATACCACAATGAAAAAAAACATGTGATTGTTTTCCCTCAAAGTTTGCGTGAAAAAGAAAATTTAATTATTTTTTTGTTTCGGTGGAATTGTATCTTTATTTTATAAAATCAACTTTTGCGAAGAATATAATTTTGTCTTCCAAATACGAACATATTAACTACACACAGATGCAAAACCCGGCGAAGGATCAAAGGATTTTCTGATTTCTGTATGGACATTTATATGGGTTCAATTAAGACCTCCACCAGTTATTTATAGATTTCCAGGAGGCATACGACAGTGTAAAAAGGGTCAAAATAAAGGCATGCAATGGCTGAATTTGTATCCCACCTAAGCTGATCAGAGTAACCAGAGCTTGTGTTGAGGGGTCTAGGTGCAGAGTAAAGATTGGTGATGACCTCTTAGATGTGTTTCAGGTAAGCACATCTACCTTTTGCATTATAGTTTCACAAAATTCCATTCTGCAGTCATAATCTTCTTCAGATAATTATTGCAATAGCGTTACTTTATAAGGATGAAACTTATTCTTCTTCATAATGTTACAAACGAATCCCACACTAACATCATGTTCTAATGCAATTTTCCGAATAGATGTAAAGGATTTTCTACAAAACTTTACATAACGTCCAAGGATTTTTTATCATTTGTTACGGTCTTTGGCCGGCCAGTTTTAGGCGATTTTTAGTTGAACCCACATCTTCAAAAAGTTTCACAATTTTCCAAACTGTAGTTTTGGTAATTTTGTTGAGATTTGGATACGTATCATTCAATAAGTAAACTACCTCATCATAAGTTCTAATACGATCTCCGTAACCTCTTATCGTAAGAATCATTATTCTTTCCTGTTCAGTAAACATACTTAAATTTTAAAAGTAACTAATTACAATGAACACCTTTCACTTATGACAATGAGAAATAATTTATGACATTTCAAAAAAAATAAATGTAGAAAAACCTACTAGTTTTTTTGACATAAATTTTTTTTTATAATTATAGTTTCAAACCGCTGTAACTTTGGAACTATTAAAGGTAGAATTATGCGGTATTGACGGTTGTATTTTTAATTTAATAGACAGTATTTCAAAAAATTATGTTAAGTTATAAGTTATTTTGTAGTAACGGGGTACCCTGTATACTTCTAATATATAACTAAAAAACTGGTATTCAATTGTTAGTGAAAATGTGTGATATAACTTGTTAATATAACTTAGCACTTGAATGACATGGAACTTCAAGGAAAAAACCTGTGTACTCAGTTAACAAGTTTAATAAAATTAATGCTCTTGAAAGCAAACTTAACACTTAAAACAATCATCTGTTCTCAAACAACACGTTACATTTTGCACACTTAAAAAATGTTAACTCATTTAGCAACCCGAAAAAAATATCTTCAGCATTTACAAAAATTTGAACCGCGATTTAAATTTTTTTTTTAACATGTTGTCTTATGCTTTCATGGTTTCTCATTCCCTATTTTAGACAATGCACAACTATACAAGAACAGCTATTTTTCGATAAATCATTAGCAAAAAATGTTTCATATTGTTCCAACCCAAGTAGCATGTTTTGTCTAAATTAAAAAAAAATGTTATCGACGACAGCGAGCTTATTACGTGCCTGCACAACTATTGAAACTAACCAAAAGATTATAACAAATGGGCTGTCTCTTAACAGCTACTTGAGGTCTATAAATTTTGGCAAAGTTTTGAATAAAGCTGTTAACTATTCTAAAACTGGTAATTGCTGAACAAATTTCCCTTTTAATTTGAAACTTTTATGGCTTCTCATTATTGGCCGTAAATTAAATATATCAAGAAAAACGTCAAAACTCCCGACTCGTCTTTGGTAATAATGGAGTCATTAATTTTTAATTGCCTCGAAAAATTGATATAATTTTAATTTGGGAAAATGCTTTATGGTATTATAATGGATCCACTCTTAATATGGTAAATGAGTTTAGACCGTTTTTAAACATTACTATTCTTAATTATATTAATAATGCAATAAATATAAACTAATTTAAGTTCCCATTTGTTAATACCTACTTTGTACGAGTATAATATCAATTTTGGATAAATATAGCTAAGTTTAAAAAAAAAGAAATTGAAACACTAAAAGCTTATACTATAGTACAACCAGAAAGTATTTGGAAATGAAAAAAAAAATCAACAAATAATAATACTTTTATTTAAACAATTTATATTGTTTTCTACAAAACGAATTACTATCTTACTTGCTAATACACGCACCATTTAGAAGAACATTTTTGAAGTCGACGAGGAATGCCCATAATTAGGTTTGATGCGTGAGCATTACTAACAAGTTGCCAAGCTTTAGTAACGGCTGCTACTAATTCAACTTTGGATTGAGGGGCTGCCCGTTCCACTTCGATTTTCATTAGTCCCCAAATGTTTTCGATGGGATTTAAGTCGGGAGAAGCTGCTGGCCATAATACGGTTGCTATCCTGTTATTTTCCATCCAAGTTCTTGAATATAAGGAAGTGTGGCAACGTGCGTTGTTTTGTTGCAATCGCCAACCTTTTGGAAACAATGTATGCGCTGTTTGTACAAGGTTTTCATTTGAAAATGTACAGTAGTGTACACTACCTACTGTACCATCAATAATGCTCAAGTCAGTGACATCACATGATAAAATCCCTCTCAAGACCATGATCTTTATTGGAAATTTTGTGCCGTAGGTCTAGCTCTGCTAAGTATCCGTAAACGATTGTCACCCAGCTGGAAAGATGCTCCATCTTTAGTGAAAACATTTTCAAAAGTGTCCTCTTTCGCAAAATGAAAGTCTTCTTCGTACTTGCTCCTCACTAACAATCAGTATCCTTCTTGGTTTTCTTGCTTTGTATCCACTGTGCAAGAAAATTTGGCGAATAGTTTCGCAAGCAATTGGTATTCCACGTTGCCTATTAAATCTCCGATTTCATATAATTGTTGAACTAGACGTCTTTCTTCTGCTTGCGTCATTATATTGATTTTCGTGTTTTCCAATACTGGCCAGACAACTATTATATTGAATGTAATGACATTTAGATTAGTCAAAATCCTGTACTACGATATTAGTTCTCTTAATCGATTTAAAATTAAAATGCTAGTACGCATTAACAAAAATAAGAAAATTCCATATACTTTCTGGTCGTACTATACATTCAAGCATCCTTTTGCTATTTCTCTTTACCCGCTAGCTCATTTTTCCTAAGTTTACTTTTGTTCTTTTTTCTTCAGTGTACCTTTATTTTATTTTTTGGCATTGCAAGAAAAACTTTACTTGTCTCTCTTGTACATTTTTTTTAAATAGTTTTCGTCTTATTGTAACAGACTTTTATTTTTTTATATTTTCGGCTTTATCTGTATCTTCGTTGCTTTTTCGATATTTTTTTTTATTGCTAGGTTTCAGTTATACTGTCTTTTAGCTCGTAAATGGATTTATTAAAAATCTGCTGATTAAAATTGTTTTGAAAAACAACGATTAAATGTTGATATATTTGGCTGAATTTAATATTAGTGGTCTGGGTGCGACCCGAGAGGTCCATATGACTAACTTCCCAGTGGAAAGTATGAAAAAATACCATATGTTTTGTTGTCATTATTATTATAAGAAACGATTTCAAATTTTTTACAACAAATTATTGTCATTAACAATATTCTGTTAATGTCAACCATATTCTTTCAAACTTTTTTTTATCATTTCATAAGCGAGAGCTATTTTCAGTTGTTTATAACAATTAATTTTTTTTTTAATTAATATGATCAATAATCATTAGTTAGTAACAATATTCAATTGTTATAAATAATGCTTGATTATTACTAACAATAATTTTTCACCGTTATAGCGTCTTCAATGCGGTTTTTGGTACTCTTGACATGACCTTTCTTCAAAACAATGTTGATCTGATCGAGATATGTTCGCCGAGGTCGACCTCTACCGACTTTCGTCCATTCACACTCGCCTTATAAATTTGTTTCGTCAATCTTTCTTTATCCATCCTTTCTACGTGTCCAAACCATCTAAGCATTCCTTTATATAACCACAGCGTTCTCTTATCTCACTATTCTTTACTTTACCCAACCGAGTCACTCCGGCTATTCTTCTCAGACTACTAATCTCCGCAGCATTAATCCTATTTTCATGCTTCTTCTGCCAAACCCAACATTCACTACCATAGATAAGTGTAGGAACCAACACTACTCTATGCTCAGCTAGACGTGCCTTTTTTGACACTTTCTGGCTGTTCATAAAGCTATGCAGGGAAGTTAACAAGAATTTCTCTATGAAAATAATTATTTGTGAATCTTCGCTTAAACGTTTTTTTTATGCCAAATCTGTCGTACCATTAATTAGAGAAAGTAATAAATTAAGATTTAGCCCGTTGCACGATTCGTAAAGTTAACGATTTTCTGCGAAATATCATCAACTTTAGTAATTAATATCTTTGCTTCGACGCGTCGGAGTTTGTTCAAATTTTACAGGCAATCGAATGTTAATATATTGAAGTAATTATTTTAAGTTTATTAAAGCATGTCAAAAATACGAAACGCAGACGATTCCAAGTGTAAAAAATGTATCGCAAGTTTTTTTGCAGTCGTACAAATTTTATCAACTTGCTTGTTAATATCAACAAACCACACGCGCTGCTAACCTTAACGTTTCGAAAGTATGAATGGAGTCATTAATTTTTAATTGCTGTTAGTAAAGAAAGAAATGTAATTTTATGAATTTATTCCACAAAAAAAAACCGGTAGGTACAGTAATTGGTAAAAGCAGTTAACAGAGGCTCGTCCGATATTGACCGGCTGTGACTAATTAAGAACAGAAAAATGTTTTAATGAAAGTGAACCAATGAGTGCATGTTGACCGTTTTAATTATTTGTAATTAAAATGTCCTTAAACGCGCTATTGAGTTTTGATGTATAATATTAAATGACGGCTTGTTATAAACTACTACTACAAGTAAATGCTTTTTGTTAAATATTTAATAACACAAAATGTACTGGGGTTATAGCTTCTCAACTTCGTGATAGTTTTATTACATTTAAAAATTTTTTTGATATTTTTTACATTGAAGTTTCATTTTTAAGTTAAGTAAAAATACATCCACTAATCATACTCTAAACGTTCTGGCTTCTCATAAAGTTATGCGGTTCCTCATTTATTTGCTTCCTTGCCAACACCCTTCGCTTAATGTCACAGGTATACTTTCCGTCTATTGTAAACTTTGAACTCAAGTATACAAACTAATTCACTTGTGCCACTCTTTTTGTTTTAATCAGCACCTCGCGGTTTGTCATGCTTTCCTCTTTTAAAAACCATTACTTTCGTCTTGCTTATATTTACTTGCATTCCTTTGATGTTTAGAGATTATGCAAAATATAAACCATCACCTACAAGTCTTGATCATCGGCGTAAAAGAGGCATCTGACGATCAAATCATTCATTCTAAATCCATATGCACTCTCTTTCAAATCTTAACAACCGTCCATGTATAAGTCATGGCGATGCCACATTTCCCTGTCTAACACTTTTTTCGATATTAAACCAGTCCGTGTAAGCTCCATTTATCCTGACACGGGCAGTGGAATCTTAGTGATTTCAGTGGTCGTATAAAACTACCGCTCACCCCGTACATAGACAATGGCAACCACAGTTCATTTCTCACCACTCTATTGTAGGCCTTTCCCAAGTATACGGAAGCGCAGTAGACTATCTATGCCTTGTAATGAAAAGACCTGATCCATACATCTCCTTCCTCTTCTAAATTATATTTGTTATTGATAATACTATCTTTGTATACGAATACACGTAATAAATATGCTTCCACGTTTTTAGCTAGTTTAACCCACTTATTTTATAACATATTAAAAGTTAGTAATGGTACCGTTGCAAATGAATTTCTAGTAAACCGACAAACAAACTATTTAAATCAAATTTCTACTTTCGCCGACAAACAACTTTTCGATTGATGCTGAAATTAGTAACTTTGTCTGAAAATTTGTTTGTAAATAATTTTTAAAATTAATGTCAACTATTAATGAATGTTATTATTATTAAATATTATAAATCATTCCTTTATTTATGATCTGTACGAGGTCTGTACATTTGAACATTTTTTTTCGGAACCAAAAGAATTGCAAAGATAATTTTTACAGATCTTTCCATCAAATATAATGGACTGTATTTACCGATGAAAAATAAAATTAACTGGCATTGGCAAATCTAAAATGATACAGATAAAAAATCTTAGACGCATCTTGCTTTAGCGGTAGTTTCTTCTTATTCTTTTGGTCCTTACACTGATGAACTCACTGTCTCTTCGGGATACAGAGATATATCGGTTTGCCGGTAATTTTAGATACCATAAATAAGATTCGATAATCGAAATGCGACACGTTATGCTTGATGCACAACTGTATTAGAGAAATATTAATAAACTAGCTTAATTGAACTGGGTAATAATAATTTTTCTTAACATTAGCTTCCACGTTGTACATATGGTTTTTGACGCTGACGTGTTGTTATTTTATCTCTTATTGATATGCAGCCACGTTCCGTAATTTGATAATAGCTATCTTAACATTTCACAGTTTTATGGAAATTCTCATACCTAGACCTGCCATTGATTCGGGAAAATTTAGAGATGAAACGTCATTCGAAAATCAACCACATACTGGGCGAAGAAAATAAACGAGAACTGAACATCGTCAACCTTTAATTTTATACGTCTAGCAAAATATTTTTTCTTTAAAAAAAAACATGAACATTGCAATGTCAGTTTTTTGTTAGGAGGTTACCGACAGCAAAATTTTTTAACATGAACCATTGGCCATTCCTATTTGTTTTCACTGAAACTATAGTACTCGAATTATTTTTTTTCGATTTTCTACAATGAGAGTGAACGTTGCCTAATATTGAAACATTTTTTGTTTTCTAATAATAACTGGGATGACATAAAAAAGGGGAGTATTAAAGACGTTGAATTCGTTGAAAATCTGGAGCACATAATGGGCCAAACCACCGACTGTTTCTCACTTTAACAAGTTCAGAATAAAAATTATAAAAATAATGAAAATCTTATAAAATCTCTTGGCAATCATATAAGCTCGAAAAAATAGTGATTTGTTTAGAAATTGGTTTTCTGATGTTGGACTGTAGCCATACTTTGAGCGAGATAATTGAAGTTTTGTTTGCAAAAAGTAGATAGAGCATGCGTAGAGTGGTTGTAGCTATAGCATAATTGATATACTGAAAAACCGTGCTTGTCTCGAGAGGTACTCATTAAACTAATAAATAAATGACAGTAATTCTGATAAAATAGTTACGAAGATACATTTTACCTGTTATAAAAAAATGAAATGAGTATTTTCTTCTCATATTTTATACAGAAGCGACGAGTCAAATCCAGCATTTAGTTCAAATAAAAAAGTCCAGAGGAAAATCGTCTAATAATACGACATTAAAGTTTTAAGTGCTTTGTTCTAGTTTTGTGTAATTTTAAATTTATGCCTTTGCCCAGAATAAATCTTGAAACAATCAGATATTTTTCCGCTTTTTTAACAATAAGAACAACAAAATGAACATTAAACAACGACTTACTACATTAGTACATAGGCGTCTAATATTTTTTTTGCTGCCTCCTCTTATTCACTTATTTTGACTTGCAATACAGCACAATAAATATTTATTTAAAACTATCATATTATTAACAATATTTCTCTTTCCTCTAAAACAGTGATAGTAATTATTAGCTATAGACCACCGAAATTAAGTGATATGTTCCAGGTTCTTTATCAAATTGAAGGGACGGGAGTCCAGAAAAACCTCGTCTATCAACTTAAATGGTTATCGACAGACAGGGGAAGAAGTTATCTTGTCATTGTTAAAAATTAAACTCAAATATAGCATTTTCTTAGATAAATACCACATCATTTTTCCTGTAATAATGTAAAAATCAGGATGACTAGGAAAAAACCTGATGGACCAAAAAAAGTTGAAGAGGAAATGCAACTGTATAATATATAATATACAGGGTGGCCAAACAAAAACGATACATTTGCAGGAACCTCGTCAACATTTTAGAAAAACGCTCGGACCGTCGATTTTTAATTAAAGGGATACACTCTTTTTCGGTATTTTTGACTCCACTACTTTCAACTCCAAGCGAAGGTAAGAATTACCCAAAAAAATTTAAATGGCATCGGGGGTCTAATAAGATGTCTTAAAATTCTCTTTACAAAAGTCTTTAAAAATTTTAAAATTCCGCCCATTACTTAATAAGATATTAGATTTTAAATGTGAAACTTATCTGCAAACAATCAGTCCATCACGAACGATAAAAATATCATTTATTTGAGTTAAGTACACCAATGGTATAAATTTAGTATCGTAGCAAATGAAAAACGAAAAATAGAAAAGTCTGTAATTAATAAAGCTAGTAAAGTTGCAGTTTTGGGACATGCTCATCTTGATCCTACGTTGAATATGAGGCTGCTGTCATCTGTGTCTGGGATCAATCAAACTAGCATTCAAACCATTTTGAAGAAGAATCAATTCCATCCATATAAAATACATTTAATCCATGAACTTAATGAGGATGATTATGACCGCCGTTTGCAGTTTTGCGAAATAATGAGTGCGCGAGCAGGGAACGATCCACAGTTCCTTTTTAACATCTGTTTTTCCGATGAATGCAGTTTTTTTTTGCACAGGACGGTAAATCGCCACAATTGCCGCTATTGGTCCGATTCAAACCCAAGAGTGTTTCACGAGGTGCATACACAGCAACCGGAGAAATTAAATGTATGGGCTGGCATTTTCGGTGACCGACTAGTGGGCCTTTTTTTCTATCAGGCAATTTGACCGGCGAAATGTATTTGCAATTACTGGAAGACGCTATTGACTGATATATTTGAAAATAATCCACAGTATGACGAAGATCATTTTTATTTTTAACAGGACGGTGATCCTCCGCATTATGCGGCGATTGTTCGTCAGTATTTAGACCAACGTTTTCCACGGAATTGGATTGGGAGAAGAGGCAGCATTGAAGGGCCTCCACGATCGCCAGATTTATAGCCCCTTGATTTATTTTTGTAAGTACATCTGAAAATTAAAATCTATAAAACACAACCAGCGTCATTGGAAGATTCGCGTCAAGGAATCGTTGACGTGTGCCGTCGAATTACTCCGGAAATTCTTCGAATGTGCGTGAACGTTTTGAATAAAATATTTATTATTGGATGGAAGCGGGCAGTCATTAGTTTAAACATTTTATCAATTAAGTAGTAAGTAAGCAACTTAAACAATGGGAATTTTAACATGTAGTTTTTTTCAAAGTATTGGGAGAAAATGTAAAATTTAAAGACTATTGTAAAGATAATTTTGGGGTAATTCTTAAACTCGCTTGGGATTGAGAGCAGTGGAATCAAAAATACCGGAAAAGAGTGTCCACCTTTAATAAAAAATCGACGGATTTGAGCGTTTTTATAAAATATTGACGAGGTTCCTGCAAATTGCTCTTGTTTAGTTTTCGGTTGGCCACCCTGTATAATTTATATTTAGGGAAAGAAAATTAAATAATTTAATACTGTAAATGGTTTTACAAAATTTAATTATTTTTCATACAAACACAATAGAAAAGGTTGTCGAAATCATCTGCACTTGATTCATTATCGGTTTCAAGATAAATAACTAGTGGTCCTAGCATGTTGTCAATCTTCCACATATTGTGTTTCTCTTTAAATAAGTAATCTATAACTTTTTGTGGATTTTATTTTTAATTTTTGATAATGATTGCAATAAAAATTGCCGAACATCATATTTCGCAGTGTTATATACATACGTACATACATATAGTCACGCCTTTTTCCCATAAGGGTAGGCAGAGACCACTTTTTTCCACTTGCTATGGTTCTTACACACATCTTTAGGTGCTGCTACTTTCATCAGCCCATTATACATACTCGACAGTTGCTGGTACTCTTGCCCTGCCTTTCTTCACAACAATTTCGCGTAGGGCGACTTCTACCGGCTCGCCCATTCACACTCACCTTATAAATATGTTTTGTCAATATTTTTTCATCCATCCTCTTTACGTGTTCAAACCATCTAAGTATTTCTTTATCTATCTTTGTTATCACAGCGTTCCCTTATTGCGTTTTGGCTGCTAGTTAAGTTGTGCAGGGCCATTTATTTGTTTTCCTGCCAATGCTCTTCACTCAATATTACAGTCATACTTTCCGTCTCTTGTAAACTTTGAACCCAAGTACACAAACTTATTCATTTGTTATACGTTATATGTTTTATATGTTTATATTAGTTTTAAATAAGTATTCCAGAAACGGTAATTCCACGCTCCTTAGCCATTTCATCAATAACGTATTTTTTGAATGCCGATGTGACACAGTTTCACTACTGAATTAAATTATTTGTTGAATTGTTGGTTTGTGAGAATTTATCTTATCTTTATTGCTATCGTTCGAGTAGCGTGCTATACACGCCAAGCGAACGGACTATGGTTGTAATATCCCTTTAATCCCCGCAGGGTACGTCTTTGACTTTACGGATACAAATGGCTTGCACGAAATCCGTATATTTCTGTTAATAATTCCGGCGAAATTCAACACTTGTAACGAAATTTATAAAGGTGCTCGCAACTTTTTCAATTCTTTTAAATTAAAAGTTCCAGCGTTTTCATTTTAAATAAAATTGAAAACTTTCCGGTCGAAATAAAAAAAAGAGAGAGGGCAAATGGATCTAACTTTTGTGTGCCACCAAAAGATATTTTCTTGCTATGACGAGTTTTTAAAATACTTCTTTTCCCAAAATTACATCAACAGTTTTTTTTTTGATTTATTGCCATCATGAAATCGTTTTCTGTAGGATGAAACAGTTTACTCAGCTAAAAGAAATATATATTTTCATTTTTAGTAGTTTTATATGACCTGCGTACTCAGTGGAAAATTAAAAGGATTTAACCATTTTTTGTTTAATTTTATTTTTCAATATTCGTTGATACCTAAAACGCTATTAATGCCTTTAAAATTTTTTGTATCGCTAACTTAATCTTTATTTAGAGAAACATGTCGTAACAAAAAAAATAAACACGATCATACATCCCCACTTTCTGGTCGATTGTATGACCTTGATACGGCCGACTGGAATGTGTTGTATTGTGATGTTGCCTGCTCTCCAGTTATGAAAATAGATTTGTGATTGTTATTGAATCGTTCATGGTATTTTTTGATTATATTTGCAACAATATTGTGACCATAATGCTATCTCTTATTAATATTTTATGAATTATAACAACCTGAATAACACAACCCATTTTATGGAATGTTGAACCATTGAACTATTTTATTACGTTAGATCGTAGAAATGTGTTGCTCAATAAGCGACAACGCCGCACGGCTTGTCTGAATCGTTCCACTTGCAGAGTTCCGTGAGTACTACGAAATCGGCTATTATTAGTAGCGCTGTTGCCGAAGGTGTTGCAACGAGATTTTGGAATATTATCGGTAATTTTCAGCAAATTGGTAAAATTCAGTGAAATTTAGTGGAAGGAATGATTCGTCATCGCCAAGTGTGTAAAAAACCGGACTATTTAAGCCGCAGTGTTTATTATCACAAGTAAGTTCAAACATCTCATTGTTTACTATATTTTCATCCAGTGGTGTAGCGATGACGTTTTCAATATCAAAATAAACAGGTATTATTTTGAGGCGTAAAACACAAATCTGAAAACCAAACGACGTGGAAATCAATACTTTTCTCAAAAAAGGTCTATAACCTTTTACCCTGTTATTCAGCAACACTTAAGTGGTATTATACTTTTTTCGTTGTTATCCGGGTCCATTTTATAGTAGTATTTCATGAGAAATCGATACATCACCTCAAATTTAATCCAAACGAGAAATCAGGGAGTCACGAAACCCTGAGTATAATATTTTAATCTTCTTCTTTAGGTTGCTTAGCTGTTATTAAATAGTTTGAACATTAAAATTAAAATTTAAAATATATTACATTTTATTTGTCCAATTAATATTCATGATAATTATTTAAGTTTTTTTTTTTATTTCAGACGGTTAGGTAAAATTATTTAAAATTCTTTTTCAGTACTTTAATTTGATAAACTAATTTAGTTTAACGGATATTAGTAAAACTGTTCGCTACACAATTAGCAGCCCTTGAGTTGGAATAATTTAGTTTTATAAAAGTAACTTATAACATTACACACAATTGGCTTTAGAAAGGAAACTTTAACGTCGCCTAACATTTTGGGAATTAGTAAGTTTTTTAAATTTATACAAAATTGACACTCCACTTTTGTAACTTTAGAAAAACATTTTAGTTGGGTAACACAAAATACTTTTAGTAGGCTATAACACTGCAATTTGATAAAAAACTGAGTATCACCTATTCATAAATATATTTTCATAAAAAAACTAAATATTACCCGATAGATATATTCTCATTTTAAACAAACAGCACGTCACTGATTACAAGCGTGGCCGTAAGTCGACAATAATGTTACAGCGTTGCCAGCACGAGGACGGGACAAAGAGAATCGATTGGTATTCTTTGTCATACTCATGGCCACTCTCGTGTAATTATTGCGACAAAACAAACAGAGTTTTATGAATGGAATGTTTCGTCTCCTCTGTATAATAGGTCTATGATTAATACTTATTCGTATTAATAGTTCAACTGGATTTACTTTGTAGTTGGACTTTTTTGTGTAAAACCCAATTTAAGTATCGCAAATGTTTATCATGTCCTATTTTTGTTTTAAAAAATACATTGGAATTCTCATTTTATTTATAAGCTTTTGTTAACTTTGAAATCATTTATTGCAGAATTACACAAAAAGTGCAGAAGGAAATTGCAAATGTACAGTCAGCATGATTTTGGTTATTGGTATTAGACCACTTATTTTCGAGTAATTCTGATAGCATTTTTTTTTACAGGAGTGGGTAATTAGGTAAACCACAATTAAAACCAATATTAGTTTTTACTCAAATGCAAGTTTGTTCTTCTTAAGACAAAGGAACGTGTACTTGGAAGTCGCGTCTATATTAAGATTGTATACACTGAAGATGTCAGCTATGTTAATATTTGTGTACGTTTAATTTTATTGCATTATGTGCTATATGATGCGTTGTTCTGCTTTTGACATCGCGGAGAACATGTGTACACAAATTATTAATAACTCGGGTTGTTAAACACATGATTTGCGGTAATGTTTTAGGCCCATTCTCTGTTGTGTTTTGAGATTTTCAAACTCTTAGCAAATAATGCATACATATTTAATATTAATTAAGTATGGATATTAATTATCTCATAATGCTACAGGGCATGACGTATAATATCTGTATAACATTTTCTTGTTTAATTAATTTATCCTGTGTGGCTCTACCAAAATAAACTAACATATAGCAATAAAAATAATGTATCAAAAAAACAGACTTATCACTCGGAGACATTATATGAAGTAACATCGATTCTAGACACCAGACAACAAAACTTTTACAAAACCATGACTAGACAACATAAAAATAAATATAAGCTAAATAAAATGAACACTTATATGCAGTTCGTCACAAAATGCCCCCTATGCAATGAAATCACAGATCAGATTCATACCTAGCAACCTCGACTATACAATCTTCCATCTTCCATCAATAATCAAAACAATTAGTATCAACATATTCAAAAATAACAGTACAGATCTTCACCCGCTGTTGCCCAGGCACACACAACAAAGCCACTATGTTTTTTGCACCAAAGCACGTCAGGGATTCGAAGCATTTCCATACAAGTTGAGAGTTTTTCTTGTTGGAGCTCAATGCTTTTAAAGCAACCTGGCTGTCTAATATTCTAATGTTTTTGTTTGCTAGAGGTCTGTTAATCAGCTCTTTTGCACAAAATTCGATAGCGAAGACTTCAGCCCAAAAGATTGTAGCATATCTACTAAGACTAGTAGATATTTCAGCTCTTTGGTTAAGGATGTCCCCTAACTTGGCGGAACATACATACTTAGTCACCTTTTTTTTGTGGGAGTAGGCAGAGACCACTTCTTTTCACCTGCTACGATTCTCAATTATGTCTTTCGCTTCTTCTACTTTCATCAGTGCTTTCATATATGCTCGTCGGTTGCTGGTACTCTTGCTTTAAAAACAGTTTGATCTGATCGAGGTACGTTCGCCTAGGTCGACCTCTACCGAAGGGCCCATTTACACTGGCCCTTTTACATGTACAAAGTTACTTGTTAGCGAAATTAATTTTCACCAACATTACAATTTAGTAACAAATTACTTATGTTACTAAAAAGTTTTTTTGTTGCCTTTTAACATTTTGTTTGTGAGCTCATGTTCCACTTAATGGAGCTGTGATGATTCCCATTCACTCGTTACACGATTGTTTCGTCGACTTCATCTTTATTCGACAAAAACATTAAAGAGCTCCAAAAATACTTGTAGGTATTCTTCAACGCCCTTTATCTTGAATACGGATGGCGTTACGAAAAATTTTTACTAAGCAAACCCCAATTATTTTTCTTCAGTTTTCTACCAATCCTAGAGACGGGGTCACCTTTTTTTGAAAAACCCTGTATTATGGGGACAAAAATAAGTAAAAACAAAAAATAATTAAAAATATTTAAAAAGATAAATTAATGGTAATAATTTAAATTAAAATAAACAAAAAGTGACGGTTATCTATTTGTAAAAGTGGCGTGACAGAAAATAAAAAAAAAAAGATCTTTTTCTCCAAAGAAATTGTTAAAAAGTTCTTATTTGAAAAAAATTATAATAAATAAAAAAATGATATTTATAATGGAATGTATGTAAATTGTACAAATGTCTTCAGATATTGCAAACTACATTATACAATTTTCCAGTTAAAATACTTGTAGGTCGTTTCTCAAAAGAGCACAAGATACTAAAGATTATAATGCAGCATATGTTGCAGAAAAGATTTTCTACCATAATCTATTTTGTTCTATATATTTTCCAACGATCAAACATAATTTAACCCAGTTTATTGTGCACACAGATGCGGCTATGAAAAGGAATTTTTGGTTGTACTGTATGTACTAAATAAAGCAAATAACAGTTTAAAATATATGCATTGGGAACAGTTTTAAAATGTTATACAGAAGTATGGCACCACTGATCTGTATTCATTTCGTTTTAAGACGCTCTGTATACGTTAACACACAATCTGTAATCCTGTGAATATCGGCCATTTGGTTAACTGTAATGGATTTCGTCATTGCAACAACACAACATTATGAATTTCAATTGAAACAGTTAATCTTCTCACTAACAGAAGCTTCCTGTTTGAAACAAGAGGAGTTCGAACTTTTGTCCAACCACCCAACTTGCCAAGTCAACTTCAAATTAAACTGTGATACCCGATCAAGCATATCATGTATACTACGATGTTAAAAGCTCATCAACTTGAAAAATTATTTAAAACAAAAGTAAAATTACTAATAATTTATTTGTATCTTACAAATAAAACAAGGATCTAAGAAATACCAATAAATAAAACTACAAAAACAGCAAAACTTTCAAACGAAGTATAAAAAAACGATATCAACTTATAAACAATTAGGTTCAAAATAACTCTTTATATCCTTATAGTTACAGAAAACGTGAATCCTAAAGAATAAATATTAGTGGTCTGGGTGCGACCCGAGAGGTCCATATGACTAACTTCACAGTGGAAAGAATGAAAAAATACTATATGTTTTTATTGTTATCATTATTATTATTAAAAATATTGTCATCATGGTTTTCATAAAAATATTCCTAACATGCAATTATCATATAATCAGTTCCCGCAGTAAAAAAAAATCATATTATTCAAAACATTTTAAAATTCTGCATTTAAAATAGTACAATTTATAAATTGCAAAATTTAGTTTTTTGATTCTCCATAAGCATAAAAAATAGCTCGACCAATTTTGGTGAAAATCTAATCATTCTAAGTTGCGTAAATATGATTCGAATGTAATTGGTCCCACGTCGATATAATTTTTTGTTCTCGAGATAATCGAGACGAAAAATAATTGCGAACGCACATACGAACATACGCACATACGTACATACCAGTCATAGACGTCCACTTAAAAACTATTATATTCGAATCTGGGAACCTTGATATGTCAATGATAACTCTCTAAGAATTTTATTAAAAATTATTTATTATACCGTTTCTTAAATAAATAAAATGATTTTAACTATTGTTAATAATATATTAATATTTTTAAGCTCAGTTCCCGCAGTAAAAAAAAAGCTCCTATCTGACGTTTTAAATGTGATAACAGCACAAGCATTTGAATAATGACAGAACTTTTTACTTATAGTTGACGTCTGCTAATACGTTAACCTCTGAAATAATTTTAAATAAAACAAATATTATGACATAAAAATATTGTTACATTGTATTAGTTAAATATAAGTTTCAAGTCGTTGTAGTTAGATATATTATTAAATTTATTTTTTTTTATCCATATAAACTTTTAAATCATACATTTTTCTTTAAAAATCTTTAATATTTTGTTAAATAAAAGTTGTATTAACTTTATTAATTAATTTATTGTTAACATTAGACAGATAATTCACGATTTAAGTGTTTCAATTAGCGATGTTGCAAAATGTACTTTTTATATTGCTATAAATCTATGACACAGTTATTAAAATAAATATTTTCTTTGTAAAATTATTGGTAAGATGCCTAAACAAACTTACCAAATTGTTTCTAAAAAGACAATTTAACGTTATTATATATTTTTTTTAAATCTGTAGAGTATAAGCAAAATTTTTTCGAGAAACACCAAAATCGGGAACTTGTCATAAGAACCCATGCTAAACATCACGTAAAGAGTAATGAAAAAATTTATGAAATTTTTTTGAATACTATGTAACACTATTTAAATTTCACTAATAACTGCATATAATTTAATACATCCTTAACTACAAAATACATACATTTAATGTTACTCGTCAGAACTTTTATTACTATTTTTGGTGTTATTGTATACTTTTAACCATATAATTCCTTTTCCTATCTCTTATTCTCATCACATTACTTTCATTCATCCGACCAATCTCCAACACATGTAGCTACTTGGGCCTTCAACTAATACTTTTAGGCCAGTTCCTAAGATGGAGATATCGACACCGATATAACTACCTAAATTAATGTGAAAAAAACTAAATTTATGGTTGTTAGCAAAATGAATAATGGCACGGAAAGAAAAACCCTTGATGGCGAGAATATAGAAAGAGTTCAGCACTTCAAATATTTGGAAGCTGGATCAATCAGTCGATGGATCCAGACGAAGAAATCAAGGCTAAAATAGAAATAGCTAAAAGAGTACTCATCAGAATAGGGCACGATAGAGAGCTCTTAACTACCATCAAGCGCCGCAAACTGGAATACTTGGAACATGTGATGCGTGGACCACGTTATAGTCTGCTTCGGCTTATTCTAAATGGCAAGATCGAGGGGAAAAAATGAATAGGCCGCAAAAAGCTATCCTGGCTTCGAAATCTCCGGCAATGGACAGGTTTAACTGCTGAGGAACTTCTCCACACAGCTCAAGATAGAGATAGATACAAAGAAGTAGTCAATATGGGAGTCGTCAACGCTTGAGAAAGCAAGACACTGTAAGAAGAAGAATTTAGCTTCTATCCACTGGTAGCTTTTAACTTAAAAGCAGAATCTGTTTAAAGGACGTTTTAAAAACTAAAATTGAGTTAATATTTATTCTTAAATTTTTTATGAATTAGTAATTAGATATCTTACCAATATGTTAAATTAGAAAACCACGTGTGTCAAAGATACTATAAATTTATTTAACGCGACAATAATTTAAAAGGTTAAGTTGCGAGTAATAAATTAAAATTTATTGATAACAAAAATGTTCAAGACACTCCTTTTGATAAAATGATTTTATTAAGCAGCTGACTGGGCTATTTGTCTGTTTTTAAGCCACCTCGTCTGTCACAATAATCTTTTGTGTTTACTGCTTTGAAAACTGATTGCATCAAAGACGGTCCTGCTACATAAAGTCTCTTTAGTTGTCGTATAAATGGCGCACTGCGGCATTATATAAATATCTGTTGATCTAGTGTGCGATAAGAAGTTATATCAGTGATATTTTACATTTCGTGAATTACCGAATACACTTCTAACATATTTTGTTAGAAAATATGCGAATTTCTGCCGATATATCACATCGTAATTTGATATAGTGGCTCTTTCCGTAATACTCGGCCCAATGCTTCGAAAAACTTCTGCCAAAAATCGTATATTCCAAAAATTTATTTCAGAATTTACAGTTATGAATTTATTGCTTTCCAGTCATAGGTTATGTCCGAAACGAGAGTAATGAAATTTTTATTAACGGTATATGACTTTCAAAGGTTCCGGACCTTCCCCATAAATTTAATTATAAATAATTCATGTTATTTCTCACGTTAGGAACAACTTATGGATCTAATCTTAAAAATATATATAGAGTGGACCAAAAAACTCTGAAAAAGATGGGCAAAACAGAGAGTGATAGTTGCCGCTACTGCGAGAACTTTGCTGAAACTGCAGAACATTTGCTTTGCGAATGCCAAGCGCTTATCTGCAAGAGGCTCAAGTTTCTGGAAGGGGCCTTCCTAAAGCACTTTGATGTCAGAAACCTAGCCCCCTGGAAGCTGATAAACTTTACTCGAACTCTCGGAATCCTGGGCCTCGGAATAGATTAAGGGTCATGCACAAAAGATCTGATTGGTCGAAGTGTTTGAGAGGTAGCATGGCCTTCACGACCCACCCTACAATCTACAATCTACCAAAAGTCTGGAAACGGACAATTATCTCGTAAAATGCTAGTCCGAATTAAACAAAATTTGGGATAAGCCTATTTTAAGATACGGAGATTCCACATTTGGCATTTGCAATGTTGTCAGACTTGCCGTTTCGCTGATATTATTAGTCACAATTTTAGACTATTATTACATAACTGTTATTAAATAAGCTTTTCTAAAAATAGATAGCATTTACAAAAAATGTAAACAATTGTAAATTTTTGTTTTGTGACTACCTTAAACGTTCAGTGTAAAGTAGGAAGACCAAACCTTACCAAATCCTTGTGGCCGTACCCTATATATGTCCAGCTACTTAAGAATGTTTAATGGTACTTGAAGGGTGGTAGAGGGTAAAGGTGGTACTCTATGCTTTAAGATAGACCATCAGCAGGGTTAAAAACATTAATTTAAAAACATACATACATATAGTCACGCCTTTTTTCCGTAGGGGTAGGCAGAGAATACTTCCTTCCACTTGCTACGGTTCTTACACACATCTTGTCCACTTACAACCGCCTTATAAATTTGTTTCGTCAATTTTCCTTTATCCATCCTTTCTACGTGTCCAAACCATCTAAGCATTCCTTTATCTTTGTAAACACATCTTCTTTTACACCACAGCGTTCTCTTATCTCACTATTTTTTACTTTATCCAACCGAGTCACTCCGGCTATACAATTCTCAGACTACTCATCTCCGCAGCATTAATCCTATTTTTATGCTTCTTCTGCTAAACCCAACATTTACTACCATACATAAGTGTAGGAACCAACACACCTCTATGCACAGCCAGACGTGCCTTTTTTGACACTTTCTGGCTGTTTATAAAGCTATGCAGTGCTCCATTTATTTGTTTTCCATAACATTCTACCATAAAGAGAAAAAAAAAATAACGATTTTGGCAATTTAAAAAAATTTGGAGCGACCTTTTAAAAATTTTTGTTTTAGCTGTCCCTTGGAGGGGGCTCTTAAAACATCAAAAACTAACTAACATATTTTCATAGAAGACTCAAAAAAAATAGTCGGTTTTTTTGCGCCATCCCAGTACCCATGCTAAATAAAGCTATTTTTAAAATACTATTTTTCGAAAAAATAATGCAAACATTAATGAAGTATGCCACGCCTTTTTCGTTCTCTAAAGAGTACTCTGCCAGCGGTCTCTCTACTGGCAAATTATGCCCGAGCTCAGCCGTAGAGGGTAGAAGAAAAAATATAAAAGTGAGCCGCGCCACCGACTTAGACGGTATAAGCCGGAAACCCCTAGATCTTATAGGCACTAGCAGAGCCACAAGATAAACAACTATGATTATGGTGAACCAAATAAATAAAGTTATAGCAAAAATATGTTGGATACTTTACTCACACAATAAATAATTAAGGTACACAGCTCAATAGCAACATCATAACAAATATAGTCAAAATTAACAGCTATGGTAAAATTTTCTTGTCGTGGTGTCGAATGAGATACGGCGTTATATATTTAAAAATAAATCACTGATAACCTTTGGGTATGCGAATTCACATGTACTCCTGTGGCCTACTCCTGGCCTACTCCTGGGCCTACTCCTGGGGCTGGTTAGATTATGGGGCGGCACCGGCTAATTAACAATGGCTTCCCTCAAATAAATCCCGATAACGGCTATTCAACTCGACACCAAAAATCCAAAAATATCCACTACAAAGGCAAGACAAAATGGTCAAGTTAAAAATTAAATGGTTTTTCTACAAAATCCAATTAAGATGACCCAAATACAGCCAGATATGAAAGAAATCCCATGGAGGTTCTGCACACGTGCTAATAACACACCGTCCCCAACGACTTTCACCAACACCTTCCTTTGAAGAAGCTCCCCAAACGACTGACTCTCTCCTACGCCGGAAATCAAGAAATGGCGCGGAATAAACGTCAACCCACAATCTTCTCAAGTCCGTGCTCGCCTCGTCCGTGTGAATATCCAGTCCCATCCACACAGAAATTGCAAACCAAACGATAATCCTACCCCTACAAGGTATGCAACCTTATCTACAACGAATGATATATTTGAGTTACCACAGAGTACGGTATTTTATTCATTTATTGGTTTGGTCACGTCGAACAGATAATTACTGAGTTGGCGAACATAACATTTCCTAACCTAACCTAACATTTTCACATATGTGTTAAAATCCCCTCGATTCAGGTGAAATAATTGGAACCATTCCTATTAAATTTCATACCTGAAACGATCAGCAAATTAGTCTTGGGCGCATGAGTATTTGTTTTAAATTAGCCAGACAAATAGACACGAAAAAGGCATTGGTTTTTATATAATGAATTTTATTAAAGAATTTTGTCTCATGTTTTTTAAAAAAAATATTTATTCTTGATTGGGAATGTTTTTTTCTGGATGAAAGAATTATTGTCACTTTACATTTTGACAATTTAGACCTTTTGCGGCGTCATATCACAATGTATAAATTTAATTTAGTCACCCACTGTCTCTTTTTTTATGTGAAACCTCCGAAATTAAAACCATTTCACAGGGGTCACATTTCCATTAACTTTGTACCGAATCCCATGATGCACATAAATTTTCCTCTCAAATTAACCCTTTTGAGTGCTAACATTTTCCTGGTTATATACAGATACTTTAAATTATTTTATTTCTGCATCACATTTTTACCAAAATTGGCAATATTATTGGCTTGTGTTAGAACTTAATAATACAATATTTTCTGTAATGTTTTAATCAGTTAAACAGTTTTCATAATGTGGTCCATTAAAGTTTAAAAGAAACCCTCTCAAAAATATAAATTTAATTATTTATATTTGCAAATTTGTGAATGTGTAATTTTGTTGGTACCCACTTAAATGATTAACCTATATTTATATTTATTATTTTCTTTACAGGTAAGAATCTGATACAACTTTCTTTAGTAATATTTGGTGAGTACACTCTTTACAATAAAAATAACTGCCTACTATTTAATTTACTCTGAAATTTAGAGTCTAAACTAACCAGTCGAAACTTGAAACCTGAAATTTTAAATGCTTAAAAAAAACCTGTCTGATAGACAGTTTTGGTATAAAATGGAAGCGAACGTGTTAACTTTATTTTAATACAATTGTTTTTTGTATTTAAAAATGTTCGTTTAATACTACCACAGCAATTATTAATTTATTGTTGCATAACAACCTAGTTATGTGGAATTAATGTTTGGTTTTCGCAAAAAGCATAGAAATACTTTTGTAAATACATGCATATAGTCACGCATTTTTCCCGTAGGGGTAGACAGAGATCACTTTATTCCACTTGCTACGGTTCTTACACACATCTTTTGCTTCCTCTACTTTCATCAGTGCTCTCATACATGCTCGTCGTATGTTGGTACTCTTGACCTGGCCTTTTTTCTGATCACCTCTACCTTCCAGTTTAACCGGAAGTGGTTGGAGGCTTCAATTATTTTAGATCAATTCGGCATATCCGAAAACCTTACACCTCAAATTTTAATTATGTCAAGTTTCTCTAAAACGTCTAATTGGATGTATGTTAAAAAAAAATACCTTTGTAAAGTGACAGAATTTTGTTACTATAGGTAATTTTTTTATATAGGTAATAAATTACAATTTACTTTATAATTGAATGCCATTAAATGGTTCACTTTCAGAATTAATAATGTAATGCGCAAAAATTATTTAATGTGTCATTGAGTTGATTGATCTTTCTTATTTTTTTTTTATTTGAAGTTTTGAGTTTTCCTGGTTTAGTCATGTAATGCGGATGGCATTGAAATCGGTACCACCAGAACAAAAGAACAGCCTAGTAACAAAAGATACCTGTGTGTTTTTTTTTTAAGTTTCCAATTACAAAATTTAAAAAAAAACTTAATGCCATAGGTGTAATTGCTTGCTTGTTCTAGTTAAAGTGATGAATGTACGTAATTTTGAAATACAGAATTGCAATCAGTGCATCGAGTTTCGGTGTCAAATGTTTACAAATAATAATTAATTATATATTCGTGTGTAATTATGAATATTTTATACGATTTTTCTGTTTAAATAATTCCGGTAATTGTATTAATTAAATAAATATTGCTATATTCAATATCCATAGACTGGTCCCCATAGTACAAAATCCATATAGCACATTTTTGTATCGATAAAACTTATTCTAAATTGGAAAAAAGCACCATTATGTTTTTATGTTAATCAAACAAATTATTCTTGTAATTAATAATAAATTTTAAAAGAAAAATGTAATAAGTTCTTTGTGTGTAATCAATTGGGTTTCCATCAAAAAGAAAAACTACTGACCCGGTGAAACAACAAGGAACAGTGAAACAAGTTGTCTATTGTTTCAAAAATCTATTAATTGAAAACCTAGAAACATATGTACAACGTAATAAACAATAGCAACAACTTATTTAGTAAACAAAAATATTTTATTCTAAGCTTCGACTATTTGATACAAATTATTAACAGCAGATTTCGTATTTGAAAATTATTTATCACCATCAAAGCGTCAAAACACTTATAGAAAAAACAATCGAATACAACAGAACTTTAGTAATGACATTCGTGGCCTTCCACAAAACCTTCGATACAATAAAGCTAAATGCATTGTGGAATGCACTTCAGTAATGTAGAGTCGACTACCGATATACCAAACTCATCCACAATATCTACGAAAATGCAACAATGACGGTAAAACTACATGAAAATACCAACCTCATAACTATTGAACGTGGTGTTCGTCAAGGCGACACGATGTCACCAAAGCTGTTTACTACAGTCATGGAGAGTGTATTCAAACAGTTGGACCGGAGTCAGAGAGGTATAAACATAGATGGCAAGAACCCAAACAACTTACGTTTTGCAAATGATATAGTGCTATTCTCGGAAAATCTAGAAGAAATGCGACTGATGCTGCAGGACCTGCAAAAGGTTTGTGAAAAAGTCGGTCTTAATATCAATATGGCAAAAATAAAATTCATGATAAACCTTGTTCCCAGCCGTGGCTTGAAGATTAGCGGAGCTGAAATTCAAATGGTAGATAGATATGTGTACCTTGGCCATAAGGTCAGCATCTCAAGGGATAACCAGACATGTGAACTAAAGAGAAGGCTTACTCTCTCATGGGCAGCTTTCGGAAGACTTAAAGACGTTTTCAAGAGTGACATGCCCGTCAATCCAAGGGTTTTTGATCAGTGCGTGCTGCCAGTGATGACATATGGCTCAGAAACCCTAACACTAACAACAGCAACAGCTAAGAAACTTAGAGTTACACAGAGAAAGATGGAGAGATCCATGCTTGGTGTGACCTTGAAGAACCACATAAAAAACGAGGAAATCGATTGGAATGGAAAATGATTAGGGATGCCTATGTTCAACAGTGGACACAAAGGGCTGAATGATGATGATGGTGAATAGTTCCAGACCTAAGTTTTACGAGGTCCTAACGTCAAGGTATATCGGCTTGGTGTCACATTGATGGGAAGGTAATTTTGGTGATTTTCAATATTTATGTATGTAGAATAATGGCCCACCTTATACTTAAAAAAAAACGTGTCCCTTTATTAATAATTTTCCTATTGACCCGATTTTTATGCAGTGGATCATCTATACAGAGTGTTACAAAAAAGGTGACTCCGTCTCTAGGATAGGTAGAAAACTAAAAAATAATTGGGGTTTGCTTAGTTAAAAGTTTTTCCGTATTCCGTATTCAAGATAAAAGGCGTTGAAGAAAAAAAATGTATACATATTTATTACGATTTTGCCGAAACTACTGGACACATTGTAATGAAATTTTATACGAATATGTTTTAGAAGCTGATACATCCCATGAATTTGTTTTTAAATAGTATTGAACATAACTTTTTAAAGGTTAGATTTATTAATTAAAATTTCAAGTGAACTTAAACAAACTTTTACACCAAAAAGATACTCTTGGTAAAACTCGATACTGTGTACCATTTTCGGAATATTTTGATTTGAAAATTATGAAGTAATAACCAAATTTGTTTTCTTCGACGCCCTTTATCTTAAATACGGATGGCGTTACGAAAATTTTTACTTAACAAACCCCAATTATTTTTTAGTTTTTTACCTATCCTAATGACAGGGTCACCTTTTTTTGAAACATCATTACTTTATACCAGCATCGGTTATTACTTCATAATTTTTAAATCAAAATATTCCGAAAACGGTACACAGTATCGAGTCAGAATTAGTCAGAATTAAAAAACAAATTCTATAACATATTCGTATAAAATTTCATTATAATGTTTCCAGTAGTTTTGGCAAAATCGTAATAAATGTGTATAAATTATTTTTCTTCAACGTCCTTGAAACACCCTGTATAACCTTACAACTCTTATTTACGTTGTAGTAAACTAATAAAGAATTCCTCATGAGTGCATTATTGTATTCAAATAGATCATTTTATGGTCTCAACTTTTCAACCATTCATAGGACCGATACAAAATATTGAAAGCATCTGTGAAGTAAAAAATAGCGTATACTTCCTTTTTTTTACATAAAGTTTGTTTAAAGCTGCTTCCTAAAATTATAAAATAATTTGTTTTTTTCTTGTCACCGTCATTATTCTTGCATTTTTGCGCAATTTTGATCAATTAATTATCTGCGTTTGTTAATAAATCATCAAACTAACATCAAAGATTTGTGTTATACATGTTTTCAATTTTCCTAATCGAAATTTTGTTGTTTTCGTGGGTTTGGAGATTGCTTTTCTCTCAAATTTTTTATATCAATCAGCTTTTCTAGCTTGCTGTTGATTTTCTTGTATTTTTCTTTGATCACCCTTCGCTGCATTATTTAAGATAAAAGCTATTGTATTAGGCATGTGATTGAAAAAAAATATTGATTATTGATGTTTCTCTTTATTTGGTTACATTTGGTCAACGTTTTCAGGACTTTCTTTCATAAAAATACATGTTTGAAAAAAACGCCTGGCAGATGTGAAACATCGAAACTATTTTTAATAGAAAGTTTGCATGGTTTATTAAAAAAGACTAAATACTACTGCTGAATATCACTTAATATAAATATGCTACATTTTCTTTATACTTTTCTTCGGTATTTTAAATGTGAGTACTAAATTATTGCAAATTTGTGACTAAAAATTTTAAACGAATGTTTTAACTTATAAAAATTTAATGAAACGCATTGTTTTTGACAAATGTCATTATTTGTCATAAGTAATTTTCTTTATTTTTCGTTAAGATCTCATTTTTTAGTTACACAGCCAAGGCATTTTGGGTCGGACGGAAGACTAACGGTCGCCTCGCCAGCAGCTGCTTTAACTCTTACCCGCGGTATTAGATGTTTCACATCAAAATAGACAAACATGAATCTAAAATGTTAATCTTGTAATAAACCGCTCATATAAAAAATGTACGACCAGAAGGGGTTAAATTAAATTTAATTCAGGATTTTAACTTAGGTATAGAGCGGTTAAAAACTAATATCATGCTACACCTGGAATATACGTCTGAAAACTAACACCACATAAATCTGAATGTCAATTCTACAATAACAAAAATATAAATATCAGTGGTCTGGGTGCGAAGCCAGAGGTCCACACGACTAACTTCCCGTTGAAAAGAATGAAAAAATACCATATGTTTTGTTGTTTTAATTGTCATTAATAATATTCTGTTTATGTCAACCGTATTCTTTCAAACTTTTTATCATTTCATAATCGGGAGCTATTTTCAATTATTTTTAATAATTGAATTTTTTCAAAATTATTATGATCAATAACCGTTTGTTAATAACAATATTCAATTGTTATAGACAATGCTTAATACTGACACAAGTTTAAAATTCTCCAGTTCCTATTTTTGTTTTCTAAAAATATCTCTTTTTGTAAAATATTGTCATCATATTTTTTATACATATATTACCAACATGCAATAATCATATTATTTAAAAGATTTTAAAATTCTGTATTAAAAATAGTATAATTTATAAATTGCAAAATTCAGGTAGTTTACCATTTTTTTCAGTTTTTTTATTCTCCATAAAAAACAGTTCTACCGATTTTGCTAAAAATCCAATCAGATCTAAGTTGCGTAATTGTGCGTCAAAAGCAATTGGTTCTACGTCGATATAATTTTTTGTTCTCGAGATAATCGAGACGAAAAATAATTCCGAAAGTTTACAATTTTTCAGTTTTTTTATTCTCTATATAAAACAGTTTGACCGATTTTGCTGAAAATCTAATCAGTTCTAAGTTGCGTAATTGTGCGTCGAAAGCAATTGGTCCCACGTCGATATCATTTTTTGTTCTCGAGATAATCAAGACGAAAAATAATTCCGAAAGTTTACCATTTTTTCAGTTTTTTTATTCTATATATAAAACAGTTTGACCGATTTTGCTGAAAATCTAATCAGTTCTAAGTAGATTAATTGTGCGTCGAAAGCAATTGGTTCTACGTCGATATCATTTTTTGTTCTCGAGATAATCGAGACGAAAAATAATTCCGAAAGTTTACCATTTTTTCAGTTTTTTTATTCTCTATATAAAACAGTTTGACCGATTTTGCTGAAAATCTAATCAGTTCTAAGTTGCGTAATTGTGCGTCGAATGCAATTGGTCCCATGTCGATATCATGTTTTGTTTTCGAGATAATCGAGACGAAAAATAATTCCGAACGCACATACGCACATGCGTACATACACACACACAGACGTCCACTTAAAAAACTATTTTATTCGAGTCTGGGGACCTTGAAATATGGAGATAAGTCAAAATTCGGGATTCGCAAAATTGGACCCATTACTGTAACTACCACTGGGAAGTTAAAAAAAGACAAAGACTATTACAAACATTTCATCGCTTTATCTAAACATTTTTATTTCAGTAGATACCATTATACCCTAATGCATTTTAATCGACCAACAAGATAATAAACTTGACAACGTAAACTGTAATCAAAATCGTAATCAAGACTGACAATTCGAAAATAATAGATATTTACAGTCACTCCCTTTGTTCGTTTCTGAAATTTATTATGCAGTTACAAAGGATTGTGAAAAATTGAATCTTTTACACTACTTAAGAGGGGTTTAAAAAAAAAGTCAATACAAACATGTCATTTGACCAATCATTTTTTTAAAATCAAACATGACAAATGTGTAAAAGTACTATTTTAAAATACGAGAGTGGTTCAAATATGATCGAGACAAACGATGTAGATGGCGCGCATGTATGTTTTGAAAGTCGTGGCTTATCTGTGTCCCTTACCGAGAGCGTGGCATAGTTTCCGTCCCTCATCAGGGATAACGGGTTTTTAGTGCGGAATAACAAAAAATGTGAAGTTAAATATTTAGAGTGAGTAAATGAGAAAATTCTGCTCTGATTATGCGAACATCCCATTAAAATGGAGTCGTTAAACGAAAATTACTAATACAAAATTCAAAATTCGGTTCGTTCCCCAACTACAATCTAACTAACAGTTTATGGTGTTTTAAAACCGAATATTTACATATGAAACGTTATTGAAGCCCACGGGAAATCCAACACGGGGAAATTAAATATTAACACACCATTGCGGCTAATTATAATAAACGCTGCGTTGTAATTCGAACAAACTGGCTCCGAGCTGCGTTTTATCAAAAATTCATACCGTTATCCAAAAAGTTATTCATTTGCTGTTCAATCAACACAACTCGCTTCGATAATTAGTCATTTTCGTTAGAGCTTCGAATTAAAATTGATTACTGCAAAATCTGTATTATTCACCATTATTGAAACCGTTGCGATCAATTTTTCAATTGAGACTGCTTCATATATTTTACAAAAAACTAATTTACCGGATTTTGTCACACAAGTAAATTACCCTGCACGCAATTAAAAACCGACTTTTTTCGTAAAACCTCTAAATGATACCGGTTCTTTTAATTAATCCCTGTTCGCGTCATAACATTAACAGAAGAAGAATATTTTCATACTATAAATTGTCAAATTGACAATAAAAATTGACCTGTTTCAGGAATTTTTGATAAAATACATAATAACGCTAAAAATTAATTAATTCCATACCTATGGACCGCACTGTATGTTTAGATTATATT
The DNA here is from genome assembly GCA_950111635.1 of Agelastica alni. Classification (NCBI taxonomy): domain Eukaryota; kingdom Metazoa; phylum Arthropoda; class Insecta; order Coleoptera; family Chrysomelidae; genus Agelastica; species Agelastica alni. The sequence goes on from OX467708.1 coordinate 89,002,989, forward strand.
AAGTGCGAGCGTTTATGTTTCTTTTGTTAAAAATCTTCAATTGGGCTTCGCCGCAGTTAGGCAGAAATTATTATGAATACTGCCAAATATCTGGGTGAACTGTTTTTTATTTTAAATATCATCTGTATTCTTTCCATATTATTAACACGTTGACTGCCATGTGCATATTAAACTATACACGTATACACAAGTTGGGTCCTGTACGCCGCGTGTATAATTTCGTATACACGAACAATCATTTGGTTCTGGCCGTGTGTATTCTACTAGGACACGCTTAGGATAGGTTTCTTATGGCAAAATGGTTGGCGTGGCGTAGAGTTACACGTCTAGCAACTTGGCCAAACAAAATTTGAAAACATATTTGAAATACAAGGTTTTTATGTGAAAAAGTTTATTATCACAAAAATACAAACATTGTGGTTATATCGAGAACAAAAATAAAAACGCTTATGGTATAGTAACATACAAAACATACGAAATTCAAATAAAAAATGTATTCTATGTCTTGAATGTGGAAAAAAATATATTCTAAGCAAAGCAATGACTCATCTGTGCATGCTTGACATCGCGAAGAAGTTGTTCGTGATGATTTATTTGTACTTAGTAAGCAAGTTCATTTTGATTTTTAATTTGAACAACATCATCTGTCACTCCAACATCTTTTTTAAAAGAAAATTCTGCAAAATTATCAACAATTAGTCCCCATTACTGTTCTTCTTTACTATCGGTATCGTTCTCGTTTGCTTCCTACCGCTCATCTTCACTTTCAACATCATTGGACTTTGTAATCAATTGGGTTCGATCTTCAGTATTCTTTTTTTATTTGCGGCACAGCCATCAGAAGAAATGGGAAATTTTCTTTTTCTGTTTACCAGTTTCGAAATTGGCCTGTTTACGTTCGTAAGACATTTTATACACTTCCACAAACGCGATAAACTTATTCGTAATATTATGTTATTCAATTTATGCAAGTTAAGACCTGAAAGCTGTGTATTCCAGGGAATACACCTGGCGCAGAAATACATAATAACAACTCTTCGCCGCGTGTATTGCTGAGTCACACGGGGGTGGAAGAAGGTAAAATCACAAAAAAAATGTAATTTTACAATATAATAGTACAAAATACATTATTCTTTGGAAAAGTAATTTTAAAAATTGGTGTGGCCTGAGAGACCTTTCCCAAAAATACCCGCGGCAGTTAACGAAAGCCAAAGAGAAAGGATGCTGTTAAAATATCACAAAAAAAAACAATAAAAATAATCATGCTAGTAATTATTTAGTGATTGATGATATTATAGTCTCTACCTTAACTAAATCTTCGCACATATTTAAGTTGTTCTGGTTAAACACTGTGTCTAATAATGCCGCTATATCCAATCTTTTATTATAATACTGGTTATCCTTTGATGCTGTTATTGAATTTTATTGTTGAATCAATGTTCATGTACAATGTAACAAAATTGTTATTTTTTGTCAGTGTTGCATCTTAAAATATGTACCGGTACCACCCACTTTGGTAATTACCATAGAATCAGTACATTCACGCTTTGAGCAATAACAATCTTGCGAACTATTATTATACAAATTGCAACGTATGTTGTATTTGGCACATTTTGTATAGAACAATAACCCTAATTCTCCATCAAGTTCAAACTGCTATATTTTAAAGTTTGAAACGATAAGATAAGTGAGTATAATAAACTGGAAATGAGCCATAAAGTTGGTATTTTGTTTTCTCAGACATCTTTGTACACAATAAGGTAAACAAAATACGCGTCAAATATGGTAATTCTAGATAAAATGAAGTATGATAATATCCAATGTTTTTTTAAAAACAATATTTGTTTAAACACAAGAGGTAATATCATCTGCAGTTTATTTAACAAACATACATCGACTGTGACGATGCTCTTTCTCACTGACAAACAATTTAGATTAACCAACTAGTAAAATATTAAGATATGTCATTTAAATATTACAAATATACATTTATAAGAGTATTAAAATAAGAAAAATACAGATTGTAAAAGCAACGAAATATGAAAAAACAATTTTAACTGCCAAAATTAACAAGAATATGAATGTTGACCCGAAAAAAATTTCATATCAGTAACAAGAAAATAAATAATTTTGAATATATATAGTTTGGTACTTTTTCTTTGACCCTTGTTTATTAATAACTTCATTTGTATAACTTTAATTTTGTATCGAGTGTAAAATATTAAAAATTATTTTATATCCTATATTAACATAAAATGACAATAAGAATCAACAAAATAAGCAGTTTACTGAAAGAAGTTACCAGAAAAGGGGCCCCTGTTGAGATCATCCGAACTGAAAAGAAAAAAGTAGTGAGTCAAGAAAAATTTATTCTTAAAGGTTTTAAAAAAACTTTATTATTTTGAATAAAAAATATTATAATATTTTGGACAGCAATTTTTTTTTAAAACTGATTCTTTCCTGGAATAAAAAAAAATTCATTGGGCATACAAATAAAAGAAAATTAAATTCATATATAAATCATAAAAAAAACGTATTAAGTCACTTCATCATCATTATATATATATATATATATATATATATATATATATATATATATAAAATAAATTATTTTTTTATCTTTGCTGACTTTCCAGTCCATAAAAAGCTAAGTTTTACGTACCTACCAAACTAATATTTTTTTCGTTAAACCAATGTATTTTATAAAAACTCACCATATACTTATATAGCTTGAGTTGTGATCAAAACAAAATCTAACAACTATAAATCAATAATATCCTCATCGACTTCTATATTTTCCACACTACTATAAAGCCCACGACCTTTTTTGAAGCTTGTACGACTCTTGTAATAAAGATCTCAGAAAATATGTTAATAACTTAGGAACCAAGGTTACCTGAAATGATTAAATAAAAAAAACACGGTTTGTAACAACCTGAGCGTCTCCCAGGGGGGTTACTACAATAAAACTGACCACAATGAAGGTGTTGTCTTATATCATAAGGCGTTTTATACATTGATCCTTTGTTGTATAGATATTGTTCTTTATTTTAATTGGGAGCCTTTCGAAGATGAAAAATGGTTGTATTGTAATTTAATTCCTGTCAGAAGTATATATGCGAAACTTTTATACAGAATGTGTGTAGGACGCCACCTGTTAATATAAATGAACTCCGTTAATATAAAACGTATTTTTTACAGACATCGTCTGCAAGTTGGCAGTAACAGTGCGAATAAATTATTAAAGACATCTTCATGCAAATATATTTTGTCAATCAAATTAACGATCTCGCAGCGTTACAACTAAAACCTAAATATGGTGTAGCGCGTTGCGATTTGTAAGAACTGGAATTTCTAAATTGCTATATAGACAGGACCGGCTCAAACGGTACGTGGAATAAATATAAAAAATAAATTTCACAAAAATCTTTTATGTAATTCGAAACTTAATCGACTTATTTAAAGTCCGTGAATAAAAACGTATAAAATGAAAAATAGTACAATAATATAAAGATATTTACTATAAAACTTAACATTTTGGCAATTGTTTGGGAGTAATTTAAGCATAATAAGAGGAAATAACATCTTGTATCGTAAATCCGGTGCGCCAATGCTACTTTAGTGGTAAACAACTACGGATCTGAAGAACTAATCGAAGTGATTCTTACAGAATACAAAACATGCTGCGAGCATCCATCTTGTGCTTACCATGCTCTGTAAAGAAACCACTTTTTTTATTTCCATGTATCGTCTTGATTATGAAGATGTTAATTTTTCAAACGACGCGGTAGGTTATCATAATTATGTTGTAATTTTACCAACAAATGTTTATATTGTTTTATTTTAATACTGTGTCGCGAGAACACAAATTATATTTATAAAATAGGACTTGTTATTGTTGGCTGCTTATACTGCTTATAAAATCTTTCTTTACAAAAAAAATGTTAATAGGTACATAAAATCCAAAGATTCTTTTTTGAAAAATATTTTTAAATATTACGTTATTGTCGCAAAAAGACAAATAGTTATAAAATGGGACTCGTTATTTTTGACATTATACTTCTTTAAAAATTTATAGAAAAAATATTTTGTAAGTGCGGTAAATTATTGTTATTTTTGGCAATATACTGCTTCAAAAATTCACCATTCTTATTTATAGAAAAAAATTTTTATAGGCGCGTTTAATTATTGTTATTTTTGGCTATATACTGCTTCAAAAATTCACCATCCCTATTTATAGAAAAAATTTTATGGGTGCATTAAATTATTGTTATTATTGGAATTATCCTTTCTCAAAAATGTACTATCTTTATTTTTAAAAAATAATTTTTATAGGTGCATTAAATTGGCGAACATTTTTGAAAAATGCATATTTAAATGTTTCGTTACATTGTATAAACCAAAAAATATGTCTCGTTGATATACGAGAATTTCCTATTTTAAAACAGGTTACAATAAATGCCTATTACTAAACTAATTTCGCCTTTTCAATCATATTCACACAAAGGGCATTATTCTTTCTCTTGTCTGTTCTTATAGTAACTTTATATCCTTACGTTTGGTAGGAAAATAACAACTACTTTTAGGAAAAAATGAAACAGATTTCAGCAAAAACATTTTTTACATTTTTAGGTGCAATCCAATACAAAAGGCAGCTGCATGATTATTTTCGAAATAACAATTTGCAACCAACGTCAAATTTATTGCTTAAAAATATTTTAGTTAATTTGAAAATATAATCCTAGATCCGAAACTTTACCCGCCTACTTCCTAGGAATGCTAATTAAATTTGCCGTTCAAATTGGAATATCTCGAAATCTTTTAAAGTTAGTTTAAGGTTTCTTGATGATCCAGCAGAAAAAATAAAAATATAAAAAAACACTTGAAATTTTGTCATTTTAAGTTTCTTTATTTTAATTGCAAATTGCACACCCCATATTTAATATGTACTCTAGGGTCCAGAGCTCATATTAAAACTTACAGATCTGTTAATAAAATCCTAATCACAACAAAAATACCAAAAGACTGGCATACAAGCACAACAATCCCCATCTTTAAGAAAGGACAAAAAATAGCTCCTGAAAACTACAAAGGAATAACCTTATTGTGTACAACAATGAAACTGTTTACAGGTCTGCTAAAGGATAAACTGGAGAAAGTCATAATTAATAGGGAAGAACAACAAGGATTTAAAAAGGGTAGATTGACAGCAGACGTCATATTCATCACCAAACAAATAAAAGAAAAGGCCATAGAATATAACACACCGGCATTTATTTGTTTCATCGACCTAACTAAAGCATTTGATAAAGTACAACTGAACGACGTCACCAACATCCTGGTAGAGAAAGAAACACCAGCCAACATAGTAAAGGAAATATGCAATCTTAATACCACCAATTCCACTCAAGTTAAAGCAGGACAACATAAAACAAAAAGCATTCCAACACCAGGAGGAATCAGGCAGGGAGATAGCCTCAGCCCATTCTTGTTTAATCTTCTTATGGACAAAATCATAGAAGAAGTAGCGACCTTAAATATGGGATACAGAATGAACAACAAACCTATTAGCATGGTATGCTATGCCGACGATGCAAGAATATTCTCAGAAAACGAAGACGACTTGCAACGATAGCTCTTTAAGTTCTACCAAGTGAGTCGACAACCTAATGTGAGCATATCTATCGAAAAAACAAAAAGCATAACCATTGCTAAAAAACCACTCAGATGCAAGCTTGTTATTGAAAATAAGCACTTAGAACAAGTGATGCAGTTTAAATACCTCGGCATGAATATTTCCAGCGACCACGATCCAACAAGGGACCTAAGAGGCCAAATTAATAAGGCAACAGTAACATCAGGCTACCTAAGAGAAATTGTAATGGCCAACCAATACATGCGAATGGACAGTAAGATTAAAATCTACAAAGCATGCGTAAGACACGTCATGACGTACGCATAAGAAGCAAGAGGAGACACGAACAGAACCAAAAGCATGCTACGCGTAGCAGAAATGAGGGTACTGAGAGCGATAGCCGGAAAAACCCGAAGGGATCACGTAAGAAACAGGGATATAAGAGAACAATGCGGTGTACAGTGGAAGGCAAAGAAGACGGGAATGGTACAATACGTCAGAAGGATGGCTGAAAATAGACTACCCCGTATAGCACTTGAAGGAACACCAGTGGGAAGCAGACCACCCGGTAGACCACCAAAGAGATTGAAAGACAGCTGGCAATCCACATCACAAGAATTATTACGACGGCAAGCCTGGAATTAACAGATCATTCTGATCTCAAAGTATACGAAGAAGAAGAAGAACGTTACTTTTATTTAAGCTTCTTTTTCAAAACCAATTATGACTGTTTGTTGTGCTAAATTGGGAAAGGCAACTAATAAAAACGTTTTATATTCACATGTAGAATACAAGAAACAACTTAAGTACAGGGTGTTTCTTGTAAAAAAACTACTACAACTTTATGTTGCTCTGCTTTCTTCGGACACCCTATATAGTTCTAAATATTTTTAAATTAAACACAGTGTGTGACCATATTATATGGCAAAGTTACTTTTATTAATTAGGCAAGAACTTGCATGCAATCGTTGAGTCATCCCGTATATAAATAATTATAAATAACAAATAAATAATAAATAAATAATAAATAAATAATAAATAAATAATAAATAAATAATAAATAAATAATAAATAAATAATAAATAAATAATAAATAAATAATAAATAAATAATAAATAAATAATAAATAAATAATAAATAAATAATAAATAAATAATAAATAAATAATAAATAAATAATAAATAAATAATAAATAAATAATAAATAAATAATAAATAAATAATAAATAAATAATAAATAAATAATAAATAAATAATAAATAAATAATAAATAAATAATAAATAAATAATAAATAAATAATAAATAAATAATAAATAAATAATAAATAAATAATAAATAAATAATAAATAAATAATAAATAAATAATAAATAAATAATAAATAAATAATAAATAAATAATAAATAAATAATAAATAAATAATAAATAAATAATAAATAAATAATAAATAAATAATAAATAAATAATAAATAAATAATAAATAAATAATAAATAAATAAATAAATAATTATAAATAAACCTACGAAGAATTTACAAAAATATGGCATGTTTTTAAAAATATAAAGTAGAGTAATTCAATTTAAAAAAAAGGGTATAAACATTTTTTTCCTACAACTTCCGTATTTTTGGCATTTTTATATAACTCGACACGATAATGTACTTAAAAGGGTACTCTGAAAATGTAATGTAATCAATTACATGTTGAGCAAGAAATATGGATTTTCTTGCTTTTATTTAATTAATTTAAATAACTTCTTTTGTGATCCATTTTAGCATTAAATGTGAAATTGATCAGGCTATTAAAAATAAAACTGTCGGGTTGGGATAACAATGTAGGTATATTTACAGGCAGTTGTAAATTAGTTTTATTTATTATTTCGCTATATAAGAAGAAGATATGATCAATGTTTTTGTGAAACTCCAAGTATATGTGATTTGTATCTCCTATGATGTTGCATGTTACACAATTAGGTGAGTTTATAACACCGATTTTAAATAAATGTGATGGAAAACGACCATAATTAATCTTTAGACGTGAGATGATGGCAGACTTGTGTTTGTTGTAATCCCAACAATCAATATGTGGGATATTATTGGGTAACGTTTAGCATTGATATTCTCACCCCTGAGTTACAGGCTTTCTTTGCTATAGTGTCCACTAATTCATTCCTTGTAATACCAGAATGTGCTTTAGTCCAAACGAATGAAATTGGCGTGCTTGTTGAATGTAATTGAAATATTAATTTTTTATTTGAACATAACACATTAATGAAATGTATTATGGTAGGGCTGCGGAGAGCCTGTAGAACTGATCGGAAATCAGACACTATTACTACGTTAGGAGATTTGTTTAAGATACACCATTCTAAAGCTTTTAATATAGCCGTTGCTTCTGCTGGCAAAACAGAACATAAATGTAAAATTTTGTAAGTATGTCTCTGAATATTTATTGTTTAAAACAATGCACATCCTGTACTGGTATTATTTTTTGAGTCATCTGTAAAAATGATTGTTGAATTATCTTCTAAGTTACAAAGTATGGATTTAAAAATTATGTTAGACAAGGAGGGTGTGTCTGAATATGTTGGTAATATGATGGTGGGTTTGGATATTAGATTGTCATAGCTCATATCATATAAAAGATATTTTTTATATTCTTGGATTTTATTATTATATACAGGTTATTTACCACATTTCTATTATGTAAAATATCTTTAATTTCAGTCAAAAATTTTACAAATAAATATTGGGGGAAGAAAAACCCACCACTTTTGTGTTTTAATTAAAATGTTTAGTTTTTAGTTATAATGACAAAAATATACATCACGAACAAAGCTCGGTCCTGGAAATAGTAAAGGAGGTTTTTTAATTTAAATTCTTCGCTTTTTCACCGTCTTAGCGAGCTATTTTAGTAAAGTGGTGCCCAACATTATCTTCAGTAAAAATCACCCATCACCCAATGCCAGACGAAATAGTCCGAATAATTTTTGTGCTGTCACAACATACTTTTCCGCTTTATCAAAGTCATCATATTTCTTGTTCCATGTCAGCCGTTTAATAGAAAAGAAATTAAGTTTTTAAAAAGAATTTTATACCTACTGACGTGCCAAGACATCTTAATTGTTTTAGAAGAACAGGAAGTGTCTCTCATGTTTTAATTACTAATGTATTTCCTGTTATTCGACAAAAACCCAAACTACTAAATTGTTCGTTTTTGTATAATTTTACGCTTGCTAAACTTCTATTGTGCCGTGATACACAAAAGGTCTTTACATATGTTTACAGGATTCGGACACTTGGAAAAATAATCTACCTGCCTTTGTGTCCCCTAAATTTAAACGATTGTTACTGTTTCTTTTATATTCACCAAATGTTGGTATAGGATTTCAGATTTATTACACAATTGTTGCACATACGTAATGTCGAGCTTCAATTCACACACAAACTATAATATTTTTTTTCATTTCACATCCTGAAAATTTATCAAAATAAAACTACGCACACGAAAGTAATTTAAAGAGAGCTCTGAGCTGGATATTTTCAACTACACTGCGCGCCAGAGAAAACGGGCCACCCCAAAATATTTCGAAATTATCGCAATTTTTTAAATTTAGCTTATCTTGACACAGCAATAATTGAACTCACGAGACAAAAAATAACGGGGTGCACTCTTCAATAAGGCGTATTACCACCTCGATTCAGTACACTTTTCATGCAAGTGGGCATAGAACACAGCACACTCTGAATGTTTGTTTAAGGAAAATTGGTCCAATCCTCAATAAGGGCCAATCGGAGCTCTTCACGTGCTGCTGGAGTATGTATACGGCGTCTTACACGCCTTTTGAGCTGGTCTTAAATATGCTCAATAGGATTTAAATCTGGGCTTTGAGCGGGCCAGTTCATTTTTGCAATACCGATCTCTGTAAGGTACTCCGTGTGCGGTCGTGAGTTAACTTGCATTAGCAGAAAACCATTATCAACAAACTCAGCATATGGTAGCACATGGTCTTTTAGGATCTCTGCAATATATCGTCGTGCTGTTAGCCCGCCTCTGTCAATCACGACGAGATCCGTGTGCGCTTTTCGTTTCGCACCCGTACCGGGCCGCCGTTGGTGAAAGCAGGTCTGTGTTTTTTGTACTGTTGAACGACTAACATTCAAACGTCTCGCTATATCTCGTTGACTTGTTCCAATTGCCAGCAATGTTTCAATCTCTTCGATAATTTTCATCCACTGTTAAGATATAAACTTAACTCTGTGAAGGCTACTTATTACAAAGATACGTCTCAAACTTTAAACCACCATAAATGTTACAAAGAAAATTTTTTAAATCTCTATAAACGTACATGCATTTGTCGAAATCAGGCGATGGGTGCTTGACAAGTAATTGAGTGTTTCGTTTCCAAGGTTCCGAATATTTGTTCATCCTCTTTACAGGGTCGGTATGCCTTCTAAGTATACATACTAACCAATTTCACTTAATTAAAAAATAAGAAATAACTTAAAATTGCTAATTTCAAAAATTTTTGGGGTAGCCCGTTTTCTCAGACGCGTTTATATTAAAACAAGTTAATTTTAACAAAGTTTATTCAAACCACAACCTACTTTTTTTTTAAATTTTAAACAAAAACATAGAAAACTTTAAATTTGATTTTATTTCAAAATAAAATAAATTGATACCTGGTGTGTCCTCCTTGGTTATTTATAACAGTTCTTCATCGTTTTTGCATGGATAAAATCAAGTTAGCTATTTCCTGTTTAGCTGTATCTATCCATACACTCTGCAAAGCCTTAAATAATTGTTGACAGTTCTGAAAATACTGTACCTTCTCTAAGAGAATGAATCTCCATGCATTCTGCAATCGTACTACTTTCGTGCCCTGTACTCTCCACAGGTTAGGTTAAAACGGCGGTTCGGAGGGCCTTTTGGCCCGTTGTGATACCGTAATGGAAGGCGCTGCCTTCCCCTTCTACCGTAAGAACCAATTGAAACTTTTAATAAACAGTGTGAAGTCTTTGATGCTAACTGAGTTGAGATCAGATAAATCATCAAAGTTCGGTTGCCCTAGTTATAGAAAGCCGTTTTCTGCCTAGGGCAGGGCAGTGGCAGAGAAGATGTACCATTATTTCCTCATCGTGACAGCTTCTACGGAAGTCGTGTGGTAGCTCTGCGATTCCCATGCGCCGTGCATGGGATCCACCTGCCCAGTGTCCTGTTATGGCTGCGATCGAATTTCCAATGGACTCCCTGGGTAGAGTTAAAACATCATTAGTTCGACGTAGATCTAGTTTAGGCCAAATATGTTTCGCTGATGTGCATGCGGGTTCATTTTGCCACCTTAAGTTGGCTTTTAGTTACTTAGGAATGAGAATATCAAAGGATGGGACACTCGAAGAAGCAATATTGGACAGAAATATGAAAGGAAGAAGAGCAATATCAATGTTAAACGGAGTACTGTGGGATAGAACAATAAGCAACAACAACAAAAAAAGAATTTACGACACGATAGTGAAGAGCATAATAATGTACGGTTGCGAAGTATGGCCTTTGAAAGAAAAGATCGAAAGAAAAATTAGAGCCACAGAAATGGATTACTGGAGACGAGCAGCGGGGAAATCAAGACTAGAAAGAGTTACAAATGAGAGGATAAAACAAATAATGGGAGTACAGCACGACATCACAGACAAAATAAGAACTAAACAGTTGATATGGTGCGGGCATGTTCAAAGAATGCCACCAGACAGAATCCCAAAGAAAATATTACAGTGGAACCCCAGAGGAAGAAGAAGAAGAGGAAGACCACGAAAGAGCTGGAGAGAAGGCATACAAAAAGAGATGGAAGAGAGAGATCTGAGAGAGGACATGTGGACGAATAGAGAGGAATGGAGATTAGGAATCGCAAGACGCCGACGCACGTTTTAACGCGATATATATATATATATATATATATATATATATATATATATATATATATATATATATATATATATATATATATATATATATATATATATATATATATATATATATATATATATATATATATATATATATATATATATATATATAAGTTGGCTTTTTGAACAACTTTGCTGTGCAGGTTGAGTCGGCAATTTGCAATCGGTACTCCTTGCTGAAATGAGACAGATTTAGCTGAAAGGGTAGTGCTCTTTCTTGCTAGCTCGTCCACCTTACAAATGCCTGGTATGTCCCCTGAACTCTAAACTTAGTTGCTAGCTCATTCAGGGTGACTCGCTATTGCACCGCTGTCCTAGAGGTCAAGTAGACTCAGTTTAGTGATTTGATAGGAGCCTGGCTGTCGCAAAGAATGGATATCTCGCTGAACTTTTGTTGATTGCGGAGTGTCCAGACAGCTGCCTCGGTAATGTCATTTCAGCTTGATATACACTATGGTAATCAGGCAAACGAAACGACAGGCTAAGTGAGGGGTTTTTTTGAGAAGACACCGCAACCTACTCTCCCCTCTATTAAGAGCCGCCCGTATAAAATACTGCGCCCTGAGGTTTAACTAGTTTCTCGGCCCTATCTTCTCTTGTACTCTCCACACTCTTACACGTCTTGAATCAGGATTTATACCAAAATATTTACTCACCTGAAAAACAAATATGGCTGCTTTGGACATTTTTGCTCTACACGTCTTTCTCAGCACAGGATAAACGAGCAGAGCGATGGCCTTTTGTTAAAGATGTCTTCAGGTTAAGTGAGCTTCGTGCAAACGATTTATGATGGTCCTGGAAGAATCCTGTGTTTCATGTGTTAGTAACAGCTGCTTTTGTAACTCAGGTGCCGCTACAGTTGGGTTTCTTGTTGCAGCTAAATTCAAAAACCATCTTTATTATGGGTTTTTCAGGAATTACTTTGAAAATCAAGATAACACCGTAAGTAGATATTATAATATAAATTAATGAAAAGATTTTTAAATTTTAATGTTCATACATTACAACTGTTTGGGTTAATATTATTCTTGCAGCCTTATATTTGCCTATAACACTAACAAAGAAACTAAACGGTTTTGCATTAAGTTTATTGTATGTTAAATAAATTACTATGGGATTGGCAGTACTGTTATCCTAATGACATATCAATCTCATAATACCTCTGTTATCACCCTAGAAAACGGGGAAACATAAGTATCACATCTAATTACTATCGGAATCAATATTGGATGTAATTACAATGGGCGTACCGCACCTATATTGCTCGGATTGTCGAAATGACATAATTTTCAAATTTAATTTTAATTGTGGCAAACATAAATAGACTAATTTTAAATTATCGTCATAAATCAACACGTTATTGCGTAATCGAAATTAAATATGTATCACAATTTTCCGGTATATTCATTAGATATTATTAAGGAACAATAAAATGAATTAATTCTACAAATCTCGGGATATTTATTCGCATTTGTAATCTTAATTTGTTTTTAATTTAATTAACCTCGTAAAATATTATTAACTTAGTAGCAATTGAACGAATTAGCAGGAATTTAAAAAAATTTATTTAAATTTTTCACATTTTTAGCAGTTTGGAAATAAAATTTCAAGATTATATCCAATTGTTTTTAAAAATTAACAAATATTTGCCCTACATTACATCCCAGCCCTTCATTAAATGAGATCGGTTCTACTTCCATTACCTCTTTCCAAACCATGCGTTTCCTCTTTGCTAAAAATGAGTTTCAATGTTGTTTGTTCCCAGGCTCTTATAAAATCGTATAAAATGTATTCCTGTTCCCAAAAATTAAAAAATTTTTAATAAGTGTTTGACATATACATAGTTCCTATTATGCTATCAGTTCCCTACTATTATTATTAATAATAATTATTATTATTATTATTATTATTATTATTATTATTATTATTATTATTATTATTATTATTATTATTATTATTATTATTATTATTATTATTATTATTATTATTATTATTATTATTATTATTATTATTATTATTATTATTATTATTATTATTATTATTATTATTATTATTATTATTATTATTATTATTATTATTATTATTATTATTATTATTATTATTATTATTATTATTATTATTATTATTATTATTATTATTATTAACCAACCCCTAATAAATATTTTTGGACATAATCTTTTCAGTGCTTTATAATTGTTTTCCAGGGCTAGTTATTTGACCATATAAATATGACACAATGATTCATTAACTTCCCAGTGAAAGTTATAGTAATGGGTCCAATTTTGCGAATCCCGAATCTCGACATATCTCCACATTTCAAGGTCCCCAGAGTCAAATACAATAGTCTTTTAGAGAACGTCTGTGTGTGTATGTTCGTATGTGCGTTCGGAATTATTTTTTGTCTCGATTATGTCGAGAACAAAAAATTATATCGACGTGGGACCAATTGCATTCGACGCATAATTACGCAATTTAGCACTGATTAGATATTTAGCAAAATGTGTAAACTATTTTTTAAGGAGAATGAAAAAAATGGTAAACTTTTGGAATTATTTTTCGTCTCGATAATCTTGAGAACAAAAGATGATATTAACGTGGGACCAACTGCATTCGACGCATAGTTTTGCAACTTAGAACTGATTATATTTTTAGCAAAATCGGTCTAGTTGTTTTTTATAGGTAATTAAAAAATTGAAAAAAAATGGTAAACTTTCGGAATTATTTTTCGTCTTGATTATCTGGAGAACAAAAAATGATATCGACGTGGGACCAATTGAATTCGACGCATAATTACGCAACTTAGAACTGATTGGATTTTTAGCAAAATCGGTTGAACTGGTTTTTATGGAGAATAAAAAAACTGAAAAAAATGGTAAACTACCTAAATTTTGCAATTTATAAATTTTACTGTTTTTTGTAGAGAATTTTAAGATCTTTTAAATAATATGATTATTGCATGTTAGGATAATTGGTATGAAAAATTTGATGAGAATATTTCATTAAAAGAGATAGTTTTAGAAAACAAAAATAGGAATTGAAGAATTTTAAACTTGTGTCAGTATTGAGAGAATAGCATTGAAGACGCTATTACAGTGAAAAATTATTGTTAGTAATAATCGAGCATTGTTTATAACAATTAAATATTGTTACTAAGTAATGATTATTAATAATAATAATTAAATAATAAATTTCAATTGTTATAAACTATTAAAAATAGCTCACTCTTATGAAATGATAAGAAAAAGATTAAAAGAATACGGTTGATATAAACAGAATATTGTTAATGACAAATATAATTTGTTGTAAACAAATTAAAATCATTTTTTATAATAATTTTAATAATAATAATTATAACAACAAAACATATGGTATTTTTTCATTCTTTCCAGTGGAAAATTAGTCTAATGGACCTTTCGGGTCGCACCCAGACCACTGATATTTTTTATTTAAATTTGAAGCATTAGTCAACTGCAGCTCAGAGTTAAGAGTTTACTGACAGAAATTTTATAAAATTCAATCGTTTGAACGCGCCGCTACGCTGTCTAAGAAAACTCAACGGCCTCCTCAAAGAAACAAACGAAAATGTGTGCCCTTAAAGTAACATCTCTAAAAGTAAACTAAAAGATCAACAACCCCATTTGACCCTTATTTTCATAAACCAACATAAAAACTACTACGTTATGTGTGTAAAGAAACACATCCCTCTGTAGAAAAAAAGTAGTTCTATTTCTGCTTTGTTAATAAACGAGTTTAAAATGAAAAGCACTACAGAGCTTTTTAAAATAAAAAAGACCGAAAGGAAAAAAGCTGTTTATTTGGATTATATCGTGTTTGTTTTAAGAATCTTTGAACTTGGGGTCTCCGAGGATGTTATAAACACGTTAAGCTTTTAATTTAGTAGAATCAGAAAATCTGTTTTTAATTAATCAATCAGCCAGGACATGCTTTAAGACGGAGTTATTTGTTTTCGTCTGGAAGTTATGGGAGTTTTGGGAAACAACCCAATTGATCTCACAATCAGTTGCAATGAAATGTTATGGATCTTACCACAATTTTAAAAGCCAATATTCTAATGCCTTTGCATTATTGGCAGTTACACAAATGTTTTTCTGTGTAAAATTTCAAAGACAATTTTTAAATTACACAAAAATAAAAAAAATCGGATTATAAAACAGGAGCTTTTAAAATTTTTGTTGATAAATATGTAAATAAATAAATAAACTTACAGGATGGATAACACATTTATTTTATTTTACTAACAAAAGTACAAATAATTTTTTTTTCTGTTCACATATTTAACAAAGAAAAATCGCCACATTTCTTTGTGATTTGTTTGTCATCGACGACCATGTTTGTTTTATATGTTTTTGCCGGAGGGCCTTTCATAAGAAAAAAACATTCTTTTTGGACCTCTTATGTTTAATCTCTTCAGCTGTGTTCTAAAATTTGGGAAGAGGGGATTATTTTCCTGCGTGATTTTGCATAATTTAGGAGGACAAAAAAAATATATCGTGAATTTATCAGTGATTCTTTATTACAGCAAAATTTTTGACGTAATAATTATTATTTCTTAAAACAAAAGGGCCAAAAAAATACATATAAAAATAACTAAAATATCGCACTTTCTTACTGCAACTACTGTGACATATAGGTACATTAAGAAAGCGTTTTAAAACAAAATTTTTAATACCTTTTCTATTCATCATCTGAGATAATGTAGGATGTGCAAGAAGGATTTTGAAGAAAAAGGAGATGTGTGGATCAAGTCTTTTCATTTCATTTTCATTCTTGGCTAGAAGTCAGAAGGTCTATTGTGCTTTTATAAACTTGAAACTTCACCACAGAGTGGTGAGGAGTGAATTGTGGTCGACATTGTCTATGTATGGGGTGAGCGGTAGTTTAATACGAGCAATGAAATCGCTTTACGACGATTCCACTGCTTGTGTCAGGATAAACGGAGTTTACACGGACTGGTTTAACATCAAAAAAGGTGTGAGACAGAGATTTGTGGCTTCGCCATGGCTGTTTAACTTATACAGAGTCGATTGTTTAAAAGATTTGAAAGAGAGTGCGTACGAATTAAAAATGAATGATTTGATCCTTAAATGCCTTCTAAAGAGGAGTTGCAGGCGGTGGGTAATGTTATGCATGATGCCCTGAAAATCAAAGGGATAAAAATAAATGTTAGCAAAACGAAAGTAATAGTTTTAAAAGAGAAAAAAGCATGACAAACTTTAAAGTTCTGATAAGGCAGAAAGAGTGGAACAAGTAAATGAGTTTGTATACTTGGGTTCAAAGTTTACGAGAGATGGAAAGTATGACAACATTGAGTGAAGGATGTTGACAGGAAAACAAATAATTGGGGCACTGCATAGCTTTATTAACAGCCAGAAAATGTCAAAAAAGGCATGTCTGGCTGTGCATAAAGGAGTGTTGGTTGCTACACTTATGTATGATAGTGAATGTTGGGTTTGGCAGAAGAAGCATGAAAATAGGATTAATGCTGCGGAGATAAGTAGTCTAAAAGGTATAGCCGGAGTGACTCGGTTGGATAAAGTAAAGAATAGTAAGATAAGAGAACGCTGTGGTGTAAAAGAAGATGCGGTTACAAAGATAGATAAAGGAATGATGGTTTGGACACGTAGAAAGGATGGATGAAGGAAGATTGAGGAAACAAATTTATAAGGCGAGTGTGAATAGATAAGTCGGTAGAGGTCGACCTCGATAATATCGACATTGTTTTGAAGAAAGGCCAGGTAAAGAGTACCAACAACCGACGGACATGTATGAGAGCACTGATGAAAGTAAAGGAAGCAAAAGATGTGTGTAAGAACCGTAGCGGAAGTGGAAGGAAGTGGTATCTGCCTACCCCTACGGGAAAAATGCGTGTCTATATGATGATGATGATTTTTATTTATGTAATATTTTTCACACCTCACACTCACAAATATTTATAAATCCGCTACTGCTGTTTTATTATCAATGTAAATATAAATAAGTGCGTTAATATTATCAGAAACTTTGCAAATTTTAATAATACTTTATCTCAAAATAAAAAACCACGAATTTAGTAAATATATTATTTCCAATTAAAGTGTGATTTTATATTTTATCCTATTTTAATGCTTGCAAATAAAATATTTAAACATCTCTTTCGGTAAATTTATAAATTTATTTATAGGCAATTAATATTATTGACGTCCAAATGAATTTGGTGATTTGAAGGAACTTAATACTGACGTACCTAAATAATCTACACCTCTGAATCCATCGTTTTGTTCACGTTTGTTATAGCGAGGGAACAATTTCTATTCTTTTTTTTTTGTCAAGGTCTCTCTCCATTGTTCCATCTTTCTTATTTATTGGGACTAAACGTTCTCGTAAAAGTAAATTCTAAATGTCTAACGCACTCACACGCACACAACCAAACTCAAATATATTTCTTTTATATATAAGATTTTAAAAACAAGGTGAAAACAAATAGAAAAGGATATATTTTCAAGTCTCAAACGAATTTCTCTTTAGTATTTGGTAAACCAAGATAAATTTACTTTTTTTGGTAAAATGTTTACACATGCTCTACCTGCAAACAACCACACAAAAATAACATAACATTGAAGAATATTGACAACAGTTTATATTAGTTTTGTTTATTTTACTATCATCCTAGCTCCTTGCTTAAAAAAACGAATATATTTACGAAACTAAAATACAACCACTTTATTCTTCTTAAAAATCCCTGTAAAAATTGCAGCTATTGTCTCAATTATTAAAAAAATATTACCATCATCTCCTCTATGAATTTCGCTATAATATTGGCTATTTTTATTTATGATGTTACTGCTTCAAACAAGGTAATTTTTCTTGGAAAATACCTTGTGATATAACCAATGTATTGTAACTTTTTTATTTTAATTATGTTAAATATTTCATTTTTCTGTTTATATCTCTGCGTTGGGGAGGGATGACAAATCTTAGAGCAATAATTTGGAATGGACATTTGAAGATTTTGGAAAATATTTCGCTAGAATCCATGTCTAAGCCGACAGATATCATGCCAGTTATGTACGACTTCGAAATACAGTTTGAAGTGGTTATAAACAACCACCAAGTTTGCAGAGAGAACGGACCTCAACTAGGAAGGGATACTTTAGTGTAGTACACTAATGGATCCAAAATGGATGAAAGGGTTGAAGTGGGCGTAATAGGGCCGAATTTTAGGCTCTCAAAACCCCTTGGTAACACCCCAACCATCTTTCAAGCAGAATTACATGCTATAGAGACATGTGCCCAGAAGTGCATCGAAAGAAACACCCGAAGGGCAGAAATCTATATTTTATCAGATAGCGAAGCAGCACTAAAAGCTCCGAAGTCATACACTTGTGAGTCTAATCTGACTTGGGACTGTAAACAGTCCCTGAGACAACTGGCAGCAAACAATCAAGTTACTCTGATGTGGGTTCCAGGTCGCAAGGTCGCAAGGGAGTTAAAGGCAACGAAGAAGCAGATTGCCTTGCCAAAGAAGGGGCAAATACAAAATTTTCCGGCCCAGAACCCTTCTGTGGACTTTCCAAAGCCCACTTAAAAGAAGAGGTTCGACGTTGGGAAACAGATGAAATGAAATCTCACTGGCATAAAGTGCCAGGACAAAGGCAAGCGAAAAGGCTAGTAAGTCTTTCGCCAAGGAAAGCTAAACAGCTTCTCGAGTTGGACAAGAAATACTTTAAACTGGTGACGGGACTCCTCACTGGACACTGCCCTCTAAGGTACTACCTGAAGAAAAAGGGCAAAACAGAGAGTGATAGTTGCCGCTACTGCGAGAACTTCGCTGAAACTGCAGAACATTTGCTTTGCGAATGCCCAGCGCTTTTCTGCAAGAGGCTCAAGTTTCTGGAAGGGGCCTTTCTAAAGCCCCTCGATGTCAGAAACTTAGCCCTCAGGAAACTGATAAACTTTACTCGAAGTCTCGGAATCCCGGGCCTTGAATAGATTAAGGGTTATGCACAAAAGATCTGATAGGTGGAAGTGTTTGAGAGGCAGCATGGCCTTCACGACCCACCCTACAATCTACAATCTACAATTTGGGGAGGGATGACTTGTCGAGATTCAGTTAGTGAACAAATTTAATTCGTAAGATAATTATAATACAGAATAATTATCGCAGGATAGGGTAAAAATTTTGATTTTCTCCTAATTGAAAGTATTAAAGTACTTGCGTTAATATGTCTTGGTAGAAACTCGACAAAAAGAAATCTCTTTTGAGTGTGCAAAAAACGATGGTGTGTGTGTTGTCTTAATTAAAACCTGTTTTACTAACTTCCACCAGCCAGAATCGTAGCATGGATGATGAAGGGTCATTTTAACGACGAGCTTCGCTGCGTTTTGTCATCGGATTTCTTTGTAATCCATCGATATTTAACACTTTAATGATTCTTAAAATCAGAAGAGATTTATTTCTATATTCTTTTACACCTTTTCGCACTAATCGATAGAAGTAAATATTAACCAATAACAGAGATTATTAGCGAACCAATTATTTAGAATATCGACCAACGGATTCCGTCACAATGACAATTTCCACAACAGTGTATTTTTCATTGTTGTTAAGACTAATAATTTTCATATATCTGTTTTCTGTGTAACAGTAAGTCTTTGATACACCTCTGTCTTAGTTGATTAATTGTAAAGGCTGTTTGAACGTTCGTTTGTTCGCGGATAATGAATAAGGATATCAATGGATTTATATATAGTTAATAACAAAGGTTCATAACGCTGTTACTTGTGATGTTTGTGTAATAGGAATTTAATTATGAATAGAGATTTCTCGAACGCTCATAAATAATGTTTAAATAATAATCAGTGATTATCAAAAGAGCGTTTTACAAAAGAATAATTGAGTTTTGAAATCTGTTAGATGTCAGCAAACTTTTTATATCCAATAAGGTTAGTTTCTTTTTTTATGTGCCCTATCCGGTCTCCCGAACGTTGGCTATTACTCTGGCTAGAGAATTTTGATCTTCTGCTAAGTGTATGAGTACTCCTACTGAACGTATATTTGTCCATTCACGAATGTTCTTCAACCATGACTGTTGACTTTTTCCAGGTCCACGGCGCCCCTCCATTTTCCTCTTCATTATAATTTGGAGTAGTTGATATTTATCTCCTCTTAGTATGTGACCAAGGTATGCAATTTTGCGGCATTTTATGGTGGTCATTATTTGCCTGTCAGTTTTAGCCTTAATGTTAGTTAGTAATTCAAATTATACGTATATTTGTGGAATTAAATACCTTTTTTTAAGCATTGAGGGCCACTTGCACGTATTTTACTTAATAGAAGGTAAGTGAACATAAGATTTATATTTTTCGTTGCACATTTGGTCAATTGACACGTAAGCTCGGCTTAAATCACAGTTTAGGTAAGCTGCAGAATTTCTCTAGGCATAATTAATCACAATTTTTAGTAACATCAATTATTTTTTGTTAATCGACCGGTGACCCGATCACCAGTTTCGATTTTAAAATAAACATGCAACTTTCGATCAAATGTCAAAAAAATGTCTGAAAGAAAAAAAAATGCTCAGCCATTTTTCTGGATGTGGCTCAAGCGTTCGACAAAGATTGGCATGAAGGCCTCATTATGAAACTAAAAAAATGCCAACCAGTGCAGTATGTGCAGCTTTTGGCATCATATATCTTGCAAAGAACCTTCAGACTTAATAAACGCAGAAGTACCTCAAGCAAGCGTATTGGGGCCTGTGCTTCACTTATTATACACATGCGACATCCCAGTGTCAGAAAACATCAAATTAGCCACGTTTACTGTTGATACTGCAGTGCTAGCAATCGGTTACACCATAAAAGAAACAACTGCCAACCTCCAAGGCGCAATAAACAACATTAACTCATGTACCAGACGATGATGCATAAAAATAAATGAGAGTAAATCTAGCCACATAAACTTAACAAACAAAAAAAATTATTATCATTCAGTAGAACTGAACAATAAAATAATTCCATGGAAAAAACAGCCAAATACTTGGGTCTTAATCTAGATGCTATATTCGAACTAGCCAATTGAGACCTTAGGCTTCAATATATTATCCCAAGTTATTAGAAGAAATAATATTTTAAGTTGTTTTAAAATATTTTATGTTGTTATAAATAAATTTCAGGACTGACCATTGAACTTGGCATCCATTTAGATATCACTTCTTCTGTCGTTGAAGACAACAACCAAGGCGCATATCATAATATTGAGCTTGGCTCTTATTTCGCATTTATGTTTTTGATTAGATATACATATTACACATTTTATTTATACTTTATCTTATGTTAACTTATGCTTTGTATTTGTATTTTATCTACATTTTTGCTGTAGCTTATTGCAATACGAAATATATATATATATATATATATATATATATATATATATATATATATATATATATATATATATATATATATATATATAGTTCTCTCGAAGGAGTAGGCAGATTGAGACCTCAGTGTGAAAATCAGTTCTCATCCCAAAATTTACTTTCTAATTCTTGAAAATAGCTTCAAAATCGAAGCCGAAACGTCGAAATAAACAAATTTCTAGACGCGGTTCAACACGAACTTTAAGTATTATACATATATATATATATATATATATATATATATATATATATATATATATATACTCCAATAGTAACTGGCTTGCAAATAAATAAAACCAAAAAATTCTGTAGATTTGATACCAACCCCAAAAACAATAATTTACCGACCGGCTGAAAGTAGCGTTTACAGGATGTGTAATTTTAGCGTATAAATATTTAACCGATGCGCCAAAAGGCGTCACTAACAAACCTGCGCCCAAATAAAAATAATCTAAATACTGTGTACATAATCGACCGTGGAATATAAACTTCGGTAAATGGGCCTTGTCGTAATTTATGGTCGTATGCGAGAAAGAGAGAAAACTACAAAGTTTTATGAAACAAAATGAACCATTTCTAGTCGGCTTATTCGTTTTTCTACGGTAGATTTCAACATGCGACAGTCGGAAATTTTTTGCCAATTATATTAATTAGTGCCGACCATACATCATATTATTTAACGGGATTATACAAATTATGAATTAGATAAATTTAGTTTATGACTGGTGCGTCGTGTATGAATACAAACATTATAGGACGCCAACAAATAGCACCAGTCGGCTGGGTGGATTTGAAGTTTTGTTTGGTTATTACATTCAGTTCAAATGACAAATTAAAAGCACTGTTAAAGCAATAACAATTATTTCACTAAATAAATCACAATGAAAGTGTCTACCTATCATCAAAAAGAACTCCAAGGATCTCTACTCTCTATACATTGTGGAACTCTCTTCTAGAAGAACTCATATTTTATTATTTTTATCTCTAAAATTTTAAACTCCTTCGGTGCACTGGTAAATTTTTTATATTTAGCGTTTGAATGGTTCTGATACTAAAAAGTTTCTGTAACTTATCGTAAACGAACATTTTGGTGAATAAAAATTTGCTGAACAACTTTTTGTGAGTCTCAAGTACACACCATGGAAATAATGTAATGATCTATGCTGAGTCTTAAATAAATCAAAGTTTTGCAGATAATTTACTACTAGCTAATTTTGTTAAAGTTTTTTTAAACCACACCCTATAAAAATAATATATTTTTAACAAACAAATAGCCAAATATTAAACTCAAATTTAACTTTAATTTTTTTGCAAACGTTTTACCCGGATTTGCCTGGGGTTACTTGAAGGTTCTTAAACCCTAGTGGAACATTTTGAAATGCCTGAATACTATGAATTCGACACTAATATCGGCCGTTCTTGATAGTTTTTATATTTCATCCTCCAAGAAGAAGTAATATAATATGGCGAAACAAGCACATGTCCATTGAAAGCAAAGTCCGCATATATAAGACCTGTGTGAGACCTGTTATGACCTACGCTGTAGAAACAAGAGCCGAAAACTCCACAACAAAAAGGATTATTCGTATAGCAGAGATGAGGTCTCTAAGATCCATAGCAGGCTACACACTAAGGGACCACAAAAGAAACGAAGACATCTGAGAACTTTGCGATGTCCAAGACATACTTAAATGGTCCCGAAACAGACGTCGCGAATGGAGAGATCATGTTGAACGGATGGACGATAACAAATTGCCGAAGATTGCAAGGGATGGCCTTCCAAGATCCAGCAGACCACCTGGACATCCACACATACGTTGGTATGAAAGCTGGAATTTATCATCCCAGCTGCAACTCTAAATTATTAGAAAACAAGGCAGATGCCTTACAAAAAGGAAGAAGAAGAAGAACAACAAAACAATATTAAAAACGAATAATTTCTATTCCTTCAATAATATTAAAATCACATACAGTAATTAATAATAAATAATAAGTAATAAATATCTATTATGCAAAAAGCAAAATCTAGTTTAGTAACATAACGTGAAAGCACACGCTTTATTTCAGTAAGGGAAAAAAATACCTTGACATCCACATTTTTTCGTTAAAGCATTCAGATCGCATTTGAGTTATTAACTCAATTTGCATTGCATGTAGTCGCAAAATGAGCATCGGATAATTCGAGTAATCAGCAAATATAAATATTCCGAATTTGTAACTGTCAGAGTGGAACAGATAGATATACAAGAGCGATATCTGTTGATAAGACCAGTTATTCCTATCAAAATCGAGCGATAACAGATAGCAGAGACGTGATTTGTGTATTACCTGATAACGGGAATGAAAACGTAATTAATTTCTCTATGATTTAGGAGTTTGGGAGTTGCACGATGCTGTTTACTAATGAGATCCACAAGCGCGAATGCACCACTACCGACTTCAATAGAGATGGGATGTCTGTGTAACTGTTGATGCGGTAACTGGAGTAAAATATAATCATTATCTTTACACAATAGCTTCGTGTATGTTATATTTAGGGTTACAATGCATGTATAATTTATCAAGTCCGTTTGTTGTCTTATTTATCTGTTAAATTTATTAATAAACCCTATTCATATTATTACCGTTCTATTTAGAACTTGTTAAATGATTTTTTTTTGCTAATTTATTTCAACAAACCGTAATTTAAAAACGTATGTTTGTTAATCGATAAAATATTAAAAATTATTCTACCAACTAGCATTTTGTCACTTAAAGTTATTCTAAAATTTAAAACTCTTGTTTTGAGCCAGGAATTACTTCTCGTTTTTCCATCTGCTAACAATTTACAAACAACACCAAACTTCATCTCCTAAAACTGCTGGACTTCAAGCTATTCGCTGACGACCCCTGCCTCACAAAAAACATAGTAAATCTTTTTCTTTCCCATCCTAACATACTAACATCCTAACAAGCCCAGTATTCCTTTTCTTAAAATGCAGAACCTGTTGGAGTTATCAGCCATACTGTACCTACTCACATAACTATTGAACCTATACACTTAGTTGTACCCCTTTTTTGGTTCAGTAGATAATCCACGAATTTCGTTGACATTTGGTGTCTTGTATACGGTATGATTTTTGATACAGAGCCTTTCTTTCTTCTTACTAGGCTAGGGAATCAGCTTAGGTTGAATATGTTGTTACCCAGACTGCAGAATTGTCTTTCTACTAGGTCTTAAATGATTTATTTGACATTTTCAGATAATTCGTCTTGATAAATACCAATTATCACAACATATTAACCAGAAAAAAGTTATTAGAATTATTTAGGAAAATAAATTAAAACTAGGTATAAAGACTGTAGATACTGATTAACACTTCTTGTTATAACATTAAACGAATATAGTAAAGAATTGAGTTCATATTGATGCTCTGGATATCCTTTTTTATCTATCATATATTTCCTTATACAATTATCATAAAGGTAAAAAGGTTAGGTAAAGGTAGGTAAAAAAATACGGTTTTTGCTCTAAAACATAATCTCACACTTTTTAGATTTTTACTTAAAAATTGCTTCGGGATGCTTACATCATACATCATTTAGATCGCGCCTTCTGTAATAGCTACCCACGGAAAAGTTCCATCTTCTATTTTCAAACAACGACTATTCTGTTAAACGAGAAAGTTCGGATATTAGCCTGTGCATTAGATTAGGGGCGATATTGAACTTGAGTAAGTTGTTTAAGATTATACCTCACACCCATAGAAAATCCAATCAACTTAATTTGACTAGGGATATTACTCGAGTTTGTTATTAATACAAAGCAAGTTCGTCAGTTAGTTCCTTTAACAGAACGTAGGGACTAAGAAGAGAAGACACTCGGAAACTCTTCTAATCACACACACCGAATAATAATTTCACCGAAAATTACAAAAGTGAAAATCACACAAAAGAATTATATATTATATTAATAGCGTGGTGCTGTTTGGCCATATGTATGAAAAAATATCCAACAAACAATTTTTAATTTTACTGTTTTTTTATGGAATTTGTAAGGTCATGACATTTTTTTACAAAATGTGATTCAAATCATTTACCTTTGGCAAACCAAATCCAACCCACATACTCAAGAATGACTAATTTCCTTAAAATGCAAAAAGAAACTATGTTGTTTAGTTTTTTTTTGCAAAACTTAGGTACGCTGAGCGTCCTGTAAAGATTTTTGTGTATAATTTTGGAATACATGTAGGCTTCTCTAGTACTAGCAGAACATCCTTCACTGCAAACCATCGTTCACAGATTTCCAAATTAAAAAAATCGATTTTATTCCCATTTCTTTTATTAATAGTTTTTATTTTAATGTTCCAAGCCATAATTCTTCTTTGTTACTAATAGTTTCATTTTTATTTATTTTATAGGTAGATATCAATTTTCTTACCTTCTCAATAGGCGCTACAGTACTTGGTCCATCCATCTGAGCCGTGGTCACCTAGTTTTAATTCCGGTGCGTTAAATCCTTTTCGTTGTCCAGTCCGAGTGTATTTCCGAATCCGTCCAGTTTTCATCCGAGGCTTGTTGTAAGAATTCACAGCTATTTTGAACCGGAGTTTAGTTTTACGTTAATGGGGAGCTAGCCCATAGAACAACCCTCCTCCTTTAATCCAGGCTTGGGACTGGCATAAGCACTTGCAAGATAGCAGCCGCTTATGGCGGAGTTTTTCTATAAAGGTTTAATACACATCCGCCAACTTTAGTAAAAAATATTCACAGCAAAAATTACTTTTCTCCCTACTGTGCAGAAAGCGTCACTTTTAGCCCGCTACGCAAAACGAAGTTGCCGCTTTCCGCCTACAGTAGGGAGAAAAATAGTATACACACCACGGGCATTAAAGTAAGAAATGTCTCAGAGCACATGTTTGTTGACCGAGGCGAAGCCCTAGGTGTGTAATATTCTATTTATTCACAACTAATTATAGTAAGATGATTGTTGCGAAGTAAAATTTAATTGTGAAGTTTTATCAAAACGGGTGCCTGTGAGTTGGATCTTTTTTGCCTAACTACGGCCAATTATTGTCTATTCGCAATTATCTATAATAAATACAAAAAAAAATTAAGGTGGAATCATTTTGTAAAGCTTTTTAATTAATTGCATTTTGAAACAATGTTTAAAATTGTGTAATAATAGGTTTTGAAAATTAACTAGTTGATTACGAGAGCTGTTGCATATAGAAACTGAAGAAGACAGCATAATGTTTGTGATCGTCAGCTTGCCATACACGGATGTCGATGTCGTGCAGATGGGGCCACACGGACAATAGAGTTTAAGGCCGAGAATAAGTCAAGGTACTTGTGACAAATACGATCCCATTTTTAAAATTTTCCAAAACCTACATGCTTAAAACCAATAATATAAGTAAAATTTGTTACTACTACAGTGACAACTTTAAATCCTTCTTACACTATGCCTTTTTTCATGTCTATTGTTCATTAAATTTCCTGACTGGCTCTATTATATACCATGCTCATTTTAAAAATTGTTATAGG
The DNA here is from genome assembly GCA_950111635.1 of Agelastica alni. NCBI lineage: Eukaryota > Metazoa > Arthropoda > Insecta > Coleoptera > Chrysomelidae > Agelastica > Agelastica alni. The sequence goes on from OX467708.1 coordinate 89,030,524, forward strand.
CAGTATTTTTAGAGTTTAGAGACGACAAACGAAAACTTGTCAATTCCTTGAAATTCCCTCGATTCAAGAGGAAAAAATAAAACCAATTTTATTTATTTTCTAGCCTTCTTAAACAGTCAACAAAATAGTATCGCGCGCATGCTTATTTGTTTTAAATGTCAGCCATCGGCAGTCGGCAGGCAAATAGGTAATAAAATGGCATAGTCTTAGAGTATTTTTTTAATAACCCGACTAACTTTAGGAATCTTTATTTTTACAACACAGTACAATTTCGTATTAGTTTTACCGTTATTTTTTCTTGGCTAGTGCTGTATCGTATTCTTTTTGTTATATTGTAATAGTTTTTTAAGCAATCTAGTTCGTTTTATGTGCAAAACCAATTCACCACTTTATTTTCCACGTTTATCGTCGTCTATTACCTCGCGATGTTTTATAACTTCAAATATGTATATGCTTCACTATATACTTCACAAATGTAGCTATACTATTTCTCCACGCAATTTTGTCAAATGCACGCTTTCGGTCTCAAAAGCTCAATTTGTAATTCGATGAAAAGCTTTTATTACTTCAGATCCTTCTCTGAACGTTCAAAGCCACCTATATACTCGATAGGTCGAAAACTCTTTTAGTTTCTGACTATTTTCTGGGCATTTTTCTTGCCAAAAAATACTTATTACCCATAGATCAGGTACATAACATGTGATCCTCACCATAGCAAAATGCGATTGACAAAATTGCATTAAAATAAATTGAGGTGAAATAAAAAGATTTGTATTCCCATTGGAGAAATTTAAAATCGCAGTATAAAATTTTAAGCCCCTGGAATTAACAGTCCTTCATTATTTCGCAGGACGACTATCATTTTAATTTAAAAAGAAGAATCACAAAAACACATTGTTTTGGAAATAATCCATGAGATGAAAATTAAATTTAGAGACTGGTTAAAAATAATAAAGAAACACATACCTTTAGATAAGTATAATCAATCTTTTTTCGTCATAAAAATTATTTCGAATAAGCATTAAATATATTTTATTTTCCCAAATTTTTTCCATCATTTTTAAAAGGAATTTTTTCCGTGACTGAAAAATTTACTTTACAAATAAATACACACGAAATCTTATACACTAACGAAACCTTTAATTTTCTGAAATCCGCTTATTTAGCTCGTTATCTTGTTGCTGCTGACACAAATTCATCGATAAGCTAATTAATGAGAGTTAATCCAAGCGGTTTTAATTTATATTTTTTTTCTAGTTCGAGATTATTTTACATATTTTTTTCTTTTTAAAGTAAACCCCCAACAGAAATATATTCTCCTACAGATTCCTGTCTTTGGAAAGGCAAATTAATGGAGAGCGACTCGGGGACCACTCCGGGGTACAAAAAACCACCAAATTCTCGGGATGGTTCCTGGCATGCTAGCCACAAAAACACGTAGAAAAGTCGTTCAAAGTCCTCTCTCCGAAAGGAGGGGTGAATGGGTAAGGGGATAAATTCTCTTCCCAGAGGCTGAATACGTAATATACACAGATGGCTCAAAAACCCCAGATGAAGTTTGGGCTGGTGTTTTCAGCAGGGAACCAAAGATTAAAATATTTACCAGTCTTGGCAGGTATGCTACAATCTTTTAGGCTAAAGTCTTCGCTATCGAATTGTGTGCAAGAGAGTTGACCAACAGACCTTTAGCAAACAAAAATATTAGTATAATTTCAGACAGGCTGCTTTACAAGCACTGAGCTTAAACAAGATAAATTCTAAACTTGTATTGAATTGCATCGAATCCCTTGAGTACCGTGGTTCGAACAACAGGGTGACCCTGCTGTGGGTAACTGGGCACCAGGGGATGGAGGAAAACGAAAAAGCCGACACCCTTGCGAAACAAGGGGCCGAATATGCGTTCACTGGACCAGAACTGGTTTTTGGAGTCACTACAAGTGCCGCCAAAACAATTATTTAGGAATGGGCGGAAAGGAAAACACTCACGTACTGGTCCGATATACCAGGGTTGACTCACTTGAAGGCGTTCTTACCTAAACCCTCGAGAAACACAAGTAAGCAGATCCTAGAATGGAGCAGAAATGATATGCGAATTCTAACGGGACTGCTGACAGGGCATTGTCGTCTAAGATACCACCTCGGAAGGATAGGTCTGAATCAACAAACGGACCGTCGGTTTTGCTGTGTGGAATACGAAACTGCTGAACATATACTATGTTCATGCACCGGCCTGGGAAGAATAAGATTCAACATATTTGGTTATACTAACCCAGAACCTACCGATTTAAAAAAATCTCACCCTATACAAACATGATGAAATCCTTCAAGCCGGACTTTATCAAAACCCTGTGCTACATCGAGGAAAATTGCAAAATCAGCAATTTTTGCTATGAATCAAAAATTCCTCCTGTATATTCAAACAGATATTTTACTTTCATAAGAATTTGCCTGTGATAGTTTTAATGAAAGAACTATTTTTGAAATAGCAAAACGTGTGAATAATATGTCACGAAAGCACATGGAAAAGAGGTGGTAGTGAAATTTGTACGTAAGCCAATGTAAGTAGAAAACTAATGCGGTCAAAGATAATGCGTTGAAATATTAAAAAAGTAGACGACGTGGGAGATCAGAAGGGAGTAATAATGATATAAAGAAACTGTTATGCTTTTATAAAAAGAACAGATGTAATTTGTTGAGAGGTTGTTTAGGTGGATCTTTCGCGAGATAATATAATGTGACAGGTAGTAGTATATTTTTTCACTAACCCGTTTTGTATTATCCATTATCTATAAAAGTTGTCTTTTTTGTTGACTGTTTAATTGGTTAGTTACAGAGTAAAACAGCTTTAATTCTTCTCTAACGTTGATAAAACATTTTTAATGCCTCAAAAAGGATACTTACATCAAGTTTCGTTGCTATTTTTACCTGGGGGCAATATTTATAATTTTACACAAAAGAAAATATTGTTACCTTAGCACAAAGATTCTCAAAACCTTTTAGTGAATATTTAACAAATTTTCAGCTTTAATTAAAAAACATTGACGTTACTTTACAGACAAATTCTCTTTACAGTGTATTTCAATTTCTTTAAAAGAGTAAAATTGTATTTAGCTCAAGAGCAGCTGGAATTTTTGGATGAAAGTCGATATCCGTTTTTTTTTTCAGAAAAACGAAAAACGAAAAGAAAACCGGAAGAGAGAAAAACTAGAATATAGAACGTTCACAATAAAGTTTTCATATTTCCTAGGAGAATAGCGATTTAGGATCAAAGTGGGTAGTGTATACAAAAAAAAAGGTGAAAAATAGGTTGAAATTGTGTCATTCTTGATACTTTCACGCACAAAAGTTTGTGAAATATATACACTTCATCTAATCGGAGTTGTACCGAACGTCAACGTGTGCCGCAGAAAAAAATGTTTCAAATTCAACGACAAAAATTACTTTTTTTTCGTAACATATGCCTACAAAAAATTATTAGAATTATAACAAATTATTTGATACACACATAAAAATATATTATTATGAGCTGAAAGTTTTCAACTAAATTGAGATTTTGCAGTTCATAAATTAATACACGTTAATTTTGACAAAGTTTATTCAAATCACAACCTATTTTTTATAAAAGTGGTCTACACGAGGTCCACACGACTAACTTCCCAGTGGAAAAAATGAAAAAATATATGTTTTGTTGTTATAATTATTATTATTAAAATTATTGTAAAAACCATTTCAAATTGTTTATAACAAATTATAATTGTCATTAACAATATTCCGTTTATGTCAATTCTTATCATTTCATAAGCGGAGCTATTTTTAATTTTTTATAACAATTGAATTTTTTTTTTAATTATTATGATCAATAATCATTTGTTAGTAACAATATTCAATTGTTATAAACAATTCTTAATTATTACTAACAATAATTTTTTACTGTTATAACATCTTCAATGCTATTCTTTCAATACTGACACAAGTTTAAATTTCTCCAATTCCTTTTTTTTTCTTAAACTAACTTAATTTTTTAATAAATATAGTCATCATATTTTTCATACAAATATTCCTAACATGCAATAATTATATTATTTAAAATATCTTAAAATACTGTATTAAAAAAAGTTCATAAATTGCAAAATTGTCCTCCTCTATTCTGTTTTATGTAAACGCGTAAAAGCTTACTTTTTGAAGTTACAAATATTTGAGATAGTTTTAATTTTAACAATTTTAAATAGGTTAGGCTAGGTATCATGTAAGTGGGGCGTGGTCACCCTTCCACTGCGACCTATAGTAGGTCTATTGTGGCTCACCCCTAAAGGTTACAGTTCACCGCACAATCTAGCCCTTCTTACGAACTTCATGGTTGTATGGGATGAGATTTTCTTGAAATCGGTAGGTTCTAGGTTGGTGTAACCTAATATGGTGAACCTTATTCATTCTAGGCTGGGGCATGAACATAGTATATGTTCAGCCGTTTCGTCTTCCACGCAGCAAAACCGACAGACCGTTTGTTAATTCAGACCTATTCTTCCGAGGTGGTATCTTAAACGACAGTGTCCTGTAAGCTGTCCCGTTACAATTCGCATATCATTCCTGCTCCATTCTAGGATCTGCTTAGTTGTGTTTCTCGAAGGTTTAGGTAAGAACGCCTTCGATCGAGTCAACCCTGGTATATCGGACCATTACGTGAGTATTTTCCTCTTTGCCAAGTCCGAAATGATTGTTTAGGCGGCACTTGTGGTGACTCCAAAAACCGGTTCTGGTCCAATGAACGCAGATTCGGCCCCCTGTTTTCAGACAAGTAAGGAAGTCGTAAAAATTATACCAAAAATATATTTTTTGAAAACTGTATTTTTTTTTCATAAGAAACGTTTGTAGGGGGTTATAATAATGGGTCCGATTTTGCGAATCTCAAGTTTGACATATCTCCACATTTAAGATCCCCAGAGTCGAATACAATAGTTTTTAAGTGGACGTCTGTGTGTGTATATACAGTGCAACAGAAGTAGCTTGGCGGGCGACTAGCCTCTAAAATAACAAATATTCGGCTGAATATACTTCACATTCGTAAACTTCTTCCTCCGATTGTACTTTAGACTCACGATTACTGAAAATTTCGACGTCGTTGATCGGATCGTTATTCGAATGTTTTCGTTGTGCAAAGATTTGTGTGTTCTTCGCCCGCCAAGCTACTTCTGTTGCACTGTACGTATGTGCGATTATCTCGAGAACAAAGAATGATTTTGACGCGGGACCAGTCGCATTCGACGCATAATTACGCAACTTAGGACTGATTGTATTTTTAGCAAAATTGGTTAAGCTGTATTTTATGGAGAGTCAAAAAAACTGAAAAAAATGGTAAACTACCTGAATTTTGCAATATATAAATTATACTATTTTGAATACAAAATTTTAAGATCTTTTGAATAATATGATTATTACACGTTAAAAATATTTGATGAAAAATATGATGACAATATTTCATAAATAGAGATAGTTTTAGACAACAAAAATAGGAATTGGAGAATTTTAAACTTGTGTCAGTATTGAGAGAATAGCATTAAAGATGCTATATTATGGTTAGTAATAATCAAGCATTGTTTATAACAATTGAATATTTTTACCAACAAATGGTTTTTGATCATAATAATTAAAAAAAAATTTCAATTGTTATAAACATTTGAAAATGGTTCCCACTTATGAAATGTTCAGAAAAAGTTTGAAAGAATACGGTTGTCATAAACAGAATATTGTTAATAACAATTATTATTTGTTATAAACAATTTGAAATCATTTTTTTAATAATTTAAATAATAATAACAAAACATACGGTATTTTTTTATTCTTTCCACTGGGAAGTTAGTCGTGTGGACCTCTGGGGTCGCACCCAGACCACGGATATTTTTATTTTAATAATTTTATTTTAAATTGTTGTTGTTTGATTAAAACAGTAACAATTATTTTAAAGAGCAGCAATAATAATGTTTACGATTTTCGAATTCCTTTTCGAACGGTACTCGTTACATGCTCTATTCCGACTTAAAAATCGAAAAAAGAACATTTAAAGAATTTGGTCGATGGTTCGGCGCTCAAAGTAACAGCGACAGAACAATAAAAATAATTCCGATAATGGACCGTTAATCACTGGTCCGATGCAATTAATTATCTGCTTGACAAGAACACGTTTTCGAACGTGCAATGTCCATTTTATAAACGGATGCAGTAAAACGATGGGGCTCTCTTCTTTCATACTAGGAGTTTTTTTAAAACAAAACATTTATGCAATCTGAACCGTAGATACAGTATACATTTCATAAATTTTAAAACCGTTATGAAAACTGCGTTTCGTTTTTTCATAACATTTTATAAAACTTTTCTCCTGAATATCTAAAAAAAAAGTATACCACCAAAAACAGCACGAAAGTCAAGACGAATTCACAACTTCCAAATTTCCCTCATTGGCTATTGGCAGTGTGTGAAATATTTTTTAACCTGTATTATAAAATGCAACGATATTTTTTTCTGTTTGTTAAATTTGTTTCTTTTTCTTTTTCAGCTAATCGACGCTAGTTATAGGAGCAGTCCATCTTTCCAGACATCGGCTGTGATAGTATTGTGTTCCGTACTTCTTGGACTTCTTGTGTTTATAGCAGTTATATTAATTTGGAAGTAAGTACATCCTAATCTATCTAAAGTGTTGACGAGCCACACTCTCTAGTGTGGCCACTCGAATATTTTATGTTTGACTTTAAAAAATTCCGTTAAAAAGATATGAGAAGTGAATGTAGCGATGTAGATTGTAGGGGGGGGGGGGTCGTGAAGGCTATGCAACCTCTCAAGCACCTCAAACTATCAGATCTTTTGTGCATAACCCTTAATCTATCCGAGACCCGGGATTCCAAGATTCAAGCAAAGTTTATCAGTTTCCTGAGGGTTAAGTTTCTGACATCGAAAGGCTTTAGAAAGTTCTCGCAGTAGCAGCAACTATCACTATCTGTTTTGCCTATCTTTTTAAGGTGATACCTTAGAGGGCGGTGTCCAGTGAGGAGCCTTGTCACCAGTTTCAAGTCTTTCTTGTCAAACTCGAGAAGCTCTTTAGCTTTCCTTGGCGAAATGCTAAGCCTTTTCGCTTGTCTTTGTCCTGGCACTTTATGTCAATGAGATTTCATTTCATCTGTATCCCAGCGTCGAACCTCTTCTTTCGAGAATTATGCGTCGAATGCAATTGGTCCCACGTTGATATCATTTTTTGTTCTCGAGATAATTGAGACAAAAAATAATTCCGAAAGTTTACCATTTTTTTCAGTTTTTTGATTCTCCATAAAAAACAGCCTAACCGATTTTGCTGAAAATCTATTCAGTTTTAAGTTGCTTAATTATGCGTAGAATGCAATTGGTCCCACGTCGATATCATTTTTTGTTCTCAAGATAATCGAGACGAAAAATAATTCCGAAACTTTACCATTTTTTTCAGTTTTTTGATTCTCCATAAAAAACAGCTTCACCGATTTTAATGAAAATCTAATCAGTTCTGTTTAATTATGCGTCAAATGCAATTGGTCTTGCGTGGATATCATTTTTTGTTCTCAAGATAATCGAGACGAAAAATAATTCCGAAAGTTTACCATTTTTTTCAGTTTTTTTATTCTTAGTTCTAAGTTGTTTAATTATGCGTCGAATGCAATTGGTCCCACCACGATATCATTTTTTGTTCTCGAGATAATCGAGACGAAAAATAATTCCGAAAGTTTACCATTTTTTTCAGTTTTTTTATTCTTCATAAAAACAGCTCGACCGATAATTCCTAACGCACATACGAACATACACAAACACACACAGACGTCCACTTAAAAACTATTGTATTCGACTCTGGTGACCTTGAAATGTGGAGATATGTCAAAATTCGGGATTCGCAAAATCAGACCCATTATTATAACTTCCCGCTGGGAAGTTAAAAAGTTACGGCATCACCGATTCTTCCGCTCGAGTAACGACGTGAAACAATAGGCTAGCGCGATGGCGCAGCGCTGCATAATGCTTTAAGTGATAATAACAGTAATTAGTACAAAAGCTTTTAAGGGCGTGACATATATCTCTTCGTTATTGAATTGTTAACTGAAAGAGATGAGATCCAGACATTTTTGTAAGCGCTGGGCGTAACATCGACAAAGAACAACTGTGCAAAGTTGCTATGAGAAATTTCCGATTCTCGGAAACTCAGTTCTTTGGCCAAGTGCAGTGCTGAAATACAGGGTGGCCAACCGAAAACGAAACAGAGCCATTTGCAGGAACCTCGTCAACATTTTGGAAAAACGATTAGACCCGTAGATTGTTGATAAAAATGGGGACACTTTTTCCTGGTATTTTTGACTCCACTACTTTCAACCCCAAGCGAGGGTAAGAATTTCCCCAACATTTTTAAATCGCATTGGGGATCGAATAAGGTGTCTTTTAAAAGCTCTTACAAGAGTCTTTAAATTTTAAAATTCCGCCCATTACTTATTGAGAAATTAGATTTTAAATGCAAACAATCACGAACGGTAAAAATGTCATTCATTCGAGTCAAGTACGCCAATGGTATAAATTTAGTACCTAGTACCTAGTTTTTTTTTGCACAGGACGGTAAATCGCCAAAATTGCCGCTATTGGTCCGATTCAAACCGAAGAGTTTTTCACGTGGTGCATACACAGCAACCGGAGAAATTAAATGTATGGGCTGGCATTTGCGGTGACCTTTGGGTGGGCCTTTTTTTCTACCAGGCAATTTGACTGAAGAAATGTATTTGCAATTACTGGAAGACGCTATTGACCCTGCCGTGACTGATAAGTATTTAAAAATAATCCACGGTATGACGAAGGTCATTTATATTTTCAACAGGACGGTGTTCCTCCGCATTATGCGGCGATTGTTCGTCAGTATTTAGACCAACGTTTTCTACGGCATTGGATTGGTAAAAGAGGCAGCATTTAATGGCCTCCACGATCGCCAGATTTATCGCCCCTCGATTTCTGTGGTAACATCTAAAAAGTAAAATTTATAAAACACAACCAGCGTCATTTAAAGAATTGCGTTGACGAGTGCCGTCGAATTACTCCGGAAATTCTTCGGAATGTGCATGAACGTTTTGAACAAAATCTTTATTATTTTAAAAGTATTGGGAGGAAATGTAATATTTAAAGAATATTGTAAAGAAAATTGTCAGAGCTTTCAAAAGACATCCTATTCGACCTCCAATGCCATTTAAAAAATGTTGGAGGAATTCTTACCCTTGCTTGAGGTTAAAAGTAGTGGAGTTAATAATACCGGAAAAGAGTGCCCCTTTAATAAAAAATCGACGGGTCTGAGCGTTTTCCCAAAATGTTGACTAGGTTTCTGCAAATGGCTCTATATTGTTTTCGGTTGGCCACCCTGTATGTACGCGCTTGTTTTTTTAACGAAACGGAACAATTTTTAACGTTTGACAATTCGTTTTTTTTTACTATTGCTTTCTTTAGGCTAGGTATCAATGTAGCATTGACTTTGTGTAAGTAGGTACAGACTAATGAAAAAATTAAAATTTAACTAACTGCACATGCTGTGTAATATTCGCAAAGCTAAAGCAAAATTTCCAACGGCTAAAAAGTGCCGATTCATTATAACCTGATAAAGTAATCCACGTCAAAGGACATTTCCATGATAGAGCATGACACCAACGAGCGAAAATATATATAAAGTGGCTCTTTAATTAGTTATCGCTATAGCAACTCCCCGTTCAATCAAACTCCCAAGAGAAGAAAAAAGTATTAACTACATTTTCTTCGCCTTATGATTTCACTATATCGATTAAAATTTTCAAAAAGAGGGTCGCAATATTTAATGTTATCGACATCAAAGGAAGGGGAGCGTTTGCTAATTTTGACCTTACGAACCATGAGGGTCGATAGTGTGTAGTCATAGTCACAATTTATAAAATGCTTGCATTTGGCATATATTGTTCAAAAGTCACACACGGAATTATCTAAGGATTTTGATTTTTTGATTTAAATATCATTAAGTAGGATATCGTATTCTTTGCCCACATTGTGAGTTGCAATTGCAAATCAACCAAACTGCACCAATGGCTCTTGAGCTTCATGCAAGATCGCTTCTTACATATGGCAGTTGACGGTATTTTTTCTGATGCGTTAAAAACCAATGCCGGGGTCCCCCAGGGTTCCATCCTGCCCACCACCCTATTTCTTTTACACATCAATGACCTCTTGAAAACCACCACGAACCCTATTATTTTCGCAGACGACAGCACACTTGTCTCAACTTTCACATCCTATCGATCACTTTCGGTGAATGATACAAATAGACTCAGGTAGGTACAGGTTGACTCTATCAATATAAATCTTGAAGCAATCGTCGAATGGGGAACCAACAATCTTGTTCAGTTCAACGCCCAAAAAACACAAAGCGCCAGGTTTTCCAAGAAAGTAAATTTCTCAAATCATTACATCACAATGTCCGGAAATACACTTGAATCAAGTCCTTCCATCTCGATTTTGGCAGTCACGGTGTCTAATAATATGTCTTGGCATGACCATGTTGCTAACATCGTAAAGTCAGCAAGCCAGAGGCTAGGTTTTCTGTGGAAATCCAGAAAGTTTTTTACTCCTGAACAACGTCCCACATAATAGGTCTACCCTTTTTGCGACTATTTTCAGTAAAAAAAAAATTCCTATATTTTTTGATATTTTTACCGTGGCATAAAAAATTAACTTTAAAAAAACTTGTTTTTGTTATTGTTCTATATTTTGTCGGCTTCAAATACTGAAGAACATGTGTTAGTATTCTTAAAGAGGATGTACAGACGAAATCGACATCTTGATGCAACATTTTGTAAATGCCAATAGATAACACAGATGAAATACTGAATGATGAAACAATTGTGCATTCACATACCTCAGCCATTGGAGAAAATTTCATATAGATGTTTGAAAATGCTCAACCACATGTTGCATCAACAGTGGTTAACCCTTCTTGATGATCTAAGAATCAAAGTATTGCCTACGCAAATCAAAAAAAGGGTGTATGGGACATACTTCAACAAAGATTATTTAGAGGTTTCAGTAGTTTTTAGAACCACCAACATTTATTTAAGGCTATGCAAGGAGTATGGATTACTATACCTTAACAAGAAATAGGTAACTTGATTCTATCTGCGCAGACACTATGTACAGCTGTTATATACGTCAGTTTTATTTTATTTTAAATTAAAATTGTACTTAAATTTGTATACTTTTGATTAATTTGAAAAAAAATGATCTGTAGTCTGATTAAACTCTGTCAAAATTAACTCGTCAAATTAATCAACTGCAAAACCACAATTTAGATGAAAATTTTTAGCTCGGAATAAAATGACCTTGGATTATTTCTTTGTGTGTACCAACTGGTTTTGTTAACCTGCCTGATAGAAGCAGAACACACTGTCAATATGTATGACATATGTATGCTCTGATTCTAATGATCAAGAGAGCCTCACACCAAACCATTTTCTCATCGGTTCATCAAGCATTGCAAAACCAACTGCAATTCTTGACAGCAACCAAAAAGATCTGAAAAAACAATGGAGGATATCTCAAAAACTTGCTGAGAGTTTTTTGAATCGGTAGCTAAGAAAATATCTCCCAACTCTTACGAAAAGAACCAAATGATATGGAAACACAAGAAATATTGAAGAAGGTGAAATTGTGATTTTGATGGACAATCAACTACCATAAAATATTTGGCCAATGGGAAGAATCGTTTAAAACCTATCCAGGTAAAGATGGAAAAGTTAGTAGTAGTAGTAGTAGTAGTGGACGTGAAAGCGAAACATGGAACATATCGTCGAACGACTATCAAGATTTGCCCACTGGACCTCCTAGAGATGTGTAACGGTTAGGAGAGATGCCGTTACAGGCGGGAGAAATTTTTGTATTTGATTTTTATTTCTTTTTTTTGTATTTTATAAATGCTAGATTTTGGATTTATTTTTCTATTTTTCTTTATTTTTGGAATATTCTGTATGTTTTTATATAATATGGCCATGGTAAAAAAAAGATATTACAGATTACAGATACATATGACAGAATAATGAACAAGTTTAAAAAAGACGAAGAAACGAATTTGAATTATGTATGGATTTTCGCGCTGATCCTTCAGCCGGATTAAAAGATTATATTTCAGGTTTGTAAGGCAACATTTGCAACCTACTTAAACGACAGTCAAAAAATTTAAATAAAAAAGACTGATTATGTTGAGATGGTATTTGCAAAACATAACTTATGTAAAACAAATATTGCTTGGAGTTTTTTATTTTCATATTTTAAATCGACAAATTCAAAAATTTGATGATGCTCTGTTTTTTGTTGTTGTGTGCAAATTAACTAACTTTTCTTTGCGTTCATTTATAAGAGATAATACAGTTAAAAATAAGGTTTTCGTCGGACAGGTACACAGAAAATACACTTAAGAATAAACTTTTCACCTCAATCTCATTTTCATTTAAAAAGCATTAAAACTTTATTTAATTTGGTCCTTAGGTACTTATTGTCATTACAAAACTGGGAAAATTCAATTTTATGACAAAAGATAAGTCACTCTTTGGAATACGTCGGAAATACAAGGGGAGAATTAGATTTGCAAATAGATTCATAGCCCGTATGATGAAATTATCAGACTCTCTAAATGCAAATCTTTTAACAAATCTTGATAATTTTATCACCCTGGGCAATAGCAGGTAACGACGGAATTCTGGACATTTTCCCAAATGATATCTCTATTGTTTCAATAGCTTTGCTAACAAACATTTCATTTTGATATCCTTTAATGTGAAACTAAATATTATACATTATTAGTTATATTTATTTTTCATCCATGGTCACGTATGGTTCAGTAGTTTGGTGGACCAAAGGGTTACAACTCCTCTTCAGATGACGCTAATATGACTTGAACATCGGCGTAAAGAAGGCATTTGACGATCAAATCATTCATTTTCAATACATACGTATAAATCCAGAAGTATTATAAACATAAATTAATAGATATATTGCAACTACATATATTCAGAAATTCGATAAAAAATTTTCATCTTTTCGCATAAGTAGATACCTACCCAAAAAAATGACAGACCGGAAAAATAAGTTGAATCAATTAAAATGCGTAAGAGCGGTCGTTAGCGATAAAAAATAATCGAAAAATTCGAGTTTTAGTGCCATCCCGGCATCGTTAAGGTGGTCTTTGACGGCCTCGAGTGGCATACTTTAGATAAAAATGCCCAGCTTGTTTTGGTTTTTGTCAAATCCACTAAGTAGCTTGCTGGCTCTAATTCCCAGATATTTCTTTTAAACTGTAATGTTAATTTTTTACAATATAGTACAGGAAAGCTACTAAACTAACCAATTCTTCAAAAATCTTGACAAATGTTTAAAATTAAAATTAAAAAATAAATTTATATGGTTGCGTCACAATTATTTTTAATAAATGATTTTAAAAATCTGCACGCTGCTGATTATATGCACAGTCGTCCAATAAATGTTTTATACAAATGAAGAAAAAGTTTATCTTAAATTTCACAAAAAAAATATTCTTGATAAAAAGCTCTGCATGACTTAAAGATCCATATTCAAGTACAAAATTTTGATTTTGAGTGTAAGTATAATTCGTTAAAAGTGTAGTGGAGAGCAAACAATTTTTTATCAGGAATATTTTTTTTGTGAAATGTTGGATAAACTTTTTCTTCATTATAAATATGTATCTATATATGCGAATAGTTCACGAATTGTTGTCCCTAACATAGTTGGTGTTGAATGACAAATGCAAATAAAGTGCCAGGCAAAAACTTATTGCATGACCTTATTGTGTGCCAATTAGCATCAGCGCATCAGTTTGTGTAGGTTAAATATTAATTTTTTTTTATATAGGTTTGCGTGATTCTATAAAAATGGACAAAATATGATAAGAAGTGTAAAAAGGGGTTCTCGCCGCAATAAATTTATAAGCACGTGGTATAAGTATTGGGTGTCTCTTCCTCTTCGTACCAGGTAATCAAGAACTGGTCACGAAATTTTAAACTGGAAAGAGAGTCCTGTCAACATGCACCAGGTACAGGAGCCCCCAAAACTGTGGTGACCAAAGAAAATGTGAATTTAGTCTATGACATGGTATTAAATGACAGAAGAATTACAGTCAAGGCTATAGCAGAGACACATGTAGGTTTTCTGTTAAAAGCGTTGAAAAAATTTTACAAGAGAAATTGGGTTTCAAAAAACTCTCTGCACGTTGGGTTCTACGAATGCTAACCGGCAGACCAGAAGCGGGTTCGCCAGGTTGCAGTGGAGTCAAATTTTTTACGGTCGACGAAACGTGGGTTCATCACTTTAATCCAGAATCCAAAAAAAAAACTCGAAAATTTAGTGTTGTCCTATCAGCTGGTAAGATCATGTCTACAGTTTTTTGGGATTTTGCAGATTGATTATTTATCGGGTGGGCGCACCATAACAGGTAAATATTATGCGAATTTAATACCAAAAGTACGCGAAGCGATCAGAGAAACAAAAATTGAATCTTCCACCAGGACAACGCTCCGGCCCACAAAAGTTGTGTTACAATGGCTACCATTCACAATGCGGGATTTGAAAATTTTGAACAACCCCCCAATTCTCCAGATTTGGCCTCCAACGACTACCATCTATTTCCAAAATTAAAAGAACATCTTCGTGGAATCCGCTTTGCTGATGATAACGAAGTGCTGTCGGCGGTAGATAAATGGCTGGAGTTCTGAATTTTTTTCAAAATAGTTTCAAACACTTCAACACCGATATACCAAGTGTATAAACGTTGCAGGTGACTAATGACTATGTTGAAAAATTAATTAGTTTCATTCTTCTCATGTGTTTACTTCTATGTTAGGGACAAAAATTCGTAAACTACCCTCGTATATTTATACATACATTTATGTATATATGCATTAGATTTCTACTCCCGTTTTATTGATTTGTATTTATTCAAAAAAAGAACTATTTACTTTTTGACCGTTTTTACATTTTTTTAGTCAACTTAAATTTCATGTAGGGTAAATAAAATTTTTAATATTAAGTGAACCCTTCACCGATATTGAAGTTTTTTTTGATAAAAAATTTGGCATTGAAAAATATTAATAGTAAATTGATAACGATGGCTATAAATGCATGAGCACGAGTGTCGTAAATATTGGCATGTGTATTAATAGTCATTATGTGTTCACTGTATACACTATTTTTTCTACGACCAGTGACAAAAATAAAAATTTACTCTAAACCGGTTATTTATAAACATTTTTATAGAAATGAATTAATTGTTAATATCAATTCTTTTTTTTATTAATGGGGCAATTAAAAAAATACATTGTGGAATATCTGGAATGTGGAGCTTCTTCAATGAATTTTTACTGATTTTGTTTGGCCGAAATGTTTCGGACTTCTTTGCTTTGTTTCCTTCAGACTCTCTCTTAAAATCATGTATATGCATACATACATACTAAGGAGGCATTTGACGATCAAATCATTCATTCTCAATCCACTATGCACTCATGTAATCTTCTGTATTTTGAAATGTCAGTTTGATGGGATTCAACATCAATTTCAAAATAATTAGTCTACAAAAAATATTTAATTTCAAAATAAACTAACAGCACATATTCCGAAAAAGATTAAATATATTTTCCAGTCCATGAATTGTCTGTATAATTTTTCATATTTTTTTTTATTGCGTTGGAACTAAATTTTCACAAATCCATTTTGCTTCGGCAGAAATTTCTGATGGTGTACAAGATAACTCTTCACTACTTGACATGTTTGTAGGTATACTTTTAAAGCGTTTTGATTAAGTATCGATAGAAATTAATTAAATATCAAACAAGTATGTCGTAAGTTTCATAATAAGGAGATACATAATAAAAACCTGTGTTATATTAGACCACTGACATAAAGCAGGTTTTTAGTTAAATAATAATGTAATTTATTATGATGATGCGATACTATTAAAAATTTAATATTTAATGGAACCAGATTATTATTAATTGCAGAAACAATAGATTGGTTTAAATTGTTCCATTACTCCTCTGAATATTCGCCATTGGTGAGTTAATTTCCTTACACCAAATGTCATACTTTAAGCTTTTTCAAATTATCTAGAATCCCCACAAATGTAGCCTCTTAGCACTAATGTTCCTGTACTAAATATTAGATTTATCTTTTATAGAACTTCACAAAAATATACGACACAAAAACATCTCGGATATCTTGAAAATGTTTTGGTGACAATAGGTAGGGACAATGTCTGACGCTTCTGATATGTTATAAGCGCCTATTATGGGCTAGCAGTATTTGCGGCATTCATAAAAAGTCGTATTAAATGTAGTTAAGGAGATTTTGTTGTCTGAGAATTTAACCGTGTTTTTTGTGGTGTTATTTAAGTACCGAAAGGAGGTTTTATCAATTGAAATGTTACATATGCGGACGAGGTATTTTCAATATTGATGTTGGTCTACTTTATTGTCAAATATTTTATGGATTTAAAAAAATATTTAAACAATTTTAAAAATCTCTAATGCTAAGACCCTTTAAATTACGAAACGAAAATATCAGTGGTCTAGGTGCGACCCGAGAGTTCCACACGACTAACTTCCCAGTGGAAAGAATGAAAAAATACCATACCAAATACCAAACGATTTTAAATTGTTTACAACAAATTATATTTGTCATTAACAATATTCTGTTTATGTCAACCGTATTCTTTCAATCTTTTTCTTTTCATTTCATAAGCGGGAGCTAGTTTTAATTGTTTATCATTTGTTAGTGACAATATTAAATTGTTATAAATAGAATTTATGTGTTATCTTTTAAAAAATGTTAACCATGATTGTATTTATATTTGTCCTGGCGATATAAATTATAAGACTGAAAATTTGTAAAATTCATTAGGAAGTATTTAATTTTTTGTAAATATTAGGTACTCTTTGCACAATACGGTTTCCGATTATCTGAATTTCCATCCCCTTCATCTGCTGCTACGGGAGAGAAATGTTCAAACTCTAATTTATACCAACCATACCCTTATACATCTCTAGGGAATATTATGACAATGGAAATCGTAGAAGCTACTGGAATATTTTGGAAATTTTGATAAAAATGAAAATGCCATCTCATGAACAACGATAATAATCTGTAAGTTTTTCGAGAATCGCCATTTTATATTTTTTTTTATCCAAAAATATAAACCAGAGAATTAATTTGGTAGTGCAAAGTTTTTAAAATTGCTTCATTTACTGTTATTGGGGTAATTTTCCAAGGTAATGTACTTTTAATTATCAAGTTTAAGACTATAATGCAGGCCTGGGTAGTAATTTTTCAACAATTAAAAAGTTTTTATCATAACGGGACATTTTTAAGAGGTAAATATGGTGTAAATGCCCCTTGTGTAAATAAATTTTAAGTTATTAGTGTTAAATGTGGTAGAAGAAGCTTGTTTGATTTTCATACCGGCGCAGAGTCATACAGGCACAGAGTTAAAATTTACGGTTCTTACTATTTTTAACTTTATCCAACCGAGTCACTCCGGCTATACTTCTCAGACTACTCATCTCCACAGCATTAATTCTATTTTCATGCTTCTTCTGCCAAACCCAACATTCACTACCATACATAAGTGTAGGAACCAACACACCTCTATGCACAGCCAGACGTGCCTTTGTTGACACTTTCTGGCTGCTCATAAAGCTATTCAGTGCCCCATTTATTTGTTTTCCTGTCAACACCCTTTACACAATGTTACTGTCATACTTTCCATCTCTCGTAAACGTTGAAGATAAGTACACAAATTCATTTACTTGTTCCATTCTTTCTCCCTTAGTGAGAACTTTACAGGTTTGTCATGTTTTTTTTCTTTTAAAAACCATTACTTTCGTTTTGCTTGAATTTATTTTCATCCCTTTAATTTTCAGGGCATCATACATAACATTTACTATCGCCTGCAACTCCTCTTCAGATGACGCTAATATGACTTGATCATCGGCGTAAAGAAGGCATTTGACGATCAAATCATTCATTTTCAATCCATAAGCACTTTCTTTCAAATCTTTTAAACAATCGTCTATGTAAAGTTAAACAGCCATGGCGAAGTCACACATCCCTGTCTCACATCGTTTTTTATGTTAAACCAAATCAGCGCTTTGTATTATTAGGAATACTTTTGTAAAACTGTACTTTTTTGACGGAACTGTGACGGGTGAAAAGTATTTAGAGATGTTGCAAGCCTATGCAGTTTCATTTTTAACTGCAACTTTTTCATATTTTAATAATCCTGGTCAAATAGATCACACCCTTTGGTCCCATCAAGATGGAGCAAGTCCACATTATGCTGTAATAGTTTAAACATTTTTTAATGAAACTTTTCCCAATCGCTGGATTGGACGACGCGGTCGCTAGGTCGCCAGATTTAAATCCCATGGACTTTTCTGTCTAAGGTTATTTGAAAAGTAAAGTATATGTAAACCGACGTATTGGACGTACTAGTGGGTACCGTCAATTAACCCAAGGAACTCAATTGGAACATTTGTTGTAATTAAGTTATTTGTTTATCTTTATCAAGAAGGGACTAGTTTACTAATTTTCATTTAAAAAAAATAGTGAATTAAATATTAAGAAATAAAAGTGCTGATTTGGATTACACTCAGTATACTGTAGCTTGTAGTATTTTATTTAAAAAAAAAATTAAAAAACAAAAATAAAAATCGACCTGTCCGAGCTTTACCTCTAAAAATAGTCAATTCGTGAGATAATGGACCGTTTCCACACTTTTTTTACTTAATTAAAAGTAACAAGGCTCAAATCCGACCTCTTATTGAGTATTGCTCGCACATTTGGGGTTCAGCACCAAAGCATTCTCTTCGTCTTCTAGATTCCATTCAGAAATAGGCCATTCGGTTGATATACAGCTCAACTCTCATAGATACCCTTTACTCACTAGAACATAGAAGAAGAGTTGCAGATCAACAGATCAGTTGGATATCAAGAAATGACACGGAACACGCGTCAACCCACAATCTTCGCAAATCTATGTTCCTCACTCAGAATCGCACTCGTCCGTGTTCATAGCCAGCCCCATCCACACAGAAATGCAAACCAAACAATAATATAACTGACAACACACAACAATCAAGGCCAAAAATCAAAGCTAAATCTAATAACAAAAACCCCCACTCAATCTTCATCGATTAACAAAAATGTCACAGCCATTAATAATCGAATCCTATCACTACAAGGTATGCTACACAATATTTACAACGAATGATATATTTAAATTACAACAAAATACAGTAAGCGAAACTATTTACGAGTACCTGAGGAATACAAAACTATCAGAGACCCAATTAATAATGGAACTGTAGAAGGGAAAAAATAGGCAAGTGACACCATTTCTCTCAAGATTGAAAAAAAAACTTAAAAGAATGTTTATCGTATATCCATAGTACAAGGATCCTATCATATTTGGTAAATATTTACGTGACAACAAAACACTTGTGCCCTTTGTTTGAAAAAAAATCGATTGCAACCCTAAATAAATTATTTTTTTTTATAAAATTGATATTAACTTACTTTTATTTTTGTTTTATTGTGTAAAACGATTTTACACGGGACCCGCGTCATCCAACCTTTGCAAATCTATGTTCCCAACTCATAATCGCGCTTGTCCGTGTTGATAGCCAGCCCATCCACACTGAGAAGCAAACCAAACAATAATATAGCTGACAACACACGACAATCGAGGCCAAAAATCAAGGCGAAATCTAATACAAAGACTCCCACTCCAATTAACAAAAATGTCACAGCCATTAATAATTAAATCTTATCATTAGGTATGCAACACTATTTACAACGTACAAAATACGGTATGCAAAACTATTTACGAGCACCAGACTATCAGAGACACAATTAATAATGAAACGGTAGATGGGAAAAAATAGGCACGTGACAAATTGATGAACATCCAGCAAGAGGAAGGGAAAGAAGAAGAAGAAATCGAACAAGACATGATTGTTGAAGAGTATGAATCAGATTAAAATATCAAGAAAAATCAAAACTACAATTAAAGTCAATATCCAATATCAATATCAATATTCATTATGCATTTTAAAAAGTATTGTTCCTGAAAATTTCATTATAATAGTTCATGGAATCGGCCTACTGGGAAAACCACGTTAAAAAAACGCGTCGAGTGCACTACCTCACAGGTGGTGTGGAAATGTGTGCATATCATGTATTATATGACTCTTAGAATCACGATATCTCAGGAATGGTAACTCTTAGGAAAAAAATCATTAGAACCATTTTTGTAAATAATTTTAAGGCACACAACTTTGTTTTTAAATACTTTTTCGATAAAACTTACCGTTTTCGAATAAAATTCAAAAAAATCCAAAAAAAACCTTAAATTTTGACCTTTGACCCCGAATAACTTTTGTAGCGCACATGGGATTAATGGAGACTTTTAAAACTTCTTTTTTGAAGGTAAACCCAAGCTATCCACGAGATTTTGTTATTTAAACTGTCTAAATTGTCCGGACGTTTTAACCTGCAGCTTTTGTACGGTATTCGGGATCGTTTGTATCGAATTTATGCGCATGCGTTTATTTTGTGCTCACTCAAGTAATACTAGAAAACTGAATGTAATAATAGATATAATTGGTGACCCCGAAGTGATGCGATAAAACTGCTCCAGATTCTCAACCAAAATGTTCAGTTAGTGAAGATCATCCACCACTATAGTGTCAGCTCTCCTGAAACCGTGGGTGGGTAAGTTAAAACTGATACTTGAAGCAGAAATATCGAGAATTATATCCAATCAAAGTGACTACAATTTTTCTAAGATTCTTAATTAAATAGAAGCGTCCACGGAGAGTAATGGGACAACCAAGACTAAATCAAATGAATATTTTACAAAAAAAAATTGATTTAAAGTAATAGGTACATGTGTATGCAAACGACGCAGAGTTTACAACTACATAAATCCCTCAATGGGACCTTTGAATCCAAAAGGTTGAATATAGATACCTACTAGAGAATTTTGTCAATTTAAAAGTATCTCATAACATTGGAAATTCTGACCGTAGAAGAACACAAGGAAGACAGTGGAAAAAAAATCGATTTCCTTGTCTCTTTTTTGGAGAAATGAATCAGAGCTATGGTTCGCGCAGTTGAATCTATCTTCGAAATTAATGGTATAATCTCTGAAAAGTTTGGAAAAACCTATTGAATTTTGGGGAAAATAATTTTGATGCTGGATTATGCTATAGCAAAAGGAAATTCAAAGTGTCTTAGTCAAACTCTCTTTTAAAATCACAACTTATCAGGATGTTTCAAGTTAATGATAAATAATAACCAAATTTTTTACTGGAAGTCAATTAGGAGATAAAAACCAAGTCAACTGAGCTAGCATCTGGACAAATGACAAGAAATTTAATGCTTTGGCATGCCTAAAAAAACTACCAACTACTGTTGAGCAAATCATGAAAGCTTTTCAAGCAAAACTGACCAACGATTTCTCAATCAATATGGCAGATAGTATGGTTTAATGTTTATCTACCTTAGATTGCATTTCTGCTATTAAATCTAGGATAAATAAAATAAACGTGTTGCTTATTCCATAATTTCTAGCTGCTGTAAATCAATGTTTACACAGGCCTATGCATCAACTCGAAAAACCCCTACAAACTTTTAGATTTCAGTAAATTGTTTTAATTGTTTCCTTTAAACTTAGATCATAAATTTTGTTCTCTTTTGAGAAGAGTTACGGCCACAAACACGCACTTTTTTTTCGAAAGCCCTTCTAAACCTACCAACTGTTAACTTTACCACTTTAACCATGAATCCTGGAGTTTTATTTTTGCTATTAAATTTTCCGATTCGCATGCACTCGCTGAACTCCCGTAAAACTTGAAAATTTCAAAAACGAAAAAAGGAAAGAAGACTCCAAGAACATTTTTATGATGCATCTTTCGCATCCTCCGGGTCATAATTCGCGCCCTTTTCCGGGAGGAAGTGCCTTTACAAGAAGCACTCGATCTATCTGCTGGCCGGAAGTGGATTTTTGTGGGTAAGCGAACACGTCAAACCCACGTGTATATATATTCCTTAACCGGGGTCAAGTATTACAAATGTAGTGGGGCTACAGCTACGCTGAAATTTCATGATTGGCTACTTCTTGGGCCGTCAGTTCCTATTATAAAACTGCATTCATCAGAACGTAGTAATTTAATGGGCGAACGTTTAGATGGTCACGTTTAAAAGACATAATAGAAAGGGCTAGTAGGAAATCATTTTTTTTATGACTTTTTCTATAAATGACAGATTCATGATGAAATTAACTCATTTTTCATGTAAATCAATTCTCTTTTTGTGTTATTTTAAAAAGTTTGAAAATATACAACTGTAAAATCTAAAATTTGCCAAGTTTTAATGGTAGAATACCGAGCTGTTCTATGAGTATGATCAAGTTGGACTTTTACCAGAGACACGGCAAATGTTGAGTTGTTAACCCTAGCGGTGTGCAGTCACAAAAATACAGTGACAATAACACTGTCAAGAATAAAACAAAAAAATTAATACGAAATTATTATTAGTAAGAAGGTAAAAAGAAATAAAATAACCCATGCTGCCAATGTGATGAATAAGGATAATATTACTAGAGAATGCGATACCGATTGAGAGACATAAATCACGAGCCAATTTCATGAAGTTTCTGCAGCTATATTGACAATGCCCAAATAAAAAAAAATGAATCTATACAATAAGAAAGTAAAATTGAGTAACAATCTAAAAAAAATTAAAGCTCTAGAGGTACATCCGTCGGCTGATAAATATGCCATTTGGTTGTCATGTCACTAGCATTGCTTCGTTAATCTAAATAAATAAAGACAATAATTAATAATACCAAATGTTAAGAATTTTTATTTGCGTTTATTATACTATTTAAACCAATGTTTCAATTTGAGGTAGTTGACTAAACTTGGCTAATTAATCATTTTAATGTTCAATACATACGATAAAAGGACTTGCAGGCGATGGTTAATGTTATGCATGATGCCCTGAAAATCAAAGCGATGAAAATAAATGTAAGCAAAAAAAAAGTAATGGTTTTTGAAAGAGAAGAAAGCATGACAAACTGTGAAGTCTGATTAAAGGAGAAAGAGTGAAACAAGTTAATGAATTTGTGTACTTGGGTTCAAAGTTTACGAGAGATGGAAAGTATGACAGTGACATTAAGCGAAGAGTGTTGACAGGAAAACAAATTAATGGGGCACTGCATAGCCCAGAAAGTGTCAAAAAAGGCACGTCTGGCTGTGCATAGAGGAGTGTTGATTCCTACACTTATGTATGGTAGTGAATGTTGGGTTTGGCAGAAAAAGCATAAAAATAGGATTAATGCTGCGGAGATGAATAGTCTGAGAAGTGTAGCCGGAGTGACTCGGTTGGATAAAGTAAAAAATAGTGAGATCAGAGAACGATGTGGTGTAAAAAAAGATGTGATTACAAAGATAGATAAAGGAATGCTTAGATATTTTGGACACGTAGAAAGGATGAATGAAGAAAGATTGACGAAACAAATTTATAAGGCGAGTGTGAATGGACGGAAGTCGGTAGAGGTCGACCTCGGCAAACATATCTCGATCAGATCAACATTGTTTTGAAGAAAGGCCAGGTCAAGAGTACCAGCAACCGACGAGCATGTATGAGAGCACTGATGAAAGAAGAGGAAGCAAAAGATGTGTGTAAGAACCGTAGCAAGTGGAAGGAAGTGGTGAAAGTGGTGGAAAGAGGCGTTTGTATGTTTGTATACATACTTACTAATTGTATAATTTATTTTTCATATTTAACATAATTATTTGCCGTGTAAAACCTAAGATTAACTGAGTGAAAGTACAACATTTGTTTTTAACACTGAACGAATTGATTTTACTCACGCATATGAAAATTTGTATCTTTCTGCAATTATGACGTGCAATATTATTCGCTTTTATTCAGTTGATATTTGAAAAAAAAACAGCTGCTAGTTTGCTGCGCCGTCTTTCATAAAATTTGAAGAAGCGCTTGACAACGTCACTATGTGCCCTTAATAAATTGCATAAAAATAACGATCCACTTCAAGTTTTAGTCTTTTTATTATCAAACCCAACTATCTACCCGTATCGGACTAGCCGACAAGCCTTCCCGAGTAATATTCCTGTAAAATACGATGTAACTAGATAATAACATACCAAGCTTTGTCGGAACGTTTGATGTTTGTGGGGTCTATTTTTGGTGACATTCGAATACTTTATACTTACTTCGCTGCATGACAATAAAATAGGAATCGGGTCGGAGTGTAACGGGCAGAAAACTGATTTTTGTCGCGTCTATTGGTTTATTTATGTTGTGTATTTAAGGTGTACGAAGGTCGCCGAAAATCGACTCCACAAACATCAAACATTCCGTCAAAGCTGTCTCTTCTCCTTAGTTTGTTATTCTTGGATAAAACTATGAAAATCTTCGTTATAATTTCATTGTTTTAAACAAAATTGGTTGAAATGTTTTGAAAGCAAAACATCGATAGCATCTTCGCACTACGATTTCATCTTTGTATTGTATGGATTACCAACGAAGACTCTTTGGGGTTTTGCAAAGGCTTGTCGGTATTAATGGTCAAATAAATTATTTGTAATTCAAATCTGATAATTTGCGAATTACGTAGAATTAATGTTTCTTCTATTTAACAAAATAGTCCCAAGAAACATCGTTGTATCACTATTTTATTGATTATTAAATATACGAATTTTCTTTCGAATTTATATCTACTGAAAGATTTATTAGACCTTCTGCAATTCTTGCCCCATTAATTGTAGTCCAACACTGCCACCTACTTCTGGTGTACACGTTTACGATCTATATACGAAAACCAGCTGTTCCACGCCCGTTAAAATGTCACGTTTTACAACATTTTAATCCGTTGCTGTTTAGTGCAAGATTTCCTGTGGTCTTAATTACTGATTCTTCGTCTCCAATATATTACCTGAATGCAGAGAACGGTTGTAAATTATATTTTGTCGCAGCAATGAATCATTAAAAAAATGAACAAAATACGAGGTTCATTATGAGCTTTTTGTGTGGATAAAATAATGAAATAAAGACGTTGCATTTCATACAAAGATATTTAAAAGAATTAATAGCTTTTTAAATTAAAATCAAATGACTGGTGTCCATATGTAACTACTAAATTGCTAGCTTGTATCTGATAATTCAGAATGTTAAACAAACTGTCTTAGTAACAAATTACTAAATTTTTTATAAAATTCGTTTTAATTTACTTTTAATGTGGCAGAAAAATTGACACATTATCAAAACATATGTGTTGCGTTTCATTTTTAAGAGGTGTTGCACTTTAAATTAATTATGACTTTTTTGCAAAGACCGTGTAAATATCGAAAAAAATCATGCAGGATTGCCTGAAGACTAAACTTCATAGAAATGCCTTTTTAATGATGTGCCACACGTGTTAAAATTCCTATTTCAAATAAAGGGGTTGGGGTAGTGGAAGGGAGGGGTTTGACGAATGACAGATATCTGTATCGTAAAACTGTGTCCCCCTGGGAACAAAAATCGACATGTTTCAGCATTTCCTTAAATTCTAATAAATACTGCCAAATGGCAAATGGAATGTTATTTTATGTTATTTTACCAATTGTAATCGCTTATAAATTATTAAATAAATTACAACAAAATCGTAAATAAAATATGAAATTAACTGAAAAAATTCTCTGTTGTTGTTATAGGGAAAAATCACGTAACGCAAGATGTCGCTGTCATTGACAAAATATCGGATCGAGGTGTGAACAACAAATATTTGATCACTTGTAAAACCAAAGTTTTTATTGAAGAGAATTTTAGTTATCTTAGAGAGTTAAGTTAATTTTTTGTGTTAAACTATTGGATTGAAGCTGGATTTAAGGTTTGTTTTTGCATTTCAGTTTTTTGTCGCTGGATTTTTGTAAAATGCCAGTAAAGACCAGGTGTGTCCAGGTATCAATTTTGGTTTGTTTTCGAAGTTTTTTAGTTCTATTGTCCCTGGAATTCTTGTTGCAATCACATATAAAATGAAAGATCATTATACAACGATATCAAACTTACCACTGAAAAAATCATCTTTCAAAAAGTGCTTGCTGCAAACAAGCATTAACTTTGAGATTGTTTTTTCTTTCTTTAAGATCATCCTCCATTTCTAGGTTGCCTTACGATTTGAAGGAAATGTACGCAAAGAGTAATCGAATTGCCATATGTGGAGCATTGTGGAACAAAGCATATTTTTCGCGATTTTATCTCCATATCACCTTTTTTAATCCTTTGCATTTTCGGATTTTTTGGTTTATTAACACTATTTCTTCGCAAAATATCGTTTCAAATATAAGACTCAATGCTTGAATTGCTTAAAATAATATAAAAAGTTCGCTTTTCACCCATATAAACAAATAAAGGTTAATTTGTTGTTCACACCTCAAAAAGTTCATACGATCAATTGCAGATGTCGCCCACTTCGTGATTTTTCCCTATCTTCATTTATTGCTATGTAGGTCTTTCTTCTTCTTATAGTGCATCTCCTATAGGAGGTTTGCTATCATCACAACTATCCTGACCTTTTTGACTGCAGCTCGGAAGAGTTCAACATTAACATTGCTAGAATTAAACCAGTCCCTTAGCTTTTTAAGCCAAGTCACACGGTGTCTTCCAATATTCCTCCTTCCACCGATCTTTTCCTGAACTATCAGCTGAAAAAGTGCGTATTTGGGTCCTCTCAGTATATGACCTAGATATTAAAGCTTTCTCTTTTTTATGGTGTTAATGACTTCACATTCCTTATTCATCCGATTTAGGACGCCACATTCTACGGTAGCACCACATCTCAAAGGCTTGTAGTTTGTCCGTCTGATTCTTCCTGAGAGTCCATGCCTCCACTCCATACAAAAACGCGGAAAACACGTAACAACGCAGCATCCTCATCCTAAGTCCAATCTTGATATCTCGACTGGTGAACAACTTTTCCATTTTCGTAAATGTTGACCTGGCTATCTTTATTCTCGTTCTTATTTCTCTTGTTTGGTCACCCGATTGCTCTATCCAGGCTTTCAGGTATTTGTATGACTGCACATTCTCTATTAAGATGTCTGCTAGTGACACGTTTATATGGTTGTGATTTTGGGGAAACTTTGTAACTACCATTAACTTGGTTTTTTTAAGATTTATCTTTAGACCGTATTCGTTACATCGATCATTTAATTTCTCTAGAAGATGTTGTATGTCTCTTTGATTACTCGTTTAACAAGACGTTGTCATCAGCATATCGCATAATATTTATAACCTCTCCGTTAATAACTATCCCCACCGATTCTTCTTGCAAGGTTTCTTTAAAAATGGCTTCGCTATACAGATTGAATAGTATTGGCGATAGGATGCATCCTTGTCTTACACCACGACAGATTTCCATTTCCCCTGTTTGTCTGTAGGTCTTTGTGTTTATCATAAAATCTTGTTTTTTACAATATGCATTGACTGACCACATTTTTTCAAATTATATAAAAACCAAACCAAAAAATTGCAATACCTTCGTTGTGTAATGAGAAGAAAAAGGTACAGTATGCTTGAAAGTATTATCATTGTATTTATAATAACAATGATATTTAAGGACTTGCTTAGAGCCGTAACATCAAATAAAGTCGTAATGCTAGCTATTTTATAAAGAAGCTTGTATTTTTAATCCGTTTCCATTAGGTTCATATATCTCTTTTTGTTCGCCCCGTTTCTATTTTATTCTGTATCTACCCATGCAATGTTCTGATAATAAGCAAAGAGGATTAGGAAATTAGGGACCCGTACGTTTGGATGTCTTATCGCCATCTATCGTCAACACACAAAAGGCGTTTTAGTTTCGTGTTGCAGATGAAACTAATTTACTGTTAGAATAATTGAATTTGTAAACTTTTGTTTGCATCTCTAGTATTTCATCTCATTACGTTAGACAAATGTTGACAATTTAAATTATAATAATTGGCTGACTTCACTTAATGTAACGGTCACAAATATCAAAGAAGCGCCGAAATTGTATAATTTGCTGAAGATAGAACTGTGAATTAGGAAAAGTTTGTTTAATAAAGCTCTTAATTTTTATCGTATTCTTTAATTAAAAGAGGGTTAACCAATTACAGGACCATATTATTTGGAATACCGGATGAATTATATTGTTTTAATTTCTTTAAGCCAACATTTTATCAAAATACCCAACAGATAAGTGAAGCGCACATTTTACAAAAAAATTAATTTATTTCTGGACTAAACATATACACTCTTCCTTTTACACATAGATGCACAAAATTCCATTTGATGAAAAATGGAAAGAATATAATAATTTTCCGATTTTTTTATCGAATTTTTTATTGTGATTGTTCTAAAAATATTTTTTACATTTCATTAAGTCGGTTTACGTTTTATCTTCTTCTTAGCGTGCCCTATCCATCGCGGACGTTGGCTATTAACGTGGCAATTTTAATTTTATTGACGGCATTTCTAAATAACTGTATAGATGTAAGTCCAAACCACTGGCGTAAATTGTTTAGCCATGAGAGTCTTCTTTTTTCTGCTCCTCCTTTACTGTTGATCCTTCCTTGAACTATTAACTGGAGTAGACGATATTTTTGATATCTCATAATGTGCCCGAGGAATTCCAGTTTCCTCTTTTTAACTGTGAGTGTAATTTTTCTTTCTTTCTTTCCCAATTCGCTGCAGCACCTCTTTTATTAGTTATTAGTGGTCAGTACACGAAATTCTGAGGATACGGCGGTATATCCACATTTCAAAGGCGTTTAATTTTTTCATTATGGCTTCCGTCGTTGTCCATGCTTCTGCTCCGCAGAGCAGAATTGAGAACACATCGGATTTCGGTGGCCTGGTCCCATCTTGCATTGATCAGCGTACCAAGGTACTCGTATGACTCCACACGTTCGATCATCTGGTTGTTTAGTGTAATGCGCTCATTGTGTGTCTGATTTTTGCTTATTACGTTTTATAGCACTAGCGAATCTTACCGACTTTATAACCTTTTAAAACAAATTTGTAAAAAGTTGCTGGGAATTTTTTAACTTTTCGCTTTAAAAATCCAGGTATTTCGTGAAAAATATGTTACGTTATTTCAGAAAATGTCTTTGTAATTTCTTGAATCTTCCTTGTTATTTCGTTTCGGCTCCTAGCCGAGATTTTTTGTTGCGTACAAGCATTTTTCTTTATATTAATTTCAAGCATGGTTTCATTCTTCCCATTTTACACTAGTAAAGAGTATCGAATATTGATACAGCCGATAAAATCACTCTGCTTCCTACATATGCTTTATTCATAAGCCTACGTTTCGCGCGATAAAAAATTTCGTGCGCCAAAGTGTTACATATTAAAACCGAAGACATGACAAGCAGCAAAACATTCTTTTATTATAAATGAGTTTTCATCGTATTTCCCCTGACGCTGGCAACAAAACATTTCAAATTTCAAATGAAATTTTACGACTTACCGAAATTCCGATAATATAATTGGTAAGATGGGAATTCAAGAGTTCCGAACTGTAATTATTATTTACTCGTAAACAAACATTTTAAACATTATACACGAAATATTTTTTTGCAAATTTAAAATGAACTATTTTTTATGTTAAGTGAAAATGTAATCATTTGCTTCCTACGACGACTGTAGTCACTGGAGAGTAGTTGAACTAAAACTGGTCGACGTCTCTGTGAGGGCCAGTTAATCTGCGCGTTGTCGTAAAAGACAATACTAATTAACTGGTTCATCAATAGGGGCAATTGTTTATAGAATCAACAATATTTGATTTATATACACTGTGCAAATTTGTAAGGTCACATTTTCCATTATTTACTATGAAATACAAACTGGTAAAAAAAACTGTCAAAACAATATAAACAATTAACGTTCTAACTATCAAATCTTTGACAACCAACTAATGTTGAAAGAATTACGTAGTGTTATGTTTTAAATTTCAGATTTTTAACATAACTGTATCCGCCATTACTTTTAAGTAAAACTTTTTGCGCCACACCCTGTATAGTCTCTGCCGGTTCATTATGCATTTTATTTTATTTTTTTTTTTACCTCTAATAATGTTTTTCATCCCGATTCCTTTGCAGAAATCCGGGTATGTACTACTTGTATTATTTGTTTTGTTTTTTTAATTCGTATTGTTCAGATGTTTTATATGTTCGCCGATTTCGATTTTCAGCTTAATTTATATGTAATTTGCAGTGCTAAAATATTTTATCAGTAATATCTTTTTATATTCTTACCGGTCAATTTTGACTCTAAAGTAATATTGTCTTTGCTACTTGCCATAAATGTTTTATGTACATAATATGGTCAAATAAACTATTCTTCTCTACTTTACGTATGTAATTAAAATCATTTATTTTAAATAAAGTATATTTGGTATCCTTTTAAACTCTCTTAGTTGTAATTATTTGTTAAATGGCGCATAGGCATAATGACCTAATAAATTGAACTTAAATTGCTACGAAATATTGCTTTAAACTAAATAAAACGCAAATTTAATAAACACTAACTTTTCCAGAGCGAGGGCTCTTTTATATTTAATATAGTTCTATTTTATCTTTTGGTTCGGAAAAAAAAACCTGAAAGTTTCATCGCCTAGCTCTCCTTCTGAAGTTATCGTGCGAAGGATGTACCGTTATGGCCCATCTTCGAACTCGGTCTTGTCCTTCGGGCAAAACTTCTACCCCATAAGTTTTAGTGACCTACTGCCTCTCTGTCTCAAGATATTATGCCCACAAGATTTTCCAGCACACCCACACATACTACACCCAGACAAAATTTGAAACAACCGTTACGCTGAAAATGGTGCCATTTGACGAGTGGGTCCTTGAAACGTGAAGTGCACATGTTTTTGGCGATTTTGATTTTTAGGGGTAAACCAATACTTTTCCTTTTTTACCCTTCGGTGTTCTGAAAATTAAAAAGATATTTTTTTTAATAAAACAATTATAAATCTGTCCATATTGTTACCGTTTCTTATTAAAGTGAAATATAGAAAAAAAATTTCAGTATATGATATTATGATAACAAATGCTGAGTAATTAACGACAATACAAAACTGTTATGTATATACGACAGCCAAGGGCAAGAGCTTATTACGCAATGACAATTTTAGTTTAATGTTGTATTAAATTCGATGTAAACATCAATCTAAAGCGACTGTTGTGAGATGAGGGCATTCAAGAACATAGAGACATAATAAAAGTCAATTACCGTCAGCTTCGATATAAATTGAGAAAAATAACATTGTCACAATCTAGGCTGCGCTGTCTCTCGTATAATCTTTTTTAATTTGGTTTTTCTTTCTTCCAGTATAATTTAGTAGGGCGGGTTACGGTGTCCTATATATCTTAAACATTAAAACTGGCGATTTTGATATCAATCAATTGTGTTTTCTCATATTACACGCAAAGTTTAAGTTTTTAAAATTCAATATCGAAGAAAAATTATCCTTTCAATAGTTCCTTCGACAAGTATACAAATATTTAAAAGATCTCGTAGTTGACAGTTACAGTAACACCTAAAAATCTAAAGCATTATAGCACTTCGTTGTGAAGAGCAATAGAACTTTTAATACAACGCATAAAAATTTTGATTTTGAGTAAAGAAACTCTAAACCAGTGTTTCCCTACCTTTTTTGTGCCATGCCCCACCTTAACCTTTCTAAAATTCTTATGCACCCCCCCCCCCATGTAACATACATAATTTTTAATATTAAAAAATTAAATTGTTTATTTAAGAAACTTAGATGATAGGTTTTAGGAAGAAATCACTAGGAAATTGTTAACGAAACACAGTAAGTAAATTTTTAAAACATATAATGAAAAATTGAAATTCAAATTCCAAATAATTTTAATAAAGATTTTTCTATATTAATTTATTATTTTAATTTAGTGAGATCCTTGCGCTTGATGCTTGCTGCACAGAGATTTTATGTTAGGTTTTAATTTGGTTAGCTTCAGTCTCAAGTCTCCACGTTGTGTTATATGCAGCCGATTTATTTGTTTTACCAGTAAATCATTTACAGCAGTAAAAACCACATTCAGCTAAAAATAAAGATGGAAACGGTAGCAATAGTTTTCTTGCACATTTGGTTGAATTTGGATATTTGATTTCTATTTCCTCACAAAGCCATGCCATCGCTCCTTTCATATTAAATAAAGTTTTAACTGACTTATCATTTTGCAATTGTGCGAGTTCTTCTTGATACTGCATATTTGATATATCAGACAAATCCACTAACATTGGCTGCATCATCCATGTTGGAAAATCAATTTGTTTTAAATTAGAAAATCTTTCTTTTAAATCAGCCGATAGAATATTCAGATGATTGACAATAACAACTAAAGTGGTATCAGTTACTTCACATTTTTGGAGCCAATGAAACTGTTCAAAGTTTTTGTTGTTTCTGACATAACTCAATATGGGTAATGAAACCAAATATCTTCGCTTTCGCATCGACAAGAGTTTTATTTGTTCCTTGAAGTTGCTTATTTAATATATTTAGTTTTTCAAAGATATCGGCTAAAAAGCTCACAAATGCTTTACCATCGATTGGTATTGAATTGAATTCATTTTAGGTTTTTCGCCTAAAAAATCACTAAGAGTATTAAACAGTGCCATAAATCTTTCTAAGCAGTTCCCTTTAGATAGCCATATTACTTCAGTATGAAGTAAAAGTCTCACATGGTCTTCATTTTGTTCTTCACCAAATAGCTTGAAGAGACGCTCACATTTGGCATTAGCTTTAATAGCATTTACACACTTTATTACTTAATGTAGTACTTCATTTAGCCCATTTTCGAATGGCCCCCCTTAACAATAAAATTGCCCCCCTGTGGGGCGTGGGGCCCACGTTGGGAAACACTGCTCTAAACTGAAGGGATTTTAAAAACGTTAAAATCTCATCAGAAGATTATAAAACAGCAATACCATATTATGCTTCCTTAAAAGGATAAAAAAGGGTTAGTTATACGATTTGGCTACTTTATGAATGAAAGAGTATGTATTTAAAAGTTTGTTTTTAATTGCGGTATACTTTTAAAATAACAAATAAAAACGCAATGAGCCGCTGAACTATTTTTCTCATTTTATGCAACAAATTCCTTCTCAGGAATTATAACCGAATGTCAACCAGAATCATCATATTATTATTTGAGTCGAAGATTTTTTTTTTAAATTACAAGGCGAGTAACTTTTAATAGAACTCTAATCCCAAAACTAAATATACCTCGAATTATGACACAAGGGGACCGAAGAAGCGCGCCTGTGTTTTGACATTTTAAATTATAATTTACCCAGCTGGATTTCAATTTTAATCCCCTTCGAGATGGAGTTACACGCGAAATAAATGGAGAGGTTCTTCCTGCTTTGAGTTTTTGGTAAAATTTAAAATTTATTATTCATCCCACACGGATTTATTATTGCTCCTCCAATCTTGAAGTAGCGACTTTGATAATGAAAAGGTCAGTTTAAACAGTATCAAGGATTTTAAATAACTATTTTTTACATTTAATTTAATTTGATTTTTTTAAACATAAATACATATAGGTACTCCTTTTTCCCGCAGGGGTAGGCAGAGACCACTTCTTTCCATTTGCTACGCTTCTTACACACGTCTTGCAATGCTTCTACTTTCATCAGCGCTTTCAAATATGCTCGTCGGTTGCTGACACTCTTGACCTGGCCTTTTTTTAGAACAATTTCGATCTAATCAAGATATGTTTGCCTAGGTCGACCACTACCGTCTGGTCCATTCACACTCGCGTTAAAAATATGTTTCGTCAATCTTTTTTCATCCATCCCCACTACGTGTCAAAACCATTTAAGCATTTCTTTATTTAAATGAAAATTAGAATTTACCTTAAAACTAGTTATTTATAAACAATGTTATAGAAATAAATGAATTGTTAGTTAGTATCTATTAATCTTTTGACTCAGCGGTGAATTGAGTTAAAATAGTCATGATCTATTACATTTTTATTCTAAGATTTAGTACAAATCCCAACCCTGGTTACAATTACCATTCGCTCGACTAGGTACTAGCTGGAGGAAAAGACACAAGCGCGGCAGGCCCCCTCTCGAGTGAAAATCTGCACCTTCATCAATCATTTCACAATAATTATTCACAAGAGCAGGCGTCCGACGACGGCAATGTATCGAACCTGACAGGTCATGATATCTTTTTACCAAAACATTTTTTCGTAAAGCGATCTCGAGGAAGAGCAGTGTTTTATTTCTTTTAACACACTGAGAGGATTTTTTTTCTGGCGGTGTTGGTATCACATCATCGAAAAGGAGAGCGGATGTTTACGATTTTGTCCACGTTTTGAGGTTTCGAATTTCATCCAGCATCGGTTGGCGTATAATCTCTGAATGGGCAAAATTGCGCACACCCCGACTGGGTGATACGAAAGACATGGAAATCTAAATATCACTTTTTTCATACCAGTTTCTTTTTTTAATCACTAATAAAAGTGTTGAAGAAGATAGATATTAACAACAATGACCTCCGGATAATAAAAAATCTCTACTGGAATCAAACAACACAAGTTAAAAACAAAGGTCAGATGATTGACGAAATAAAAATTCAACGGGGCGTGCGACAAGGGTGTGTGTTGTCGCCACTTTTATTTAACATATATTCAGAAGAAATATTTAATAATGCGTTGTGTGATTCAACAGCAGAAATTCTTATAAATGGTAGACAAATCAACAACATCCGATTCGCGGATGATACAATAATATTCGCTGACAAACTAGAGAACCTACAAAATATGATGAGCCAGCACAGTCAGGAATATGAAATAGATATAAATATGAATCAAACCAAATACATAGTGATAAGCAAAAATCCACCACCACCCAGGCAGCTTATTATAAATAATACAGTTATTGAAAAGGTAGAGACTACAACATATTTGGGAACTACAATCAACGAGAGTTGGGATCATTCTCTCGAAATACGTTGTCGAATAGAGAGTGCTCGTGCTGCATTCCTTAAAATGTCGAAATTGTTTAAATGCCACTTTCTGAACTTAACAACTAAAATACGACTTCTCCGATGCTATGTGTTTTCTGTGCTCCTGTATGGAGTTGAGTCTTGGACGTCATAACAACAGTAGCTGAACCTAAGCGCGTGCAACATTTTTGAGTTTTTGCATTTATTTCCGTGAATATATTTGTTAATTTTAATTTGATTTGTTCCGGTACAAAAGCTATGGCAGGTACTAGAAAAGTCGTTCATAAACAACACGGTTATAGTAGCAATAAAAAAACTTTATGAGCAAGCTACATCACAAATAAAAATAGGAAATAACCCATCCGAGAGCTTTCTAGTTACGAAAGGACTACGACAAGACTGCTGTTTATCACCCTCTCTTTTCATAATCATAATAAATTTAAATAAAGCTTTAAAAAGATGGAAAGGAAGCTGTAGTGGAATGGGAGTACAAATAATTTTTTTTTTATGAAAATAGTCGCAAAAAGGGTAGACCTATCGTGTGGGCCGCGGACGGCCCGCACTGCGACTATTAGAAGGGGAAGGGATTATAGAAAGGAAATGATTGTGGACACGCTTTTTAAAAAGTTGCAGGTCATAGTTCTCTGGAAAAACTGATTTTGGAACTTATTCCATTTCGTAGCAGCCCTGTAAAAGAAGGATTCTTGATGAAGATTGGTCCTTGTAGTGTCAATCTTGAGAGTAAATGGGTGAGACTGATCGGCGTGCCGAGTTCTTCGGTCGAATGTGGCCAATGGTGGCACAAGAGTTTTTATTTCTCTGGAGCATCTTCCATGGAAATATCTGTAGAGCAATGACTGGTCTGCAACTCTTCTTCTATGTTCTAGAGGGTGAAGGGTATCTGTGAGAGTTGAGCTGTTTATCAAACGAATGGCTCTTTTCTGAATGGAATCTAGAAGACGAAGAGAATGCCTTGGTGCTGAACCCCAAATGTGCGAGCAATACTCCAGTAGAGGTCGGATTTGAGCCTTGTACGTCGTCAACAGTTGATCAGGAGTAAAAAACTTTCTAGCTTTCCACAGAAAACCTAGCCTCTGGCTTGCCGACTTTGCGATGTTAGCAACATGGTCATGCCAAGACATATTATTGGACATCGTGACTCCCAAAATCGAGATGGAGGGACTTGGTTCAAGGGTATTTCCGGGGACATTGTGATGGGATGATTTGAGGAATTCACTTTCTTGGAAAACGTGGCACTTTGTGTTTTTTGGGCGTTGAACTGAACAAGATTGTTGGTTCCCCACTCGACGATTGCTTCAAGATCTCTATTGATGGAATCAACCTGTTCCTGCCTAAGTCTATTTGTATCATTCACCGAAAGTGATCGATACGATGTGAAAGTTGAGACAAGTGTGCTATCGTCTGCGAAACTGTAAATGGGGTTCGTGGTGGTTTTCAAGAGGTCGTTGATGTGTAAAAGAAATAAGGTGGGGGACAGGATGGAACCCTGGGGGGCCATGGCATTAGTTTTAAACGCATCAGAAGAAATACCGTCAACTGCCACATGTAAGGAGCGATCTTGCATGAAGCTTAAGAGCCATTGGCGCAGTTTGGTTGGGAGACCGTAAGCAGATAATTTACTTAACAATGCCTGGTGCCAAACGCGGTCAAAGGCTTAAGATATATCCAAGGCTATTGCACGAGATACACCAAACTTTTCAATCGTGTTTGTCCAGAGCTGAGTGACATAAGCCAGCAAATCTCCAGTAGACCGAAGTTGTCGAAATCCATATTGTCTGTCATGGATTATCTCAAATTTCTCCAGATATTTGATAAGTTCTGTGTTAATCGCTTTTTCCATAACTTTGGATATGACTGAGAGCAATGCAATAGGGCGATAATTTGCAGGAATAGTCTTCTTTCCTTTTTTCTGAATCGGTTGGACCTTAGAGTTTTTCCACATGGATGGAAATACTCCTTTGCTGTATGATAAATTGAAGAGTCTACAGAGAACTGGGGTGAGCTCTTGAGCACAGGTCTTCAGGACAATTGTCGGAATTCCATCTGGTCCTACTGCCTTATTGGAGTCAAGATTTCGTAGGAGTTTCCTGATAGTGCGATGGCGGATAGTGACCTCTGGCAAATACTGAAGCAAATACTCTTTTTACGCTTCACTTCGCTGACGACCAAGTGGTGAAAGCACAGTACAAGGAAGATCTGAAATTTATGACAGTCAGGCCTCTCAAGGAGTATGAAGATTGGCGACTTTAGGTAAACAAGGCAAAAACCAAATATTTATGTATTGTAACAGCGTCAGAGGAATTGCACTTAAATGACAACGATGCCATATGGTCATGTAATAAATATACATACCTTGGAAATTGACAAAACAGGACCTACAGAGAGTGAAATTGAACAAAGAATCGTAAAGGGGAAAAATATTATGGGCTGTCTAAACTCAATATTATGGTCAAATCAAATCTCTTATGAAAGGAAACATCTTCTTTATAATTCCGTCTTTAATGTATGGCTGTGAAACATGGCAAATGACGATGAAGAACCCTAGAGAGACGTTTTTTAGCTTTGAAGATGGATTTCTGGCGAAGAGCGGCCGGGAAATCAAAAATGAAAAGAATATCGAATGCTAGAATAAGAGAAATTATGAAGGTGGAACATACGTTTGTTGGCGACATTCAACAAAGGCCGTTAACATATTATGGCTATGTAGAGAGAATGACAGATGGACGGCTACCAAAACTAATACAACAATGGTTACCTACTGAAAGACGATGCAGACGTAGACCAAAAACTACATGGATAAGTGGAATACAAAGAGCTATGTCGGAAAGAGATTTGCATCCAGGAGATTGGGAGGATAGAAGACGCTGGAAGCTGGGAACCGGAAGGCGCAGGACGCTATGAAACCGGATCTATATATATAATTTGATAGTGTGTTGGGTGTTCATTAAACGTTTGGATTCTATAAGTAAATATATCTGGTAGTTACCTTATTGTAGATAACAGTATTTACGCTATTTTTCATACTTGTAGATTGTATTAATACAAGTTTATCGTAAACAAGAAACGAACAAACTTAACGTCAACGTTAGTAAAGAATGTAAGTTAAGTAAATTTTAATAAAAAGTTACTACGTAATGGCGGCATATTAAATAATTACCAACTTTGTTACACGACACAATTGTTAATACACTTATATCTATCTAACTGCTACTTCTATTGCATCAGATCAACACGTTTTCATCTTTATTTTGGTAACTATGCCATTTTTCGCTCGCTGCTGATAAATCACGTTTTAAATTTTTTTATCTGTTATTGTTTGCTCAATTTCAACAATTTTTGAATCATTACAACCCTGAAATATTGGTTTACGTTGTGTCTCAAAATATTTTTGATAAAATAATTGGTTTTTTGGTTTATGGGATCAACAAATATTTTCCCCTTATTTTAAAGGTCAAACAGTTCCTATAAGAAATAAAAAAAGTTTGTCTTTTCGTCGCTATAATTTATAAAACAACTTTGAAATTCAATTTTTGTTAAACACATTTTATGAAACATTTCTTTAGGTCTCTAATATAAATTGATTTAGAATTAACAGAGCTGACATTTTTCTTACCATTTAATGCGCTATAAGAACGTCCAATTGAAGTTGTAGGCCCGGTAGATTATAGATGGCCCTGTTACGACTCTCTCGGGAATATGGATAAAATCTGCTTAGTATCTGTGATTATAATTTTTATTTCAACAAAAATATGTTTCCTATAGCCGCGAAATAAGGAAGATTAAGTGCAAAAAAAACTTTCCCTTTATGTTGTCGATGAAAGTTTCCCATTTCTCCAGTTTTCCCTTTTGTTTCCTATTCCTATATCTTTCAAGATGTTTTCTTAAAGCAGTAGGCGTCTCTGCATAATTTAGACTAATGTCGCAGCCGCCTAGACATAAAACTTCTATTCCGTTAAATATTTCAAATGTGTTTACCATCTTTTGTTTTCAAAACTGGTAAACTGAATGACTTTTTGCTATTTATATCCACCCGTAACTCAAAATTAGAGAGACAAATTTATTTGCTAAAGGACAGATTCTATCGATCTTGGAGATTGTGGTAAACAGTGTTTTTTTGTATAGATTTTTTAAATTAATGCCATAAATGCAATCATTACAGCGGAATTAATAATTTATTAATATGACCAAAATGTTTCATGCAAACATTTCATGTTGTGAACACTTCAACGTGCAAAAAGATATACTTTTAAAATGTTCACAATGAACCTTTTCATTATTCGTGTACAGCAAATAATGCGCGTTTTAACTGGTCTACTGTGTAA
The DNA here is from genome assembly GCA_950111635.1 of Agelastica alni. Taxonomy (NCBI): domain Eukaryota; kingdom Metazoa; phylum Arthropoda; class Insecta; order Coleoptera; family Chrysomelidae; genus Agelastica; species Agelastica alni. The sequence goes on from OX467708.1 coordinate 89,069,998, forward strand.
CATTTAAAATTGTTGGCAAACACTTTATGAAAAAGCTGTACCGGGCGAATTTCGAATACAATGCACAGAAATGCAGGATTAGTTAGGGTCTTGGAAAAGTTCGGAAACGCAACTTCCAGAACTTCCAACAGCCACGATAATCCTGGCAGTAAGCGAGAAGAGCCATTAGCCCTTCCGCTAGCTTAATGACTTCCTGGAGGTGGTAACAGATCTCTGGCAATGATAATGAATCAGATCATGTTAGGATTATACATTATATATAATGTAACTAACATTTTTTTTACATGTCAATGTTTCAATGTGAATTTTTATGAAAATTACCAGTGTCAGATAAGCAGTTTTATAAATAATGAATATTAATTATAAACGTTATCTATACAAATGTCACTATATTATTGTGAGATATTTTTATTCATTATTTCGAAGTATCTGGACCAAAAAATGTATTGTTTAGGAAGTAAAAATTGTTAGGTTACTTAAAAAAGAGAAAAAAATCTGGATACAAATTTTTTATAGATTATGAATTGACAAAAATCGACAACACATACCAATTTTTTAATTAGAATCGCAGTGAATCGGGTTTCGCGATAAAAAATCTCGTATTTATTATTTCATTCATTTTTCGCTCAATCATCACGATATAGTTCATCCCAGCGAAAATATTTGTTTTTCCCAATTATATCCTATCGACCGTGCAATGGCACATGAATTTTTGCTTGAAAATCAATCACTGCTCTTTTTTTCGTCTATAAATGATAAAATATAATGCGCTTGTCTGTTAACTTGCATTCTTGTATGAGAAGCGTCATGTGGTTGTAAAAAGATATTAAAGATTTCGTTACAACTGTACATGCAAGAGCAAATAAGTCGACTGTAAATTTGAGATGTTAATTATAAAAAAGATATTTCTGGTTTCGTCAATGACAGTAAAAAATAAACCCCTGCCTTATTTGCTGGGCGAGTCGATAATTTTATTAAAATTTCACTACAAGCTTGTAAGTCTAGTCCTTTTAATTATCGGAGAGCTGAGAAGCAAAATGAACTTTTTTAACATTAGTGTCTCTCTCTCTCTCTCTGGTCCATTTCCCTGAGAAGGAGTTAGTGACTATGATGCTCCCGTAGCAGCACTTATAGTATTGTGCCACTCCTCTCTATTCTGGGCCATATTTACAGTTTCATGTAGGCCTTGGTCGATTAGATCTTTAGTTTGGTCCACCTATCTCTTGGGTGACCTTCCGCGCGGCCGCTTTCCGTCTACCTTTCCTTCGACTATTAGTAGTTGCAATGCGTCTGTACTTCTTACAATGTGGCCGATGTATGTTAAAAAGCTTTGGTTTATCTTTTTTAACAGATTTAGTTGAATATTTAGTTCTTAAAGAACACATCTATCCGCCTGGTATCGCTTTTCTTGAGTGTCAAGGTTTCTGCTTCATAAGTGGCAATAGGGAACACAAGTGAATTCAACAATCTTAATTTGGTGTTTTTGGTGATGGCTCTATATCTCCAGATCTTGCTTAACTTAGTTACGTCTGTTGAGTCAGTGCAACTCTTCTTTTTATTTCACCTTCGCATGCACCGCTGTTGTCAATTAGAGACCCCAAATACAATTATTTGTTAACCACCGCAAATCCAGCTATGTGTTTTATGTGGGGTTGGTTATTATTTTGTTATTTTGTGTTGGTGTCACGCGCAATAAATACCAACATTTTTATCAAATCACATGATTTACTGAAAATTGTTGATCCATAATCGATTGTTTTTTAAAAATAATTATTGTTGCAGACATAAAAGAAAAGTACAAAATTTCCTCCCATGTAAAAATTCCCCCAGAAACAACTGTGATGTAAATGCGGCTGCGGGTAATTACGAAGATCTACATGACGTTATTCAAAGGCCTACCCCAACTCACCATCAACATGCACAGCTTACTGGTAGGCATATCGTCGCTCCATCAATCGAGGTGAGTGTAAAAAATCCATTTATAATATTTAATTTCATTTTTTATTTAGCGTTACTAACAAATAAAAGAGACATCACTCCTTCTTTGTGTAACAGTAATAACTACATACGGGTGGACCATTAGTCTGTTGTCACTAGAAATCGTTTTTTGCTTAGTGTAATGGTGGTCAGTTGTGATCCTGACTATACTGTAGTACCCATAAGTCAGTCGACATTAGCAGTCTGAGGTTACCTACAGAACAGCGTGTATATTTGTTTTGGAACATGACCACAATTACAGTGATGTTTGTGATTTGTTTGAACGTTTTCCAAACATCCAACATTCATTTCGACAAGGTATTCGCAAATTAAATTTAAGACTTTAAGAGACTGGGTCAGAAGCGGAGCGGTCAAAATCTCTTGCAACAGAAGATACCCAACCTTAATGTTTTTATTCACCGACTAAATCCCAAATAAAAGCATTCTAATGGAATGGATTAGCAATAACAAGCCTATAAAGAATTAAGGAAAGTTTGCAATTAATTGAGACCATATATGCCTACTTTACTTCAAAGCCTATCTTTACCTCTAAATCTACCATTAGTCTTCATATTACAGTGTCTTATTTGTGTAAAAAAATGGAAATAAATATATTGCCCATCAGCAAGTACATAAATATGATGCTTCCAATCATCAAAATCTAGTTACAGAATTTCATAGGCTGAAAAAAACCAAAGATGGTCCTAACTGTTATGGCATTACCTTCAATGTCCTACCGACCTCAGTCAAAGAAATGAACCTAAAAACTTTTGAAAAGCAAATTAAGCACTACTTACTTCAAAATGCAATCTACTCACTCGAAGAATTTCTGATTGCTGATTTTTCGTCTATATGTGTTTGTTAATAGATTATCTATATTATGTATTGTCACATTTAATGTTAGTTTACCTGATTTTAAACTTAACTATAACTTTTTCTCTTTGACTAACATGTAAGTACTTCACTGTACACTAACATCAATAAATTTTATTATTATTATTACTAAATGAAAATGATACGAACAAGCGTGTGGTACTGTAAAAGTACCAAGATATGGTTGTTGTTAAAAGTGGAAAATAGTTCACTTTATAAACATCTACAGCCAGTTAAGAGAAAGCTGATATGACAATAAGATGGAAAATCCCCGTATTATGGAGTTATTGTAAAAGGCTTTCTAAATGAAAGCTTTGATAGATTGGAAGAATGGCCTCTATGTTTTCCAGATACCACACTCATGCAGTCTGGGGTATATAGTAAAAAACGAGGTGTATTCCGTCAATATTTCTGATGTAAAGCATTTAAAGACACGAATCCTATCAAAATTTGAAAACCTTCAGTACCTTGCGACAACATTTTTAAATAAGTGTTCAAAAGAAACAATGTTTGTTGAGAACAGCATGGAAAACATAATATAATATTTGCGTGGTTACAATAAAACTGTTAATATTAAATTTGTATTTTTGACTACTGATTTATGGCCCACCCTCTACATTGAATTGTTTGCAAATATTTAATTTTTGTAACTTTTTAAGAAAGCGTTCTTAAAATACCTAATGTGGAAGTAGCAATAGGGAGGATGAGTAATTTGGAATTACAGAGTAACCAAAAAGTTTGTCGTATTTCCCTGATGATCATCAGCAGTTGTGAATTAATCATTTTTCTTTATTAATTTTTTAAAACTAAACAATCACAAACGGCATTTTATAATTATTTAGATGATATTCATTATGTCTGCCCTAATTTGTATTATTTTTAACCTTATTCATTTGTTCGACTTTCAAAATAATTTTCTGGTATAATAAGTGAGTTTACCAATGCAAAGCTCTATTTTCGAGAGCTAACCAGTACTATTTTGTTGTTAGCATCATCCATTGGTAGCAATTAACAGCTTGTATAGCGAGCCAAAGGATTCTCTTGGAAGACAGGACCAAGAATATAAGAGCGTAGTAGAGGAGACAGAACTCATAAGTACATTCACTTCTTTTTAATTTATTATCGCGCTTTTTGTGTTTTATGTGTGCTTTATTCTTTGTGCAATTAAAAACAGCCATTGGATAATATTAAGTATTGGTTGGGCATTTATTGTAGGTTTATTAAAACGTTTATGAAAAGCAATAGTGCACTATTGGTTGCGACCACGACTACAATTGCATGCAACCAGTACCTAGCAACGTGCACGTAAAAGAAAAATTGCAGCTGTTAAAGGAGAGACCTGCATGACTGATATAAAACCAATAAGACTAGGAAGAGCTGGACGTGCGAGCAATCACTGATAAAATCGTTGGATGTGCGGCAACGATAAACCGCAGGCCATAGATGCAATTGCCGTAGTGCGCCTTTGGCCCAGATTCCAAGGTTTTCATAAAAACAAAGAAAAAAACAAAAACCACATTTCGTTCCTTTTCTTGTCTGTTTTCAATGTGCTGAAATTATTTTTCGTAATCATCCGAAAATTCGAAAACATGTTATGTATTTTTTTTTTATTTCAAGAAAATCCCTGTTGCAAAAAGAGTGAAATTAATATAATTTAATGTAAATGCAATTATTTTTTTTGTGATAGATTCGATTCATTAACAAAAGCAAGGTTTAATAACTAATTTTAGAAGGTTGAAATGAGCACGATTGTCTTTAAATAAACCATCACCTATTAACACAAATAAAACTGATTTTCCCAAGGGATTCTCACCCTTTTTATTTACTTTTAATTATTAAAGACAGTAGGTAATTGTAACTTTATTTGTACTAGGCAAAGTGTTTAAAATAACAAAATATAATCGTTGTTAAACATATATAAATCATCAATAGGTAAAATCCCAGTTTTTATTAAAAATTATTAAAAAATTCTATAATTGTAACACTACATTTATTGGAACTTCTCCTTTTTGTTGTAAATTTCCGGTAATGAAACTCATAATTACGTCTAATTCCTTTCTGGACCAACGTCATCCATAGTAATATCACGACACCGATAAGTTTTTGCTACCATCCACAAAATTTTGGACCTTTATAAGCAGTTAACCAGCTTGTCATAATAACCTGGTTATTAGGGTATTTTCAACTTCTTAATCATAGTCATCAAACATTAACAACAAAGTTTTTTTGCATGAATCGTATGCTAAAAGAAGCAAAGAATCTATAATATTTTAAATCTTTAATGAGATCAAAATAAAATAGTTATTTGTAAGCTTATGTCCTTAATTTTGTATTAAATATTACTTGTCAATTGATCCCCTGTAAGTAAGTTTTCTTTTTAAAATATTCTGTAGAACACGTGTATTTGTCTTAAGTATCATTTTTTATAATTAAGAGCTTATCTGTTGAGTACATTTAAAGTGAAACTGTCTAAATTGTCCTCTTTTGTGTGGTGATAAGATAAAAATAATGACCCAATAACAAAACATCCAATAACCTTCCACTTTTTCAGATGATCGACGTTAAAAACAATATCCATTACCCCAGCGGCTATCCCATATCTCAGCATCCACCAGTATTTTTATGCTCTTCGCCAGGACCTGATCCGTACTGTTCCCAGGACCTTTACAATCCCGTATACGAGGAATTAAGTGATGCAGAAAGTGAGCTTACTCCCGCTCCTCACAGCGAAGACGAATTCGCAGAAGACGAACTCTCGTTGGCTGGAGAAATGGAAAGAAGAAGACTCGACATTCCTCCACCGCCGTATCGACCAGAAACGGTAAGCATTATGGTTACTATTACTCTTCTTTTCGAAATATTAAAGCAACATCTAATTAAGGTGTTTATCCCCCTTAAACCATTAACATTATATATTATAACCTAAAAATCAAATAAGCTTTTACGACAGTAATGGTTAATCAATAGTTTTATTATTATAACCTATAAAAATATATTTTTTAAGGAACAAAACATCTATTTACTGTCCTGGATGTAAAACTTAAATCAAATTGCACTGCTAATAAAACAAAAATGTACCAAATGCTTCAGTTTCTTATTCGAGAACCAAGTTTATAAAAGGAAGAAATTCAATGCTTAATAGTTTAATACGATTTACTCTTCTGCATTGTTAAAGAACTTTTTTCTTTGGAATTTTTCAAATTAATTTAAAGAGATTAATTTTTTAAAGCTGTTGCAAAAGGCAGGAAGTTTATCACGCTGACAAAATGCTATTAATTTCCGACCTTTTAGAGGTATCTTTCATTTTTAGAGTTTTATTATATCGTTGGCATCATAAAAATGATATTCATAATTACTTTTTGTAGAGAACTTTGTGTTCGCGCAGTCTATAAATTTTTAATGAAAGTAGGAATAATGTGTATTAATTTATCCGTCTAGACTTTCAATTCATTTTTTTTAACTTTCCAAACACAAGCAAAAAAAATTTTAAAATTTTTTAAAAATATTTAAAGGTTTTTTACTTTTTAGTGTATAAGACGAGACATCCCCAGGTTTCGAAGACCTCACGAACCGCTACCACCAATTCCTGGCAACAAACGCCATCGCAGTCTTGATAGACGACGACAAGAATTCCACGAAGGGATGCTCTTGGACGCTCTCCTACAACTTTATCCCCGAGTAGGAAGCGTTGAGCATCCTCCTCCTCGAGTAAGGCAAATTCCTAGCATCACCCAAAGGATACAGTGCATGACTCCCGGGCCTTACGAAACTGTGCCCGTGATAGGACATTTGGCCACCTTCAGGCCGGTACCCAAACCCTATTCACAAGACTCGGCCCTTGGTTCAGATTCGGGTTATAGCAATCACACGAGTATCAGAAGTTCTAATAGAGGTAGAAGAGACCCTAGAAGATTGTCGCAATTAAGTGCTGAATTGGCATTGACTTAAACAAAGTGTATCGACTATCGCAACCGACAATGTCGTTTTTAATTTAATCTAGTGCAATTATTTAATTTTTATTTCGTTTGTAAAATATAGGGTTTGAGATTTTTACAAAATGTTTGCTCGACTTCAAATAATTAGATTGGAAAAAATGTTTCGAGGACTGTTAACTACACACATCAAAATTTAATATAATAATAGAAAAAATATTTTTTTGTAAAAAACTATATTTTAAACCTTTAATTAGAAAAATAATTTATTAATATGTATGTTATTTTTAATACATTTCTTACGAAAACTAACAAAAAACCAAAAAATTTTACACAAATAAATGTATAATAAAATTTAAAAAATATATAGACTGCAAGTAATTTTTTGTAATGTAATAATGTTTAATATATCTTTAAAGTAAACACTCTAATGTATATTATAAAGTTGATAAAAATTAGTTATTTTGTTTATATGATAATAAGAAAATTAAATTATAAATTTCATTCATAAATATTGTCACTAATTTTGAAGTTTAACAAACAGTTTGAAAACTTATTTAACACATATCCCTTGTCTATTGACACTGTATTAGATGCATTACCTACCAAAGAATACCTAATTAATTTTAATTTATAATTTTTCTTTTATTGCCACTTTATAGTTTGTGGATTTATGCACAATCTTACAAAAAATTATACTGAATCATAAATATGTATAAACAAAATTATAAATTCATCGTAAAACCTGAACCAAGCTTCATAATAACATTTACATTGTTGCAACATTCATAATTATTATCCCTTTATAAAAACGTCAACTATTTAACCAATTTGCCGTTGTGTTTAAAATTTTTATTATATTTAAGGTAAATAATAGACGTGTAATATTAGACGCTATATTATGTAGCAGAAAACTAGTAGTATGAAGTTTTCAAACCACCAATACCACCCTATATTTTGCGAAATAATTTCTAGTTTACCAAAGTATGAAATATAATTTAGCAGTTTCAAGTCTGACTAATTATTAATACCAATTTTCTATCATTACAGCCAAATATGCCGATTTTTATTATTTTAATTAATTACCAAAAACGATATTCTTAAAAGTGTTCGTAATTTATTCTTTAATAATTCACCAATCGCACTCGATGTTACTTACGATGTATTTATAATTTAACAATATTTATTACGCGTAGCATTAGATATTAATTTGATAGGCTTTGTTTTTACAAAAGATCGAGGTATGCACGTGCTAGAGTAGTATAAATCGTACAAATAGGATTCTTGTTCATGACTTAATGTCTGCTCATTTACTAACATTACAAGAAGCGCAAAGGATACTTAGTATGGAGACTCCTTCCAAAAAGAAAGCCTGATCAAATAGTTCTTCTTCTCTAGGTGCCGTCTCCGCTTCGAAGGTTGGCAATCATCATAGCAATTCTTATTTTTGATACCGCAGCTCTAAATAGTTCATTATTACTGCATCCAAAACAATCCCTAAGGTTCTTCAGCCATGAATTTCGTCTTCTTCCTATAGATCTCTTGCTTTGGATTTTTCCTGCATAATTATTTGTAGCATTTGATATTTTTCTCCCCTCATGACATGTCCCATGTACAGCAGTTTTCTTCTCTTAATTGTCGGAATCACTTTTCTCTCCTTATGCATACGCCTCATCATTTACACAAATATTTCTTCTTCATTGGCCGGATGGGAGAAAGGTGACAGTTATTTTTTAACAGATCCATTCGTGATTAATTTAAACAAAAAAAAATAATAATTGCTGCTAAATTAGTAAATTGGCGCATTTTAAATTAAAATAGTTCATTGGCTTATTTGGCTGTTTATTATGTGTGTTTATACAAAATTTTATATGGTGCCGCTGGTAATTTAATATTGTGTTAAACTTTCTTTTGCGTTGTTTCCTTTATGAATTTAATCTCATTTTTTTGTTGAATTTTTCAATGAAATATACAGGTTGTTGTTAGAAAAAAATATTAAAGAAAATCACTTACAATTCTATTTAAATATAGGTAGTGTCTGTTTGACAGTTAATCTTAGGACATCCTGTGTATTTCAAAAACTTAAAGCACAATTGCTTCGATTATTAGATGCTTAAAAATAGGGTGAATCATTTATATTGCAACTTAAATGACTCGCCCTAAGTACATGGTAAATTTTAACGTGAAATTAATACCATAAAAAATACAACACTTTTGTTAAAAATTTAATTTATAACTATTTCAAAAGCATCGTTTACGATTATCTCTTTTCCTTGTTAAAAAAATTTAAAAACATCACTAGTAATTAAGATTTTTTCACGTTGTGTAAATCGATGTTTCAAAGTAATGCAAAACTTTATATAAAACTGATAAAAAAAAAACTATTTTTCCAATTTAAGATTCATTATAGTTTATTAAATATTTTTTTGTCTCTATCAAACGATTATTTGGGTGTAAGAATAATGTTCACTACAGTGTAGCCCTGGTGAGAAACTGAAAAATGTTTGAAACGTGAAAAACGTCCTAATCACTCGTGATTAACGTTATTTGCAATACATTTTTTAATCTGTTTCACTACTAACTAACAAAATGCCTTTCTAATGAAGTATCCTTTTAATAAGACAGTAAAAAGTGTTTCTTTTGTTAATTTTTTTAATATGTACCGAATTGTACCCAAAATTTCATGATTTTTGTTTAAAAAAAGTATATGATAATTATATTAAATGTTAACAATTTATAATGGGTGACTTTAAAATTTAAAATAAGAATTTATTTGTGTTCCATAATTTAAGAATACAACTTTTTTTAATATTTTTTAAAGATGACTAAATTTTAGTTATTTTGTTGGAGATTAGTAAAATGCATTATTTTAAAACAGTTGATCCCTAAGTAAATAGTAAATATTAAAATATAAGTACTAGATAAAATAAGAGTTTTGTAAAATTTAAAAACTAGGTAACTTAGTCGTTTTTTTCATCCTGAATTCTGTGAAACATAAATTCAACATTCCACTTAAAAATTCATAATCAATATTTGAAAAAATTTTCTCACTTAGAAACTATGTAGAAAGTTGTAAATACTTTTTGTATATTTTGGGACTCTTTTGGCCAACCAAAGTTTTTTAGAATTAAAATAAATTTCTATATTATCTTCTAAACTGTACTATATTGTATATTATGTTTATAAACTATTTATAATTTATTATTGTATATATGACCGTAACAAATTGTCAACACATGTATTATTAATTTTTCTCAAACACTGAATCATGCCATTTATGCTATATAGCAAATGCCACAAGTTTCTAATTGAAATTCAGAGGAAAAGTACTTTAAAAAAGGCAATAATTTTTTCAGTATAAATTATTATTTTCTAAAAATAAATGTTCAAAAAATTAAAAAAGTTTCTAGCCATTTTTAAAATACAATTATTGGAATCTATTTTATATTCAATTTGGAAATTGTTTTCGCTGTTTGTTTTTTTTTAAAGCATCGCTTTAAAATTGTCGTCGTTTCCTAGTACGTTTGCTTTTCTTAATCTTAAAAAATATTTTTGTTATTTTACAATATTTCAGTAATATTTTAATTGTTTTGGTCTCTATGTTTATGTTTAACTAATGCTTTTTTTGTCCTTCGTTTAAAAAAATACAATTTAAAAATATTATTTAAAGATTTATTCGCGTCAAAAGAAACTTAAAGGAATAAAATAAATAATCTTAAAAATAATTTATTCTGCTAGAAACTTTTTTGAACCAACATTCTTTTGAGCAATGTTTAGAATTTTCGTCAAACATATCAAAATATCTTAATAATTCACTTCGAAATAAAAACTACCAACAATTATCTGTTTATTTCTAACATACAGATTAAAAGATATAGAAATATTGACAATATTTGACGAAAACTCGGTTGGTACATATTTATTTTTGTTTAGTAATAATTAAAGTACTTTAAACAGTATATTCCAAAATGTAGTTTGATTGCACAATAGACCAATCTATTTAAAAGTAGAAGAAAAAGCAAATCAGTGTTTGTAATATGCTAGTCCAATAATTTGTAAAATTAAATATTAAATGAAACTATCAATGTTCATTAAATTGTTTACCGATATGGGTAACGTCATTATTTTGTTATTGTTTTAAATCAACAATTTATAAATAAATTTACATAAATAGATACTTTAAATTTATTTGCACTCATCCCTCCTAAGATGGTGCTCCAAAAATTATTTGATCTTAAGGTACTTATTAAAGTTAATTAATAACAGGTTAGTTAACTCACTTTTAAACATACTTCAATAAAGAAAAAAAAAAACATGCCAAAATTAAAAAATATTTTTTTGGGAAATACAATACATATTTAGAACATTTTTTACTAATGTCTTTTAAATAGTAAAGTCAGGTAAAAGACCTCACGAAGAAAAGAAATCCAGCGTCTATATAAATGACCTTTCATCTGGGTCTGGGTAAAAATGTACACTTTCGGAGAGCTCCTAGTGATCCTTATCGTTAGGCAAGAGATGTTCCTCAGAGTAGTCAAAAGAAGTATTTGTAAAAAAAAAAATTTTACGATGGCTTATCCAGATCGTAGATCAGCCGTATTATCTAGGAATTATTAAGTCCCAGCAGCTTGAATGATGATAAAAGAGTTAGGTCATGCTTAAGCTTTGTACAATGCTGGAAGATTAGTACAAAAAGATAATCCCAACTATTGATCTGCAGATCGCACAAATAAAAATAAAAAAAAAACATAATTATATTTACTGAAATTTATTGACAAAAAAATAATAACAAAACAACATTAAATATTACATTTATATTATATCCGTCTCTGCAGCCACTAAATGAACTGGTGCAACTGGTATATGGTTTCTTCCAGTATACGTTCGTCATCCCTGAAAAGTAGAACAAGTACCTATTAAAATCGGTAAAAATTAGAACAAAATAAAAACTAAAATATATTCATATATATATAAAAATTCATACTTACATTTTCTATATTAGGAATGAAGTAAGCAAATACTGACAGAACTGTTTCAAAACAGTTATGTAGACTTCTACCCACATATTTACTGAGGTAGTTAAATGTTGACTCAGGAGGTTCCAAAGGTTTGAAAATCAGTCCAAGTAAATTATTGATGTATATTAAATAGATTATCGAAAAAGCCAGTGCAATTCCAAATGCTGCACCAAATATAAAATATAGTATTGATCGTCTTCTGTTATGATCTAAAAAAAAATTATTTTTGGATAATTTTAAATTTAAAAACAATCAGTGTAGAATGATTTCAGGTAAATTACTATTTTCATTAAAACAATTAAAACAAAAGCACAAAAATTGGACATTAAATGGAATAATACTTAATATTGGAAATGTAATGGTTGCAACTGAAAATTTTATAAAAGAAATATGATTAGACTTACTACTACCAGCAGATGGTTCTATTATCGGGGGGACATTTTCTACTTCTGCAATTGTTTCAAAGACGCAGCTCGAATTCTCGCCTGCGTCTTTAAAATCAATGCGAGATTTTACAACGCGTTTTGGTGGCAGAATCGGTAAGGTCCATGATTTTCTAAATCGTTGAGGTAATTCCATATAATATCGGTTCGTCAGTGGAGGATACAGTAGTCTTCGTAAATTTTCATTTCTATAAATATTAAAATATATTTTTGACTAGCAAGTTCATACTTTATAAATGTAAATCGGGCTTTACTATTAACATTTGCTTACTCTCTTATATCATAATATTTCCATTTGCGTCTTAGGTATGTATCCAATCTTCTCGGGGTCAAATAGCTGGTATCTTCAATATCGCTTTCTGAACTGACATCTCGTGGTACTTGGCTAAATAGAAAAACAAAAACTAATTAATAGAAAAGTAATTTATTTTAAAGAACAAATATTTTTAATTGGCCTTTCAAAAAAGATTGGGTAATTCATTAAACTCACGATCTAGATTTCGTACTGGGAGAGTTTCTGATGCTGGACAATGCACTTATAAGTGATAAATCAGACTTGGAAGCATTTTCACGATCACGTTCAGCTTGTGAATATTTTAATAAACGTCTAAAAATCATAAAAAATATTTGTGAAAAATGTAACGTCCACTATATCGCATATATATCATTAAAAATGTGCTAAATTTTTTTTTAAAACCATGCAATAATTTATTTTTTAATATTCTCATTTTTAAATATATTATCAGTACTAATTATTAAAAAATCGTCAATTGGCCCCTATTTACCAATAAAAAACTGACATTGACAATTTTTTTGATTTTACATTTTTTTAAATAAAGATTACAATGTAAACGATTCGAAAATTATAAGAAAATTGCTTAAATTTCCAATATAATTAAAAAATTGGAAAATTAAAAAATATGTCAATGTGACAGCTCATTTTTTTATTTGTAAATGGGGTCCAAGTGACCTAAATTATTTCAGATTGTTTAACGGCTCGCAATTGGGGCCACTTGGCCCCCATTTACCAATAAAAAACTGACAATGACAGATTTTTTTTATTTTACATTTTTTTAATTAAATTTAGAATGTAAACGATTCGAAAATTATTAGAAAATTGCTTAAATTTCCAATATAATTAAAAAATTGGAAAATTAAAAAATATGTCAATGTGACAGCTCATTTTTTATTGGTAAATGGGGTCCAAGTGGCCTAAATTATTTCATGTTTAACGGCTCGCAAATGGGTCCACTTGGCCCCCATTTACCAATAATAAAAGGATATTGACACATTTTTTTTGATTTTACATTTTTTGATTAAATTTATATTTTAAATGATTTGGAAATTATTAAAAAATTATTAGACAAAATTGGAAAATTAAAAAATGTGTCAAAGTGACAGGACATTTTTTTATTGGCAAATGGGGGCCGAATAGCCCCAATTACGTGCCATTAAAGATAATATTCTTTAATAATATAATTTTAGAATATTCTACGTTAATATTCAAACGATTTTTTAACAATTTTTTTAATTTTTCTCATTTTTAAATATACAATTAGTACGAATTATCGTTTTTTAGAATCCAGAATAATCTTAACGCACGCAATTGTGGCTACATGGCTTCCATAACCAATAAAAGTGAATTAAATAATAATTAATAAAGATAAAAATACTCACATTCTCCTTTTGGTCAGTTCATTAGCTTCTTCGAGAAATCTTTGTAACTGCAGTCGGTTTTCATCTGTAAAATAAAGAAAATTATTAATTAATTAATAAATCAAATTATTTATTATTAAATAAAATGTGTTATATATTGAACAATTTTTACCTGCTGAGGGGGGAGGTTCAGGCTCCGGTGGAGGTGGCGGTGGCGGTGGCTCTTCAATCATTACTTGATGTAAAGAAAAAAATTAAAATAAAATATAGCTAAAAAACTTGTCAGTATTTGATTTTAAAAAAATCATGTACTTATTTACCGTAACATGTTTTAGACTTGTTTACGCTGCAGGAGCTTGATTAAAATGAAATAAATAAACGTTTGTTGATTAGTTACAAGGGTTTTTATACTATTTTGGTCGTCAAGGAAGTGTTATCACAATCTAAGATGTATTGATAATGATGACCGAATGCTGAGAATTTCCCATTAAAACACTAAACAAGATCGCCCAATAATTATTTTTCTCGGTGTTTTTTGTAGCATAAATTCTTTGTAAAATCTACATTTTCTGCAGGTGAAATCACTTACACAATTAAAAGTAGATGGAATCCTTCGTCTCCCAGCCAATAGTAACGCAACGTTTGAAAAACAAAAGATCGCCAAATAAAATGTGACCAATGTAAACTTAACGTTATTTTTTAAAATAACTAAAAAACAATTAACTAATAAAACATTAATCCTACGAAAGCGAAAACCATGTATATGTACCAATTAGTACTTTTACTTAACGTATAACATAAACAAGTAAAAGAGTAATTGAAAAGATCGTAAAATTCAGTGGCTTACAAGATAAAATATCTTGTGTTCGAAGCTTAAGGGTGTAGTGACTTTATCGGTAAGAACGTTTCCTAAATGATCTATTCGATTTAATTGGTCAGCATTTATTTACCAATCATCGCATTGAGACTAAATAGTTAAATAATAAAGACAATAATACTAAATAGGTAAAGACAAAACATTTCAGTACATTTTTAAGTATATTGTGCGTACGGATGAGAGTGAAATTTAGCATAGTCAAAGTATTGTCTAAAGAAATCAAAAGAAATCAAGTCAATCAAAGCCAGTGCTAAAAGCATTGGATGACGACGCTAGAGCCATCTGTAACTTTTTACTGAAAATATTGAAAATGTATCTCGTAATTTGGCTTCTTTATCGAATGGCAAGCAAAACTATATTTTTATCTCTTTTTTGATATAGAAGTCTTTTTTTATTCATTTCATTGGGTAAAAACCATGATACAATGTTGAGTAAAATCATAAACGCGCCAAAGTTTGCATTTTGATATTTCGATTATCAGATGAATGATCATTTGTAACGGAGAGGAAACACAAAATAAAAATAATACGTGGCACTGTACTGGTGCCATCTAATAATCGTTATCCAATAAAAAGCCTGTAAGGTTGACTGACTATTAATCTTCAGACAACGGTTAAAGTTTATATAGAGAAGGAGTGCAGGATGCTAAAATTTATATATAATATATATATTAAATTAAATAAAATAAAACATTCATTGTTTTCGTCCATACTGCCCATGTCAAACACTCGCAGCTGACGTATTAGATCAAAATTCAAAAATAATACATACATACATATAGACACTCTATTTTACCGTAGGGGTAGGCAGAGACCACTTCCTTCCACTTCCGCTACGGTTCTTACATACATCCCTTGATTCCTCTACTTTCATCAGTGCTCTCATACATTCTCGTCGGTTGATGGTACTCTTGACCTGGCCTTTCTTCAAAACAATGTTGATCTGATCGAGATATGTTCACCGAAGTCGACCTCTACCGACTTCCGTCCATTTACACTAGCCTTATAAATTTGTTTCGTCAATCTTCCTTCATCCATCCTTTCTACTTGTCCAAACCATCTGAGCATTACTTTATCTATCTTTGTAACCACATCTTCTTTTAAACCACAGCGGTCTCTTATCACACTATTCTTTACTGTATCCAAACGAGTAACTCCGGCTATACTTCTCAGACTACTTATCTCCACAGCATTAATCCTATTTTTATGCTTCTTATGCCAAACCCAACATTCACTACCATACATAATTGTAGGAACCAACACACCTCTGTGCACAGCCAGACGTGCCTTTTTTGACACTTTCTGGCTGTTCATAAAGCTATGCAGTGCCCCATTCATTTGTTTTGTTTTGTCATGCAATGTTTCTAGAGGTATACTCTTTTATAAAAGAACCTCAATAACATTCAATCTTAAAAATTTAATGAATTATGGTCGAATTTCGAACACTGGGCGATCACTAGTTGAGACTAAATGGAAAAAAATTAAATAAAAAATATTACTGTTTTGTTATTAATTAAGACATCTATATATCTATAGTTAAATAAATTGACCTTTACCCTGACGTCACTAACAATGAACAGTAGTAAACACAAATTTTATATACCTACTGACAGTAGATACACATCATACAATATGTACACTTGTCTTGTAAGCAATGACATACGTTCTTTTTACTTAATTAGGATTAATGATGAATTGTGCAGGATTTTGAAAAAAACAGTGATGGTTTTAGGACACCCAAACACCAAATCGTAACCGTTTCTTTGAAGTGAAACTTCTTTGGGTGGGCTTTGAAATTCTGATCAGCAACCTTTTTGTGTGACGGAAATTGGTATGGATCACAAAAATATAATGAATACTAGAACAGAAATCAGTGATGTATGATTTGGCACCCCATAGGGCGATTGACCTATCTCTGAGTTTGCGCAATAGATAGTATATTGAGTGGGATATTTAAACGTGTCACCAAGGCAGGACTTGGTAATTTTGAATTCCCCTTTGTGAATATGACATATCGATATCAACATTTGTAATAACAATACAAGTTTTCTTTTAATGAAATATACAGAAACTCGATCCGACTTCTTGATAATGGCAATGTTGAGCACATAAAAACATTTTGAATCCACAGAATAGTTTGATTTATTATAAAGAGAGGAAAATTGTTTATCTTGTTGGATGGAGTAAATAAATACTATAATAGTTGCTGTTGGTTTTTTTTTGTAATTATATTATAATCTTTTATTTACACCCAGCGTTAGTAGCTTGGCATTTTAAATATCTTTCTTTGCAAGCAGTGTTGAATAACTATAATAGCGTTTTACTTAAACTACATTTATACTTACATAAAATAGATTACTCCTGGAACGTTTCCTTTATTTTTACAGAAGAGAACCATACACTTCATTGTGTCTAGAATTTGTCCAAGCACTTAAGACTACTAAAATTATCTTGGGTAAAAACTTAACGAAATCGAACTAGAAGAATGTCAGAAATACACAATGTTTATAAAAACAACAATGAAACACAAAAAACGGAGCACTAATGCAAGCGATTTTTCGAAAGCGAACAGGAAAACAGATATCCACAACTCATTAAACCCGAATACGACACTGTTCTTTTCCTTGCTTGTTTATAGTCACAAACGCTTTTTCGGCGGTGTTGCCATATTTTTTCGATTTTTCCTAATTAATTGCCCTAATAGCACATATTCTATTCCTAACTTCATCTGAACACTACCAAGAAAAAAAAAACATGGCAACAATGTGGCAAGAAAAGACGTTCTGCGCATGTACAAGTGGTAGGTTCGCTATGTGGGGTCATTTCAACTCAATATCGGATGTAGCTATTGGCATTCTAGTATTTATTATATTTCTGTGGTGAGGGGTAAACACTGTGTCGGGTAGAGTAGGAGCAGTGACTTACATTCGGGCATCGGAGAAGAGTGAGATATACGCTCTTTTCACTAAATATTGTTCGCGAAAAAGTGTATACATTTTTGAAGGACGTCAAGCTAATCTACCTTCGTTAAAAAAGTTATTCGCGAGTTATCTGCGGAATGCAATTTTTCGCGAATAAACTAAAATAAAATTTGATAATTTTATTTTTCAAACAAATATGAATTCTGAACACAATCTTATTTTATGACATCTATTTGTCATGTAATCATATGTTAAATTTTGACAAATATATTTATTTATGACGTTGCTATAAATTAATACCTAATTTTGATAACCTCCAAATAAATGTTAAATCAACTAATACATTTTTACTGAATTTTAATTTAACACACACATCTGCTATTTTAAAATAATACCACCTTTTTAACCTTTGTTGGAGGAGTGGTAGCGTATCAGACGACTGGTACAAGACCGTTATCGTGCCGCTTTACAAGGGAAAATATTCGCAGCAGGACTACCGAGGTATTAGTTTACTCAGCATAGTCGACAAACTGTATTCAAAGATATTGATTAAAAGAGTAACGAATGTACTGAGAAGATGATATGGGATGTGCAAGCAGGATTTAGAATAGAAAGATGTATGGATCAAGTTTTTTCATTACGAGGTACAGTCGCAAAATTCTTGGCTAGAAGTCAAAAGTTCCATTGCGCTTTTATAGACTTGGAAAATCCCTATGACAGAGTGGTGAAAAGGGAATTGTGGTCGGCATCGTCAATTCCACTGCTTGTGTCAGGACAAACGGAGCTTGCACGGACTGGTTTAACATCGAAAAAGGTGTGAGACTGGGATGTGTGGCTTTGCCATGACTGTTTAACTTATACATAGACGATTGTTTAAAAGATTTAAAAGGAATAAAAATAAATGTAAGCAAAATGAAAATAATGGTTTTTGAAATAGAAGAAAACATGAAAAACTGTAAAGTTCTGCTTAAGGGAGAAAAAGTGGAACAAGTAAATGAATTTGTGTACTTGTGTTCAAAGTTTACGATAGATGGAAAGTATGACAGTGACATTGAGCGAAGGGTGTTGACAGGAACACAAATAAATGGGTGTGTTGGTTCCTACACTTATGTATGGTAGTGAATGTTGGGTTTAGCAGAAAACAAGATTAATTAGATGAGTAGTCTGAGAAGTATAGCTGGAGTGACTTGGTTGGATAAAGTAAAGAATGGTGAGGTAAGAGAACACTGTGGTGTAAAAGAAGATGTGGCTACAAAGATAGATACAGGAATGCTTAGATGGTTTGGACACGTAGAAAGGATGGATGAAGGAAGATTGACGAAACAAGATTGACGAAACAAATTTATAAGGCGAGTGTGGATGGACAAGTCGGTAGAGGTTGACCTCGGCGAACATATATCGATCAGATCAACATTGTTTTGAAGAAAGGCCAGGTCAAGAGTACCAACAACCGACGAACATGTATGAGAGCACTGATGATGTGTGTAAGAATAGTAGTAAGTGAAAGAAAGTGGTCTCTGCCTACCCCTACGGGAAAAAGTCGTGACTATGTATGTATAAAAAAATATATTATTACATTTTTCACAACTTTTCATGAAAAGAGGCGCATAAAAATTTGATTACATATCATTGTTTCCTATTTTATGTTTATTTTAAAAAGTGCGCCATAACGAAGCGAAAGTTTTTCTTTATATCCTTCTCTGATAACTTTTGGCGCTTTCTTTAAAATTTACCCTGTAGCCACCCTAATTTAAGATATTTCGACGGATACTTTTTCATACACACAGAAAGTCCTCCTAACCTCTACCCTCCATAAGTACATTGAACTTTGACAAAATAATATACTGTTAACATCTCAATAAGTATTGTCGATCATTTATGTGTAACAAAAAACTTCACAGGGTTGAGGAGGCTTATAGATAATAATAATCGAGTTTCGTGATTATATTTTGTTTTATTTAAGGATGAGTATAATTTAATTTGTTAAATTAAAAGCGATTGTGAATAATAAGGTTTCATACAAATTGACTATCGTTGTTAATAACAAAGAACACCTATATAGTCATGGAACCTCATGAGCCCACTTTTTGTGTCCACAAAATTCTGTTAATAAGTACTCCGAAAGCCAGAGGGCGATAGTAGGTTCTTCACATGATTTCATAATAATTCTGTCGCAACTGAAAGCTCGCCAGGGATTGCTACGACGGAAGAACTTACTATCGCCCCCTGGTCTTCAGGGTACTAACTAACAAAGTTTTAGGAACATAAAAAATGGTCTAGGCCAAAGAACACAGATATACACATAGAATCTCGATATGAGGTTCTATGTATATATCTTTGTTCTTTGCCAATATCAATATAAACAAATTTTAAATAAAATGTTGACCAATCAAATCAAATGTATAACCAGGGAATCTTTCTTATCGATGACATTACTACAAGGTTATTGACGTTGACGCCATCTTTTACATACATACTTTACCATATAATACATACAATAATTATTAATTAGATATAAGAACATTTCAACATTGAAAAAATTGTACTATACTAGTGCCTTTTTTAATGTATCGGCAATTTTTACGAAGGGTGCGCCATCTGGATGATACTACACTACAGCATACTTTAATCCATGCATGGTATTGCCATTGTCTGGAGATATTTTTAGACCATGGTATTTCATTCTCTATTAAACTATCTGTTGATCTGACAATTAGTCAATGGTACCAACGTACTTTATTTCAATGAATTTCCTAGTCTATCTGTGAATATTATAAAACTAAAGGCTTTTTATGTCTGGTATACATATATACATGTGGTCTCGCCTTTTTTCCGTAGGGGTGGGCAGAAACCACTTCTTTCCACTTCCGCTACGGTTCTTACACTTATTTTTTGCTTCCCCTACTTTCATAAGTGCTCTCATAAATGCTCGTCGGTTGTTGGTACTCTTGACCTGGCCTTTCTTCTAAACAATGTCGATATGATCGAGATATGTTCGCCGAGGTCGACCTCTACCGACTTGCCCATTCACACTCGCCTTATGAATTTGTTTCTTTAATTTTCTTTTATCTATCCTCTCTTCGTGGTATTTCTGCTTGAATTAATAAATACTAATAATGTTGTCTGCCAAAAATGCCATGTAGGTATTTCAAAGAAAGGGATCTACCAAGAGAGAAAGAAAGAGAGGGAGAGTGCAGAAAAAAGAGATACTTTAGACAGAAACGTGTTACGGTTAATTGATAAGAGTTAACAATTATTTATAAACAGTAGTAATTTGTAAAAAAACAAAAACTGGTGCGTGGACTCCCTACGCGCAGATGAAGTGAAACAACACTATAAAATTTAAAATTGATTTTTTACAGTAATACTTTTTTATACCAACTTTAACTACTATTTTCGGGCGACGAAATATTCAAATCCATGATATTTACAATTGGATTATAGTAACTAAAATATGATATAAAATGTTTGATTTCTATTTTAGCAATATTTCTTGCAAAAACTGCATCAATGGTAGTCCCCCCTTGGATCATTTCTACCATTAATCATTTTCAATGAAAACTTATTTGTAAGAAATTTTAGCGATGGTTAACTTCTGGCAACGAGGAGTTTACAGTAAAATCTCCGCAAGAATGAACGGCTGCTCGCAATCATCTCTCAAAGAGACAGTGTAAATATTGTTCGCGAAAAAACGTTTACATTTTTGAAGGACGTCAAGCTTACCTATCTTTCATTGAGGGAGTTTTTCGCGAGTTATCTGCGAAAAATTGAAAAGGCAATTTTTCGCGAATAAAATAAAATAATATTTTAACATACTCTGATAAAAAAAATTAAATTTTATAATTTTACGGTGATGTCGCAGCCAATGACGAGAATGTTCCCCGACGTCAGTAGCGTTAAACGTTAAAACGTCTCCAAAGTTGAAAAGTAATAATTAGTTTAACAGCTAATTTTATTAAAACCCTAAGATGTTACATGCAAACCACATTGAGGTGACAATACATAACCTTTCAGAGATACGACAGTTGATAATGACATAAGATTAAAAACGCAAGTGATGGTGACAAAATGAACATTTATTAGATTGGCGAAAAAATATATAAGCGCCCCCTACCGTTGACGAATATAATTAACGCTTGAGCCATAGACTCGTTCTTTAATATGTATTCCCCATTATCTTGTTAAACATATTTTGTGTTTTTCAAAACATTTTGAAATTGTTTTTTTACTACCTGAATTGTAGAAACGGTCATTTTAATGCTTATAAATATTAATATTGAATAAAAGTACCAGACAATATTTTTATGAAAAAAAATACACAAATAAACAAACTGGTATGGCCCACACAGTAATTACAATTTCTACCATTCTAGCGCTACCAATCATAAGCCTAAAATCCAATACTTTCGGAACTGACGCTTATGATTGGTTTTAAACAAAGAATGATGATTAAAAGCTGCATCTGTCTGTTTTACTTTTTAGGGTATAGTAAAGTATAAATTACTAGATTTTAGATAGATATGGTAAAATTAATTTTGAAATATTTTAAAAGGTTATCTGAGCAACTTTTTAATAAATACTGACAGTACTTTTTCATTTTGGTTCCAAATGAACAAATTATCATTTTTCTTTATTTCGTTGGTGAGTATAAACAGTTAAGTCCTATGCTTCTGTTTATTTCGATTGTTTCCTTTATAAGTCTTTAAGTAGTGAGTATCTAACTTATAAAAATTGATAAACAATAAAATATCTCTTAAGAGCATAAATATCTTTTATTTCGAGTGATAAATTACAAAACAGTATGTTAATGGGTAAATGCACATTGTATCAGTTCTTTTTTAACCAATTGATTGGAATAAGCGGTCCACGTTCTCCTTTAGTCTGAAAATAAATAAATAACTTAAATTGATAATTTAAAAATATATTCATCTGATGTTCCGTAATGATGTCTTTTATACTAATAAAAACCCCTATATTACACTATTATAATTAACTGGCAGTGAAATCATAAATAAGTCCAAAAACAATCAGAGGTGGTTTAGGTATATATAAATATATATATATATATATATATATATATATATATATATATATATATATATATATATATATATATATATTAGAGGTTTTTTTTTTTTATTTTAAAATTAATATATTTTCATGCCTATATATATATACAGGGTGATTCATTAAGAATGGGCAATCTCTGAACTGGAGATACTTCACACCAAAATATGACGATTAAGCTTAACATGTCTTATACAAATGTTGCAGGTTTACGAGATATAGGGTATTTAAAGTGGGAATTTTAATTTGAAATTTCTTAATAATGTGTGATTTTAAGCAGCATCGTCTTGAAAATTGGCAACTTTTTTGGCATGAAAATTACGAATTTTATGCTAAATTTAGCAACATTCATACAGGGCGGTAGTTACACCCTGTTACTTGGTAAATTACAACATATCTTTTTTGCCTAATGAGTTATGGCTAAAATGACTGAAATAGCTAAAAGGCAGTTCAATTTTGAATAAAAAAGATGCTCTTATTTATTTCATGTAACTATATCAGTTTTTGAGTTATTTGCATTTTAAACATTCAGCGTAAAGACTCCTAAGCCGCCGTTATTACATCGACTTTTTTTCAAGTAGGCTTGTGTCAGAAGTTTTTCGTGTAAAGAAATATTTGAAAATGTTACTGTCACTAAGTAAGAGTGTATTATTTGTAAGAAAATAAGAAAATGCTACGACATTGCCACGTCTTTTTTTCGTTCTCTAAAGAGTACTCTGCCAGTGGTCTCTCTACTGGCAAATTATGCCCGAGCTCAGCCGTAGAGGGTAGAAGAAAAAAAATATATAAAAGTGAGCCGGAAACCCCTAGGTCTTATAGGCACTAGCAGAGCCACACGATAAACAACTAAGATTATAGTGAACCAAATAAATAAAATTATAGCAAGAATATATTGGATACTTTACTCACACAATAAATTAAAATACACAGCTCAATAACAAAATTATAACACATATAATCAAAATTAACAGCCAACAATAAATCGAAACTTTAAAATTTACAACTTTATGAGACAACAATAAATCAAAAATCACTACTAGAAGATTTACCACTAGCCATAAGGCGGAACATGTGGTTTATGCAAGACGGGGCACCGCCACATTTTTCTCTGCCAGTACGGCAATACCTGAATGAACATTTTCCTAACCGGTGGATTGGGCGTGGCAGTGAATTTGTTTGGCCACCTAGAAGTCCAGATTTAAACCCTCTAGACTGCTCAATATGGTTACAAATGAAGAACATGGTTTACAAAGATACAATTAAGTCCATCGAAGAATTACGACAGAACATTCAAGAAGCTGCTAATATTATTAAAAATAATCGACCAATGTTATTTAATATTCAAAGATCTTTAAGTGTATTAAAGTGGAAGACGGGCATTTTGTGCATTTACTTTGAATTTTTCTTTTATTACTATTACTGATTGTTATTTGTTGTCTTTACTGTTGTTACCCCGCATAGTAGTAATTTAAAGGAATAAATTTATTTCACAATAAACAAAATTCATTGAATGTTTAAAATGCAAATAACTCCAATACTGATAGTTACCTGAAATAAACAAGAGTACCTTTTTTATTCAAAATTAAACTGCCTTTTAGATTTTTTAGTCATTTTAGCCATAACTCATTAGGAAAAAAAATGTACCTAAGTAACAGGGTGTAACTAACGCCCTGTATGAAAAGTGCTAAATTCAGCATAAAATTCGTAATTTTCAGGCCAAAAAACATAAAGTTGCCAATTTTTAAGACGATGCTGCTTAAAATCACAAAATTATTAAGAAATTTCAAATTAAAATTTCAACGTTAAATACCCTGTATTTCGTAAACCTGCAACATTTGTATAGGACATGTTAAGCTCAATCGCCATATTTTGGTGTGTAGTATCTCTAGTTCAGATATTGCCCATTCTTAATGAATTACTCTGTATACTGACTCAAATCCCAACTATCTATCCCCTCATACATACATACATACATACAGTGTGGAACAGCCAAATGGAATGAATTCGATAACGAATAAATGAGAGTATTTTGGGAAAAACGCTTGGACACGTCGATTTGTATTTTTATACGCGCATTTTTTTCAAAAAAAAATAATTACATAGGGTGTGTCATGTGACAGTGGCCAATACCAACTTTCTTATTTTAAATACAGTTGAAGATAGGTATGGAACATTATACATGAATTATGTCTAGAATTCTCTGAAGAATTCAAAAAATAAATAATATAGAGGGAATTGCATTTAAAATAAGTAAGTTGGTATCGCCCATTGTCACATGACACACCCTATATAATTATTTTTTTTTTTTAAATGCGCATCTAAAAATACAAATCGATGTGTCTAAACGTTTTTCCCAACACGCTCTCATTTATTCGTTATCGAATGTATTCCATTTGGCTGTTCCACACTGTATAGTCACGACTTTTTCGTTAGGGGTAGGCAGAGACCACTTCCTTGCCACTTGCTACGGTTCTTACACATATCTTTTGCTTCCTCTACTTTCATTAGTGCTCTCATACATGCTCGTCGGTTGCTGGTACTCTTGACCTGTCCTTTCTTCAAAACAATGTTAATCTAATCAAGATATGTCCGCCGAGGTCGACCTCTACCGACTTGTCCATTCACTCTCGCCTTATTAATTTGTTTCGTCAATCTTCCTTAATCCATCCTTTCTAAGTGTCCAAACCATCTAAGCATTCCTTTATCTATCTTTGCCTTTTTTAACACTTTGTGGGTGTTCATAAAGCTATGCAGTGCCCCATTAATTTATTTTTCTGCCAACACCCTTCGCTCAATGTCACTTATACTTTCCTTTTCTCTTAAACTTTGAACCACATAAATTCATTAACTTGTTCCACTCTTTCTCACTTAATCAGAACTTCACAGTTTGTTATGTATTCTTCTCTTGTTACTTATGTGTACAGATGAATGGTTAGTAAATAAAGAACGTAACTATCTCTCAGGATAATGGGCAGGAAGTAAATAAATGATTAGTGAATTTATTAAAGTTATACCCTTGACAATATTTAATTGATAATAGAATATTAAATAATTAATACTAATGTAAGAATAAATGACTATGACCTTTTTGTTAGATATTTTAACTTTTAGTACTTGCACGATTAATTATTTTAACAAAATAATTTTACCCTTTGAATATTGACATTTTAAGATTGTAATAGCAGGGAAAAAAGCATTAAAAATCGGTCTTATAATTGATAAAAAACAAAATTGGTTTCAAATTTGAGCCGCCTCAAACATTTTGGCGCCCCTTAAAATTTGCTGCTACATGCCCGAGCTCGTGGGCCGAAGCCTAAATCCACAACAGAATTAATGGGTAAAATTTTAAAATTAAATAAATCGTTACCAGCACTGAATGATTTAAAAATTATCTACTTGAGAAAATTTAACACTTACTGGAATACTCAATAAATCTAAAATCTTTCCCAAAAGTTTTCCTGTGTAGTAAATTATGGACTTTCCAAAGAATTTGACATGTCGTTTAACTCTAGATTCCGTTGGTTGCTTAACTGGTTCGAATACCCCATTTATGTGCAATAGAAAAATAGCTGCGGCAAATACCAATATAATTACCATAACTTCCAATGAAAGGTCTGAAAAAAAAATTTAATCTTTTACTAATTAGTTTGTTGATTTAATGGCATAATTCTTAATATTTTTGATTTTGAATAAAATATATCTTACATTGTAGTAAACATTTCCATTTGTTTTTTTCAGGTCTTTGTTCTCTAACGTCGTGAACGTTGTGAACGTTGTGAACGACGTGAACGTCGTGAACGTCGGGAACGTCGTGGTCTTCAAAGTAATACTGGATGTGGGAACGATCATCCACATTCCCTTTGGTTATTGGAAATGGGCAGGAGGTGATCTCATGTAGTCTTGTATAGGAGCAGCTATTTCCGCACTGGGGATGGTTCAACCTTCTAAGATCTTCTTCCCTAAAAGTAATATTACATATTATTTTTAATTATTTAAGCTCCAAAAGTGGTTTGTGTATAGCATAGCAAACATTTTACATGAAAAAAATTTCTTCAATTCGCAAATGTCCGTTTCAGTTGGGGAGTCGAAGAAATAAGGTGCACACGTTCGGAGCCTCATGTGGTTATTATAGGTACATCTAGGAAAAGAAATATAAAAGACGTTTCCTTACAGCGTAGCCCATGGATGTTTCTGCAGAGAAAGAAAAAACCACCGTCCCTTTAGGATACATAAATAAAAAAAGACCTTTGATCAGACAAACAGTTGCTCTTTAACATCCGTTTCAGTTGGGGAGTCTTATGTCGTACTACAGGTGCAGCTAGATAAAGAAATATAAAAAACGGTTTCTCACAGCGTAGTTAATGGATGCAACTATCTGTAAAAGAAAAAAAAGACCGCGTTAATGAATAACAGCTGATCTCTCCTGAACAGAGTCGTCCTGCGGCGCCTCAAATTGATATAACCTATGTTCAAAAATAACATTATTTAAGACACTTACAAGGATATCCGGGCATTTTGACTGATTCCAGAGTAGTTCCTCGAATGGCAAAACCTGCATTCTAAAATAAAAAGGAAAAATTAAATTAAGAATATCATTTTAAATTAATACAGTACCATTTGATTTGTATCGTTTGGTAACCGGCATCTCCCAGTTGAAAAAAAACCTTTTTTATTCCATGAACGATTAATATTGCATGATAAAAAAAATAATGGGCATATACAGTAGATTTAAAAAGGATGAATGTAAATTATCAAGTTTTGAGTTGCAGAACTTTGTTGATTTTAATGTAAACAAAACAATTTCTGTTGCTGTTGGTTTCGAATATATTTCTGACAGTCAAGAACGCATCCCCATTAATAATAACGTTATCATACTATCTGCGCTTCTAAAGCTATCGCTGCATTATATTTTTGGATAATAGAGATAAGTGGAACAAGATCTGTGTTAAAAAAATGTCCCTGAAAGTTTGAATTAAGGTGGTGTTACTGTGGCAGAATACCGTTTTTAAAAAGAGCGCCCAACGTGTTGAGAAAAAAGGCAAAGGATTTTCTTATATCCTTTTTACTTTTAAGTTTACTTGAGCAACTTTTTACTAAATAATTTTTTTATTTCGTATCTATTATTCTTTGACATACTTCAGTTCATCTAAAATATCCAAGTTCAGATTTAATTTCACGTCTACATTTTGGGGGACACTTTTTCAATAAAAGTCCCATATAAGATTGTTGTCCTTATCTCTACCCTCCATAATGTCCTTAAAAACAGCTTGCTGCTGTCAAATTTAGAAAAAAAACACGTAAGCTTTCCAACCGAATATATTTTTGAAAAATTTCGGAACCTACCAACAAACATCATAAATTACTAGACATACTCTCACGTCATTAATCAGTTACTAATATACCAACAATAGGTGACGTACACCGCGTGATAATTTTTTAAATTTAGACGAAAGTGACGTCACTGTTTGAGATTGGTAACGTGCACGTTGTACAATACATTACATAATTATCTTTCAGAAGGTTTTTTATATGTGTTAGGTTAACGATTTTGGTTTTCTGTGCTTTCTTGAGTAAGGAGTGAGTTATTTAATAATTATTTATAGAAACAATATTGTGGAGTTATCTATACATATAAAATGCTATGTCCTGAATGACTGACTGATGGATCAACGCACAGCCTAAACCGCTGATCGTAGAGACTTGAAACTTGGAAGGTGTGTTCTTTGTATGACGTAGGCATGTCATAAGAAAGGATTTTTCGAAATTCTGCAAAGTTTGTATGGGACAACGTGATTTCTTGGTCCAATCTACTTTAAATTTTGCATAAACATTCTTTAACAGAATTGATGAAAGAGGTGTTTCGTATTTTATTGAAACTCATCGCCTAACGGAGTTAAAAAGGGATAAAAAGTTATTTTGGGGGTGATTTGCATCGAAGTTGATATCAATACTTCTTAATGCACTTGATTTAAAGTACATTTTATTTTGACACATGTTTGAAAACTCAATCTTATTCAAAAAACGTTGAACCCACATAAAAGCTTGGTGTAATGCAATACTTTTTAAAATTGGAATGTCAAATATTAAAAAATATTAGTGGCCTTCAGTGACAAAACTGAAACTTACCAAAAATATGAGAGTCCATCTTAGAGATGTTACCGCTGGACATTTCTTAGACCTGTTGCTTAAAATAGGAAATGGTGATTTCCGAAACTGAATAATAATATAATTCTCCCTACAGAGTTAGGTATATAAAAAAAGCCGACACCCTTGCAAAACAGGGGACCGAATCTGCGTTCACTGGACCAGAACCGGTTTTTGGAGTCACCACAAGCGCCGCCAAAACAATTATTTCGGACTGGACGGAGAGGAAAATACTCACGTACTAGTCCGATATACCAGGGTTATCTCACTCGAAGGCGTTCTTACCTAAACACAACTAAGCAGATCCTAGAATGGAGCAGGACTGACCTACGAATTCTGACGGGACTGCTTACAGGACACTGTTGTCTGAGATACCACCTCGGAAGGATAAGTCTGAATCAACAAACGGACTGTCGGTTTTGCTGCGTGGAAGACGAAACTGCTGAACGTATACTATGTTTATGCCCCGGCCTGGGAAGAATAAGGTTTAACATATTTGGTTACACCAACCTAGAACCTACCGATTTTAAAAAAATCTCACCCTATACAACCATGAACTTCGTAAGAAGGGCTGGATTGTGCAGTGAACTGTAGCCTCTTGGGGTGAGCCTCAATAGACCTACTAAGGGTCGCGGTATCACATGATACTTAACCTAACCTAACCTAGGTATAATTGTTTCCAATGTAGAAGAGCTTATAGCTAAAATTTAACCATACATTAATAATATTCAAGATAAACCTGCAGAATGGTTATGCGAGCGTGTCAACCTAACGAACAAGCCTCAACCATAAATAAAATACTTTTGAGAACATTTGAAGAAGTCGAATATCAATATAAATCCGTCGACTCAGTGATTAACACCGATGATGCCATTCATCATCCGGTCAAGTTCCTGAATACACTGAAGCCTCTCGGTCTTCCAACTCACATATTTAAATTGAGAGTTGGCGCGCCAATTATGTTGCTGTGCAATAAAAACCCACCAAAATTATACAATGGCACCACTGTATTTATTCCTAGGATTCCCCTAACACCATCAAATTACCACTTTGAATTTAAGAGAGTGCAGTTTCCTATCGAAGTCTGCTTCGCCATAAACATAAACAAAACGCTCAAGGTCAAACTCTTAAGGTAGCGGAAGTAGACTTGAGAGAAAGCTGCTTCTCCCACGGCCAGTTGTATGTGGCATGCTCCAGAGTAAGCGCACAGAGTAGCCTGGTGATCCTAGCACCCAAAGGAGAAACAAAAAATATTGTTTGGAAATAAATACTGTGGTAGGTGTAGTATTTCGATTTCGTTGTAAAAAGATAATACCCCCCTGTCACTTTCACCAGATCAAGGGCCGAGCTGTGTTCATAAAATATATATAAAATATAACAAAATTTTATTTTATTATCATGTTTATTTAACCTTTAAATCCCTACACTATAATAAAGATTGTTATATTTTATAAGTATTTTAACATAATAATTTGTATGTAATAACAAAATTAATATCGTAAAAAACCAATTAAAAATTCTATTAGAACCATTATCGACTTCTATGCGGACGAAGTCACGGGCAAAAGCTACTTAGTGATATTTAAAGACTAAACATTAATATTAAAAAGTAAGATTTATGTTACCTGTAGCTGAGGCCACTTTTTAAAATATAGAAGAATCTCTAACAATGACGTCATTCTTTCGTCAATTTTTAAGCTGAAACGTTGCCACGTCTTTTTTTTAGTTCTCTAAAGAGTACTCTGCTAGTGGTCTCTCTACTGGCAAATTATGCCCGAGCTCAGCCGTAGAGGGTAGAAGAAAAAAAAAATAAAAGTGAGCCGCGCCACCGACTTAAGACGGTACAAGCCGGAAACCCCTAGGTCTTGTAGGCACCAGCAGAGCCACACGATAAACAACAAACAATTATGGTGAACTAGATAAATAAAACTATACTTACAATTACTGCAATATATTAATTAAGTAAAAATGATGTTCTGATTTTTTACAATAAATTCTGTATTTTCGTAAAGTGGTTTTAACGAATTTAATACACTTTTCTTAAAATAATATTTAAATTAATTGTAACAACCTTTCAGACAATAATAAAAAACTAATAAGGTACAAAAGAGAATTAAAAAAAACAAAAAAAAAACAACAAAAAGAAAATGTTCACAATATTTAAAATTTCGAAAATAATTGGTTTTATATAGAATTCCTGATAGCAAAAGATTAACACAAAAAAAAAGGAATACAAAATAAATGGACTTGCAACAAGAATAATAATTTAAAACCCTCACAATAACCACATAAATTATATTCAGTAATATATAAATGCAGATTCAACATGGAGCCGGTATAAATTTAACGAAAAATAATTTGTTACTTTTAAACTATTGAAAACTTCATTGAGACGTCACTGGGAGCAGGTACAAATTTAATGAAAATAACTTGTTACTTTTAAACTATTGAAAACACTTAGATCAAGCACATAATAACTGATAAGTTGATAAAATTAAGTTCAATACCATGTAACCAATTGAAAACTTCACTGAGACGTCACGGTAACATCGATGATCCAAGAACCGAAACACCAAGTAGTATTATCATTATAATTTCTGCTAAAAACACCAGGCAAGTCTTTATAACACTGAAATTTATCGTCGATGTGGATGGAACGGCACGTGGTACTTCACGATGGCTTCACTTCATCAAATCCCACACGTGGTGATTTTAACTCGACCCCAATAACCAAAATATCCACCACATAGGCACGACAGAATGGTCAAGTTAAAAATTAAATGGTTTATCTTTCTAATCCAATTAAGATGGCCCAAATACAGCCAGATATGAAAGAAAAACCGTAGAAGTTCTGCTCACGTGTTAATATCAAATCGTTCCAAAAACTCTCAACCGACTTCCACCACTGACACCAAACGAATGATAACCACTCCTCGCTCCCAGACCGGATATCAGAAAAATGACCCGGGACACGCATCAGCCAACCTTTGCAAATCTAAGTTCCTAGTTCATAATCGCGTTCGTCCGTGTTAATTGCCAGCCCATTCACACAGAAAAGCAAACCAACAATAATATATCTGACAACACACGACAATCGAGGCCAATAATCAAGGCGAAGTCTAATAACAGAGACACCCACTTAATCCCCATCGATTAGCAAAAATGTCACAGCTATTAATAATCGAATTCTATTACTACTAAATAGGCAACACCATATACAACGAACCAATACGGTATGCAAAACTAATTACGAACGCCAGACTATCAGAGACGTACTTAATAATGAAACGGTAGATGAGGAAAAAAAATAGGCACGTGACAACGTCACGTGCACGTTACCCATTGCTGAATAAAAATAGCTTGAATTTGTTAGTCCCTTTATTATTGTATATTGTAGGGGGTTTCGTGAAGGCTGTGCTGTCTCTTAAGCACTTCGACCTATCTATCCTATCTTTTATGCATATCCTTTTATTATTAGTCCTTACATTTAAAATACATTGATATTTTTTAATGTAATAATAAACGTATCGATATTTCAATTTACGTTATTTATAGTTTTTATAAATGTATTGTCTCGGACTATACATCGTCAAATGAGCGAGAAAAGAATTGATGATGCCATTCGAATGGTGACAGAACGCTGTCGACGGCAACTGACTACACAAATTGCAAGAAGAGAAATTGATTGTGAAAATTGAGTAGCGTCCAGCTTTGAATAATAGAAATATAATGTGACTACAGCAATAAAAACGCGAAGCAAACCCAACTACGAAAGTCCGGTTGCTCATAAACATATAAAAAATGAATGTAGGTGTTATAAATGTTTGTTTGAAATTTTACGATTAATAAATACGAATTAAAGACATGGGGTACATTCATTTTGCACAAATCTTCCAAAAAACTTATATTATAAAGTGTGCTTGATTGACATTTTATTATGCAGAGCCAAGAACTTCTTAATTTTCTCAGCAACTTTTAAGTCCCTACAGCGGCTGTCCTGCGTTGATGGTAGGAAGACAACGTACACTTGGAATAGCCTTATTTTAGAAGAGGAGATGTCCTGGCTACTGACAATTAGGGAGATACTGAGCTTGATTTCGAAACTTGGGCTTACCCAAGTCGGTGCCTGTTTGATAAAAACAAGTGGCCTTGCCATAATATGGTTACCAACCAAGAGGTCCGTCATTATTTATAATAATCTCCAAGGATGTTATTGTTCTTTTACGCTACATCTTTTTTGGATTATCATTTGGTCTCTTTAATTTACAGTTGCATATTAGATGGTTGATGTATTAATCGCTGATGTTTTTAATGGAAACATTAAATGGTTAATTCGTAGCAAAACATATTTATTTATTAACGGTAATACCTTATTTTTAAAAAATATTTAACAAAGTCATACATATACATGCAAGCTATTACCATTGTCTAAAGCAGCGTTTCTCAAACTGTGGGGCGCGCCCCCTAAGGGGGGCACGTTTACATGATTGGGGGGGGGGGCGCAGTACAGATTAAAAATAAAATGGTAATGATAAAATGCTACAGATAGATTTTTAAAAAATCTTTATTGAAATTTTACTTACTTAATGAAGACAAAGAAACATTCTAAGTACTAATGGCTAACATGAGCTTGTTTTAAGGCGCACAACTTCTCCTCTAAATTTGGTTCTATGTTAGAGATGGCCACTCTGAGTTCATTTTCTACTTGAAGTTTATTTCTGTATTTAGATTTCACGACAGCAAGTGCAGAAAATCCAGTTTCACAAAGGTAGGACGTTGGAAAAGGCAACAGAATTCTAAGCGCTTTGGCTTTTATAACGGAGTAGTCGTTCGGAAGTTCAGTCCAGAAGTTTGTTAAAGATTTGTTAACAAAGTTTGATTTTTGTAAGGGATTTGTTGAAATATCTATCAGTTGTTCTTCTTCTTGCAGTGATAGTCCGACAGGTCTATTTTCGAATGGATTTAAAACCCAGCTCCAGTCTGACAACTTGATATCTTTCTCTGCAAAGAAGTATCGCTTGAAATTCTCAGTTAAGTTTTCTAAATGGCTTCCTATGGTTTTTAGCATCACAGCTTTATGAATATCTTCCAATGGGGAATCTTGCACAAAATCGTAAAATGTGGGAAACATTTCCAAACTGTTTTCTTTCAATTTGTTATGCCATAACTGCAATTTCTTACAAAAAGCATCAATCTTTTGACTTAAATCAAATATATTTACGTCTTTTCCTTGCAGCTGAAGATTAAGTATATTAAGTTTTTCAAAAATATCTACTAAATAAGAAAGCTTCAGTAAAAATAATTTGTCGAAAAAATCTGTTGAATGCTTGTGACCTTCCTCGCTTAAAAATATCGCTATTTCCCTTCTTAATTCAAAGACACGCTTAACCGTCTTACCGCGTGACAACCATCTGGATGAGGAATAAAACAACAAAGATTGATGCTCAGCTCCCATATCTTCACACAGAACAGAGAACATCCTTGTTTTTAGTGGTCTGGTTTTTATAAAGTTAACAACTTCAATAACTACTGTCAAAATCATGTTTAGTCCAGGGCTTAGCTTAGATTTTGATGCTAACGCTTCCCGATGTATCATGCAGTGCGTCCAGATAATTTCTGAGGATTCCTTTTTTACTAGCGCTTGTAAACTGTTGTATTTACCAGACATGGCTTTAGCTCCATCGGTGCAAATCGCAACACAATTTTTCCATTGCAAATTCATTTTAGTAATAGAATCATTTGTAATCTTGAACAACTCGGTGGCTGTAGTTCTTCCTTCAATCTGGTTACAAAACAATAAATCTTCACATATTTTAGAACATTGACAGAATCTAATGTAGCAAATCAAATGGGAATCATTACTAGAGTCAGTTGCTTCGTCAAGTTGTATAGCAAACAAGTTTCCAGTAAGCTCAGATTCAAGCTGCTGCTGCATATCAACTGATATATCTTTAATTCGTCGACAGATTGTATCATTTGACAGAGGAATATTGTTAAGTTGTGAAGTAAAATTTTCACCAAACATTATTTCTACAATGTCTTTGCAAGCGGGTAAAATAAGTTGCTCTGCAATAGTGTGCGGTTTTTTGCATTTAGCTACTTTGTATGCCACTTTATATGATGCCAAGAGAGCCTTCTCATTTACTGCCAGTACTCTATGGAAGCTGGATTTTTGTTTTTTAAACAATCTGAGTTTCTCCACAAAAAAATCTCGCGGTTTATTGACATATTCTCTGTGCAGCGTTTCTAGATGCCTCTGTAATTTATTTGGTTTCATGCTATCTGCAGCCAATACTTTTAAACAGATAACGCATGGTGGTTTTTCTTCGCCACCTACTTCAAGGCTAGTAAAGCCCAAATTTAGGTATGATGGGTCATATTTTCTTTTTTAGATTTCGGACGATTTCCACCTGAACCTGTCGATGTACAAGCCCCGTCATCCTCAAGTTTTCGTTTTAAAAATTTATCCATACTACATCTACTTATACACTCACACTTCACAATAATGCTTGCTTAGTGTTAAAACACCTTCACTAAGAGACTGAGAATACACTATGTGCGCTTCTGTATTTATAGTCGCGTTCAGACAGTTCGAGAAAGATCAGGAAGCTTGAATACGTGGCACGAACGCCGCGAACTTTCCGACAGCATCTTTGGCGCTCTCGACGAGACAATGTTGCCTATTTTAGTCCAAATTCCTAGGTCTACGGATTGGGGGGCGCAACATTTTTTAAATTAAAACAGGGGGGCGTGAATAACAAAAGTTTGAGAACCGCTGGTCTAAAGTAATCATAGTCAATCAAAACATGTGCTAGAAGTATTGGATGGTGATCGCTAGAGTTATCTATAATTTTTTACTGAAAATATTGTATATGTATCTCGTAATGTGACGTCTTTCTTCCCTTTTTAAAATAGAACATCTTTTTTCATTCATTTCTATTGAGTAAAGTGCAAAATGTTAACAATGATACAATGTTGAGCTAAATTAACAACTAATCAAAGTTTGCATTAGAATGTTTCGAATATCAGATGTATGATCATTTGTAACGAAACGGAAATACAAATAAAAATTATACGATCACTACGACACTTTCCATTTCATTTTTTTATCTCTTTGTTGGGTACCACTATTAGCGCATCGACCCCATCGACAGCCAATGATAACCCATCAAGTTGACGCATAAATCTTTAGACAACGCTATAACCATACACTGCGGTCCATATGTATGGAATAAATTTATTTTTAGCGTTATTATTTATTTGTTCAATATAAACTGAAACAGGTCGATTTTAATTGTCAATTTGACAATTTACATTATGAAAATGTTACCCCCTTCTTGCACCCCCTCTGAATTATGAGCACCCCCTCAAAAAATTTAAATGAGATGGGGGGTCGTGTGGCACCTAGTTCGGAAGGGATTTTCATTATCTGTTCAGCTAAACCAAGTTTTTTTAAATTTGGTGCAATCATAACTGAAAAAAATTATTTAAAAAATGTAAAATGTTTATAGTTATGAATTTGTTTAAAAAACCTGAAGCATATGGATTTCTATTCTCAATTTGACAATTTGAATTTTGAATTTGAATGAGAAAGGAGGTCGTGTTGCACCTTTTTCAAAAGGGATTTCAATTCTCTGTTCGGCAATGCTAAGTTTTTAAATTTGGTGCAATTATAGCTGAGAAAATTTTTTTGAAAATGTGAAATTTTTTTACTTTACGTAGAATGAAGGAAATATTTTTTACATTTAAATGAAATATTCAAAATTACCACCATTCACTTCTTGATAATAATCAAGGTGATCTTGGAATTTTCGTACATTTTGTAGGACCTCAGAGGTAATGTTGTTAATTTCTTCCGTTATCCATATTCATCCGTATTATACATATTCAGAATTAATTTTCTCAGCTATGATCGCACCAAATTTGAAAAATTCAGTAATGCTGAACAGAGAATGAAAATCCCTCTCGAACAAGGTGCCACACAACCCCCCTTCTCAATTAAAATTTTTGGTGGGATGCTCATAATTCAGAGGGGGTACAAGAAGGGAGTAATATTTTCCTACTGAAAATTGTCAAATTGAGAATCGAAATCGACCTGTTTCAGGTTTTTTCAACGGATACATAATTTACAGTGTCAATATTTTTAAATTTTAATAACAAATTTTCTCAGTTATGGTTGCACCAAATAAGAAAAACTTGGTGAACAGATAATGAAAATCCTTGTCGAACAAGATACCACACGACCCCCTTCTCATTTAAATTTTTTGAGGGGGTGCAAGTAGGGGGTAATATTTTCAAACTGTAAATTGCCAAATTTACAATCAAAATTGACGTGTTTCAGGATTTTTTGATAAAATACATAATTACGCTAAAAATGAATTTATTCCATACTTATGGAGCGTACTGTATGTAATACTCGTATATAGCCAATCGGGATAGGAAAAACCGCTTCAACATTACGGTGTCGACTCTCTTTCTCCTCCGAGGCAATCTTCCATGCTGCGAACGCATTTGCCAGTTCTCGCATGCGCAGAATAAAGTTAGTCGCGCGGAAAAAAAAATCACGACACAATATCTGTCTTACTTTGTCGAAACGGCTTCCACTTGCATGGATTGTCCATCTAGGAGTATTATACGGAGTGGGCCACCCCGATATTTGGCAGTATTCATTAGAAGTCAGGGAAATGCTAAAACACGTCGATTTTTGTTCAAAGGAGGACACATTTTTACGATACAGATATCTGTCATTTGTCAACCATCTCCCTTTCGTGCCAGAATAGAACAAGCTCGTGCTTCGTTCCTGAAGATGCGTAAGGTACTTTGCAGCAAAAATTTAAGCTTGCCTCTGCGCGTCCGCATGCTTCGCTGTTACGTGTTCAGCATACTGTTTTATGGAATGGAAGCTTAGACTTTGACAAATGCGATGTGCAAAAAATTGGAGGCCTTTGAAATGTGGACGTACAGAAGGCTATTAAGAATCTCCTGGGTAGAAAGAGTGCGTAACACCGAGGTACTTCAACGCCTCGACAAGCAGCTGGAAGTTCTGTTTACACTAAAAAAGCGCAAACTGGAGTATTTTGGTCACATCTTAAGGAATGACAAGTATCGACTTTTAAAGCTTATTATAGAAGGGAATATCGAAGGACGAAGGCCCGGGTAGAAGAAAGATATCCTGGCTAAAAAACTTAAGACAATGGTATGGAGTGAGCACTACCACATTGTTCCGACGAGCTGTAGACAAGGTTCGGATAGCGCTGATGATTGCCAACGTCCGAGGAGGACAGGACACCTAAAGAAGAAGAAGAAGAAGAATGCACATCATTGGAAAGGCATTTAGATGGAGCATTCAAGCATATGATCGTCTTTGCATAAAAAGTCTTAAATAATTTAAAGTGCAACCAACACCTCTTAAAAATGAAACGCAACGGCTATGTTTTGATTTTTCAATTTTTCTGTCACATCAAAAGTAAATGAAAATTCGTAATTTGACAGTTTAACATTGATGTTGGTAAATCAATTTAGCTATTTTTTGAAAACTTTGAAAATTTTAAGTTTATTTCCATATTTTTTTATATGACAGTGTGACGACAGAAAAAAATTGACACATTATCAATACATAAGCGTTGCGACGTGTTGCACTTTAATTTATTAAAACTTTTATTGCAAAGATGATCATATGCCTAAATACTCCATCTAAATGCCTTTTTAATGATATGTCACTCCTGGTACATTCCCTATTTTAAATTAAGAGGATGGGGAAGTGGTAGGGAGGGGTTGACAAATGACAAATGACAGATATCTGTATCGTAAAACTATGGAGGGTAGAGGTAAGGAGTACCGCTGGACACTTTTTCAAGTTCCCCTCCATATCAGACAAAGCTCCTTATCTCTACCCTTTATACGTAGAACATTTCCTTAAATTCTTATGAATACTGCCAATTATCGGGGTGGACTGTTTTCTGTGATCCACTTTGTACGTATATATGGCTATAACTTACCCTGTTTTCCAACTACCGAGCATAATGCAACTCAGTGTCGCACAATGCCGTAGTGTGCTGATGTTTAATTGGAACATCAATTAGTTTTTAAGTCTACCAGCAGAGTGCACTAGGATCAGTGTTGGAAGAAAGAAATATTTATTGATTATACATGTAGACATAAAGTTGTTTATAACAATTGGTTGATAATTTTTGCAATGCTGACAACGCCAACTTAAAGGAAAAAAATATCTTATATTTTATATTACTGAGTTGGTATCCGTCGCGAATTACGCTAAAGCAGATCTTTTTAAAGTGCCCGATTGAGCGAGGCGTTGGTGTAGTTGGAACATCCTGTATTGAACATTATGCCGCACAATGCCCTCTTGTGCTGTAATTGAAAAACTATCACCTGTTTATTTTATTTTAAAAAGCAGGCTTATGTCTTAATTTGAACTTTGCGACTATTGTCAATAATTTACTTTGGTATGGTACAATTTCTCGGTCAAAATATTGTTTATTGGAAGTGTTTATTAACAAATTGGTTGTAAATTATGGTTTGCAAAAGAAATGTACAATTTAAACTTCATCCTTTGGGTATTATTTTAATAATACTTGGTTGCACAGTTGTAGTCTATTTACATAACATCGCTCTGATGGCAGCCGGGGGCGAAGACGATAAAGAAGGTAATGCAAAATTTCTTTTAACTGACTTTTGTTTAATTATATAATTAAAAAATTAATTAAATGATTTATTCAAGATACGTTAGGTATTTACCAGATACTTTTGGTTGGTAAAACGGTTATTTTAATAAACAGATTTCTCAACTCATATCATTTTTAACTTTCCTTTTAATCGAAAATATCAGTACAAATGTTACGATGATTACTTTATAAATATGTTTCAATTAGGCGGTGATGAAACACAAGATGGTGAAGAGGAAGAAGGCGAAGAAGGGGCACCTGCTGAAGAATAAAAAAACGTAAATTTTGTGTATGGCAATTAATGCAAAAATGTAGTATGATGTTTATTTAAAGAAATATAATTTAGCAATAACACAGAGGTTATTATTTAAAAATTAAGAATCACTTGATTAATCGCTCGTCTGATATAAATCGGCCTACAAAGGATGATTTTTAATTACTTTTGAAGTTTTATGTATTTTACATTTGTATCCGTATTGCAGACGAGGCATAAAATTAGAAATAAGATAATAATTGCAATCATAAATAAAAACTTTTGTAATTATGAAATCACTATACGAAGATTCCACTGCTTGTGTCGGGATAAACGGAGCTTGCACGGACTGGTTTAACATCGAAAAGGGTGTGAGACATGAATGTGTGGCTTCGCCATGGCTGTTTAACTTATACATGAGTTAGGTTAGGTATCATGTGAGTGGGGCGCGGTCGCCCCTCCACCGCGACCTTTAGTAGGTCTATTGTGGCTCACTCCTAGAGGCTACAGTTCACCGCACAATCTTTTTTAAATACAGCTAAAATTAACATGGATTTGTATGGAGATGTGCAGATTTCAGTTCTTCCAACCTAATTTTTAAGTACTTCCAACATTCAGGATTAAAAAAATAAAATATCTCTTGAAAGCGGAAAATTTGTAGATTGATTTGCACTTTTCTTAAATACACTTCATCGTACATAATTAGGAGAAATAATACCGTTTTACTTAAACCGACGAGCAAAATGAAAGACAAGGCAACGCTGCAGCGCTAGTTTGTGTACTTTTATCTCTGTATAGCGTAGCAGCAACGTTATAATTTTCTCTTAGCCACGCGAACGTAATGATGTTGTTGCTTGTTCTTTGCAAGTAAATTATAATATTAGTTTCAAAAATTAAATGTAGAAACAGACACTAATGTGCCAATAATGCGTTGTAGCCACACCCTATATATATACAGGGTGTGGCGCGAAAAGTTTTGATTAAAAGTAATGGCGGATACAGTTATGTTAAGAATCCGAAATTACGAAGCTGTAGGTTTTGGATGATGCTGATTTCAAATATAATGTTATCCTGAACGTGGCACTTCCGGTTATACCGGAAGTAGACGTCTACTTTGTTATTTTAAATGGAATCTACTATTTTTTATTTTATTTTCGAATTTTACACGAAATTTTAGATAAAATTTGTGCACAATGTCCTATACCAAATATGAAATATTTTCGAGATACTTCAATTTTTTTCAAAATTTTGAAAAAATCCTAGTCCACGTTGAATAATCACATCTCTATTAATCGGGAAGTTAGTGACGTGAAATTGTAACCAATAAACAGGAAGCGCTTGCCCGTTAACTCCAAATGACCAACTCATTGATATTTCATACAGAGTGTTTTAAACTTAGCCGCCAACATGCACAATTTAAATCATTTATAAGTTGCTTACTTTAAATAGAACACCCTGTATTTTATTACATTTTCCGCTGTATAGTTTTTAGCCAATTCGTTTGGTATCGATATTCCGTATACCTAAATGCAACCACTTTTAAGATATTTCATTATCTTAGTTAAAACATAATAACACCTAATTATTTTAACATTAATAAAGGGTAGGCCTTGGCTGTCAAAGATGTGATAGTTAGAACGTTAATTGTTTATGTTGCTTTGACAGTTTTTTTTTACCAGTCTGTATTTCATAGTAAATAAAGGCAAATGTAGGATTTACTAATGATGATTGATAGAAATCAGTACTTTCAACCGTACAATTCCTCTTTGAGAAATTCCTTGATTTTTAAAACTAGTCAGTACGGCCCTGACGCCGACAAAAAATTATCTAAAAAACACGTTTTGTAATCTACTATAATGTTTTGATCACGCCCTCATCACGTGAAAATTAGTAATCGGCTAGAAACAAAGGGTCCCGTGCAATTAAAAAATCAGCTAAAAAACACGTGTATTTATTATTCCTGCAGAACATTCCGAAATCGTCGTGTGCAATTGTACTATACCAAGTCACTATACGGTCACGTAACAAGACGGTTACGATTTTTGACCAATAAAAACGCTGAATTTAACGCGAAAAAGAAGTCACGTTCGAACCGGCTTCCGGCCTCTCGTTCTCTTTCCCATTCCGACCGTCAAAGAATGCACAACACCCGTCGCTAAGAGCACGGCTTTTAAACACCACGTGGTAAAATGCACATCAATATAATCAGATAAAATAAATGAAATTCAAAGCTAACAACCAGTGAAATTATTCTGAAGATACAGGAGGCTTGAAACTGTAAGCTCCATGTATTAAATTACACAATTTATTCTCGATGATAAGTGTGTTGTTTTATTTACTGTGCGAGCTTGACTGAATTATCGCAAAAGTGAGTCGAGGCATCGGAGATTCCGGTGGTGAAGCTGCCCACACCTCAGAGCATTTCTCCAACTTGTTGATTCTCAACTGCAATGATTTACTTTGATGAACTTAAGTAAACAAACTAATTTACTTATTCCGCTCTTTCTCCTTCAGCACCTCCCAGTTTGTTAAATGTTGTTTTATTTTGATAAACAAAATAGTTTAACTTAGATTTTTTAATCGTGCGAAGAAAACTCTATTTGTGGATGTTTTAAATAATAAATTTGCAGTCATAAGTTTTTTATTGACTAAAAAATCGTAATTTTAGCAGGATGTGTAAAAAAACAATAAATAATAGAACAAAATTATTTATATATTTGTACGAAATTTTTAATGAAAAATTGCTTTATTGACACACAAAAAAAACAATACATTTATTTTTACAATTTTTACAACATTTATTTTTAAAAATGATTAAAGTAAAAGTCTATAAGTATTTTCAATCATAATTATTATTGAAAATATTTTAACAAAAGTAAATTATGTTTTATTTATCACAGAGTAAATCCCTGGAAGTATTTATTTCAGTATTAATTAAACCCGCATTTGTTTCTGTCTCTTCTGCAATCGATAAATCACTGCCATTTTCTGAATTAAAAGGTAAATCCAATGGTTCTTCTTGTTGTTGTTGATTACCGTCCATGTTTTCTGTTTTATTTTTCTCTTCGGTCTAAAACAGTGGTAATTACTTACAAAAAGGGATAGAAAATTCTATGTAAATTTTTTTGTTTGACAAAAAATTTATAATGTAATCATTTACACGATTGTGAAGAAAACGCATTATGCCAATCCACTAAGCAAAAGCCAAATAAAATTTCATTCACGTCACCAAGGTCGTATTTCTATTGCATGTGTGGCTACATTTCTATAGAGAAGTGTATATACTTAAGTTTGCTAAAAAATCGCTTCTAAAGATCAATAAAAAAACTTTTGTAACAAAATAATGTATATGTAATATAGTTTTTTTAGGTTTAGACGTCCCTCATTGTAAAATTTTCATAAAGAAGCCACCTATTAATGACGGTAAAATAGTCACTGCCA
This sequence comes from Agelastica alni, assembly GCA_950111635.1. Classification (NCBI taxonomy): domain Eukaryota; kingdom Metazoa; phylum Arthropoda; class Insecta; order Coleoptera; family Chrysomelidae; genus Agelastica; species Agelastica alni. Next base: position 89,113,281 of record OX467708.1, read on the forward strand.
GAAATACTGTTATGCTGCCGCGTCGTTTGTGACTTTTCTACTCGTAGTGTCATCGATTTTTGAGTTTTTCTCGTGAAAAAATTTATAAAAACGAAGCCTTTTTTTCATTGATTGTCAAAATGCCCAAACAGCTAAATAGTCGATGCAAAGAACTTGTGGCTTCATTAGTTAATTATTTTGAACAAGAAAGGAATAGTAATGGCCCTTTGTTGCCCTTAAATGCTGTGCAAGCGGTAATATGCGAATAAAATATCATTACTTTATTTTACGAAAAGTTGTATAATTTTAGCTAGTAGCTGCTGCTTTAAATATCTGTGTAAGAACAGTAAGCAGCATTTGTCAAATAGCGAAAGAAGGTGAACAGTTCGAGTCACCAAAATTTTTTGTAGTTTTCTTATAATTTATTGTGAAATTTCTACATTTACGTCTTTTGTTTACTTCAGTTAATTTCCATATTTCATAAACAATCCGACATCGCTGCAAATGTTCACAATGATGACGTGAACGCAACTTGATTTGGCTTTTGCTTTTTTTTATTCGTATTTGATGTATTTTCGACATTGATTTGTGTCAAATTGAACTGCAGAAATCAACATTTTTATGACGATATAAAGAAAAATAATTCCTTCAAAAGATCGACGTGTTAACGTGATAGAAACGAAACAGGTACAGTTTTAAAAATTAATTCAATAAATTGCGCTAGAAGATATATCACTTAAGTGTCAGAATTCGGAATATTTTAAAATAAAATGCCTAACGGGATGAGTATGGTAGGGATTTAGATTAATAAAATAAACCAATATCATTATTATTATCAATCATGAGCGAGCGTTAGTTATAAATTTGTTATTTGCTCAGTTTTTGGCTGTAATAATTACAATTATACATCGTTATTTTTCATAAAAATGGTGCCACCTCTATTTCTTGGGATGATTACTAATGGAATAGTAAAAAAGTTCTGTACTTTGGTGAATAAAGAGTATAAATATGGGTGAAATATATTTCCTTTTTTTTATGTTTGAATGTTGTCGTTGATAGTTGTCGTTGACGAAATAAACTAAATTAACTTTTGATAAATTATATTAAAAATGTCTTACAAATTATGTGTATTCGGGTACGATAATAAAAATACAGGTAGGTTAGGATACGTATCATATGAGTGGGGCGTGGTCGCCCCTCCACTGCGACCTTTAGTAGGTTTATTATCGCTCACCCCTACAGTTTACAGTTCACCGCACAATTCAGCCCTTCTCACGAAGTTCATGGTTGTATAGGGTAAGATTTTTTTGAAATCGGTAGGTTCTAGGTTGGTGTAACCAAATATGCTAAACCTTATTCTTCCCAGGCCGGGGCATGAACATAGTATATGTTCAGCAGTTTCGTCTTCCACGCAGCAAAACCGACAGTCCGTTTGTTGGTTCAGATCTATCTTTCTGAGGTGGTATCTCAGACGACAGTGTCCCGTAAGCTGTCCCGTTACAATTCGCATATCATTCCTTTTCCATTCTAGGATCTGCTTAGTTGTGTTTCTCGAGGGTTTAGGTAAGAACGCATTCGAGCGAGTCAATCCTGGTATATCGAACCAGTACGTGAGTATTTTCCCCTCCGCCCAGTCCGAAATAATTGTTTTGGCGGCACTTGTAGTGACTCCAAAAACCGGTTCTGATCCAGTGAACGCAGATACGGCCCCCTGTTTTGCAAGGGTGTCGGCTTTTTTGTTTCCCTTCACCCCATGGTGCCCAGGTACCCACAGTAGGGTCACCCTGTTGTTCGCACCAAGGTACTCTAAGGATTCGATGCAATTTCATACAAGTTTAGAATTAAAAAAAAATACAGGTAATTTTAAATGCTTTATACATTTCATATTAAATGTTAAAGCCCTAAAGATTAATATTCATAAATAGTTTTTTTAAACCTATTCTGTGTTTTATTTACAGGTGGCGGTAGTCACAGTTTTCCTTGAACGTTTTCGTGCTTGGGTCAACCTTGCACAGAGTCTGTGATATCCATTTCAGACCAGATCGTTATCGGAATAACAAACTGAATGTTTTAGCAGTACCGTCCCTTCACTGACTAGGTAAGATTTTGGTTATATTTATTGTAGATTTTCTGCAGCGTTTCTGTTATTATTTATGTATATCCTTGTGACAGTAGGTTACATAAAGTCGATAATTTGATTTCATATTTTCATATATCTAGACCTTTTAATAGTTGAAAAATTTTTGTGCACTTGCTTCAACTTCCGCCATGTTTTTCGGTCACTTTATACGTGTACAAGCAGTGTTTTGAATATAAACAATTTAAAACGGAAATAGTAAATTACGGATTTATGATCAGCCGCGTACTTTTAATTATTATATACTTAGTTTATAATTGGATAATAACTTCAATAACAACAACGTTATATACATTTTTGATTAAAGAGGGACATTTTTTTCTGGTATTTTTGACTCCACTACTTTTAACCGCAAGCGAGGGTAAGAATTACCCCAAATTTTTTAAATGGCATTGGGGGTAGAATAAGATGTCTTTTGAAAGCTCTGACAATTCTTTTTACAATAGTCTTTAAATTTTACATTTCCTCCCAAAACTTTAAAGAAACTTACATGTTAAAATTCCAATTATGTCTTACTACTTAATTGATTAAATATTTAAACTGATGACCACCCGCTTCCATAAAATAATAAAGATTTTGTTCAAAACGTTCACGCACATTCCGAAGAATTTCCGGAGTAATTCGACGACACTCATCAACGATTCTTTGACGCAATTCTTTCAATGACGCTGGTTGTGTTTTATAAATTTTACTTTTCAGATGTTACCACAAAAATAAATCGAAGGTTGAGAAATCTGGCGATCGTAGAGGCCTCTTCTCTTAATCCAATGCCGTGGACAACGTTGGTCTTAATACTGACGAACAATCGCCACACAATGCGGAGGAACACCGTCCTCTAATTTCTCAATAAGTAACGGGCGGAATTTTAAAATTTAAAGACTCTTGTAAGAGCTTTTAAAAGACACCTTATTCGATCCCCAATGCTATTTAAAACAATAATAAATATTTTGTTCAAAACGTTCAAGCACATTCCGAAGAATTTCCGGAGTAATTCGAAGGCCCTGGTTATGTTGTATAGATTTTACTTTTCCGATGTCCCCACAAAAAAAAATTGAGGGGCGATAAATCTGGCGATCGTGGAGGCCCTTCAATGCTGCCTCTTCTCCCAATCCAATTCCGTGGAAAACGTTGGTCTAAATACTGACGAACAATCGCCGCATAATGCGGAGGAGCACCGTCCTGTTGAAAATAAAAATGATTTTCGTCATACTGTCGATTATTTTCAAATATATCAGTCAATAGCCTCTTCCAGTAATTGCAAATACATTTCGCCAGTCAAATTGCATGGTAGAAAAAAAGGACCCACCAGTCGGTCACCGAAAATGCCAGCCCATACATTTAATTTCTCCGGTTGCTGTGTATGCACCTCGTGAAACACTCTTGGGTTTGAATCGGACCAATAGCGGCAATTTTGGCAATTTACCGTCCCGTGCAAAAAAAAACTAGGTACTAGGTACTAAATCACTAAGTTTAACATTTTAAATCTAATTTCTCAATAAATAATGGCCGGAATTTTAAAATTTACTGACTATTGTATAGAGAATTGTAAAAGCTTTTGAAAGACATCTTTTTCGACCCCCAATGCTATTTAAAGATTTTGGGGTAATTCTTACCCTCGCTTGGGGTTGATAGTAGTGAAGTCAAAAATACCGGAAAAGAGTGTCACCCTTTAATCAAAAATCGACGGGTCTGAGCGTTTTTCTAGAATGTTGACCAGGTTCCTGCAAATGGCTCTGTTTCGTTTTCGGTTGGCCACCCTGTAGACTAAATTAATTACTCGATCATGTTATAAAAAACAGAAAAAATAAAAATACATTTATTGAGTTAATTATAGGTCTTTTTATTTAAGCCCATTCCCAATGACATATTTTTATTTTGAATTAGTATAAAATGTCCGACATGGTATTTTAAATTATAAATGCACCTTTTGTAAACTGCAAATTGCATTTTTTAAAGTTTGTTTTGCCTACTAAAATACCTGCTCCAGCATTTTACTAATTTTAAAATTAAAATCTTAAGATAATAAGCAGAAAAAGCCTGATTAGTTTTAATCTCAACTTTCAGAGGGCGCTGCTAACCAGTTGGCATTTTGATCAGCTGAGATGTCATTCCTTTTTTTATACTTTTTGACTGACGAATTTTTAGTGACCCCATCTATTTGATTGTTTCAAGTTTTGTCTCCTAAACCATTTTCAAAAAGGATTATATATTCAAATAAAAGAGTATAAAAGCAATACATTCCCTTAAGGAGTTTAAAATGTTCTCCCTTTGGCTAAATGTCATCGCAGCGCCATCTGATGGCAATAAAAATCGCAGATGGCTGCAAATAAAGAAAAACTATTTATCCCGTCTTTTATATAACGTTACTTCGAAACAAAACAAAATGTGATCTGAACACACAAAATACCTGACTATGACGGAACGTGAAAAAAGTGATGACCATGAAATATAATGTCGGCATGCATCGTAAGAGGTCGATAACATTTGCTGGGTGTTGATTTTAAATGGTGTCAGTGCTAGAGATACGAATTATCTTTATAATAAAAAGTAAACATTTCATGAAAATCGTCAGTTGGATTGATTAATCAATGTGTAAAACCCCTTTTCGTTGTAGCAAAATTAAAAGTGTGTTACAGTGGTAAATTAACGTTTACAAACGTAAGTGTTCATGTTAAATTTAACCGAAAACTCAATTTTGAACGAGTATGTGTTTTTATTTAAAAATAGGTCAATATTTCGACTGAAACATGAGCTCGCAGAATCTTAATTATAAAAACCATAGTTAAATGAAAACAAGCGTAGATATACCTACATCGAAATGACATTTTCTTTGAAACTAAAATATATTGAGAGTCAATGTTAAGTGAAAACAGAAATACAAATATTTTGTTAGCGACAAAATAAATCAAAAGCGGGAAAAATATTTTGTTGAGAAAGGACACAGTAACGGGATAACCTCGGATATCGTCGATATTAATGCCATCTTCTGCTGAATGTATGGCACTACAATGTGGTAGCCTATACTTTTATTAACATGATTAAGTTTTCTTTTATAAAGAGAAAGGGAGAGAAAGCTTTTTAAGACGCATTAAGAAAATTAGCTTTTGCAATATATGAGCTGTCTCGAACGATACTTTTTTTCGTGCCAACACAAGCAAAATGAAAAAATTCCTAGCAGCAGAAAAACTATATCAAAAGAAAATCATCACTTTGTTTTGTTGATACCAAACCATTCATTGAAAAAAATATGTAGAGAAATAATATGACCTTGGTAATCCTGACGCCAGAAGTATATTTAACACAAATACAATTATATTTTTAAAAAATTACCTCAAAAAATCTTTTTCTTGCTTAATATTAGATTCGCAAATTACTTTTACTGATTGTCCGAGGCTTTTTTTAATCGGAAAATGGTATCCTAATAAATTTGACACACATTTTTTAGCCTAAAAGACATCCAGTTGAAGAAGACCCAGATAAGTAAATGTCGGACTATATTTATAAAAAAATTACATTACAGCAACAATTGCTAAAGATAAATTACTAATGAAAGTTAGCGTCCCCACTCCACATTTAACAGAAGCGCACACTGAGTGGCGAATTGTACCGAATTGGTTGCCAGTGGCATATCCTAAATATTTTGTATCGTTTGCCCAATATTTATCTATCGGAAAATATATAGTTATAAATAGTTGGGGAACCTGTTGTACGTTAGACAGTGTTGTACTTAGGACAATTCTAATTAATTAATTTAAAATAATATTGTCTACGTCAGTCGAAGCATCCTTTGTCAACTCTGATGTTAAGTTAGCTGTGATTCGTCGGTGCTGTATCAGTGCAGATAAAAAGGTTATTTATTATTTTTTGCTCAAAAAGTACGTTTTTTGGACTTAACTTATTGCTCATTTATTTAGCACAATATGCATTTATAAAAAACTTTTATTTTTATTCTCTCATTTTGTGTAGGTAATAGATAGTATAGGTGTTTTAAGCTAACCTCAATTATGAGTTTTCTTTATAGCTTGTAATAAGAAATTGCTGAGATTTTGTACCTTGACCCCCCAACTATCTATGTACTTGGAACACTGGCCAAATTACATCATATTGGTTATACCTTGGGCACCAAATTTTTCAGACTCTCCAATACTTCCAGAAACCTCCTCGCAATCTGTTCATCCAAATTTTTTACCTTCTGCTCCAAATTGATCATCAGCCTCCAGAGCCGTCATCGCAGGCTGCTACTAAAATGATTCGTCCACACCCAAAAGTTGCACCACGAAAGTCAACACAAATAGGTAGACAAAAAGATAAATCTAGAATACTAACTGACACACCAGAGAAGAATGAGATTGAGCTTTTAAAAGCAACTAAAAACGTTGTCCCAAAAATGACCCTAAGTTAGAAAGATCTTAGAAAGAAAGTGAAAAGAAAAGTAGATAAAGTAAAGAGAAAAATATTTGTTGAGTCTGATTCTGGAAAATCGAGCTGTTTCCATCCATGACATTGATTATTCTTGTGAAGATGAACAGTGTGATTGTAAGATAGAAAAAAAATGTTGAGTACGACAATAGAGACTTTGTAATATTTATTTAGGACTAGCAGACCCGGCAGATGTTGTCCTGCCCGAACGTTGGCTTGCCTGCTTTGAAAATATCACTATCTATCTTAACGACCCCAAAAACTATGAATTCGACACTTATATCGACATTTTTAATAGTTTTTATATTCCATCTCTTTCTCATCCCCTTCGTAGGAATGCTTACAAAAAATAATAATTTTCGTCAATCTCTGACAGCTAAACGAACCATTTTCATATATAAGTAACTTAGGCTAAATCGATCAATTTTTTGCCCAGGTGTCTGTTGTTCACGTATTTTTTGGACAGGGTGTATATAGAAAAAGAATACTTTGTAGGTCAGATGAAGTACTCTAAACGAAGAGGGTGTTTCATAAATTCGATGCAGAAATATCAAAAAAAAACTGGAAATGGTCCAATAAGTATGATTTAAATTTGTACACATACCAAGAAATTTAACAAAAGATTAACATACCAAAGAGTGTAAATTAAAAAAGATTAGTCCATTATGTGCCAGAAATTGCAAAATATTGGGATTTTTGTTAAAATGTAAATAATCTAAAATTCATATATGTACGTGATCTTCAAATAATATTTCAAAGTCTGGGTAAAATACAAAGTTTTTTATTATTTTTTATAAGTTGGTTCTAATGGCAATAAAACGTTGTTTTGATAAGTAAAAACTTATTACATTTAAGGTTAAATATGTGATCTGCTGTAAAACTATTAATAACAAAAATGTAAGAGTCAAGGAACTGTTGGTTGGGTTAAAGTTTTTTTGAAATATTGCTATTTACGTTAGTGTTCATTGTTGATTACAGGTGTTGATATGATCAGTCATATATTGTAGTCATTATAAATAAAAAATAAACTCAATACAGTATAATTGTACGGAGTCGAGAGCTGAACACTAACAGAAGCCACGCTCAAATGTCTACAAGCTTTCGAGATGTGGTTGTACAGAAAAATGCTAAGAATAAGTTGGGTGGAAAAAATCACAAACGAGGAGGTGCTTGGAAAAATGCATAAATATACAGAAATGGTCAATATTGTAAAACAACCAAAAATTGAATATTTCGAACATATCATGAGACACCCAGAAAAGTATGACATTCTACATCTTATAATACAGGGTAAGATTAATAGTAAGAGACGCCCCGGCAGACAAAGAACTTCCTGGCTCAAAAATCTCAAACAGTAGTTTGGTCTCACCACTATACAACTTTGCCGAGCGGCTACCAACAAAATAATGATTGCAAACATGATAGCCAGAATGATCGCCAACGATCGTTAAACGGTTATGGCACCTTTTTTTTTATGTTCTGGTTCCCACAAAAAGGGATATCCTGTAATGTTCAGAGAACATCGTGGGAACCAAGGGAAAGAAGGTAGGAGTTGGTGTTCTTCTTAAATTTCTGGAGGTTGTATGCCTCGGGGAACACCTCCCTAGGCAATGAGTTCCAAAGCCTCGCAATTCGTTGGATGAATGAGTCTTTGGAAAGTGATGTTCTGCAGGTCTCCAAAGTGACCACGAAGGGGTGTGAAGACTGAACTTGACGGGTTAATCTCGAAGAGACTGCCAAAGGAGGAACGATTGTTGATATTTCAGAAGAGCATCGCCCATGAAAATATCTATAAAATAGAGACAAATCGCCAACTTTTCTACGGTGTTCCAGACAAGTAAGCGAGTTTGTAAGCGAGGCATCACCGACGAGACGAATTGCCCTTTTTTGGACAGAATCCAGTAGCTTCAGGATATGTTTAGGTGCTGCACTTCAAATATGGGAACAGTACTCCAGTACAGGTCGGATCTGTGCCTTATAGATCATAAGCAGCTGACTGGAGGTGAAATAGCTCTTGGCACGAAACAAAAAACCAAGTTTTTGGGATGCACTTTTGGCAATGGACCTCACGTGATTTTCTCAGGAAAGGTTATTGCTGATAGTAATACCAAGCATCGATATGGATGACTTCAGTGGTATGGTTACTCCTGACAAAGTTATGTTAGGCACAGTGAGATCGGCTTTTCTAGAAAAAAGACATGCTTGTGTTTTGTTTGCATTGAATTCTACCAAGTTATTGGATCCCCATTCGAGAATTGTTGTTAAGTCCATATTTATATTGTTAACATTTCTTCCTCGTTCATTTCTGGTTTCACGGGCTGATATAGAGGCCCTGGAAGAGAAAGCGGTATGAAGGGTACTATCATCGGCAAAGCTGTGTACGGGACATGAAGTTGCTTTCAATAGGTCGTTGATGTGAAGTAAAAATAGTGTTGGTGCTAGAATGGATCCTTGCGGAACACCAGCATTTATGAGTAGAGTGTCAGATAAAACTCCATCGACCACTACATGGAGAGACCTGTTTGAGAGAAAACTAGCAAGCAGAAAACACAGCTGAGGGGGCAAGCCATAAGATGGAAGCTTGGCGAGGAGTCCCTGGTGCCAAACTCGATCGAACGCCTTGGAGATATCTAATGCCACAGCTATTCTCCATACTTTTCAATAGATAGCTGCCATATATGTGAGACGTATGCGAGCAGGTCACCAGTTGATCTCTGATGGCGGAAACCATATTGCCTATCATTGATAATTCCTGAGTCTTCCAGATATTTCATGAGCTCGATGTTGATGGCTTTTTCCATGACCTTTGACATAATAGATAGCAGTGCGATAGGTCTGTAGTTGCTAGGTAGGGTCTTTTTGCCTTTTTTAGGGACTGGCTGTACTCTTGCAATTTTCCAATTGGACGGAAATACTCCCAAATTGTAAGAGTGGTTGAACAACTTGCAAAGAACAGGTGTTAGTTCGGGGGCACATTTCTTGAGAACAATCGGCGGGATTCCGTCAGATCCACAGGCTTTGTTGGTGTTAAGACCCAGCAAAATTTTTCTGATAGTACGTTGGCGAAAGGTGATCTCGGGCATGTGACTGTCAATAGGTGTAATGTTCGAGGGTTGTTTTCCCGAAGAATCCAGAGTGGAATTTCCAGCAAATAGGTGCGCAAAGATATTGGCTTTTCCCTGGGCAGTCGTTGCTAGTGTTCCATCTTCATTGGTTAGGGGAGGAAAAGAGCTGGAAGTGAAGTTTCTTCCCACAGCTTTGGCGAAAGACCAAAATGAACGGGATCCGTTAGGACATTCAACAAGTTTTGATCTTATTTTGGCATTATGAGCATCTTTTGAACATTCTATTGTCTCTTTGCATATGCCTCTAGCCTCAACATATGCTGCTCTGGTCTCAGGTCCCGGATTTTTTTGCCATCGATGGTATGCTGCCTGTTTGGAAGCCACAGCTCTAGAGCAGTTTCTGTTAAACCAGGTCTTATCGGATGATGTTCTTCTTTCGGTATTCGGTATGTAAGTTTGCATCCCCAACATGATGATTTCAGAAATTGTCTCAGCACATCGTGTTGGATCTACTGAGGAGAAACAAACTCTCTTCCATGGAAACGCTGAGAAAAACATACGAAGACCCTCCCAGTCGGCCGAATTGTAATGCCACATGAGACGGGGTGGTATTGTGCTGCTCGATGGTAAATGGAAAGAGCATGTTGTAGAGATGAGGGTGTGATCAGAGTTTCCAAGTGGGGCACAAACTTTTATTCTATACGGGTCAGGATTGGTGGTGAGGAAAAGATCTAGTGTATTGGCAGCCTGGTTGTTGACATCAGTGATGCGGGTTGGTAGCTCGACCAGTTGTTCTAGACCATGAGTGATGGCGAAGGCCTCAGCTTGACGACCTGCATCATCAGTTTTGTTAGAGAATTTGAGCCAGGCAGCGTTATGTACATTAAAGTCCCCCATGATTATGGTTTCAGCTGTTGGATGGTTCTCCTGAATGTAGTCCAAATTGAGTGATAAAAACTCAAAGAGGTTGTTATATGAAGGTTCATTAGGTGATAGGTAAAGGCAGCAGAGGAACTTAGTCACTTTGGTATCAGATAGCTTAAACCACATCACATCAAAGTCTTTCGGTTCCAAACTCTCTTCACGCTGGCATGAAAGGTTAGCCTTAGCGTAAAGGCAGACTCCACCTTTGAACCTGAGTCGAGAATGGAGTTCGTAACCAGGACAAAGCATATGGACCTTGTTGGTGGACGAGTTTACTTGTGTTTCTGTTAAGAAGAAGGTCTGTTGTACCTTGGACAGTTTTCCCTTTTTTTTTCTAGTGGCTTTTGTTCTGAGCTTTATAGAAAATCCATACATTTTGAATGAATTATAATTGATAAATATTGATAAATAATTGATCCATCCATATATGCATATTTGACAGGTCTTATTGCTATCATTTATTTTTTTTAAAAGAAAATTTAAGAAGCTGGCCTTGGTACAAGAGGTTCCCCTAAATTAAAAAATATATCATTGAAAAATTTTTATATCTATTAGGTTGTTCTTTTTAAATATCTGGGGAAATTTGAGATAATTCATGATAGACAATATGGATTTTGACAACTTCGGTCTACTAAAGATTTTTTTTTACTGAAAATAGTCGCAAAAAGGGTAGACCTATCGTGTGGGCACAGCGACTATTAGAAGAGGGAGGGATTATAGAAAGGAGATGATTGTGGACCCACTTTTTAAAAAGTTGCAGGTCATAGTTCTCTGGAAAAACTGATTTTGGAAGCTTGTTCTATTCCGTAACAGCCCTGTAAAAGAAGTATTCTTGATGGAGATTGGTCCTTGTTGTGTCAATCTTAAGAGTAAATGGGTGAGACTAATCAGCGTGCCGAGTTCTTAGGCCGAATGTGGCCAGTGGTGGTATAAGAGTTTTTATTTCTCTGGAGCATCTGCCATGGAAATTATTAATGTCTGGTCTGCAACTCTTCTCCTATGTTCTAGTGAGTAAAGGGTATCTGTGAAAGTTAAGCTGTTTATCAACCGAATGGCCCTTTCCTGAATGGAATCTAGAAGACGAAGAGAATGCTCTGGTGCTAAACCCCAAATGAGCGTGCAATACTTCAGTATAAGTCGGATTTGAGCCTTGTACGTCGTCAACAGTTGATCAGGAGTAAAAAACTTTCTGGCTTTCCACAGAAAACTTAGCCTCTGGCTTGCTGACCTTGTGACCTTTACTCTCAAGATTGACACTACAAGACCAATTTCCATCAAGAATCCTTCTTTTACAGGGCTGCTACGGAATAGAACAAGCTTCCAAAATCAGTTTTGTCCAGAGAATTATGACTTGCAACTTTTCAAAAAGCGGGTCGACAATCATCTTCTTTCTATAATCCCTCTCCCTTCTAATAGTCGCAGTGCGGGCCGTCCGCGGCCCACACGATAGGTCTACCCTTTTTGCGACTATTTTCAGTAAAAAAAAATATATAACTATAACTATAGTATAATTTCAAAAATTTTAAAAATTATCGGTTTACATTATCAGGATATTGTATAAAATCGATGAAATCGATTAAAAATATATTCAATGCGTGGAATAATAATTAGTTTAATAAAGGGATTTGTAACGATTCCAGAGAGTAGCAGTAAAAACATTTAAAATGTCTTAACCCTTACTCTCTAAACATTTTAATTTTTTATATCGTCACTGAGCGAAGATCACAGGAAAATAAATCCCATTTCTTTATCGGCTTGCACTCAATAACCTGTTCGGTTTCATAAGATTTTTTTATTTAACCCACTTTGTAATTGTTTGATGCTTGATATTGTGTTTGTTTGAGGATTGATTATGATTATAAACGATAACTTTTTAACAACGTTCATGACCCAAATATTTAATCTTATATAATGTAGAATTAACAATACAAAAGAAATATGAATAATATGGAATTAACAGCACGCTTGCGTATATGAGATTTTACGATATAGTATTTCTAATCTCAGTTTAAAAAAGATGATTTTACCAGGGCACTGCGATATTCCGGTAATAAGCTCTTTATTCTATACTAAGTAATACCGATAAATTTACGGGTAGCACAGCTTATTTTTGAATGTCGATATCGCTAATACGCATTCATCAAATTATCTAAGGAGTTGATCAAATCTTTAGACGTTTCAAAACATTAGTTCTCAATAATTTCTCAGGATTTGGTATACTGTCTAGATTTCGGAAATGTTTATTTCCTTCTTTAGGACTAAATTAAAATTTAAAATTACGACGAACGACGATTTGGTAAAATTATAAAATTATAGTAAGTACTTTCTATTCCTAATAATTTTATAATTTTATCAATTCGTCGTAATTTTAAATTTTAATTTAGTCCTAAAGAAGGAAATAAACATTTCCGAAATCTAGACAGTATACCAAAGAGTTTCATTCATTCTTTTGTTGGCATTTTCATAATTGACTGCAACCCCACAAACAGAAATCACGGTTTCGAAGTTCTTTATATATATATATATATATATATATATATATATATATATATATATATATTTGTATGAACGTATAACACACTGATTAAAAGTATTACAAAATACAAAGTATTACAATAGAATAAAATACAAAGCAAATATGACAAAACTTCTTAATTACAGTCGTAGGTTGCATTGTTTCAGCCATTCTGCAGCGTTCGGGGTAAGGTCGTGCAGTTTTTGTAGTGAGCCACTGAAATAGAGGTGGGGACATTTCAAGGTAAGGTGGGCAATTGTTTGTTCATCAGCGCCGCATCTGTCGCATCGTGGGTCATCTGCTGCTCCCCATTGGGTTAAACTTTTGTTGCAGACTCCATGGCCAGTACGCATTCTATTCAGATTGCACTATTCTCTTCTAATAAGTGTGAATCCAAAGGGCTTGGCACTGGGGTTAGAGATAAGATTGGAGTTCCTGACCTCTTTCTGATTCCACTGTTCGCTCCAGCGCTCTTTCACAGAGAGAAAGGTTAGCTGGTTGGCTGTAGCGATGGGTGGGTTTCTGAACTTAGGCTCAGCCTTCCTGTTGTAAGAGTGGGTATATCAGCGTGAATGGGTAGAGCGGGGTTGGAAATGCATTTTTCAAACTGGCCAGTCGTCTTAGTTGAGGTTGTGCGATGTTGCTTAATACTTGCAGCCATTGGGCCGGAGTGGACCTAATGGTGCCTGTCAGAGTCCTCATTGCCTGGTATAACTGTACGTCAATAATGACAGTATGACAGCTGTTTATCCATACCGGTGCGCAGTATTCAGCAGTGGAGTAAACTAAGGCGTCACACTGGTTTTTAATTTTTCTGCGTCAGCGCCCCATGACGTATTTGCCAGTTTTTGGACAATATTAGTTCTGGTTTTAACCTTTGCCGACAGAGTTTGCAGATGCTTTTTGTAGTTAAGACTCCTGTCCAGAGTGACCCCCAAGTACTTTGGACACGAGTTGTGGTTTAGAGTGACACCCTCGCATGTCACATTAAGTTGATGATATTCACATTAATAATGAAATTCCTGATAATAATGTAATTCAAAGTCATGATAATATCCAAATTAATGATGAAATACATCTTAATAATGCAATTCTAATTAATATTAATGTAAATGAGACACAATTTTGGGAATTTAAAAATCGATATTTGCATGTTTAAGTTCAACAAGTAATTTTAAATATTTATTCATGTTTAAAAGCTGAAAACTACAATTCAACTCAAGATGAAATAATTAAAAGTATATGGAACTTGCCAAAAATTACTTATTCCACAATTTATTTAGTAATTAAACGAGGCGTTGTGATTGAACACGATAAAAAACAAAACGTATCGTCAGCCGTCGGATAGATGATGCATCTAAAGATGTGATTCGACAAACGGTTTATAATACGTACAAAGAAAATCAAGTCACAACATTAGAAATTATATTTAACAAATTGCAAGATTTTAACGATTTTATATATAAATAATTAGAAACACTTCGACAAATTTTAATAGAATGTGGTTTAAGGTATAAGAAGTTAAATAATCGAATGTGTATTATGAAATCGCCTCGTATTGTGGTACTGCATTAAAATTATTTAAAACAGATCTTAAGTTATAGAGAAAGTATTAGCAATATAGTTTATTTAGATAAAACATGGTTCGGCACTCACGATGTCGTTCAATAAATAATTATTGAAAATATATTTGATTTAAAAATAAAATTGATACGCCACTTATCGGTTTCTTTTGAAGATTTTATGGCTTTTAATGAAATGATTTTTACATATTTTTAAACTGAATTTGGAAGAACTATACACTGATTTATTGAGTGTTCACAATGCACTTGTTTATGAGATGCTACCACATGATTACTTTACGAGTTCTTTGAATACACTGATTTACATTTTGTCGGCTTCGCGATGTTGCCAGATTGTACATCAAATTACAATTGTTTATAAGAAATAGTAAGAAACTTTACAAACCTCTTTCCTTTAATGTAAAGTTTTTTTAAATTTTTTTCTAGATTTACAGTGTTTACCAAGACATTCGTCATGGAATAAGAACTGTGCAAACATGTCTCATTGGTATAAATGATATTTCAAAAACTCTAAACGCTTTAATCTAACATCATAACTTTTCACTAACATATCTGCATTTTTGTGTACTTATTGTTTAATTTTAAGAGTAGGTACCGTTTTGTAGACGTTCTAATCCCACTCCGTCAAATTTAGCGACATGGGGTGCATTTGAATAGTAATTAATTTCTATCTGTGGTAGTTAAAATTATGGAGCAATCTGTTTACTTGCCGCAAGAAATTCAAAATAGCTTTGAAGAGTTACTGCAAGAGCTAAACTACACCAACTATGATTTAAAGTTTTCAAATGGTTCTTCAAAAGGAGATAACTATTTGGGGATAATAACAAAAATTGAAGCGACCAACAAAGACGACAAATCCGATCCAAATAGCATTAGATTTGTAGTAAAAAGAGCTCCACAAGCTGTAGAATTCAGAAATTATATAAAAATTGAAATATTACACGAACGGGAGGTGTTCATGTACGAACACGTATTTCCAAAATTAATCACATTCCAAAGGAAACTTGACTTAGCTGAAATATTTAATCCTTTCCCAAAATGTTATAAAACATCCACCGTCGCTCCTTATGAACATCTTATTTTCGATGACATGACAGCTAAAGGATATCGCATGATAAACCGAAAAAATGTTTCGAGTAAGTTATTTAAATATTCGCAATTAATTTAAGATTATTCCAAAAACAAATATAAATATTGCTATAAATTATTTTAATAATCTATGACCTCTTAAAACTTGTTTATATTACATCTGAGTAAACAAATAATCATTTTTACTGACAACATTTTAACGATAACTTATAACTTGCAAAAATAACAATAACATTAATAACAGGGTCCTTCTATGTAAAATCGACCATTAATAGAGATCTTGAAGCTATCGTCGAGTGGCGAACCAACAATCTTGTTCAGCTCAATGCCCAGAAAACAAAAAGCGCCACGTTTTCCAAGAAAGTGAATTACTCAAATCATTACATCACAATGTCCGGAAATACCCTTGAATCAAGTCCCTCCATCTCGATTTTGGGAGTCACGGTGTCCAATAATATGCCTTGGCATGACCATGTTGCTAACATCGCAAAGTCAACAAGCCAGAGGCTAGGTTTTCTGTGGAAAGCTAGGAAGTTTTTTACTCCCGATCAACTGTTGATGACGTACAAGGCTCAAATCCAATCTCTACTGGAGTATTGCTCGCACATTTGGGGTTCAGCACCAACGCATTCTCTTTGTCTTCTGGATTTCATTCAGAAAAGGGCCATTCGGTTGATAAACAGCTCAACTCTCACAGATACCCCTCACCCACTAGAACATAGAAGAAGAGTTGCATGCCAGACCATACAGATATTTCCATGGCAGATGCTCTAGAGAAATAAAAACTCTTATACCACCACTCGCCACATTCGGCCGAAGGACTCGACACTCGGCTACAAGGACCAATCTCCATTAAGAAACCTTCTTTTACGGGCTGCTACAGAATGGAACAAGCTTTCAATATCAGTTTTTCCAGAGAACTATGACCTGCAACTTTTCAAAAAAAGCGGGTCCACAATCATCTCCTTTCTATAATCCCTCCCCGTTCTAATAGTCGCTGTGCGGGCCGTCTGCGGCCCACACGATTGGTCTACCCTTTTTGTGACTATTTTCAATAAAAAAAGTCGAAATCAACCACTTTCGATTTGGATGAATTTTTGTCATTTTTCTTTTATCATTAAGAAAAAAAAATACATTTTTCCAGCGTATTTTTTACAAATCTCAAAGATAATTGGGGCTGTAAAAATAAATATATATCTGAATTTTTTTTTTGGAAAATAGATGAATTAGTAGAATTTTATAATTTGAAAAATCGTTAAACTTTAAAAATTAATTAATTAAAAAAACACCCTCTTAAGGATTTTAAGACTTTTTTGATCAATTAAATGCATTATATTACAAAAATTGAGCCAAAAATTTTTACAATTTTTCAAAATTTTACCAATTCATCATTTTTTAAAAATACTTTTTTCATAGCCCCAAATATCCCATTTAAAACATACTCAAGCCCATTTTTGTAATAATATTAGTTTATGAGATATATAAAAAAAAAAATTTGAAAAATGTGTAATTTTTAAATTTGCATAACTTTCGAAAAAAAAGGTTTTTATTTTTTTCTTTTCGCAAGACTTCGTTTTATGATAAAAGACAAAAATTCATCCAAATCGAAAGAGGTCGATTCCAACCATTGGTCGATTTGACATGGAAATGACTCAACAACATAGTGAAATTTTATTTTAAAAACACAGTAAATGTATCTTATTAGCCAGATGTGTTTAAGGCTTTCTTAGATAAGACCATTTGTTAAGTTTAAAAAACGATGTAATCAGTCATAATATCATAAGTACTCTCTGAAAATGGCACAAGGTCATCTTAATTTAATGTTATACTTAAGCAAATAAATAACAAAAAGAATTATTCGGCTTACTAACGACGAATAATTGATAAATTATTATGATAAAGGTATTTGATTTTGTTACCGTCTATGACCTTGAAAGTATGTGCTCGTCGCAATAATAATAAATACGGAATAATTAGTAAATAATCACCAAACCTGAATTTTCATGCTAAATGGCTGTAATTGCATAATTAAATATAACTTTTAATTAAAAATTACTTTACATTATGCTGTTTTGTAAAAAATAAAGGTAGTTTATTCTTAAATAAAATTAATATTTTAAAAAAAAAAATTGAAAACGGCCCAAAAAAATTTTTATCTGATGGTTGCATTTTAAGTTTTGGACCATGCAAAACTTTTTTCACAAAACCAATAATAAAAAAGTTTTCCGTATGGTTTTAACTTAAGTAGACACACTGTATATCATAAACTTTAAAAATTGCATCAGCTTAAGATATTCAACCAAATGTTGATGATGTTAAGTATCTTCTAAATCTAAAAAGTAGGATTTAATTGTGATTTCGTTTATTGTAACTTTTATTTTAATAAAATATAGATTATTTTCAGTTTTGTTAAAAAAACATTAAGTCTAATAAATACATAATACAATCTTTATCATTCTAACCATCATATCTTAATAATTTTTCTAACAGTAAAAACATGCGGCCCCCAACTTGGTACAATATAGATCATGTGGCCCACAATGTCATATGAGTTTTACATGCCTGGATTAGAGGATTTGTAATAGTCCACAGTGTAATAAAAATACATAAATCTGATTTTGTAAAAACCAGCTAACTTCACTGATTGATACCTATACAATATACATATAGGTATACGTGGGTCGACTAGATATCAGAAAACAGCTACTTTCCTAACAATATGCCTCGACGAACGTTGAATTATATGTGATGATAATCGTGCATAATCCCTTTCGAGAAATGTGCAATAGTGTACTTACATACATACATATAGTCACGCCTTTTTCCCGTAAGGGTAGACAGAGACCACTTCCTTCCACTTGCTACGGTTCTTGCACAAATCTTTTGCTTCTCCTACTTTCATCAGTGCTCTCATACATGTTCGTCGTTTGTTGGTACTCTTGACCTGGCCTTTTTTCAAAACAATGTTGATCTGGTCGAGATATGTTCGCCGAGGTCGACCTCTACCGACTTTTGTCCATTCACACTGGCCTTATAAATTTGTTTCGTCAATCTTCCTTCATCCATCCTTTCTACGTGTCCAAACCATCTAAGCATTCCTTTATTTATCTTTGTAACCACATCTTGTTTAAACCGCAGCGTTCTCTTATCTCACTATTCTTTACTTTATTTAACCAAATAACTTCGGCTATACTTCTTAGACTGCTCATCTCCGCAACAATAATCCTATTTTTATGCTTCTTTTGCCAAAACCAACAGTCACTACCATACATAAGTATAGGAACCAACACACCTCTATGCACAGCCAGGCGTGCCTTTTTTGACAATTTCTGGCTGTTCATAAAGCTATGCAGTGTACCATTTATTTGTTTTCCTGCCAACACCCTTCGCTCAATTTCACTCTCATACTTTCCATCTCTCGTAAACTTTAACCCAAGTACACAAATTCATTTACTTTTTCTTCCTTAAACAAAACTTCACAGTTTGTCATGCTTTCTTCTCTTTCTAAAACCATTACTTTCGTTTTGCCTACATTTATTTTTATCCCTTTGATTTTTAGGGCATCATTTACAACATTAACCATCGCCTGTAACTCCTCTTCAGATGACAATAATATGACTTGATCATCGGCGTAAAGAAGGCATTTGACGATCAACTAATTCATTTTTAATCCATACGCACTCTCTTTCAAATCTTTTTAACAATCGTCTATATATAAGTTAAACAGCCATGGCGAAGCCACAAATCCCTGTCTCATACCCTTTTTGATGTTAAACCAGTCCGTGCAAGCTCCGTTTATCCTGACACAAGCAGTGGAATCCTCGTAAAGTGATTTCAGTGCTCGTATAAAACTTCTGGAAGGGAGGCCATGATCAGACAAACGAAACCCCGGAAGACCACCCGCCAGATGGACAGATGATTTAAAAAAGATCAACATCAACTGGATTGCAGCGGCACAGGACCAAGAAACTTGGAAGAAACTTAAAGAGGCATATGTCCGACAGCGGACGCAAATGGCTGGAGAGTGATTAAACTACCGCTCACCCCATACATAGACAATCTCGACGACAATTCTCTCCTTACCACTTTGTCATAGGCCTTTTCCAAGTCTATAAAAGTGAAATAGACTTTTAGCCAAGAATTTTTCGACTATACTTCGTAATGAAAAGTCCTGATCCATACTGATCTCCTTCCTCTTCTAAATCCTGCTTGCACATCCCATATCATCTTCTCAGTTTCATTCGTCACTCTTTTAATCAATATCTTTGCGTACAGTTTGCCGACTATGCTGAGTAAACTAATACCTCGGTAGTTCTTATAGTCCTGCTGCGAACCTTTTTACTTGTAAAGCGGCACGATAACGGCCTTGCACCAGTCGTCTGGTACGCTACCACTCCTCCAACAAAGGTTAAAAAGGCGGTACAGCTGACTAGTTACCACGCTTTGTCCAGCCTTCAGCATTTCAACAGTTATCCTGTCGTACCCAGCAGCTTTACCCAATTTCATACTGTTCAACACTTCCACAATTTTTGTCGTACTAATTTCACTTTCTTTGCAAGTTTCACTCATGTCTCCAAATGGGGCCTGTACTTGTGTATGTCATGTTACACAATAGTGTAATAGTGCGTATAGACGCACGCCAAGCCGATGTGCTCCATACGGTTCCACAAATCTAAAGCGCTTAGTAGACGACAGTCGAACCGTAAACTTTAACTTTGCGCCTATGCGAGTCATAGTCGGTAAGAAAATCAACAAGCTCTATTTGCGTCTTTTTGAGTCAATTGCATTTCAAAAATTATTCCCGATCAAAAATGATTACTATTAATTTTTTGTAGGTTTGAGTAACACCACAGCTATATTAAAAGTATATGGAAAATATCACGCTTTGTCATTAGCTTTAAAAGCTAAAGAGCCAGAAGTATACAAGAGATTATCTGAATGTACCAAGGAAACGTACTTTAACACCGTAAATTTAGAAAATTTATGCGAAACTCTTAAAGGCGTTACCGATAAAATTATTAAAAATTTGGATCCAGAACGAAACAAAGAGCTAATAGATAAAATTAATGATTTCACGAGGTTTCCAGTTACTGGACTTTTGGAAAATTTGTCGATTGAAGCAACCGAAGGTCACGCTGTATTTTGTCATGGAGATTGCTGGACAAATAATATGTTGTTTAAATACGAGGTAAAAATGGTGGATATTTTTAAATTTCGTAATATTTATGCTAAAAGTAAACATTTCTTCTACGTGTGAATGTTTGGCCGAAGACGCAATCTGGATCTTCGGAGTCGTGTATGAGTTGAGAAATCTTTAGACGTCCATTTTTTCTTACTTATTGCCGTGTGTTTTTGTTTATGCTATATACCTACAGGTAATGAATAAAAATTCAGGTAGATGTATTGCCGCTTATTACAATTACGTTTAATAAAAGCAATATAAATTTTAGGAAGACACTTCCACCCCGTCAGACATTTGCCTCCTCGACTGGCAACTCAGCAGATGTGCTTCCCCTGCAGTGGATGTTTCTTACTTCATTTTTGCGTGTACTGATAAAACTCTTAGAGATTCTCATTACGACTGCTTGTTGGATACCTACTACGCAAGTTTTGCATCATTCTTAAAAACGTTAGGCTGTAATCCAGATATTTATTCAAAAGAATGCTTTTTAAGTCACATGAAAAAATTTTCGAAGTACGGTTTGATGATGAGCATCATTGCTGTACCCTTATTTGCTGCTGAATTCGAGGAAATCCCAGATTGGACAGGTAACATGGAAGTAGGCGAAAGGGCGAAAATGTTCACTCAAGAGAGAAAAAATGAAACGTACATTGTGACAACATTGACCGACATTTTTGAAGATTTTGTTAGATTGGGCTATTTGTAAATTAAAAATTTCTATATTTAACAGTTACTTTTAATTATAGGTACTCGTGATAGAGTTATTTTGTTACTAAAAACGGAATTAAAACGCCATCGACATACAACGCGATTTAGTAACTAAAACAGCGACACTTCTGTATTAATTTAATCACTACTTTAAGGGCTATGATTTCTAAAGTAGTAGCATCTTTTTTAGATAGTTATAGATAAAAAACCAATTGTGAAAACGAATTAGCACAATTTAATCATTAAAATTTGCAAAAAAACCAAATTAACATTAATAATCTAATTAGTACTTACGGCTTTAATCAAATTTAAAAGTTTTTCTTTTTCGGAACGTTTAAAAAATCCCATCTGAAAGCAATGAATTATATAGTTATTATTCGACTAGTATATTTTATTATGTTCGTACCAACAGCTTTGGGAAAGAAACTGATTTTATTTTGAGAGGCTCTTAGGCTGTGAAGCCTAACCCTAAACTATGAAAAATTCTTTTTTAACTGAACTTTAATTTTATAATATTTGGGACAGCATCTTTCTACGTATGATAGTAGTGAAATAAGAAGCACCACAGATAAACAGCAAGTACGTACCTTGATAAGAAATAGTATCAGGATTAACAACAGCAATAACCCGCCAATAACTGCTACTATTATTATCCATACGGCCACCGTTTTATGCTTTCTTGTATCTTTAGTAAACATACTTGAAATCACGAAAGAATCTGATCTGTGGAATAAAAAATCTAAATCATGTTACTCTTTTTACCGATTACAAGTCATACCTGTTTTCGTATTGAATAAAATCGTCGACTGAAACTTCTCCATTTGATGAAATTAATACCACATTTTTGTCTTCGGTTATTTCTGTAAAAATTTAATTCACACCAAGCAAAATATGGTAATGCATTTTATTACTGGCTTTTCATTGTGCAAATAATTACTTACCTGTTAATATTGTGGTTTTAACATTCAAATTTATCTTGATCGAAGCTGGTAGATTCGCTTTTTTGATCAACCCAATGCTGCAAGTAATTTCAAAACAAAAAACGTTTTCTGTGGAACAATTCAAATATAACGTATTATTCGGTACGACATCGATTTCTTTATTATTGATTATTATGTCTTCGGTTTTGTGTGCGTTTGAAAAATTTTTGAATACTTCAACTTGCCGTCTTCGTCGCTTCAAATGTAAATTTAGGTCTGCGATTACATTTTTGGTTTCGGTGATGTTAATACCAGTAATATTACAAGTTAACGGCTGTCCGTCGAAAAAAGCTTCCACTGCAGTGAAATCGAGAAATTTTACAACTTCGTTTTTCAATAGATATGAATGAGGAACCTGAATTTTCACGCTTACTTTTTTCAAATAGCTTATACCAAACTTCTCAACCTACAATTTTTATTAAGAAATTAACAAATAACAGTTTTGAGTAAAGTTATAAAATTTAAAAGTACCAATACTTAAGTTGTAGATTGTAGATTGTAGGGGGGGTCGTGAAGGATGTGCAACCTCTTAAGCACCTCGACCTATCAGATCTTTTGTGCCCGGGATACCGAGACTTCCAGCAAAGTTTATCAGTTTCCTGGAGACTAAGTTTCTGAAATCGAAGGGCTTTAGTAAGGCCCCTTCCAGAAACTTAAGCCTCTTGCAGAAAAGCGCTGGGCATTCGTAAAGCAAATGTTCTGCAGTTTCAGCGAAGTTTTCACAGTAGCGGCAACTATCACTCTCTATTTTGCCCATCTTTTTAAGGTGATACCTCAGAGGGCAGTGTCCAGTGAGGAGCCCCGACACCAGTTTCAAGTCTTTCTTGTCCAACTCGAAAAGCTGTTTAGCTTTCCTTGGCGAAAGGCTTACTAGCCTTTTCGCTTGTCTTTGTCCTGTCACTTACCAATACTTAAGTAATTTATTATTTATTTTAAAAGCAATCTTCTTGGATCTTCTGCAAAGTGACTTAAAACAACTTTTGTGATAGAATCGCCAAAACTATTATCCATGTGCTACACTGAGCTTGCAAAGCTCGTTTATTATTGTATTATAATCCTTAAAAATGGCTTTTTGGAGAACTTTTAAAAGTAATGAAAAATTATCTAGTTCCAGAAAGTTTTTGTTAAATTTATAGTTTATATTGAACTATTTTTTAAATGAAATTCTATGTAGATTCCATCCCAGTTGAAGTTTCTTCTGAGAGTAAAGAAGAATTAAAGGGAAAGGAGGATAAGCCACAAAAATTAGGTATTTTTAAATTGATGCTCTCTTTGATCCCTTTCAGTTGATTCAAAGTATCTCTTGTTCTTATCCCACAGAAAACATAAATCACCATTTGTAAATACATATAGTCACGCCTTTTTTTCGTAGGGTAAGCAAATACCACTTCCTTCCATTTCCACTACGGTTCTTACACACATCCTTTGCTTCCTCTACTTTCATCAGTGCTCTTATACATGCTCGTTGGTTGTTGGTTGTTGGCCTTTCTTCAAAACAATGTTGATCTGATCGAGATATGTTCGCCGAGATCGATCTCTTACGACTTCTGTCCATTCACACTCGCCTTATCAATTTTTTTCGTCAATCTTCCTTTATCCATCCGTTCTACGTGTACAAACCATCTAAGCATTCCTTTATTTAACTTTGTAACCACATCTTCTGTTTCACCACAGCGTTCTCTTATCTCGCTATTTTTAACTTTATTCAACCGAGTCACTTCGGCTATACTTCTCAGACTACTTATCTCTGCAGCATCAATCCTATTTTCATGCTTTTTCTGCCAAACCCAACAATCACTACCATGCATAAAGCCATGCATCATTTATTTTCAATCCATACGCACTCTCTTTCAAATCTTTTAAACAATCGTCTATGTATAAGTTAAACAGCCATGGCAAAGCCACATATCCCTGTCTCATACCCTTTTCGATGTTAAAACATTCCGTGCAAGCTTTGTTTATCCTGATACAAGCAGTGGAATCCTTGTAAAGTGATTTCAGTGCTCGTATTAAACTACCACTCACCCCATACATAGACATTATCGACCACAATTTACTCCTCACCACTCTGTCATAGGCCTTTTCCAAGTCTATGAAAGCGCAATAGACCTTCTGACCATTTGTGTATTGTCAAATTATACTAATTTTTATATTATACAGGGTGGACCACGATTCCTCCGATTCCGTCAAGATTTGTGATTAAAAGCATTTAAAAAAAAATCCAATTAGAATTTGAAAACCCTGAAGATTTGTGATAGAATTTTGTTAATCAACGTTCAAAGATGCAATGTTTGCTCAAAACAATATGGAAAACACTTTGAGCATCTTGGGTTCATTAAACTGTACTAGTACTTATGTGTTGACAACTGACTTATGGCCAACCCTGTATGTATCAGCAGTGTTATTTGTCATTTTAATTACCTTATAAGTATGAGTTAGAGATGATATATTTACATCATTCATTCCATAAAAATTGGTTTCTTGATCGCTTGTCCTAAAAAAGCAATTTAAATTTGATATTTCAATGAAGCAGTAAATAATACATTAATAAACATTATTAAAAATGTACAACGGTGGTTTTTAATTGTTTTAAATCTTCTGCAGTGTAAAATAGAAAATAATATAGTTTCATTTCGTCATTTTATCAAACTTACCCATATATTGTAATATCAGCTTCTCTGATTAATGTTAAAGATATATCTTGTTTCTCTTTATTTGTATTATTACTTGCTGTTGTAACTTCGCAAGAAATACTTACAGAATCTGCCAATATACTTTGTATATCCTGCAGGTCTAGCTCCAACTTTTTTACTATCTATGAATAATGAAATTCAGTAATTGTTTTTACAGAAACGTTTGAAAAATTTTTTTCACTAATCGCAAAATTAAATAGTTTTTTGTGTACGATTTTATCTATACATAAAGCAGGATATATATATATATAGAGAGAGAGAGAGAGTGGACCAAAAGTCTGAAAATGGCAAATTATCTCGTAAATTGCTAGTCCGAATTGAACAAAATTTGGAATAAGCCTATTTTGAGATAAGGAGATTCCAGATTTGATATTTGCAATGTCAGATTTGTTGTTTTTTTTGGTATTATTAGTCACTTTGGTTTTTTAAATACATCACCCTGTATATTTAGTCATTATTGCAATCTCCTCTTCAATACGAGTTTAGTTACATATGTCACTCATGATTTTATGTAGTCTAAAAGGTCTTAAATAAATAAAACAGAAGTGTGGCAATGCCTAATTGTATTAATATATTTTTAATACAAACAATTTTCAACTACATTAAAACTTAACAATTAAAATATTACAACATTTTTAACATAATGATTACTTAATCTTGTGTTCAAAATGTGCTCCATTTGTAAGTTGACAGCACCCTAATCGATGGTAGAATGCGTCTACCACATTTCTCCATGATTGTTTGGACATTGACTACACCTTTTAGAGTACATAAAATCAAAAGTGTTACAAATGGCCGAAATCGTATTGAAGAGGAGATTTAAATAATGACTGAATATACAGGGTGATGTATTTAAAAAACTAAAATGACTAATAATATCAGAAAAACGGAAAATTTGACAACATTGCAAATGTCCAATCTGGAATCTCCGTATCTCAAAATAGGCTTATCCCAAATTTCGTATAATTAGGACTAGCAATTTACAAGATAATTGTCCTTTTCCAGACTTTTGGTCCAGTCTGTATACAGTGTGACACACTTATTTTATTTATGGTCAGAGTAGACCTTCATGAGTCGCACTTTTCCGAGAAACAGCCTTAAACCCAGCCTACTGCGATCTCGCGAAAAGGACAAATTCGCGATATTTTGCTTCGCGTTGATGATACCAAAAAAATTGTTGCTTAGAAATCCATTTTGACCCTACATACCGAATTTCAAATTTTAATTTTTTTGTAATTTTTATATTGCCAGATTTTCAATTAATGGTTCTGAATAAGAAGCTACGAAAACAATAAATTCGTCATAATGTGAAAATAAGAATGAAAAACCTAATAGTCATAATGAAAAAATTCAAATTTTGATTATCAGTTTTTACTAAAAATCCACAGAGACGATAAAATTGGTCAAAATTAAATGACAATGAAAAACTATTTATTGAACTGATTTCAAACAGGAAATAAAATAAACACTAATATTGGAAATCAGTTCCAAATATTGTCTCTCCTAACTAGCCCGCCCTAATTCTAATAAATTTTTTAATTCTTTTTTTATTTTTATTATTATTAGTCACTCTCCCAAGTTCTGGAATAGTTATTTCTCGGAAGGCTTGCCTTATTCTCTTACAAAGTTATTGTCGATTTCGTAGCCTAGACTTGTAAACCTTATTCTTGACAGTTCCCCCCAGAAGTAAAAATCAATTGGTGTTATATCATAAGAGCGAGGAGGCCATTGTTCATATGGGCTATTTCTACAAATTCAACGTAATGGAAAATGTTCGTTTAACCACTCTCGAACCATCCAAGAATTATGATCGGAAGATCTGTCTAGCTGAAAGTACATCTCTTGTCGCACATTAAGGGGTAGATTTTCAATGATTTCCCATAATTCATTATCAAAAAATTCAATAGTCGTTCAGCGTTAATGATATTATTGAAGAAAAACGGTCCAATTATTCTGTCGCCTAAAATACCACACCATACATTAACTTTTTGAGAGTATTGGTAGCGAACGTAGCCTCATCAGAGAACAAATTTTTTTTTAGGAAACTTCTATCATTTAAAAATCTAATCGTTTATATTTGTCACCTTTTTTCAATATGTGCAAGAACTTTGGTTTAAAAGGTTTGATTTTATGGTCAATAATACCACGTCGAGCATTAAGCTAAACTGAACCGTTTGTAATTGAATAGTCCCGGTATTGTCCACATCAACTGTCGGCAATTCTTTTATGATTCTATGCATCTTATTGGATAGTACTTAACCCTAATTGGCCAAATTTTATCGGCAGTTTTCCCCCTCAAAATTCGATGCCGGCAAAAAACAAATCAGTGTTAACACAACTATTTACCAGTGCCGTGTTATTATAAATACATATTTTTCTGTTTTATACATACCTATTATCTTGTTTTCAGTTTTATTGGAGTATCTGTTATATAGTTAGTAACATAGAAAGACCTTTTAAAAACTGCATACAAAAAAAATTGTTGAAACAACAAAATTTTAAGAAAGAATACGTCATAGACAAACTTTTTGAATCTTACGGTCACACAGTTTTTCGTTTGCCTCCATATTATTGTGTATTCAACCCTATTGAAATTATCTGGGCTGCTTTAAAAAATAAATTACGAAAGTATAATCAAGCTTCTCAATTAAGCGATTCTGTTCAAACAAATATAAAAAAAGTAATTGATGAACTCGCCGAACTGCTTTTAAAAATTACTAAAATACAGGAGTGGCTTTATCTTAAGTGTGTCACACACACACATATATATATATATATATATATATATATATATATATATATATATATATATATATATATATATATATATTAAATAGGTGAATATTTATTTAGTGATAATCAAAACAAATAAAAATGTTGGTGAGTTCAAAATTTTTTTTCTAAATACGCTTACCGTAGAATTAGCTTTTAACAGATTGCCCATGTCGCAAAATATCCTGTAACCATTTTCCATTTTGCAATTTTCTGCTGTTTCAGTGGTTTCACTAAAGTATATATATTCTGGTATTTGTATGTATAACTTGGAGGAGTATGCATGTTCTCCACTATTTACTACAATAACGTTCATTGCTAAATTATTGGTTGATCCGAGAACCAGTCTATTTTTTCTAAAAAATATTATTTTTAACGTTAGAAACGATAGAGTAAATATAAAATTTTACTTATATTTTAGCGTAAAAACCGATGAGCAACTATATACACGTAAAAATAATCTAAGGATATTTATATTTAAAAATATAAATTGTATTTTTAACCCACATTGTGTCACTGTTTTTTCTGGTGGTTTTTGCTCCTCCTCCTCATTCCTTTACCCTGACACAGGATGTGGCGGTGTTTTAGGACGTGGTCCGTTTTGCTTGTTTTTCCCAGGCTACACGAGCATCTAAGTAGACTGCTTGTGAAAGTGAAACTTCCGACAGCTATTGAACAGATGTAACGCGATTATCGTGCACATCTCAGAGTAATTTCCCTTTTGAATGCCTGTTAGAAACTCAAGATGTATCAGAGAGACAAACAGAACGCACGAGATCTGCAAGCCGTAATGAAGATCGTTTTTTGCAATTAGCTGCAACAAAGAAACCCCGCGGTAACGGCACCTGAGTAACAAATGCAGCTGTTGCAAACACATCAAACGAGTTACTTTAAGAACCGTTTTTAACAAGAGGCAATCGCGCTGCTCGTTTAGCTTGAGCTGAGAAACAAGTGTTAAGGTAAATGTCCTATTTGTTTTCAGACGAGTCAAGTTTGGGATACATCCTGACTCAAGGCGTGTAAAAGTGTAGAGAGTACCGGGAAAGCATGATTGCATAATGTACAGGAGGTTCAATAAGAGTTTTTGGGCGTAATCATCATTAGAGGTTGGGTAGAATAGAATATCCCTGGATTTTTTTTTTTTATATGTTCTGGTTCCCACGAAAAGGGATATCCTGTAATGTTCAGAGAACATCGTGGGAACCAAGGGAAAGAAGGTAGGAGTTGGTGTTCTTCTTAAATTTCTGGAGGTTGTATGCCTCGGGGAATACCTCCCTAGGCAATGAGTTCCAAAGCCTCGCAATTCGTTGGATGAATGAGTCTTTGGAAAGTGATGTTATGCAGGTCTCCAAAGTGACCACGAAGGGGTGTTAAGACTGAACTTGACGGGTTAATCTCGAAAAGACTGCCAAAGGAGGAACGATTGTTGATATTTCAGAAGAGCATCGCCCATGAAAATATCTATAAAATAGAGACAAATCGCCAACTTTTCTACGGTGTTCCAGACAAGTGAGCGAGTTTGTAAGCGAGGCATCACCGACGAGACGAATTGCCCTTTTTTGGACAGAATCCAATAGCTTCAGGATATGTTTAAGTGCCGCACTCCAAATATGTGAACAGTATTCCAGTACAGGTCGGATCTGTGCCTTATAGATCATAAGCAGCTGACTGGAGGTGAAATAGCTCTTGGCACGAAACAAAAAACCAAGTTTTTGGGATGCACTTTTGGCAATGGACCTCACGTGATTTTCCCAGGAAAGGTTATTGCTGATAGTAATACCAAGCATCGATATGGATGACTTCAGTGGTATGGTTACTCCTGACAAGGTTATGTTAGGCACAGTGAGATCAGCTTTTCTAGAGAAAAGACATGCTTGTGTTTTGTTTGCATTGAATTCTACCAAGTTATTGGATCCCCATTCGAGAATTGTTGCTAAGTCCATATTTATATTACATTTCTTCCTCGTTCATTTCTGGTTTCACGGGCTGATATAGGGGCCCTGGAAGAGAAAGCGGTATGGAGGGTACTATCATCGGCAAAGCTGTGTACGGGACATGAAGTTGCTTTCAACAGGTCGTTGATGTGAAGTAAAAATAGTGTTGGTGCTAGAATGGATCCTTGCGGAACACCAGCATTTATGAGTAGAGTGTCAGATGAAACTCCATCGACCACTACATGGAGAGACCTGTTTGAGAGAAAACTAGCAAGCAGAGAACACAGCTGAGGGGGCAAGCCATAAGATGGAAGCTTGGCGAGGAGTCCCTGGTGCCAAACTCGATCGAACGCCTTGGAGATATCTAATGCCACAGCTAAAGTTTCTCCATACTTTTCAATAGATAGCTGCCATATATGTGAGACGTATGCGAGCAGGTCACCAGTTGATCTCTGATGACGGAAGCCATATTTCCTATCATTGATAATTCCTGAGTCTTCCAGATATTTCATGAGCTCGATGTTGATGGCTTTTTCCATGACCTTTGAAATTAATTAATTAATTATTTCCATGTGTGTATTTACTTTTCTGAACATCTCTGATAAGATGACGCTCTATCCCCGTTGCTTTTCGATATAGCTCTTGAATACATCAGCAGAAAGGCGGAAATTCAAACTCTAGCAGCCTTGTTTCTGTATAATGGTCCCAACCTACTTTTGGCCTTTACAGATGATATAGACATTGTGGGAAATAGTACACAGGATATCAAGAATACCTTCAATGTCCTCGACAAGAGCGCGGGGAGCAATGGACTGAAAATCAACGAAGAAAAAACTAAATATATGTATTCCACTATAAATATCCATCGTAGAGACAGACTAGGCCAAAACGTCACATTTGGGGAGTATAACTGTGTCAAAAAACTCAAATATTTGGGAACGGTACTAACAGCAACTGCAGTAGCAAATAAAGAAAGGCTCCAAGTCGTCGAAAGATCCATCAACAAGACAATACAGAATCCGTACCAACAAAGAACTTGAGGATCTATATGGAGACCCTAACATTGTACGAGAAAAAGACTACAGTGGGCAGGACAAGTAAGGAGACTACCAGATAGTCACACAGTAAAGCTGGAATGGAAGGAAGCACCAGTTGGGAAAAGACCATTGGGATGACCACGCCTATTGCAAAAGATCTAAGGATGCAATGATGGACAGACAGCAATGAAGGATTATTGTGAAGTCGGCAAAGATCCACCCAGGCTTTTAAGCAATGTAGTAGTAGTAGTATTTACTTCTCTATATTATCATCTAATAACATTTATTAAACGAAATAAACATTACTCTATTCCTAGTGCACAAATACAAGTTTTATTTGCACCACCAATAATTCAAATACAGTTATTTATAATCAAAGTAAATGTCTCTTTGTTGCCTATTTTTTTTTAATGTATTTAAAGTTTTATTGATAGGAGTTTAGACCTAGTGTTTAAACAGAAAGTTTTTCATGGAGGATAAACGCAGTTTGGTAATAATATATACATGAATTTTCCTACTTAACGTTGGTGAAATGTTTCATGTAGATTTGTTGTGAATAATAACGCCCAGATGTTTTATTAGTTTCATTTTTTCCTCAAATTATTTTTAGCAACGATTTTCCATTTCACTTATTTTACTTACTTCAACGTGGGAAATTCAACATAAAATGTAAGATGCGAATGACACACCATATCTTCACCACAATCTAAGCTGTATTCTATCTTTTTGGTGGATGGTGTTTCAGTTGAACTCTTAATATCAATAACTGGACATGTGATGCACAAATTATCCATTCCTTGTTCTTTTTTATCAGATATCACTATTACGGATTTGTTGTTTTTTTCATAGTTTAGCTCATAAGACACTAAAACGTGTAATGGTGTCTTAACATTATGGGTATTATTCTAAAAAAAAACAAAATTAAAATATTCTGTGATATTACATTCACCATTTTATAAATGAATGAATGCGATCCGAAGGAGTAATACATAAACAAAATAATTATTAGGAATTAAATTTCTAGCTTTTAAAATTTATTAATTTTCAAATCAGTTATCGTTACTCAAAAAATTAAATGATTTTAAAGTTGGACCAGATTCTGTATTATAAAAAAACAGGGTGGGCCAAAAGTCAGTTATCACTAAAAATCTTTAGACTTTTTTTTGCCTAACGTAGAGGTACTCGGTTATGAACTTGACTCATAAGTACTCTAAGTCAGTTGACAGTAGCAGTCTGAGGTCATGATATTTGTTGTCTCTCTAAGAACAAAAAAATTTAAAAGTTGACTACGGAAACCGTGTTTGCAATCATAGTGGAGCGACCATTCTTTGGATCGACAAAGCAACGTTTAAAGTAAATAACAGAGTGAACAGACTCATCTGCGTATGCTGTGGACTGGAGACAGGGTTAAACTCTCCTGGCGTGAGTGTTTCAAATGGAAATTTTAAGCGGCAGGCTAAACGGGCCTTATTTTCTCAATGCTGTAAAGTACTGGGATATGCTTCAAAAATGTTGTAAAATCTAGAATAGTCCACTTTGTGAACATCTGCTACCGGTTAAGAAAAAGTTAATATGGCAACAAGATTAAGCACCCCTGCATTTTGGAGTTACTGTTAGATAATTTTTAAATATGAACTTTTATAATTGAAGGGAATAAACTTGAACAAAGTGCTGCATTTCGGGCACGTCTCCAGAAGACCGAGTACTTAAGAAAAGCTGGTGGTTCAAGGCAAAGTCGAAGGACGAAGGTCACGAGGTGTAGACGGAAACGCAAGCTTGACTGGACTTTTTCACAAAACTAGCCCCAGAGAGGAGTGGAAAATTGCTATAAAAATGGTAGAAGTATAATGCCACCAAACCCTTGTGAGGGTAATAGGACCGAGGAGAGAAATGAATTGGAAGACGGGGTACCATTGAATAGCCATTACGATCCCCAGATGTTACACCCATGGGTTTTGCATTCTAGGATATACTAAAACATGAGGTTTATTCCATCAAGTTTCGTGATGTTAAACATTTGAAAATACGAATCTAATCAGAATTTAAAAACCTAATAAAAAAATGCAATGTTTGCTTAAAACACTTAAAGCATCATTTGAAGGTTTATTAAACTTATGGCCCATCCTGTATATAATGTAATTTTTATGAATGATAAAATAATATTTTCAATAGCTCACCAATTTTATAGAGTGACTCTGGCAATTGTCTTTGTTTTTAAAAACCGTTAAGTTTTTTTGGAATGCGTCATTGCGACTTAACAATGCTCCTTTGGTAATATTAACTTCATATTTAATATCTAAAAAAATAAACATAATCCGTGTATTTTTGTGAACACTTAATTCTTAGTAGTTATTTTTATGTGATTAAACTTAGTACTACAAGAAACGTTAACAATACGAACATTAAATTACGTGAGTTAACAGAATGGAACACCCTGTATATTTTTTTACAATTTAAAATTTTATTCCTTTTTACAATGTATACAAACTGATACATACATACATAGAGGTAGGCAGAGACCACTTCTTTCCACTTCCGCTACGGTTCTTACACACATCTTTTGCTTCCTCTACTTTTATCAGTGCTCTCATACATACTTTTTTTTTTTATGAAAAAAAGGGTAGACCTATCGTGTGGCCCGCGGACGGCCCGCACTGCGAATATTAGAAGGGGAAGGGATTATAGAAAGGAAATGATTGTGGACACGCTTTTTAAAAAGTTGCAGGTCATAGTTCTCTGGAAAAACTGATTTTGGAAGCTTATTCCATTCCGTAGCAGCCCTGTAAAAGAAGGATTCTTGATGAAGGTTGGTCCTTGTAGTGTCAAGCTTGAGAGTAAATGTGTGAGACTGATCAGCGTGCCGAGTTCTTCGGCCGAATGTGGCCAATGGTGGTACAAGAGTTTTTATTTCTCTGGAGCATCTGCCATGGAAATATCTGTAGAGTAATTACTGGTCAGCAACTCTTCTACTATGTTACAGAGGGTGAAGGGTATCTGTGAGAGTTGAACTGTTTATCAAGCGAATGACTCTTTTCTGAATGGAATCTAGAAGACGAAGAGAATGCCTTAGTGCTGAACCCCAAATGTGCGAGTAATACTCCAGTAGAGGTCGGATTTGAGCCTTGTACGTCGTCAACAGTTGATCAGGAGTAAAAAACTTTCTGGCTTTCCACAGAAAACCTAGCCTCTGGCTTGCCGACTTTGCGATGTTAGCAACATGGTCATGCCAAGACATATTATTGGACACTGTGACTCCCAAAATCGAGATGGAGGGACTTGGTTCAAGGGTATTTCCGGACATTGTAATGGGATGATTTGAGGAATTCACTTTCTTGGAAAACGTGGCACTTTGTGTTTTTTGGGCGTTGAACTGAACAAGATTGTTAGTTCCCCACTCGACTATTGCTTTAAGATCTCTATTGATGGAATCAACCTGTTCCTGCCTGAGTCTATTTGTATCATTCACCGAAAGTGATCGATAGGATGTGAAAGTTGAGACAAGTCTGCTATCGTCTGCGAAACTGTAAATGAAGTTCGTGGTGGTTTTCAAGAGGTCGTTGATGTGTAAAAGAAATAAGGTGAGGGACAGGATGGAACCCTGGGGGACCCCGGCATTGGTTTTAAACGCATCAGAAGAAATACCGTCAACTGCCACATGTAAGGAGCGATCTTGCATGAAGCTCAAGAGCCATTGGCGCAGTTTGGTTGGGAGACCGTAGGCAGATAATTTACTTAACAATGCCTGGTGCCAAACGCGGTCAAAGGCTTTAGATATATCCAAGGCTATTGCACGGGATTCACCAAACTTTTCAATAGTGTTTGTCCAGAGCTGAGTGACATAAGCCAGCAAATCTCTAGTAGACCGAAGTTGTCGAAATAGGGCGATAATTCGCAGGAATAGTCTTCTTTCCTTTTTTCGGAATCGGTTGGACTTTAGCGTTTTTCCACATGGACGGAAATACTCCTTTGCTGTATGATAACTTGAAGAGTCTACAGAGAACTGGGGTGAGCTCTTAAGCACAAGTCTTCAGGACAATTGTCGGAATTCCATCTTGTCCTACTGCCTTATTGGAGTCAAAATTTCGTAGGATTTTCCTGATAGTGCGATGGCGGATAGCGACCTCAGGCACTGATGCGTTTATTCTAGGTATCGTTGGGGGTTGTTTCCCATTGGTATCGAGGGTTGAGTTAGAGCTGAACATTTCGGCTAGCAGATCCGCTTTTTCTTTGGAAGATACGGCTGTCGTGCCGTCGGACCTCTCGAGTGGTGGTAAAGAAGAAGTTGTGAAATTCTTATTTATGGCTTTAGCCAAAGACCAGAAGGTCTTTGATCCAGGAGGGGCATTGACAAGCTTGTTACATATTCTCGTGTCGTAGGATTCTTTGGCAAGGTCGATCGTTCTTTTCCTCGTCGGTTGTTGGTACTCTTGACCTGGCCTTTCTTTAAAACAATGTTGATCTGATCAAGATATGTTCTCCGAGGTCGACCTCTACCGACTTCCGTCCATTCACACTCGCCTTATAAATTTTTGTCAATCTTCCTTCATCCATCCTTTCTACGTGTCAAAACCATCTAAGCATTCCTTTATTTATCTTTGTAACCACATCTTGTTTTACACCACAGCGTTCTCTTATCTCACTATTCTTTACTTTATCCAACCGAGTCACTCCGGCTTTACAATTCTCAGACTACTCATCTCCACAGCATTAATCCTATTTTCATGCTTCTTCTGCCAAACCCAACATTCACTATCATACATAAGTGTAGGAACCAACACACCTCTATGCAACGCCAGACGTGTCTTTTTTGACACTTTCTGGCTATTCATAAAGCTATACAATTCCCATTAATTTGTTTTCCTGCCAACACCCTTCGCTCAATGTCACTGTCATACTTTCCATCTCTAGTAAACTTTGAACCAAAGTACACAAATTCATTTTCTTGTTCCACTCTTTCTCCCTCAATCGAAACTCCAAAGTTTGTCATGTTTTTTTCTCTTTCAAAAACCATTACTTTCGTTTTGCTCACATTCATTTTTATCCCTTTTATCTTCAGGGCATCATGCATAACATTAACCATCGCCTGTAACTCCTCTTCAGATAACGCCAATAATAATAATAATAATAATAATAATAATAAACAAACTGATAAGTTTGAATTTTTAATGAAAAATAAAATTGATGAGATATGTCTAATAAACCAAATCAGTGGGAATGTTAAATGTTCCATATCTGCACTTTTCAATTGAATGAAATGGTAATTTCTTTTGCGTCCGCAAAAAAAAATCCTGAAAAAAAAAAATTAACGAAATTATTAATACGAACCAACAGATGTATTTTTATAGACACTGTATGAAAAACAAATGTTAATGACACATTCTTTTGTAGTTTCTAATAACATTGGGGGCATAGATCTAAACGAGTACTCAAGAACTATGATAGGTAAACTCCTCAAGAAAACAGCATGTCCTGATAAATGAGCTCCGATAGTTACATCTGAAAAAAATAAATGATAATTTAAGTGGTAAAGTGCAATAGAAACAGCATTACTTTAAAAAATTCCAGTTTTAAGAAACAAATCATCGATAATTTTATACCTTTAACTCCATTTTGAGTCATATCAACTGCTTTGGATATGGTTATCCCAAATCCCAATATTTCCGAAAATATATCCTTTCCTACAATTTTTTGATGTATTTCTTGCATCAATCCAGAGTAAGATCCTTTATAAATGTATACAATTCCACCGTTATTATCTTCGTATGGGGCACCAATAGCTACATCTAAAATAAAAGGATTTAAATAAGCTGGCAAAGTATTTTTAGATGGTCCAATATAAACACGAAGCTTAATATTCTTGGTATACAGGGTGTGGCGCGAAAAGTTTTGATTAAAAGTAATGGCGGATACAGTTATATTAAAAATCTTTAATTACGAAGCTGTAGGTTTTGGATGACGCTGAGTTTAAATATAATGTCCTATATTCCGGTTATACCAGAAGTATACGTCAACTTTGTTATTTTAAATAAAACCTAATATTTTTATTTTATTTTAGAATTCTACATGATATTTTAGATAAAATTTGTGCACAATATCCTATACCAAAAATGATAAATTTTCGAGATATTTCGATTTTTTTCAAAATTTTAAAAAAATCCCAGTCCACAGTGAATAACGATATCTCCATTAATAACGAAGCTAGTGACGTGAAATTGTAACCAATAAACAACAAGCGCTTGCCCGTTAACTCCATATGTCCAACTTATTGATATTTCATACCGGGTGTTTTAAACTTAGCCGCCAACATGCACAATTTAAATCATTTATAAGTTACTTACTTTAAATAGAACACCCTGCATTTTATTACATTTTCCGCTGTATTTTTTTAAGCCAATTCGTTTGGTACCGGTATTTCCTATACCTAAACCCAACCACTTTTGAGATATTTCATTGTCTTAGTTAAAACATAACACTACTTAATTCTTTCAATATTAGCAAGTAGGCCTTGGCTGTCAAAGATTTGATAGTTAGTAATGTTAATTGTTTATGTTGTTTTGACAGTTTTCTTTACCAGTTTGTATTTCATAGTAAATAATGGCAAATATAGGATTTACTAATGATGATTTTATAAATCGTATTATTATTTACGGCGAGTGTAATAGAATGGTTAAACGAACTTGCCGTGTTTTTTCAGAAAGATATCGAAATTGACCAAATGCAACTGGTGATATTGTAAGAAGATTGCTTAAAAATTGCCATCAGTTTGGTCAATTTAAGACAAAAATTAATAAAATAAATTACTAGTGGACAGTGACATAAACGAAATTAATGTTTTGGGTTATTTTACGGCCTCTCCAAATGCCTCCATTAAAGATTGTGAGAGAGATCTTACTTTGTCGACAAGAACAAGTCATCGCATTTAAAAAAAAAAACAAATGGAAACCATTTTCATATCATTTGGTGCAACACTTACAATTAGGTGATCTTCCTCGAAGGGTAAAATTTTGTGAATGGTTTTTAATGAAGACCCAAGAGGATGAAAACTTCATAAAAAAAGTTATATGGTGTGATGAAGCAAAGTTTAGCAAAAATGGATTATTTAATCGACATAATTTCCATTTTTGGTCTAATGAAAATCCCCATGTTAGTAGAGAACGTCACTTCCAAGATAGTTGGAGTTTTAAAGTTTTTTGTGCAATAAAAGACGATAAAATTTTAGCATTAAAATTTTATGATGAAAATTTAAATACTGAAAGTAATTGCCACATTTAAGAAGAAACCATACGACGAGCTTACATACTTTAAAAAATGGAGAGGCGGCTTCAGCTTGGTATTAGCCTTTTAAAATTATTGTTAAATTTTAACTATGGTCGGTAATAACAATATCGTTAGTAGAGTTTACCGACTGAGTATTTGTTTTGTTATGATTTTATTTCAGAACACGAATTGGGTATTGTTTCCAATTACGTGTGTCCTGTGAATAACCTTTAATTTACTATAAATAAAAATGTGTGTAATATCACGATATATTTTTTAAAAAGCAACTTTTGGACAATGGCATATTTTGGGTTATATAATTTATGCTGTAATCTATTGCAAATAGAAAATCATAGAGTTAAAAAAAGTCTTCGACGAGCTTCTGTTTCTCATTAAAATTTATATAACCTAACGTAAAATATTATGATTTTAGACATTTTTGACGTAAATTCAGAAAACATAAATTCTAGCGTTTCATGCTTGAAAATCTTATAAAAAGTTGATTTAGAAAATTTCTTTTCCTAAAAGTGCGTCTAAGAACAAAAATAAAAAAAAAACATCTTTTTCACTGACCATAAAATTTTTAAAATTAAAAAAAAAATAGATCCCATTGATTGCTCATTAAGGGACTAGGCTTGAATGTTGGGGGATAAGTGATGTTTAAGAAAATCGATCGCTACGTGTTTTTTGGAAATCAACATTTTAAAGTCAACATTTAAAAATCTTATAGAAGTACAGTTTCAAAAAAAATTTTGATTATATATCCTAAAAATGTGTTTAAAAACGAAAATTTAAAAAAATAAAACGTCCCGATTGGCCCATTTTTCGCTAAGTTACAGACATTTGAAAAAAAAGAGCGATTTTTTTCAAAAATTTATATCTCGAAAACGGCTCGGCAAAAAAAATCATGAAGGTCTTTTTTAATGGGTACTATAACATAAAAAAATTTCAAAAAATCGGAGATGTAAAGGCAGAATGTTGTCCGATTTGGCGTGGAATGCCCCATATATAAAGATTTAACTAATCCTAAGAGAACAACATTTATTTTATTAATTTTCCAATAGTGCGACCAACAAATGAAATAAAGAAACTAATTAATAAATATTATTACCTACCTCCAAAATTATCACCGGTAATGTCACCTAAATACATAATGGATGTTCCAAATTGTCCATTTGTAACGTGTCCATAGAGTATAGTGGGTGGTAATCCCATATTGTCCTAAAAGTAATTAAAATCAAATACAATTTTAGATACAAGCTTCATTCGGGGTTCGAACAAGAACTGTTCCAGAGCTGTCAGGAGTTTACGCAGTAGAATTGGTGGTGTTCAGGTTTTGTTACACTGTTCTAGGACTGACTTGTTCGAGTTTTTATTAAGAATCGCCTTGAGACGGTCCTAGGACTATTCGAAACTAGTACCTGTCCTTGAACAAGAACCGTTCTGGGATTTTTTTGACGCATGCTCATAAGAAGCATTTGCCATAAGAAGGAGAGGGATCATTTGTTGATAACCTTCGCATGGTCATCATGGTATTGAAAACCCATCCAGTAGGC
The DNA here is from genome assembly GCA_950111635.1 of Agelastica alni. Taxonomy (NCBI): domain Eukaryota; kingdom Metazoa; phylum Arthropoda; class Insecta; order Coleoptera; family Chrysomelidae; genus Agelastica; species Agelastica alni. The sequence continues at coordinate 89,153,111 of OX467708.1, forward strand.
TACGGAGGAGCGCTCTTCGTTCGCGCACCCTCCGCAGTTGCCATAGCACACCACCACCACCAGACACATTGTCTGGGCTTCTCATTTGACAAACCTCAAGGTTCAAAGGTGGCTAATTAAGTCAGCGCACAAGAACCAAAAGCAGTGCGAGGCACTATACTGTAAGCATCATAAAGGGATGCAAGAGAAACTCTTGGATAATTTAAAAGTTAGGTAAAAAAGTCGTTCGGTATTTTGTTGATAACGTTAAACTTGCTTTGCTTTGCTTTGCTTTGCTTTGCTTTTCTACATTCCTAGACAGAAAACTGCATTGAGCAATGAAACAAGGGGAGTTAACATAAACGGAATACCCATTAATAATTAATAAGGTATGCTGATGATACAGTACTGATAGCAAGCACACTCCAAGATTTACAAATACTAGTGAACAAAGTAAATGAAGAAAGCGAAGAATATGGACTGACAATGAACGTGAAAAAAAAACAAAATTCATGTTTATTAGCAAAAGAACAAACAATGTTGGACAAATCTACATACACAACCAACCAGTACAACAGGTAGAAAAAAAAATACCTCGGTAATATTATCAACAAAGACAACGCCTGCTTCCATGAAATAAGAATTAGAATAGAAAAGGCTAGATCAGCGTTTATGAAAATGAAAAAATTATTCTGCACAAGAGATATCAGTTTGGCCTTGAAAATCAGATTGCTGAGATGCTATGTGCTGTCTGTGCTGCTTTATGGCATGAAGGCATGGACCCTGAAGAAAGAAGATATAAAAAGACTAGAGACTTTCAAACACTGGACATACCGGAGAATACTAAAAATTAGCTGGATAGAAAGAATAACAAATATTGAAGTGCTAAGACGGATGAACAAAGAAAAAGAATTAATTCTGACCATTAAAAAACGAAAATTACAGTATCTGGGACATTTTATGAAGGGGTCAAAATACCGCTTATTACAACTGATAATACAGGGAAAGATTCAAGGAAGAAGAAGTGTCGGAACAAGACGCCACTCGTGGTTGAAGAATCTGCGTGACTGGTACGGATGCACAACAAATCAGTTTTTTAGATCTGCTATTTCAAGAATACGCATGATGATTGCCAACCTTCGCAACGAAGACGGCACCTGAAGGAGAAGTTCTCTTCTCCCACTCTTGCTCTGTCATTCATTTGGATCGTTGTCGCGTTTGGGTTTTCGTAAAATGTGAACTCTTCTCAAACAGTTCTAGGATTAGAAACGAGTGCGCACGAGTACATTTCAAGGTGTCAGTCATGAAATATTTGAACCTTAGTGTTGGTAGTATTTTTATATTGACAGTCTGGTTCAGTAATCATCAAAGAAGCGATATAATTATGGTTAATCGGGATACATGATACACCCTTTACCGGACATTTAGCAAACCGAGCTATGAACCATAAACATCTGCAATTGTCGTGTTTTTCATTTCACTTAGTTATTGTTTCATTTGTAAATAAATCATAATTATTATGTTCCCTAGTGTTCATCCTCGATGAAGATAAAACTTGAATCAAGTTTTCGTACGTTTCCAAAAGCAGAGAAAGAAGAGATTGTTGCAGAAACAAAGTGGAGAAATAAGGAGCTAGTGAAGATAAGACAAATGTGGATTAGATTGTTTAAAATTGGAAAAAAACATCTATTCACCTAAAAGAACATATGTTCTTTAGATTTTGGAATGCTCAGGGACATATAAATATTTCATGTACTCACTGTATGATGCTCAGCTTCATGTCTAAAATATGTTGATGTTTGCAATGATGTTTTAATCTCTCCTCTAGCAATTTTATGTTGACCTTTTATTCCTAATGAATAATGGTCTATTAATTACAAATTCAAAACAAATAATTTTCTTATCAATACAACAATTTTTTTAGGGAATATTTAAATCATTACAATAGCATTCTTACTTACTAGCTGAAGATTAAATTCTGAATTCTTTTAAAGACGATTACATAAATACATGTTTCATCAACTAATGCAAATTCGAAGTGTTGGAAAGATCAAATCTTCAAAAAGATTAATGGAATGATGTACCTGAACAATAAAAATACCAATAAAATCAGTCCACAAAAGACATTTTACAATGAAATAATACAAATCCAATAATATACCTCAGTAACAAACATTAACACATTCATAAACAAATAAGCCTATAGGATGCATTATTGCATGATTGGTCAGTTTCCATGCAAACAGAATAAAGCCGTATTTAATTAGATCCCGAAAAAAAAAGTAACTATTGTTTGAATAACTATTCGATCCAAAGTAAAAGAATTAAAAAATTAAGTAAATACATAAATTACAAATCGCCATAATAGGTCTAGGGCCAAAAGCAAAATTTGATGGCTATCACTGTAATTCAATTTTTTTTTACTCAAATTTTTATTACGATTGAGAGTTGATTGCAATGGCTCACCGGTCAGCACGAGTTTTGGGTCTGGGTTGTCGATGTCAAATTTTGATTTTTTACATGACTCAAATCCCAACTATCTATCCTCTCATACATACACACATATAGTCACGCCTTTCTCCCGTAGGGAGAACCGCTGCGATTCTTACACACATATTTTGCTTCCTCTACTTTCATCAGTGCTCTCATGCATGCTCGTCGGTTATTGGTACTCTTGACTTTGCCTTTCTTCAAAACAATGTTGATCTGATCGAGATATGTTCGCCAAAGTCGACCTCTACCGACTTGTCCATCCACTCTCTCTCTCTCTTGTCCTTTTACTCTCGAGAGAGTATGGTGACATCATGTCTTAATTGCTCGGATCGTAGTTCTCTATCTTGAGCTGCAAGAGAAGCTTCTTGCAGACCGTGACCAATTATTTCTTTGGTTTGGTCCACCCAGCGCGTCGGAGATCTTCCTCTTGGTCGTTTACCATTGATTTTTCTCTCTACAAGAAGTTTTTCCAGCCCATTCGTTCTTCTTGAAATGTGTCCAAAATACCGTAGGTATGATTGATTTATCCTGGTTGATAGCATTGTGGTAATTTTTAGTTTTTTAAGAATTGATACGTTAGTACGGTGTTCTGTGTATGATAATCGCGGCATTCTTCTGTAGGCCCACATTCACACTCACCTTATGTATAACATTAACCAACGCCTGTGACTCCTCTTCTAATGACGCTAATATGACTGATCATCAGCGTATAGAAGGCATTTGACGATCAAATCATTCATTTTCAATTCATACCCTCTTTTTTTAAATATTTTAAACAATCATCAACGTATAAGTTAAACAGCCATGGCGAAGCCACATATCCCTGCCTCACACCTTTTTCGATGTTAAACCAGTCCGTGCAAGCTCCATTTATCCTGACACTAGCATTGGAATCCGTAAATTTCTTATTTCTGATTTCTTACACGTAACTTATAAAAGAAAAAATAGTTATCAAAGATACTAAACACCAAATCGACCAAGTTAATTAACTTCTATAAATAAATCGTCCTACCTTTGATCCGAGATATACGTAAACTCTGCCCTCGTTGTAGGATGATCCTTTGTAGAAAGGAGCACCGATTAAAATATCGTCGAATTTGTCTCCATTCACGTTTCCACTTTCAACGGTAGCTCCAAAATACTCTCCGAATTGCCTCCCATGTATTATTCTATGTATCTTAAGTATTTCATTTTCTTCAAATATTTCAAATATGGATACCTACAAAAATTTATACTTACCGTAAAATAATCTGTACAACCGGTCCTAGCATATGTATAATCTGTTATTAAATACTTCCATGACGAGTATCTACAAATAACTGGACAGCCATATGTAAGTCATTGAAAACACGGTCAGTTTTTTTTTATGCAGAGGTGAAGAAAATCCTTTATGAAGAGTTTATGAGTCCGAAAGCTTAAGGTCTACTGTGAGACTCCACTGACTGTGTCAGGACTACTCACTAAAAACTCCACTCCTATTTAGGTCCGTCTGGCTATTGCCTTTGGTGACACTTAGGCCTGTTGGCCCATTGTATCTTGCCTATGTGTTTTTGTATCATTGTACAATGGAGACCCGACTAGCAGACCATCCGGCAAGGACCCATAAACAGCAAAACACACACTGCGCCGCCGCAAGGCACTGGTCCGAAAAAGACAGGCAATTCCCGGGACCTAGACTCAATCCAGTACCTTCGTACTGTACTGGGTGGGGACAATGTAGTCACCCAAGAACCGCCCATTTCCCCCAGCGCCCCGCAACAGCATAGCAAGCACTCCACCGCCCCCGGATCCCCGCCGCACAACCCGCTGGCCAGGCCTCCATAATACAGTTTGACGTGATTACGGCTTACCAGCGTTATCAGTTCTTCTTTGCAGTCAACGAATATGGGGAAAGGGTTGGTCCGGCCCTGAGGTGCCCCCTGCACAGGACTAAGGCTGTCGACTACAGTATTTTGCTCGGTTTCCTGTAGGCTCCGTTAGCGACGGTACTCCCACACCGCCATGTATCCATCAGCACGGGTCGCATAACACTTTGGATTGGGAGTCTTTTAGTCGCCTTTTACGACAGGCAGATCTATTCTATTTTCTCCGTATCCCCAGGGGAAGACACGGTCAGTTGAGATCAATAGTGTGAGTGACGGGAAGATTCTGGTGAGCGAAACCAGAAACATCTTTCTCTATGGTCGAAACTATCGACAAGGAAAGAGCTAGTTCAGTTTTGATTCTGGCAAGTTAATATTTTCGCCACAATCATAATTACCACAATATTTACTGTTTCACTTACTTTTCCTTTATATTCATCCGCTCTGGGGCTCCCTGAGGCGTAATATAGATTATTTCCGCCGAAATAATAACCAGATGTTACACTATATCCTAAAACAAAAATATTCGCAACATAACATTTAATTTTCACCAACTTTATTACTGTAAATTTCAATTTTTCGAACACTAACAGATGGGCAGTATCTATTGTATAAAAAATCCAAAATATTAATGGTTGGTTATAGAATATTTTTTTTTATAAATGGATACTTTTGAGATCATTAAGATTTGCTCTTTTCGCCAATGACAATATAAATTAAAAATATCGGTACCAAATATTATGTATAATAATTTTACATATTCTAGTTATTTAACCGAAACTATCGGTATACATTATCAGGATACCTATTGTGTGAGATGATGAAAAATATATACAATAGGCAAAAAAATTATAACTCAGTAAAAAAGGGGTATCGAACAATTTCAGAAAATAGTACCAGAAACATTTATTTGCCTAAGCCCTTACAGTCTTAATCATTAACATTTATATCGTTACTGCCCTGCGAAGACCACAGGTAAGAGCTTATCAAACGCAATAGAAAACGAGATAAGGAATGTTTAGAGTGTAATGAACATGTTAGAACTTTAAAAATATCACAGAAATAGAAATTTTATCACAGACAATTAAAAAAAAACATTTTAAAATGTGGAACTTAAATAACAAAAGTAATTCTAAAGAAAACCGGGAAAAAGAGCTATTTTAAAAAATTAAATTGTGCAACATTGTTTTGAAAAAAGGCCAAAAGTACCAACAACCGACGAGCATGTATGAGAGCACTGATGAAAATAGAGGAAGCAAAAGATGTGTGACGACCCACACTGTGACTATTAGAAGGGGAAATGATTATAGAAAGGAGATGATTGTGGACCCGCTTTTTAAAAAGTTGCAGGTCATAGTTCTCTGAAAAAACTGATTTTGGAAGCTTGTTTCATTCCGTAGCAGCCCTGTAAAAGAGGGATTCTTGATGGAGATTGGTCCTTGTAGTGTCAATCTTAAGAGTAAATGGGTGAGACTAATCAGCGTGCCGAGTTCTTCGGCCGAATGTGGCCAGTGGTGGTATAAGAGTTTTTAATTATCTGGAGCAACTTCCTTGGAAATATCTGTAGAGTAATGTCTGGTCTGCAACTCTTCTTCTATGTTCTAGTGGGTGAAGGGTATCTGTGAGAGTTGAGCTGTTTATCAACCGAATGGCCCTTTTCTGAATGGAATCTAGAATATGAAGAGAATGCCTTTGTGCTGAACCCCAAATGTGCGAGCAAGACATATTATTAGACACCGTGACTTCCAAAATCGAGATGAAGGGACTTGATTCAAGGGTATTTCCAGACATTGTAAAAAAATGACTTGAGGAATTTACTTTCTTGGAAAACGTAACGCTTTGTGTTTTCTGAGCGTTGAACTAAACAAGATTGTTAGTTCCCCACTCGCCGATTGCTTCAAGATCTCCATTTATGGACCTGTTTCTGCCTGAGTCTAATTGTATCATTCACCGAAAGTGATCGATAGGATGTGAAAGTTGAAACATGTGTGCTGTCGTCTGCAAAACTGTAAATGGGATTCGTGGAGGTTTTCAAGAGGTCGTTGATGTGTAAAAGAAATAGGGTGGGGAACAAGATGGAACCCTAGGGGACGCCGGTATTGGTTTTTCACGCATCAGAAGAAATACCGTCAACTGCCAATAGTGCTCAATAGTGTTTGCAGACCAGTGATATTAAAAGTGATCCTCATGAAATCAATGGATAACATGACTTCAATGATAATTATAAGTATTTATTTACTTTTGACTTCAATAAAAATAACCAACAAGAAAACATGCGTGTCTTCTTTCAAGTTTTTCATATCTTCTTTTTACTTCTTCTATCTTCAGACTTTTGGACTTTGTTAATAATAAAAAATAATATAATAAAATTTAGAAAACAAAATACTTACAATCACTAGGAGTTATGAAATATTTCTCAACATTATGTTTAGAACAAACTCTCATGTATTGGTAACTCTCTTTCCTATTGTTACGAATTTTTAGTTCTATCTTGAGCTCGGCGATTAAAATAACAAAACAATGTTTATTTCAATACAATAAATTCTATTTTCATTAACCACTTAGATATTCACTTAGCTATACAACTTTTACAACTCTATATAACTATTTACATTTATTAATTCATAAACACATAAGCCGATACTGTCTCTTGTTATGATCGCTTCCCCTTTTATATCTCGATATCACAGTTCCAGATCATTCTACCTGTTTCTCCATCGTTCAACGCGGCTTCGAGCGGTTGCTCGACCTTTCCTAACCCCGTCGGCGGCAGGCAAAGCAAAGCGGTCTAAAACGGACGCGGTCGATTTCTCGGTTGCCTATTTGTCCGAATTTGTAACACTATTTTCAGTTTGATCTCCCACAGTTTCTTTCTATCAACCGTAGTCACCATTCCCGATTCTCTAATATGCTCAACTCTTTAACCCTCATTTGAAAAATAATAAAAAGTCAAATTGGGGTTTTTTTTATACAATGAGTTACATCCAGGTACACATCAATTTGTTCTGCTGGTCATTTTCACTATTAACAAATTATTAGTCTCTATTAAACAACTATAATTTTCGCACAAATGCGAGCTTCAGGGTATATAAACACAAAGCAATCACACTTGCTCATAACGTGAAATTGATGCAAATTTATTCCGTCAGATGGCGTATTGCTTAGCATTAAAGGACAACAGTACCTACGTAATTAATTTTTAGACATTCAGATTTGTTATAAAAAACCTCATTTCTTATATTATTTATATACAATAAAATATCCGAATATATGCAAATACTCACCAAAATATCCATTATGCATTTGATTACCCACATTAGGTACTAATACCTCCGAACTATATGATACATCATTGTTGTCCCTTTTACGTCTATTTTCTATAATATAATTGACTTTAGTTTTCACTCTTATAGGAGAACCGGCCCAATTTAAAGTACCTGGAGCACCTAGTATTATATCACCGTCTTTCTAAAATTTAATGAATATGAATTATTAATACATTATTAACTTCCCAGTGGAAGTTCGTATGTGTGTTCGGAATTATTTTTCGTCTCGATTATCTTGAGAACAAAAAATGATATCGACGTGGCACCGATTGCATTCGACGCATAATTACGCAACTTAGAACTGATCAGATTTTCAGCAAGTCGGTCGACTGAATTTTGCAATTTATAAATTGTACTATTTTTATTACAAAATTTTAATATCTTTTGAATAATATGATTATTGCATGTTAGGAATATTTATATAAAAAAATATGATGACAATATTTCGTAAAAAGAGATATTTTTAGAAAACAAAAATAGGAATTGGATAATTTTAAATCTGTGTCAGTATTGAAAGAATAGCATTAAAGACGCTATAGCAGTAAAAAATTATTGTTAATAATAATCAAGCATTGTTTATAGCAATTGAATATTGTTACTAACAAATTTGAAATCGTTTTTTAAGTTTAATATCGTACAGGAATTTTTTGCAAAACTTTTATAACAACAAAACATATGGTATTATTTCATTCTTTCCACTGGAAAGTTAGTCGTGTGGACCTTTCGGGTCGCACCCAGACCACTGATATTTATATTTTAAAATTACATGACATAGAAAATTGCCAATCTCAGTAAATTTATCCATTTACCGTAATGTAAAGTGCATAGAGCAATTACAACTTTTAACACTATTTATTAGCTAAGTTATTAGTTTAATAACATTAAATCTGTAAATATAATAAATACATATTAATTAAATAACAAAATTGTTGAAAAAATACTTACTATAGCAGGTAAATGTACTGAAAAGCCTGCCTGGTATAGACCAAGGAAAAATACGTTACCAACATTTGTGTAAGGTGTGGATATTTTATCTAAAATGTATACGTTAGTTATTAAAAGATCATTTTAGTTACTTATTACTACATTATTTTCAGTCACAAACCAGTTGCATTTAAGAAACCCGTAAATGTGTTTTTTGTAACTTTTTTTATCTACATATAATGAAAGACCCTATTTTAGGCCAAGACTAGAATTGGTTTAATTACCTACCTGTTTTAAATAAATTTTGGATAGTATGGAAATCAGTAACGTTTAAAAAAGACCAAAAACATGCACCTGCCATAAAAAGAAAGTGACTATTTTCACTATCTTTATAGAAGTGCCGGTATCCACATACCTAAAAATATTTATTATTTTAAAAAAATTCATTTCAAGTCTTCTTAATAACGACTTAAACCTAATTGAGAATGTTAATTGACTGGTCCTTCATGAAGGGTGGCAAACATTTCCCCATTTTAAACTATTTTCATGAATCTTACATGGTCTCTTCAAGGTCGGTAGCGAGGATAACCTTTTAATCACACTCATTAAGGCAACTACATTTATATATATATATATATAAGCCGGTTCTAAAATGTCTTGCGACGTTGTCCGACGCCTAATCTCCATCACCATCTCCTTCGGTCTTCCCAGTCGTCCGCTGTTAAATTCTTTTCACTCATGGCTTTGTGTATTGTCTTCTGCCATTCTATTTTGGGTCTGCCTCTTTTTCGTTGACCCATCGGTTTCCATTCTAAAATTTGTTCAGGTAGTCTTGATGCTGGCATTCGTTGTACATGCCCATACCATGTTAGTTGTTTGGCATTTACGTCTTGAATTATAGATCCTTCCACACCCATCCGTTATTTTACTATCTCATCCCTAATTCGGTCCCTTTTGGATATACATAAGATAGATCTTCTGATCGCTTTCATCTCTACCACCTCCAGTTTTTTCTTCTGCATTTCACTCACTCTCCATGCTCTGCTCCATATAACCACAGCACTTATACTTTTAAAAATTTGGACAAAAACTTTTATAAAATAAAATAACTCATCTTGCATTTACAAAATACAAATTATGCTTACTACAACTTTTTCCTGTTCGAATGATATATCCATTGTTCCTCCAGTCCATCCGCGGGACCAATTTCCGCTTGAGGCAGCTAAATATTAAGCAAGTTTTAATAAAATACTTTCTATATTTTATTATAATTTGCAGGTGTGTAACCATTATTATTTATTTAACAAATACAACTTACAATGAGGAAACTCTATCGGATGACAACCTGACATGTAACAATTGTATACCATTCCTGGCTGATCAATTTTTGGATAATAATTATCATATGCTTTCGGAGCTCCAATTTTAAACCTAAAATAAAATGTGTAATTACGTGCAATACTTGGATGATTTAATTTCTTTTAAGAAACCACAATAAGCTTGATCACTTGAATCGAATACCACATATTTATTGTAACGGGAAATCCCTGCTGGGACGACAGTGAATATGTAAAAAGCTCTACATTAGAACCATCGGGAATGAAATGGTAAAATTATTTTTTTTATTTCGACATTGATAAGTTCACAAGAGAGTAGGGTTAGGTTAGGTTTTATGTGAGTGGGGCGTGGTCGCCCCTCCACCGCGACCCTTAGTAGGTCTATTGTGGCTCACCCCTAGAGGCTACAGTTCACCGCACAATCCAGCCCTTCTTACGAAGTTCATGGTTGTATAGGGTGAGATTTTTTTAAAATCGGTAGGTTCTAGGTTAGTGTAACCAAATATGTTGAACCTTATTCTTCCCAGGCCGGGGCATGAACATAGTATATGTTCAGCAGTTTCGTCTTCCACGCAGCAGAACCGACAGTCCGTTTGTTGGTTCAGATCTATCTTTCTGAGGTGGTATCTCAGACGACAGTGTCCCGTAAGCAGTCCTGTTAGAATACGCAGGTCATTTCTGCTCCATTCTAGGATCTGCTTAGTTGTGTTTCTCGAGGGTTGTAACGGTAAAAACGCCTTCGAGTGGGTTAGCCCTGGTATGTCGGACCAGTACGTGAGTATTTTCCTCTCCGCCCAGTCCGAAATAATTGTTTTGGCGGCACTTGTGGTGACTCCAAAAACCAGTTCTGGTCCAGTGAACGCAGATTCGGCCCCCTGTTTTGCAAGGGTGTCGGCTTTTTCGTTTCCTTCCACCCCCTGGTGCCCATGTACCCACAGTAGGGTCACCCTGTTGTTCGCACCAAGGTACTCTAAGGATTCGATGCAATTCCATACAAGTTTAGAATTTATCTTGTTGGAGCTCAGTGCTTTTAAAGCGGCCTGGCTGTCTCACAAGAGAGTAAAAGAAACAATTGAATTTTTGTTATCTAATGATAGTTTAAAAAAAAAACTTGTCTACCTAAAATTAAATGAACACATATTCGTAAACAATATATTGGAAAACAATTTTTGAACAAATAATATTGGGTTCAAAGTTTACAAAAGATGGAAAGTATGACAGTGACATTGAGCGACGGGTGTTGGCAGAAAAACAAATGAAGGGGCACTACATAGCTTTATGAACAGCCAGAAAGTGTCTAAGAAGGCACGTCTGGCTGTGCATAGAGGTGTGTTGGTTCCTATACTTAAGTATGGTAGTAAATTTTGGGTTTAGCAGAAGAAGCATAAAAATAGGATTAATACTGCGGAGATGAGTAGTCTGAGAAGTATAGCCGGAGTGACTCGGTTGGATAAAGTAAAGAATAGTGAGATAAGAGAACGCTATGGTGTAAAATAAGATGTGGTTACAAAGATAAATAAATGCTTAGATGGTTTGGACACGTAGAAAGGATGGATGAAGGAAGATTGACGAAACAAATTTATAAGGCGAGTGTGAATGGACGGAAGTCGGTAGAGGTCGACTTCGGCGAACATCGATCTTGATTAGATCAACATTGTTTTGAAGAAAGGCCAGGTCAAGAGTATCAACAACCGACGAGCATGTATGAGAGCACCGATGAAAGAAGAGGAAGCAAAAGATGTGTGTAAGAACCGTAGCAATTGGAAGGAAGTGGTCTCTACCTACCCCTACGGGAAAAAGGCGTGACTATGTATGTATGTATGAACAAAGCACGGAAGGAGGCTGTTAAGCATAATAATTCAATAAATCCATGTCTCCCAATATCATTTTAAAAATTCTTGCAACATTACCTGTTTTGCCCTATTCGACTGGTTAAGGGGGTCCAGCAGGTCTTGACATTTTAACATTTAACTTGATACCTTCAGAGGTCTTAAATTTTTCTTTGCGAAGAGAAAACACAGAAATATTATATTTTTTTTTAAATTAGATGGTAAATGTGTTAACGTCGAGCCTGTTTTTATTTTTTAATAAAAAATATTCAAAAATTTTATTTAATTTAAAAAACTTTTACCAGCAACTGACTTAATCCCTCCGCCCATTTTTTGTTTCAGATACGGCCCTGATCAACTATATGAGCAAATGTTACATCCTTTATGCATACATTTATTCTTGGTAAATATAAAAATAAAGAGTTCATTGATGAAGTTTGATAAACATTTCAAGATAAATAATTATTTTCTACGAAATCGACAAAGGGACAAAAATACATGACGGTTTACTAATTCCTTGGTTAGGTTTATTTAATATTCTGTAAGTATTATAGGGGATAAATCAATTGCCCTTAAAGGTTGCAAACAAATCCAAGCTTTATTTTTCCTACTGATGAAAGAAACACCACTGTCATCCTGGCTAAACTGCATTGTTTAAAAAAGTACACAAGTAACCTTAATTACATCTTCTTAAAGTTACCTCGATTTTCATTAGTAATTTAAAATACATTTTAAAGATGATTTTTTGTTGTTTGTTATCTATCTTTCCTACTACATCTTCTTTCATGCTTTATTCATCAAAGTTACTTCAGCTATATTTTTCATGCTTCTTCTACCACCATTGCAAGTATTAACTTTTTAATACGTGAAAATTTGACTACTATCGATTATTTTTCTTATAAATACTCACCATTGTTCCTTCATTCCAGGGTACATAGCAACCGTATAACCAAAATAACTATTTAATTTTTTTCTAGATACCGGTTCCTTAAAAACGGTTGGAAAATTTGTATCAAAATTAAAACTATACACAACTGTAGCAAATAAAAATAACAAAAAAAAATATTGTGCTTTCATTTTAGCAGCTTAACTTCGAATGGTATAATATGACTGTTAATCTTGCCATAATGCTGATTACCTTTTACAGGATGTGGAAACACCAATATTTTCCTGTTATTTAAACCATCTTTTAAAAAAACCAAAAGATTTGTAATCATTCAAATATTTGGATTATTAGTAAATAATCACATTTTTATCTTTGTATAAGCAGATAACCAGTTTAGCTACCTATATAACTCCTTAATGGATACCTACATTGTAATTAAACTTATTATCTTATTATTTGCAGCTGATGCAAATTATTAATGGACAATTGAACAAAATTCTTGGATTTTAAGGCATTTATAGCAACATTTATTTATTGACGATGTCTCCAACAATTAATGGCGAAACATCGAATATTTGTCTTAAAATAACACAGCAAAAATCTTATAATGTTTTTATTAAAACTACGATAACATATAGGCTAAATTTTCTTCATAAATCAAACCTTCATAACTTTGTTGCAGCAACATTGAAGTTGATGTTATTGTAACAACGCCAGACAATCTGATCTAATAACAACAAATAATTCGTTGTATTATAAATTGTATTAATATTGCTTCTTTGTTAAATTCACCATGACTACATGAATTTACTAATAGATATGATTAGTTCTTTATTCACCACAAATAATACCACAAATACCATATAAAATAAAATTAACCAGACAATAAATTATCGACATATAATATCATAAAAAGTCAGGCTTTGTATAAATGTATGCAAACACACTTATTTGTGAAATTTATGCCATTAAAAACATAACTTGTAAAAAACACGTCTCGCAACTCAGTTCTTCTAATACCAAGTCGGTTAATTTATTCAGTCCCTACTTAAGGGTCCTTCTGTCTTAAGTTATCACATAATTAGCTAACCTAACATCTTATAGTGACCATATCAGAATTAATAATCTTTTGTATTTTACATAAATAGATTGACTTGGCAATCGCACAAAACAATCTAATTTAATATATGTATTACTTGCGAGATACATTGTGTTTTCATACGATGGCCAAGTCAATTTATTTGTTTAAAACATAAAGATTTTTAATATTGGTATGGTCACTATAAGATGTTGTTAGGTTTCTTAATTACATAAGATAGAAAGACCCTTAAGTAGGGACTGAATAAATTAACCCACTTGGTATTACATGGATCTTACAACTTTTTACGGTAGAAGAACTGGAGTTGCGAGACTTGGTGTTTTTTACAAGTTATGTTTATAATGGCATCTCATCATTCTTTTTGTAGGTAGTCCTACTTTTTTCTTTTATTATACATATACAGGTACACTGATTCATTTACTGCAAATGTAACTTTGTAATCCTATATATTTATATGGGATTACTGCTATTTATGCAGTTGGTGTATCCAGAAAACTGGACCAAAATTGCAAAATATTTTAGTTTTTCCTTGATTTATACACTAAACACTAATTGTAATCTAAATTTGAAGCTTCTATGTCTGTTAGAAGTGCCTTAGAGTTTTGATGATCGATCAGTCAGTCAGTGAGTGAGTGACAAAATTAAGAAACTTTGACTAGATATAATTCTTAAACTACTGGTTCAAATTGAATGAAATTTAAAATATACCGTGTTCATACGTGTTCTAGTTTTATTCACAACGAAGTTGCTCGAAGGTGCTCACAGTTTAATAAATATAAATAAAATTGAAATTGTTTATGATTTTAAAATAAATCCATTTTTCCAAGCTCATGATTATTTGCAAGTTACCAAAACATAAACACGCATTTTTTAATTTTTTGTCTGTTTGCCCGGATGGATCTCTGAAATTACTAAACGGATTATAATACGGTTTCCATAGGTAGAGAAAGCTTGACTGGGAGCAGAATATAGGCTTTATTTTATTTAAATCGGATGTCAGAAAAAAAAGTTATTTTCATTTAAAGATCTTTCTAGTCAGAAGTTATAAGACCAAATAATAATTGCTGTCGTCGAAGACCTATAGACGCACAACACGAAGGAACAACGTTTAGAAGAAAAAAAAACAAAATAAATTCGGTTAGATTTTATTTAGCGTTATAGTTTAGTTCCAAAAAAATCAATAGGTGGCGCTGTTTATTTTTAAAACGCGCTATAAAAATTATATAACAATCCACCTGACCAACATCATTTTAAAATTTAGTTCCTCAAAAATTCACTAGGCATCATGGTTCATTTTTAAAACGCACATGGGGGTCTATAAAAAAATTCTTTGATGTTAAATCAGATGTCAAGAAAAAGATATTAAGATAAATCCAAATTCTACACGGACGTAATCGTGGGAAACAGCTAATATAAAATAGGATGTTTATTTTATTGGAAAAAATAAATATAGTTTCTTGCATTTTTTATTTAACTTTTACATAAATCTTAAAAAGTGCATACTTTTAGAGATTAAACATTTAAAGGTAATGAGTAAAATTCATGTGCTGTCATCTAATTAACGTTAATATCTCGTTTTCTTTTTTCTTTTTTTGACAATTTTTTGGACTTCTTCTCAATGTGCTTTTCTAGTTTATTGGATTTTTTAAGTTCCTCGTATTTTTCAATTAAATTTTCCAATTTTTCTACGGCTGTAAATAAAATATGTTATTTAAATTCTTATTATTTGCATAAAAATGGTAAGTAATTGTTAAGTTCTGAAAATGGAACTCCTAGATAGATTTACCCTCACAGATACCATCAGACAGTACCTAGGAGAAATATCACATTATTATTTATTTTTTCTTTATAATTATATGCCAGCATTAAAAATTGTAACAATAGACAAGAGAACTTTGGTAGATAGCCAATTGAATTGAATTTTGTTTTAATTCAATAAAGTTCCTTTTACTATTATTAATAAAGTTGCCTGTCATTTAAATTTTATTAATAATAATAAAGAACTTCATTGAACTGAAATAAACTCAATCCAACAGGCTATTCACCAAAGCCCTTTTGCCTATTGTTAGAAAACATTCACATATATGACATTATAGACAGTTAAACAGATATACTTTGATAGAGGTGAAAAAAGAAAATTAATGTTCAAGTTGTATTTTCTCAAGGGTGGTAGTGCGAGGGTATCGATGTAAGGGTTGTGCTTCAGGGTCTCTTCTCATTGCAAATTTTCCCACAAGTTCGACATTTTTGGCCTATGAACAGAATCTATGTATAAGATAATCCAGGTGATCTTCAATAGGTATTACATCAGTTAGCTCAGTTAGCTCAGTTAGGTTATTTGCTGATGTTTCAGCAACTTGCATCTTCTTCTTGGCTGTTGCTTTACAGTTGAGAGACGATGTGTTCATACTCTATTATTGGTCTACAAATTAGTTTGTAAATGCTACTGGCTGTTTTCACATTGATACCCCTATTTTGGTATGTGAGTCCTCTAAAGTGCTTAGCTTTGGATATCATGCTCTTCTTCTTTTCTTAGAGATGTGTGTTGAAATTGAGTTTGATATCCATTGTGATTCTCTAGTATTTGGTTGTTCTCGTTGGGCTGAGTAGTTGTTGCTGCATGGTAATCGTAGGAGATGTTTGAGCGAGATTTTGATTGAATATCATCAAGTGAGATTTGGTAGCATGTAGAGTCGGTGAGTCTTTGTAGGTTGTCCATAGCTCCTTCAATAGATTTGGGAAACCAACACTGTGTCGTTCGCAAACTGGAGCATATAACCCAGGTGGGAGAAATAATCTGGGTCAGGAAAGTGATGATTATAAATGTCTGCACAGTAAAGATTATAAAGGAGGTGGGAAAAAAATGTGTCTTTAGTTTAACATTATAGAGACAATTTATTAAAATAAGAGAACTGTCAAAGGTCCCCACTTATTTTCCAACAAAGTGGATGTCCAATGACGATTTAAACAGAATTGGTTACCACCCAACCACACTTTTACTTCTTTATTTATTGTCAAGCAGGGTTATTCGGCAACCGTTGTGTTTTTGTGATGTTTCATCTTACTATGACTGATTTAACTGGAAATGCTCCCTAACAATAATAATTCATCTCTACTTGGCACAATTACTTTCAATCTACTGAGATGAAAAAAGTTGACAATTATTTCAAATAAGTTGGAAACAACAAAATCTATTTAGAAAACATTTAAAAGCTATCTCTATGATTAAATATGAATTGAATTGTAAAATACAGAAAATGTTAGGGTATTTCTTACATTTCTTTTTAAACTGTGGTTTTTCTCCGTGTTTTAATTTTATCTTTATTTCAGATATCTTCTGTGTCTTTTTTAATTCTTCCTTGTCTTTTCTTACTTGTTCTCTCAATTGGTTGTTCTAAAAGAATATCAAAAAAGTACATAAAATAACTATAAATAAATGTATGTGTACTTATGTATTATAACGGTATGGAAAATGTTGCAAAAGTAATAAACAAAGGAATAAAAATTGTAAGTGTTTAATACACCTAAATGTGGTATGTAATAAAATGGCAGTCATATTTATTGTTTAGTTATAATAAAAAAATGTATGTTACACATACCATACGTTGAATTAAATTCTTTATTATTATTTTCCTGTCTGGATCAACACATGTTTTTAACTCCTCTTCTAAATGTTGTTTTTCATTCAAACGAATATCATTAACAAAGCTATAATTTGTTTTAAAAGTTTTTTCTTCATATTTCCCACACAAAGAATCAAACCTTGGATCTCTTGGAACAGGTTTTTTTGGAATATTGACTACATTAATAGTATCTAACTTTATCTTTTGTGGTCTAATTTTGGAACTAACTTCTCTAGGTCTATTTTTATTGGCTCTTTTAAGATGTGTATTCTTTTTTGATGAAATATTTCCATTTACAGTTTTATTATAAGTTTTTGAACCAATTTCTTCTTTTAATTTTAGAAGTTCTTCAAAACTAAGGTTGGATATTTGATCTCTAATTTTACTTCTTGTATCATTTTCCATTATAATTCAAGACTAGGCTGCACTTCGTAAAAATGTCTTCTAAACTTATTAACAAAACTTTATATTCGTAATCAGTGTGACAAATACAATAAAAAATATAGGTAATAGTTTAAGAAAAGTAGGAAAGTTACATATCATACGAAATTTAATTTTTATAAAACAAAATTATATATGCCAGCTAAAAAAAGTGTAAATATTATCACTAAACTTATTAGGGGTACTTTTCCTCTTCTATTTTTTGGCTTGCGGATACGAAGTCTGTGCATTTGTTAATTGACGATGTTACGAAGAGTGTGCCATCTGGATGGTAGATTACTACACTAATGGGGAGAACGATACTCTTTGGGAGAATGGTATGTTTTTAATTTACTTGGACCTTTTGGGTTGTTCACTTATTTATTTTGTAAATTACTGGATTACAAGAGGTATTCTTCAATTCTTGGTTTAAATAATTACAAGACACTGAGGATATGTAATGACTGACGATTTCTTTTAGCGGCCTATGTCTGTTACTGAATGTTATTAATATCAAGTAATGTGACCCGTGCTTTTCTCTGCACGTTGAAAAATTATAAACCTTTATTTTATCTATACAAATTACTAAAATATTTTAAATTTTAACGTACTTGTTTAACGTTTTGTATTAATTTATATAATACATATTGTAAATTTCTGGTAGTAATCAGTCGACAAAATTTGCAAATAGGTACCTTGTATTATTTTTTAATTATGATAAAATATTTTTTAAACGCAGGCCATTTAAAAGAGAAGAACTGCCTTTCATAAAAAAGAAGCACTACTAGTTGACAAATTTGACAGTTACTAAGCAGTAAGAGGAAGGTGGCACTTAAATTTGTAAAAAAATTGTTTTGGTTGTGATTTTCTGAATTAAATGACTTCTGGGAAGGACACGATGGGGTAAATACCAGTACTTGTAAATAAAGTTATGATATATGTATAATTATAATAACTTTTATTGTGGTTTACTAATCAATTAGTCAAAATGTATAAAACTACATTTATTGCTGGGTCAGTTCGGAGTTAATATGTTTTTTTTTAACAGTGAGCAACCTATTTTCACGTGCAAGGCCCATGTTTTTCACATAGATCCGAAAACAAAGCGATCTTGGATGCCTGCTTCTAGTTCTGCTGTCAGTGTATCATTTTTTTATGATTCTTCCAGAAGTTTGTACAGGATTATTAGCGTTGAAGGCCAAAAGGCTGTTATAAACAGTACTGTTACTCACAATATGACTTTTACAAAGACTTCTCAAAAATTTGGTCAATGGTCTGATGTAAGAGCTAATACAGTATATGGCTTAGGATTTTCATCAGAAGCTGAACTTCAAAAGGTAAAAATTCATAGTCTTTATACTTTGGTATTTATTTTTAATATTAATGTATTGTAGTTCATTGATAAATTTAATGAAGTGAAAGAAGCAACTAGATCAGCAATTAGTAAAGTTACTGCCAATGGAGGATCTGCTGTTACTCCTGTTACAAGTGCAAATGCTAGTCCAATCAGTGCTAGAGCTGCCACTGCTGCTGCTGATTCATCTACTGATAACTTGCTTGAACCTCCAGGTAAAATCATACATTTTTAAATAGTCCATGTCTATCTTTAATACAAATAAATATTTAATTAACAAATAAAATAAAAGCTATAGTTAACACTTGACATAAATGAGGTAAATAATGTGTGAAAATAAAAATTAAGTTCAATTAATATATTATATAAGATGTTCTATTAATAAAGTATTTACCTTATAATGTTTATTTTAAAACAATAAATATACAAATATCTTTGAGTTGTTACATATAAAATTTAATGGAGGTCTCATAAAATGTTTATTTTTTTAATTATATGAATACCTACCTGTTATAATTACATGTATGTGCTAAATATTTTCCATTTTATTTCAGGCAATTCATTAATTTCATCTTCAAATTCCAAGGTTGAGGATGATATACCTCATCCACGTAGCCATTCAATTTCAGGTATGCAAACCAATGAAAGTCCTAGTCATCAGGGAAAAATAGAAAAGGGACCCTACAACACAAGCCCTATTGATATGCAACTGAAGTATGAAAATGATAGGTTAAAATTAGCTTTGGCACAAAGGTAGGTCTTTATTGATGTACATTATTAAATTATTTAAACAAAAACCACAGGAATTATTTTTCAAGTAGTTACATTTCATGGATATTTTCTATAATTTTTTCTTATCCAAAAATACTAAATAAAAGGTAAGTTATTGTTAGGAAGATTTTATGTTTTAATTTTCTTTTCTGTAGTTGTGCCTGAATCCTAAATGTTTTAATATCAACAATCTGATACACCCATTTATCAGTACCTTTGTGGATTGAAAATACAAATATTTTAATAATAATTAAAACTACAAAATAACTACAAAATTCTTCCCAATTCCTATCCAAAAATAACATTATTCTTAATAAATTTTTATTAAACGACTTGTACTGTTTTTCATCACAACAAAAATATTTAACTTTTTTTTATTTTAATTTTGTTATCACAATAGTGCAGTATTGTATGTTTTGATAGTCACACCAGCATAAAATCATTAGCCATAAAATGCTTAGTAGCTTTAATACGCCTATGATATGTGTCATGGGAAGTGGTTAATATATCATTTAATCAACAGTTAAATTTTATTACAATGACGAATCACTTAAGATAGATTTGAAGGGTTTACACAATATTTATTCTAGTTATGTTTTAAATATAAAACACCTAGTGTTGTTATACAAAATATTTTTTATTTTCAAACGTTTAAAAAAATAAATGGGTATAATTCTTTGCTAGTAATCTCTATCAAGAGTGATGAAAGTACTGAAAGAGTATCAATTATTTACGATTTTTTTTATGTGAAACATCTAATGCCGCGGGTGAGAGTTACAGCGGCTGCTGGCGTGGCGACCGTCAGTCTTCCGTCCGATCCAAAATACCTTTTGCTAACCTTAGCTGTAGCAACTAAAAAATGTGATCTTAACGAAAAGTGAAGAAAATTACTGATGACAAATGTCATTTTCGTTTTTTGAAATTTTTATAAGTTATTGTTTTTGTTTGAAATTGTTAGTCACAAATTTACAATACTAAACCATGCATATTTTCTACACAAAAAGGTTTCGATGCCAGGCATTTCGCGACGGTACATTTTTACTTTATATTAGCTTGACTTGTATCTATCTATGTAATGGAATCTTTGGACACAATTTTCACCCACTTAAAATATCGGATCGACTTGAAACTTTGTAATGGCGAATAATATGTCTTGGCATGACCATGTTGCTAACATCGCAAAGTCAGCAAGCCAGAGGCTAGGTTTTCTGTGGAAAGCTAGAAAGTTTTTTACTCCTGTTCAACTGTTGACGACATACAAGACTCAAATCCGACCTATACTGGAGTATTACTCGCACATTTGGGGTTCAGCACCAAGGCATTCTTTTCGTCTTCTAGATTCCATTCAGAAAAGGGTCATTCGGTTGATAAACAGCTCAACTCTCACAGATACCCTTCACCCACTGCAGGTCAGATATTTCCATGGCAGATGCTCCAGAGAAATAAAAACTCTTGTACCACCACTGGCCACATTCGGCCGAAGAACTTGGCACGCTGATCAGTCTCACCCATTTACTCTCAAGATTAACACTACAAGGACCAACCTCCATTAAGAATCCTTCTTTTACAGGGCTGCTACAGAATAGAACAAGCTTCCAAAATCAGTTTTTCCAGAGAACTATGACCTTCAACTTTTCAAAAAGCGGGTCCACAATCATCTCCTTTCTATAATCCTTCCCTCTTCAAATAGTCACAGTGCGGGCCGCCCGAGGCCCACACGATAGGTCTACCCTTTTTGCGACTATTTTCAGAAAAAAAATACTTATACTTATAAAGGACCAATGACAATACACTAATTTTAAAGATCCCAGCCAGGATCATCAGGATATTAATTAATATATCAATATCAATTAATATATTTGATAATAAACAGATATTGGTAAAAGTAAAGTTTCCAAGAAGAAAACATCATAAAAATTGTAAAGTTATTTTTATTTGTTCGATTGTACTCTAGTTTTATTCTAGATGTGTTGCAAATGATTCTATTTTTTGTTGACTACTCTAATTTTATACCAAGCGCGTTGGAGATTTTATTTTTTAGTTCGGTTGTCTTAGTTTTTTAAATTGTTTTATTTATTTTTTAACTACTCTATTATGAGTTTGTTTACGTAAGATCAGAATCTGTATCTGTACATTTTAACGTGGCACAGAATGACTTACTGTGGTTGGTATAACCTAAACTAACCTATCATACCTGTTTTTGGCATAAACCATTTAAAATGAACCTTAAAGCCAACAAAGATAGCAACTTTTGATTATTATTTAATTTTTTATGATTTATTTATTTATTTATTGATTTATTTTGATCATTAAATTCATGATAAAAACAAAAACAAAATTAGCCATTTCTACTTTCTTGAATCGGAAATCTTAATCCATAAATTTGATCAAATTAATCATTAAGACAAACTTTCTTCTCAATTGCACATTGTAATATGCAATTACCGACTTTAAGAAATGTATCCAAGACGTTCAAGGCGGGAATTTTGAACATTTCCTACATTAATATTCCATTTTTGTTTTATTTGTTACATTAAGAACGTTATGACTTATTAAGTTTTTAATATCTTGTAGCGAAATTCGTCAATCAGATTATTTTTATTTTTTTTTTATATTAATTTTTGCAATAATTTTAAAAACAATAACATTATTAAATAGACAATGGTAAGACCTTTTAAATGATCTATCACAAGCCCCTACTTCACCTTTAAAAATTTGGGGGTTGTAACCGTACATTCAAAGGGGGTTCAATGTAGTAATTAAATTTTTTCGTTGTAGATTATCATTTCGTAATTTAAATTTTTTGGATTTTTTTTTATTAATATGCACAATAATTAAAATAATAAATGTACTTCATTTGGGTGTTCCAAACTGTATATTGCTGATTTAGTGCATTTTAAGTCACTGGCAGATATTTTGATGTTTCAGCTGTTTTTGTGAAAGTTTCTATATTCTCAAAGCAAATAAAACAAATATTTTTTAAGTGCTATTTATTTCATGTAAAAAAATATATAAAAACATTTTTTTAAGTATAAATTCTGAAGGCATACATTGAAACCTTTAAAAGTTAAAAATCGCCGGTTTCAATCACAATTATCACACAACAATTCTGAAACTAATCAAAAGTCGTAATGTTTACAAACAAAATATAAATCATTTGAATTTACGGTAACTTAACTTTACCTTTTTTTGAATTTGTTATAATTATGAAAAAAATCAAATGAGATCATAGGAAGAAATTTTTTTTTAAAAAGAACAATAATGCGGTTGGTACCTAACTCATCTTGTGTTTTTATTTTTAAGAATTTTTAATTTAAAATTAAGTAAAACATTTAAAAAAAATCACCCCAAGTAATAATTCTTATTTGAACTCGACAATGACTAATAATATCAATAACTATTATTGGATTACTGACATTTGTCGCTTCAAAAATTAGAAATACCTTCTAATAAGGGTATAATTTTGATAGTGGGCTTTTATGTAAGAAAATATTCTTTATATCAATGTTAACAAGATCACTTTTTTGCAGGCGTCAAATTTAATTCGTTTTAAAAAATTGCAGAAACACATTGACTCGTTTTAATAGATAAGGCATTTAAATTTTGTTTTGATTGCGACTTTTGATATAATAACCATTAAACTTAATAATGACCTCCATATGATTCATAGTTTTCAAGATGATGATTAGGTTCACCGACTTTGTGAACGATAGCGTTAAATCCGTTGTGTTTGTCAGCTTTGTACTCGACTATTCTAGTCGTTCCATCAGCCTCTTTGAGAGAATAACTTCCCTTAACTTCGTCTCCGTCCCTCTCTTCGTATTGTTGTTTCTCATCGCCAGTGTGAGGATCGTGTACGGCGTAGTTGAATTTGTATTTCGGATGTTCCTAAAACATAAATGTAAATTTTAACTTATTTTCGAATATGCACATCCAGTCTCGACATCGATAAATCCTGCGGGTTAGGCGGTGCTTCGGTAATTTACTGAGTTTGCTTAAATTTTAACTCATATTGTGCAAATTTTCCATGATGCTAAACCATAACTCAAAATTGAGCCATTCGTTTGATCATATATCCTCACTTCTTTAATCCATGAAGCAGAGTTACTCCGATCGACTCATTGCTTTGAAAAATATTGTTCTTTATAGTCCCTTCTACTCTAATTGTAAGATCATGCCTTTTAATGAAACTTCTTATTTAAATAAAAGTATTTGGAAACGCCCTTCTACGGATTCAATATTTTAAGATTCAAGTATTCACTTCGTCATATTTGAACGAACTGAGCTCTCTCGCATCTAACCTTCGCGGCTTCAAATATCCCTGTCCGAGTATAGGTACATATACGTAATGGATAAATGAAATATAATTATTTTCATCCATTATTATATAACAATACTCGTAGGTATATAGTTTCAATGCTAAGTTTAATGACTTTGATCCTCCTAACGAAAAAAAAAAAATAATAATGATGTAGTTTAATATTTAACACTTACATAATAATCTTCGTGTCCTCCATCATTGTGACCACCTCCGTATCCCCCGTGTAAATCGAGTCCACCAGCATATTCGCCACCGTAACTCTCCTCGTACCCTCCTCCCAAAATTCCTGCTTTGCAGAGGGTTAGGTAAGTGCAAGCGAATAATAGCTAAAAATCAAAATTTTATTTTATTTTGCGCACATTTTCATTGTTTTAGATTTTTATTCTTATAGCCTCTTAAATAGACACTTAAATATAATAAATTAGTTACACATTTTAAATATCATAGATTTACATGTTCCAAATTTTATCATCGGATAAAGTCTCGAATTTAACGTGGCAATGATGTTTTAAAAACCGCGGAATTAAATCAATCAGTTAAATATGTAGATAAAATTAAAAAAATTATTGTAGCGGTGATAATTTTATATGGTAACACTTTCAATTGTCTTTAATTAATCTTTATAGTGTACACCACTAAATCTTTTCACTTTTCACTATATTTTCACAAATTACACCAAATTAGAAAACTTAAAAAAAAAATCTAACAAACTCACTTTGCTGAATGTGAACATTTTTTTCTTGTTTGTTTTTTTTACTTTCCACACGAAGGAACGAAACTGATGGCACAAAGAGGCGATGAATATGTTTTTATAGCCCGTACTGCTCGTATTGAATGGGGGATATCCCTGTGCTTTCTCTAATTCGATATGAATATGTGAAACAATGATTATTTGTTTTGCATCATTTTAACAACAAGGTAGTCAGTCTATGATTTAAGCTGTTTTGGTCTATTGATTAAGGACATGTTTCAAAATTTCAACAGAGCACTTTATTCTTTTTTTAATATTTACAAATGTTATTGAAATACATTGTGTGTAAAGTAATTTACAAACATGGTAAAAAGAATCGATACACACATGTAAATAATCTAAGGATATTCTATTCCGAGCTGGAAATTTTCAACTAAAATGAGGTGTTAAGTTGATGAATTAAACTAAGTTAATTTTGACAAAGTTTATTCAAACCTCCTTTTTTTCCAAAAAAATTGTTTAACAAAAATATAAAAAAACTTGAAAATAACCTAAAATAGCCTAATATGAAACTCAAATTTAAATTTAATTTTATTCTAAAATAAAATAAGCGATTGTCTTTCGTTTGAGACTGGGATGTCAGCGGTTTGTTTGATTTTAAGTGAGCTTCGTGTAAACGATTTCTGATGATCCTTGAAGAAACTTATGTTACCGTAGAATTCCTTCTTGCAGCTTATTACAAAAAACGATTTTTTTTTTTTTTGGATAGTTGTTCTCGTGTGTCCTGTGTTTCTTTCATCTCTAAGTCGTGCGTCATTTTCTAGCATGTCAATTTGTTCGCGGTTTAAATGGTATCTTTCCATGTTCAACTCATGTGATTTACTTTGAACTTTTATCAATATTAATACACTGCCTTCAGCATTTGAAACCAAAAAAATATAGAACAAAAGCAAATACATATTATTTAAATGTTTTTTGTTTGTGCTAAAGTAAAAACATCAAAGTAAAAACTCCCAAACGGCTGGACCGATTGGAATGAAATTTTCAGAAGTTGTTTTATACATGCCGGGGGTGGTTTTAGTGAACAAAAAACTTTTGTGTAGGAAGTGGTAATGGTCTCCCATACAAAGCAAATGAAATATTCGTAGCTAAACACCTGAAAAAATAAAATGCTAGTATTTAAAAATAACTAAAAAAAACCGAAAGATTGGAATGTCTCGAAATCTATTGAAGATAGGTATAGGACATATACGACAAAAGTTTAAGGTATATACGGGGTGTTTCATTTAAAAAAGATTTAGAGAATCATAGGTTTAGATGCAGATATTACACACCCCATATTTCCTATGTCCTATGTTAAATAAGAGATGCTTTTATTTGGGCTTCTATTTTTACGAAACCGAATGTTTTGTTAAATCGGGTGTTATCTGCGGTAATGACAAGTCTGTTTTTTTTTTAAATTCATAAGTAGAATAAAAAAACTAACTTACGTTCAGGGTGTTCCATTTAAAAAAAATTGTGTGTGCGCAGTTCACACGCAGTAGAAGTATAACTATAGAATTTAAATTGAATTTATTAATCTGTTCCATGTAAATAAACTGTATAATATAGATTTATGTGTTTGTCTCTTTTAAGTGTCGCTTTTATTCGTGTCATCGAGTTTGAAATCACGATTCTAAGGACACGTCAAAAAAACTTTTTCCCTCTCTGCTTTTGGAACACCCTGTATAGTTATAAATATTTTTTAAATAAAGCAGTTTGTGACCATATAATATGGCAGATAAAGTTTTTTTACTATTTTTATTTACTAGTCAAGAACTTAATTCATGCAATCGTTGACTTACCCTGTACATCCATCGCCATGATAAATACACATTCAAATTGTGTAACGCGTTATGTTTAACTTTAAATATATCGAAAAATATCGTTACGAAGGTAAAGCATGTTATTTACACAGAAAAAAAAGTAAATTGGGGTTAAATCTTATTATGTTGAACCGAAGATTCTCCTGTTTAATTATTTTACATTATTAATTATACACCCTGGTCTCTTCTTCGATATTGAAAATAGCAATTAATTAAACAAAAATTCGTTATTACTTCTCGTTTGAAAAAAAAATAATTACCATTTAGAAACTGAAAAAAATTAATTGCTTCATAAATTTCATACAATTAAAGAATTAACCATAACAGCAGGTTCGTTCGCTCGAATATACGCATATAAAACATAAATCAGTGTAACATCACGATGTGGTGAACTGTCAATTAATTTTAATTATCGCTAATTTATCCGTTTCTTCGCCATGATTTACAATAAATGAATAGACTTTTGCAAAGTTTCACCTATTGTCAAAATTAGAGCACAAATAAGAGATATAATTATTGACATTGTAATTTGTGAGAATGTTCACAACATATTTCCTAAACAATAAGTGTTGACAAAAAAAAAATGAAAACAATGTAATGTTTTTAACCAGATATTTTGTTTCTTTAAATTTGAAATTTGTCCTATACACATGATGCAACATATTTTTTTTACTTACAATAGTTAAAAAATATTGTTCTTGTGTTCGTTAATTTATAAAACTTTTCTTATAATAAATACATTAGAATTAATTCTCAATTTAAAGATATTCCACTCTTCGGCGCACGAAATAAATGTGAATGAAATAATCCATATTTCTGATAAACTACTTATATTCCAATCTTATGATGAGTTGTATGAGGAGTTACAAAATATGATCCCAAACATACCCAACTCTATATATAATAAAGAACGATTTGAAAGAAATTTACCCAAATGTTAACATTGTCATTAGAATTTTGTTAACAATACCTACTGCTTCCGCTAGAAGCTTTTCAAAATTGAAACTAATTAAAAATTATTTAAGAAGTACTATGGGTCAAGAAAGA
Organism: Agelastica alni; assembly: GCA_950111635.1. Lineage (NCBI taxonomy): Eukaryota > Metazoa > Arthropoda > Insecta > Coleoptera > Chrysomelidae > Agelastica > Agelastica alni. The sequence continues at coordinate 89,180,938 of OX467708.1, forward strand.
CAGAACTGGTCAAAATGTCACAATAGGCGAATTTAACTTTGAAAGAGTTCAGAGCTTTAAATACCTAGGCGTCACGCTAATTGCCTATAATGACATACTGGAAGAAATCAAGACTAGAATCCTTAGTGGAAATAGATGCATGTACGCGCTAAACAAAGCCTTTCAAAGCAAGAATATGTCACGAAAATCTAAGGTTCTCCTATACAGAACGCTAATTAGACCTATCATCATGTACGGAAGTGAAACATGGACACTGACAAAAGCGAGTGAGTATAAATTACTGTGTTGCGAACGGAAGATTTTGAGAAGAATCTTTGGACCAATATTCAACCCGGAGACGCAGAGATATCGCATAAGAATTAATCGCGAACTAAATCAACTCTACTAAGACCCGGATATTATACGTGAGATAAAATTCCAAAGATTACGTTGGGCTGGACATGTACAAAGACAGTCAGATGAACGTTTAGTAAAATTAGTGTGGCAAAGCAACCCGCAAACAAGAAGGCCCCTCGGAAGACCAAGGCTAAGATGGCGCGACAACATCAAAAGGCGACATAGTATGGGTCAAGAAAGACTTTCAGCTTTGGCAGTTTTATCTATTGAAGCAGATAAAGCATCTAAGATAAATTACGAACCAATCATTAAGGAGTTCAGTAAAACCAAAAGTAGAAAATTTCTGTTTCTTTAATTTTTTCAATATTTTTTTTTTCATTCTTGTTTAATATTCCAAAGAAGTATAAGTAAAAATTTAGGTTTGTTTCTTAATGTATAAAAAACTGTTTAATTTTAAGTAATTTTTTATTTTATATTCCCTTCTTCTTGCACCATCAGAGGGCCACGCAAAATGTACCTTTCCCACAGTTTAGGTCTTGCGCCGCCGCTGAAGCTACTACTTTTATAAATTATTTGTAAAAATTGGCAGACGTATTTTATTGATACACTAGAAATTATTTCAATCGTTTTTTGTTGTTTTTTGGTAGAAGCAATTTGAAAAAAATTCCAAAGTTAAATGTTGTTTAATCTTACAAAATTTGCATTTCAAACAAAGTGAGACCTTATTTCTTATTTTCAACTTAATTACACTGTATGTCGAATACGATAAACATTTTACGTTAGCATATTTTGTTCAATCGTGATAATGTTGAGCCTCAATATCCCACATTGTTCTTTATCCCTTAATTAATGAGAGATATCTTGTTAATAAAAAAAACGGAACACCCATAGTTCAAATATTCACACTTTGTTTTGTTAGTAGTTTGATAAAAATCATTTGATAAACGTTCGTGAATATGTAACTTTAAACGTTTTTTATGGTGAACCATATACGAAAGCAATGTCACGTACAAAAAATACATTGTATCTCTAAATGGATCTCTATCGGCACAGCTAAGGAACAAATATCCAGAGCATGAAAGCATATTTTAAAAAGAGTATATCCAGGTTTAGTCTTTGATAAAGCGATAAGTTGTTAATATCAATCTAGATTTTTAAAATGGACTAAATTAGTGACTCCCTATTGGGTTACATTGAAAATATATATGTAAGAATGAGAAATTGCTAAGTGAAAAGCGTCTTTCCTTTATGACATATCCTGCTCTTGATTTGGTTGTGAATATTGGTTTGTCTTATGTAAAGAAGAAATGGCGTTCGTACGTACCATCACTAGTCAAATGGTACATTATATTGTTGTATATACTTTAAATAATTTCATCATACTTTTTACTTTTCAAACTTCTTTTCAGTTTAAACTTTAAATAAAGATCTGAGACTTTTTTAACCAACTATATCAATCACCCAGTAATAAAAATGCAAAAAGAAAAAAATCTAGTAACTCTACCTAAATGTTAGGTCAACGTATTTATCCGTCAATTACAAACCAGCGTTAACATTAAGGAAACATACTGAGGTGATTATCGCTTTTAATTACCGTTTGCGAAAAAGTATGTGTAGTAATAAAGTTATACTTTACTTCTTCTTTACGTAACAACATAACGAACGTAATATGGAGTACCGTTTCAAACTGGCATCAGACATGAAATAAAACTTTCTTGGATTCGTAATTTGCATTTTGTAAAAATTATTATGTTTGCCGTAACTAAATAAATAGCTAACCGTTTCAACAGATGGATTGTTACTTATAAAATTAATTGTAAGATGTGAATTTACTCCACATTTTATAAAATTGCAGTCTTGATTTATTGTTGATTACACGCCTTATGTTGCCATACAACCAACGGACCAAGAAGAAGAAAAATTGAAATTCATACGTAACGCAATTCTATCATTTTTTTATGTGAACATAGTTTTAAAATAAGAATTAAACACGCATCGGTATGTATGTATGTTATATGATATGTAATTCTAAATATATAGGTAAAAAAATACACAGTGATCTAAAAAAGAGATTATGTAATTCAAAATATTGTCACGATTTTTCCCGTAAGGGCAGGTAGAGACCACTTCCTTCCACTTGCTTCGGTTCTTACACACATCTTTCGCTTCTTCTACTTTCATTAGTGCTCTCATGCATGCTCGTCGCTTGTTGGTACTTTTGACCTGGCCTTTCTTCAAAACAATGTTGATCTGATCGAGATATGTTCGCCGAGGTCGACCTCTACCGTCTTGTCCATTCACACTCGCCTTATAAATTTGTATCGCCAATCTTCATTTTCAAACCAATCTCTTACTGTGTAAAATGGAAGGACAATAGATTCTAATAATACGGTTAATATATTGATACTGGTCCAAAGTTCCTTCCACAAAAAAAGAAAAAGTTAGATGGTGAAAATTACTCCAGCCTACATCTAACTTGTAGCCGTATGGACGAACACCCTGCACATGTCTGAGTCTCCTTATCGACCAGGTTTGCTCTACTTAAATCAGAGTAGAGCTTGATTTGTGAATAACACAGTTCTCCATTGTGCCACTATAAAATTAGTCCAAGATGTCCACGATGGACGTCTGGTGCGCAGACTAGCATAATTTAGTTTATTTCTCAAAGATTTGCCACATACATTAATGTTGTGGGCATTTGCTAGAGCCCGATAGGGTTCACGTGCAGTTGTATGCTCATCCTCCATGTCTTTCAGCGACATTGCGGAATTGTTGATATCGATACCATAATCACGAAATCACGCTCCGAAAGAAGCAACATCAGCTTGCGAAAGACCACCCGCATTCATATTCACTGCACTTACTATTTAAATACGTGCTAAATGCCAACACTCTATGGCCACCATTGCCATTGCTCTTAACAATCTTGTTTCAGTACAATTTTTTAAAGTTTATTTGAGCTATCTTTAAAATTCGAAGCACTTTACCTAAAAAATTTGAGACATTGCCACTTTTATGTTAATAAAACGGTCTAATTAAAAAATTAATTTTGATGGCATATCTTGATTTGTAGAAAACAAGTTTATGAATCGCATGGTATGTATTTAAAAAGAAGTGTTCAAGAGTTTTTGTTGAAAAATGTGTTATAATAGTCCAGAGACATTTTTGATGAGTGTAGAAAATATTCAACATGTGATCGCAGTTACAAGAAGATTTGGATTAAATAAAAAGTAAAGTTTCTAAAATTATCCATGATAACAAGTGATTTTTAATCTGTTAATTTTCATCAACGACCTGCAAATTCTTTCTCAATAATCTTGTTAATTTTAATTTTATCTTAAAAATTTAAGCTCTGCGAACGCAAAAAAATGGGAAATAGAGTTGGCAACATTAAAAAGTAATAATGCAAGGTTAACTAGCGCCCTTCAAGAGAGTACAGCAAATGTAGATGAATGGAAAAGACAATTGGCAAGCCTAAAAGAAGAAAATATGAGAATGAAAGCTAAATACCAGGCAGATTTAGAAAACAGTAAAGGTTTGACCAGCATTTGTACATTTTTTTTAATTAAATAATTGAACGGTATTTTCCTGTTTAACAATTTAAGTTTCTCGCCTGTTTTTTTTAAACTTTAAAAAATAAACACTTGTATTTGTTATCGATTGACCTTTTTATTGTATTTTTATTAGGAGGCGGCGACTTAGCAGATGAACTTAGAAAAGAAATTCAGAATTTGAGAATTCGAGTAGAGCAGTTAGAAGCAGAATTGGACAGTAAAAGTAGAGAAATTATATTGTCTTCGTCTAATACATCGTCTGAACTACAGGTAAGAAGCACCGGGCAGATTTGTAGAAAAAAACGCCGGATTCAATACTTTGCAATGTGTCTAATAATCTGAATCTAGTTAATTTAAATACAAACTAGAAGTCATTGTACTGAACCCTGTTGGCTAGCAACATTAAGTGGCATAAAAACCACATACGTTTCCTATCGTTTCCAACAGTTGTTTTGGAGGTTGGGACCTTCGAGAAGGCGACTGATTCCAGGTATCTGGATAAAGGTCGACCCAAACTGCAAGCTAACTCGTACCCATTGAGTTAGCGCACCGTAACTATTCTCAGTTGGACATCCATATGTCCTAACAATAGTACCCTTATTGGGGGACGGGGTCATCTTATCTCCCCGCAATTTTTGGAGGGCGGCGTTGGTAAGGAATTCCTATTGGCTAGGTTTATCGTCTAGATAGTGGCTAGTCGAAAGATTAGGTGTTATAATTTATATTTTATGGCCAACAACAATCTGATGCAATCTCTATTTTCTTTTAAGTATCTCTCAATTCTTTCAAAAGTAAACCGTAATCAGCGCGGCAATTCACTTGCTTAAATGACCCAATCAAGTATTTCTAGAGTCCTTAAAAATATTTTAATATTTCTTTTTATAGTTTTCTAGAAATGTTGCTATAATTTTGTATACCACCTTTTGGTGTTTCTTTGACCCTAGTATCACTTCCTTGACATTTTTTCGATTGAATGACTTGGGCGGATATATTGAAGAAAAATATGTTTCATTGTTTACCGTTGGCATTATTAAAAGAGTGGACTTTATTAAAATATAATAACGAAGTGGAACAATTATATTAATTTTTTTAAATGTCTTACTTCTAAACAATCCATGCATCTGTGCACTTTTTAGTAACTAAAAAATGAGATCTTAATGATAATAAACAGTATTGCCGTAGCAAAACTAACTTCCAAACCAAGGCCTTTTTTCTACTTAATATAGTTCTAGTTGTCCTAGTGTTATCGGTTCATTAAATTGAATTTTTATTTATAATTTATATGGAAATACTGACCAAATTGTGAATAATGATCTTGTTCGTCGGTCGGGCCAAACGTAATACCTGAAAGCCCCGTATTGATTTTTAGCTGATTCCTGTTCATTGCTAACGGCAGCTAAAAATCACTACGGGGCTCTTGACCGGTCACCAACTAGTAAAGAAGCACCTTAACAAAATGGGACTGTAATGGAGACCTGTCATACACATTGTGCGGCAAGGATCCGGAAACAGTAAAACACTGTACTGCTGCAGGGTACTGGACCGCAAAAGACAGAACTATATTACTCCCACCCAGTACAGAACTTGTACAAGGTATGAAAGTACTGGATTGGGTACAACGATATAAAACATAGGCAGGATACAATGGGCCAACAGGCCCAAGTGTCACCGGAGGCAATAGCCAGACGGACCTAAATAGGGGTGGAGTTTTTAGTGAGTATACATGACATCATTCAGGGAGTCTCACAGTAGACCTTGGGCTTACAGACTTATAATTTCTCCGTAAATGATTTTCTTCACCTCTGCAAAAAAACATACCTGAAAGTTTCATCGCCCCAGCTTTCCTTCTGAAGTTATCGTGCGAAAAGTACAAAATACGGTAAATTTGAGCATCACCGTGTACGGCAGCTACCTGAAGGAATGTACCGTTATGGCTCATCTTCGACTTCGGTCTTTTCCTACGGGCAAAACTTCTACCCTGTAAGTTTTAGTGACTTACCGCCTCTGTGTCTCAAGATATCGTGCCCACAATATTTTCCAAGTCACACACACACATAAAAATTTGAAACAACCGTCACGATGAAAATGGTGCCATTCGACGCGTGAGGCCATAAAACGTGCAGCGCACATGGTTTTGGCGATTTTGATTTTTGGTGGTAAACCAGTACTTTTCCTTTTTATCCTTCGGTTCGGAAAAGTAAAAATGAAGAAAATTACTGATGACAAATTTTAATTTTAGGTTGTTTTCGTTTGAAATTGGTAGTCAAAAATTTACAATACTTTGGCACTCACATTTAAAATATCAAAGAAAAGTATGAAGAAAGTATAGCATATTTATATTAAGTGATATTCAGCAATAGTAGTTAGTTTTTTTAGTAAACCATGCATATTTTCTATACAAAATAGTTTCTGTTTCACATATGCGAGGCGTCCCGCGACGGCTCATGTTTAATAGGGCATTGTCTGGATTCAAGCGCATTTCTAAATACTGAGAGGTTTTTGCAGTTTTTAGTTGAGAAAACCCTTAAAGGAAAAAGCTGTTAAATTGCATTTATGTCACAGTATTATACAGATATGGAAAAATATTTGCGGAACATAGAAACTTCAGTGCAGAACGCCTGAGGTGCACGAAAAGCAGTCGACCAGCACAAAACAAACAATCAAATAATTAATTACACGACTTTATGCGGCGGTATGCACGTCGGCCCTATCAGGAAAGACGCATGCAAGAGATCAAACAATTTCTCTTCTGAAAATGTGTTCACCACCGAAAATAAAATAAATACTCTACGAATAAAAAACATACCATTAACTTCTGAAAAATAAAAAACATACCATTAACTTCTGAAAAATAAATTAAAAATTTGAATTCCAAAAAAAAAACATTGTAAATCCAACGCATCAAAGGTTTATACAAAACGTTCAAAACTCGTCTATAAATAATTTGTTGTAAAAAAACAACATTTTCATTTTGATTTTTCATCATATTGTTTGGCAACACGGTGGTTGTTTTAACATTTATTGCGTTAGTTTAAATTGGAGTCGTGTAATTGATTACTTGATTGTCGCGAATATTTATTATATTCTGTGCTGATCGACTGGCTTTCGTGCATCTATGTAACGGAATCTTTGGACACAATTTTCACCTACTTAAAAACTTTGTATACTTCTAAAGGGCCGATGACAATACAATAATTTCATAAATTTTTTAAAAGATCCTGGCCAGGATCATCAGGATATTAAAAAAACCCGAATTAAAAAATAAATAACCGAACTAAAAAATAATAATAATTAATAAAAAATAATGTTACAATCAAAAGCGCTATATCAATTAATATAGGTTTTTGATAAACAGATATTGGTAAAAGTAAAGTCTCCAAGAAGAAAACCTAAACATCATAAAAAGCAACCCACGCTTTTGATTGTAAAATAATTTTTTATTAATTATTATTTTTTAGCTCGGTTTTTTTATAAAGCGTGTTGTCTTAGTTTCTTTAAACTATTATTTACTAGTAAATATAATGTATGTATGTATTTTTGTAGAAGGAAAACCAGGAACTCCAGAGCACAATCAAACTAGCACAATCAGAACTAGAAATCGCCCAAAGCACATACGAATCTCAAAAGCACATTCTTCTGACTCTAAATCAACAGTTGGCCTCCAGAATACATGAACTGGCAGCAATCCATGACGAAATGACTACAGCGTTACAAACATGAGAGAGATAACCAGAATATAATGACCGCGTTTATATAGCGTATGTATAAGATCTGATTTTTTAAAAATTGTTAGAAGTGTACCTGCATTTAACGGTAGTTTATAATTCATTGTTGCATATACTGATCGGTGAGGTAAGGTCATAATAATATATCATGTCATACAATAATTAGCCATCTTTTGACAAAATTTTTAATGTACATTATCGGACTGGAACTTTTTTAAAATACTAATTACTCATCGTAACATTTTACTTTACAAATCACGAACTTATTTCTTTAATCTTAGCGAGTGTAAGAGCGGTAAACTAAAAGTTGTGTACTTGATCTCGTAGTGGATGAATTAACTCATTATGATTAAATTGAAAATACAAATACTTGCTAAGAAAGTTATCCAAATTTTTAATCTGTACTGGCATAAATCATTGTAGAATCGTTGTCTTCCGTTTTAGCAAATGTTTAAGTTAAATATGTCGGAACCTATAAAAGTTTTGCGTACTAGTAAACATGTCACGTGAGTATTTTAGACTTATATTTTTACAAACAAAAACAAGTATTATGTTTTCAGTGGAACTGAGACAAAGATAACTTATATATTGCCAAAAATGTTCATTAAATTTGTCAAATAACTTGAAATGTTGAAAAAATGTGTGGTTAATGCTGAAGTATATGCAAAATTTGATTTGCCGATAAAAGCAGGACGTAACTTCTATTTTTATATTAATTAACTGTATATCGGAAGTGTTATTGCAGCACGCTTAAATATATCGTGTCTCATATTCGGTTACCGATTATGAGTCTATTATGTTGAATGTTAAGTAGATCTGATTTTGTTACATTTTTTCAAAAAATATTAATTTTTTGGCCACTAGTCTGAAGAAGACACCCTTATCGGAAATTATTTAAACTAGAACTTCGGTAATAATTTTATCTCATTTTAATACCTTGTGAGTATTTTTATTTTATTGTTCACCGTTTTTAGGCAAAGTCTAAATTGTGCGGCTATGCAAAACTGAAGTGCAGTGATGTTAACATTATTTCACAATATTTAATTAATTACGATTACACGTTTTGGCGTAATTTCAAATAATCATTTACATCTACTTTTTGGACAGGATCAGGTAGAAAGTTTAAAATTGTACTCAGAACCAATTACTTTAAGCTACCTGCCTACAAGTTTGCTAAAGGGTGAAATTTGCAATGTTTTGCATGCTTTAAAATGAATGCACCCTTTTTTTATCACATATTAAAACGTTTTATTTATACACGTTCCAATAATTTAACATTTTTTGAAGAAATGCTGAGAGTTTACTGAATAAATCCGAATCATGTACATATAAGCCCAATAGCATTAGCTGCCTTTTAGGACAAATATATCGCTCACTAGTCAAGATTTTATTGGCATTTTTCGTTAATTTGTGAGAGTAAATTAATTACTGTGCCATTTTAAGTCGATTGAACATTGTAAAATAATTTTCTTATATTACGTGTATTTCTGATATTTTGGAACCCACCCTTGTAGTATTTTTATTTTCATTATTTACACATTATCTTGAGTTTATGGACTGATGTGGATCGGTCGGAATTTTAGGAACGTAAAGTATGATTTAAAGCTTAATACACCTTACATAAACCAGTTAGTAATATTAAGTAATTGGTATCAATGATGATTTTATGTATTAAAGTTAGTTTTAGATCTTAATTATAAACATTATTATAATCACGGTCAATTTAAAAATGTGATAATTTTTTTACTCTGCAACTAACTTATGATGTAGGTTTTAACAGCACTTTTTACATTCGTTTTTACTAATTCTTTAATGCAAAGTTACTACTTTTACTACTACATTTAAGAGTGACGTACATGTGACGTGTCATAGCTGGAGATTTTATCTACCTGTTAAAAAGTGACCTCGACTACAGGTAAAATAAACCCTACTGTTAGCGCTGAGGGCTGAATTAAGGGCGTTAAATAATTTGAACAAATTATAAGTTTGTTCAAATTAAATTAACATCTGTAACAATAGACTGTATTTGGGAATGAATCGAGATTTGCTGTTCAACAGAAAAATAAGTGAAATATATAACCAATTTTGTATTACCGTAAGGTGAAGACCTGTATTTTCTGATGTCAAATTTGCAGGATTTCTTGCCCTAAATTTTTTTTAAGTTGAATCGACGTCAAATTTGAACTTGATACAAATTTGGCTGGAATATCTTTCCTTAAAAGTTTACTATTTTGCGAGAACACTGCGTGTTCGTAAATGTTAAATAATGGACAATGAAAGCACACGGCTTGGAACAGTTTGAAAGACAAGAGAGACTTAAACAAAATATTTTACACATGGCGAACAATAAGTAAAGTAAAAATTTATTGATTTTCAAGGACCACAATAAAGTGATATAAAACACGTCATGGGTTACATACATTTAGTTCACATTAAAATTGTCAATTTAAAAAATAGTGTAAATTATGTAATAGAAAATATACATTATAGAATGAAAGTATCTATCTAGCTGGCATAAAATTCCTCGGTACTATAAAACATTTTTGACAACAGAAAAGTTTTAAGATGTTTTCTGAATTTGAAATCAGTAACTTCCTTTTTAATTGTCTCCGGGAGCTTATTGTAAATCCTTACACCATTGGAGATGGGTCCCCTGAGAGTTACATTCAAATTATTTCGAGGTGTTTTTAGATGGTGGTTAAATCTCGTTGAATAGCTGTGATCATTGCTATGAGTGCTAATGCTTTTTTTATTTTTAAATATGTAACATGATATTTCTAGAATATACAGGCAAGAGAGAGGAAGTATTTTCAGTTTGGCAAATAATGGTCTACATAATTCTCTCTGACTTTTATTTAATAATTTTCTAAGGCATTTTTCTGCAGTACAAATAATTTCTGAGCTACTGATGCTGAACCCTATAATAAGATTCCATATGTGAGTCGCGACTGAATTTCAGCATAATAAAATATTTTCAGCACAGACAAGTTGAGAACACTTCGTAGGCATTTCAGTTGGTATATTTTGCTGTTTAGTTTGGACATTGTTTCTCTGATATGGATTTCCCAATCTAATGTATCATTCATAGTATGCCTAAAATTTTATATTTTCGCGTTGTTTTAGATTCACTTCTCCCATTTTAATTTCTATGTTTTCAATCCTCTTTTGTCTAGAGTGAAATATTAAAAAATTTGTTTTACCAGAATTGACATATAGTTTATTTGTTGAGAACCAAAGTATAATTCTTGTCATTAAGTCATCACAGTTTTGTAGGATGGTTTCTAATGAGTCTCTTGCTACCAAGATCGACAAATCATCTGCGTAAAGTGTTAGCTTGTATTCATCTAAGTATTTAACAATATCTGCTATATATAAAGAGAATAATATAGGGGCAAGGACACTTCCCTGCGTTACCCCTACATTTACCGATTTCAGATCTGAGCAGTGCATGCTGCTTTGACCATCGACCTCACTGTGAGATATCTGTACATATTGCTTTCTGCCATCAAGATAAGATCGAAACCATTGATGTGTATTTCCTCTGATCCCATAGATCCAAAGCTTTTCTAATAATTGATCATGCGGAACACAATCAAACGCTTTGCTCAGGTCGCAGTAAATTCCAATTGGACATCTTTTTTTATCTAATTCCGTTAATATGTCTATATATGTTTCTGTTGTTGCTGTTGTGGTTGATTTGGATTTTCTAAATCCATGTTGTTCATCTGGTATCAGATTAAATCTTGTAATGAAAGAGGTTAACCTCTCTAACATACAATACTCCAATAGTTTTGCAAACACTGATGTAAGGGACAATGGTCTATAATTCTCTGATAGATTTTTCGCATTTTTTTTTTTAAATATAGAATAAAATTAATATTATTATTTCCAACGTCTTCAGGTTCCTTTACTTTGGTTTCTTCTTGGTTACTACTTATAAAAAACTGTTTTGATTGTCTCGTGATCTTCCTTCATATTGTCTGAGTCGTGCGAAGTCAAACCTGCGGAATCCTACTCCTTTAGGCCAGAATCCCAGATCATATAAGTTGTTTTTATGCACCATATCGGCCCCAACCATGAAACATTTCAATCGATTTGGATCTGTGTTTAGTTCCCTGACTATAACATTTTGGTTATTGTTTTCTTCTCCTCTAAGTGTATCAGGATACAGTTTTTCAGTTATGAACTTTTTGATGTTACATTCATTCACTTCTCTTTTCACTCTGTAGAGATACAGCCATACCTTGGGTTGTGCTCCTGTAAATTCACTGATTTCTTCATTGCATCCAATATATTTAGATTGGTTTCGGTTTTTGGTTTGAGGTCGACGCCTTCTGTTTTTAACTTGTTTGAAGTTATCATTATCATCACCTTCATTATTTTCGGTGTTTTCTTTCTCCTCAGTTACTGTCACCACTGACATTTCGCTTTGACGGTTTTCGACTTCTTCTTCTTCTTCACTTTGACTGTGAGTTGTACCTTGGCACTCTGCAGCTATCTTCGGCTTGTTTACAGCCTTGGGAATAGATTGTTTTACTTTTTTTGTTTCATTGTTTTTGTATTGATATTTTTTGTTTTCTTCTTGTAGATATGTTAATTTGTCTTCTTGCAAGTTTTTAACTTCGATTATAAACTTACATTTTTCTTCTTTTTCTTCAATTATTTTCCGTAGTAAGATATTTTCTGTTCTGAGAAAACTCACTTTTTCTTCTAGTGCATTTACCAATTCGGATTTCAGAACTGTATTGTCACTACTCACTATTTCACGGCAATCTTCACATTTAACTCGTGTTTCATCGATTCTGAAGTATATTTTTCTTTCCATACAGCTGTTGTGGAATACGCTGCCACATATTACACAAACTGCAATTTTTGCTGGCTTTTTTTGGCAGCATTTGAACATTTTTTCAACGAGCTCATCTGTACGACCACCACTGGCGGCCACCAATGGCCTATAGTAAAAAATTGGACTTTCTGTTTTAACGGCGATGATTGTTAACAGAACAATTTTGAGACGTACTGTGTATTGACGACGATTCGATTGATAATCGTTACGCGTGACAACGACGCCCAAAATGGAATAAAGGAAAATGTTCTACTTTTATACACTAGTCTTTTAAAATCAATAATAACACCACAATATTGTTCCTTTAACCTAAATAGTCAAAAGGCTCATTATAAACTCAAAAAAATCCAGAAAACCAAAATCGTTAACCAAACACACATAATTTTATGAAAGATATATCATTTGTTTGTACCACTTGCAAGTTAACCATCTCGAGCAATGACGTCACCCTTTCTACAGATGCTGCACGTCATAAATATTGGAATGCCTTGATTATATTCTTCACCTGATTAATTAACGTTTCGTTTTTATTCGAAAATGAATGATTAATGTTTAATTTATAATAGAAGTGAAAGAACGTTTATTAGTATTTAGCAATTGACTGAAAATATCCAAAATATCGCAAAACACGTTTTCAATAAATCTGTTACGCACACAGTTGTTCTCTTTGTGTTCACAAGTGTTTCGATGACTTAAAAAAGATAGTATTATTCACACGCCGATGACTGTTCTGCTGACATTACGTAATAAGTTTGAAATGTACAGTTTAAGATGTTAATAACAATAGTAATAATAATAAGTTGAATAAATTCGTCAAATTAATAAATATCGCAAATATTAATACATATTAATGATATGGTAAACACTTTCCGTCTTTAAGTTAAGCACAGTAAAATAAGTAAGGTTTTTTTATAATAGAAACGTGTTAAGCTGCCCACCGACGGTTAATATTATTGTGCAAATTATTGCACAATTTGGCTAGTTGTCTCCAAGCAGTGCAATATATCAATAACTTTTAACGTAAAATTCCATGTTTAACAGATTTGGCTATTGTTTGGCACAAGAACCTTTATTGCGTTGGATTTGTAATATGACATTTTGGGTTCCTTAATTATTTTTCATATCTGTATATATAAAGACAAAAATCAAACTGTTTTTGGATGACACAATATATTGTGCAACCTTTTAATATAAACCATAAATGGTTAATAATATTGTGCAGTATGAAATATTGGGCAATAATATTGACCGCCCGTGGGCCGCTCAAAAGGAAAGAGTATCTTCAACAAAATATACGTGATCGTTTGTACCTACATAGTAGCTAAAATGTAACAACATATTTTTCGTTAAAAATTTGACGAGTTTAATTTGACTTTAAATGATTCATCATCAGGTATTTTACGATGTATTTCGTTGCAAAAGTCCATCTATACTTTATTATCCTTTCTCCTGCTTCCTAATGTCGTTTTAACCTATAAAAATATTGTTCGAAATAACTTAATAAAGCAGGAGATGTGGTAAATAAGTATTTGTACTTTATAATAACATTCATAAAGTTGAACGTTTCGACAAACTCTGTTGACAATAGTATTGTATAATTTTTCATGCATGGTTTCTGCCATTTTGACAAAATCATTAGTTTAATAGAATATAATAGCTATTCTCGTAGAACAGTTAAAAACAATTAACCTTTTTAAACACAAACTTAACTTTATCTTTATAGTATCTAAAGATACAAATAAAAGGAAAATTTGATGTTAAGTTTAAAAAAACTATTTTTTATTATCAGAATAATTTGTTGACCCAATGCAAATTTTAAATTTGTAAGTTTTTGTGTTTTGGTACTGTGTTATTCGCCATAAATTACCCACCTCCTATCATTAAAAAAAGTTTTGCATAAAAGTGATGTGGTTTTGATAAAATGTTGTTAAAATGCTATCAAAATTACAGTATTGTGCAGATTTCAGGAAATATAAATAAATTGAAACTTTTTTAATTGGACATCCTGGTTATTTTTAAATGTCTTGAATGATCTTTTTACTGATTTTATAAATACAGGGTTGCCAACCGAAAATGAAACAAAACTATTTGCAGGAACTTCGTCAACATTTTAGAAAAACGCTTAGACCCGTCGATTTTTGATTAAAGGGGGACACTCTTTTCCGGTATTTTTGACTCCACTACTTTCAACTCCAAGCGAGGGTAAGAATTACCCCAGAATTTTTAAATGGTATTGGGGGTCAAATAAGAGACAGCTCTGACAATTATCTTCACAATAGTCTTTAAATTTTAGTTGCTTAATTAATTGATTAAAAGTTCAAACTGATGACTGCCCGCTTTCATACAATAATAAAGATTTTGTTCAAAACGTTCACGCGCATTCCGAAGAATTTCCGGAGTAATTCGACGGCACTCGTCAACGATTCTTTGACGCAAATCTTTCAACGACACCGGTTGTGTTTTATAAATTTTACTTTTCAGATGTCCCCCATGACTTCAAAGTTGATTGTATCAAATGCCCGACTTAAGTCGAGAAGAACTAATGCAGTGGAAAATCCTCGATCTTTTGCCTTGAAAATCTCATCCGTAACTTGAAGCAAAGCAGTCGTACAGCTGTATCCCTTTCGAAAACCAGATTGCATGAAAGGTAATAAAGAATTTTTTCGAGGTATGTTCGTAATGAGTTTCCATTGCTCGCTCCATTACTTTGGAGAGGACAGGAAAAATGCTCAAGCCTCTTAGAACTTTGAATTTTGTTGGATCTTGTTTTTTCGGGATAACTTTAACGATTGTTTTTTTTTCAAACCTCGCGAAATATATTTAAAGAAAGAGACCTGTCAAAGGCCCCCACTTTATTCCCAACGAAGCGGATGTTCAGTGCCGATTTAAACCGAATTGGTTACCATACAAGCACACCTTTACTTCTTCAACATGATTATATATTTCCGCTTAAGAATATACGCGCGAAATTTTTTGCTTAATCTCAATCAGGGTTATTGGGCAACCGTCGTTTCATCCTACTTCAACTGATTTAACTGAAAGAACAATAATTATTCAACTATACCTCTACTTTCTACCAATCTTTAAGTTATTAAACGTCGAATACCTTAGTTAAATAGTTACACTGTAAATATGTAAAAGTTAACATTATTAAAGTTCGCTATGAAAATGGCAACTATTGTTGAAATGACATTTCTTTTACAGCTTACTTTATTAATGTTAACGGTTGCATACTTACAGTGTATTTGTTGTGATCACAGATCGCAACACTTCGTTTTAAATTTTATCTATTCTAATTTTAATCTTTTACGACGCCAATGTCTTAAAACCGTTTGCCTCAGATAGAACTCGCGATGTCTCCGGCTGGCACCCCAGCTGGCATTTCCCCTTTTGTTTGCAATGCGCAGTCTCGAGTCGGCGCAGTAGTAAATGTCCTCTCAACGCGCCGTCTCGATTCAACGCAATATGTAGTATTCCTCCGACCGTCGCTCTCGATGATCGTTCTGTAATATTGTTCCGACAGTCGTAGCGAGGGGCTGTCATACAGCTCTTTTTCCACGGCGAATAAAACTCGCCTGTTACTTGCAATAAGTTGTATTCGTTCAGTTTCCTTTCATTAGTTAGTTTAAACTCCTATTTTTCAACGGCTTTGAATTAAATTCATTGCTTGCAGTAATTCACTAGTCGGTACAAGTGCATTGTGTTTTTGAAGAAGAAATATGTACCTGTATTTTTGTGTTATATAAAAATCGTTAAAAAACCAGCCAAATTGTGATTACTTCCAGTCCACTACATTGTTGAGTAATCATTTTTCCCATGTAGGAAAAGGGAAAGTATAAACCCCCGATTCCACAGTAATTATTTTACCAAGTTAAAGCAGTTGGTGGTGTGGCTACTGTCTTTCGTCTGACCCAAAATACCTTGGCAAATATTAGCTGTAGCAACTAAAAAATTACTGATGACAAATGACAGTTGTAAAAAACCAAGGCCTTTTTTTTTAATTTTTATGGATTATTGTTTTCGATTGAAATTGTTGGTCACAAATTTACTATACTTTTGCACTCGCATTTTAAATATCACAAGAAAAGTATGAAGAAAATATAGCATTATAACATTATATATTAACATTATAACATTATGTTAGGTGATATTCAGCAGTAGTATTTGGTTTTTGTAGTACATACATACATACATACATATAGTCACGCCTTTTTCCCGTAGAGGTAGGCAGAGACCACTTTCTTCCACTTGCTACGGTTCTTACACACATCTTTTGCTTCCTCTACTTTCATTAGTGCTCTTATACATGCTCGTCGGTTTTTGGTACTCTTGACCTGGCCTTTCTTCAAAACAATGTTGATCTGATCGAGATATGTTCGCCGAGGTCGAGCTCTACCGACTTGTCCATTCACACTCGCCTTATACATTTGTTTTGTAGTAAACCATGCATATTTTGTACACAAAATAGTTTAGATGTTTCACATCTGTCAGGCGTCCCGCGAAGGCTAATTTTTTTTCTTAAGGTAATAATAAAGATGATAGGGTGGACAATCTATAGCGAATAACCCTATACAATTTTTTGTTTATCGGTAATTTTTATTTAGAATTTTCCTTTTACTGGTACAATTAGTGTATATTTTTAACTAGTAGATTAATGTTTACTTAACAACTATTTACTCAAATTTTTATTAAAATAATATATATTTTTGAATTTTTTGTTGTTTTGCGAAGAGTTAAAAATATTTAGTTTGATTTTAACGTTATCAAATGTAATTTATCTTTTCTTTAACGTACATACAATCACAGATGGTCACATGCTATTTAAAAACCTCCCGTGGGCATTTTGGTCGAATTAGAAATAGTTTTAGACTGGTTCTACGAATGAAGCCATTATGTAAAATATTTCCAAATCTGATCTAATAAATAATTGCTTTGGGATTTGAATTGACTAAATATGATGAATAACGGAATTAGAAAATACACTGAAAATAATTTTAATGAATTTATAAGACGTCTTCATAAATTGTTTTGTATTTATTTAATGGTGTTTTTTAAAGTTTGTGCGACGTGTTTCTTCATTAAGTTATTATAACATAATTACTTCTAGAAATTTGTGATAATAATTATTTTTAAAATTATAATGAGCTTATGGGGAAAAATCACTTAACGCGAGTAAAGACCAGGTGTGTGAAGGTATTAATTTTGGTCTGTTTTTGAAATGTTCAGTTCTGTTGTCCCTGGGATTCTTGTTGCAATGCCTATGAAAGTCGAAATATTGTTAAAATTATTTTGTTAATGTCACTATGAATAATCACAAATAAAATTCTAGATCATTGGACAATATCAAACTTATCACTGAAAAATTCATCTTTCACAAAGTGCTTACTGCAAACAAACATAAACTTTGAGATTGGTTTTGCAATCTTTAAGTTTATCTTCTATTTCTGAGCTGAATTGGGATTTGAAGAAAATTTATGCACATTTTTCGCCATTTTATCCATATCACCTTTTTTATTTCTTTGCATTTTCGTATTGTGTGGTTTATTAACACCAATTCTTCACAAAATATCGTTCAAATATAACAATTTCAATGCTTAAATTGCCCAAAATAATATATAAAGTTTACTTTTTAACCATATAAACAAATGGAGATTAGTTTGTTGTTCACACCTCGAGATTTTCATACGATCAATAATAGATGTCGCCAACCCCGTGATTTTTCCCTATAGATAATACAAATGACTATTCTGCATTTATAGATCAAGCATCCACCCGTTCTCTTTTAAAGCCCGTATATCTCCATTACTTTTATAACAATAATTGTTATTGCTGGGTGCAAGAACAGGTTAAGCGCCAATTCCAACATTTTACAGGGTACTTAAAAAACAATACTATGGTATTTATAATTAGTAGTTAATTTAGTAAGGTATACGTTCAAAATCTATCGGGCATTCAGATAAAAATGTGTAAAAAAAAAGTTTGACTTAAACTATTCTTGCATTGAACCCCTTTAATACCATCTCATACTTTTTGACCTCAAGATTGATCACAATTAAATCTTAAAAAATTTGTCTTAGAAATTTGTCCAAAAACGTATTTATTTTTTTACATTAAAATGTTTAAAATTATTTCCTGTCAAAAATTAAAATGTTTATTATTTGTATCTGTTACAATCCAATGGGTAAAGTGTACGTGATGTTTCAGCTTGACAGCGGTAGAAAGAGTGACGTACATGTGACGTCAAAGCATGAGATTCTATCTGTCTGTCAAATAGTGGCTTCGGCCACAAGTAACATAAACTCTACACTTTTTAATACTTGAATATATATATTTAGTCTTTAAAAATAACTAAAACATCACAATATTGTCACCCGTTTTACAGATGTCATTAAATATAGATTAACTTTTGGGTTAATACTAATCCGTTATTTTATACAAAATATGCTTGCATAATTAAAAATAATAACTTTGAACCACTAAAAAGCTTCAAAAAGTATATCCCTTATTCATGAACATTCCAGTACAGCAACAATTTTAGATCCCAAATTTGGATTCAAAGGCTTTTTTAATAAAGATTAAATTTTCATTAAAAAATCGCCAACATATTTATTTCCAATAAGCTTTTTTATTATTGTTTGAAACAGTCATGACATAATTAGAAAATAATGTATTTTAATATATCTGGTACATATTTTAATATCGCTAGTGTATGCTGGTTGATATTTATTCTGTATCCACAATTTAATCGTAAGTGGCGTATTGCCTGTTTTTGCACAATTGGTTGATTTGTATTGAAGATACTTTTTTGTATTTACACCTAATAGTTTCCTTAGTATTTTTCAAAAATAACGCACATTCCAAAGGTTTATTTCATTGTGAATACCATTATTTTAATTTCTATTTAAATGAGATAATGTAGTGTTAGGGAATTGTAATAACTGCACAGTCTTTTAATTTTTTAAATTTATTATAAATAATTAGCTTTCAGATACACGGGATGTAAACTAAATGATATCATAGAAGTGCTAAATAACCACAAATACCGAGTCAAAAATTGTTTTCTTTAAATTTATTCCTGTCCTGTTAATTTTTTTAGTTTACACTCTGTATTATCTCAAGTTCCTAACCACTTGTATAAATTAAAAATGACTGAAACTCTGCTTTTGTACATTTATACAGAATGTTTCAGGATACGGCTGCCTAATAAATCAGGAGATAAAATTATTGGAACGAAGTTCCTTATCGCACGGTACGGGCTTGGTGGATGGGGGCTAGGCGAAAGAAAGTGTAAGATTTTTTTCCGTCACGAAACACGAAACAACAGTTGCAAAAATAACGCGCATGCGCGTTCTGTTGTACAGGAGAGGAGACGCGTAGCATAGCAACGTGACGTCTATTTGTGTAGTCCATGTGATTGTCAAAATGACAATTGCAAAAATAACGCGCATGCGCGTTCTGTTGTACAATGTCGAAAAATGCAAAAACAAGCGTGAGATAAAATGTAATACATTTATCAATAATAATATACTACGAAAGTAACTTCGTTCCAACTGAGTGTTCCACGACACTTTTGTTATTTTATTTTTATAAATTATCTCCTAATTAGTTTTAAATCACTTCCAAATATTATTATCAAGTTTTATTTTATTAAAATGTTGTCAAGATGTCATTTTTAGAGGCTCCCATTTGATTAGCATACATTTTCTTGATAATCTTGCTTTGTCTCTTTCAAACAAAAATTGTGTAGTATACGAGTATGTTTGCATTCAATAACAGTACATCTCGAAATCATGCAAACTATTTTACTACAAAGTTGATACTTGTTTCTGTGACATCCTGTAAAATATATGCTCAATACGTTTATTTATAATTTTTATACTTGTCTAGTAACATTCGTAAATTTTATATTTTTTGTAATAACCATTAAGGTATTTATTTGTAACTATTATTTTATATTAAATATTTAAATGTTGAGCTGAAATATAATACACGCCAGATTATAAATTCGTTTTTTGCTATTCGATGACAAAAAATTTCGATTACAACTGTTCAGATTTTTATTTTAAAAAGTATATCATCTAATTAAAAGTTATTATAGTTAAATGAGGTCATAATTATCAATATAAAAAATAATGATTGGTTAATATTTACATTTTTCGTGAATAGTATCAATAGATCCTTAAAACGAGTTATTTAGTATTTTCTGAAAAAAATCGTTAAAGACGTTCTGTTCTTTTAAAAGTAATTTGCAAATTTTTTATTAATGATAAATATTTGTACGAATTATTTGGTCAAATTGACGTCAAATAAATAAATGTGCACCAAAATGTAGGCATCTATAAACAGTTTTTGTTTAACAAATTAAAATTAATACACTTCTACATTGTTAACCCTTAATCACTGTAGTCGGATAGTTCGCACACTTCCGCCGTAGTGCGGTCATGGTGGACCTTAAATTTTTTCTTTAATCTCTATAACATAAGTGAAAAATTTGTTACTGAAGCAAGAAGTATGTTCGTTTAACATAGTTTTATGTGACATATGTAAAAAAAAAGTACAAAATTGATATTTAATTAACGGGTTTTGATAAACACATACATTAATCTTTTAACACCACAAAAATAAAAAATCGTTCTCAGAAAAACTTTCAAAAATTTTGGATCATGACTCATGAGTGTAAATATCTAAAACTAAATGGGTCAAACTAAAAGTTGTACATAAAATAAGACGACAAACAACAAGATTTTTTGAAAAAATTAAAAATTTTAACGACATATTTTTGACGAGCACTCAAGGCAGATTGGTTTTTGTTATTATGTTGTTTTAGTGTCGTAATATCCGTAATTAAAGGTATAAAATAACTTTGTGAAGCTATTTTACTTTTAACTACACGAAATATATCTTTTTAAAAATAAAAACCAATATTCTATATCTGACACTGACAGACTAGTCTTTGAACTTGTATAGAATAGAGAAGTGAATACTACATGGAGGTCCACTTCTTTAGTTAATAAGCAAGAAGTTTGTAGCTCTTCCAATAGTTTTCGGTATGCATAGCAGAGATGAAACGTTTTTCTTTTGATTTTACTGAGACAAGAATATTTGGTTTTCCATTTCTTTAACTATTCTTTTCGAATTTTATGCAAGTTCTCTTCTGAAATATTCAAAAGGGTGCGAATAGTTGACGTTTGAGATGTACACTTGATGATCTTTTTAGTATTTATGAAATTTATTTGCTAGCTGTTTTAAAAAATCATTTTTTTTATTACTGGATTCTTTTCATACGACTGATATAAGAGTATTGACACCACTAATGTCCAACAAACAGAAAATAATTTCCATTGGCCAACGCCGAGTTGGCGACTTGTGAAGTGTTCAGCACATTTTTCATCTAATACATCAACACCGCCTTTAGTTAAATTATAATCAATAATAATCTCAGGTTTTGATGTCCTATAGAGGATAGGAGTAGTACTGCTTTGTTTTTTTTGACACATGGGAAACAGGTGTTATGTCTTTTTCAAAACCAAACAATACTGTGCCAACTGATCGCTTTTTGTTGGGTAGAAACTGTATTGGAATTTCCTTTTTGTTTTTCTTAATCGTCCCTATATAAGTCAAACCATTCTGCTACAGGTTTTGCACCAATTCGACTGATGTAAACCAGTTTACTCTAATACTTTTCTCTCATTGACTTCTCCCAAAGAAGCGCTGGTAAATGCATTTTCACAATATTATGACTTTGGAGTTCTACTTTGTCCAACCAAAGGTTTACCTGACCATTTAAACCTGTTTTTAATAGCTTCTTGAAATAGTAACCCTTTCAGATTCACTTTCGCTGCTCCCCCACTCTCCTCTTCAAACATGTCTGTTTCTCTCACTTTACTCTTCTGAATTAGCTCTCTTCTCTTCTGAATCTGTACAATGTTCACTTACTTCACAAAACTTTTCATCTACTTCCTCTTAATCACTATATTCCTCAGACTCTTCGTACTACCCCAAAACAGTCTCTTCGAATTTTACGTCACCATGGCGAACCTTTCTTGACGGTCCAGGAGCATCAGACATATTTATCTTGTGTAATTAAATGTAACTAACGTAAACACTGTAGTGAGGTCACTGTGACCGCGTCGAAATCAATTACCTCCACTGAACAAAAACAAATAATTATTATGATATCGTAAGAAGGTACTGAGGCGCTTTACCGTTAAAATAATGGTATAGAGAAGTTGGATTGAATTTGAACGTTGTCAGCGGTCACCATGACCGCGCTACGGTGGTTAAGGGTTAAGTTCTTAAGTTCTCCACTGCTCTTGATTAAAAATGTAACCAACCTTTATAAAATTAAATTTGAAATTACTGGAATTAAGTGTAAATTGATATGTTTGTTTATATATTCCCTTAAAAAATAAAAAATAAAACATCAGAAATATAAAACATACAAGAATTATTTATGGCTTTAAATAATATCAGTTGGTTTTGTATAAAAAGATTTATGATCTCATTCTTTTATAACCGTATACATATTTATTAAAAAGTGCATATAAAATTATTTATTTTGTTTATTGTGTTTTATTTTCTAAATAAAATTACTTGTTATTTTTTTAGCAGCAAATACTATTTTGTAATATTACATTACAAACATAAAATTAAAAAACGTTATCGTCAAATGATTAATTATGCGAGACCAAATTGTACTAGAATGTTTTATTTACTGAAATATAACTTTGCGATTTAAATGTACTGCTTTTATTAATTAATTTTAAGCCTTTACCCTCATAAATACCGAAAAAACTTTTCGATGCTCCTGTCGCAGCTAATACTTTTCGACGAATACAATCTATTGGAATTTGCAATTTGTATCACCTTGTTTTTCATAACTTTAATTACATTAGCAATTACCTCTTTTATTTCCGCATAGTTCTTATTTTTCGTCTACCCATTTCAAATTTAAATTTTAAACAGAAAAATATAAAAGCAACAAAAAACACAAACCTCTTCTATATGATTATGTATTCCCGTGTACTTCTTTGTTTGTCGTCAATCTATTTCTCAACAGTTTTGTTTTTTTTTGTAAAATAATTGATTTTGTATAATTTTAGTGACCCATTGGTACAAAAATTAGTTGGCTCTACTGGCAGTCCTGCAATTTAGACACACCCAGTCCCTTTCAATTGGCGATTCAAACGTAGGATTCGCGCCATTTACAAACACACAAGGCAGATAAATCTTAACCTTACTTCTAAACAAAACAAAAGAATTCAAGAGGGCAAAGATCATCGCCATCCTTACGCCAGGCAAGCCTGACGATAGACCTGAAAGCTACAGACTCATTGCCCTACTAAGCGCAGTATACAAACTGTTTGAGTGCCTCCTCTACAACAGGTTAAATCTACTCCTAATGAAGTCTTTGCCTATCGAATAGGCTGGCTTTAGACCAAATCGAAAATGCGAAGATCAGGTCCTTGCACTAACAACTTTCATTGAGCGGGGCTACGAACAACGCCTAAAAACCGGTGCGGTTTTTGTCGATCTGATGGCGTACGATACTGTCTAGAGAGAGGGCTTAATGTATAAACTCCTAAAAATGGGATTTTCAATTTTCATTTCTTAAAACAATTATTATTTATTAATTAAATGTACTACGCTGAACAAACAAAAATAATTAAGTTGAAATTAATATAAGAAATTAAAAAAACGTATAAAAAATATTTAATATTAATTTTTAAAGACTAATAAATATATAGTTCAGCCAAAGAGAAGGAAAATAGGGTATATATAGTAGGGTGGAGCGAAAAAACTTTTTTCATTTAACTGTAATGTAATAGTCAAAATTTAGTGCCTTTTGGGCTTAAGTTAAGGCATGCAAAATATTAATTAATTCGGTTTAGAGTAACGGCACTGATTTTATAAAAATAGTTGGTTTTAGACCTCATATAGACTCCATTTATCTGTACGATATTTAAATAAACCGACTATTTTTTTATCACAAATCGTTTACCGGTATACTATATTTTCGATGTAGAATACACGGAGAATCCAGACTTTGTGTTTATAACTTTAATAAGGAGTGTGAGGGAGCGCGGGAGGGGAGACTTTTACCGGCACTTGCCGCGACACGCGTCTTTGTCAGTGCTCTGTTCTTCTCAGTTCGCTTTGTTCTACTGTTCGTACGCACGTTATTTTTGTAAATACCTTTTTTAACATTATGCGAAGACTCGAAGTATGTTTAAATGCCTTTTTTTTGGGGATGTTAGTGAGATAAAAGAGGAACGTTTTACCTACTTACGAAGATGTAATGAAGTATTACGAATGGACGAGACATCAACTGAAATTGCAATTAGAAACAGCAAAAGAACTTTCGGAGATAACAGACATCGTGACATCTGGGATTAAAAATATATGGCAAACTACATCTATTCCGATAGTAACACACGAACGAGGATCATTCAAGTGTTAAAAGCATATTCAAAAGATACTTCTTAATATTTCAGCATGCAAATGCAATGAATTAGCTCAGTGAATCTGTCCTAGGAATAAAAAGATTCCTGAACAAAAGTAGGCTTTTTTAATTGATCAAAGAACGTCTTAAATGATGATAATCAGCGGAATCGACGTAACTGCTACAAAGAAGTTGCAAAAGGCTCTAAAAAGGAAACATTAACAAGAAAATCGCCCAAGCACATCCTTAAACACTTAAACGTTAGCTGATTTAGATATTAGTACTTCTTTAGCGTCATCAGATTCAGAAAAGCCAGAATGCTCCATAATTGAAAGCGTTCCTGAAAAGATTAGAAAAAAGTCTGTTTGCGTCGATTTTCCTACGTTATCAAAGACATGTGATAGATAAGGAGTGTCAGACAGAGCAGCAGCGGCAATAGCATAATCTTTTTTGCTTGAAATTGGGTCTGATGTAGAGATCATTGATAGACAACATGCAACATTATTAAAGAGCTGGTTGCTCGTCGCATACTAAAGGCATGCAGTGTTAGTCACCCTTTAACATCTAGACTTTTTAAGTGCCATTAATAAATTTTAATGATACTTCATACATTGATTTAATAAACTGGCAGAAAAACTTAACCGAACCGCCGCCTTTAAGAAATTTATCTGACCAAGAAATTCAGGACATTGTCGAATCTGGTGGTGAGAGCAAACGATTGTTTTTAAGGCTTCCCTGCCATACTTAAGCTGTTTAAGAGAGCTGTGAACATTACGACCGAAGCTTTCATTTCTCAGTGCAAAAAAAAATCACGATTAGGTGCAGTAAAAGCCGAGTTGGGATCGCGGAACGTGATGCCTAAATTTGAGACAAAAAAGGATTTTCAAGCTTAATAATTAATGTAATTTATCAAATTCTTTTAAGTATTTTTATTATCTTTGTCACAGTATTACCTTAATAAATGTCTAAACTATAAATTATCTATCATTTAATACCTTCTTACTACTAAATAGGGCACAATATTTCACCTTATACGACTTTAAACTTTCTATAAAATTTTAAAATTTTCACTTTGGAGGCAGAAGATATTCATTAAATGGAATAAAAAATTAAACTTATTTTAACTTTATTATAAGGCACAATTCCCCCCCTATAAGAACTAAAAAAAAAAATTTCCATACATGTGCTTCACCCTAATATATAGCCTCCCAAGTTTTTTTCCCAGCAAAACGATTTTCATAAAAAATTGTAGTTAGGCTTATCTTACCCTCTACATCAAAAGTTGGATTTTTTTTTACTGAAAATAGTCGCAAAAAGGGTAGACCTATCGTGTGGGCCGTGCACTGTGACTATTAGAACTGGGAGGGGATTATAGAAAGGAGATGATTGTGGACCCGCTTTTTGAAACGTTGCAGGTCATAGTTCTCTGGAAAAACTGATTTGGAAGCTTGTTCCATTCCTTAGTAGCCCTGTAAAAGAAGGATTCTTAATAGAGATTGGTCCTTGTAGTGTCAATCTTAATAGTAAATGGGTGAGACTGATCAGCGAGCCGAGTTCTTCGGCAGAATGTGGCCAATGGTGGTACAAGAGTTTTTATTTCTCTGGAGCATCTGCCATGGAAATATCTGTAGAGTAATGTCTGGTCTGCAACTCTTCGATGTTATAGTGGCTGAAGGGTATCTGTGAGAGTTAAGCTGTTTATCAATCGAATGGCCTTTTTCTGAATGGAATCTAGAAGACGAAGAGAATACTTTGGTGCTGATCCCCAAATGTGCGAGCAATATTCCAGTAGAAGTCGGATTTGAGCCTTTTACGTCATCAACAGTTAATCAAGAGTAAAAAACTTTCTAGCTTTCCACAGAAAACCCAGCCTCTGGCTTGCTGACTTTGCGGTGTTAGCAACATGGTCATGCCAAGACATATTATTAGACACCGTGACACTCAAAATCGAGATGAAAGGACTTGATTCTAGGGTATTTCCGGGCATTGTGATGAAATGATTTGAGGAATTCACTTTCTTGGAAAACATGGTGCTTTGTGTTTTCTGGGCGTTGAACTGAACTAAATGGGGTTCGTGGTGGTTTTCAAGAGGTCGTTGATGTGTAAAAGAAATAGGGTGAGGGGCAGGATGGAACCCTGGGGGACCCTGGCATTGGTTTTTAACGCATCAGTAGAAATACCGACATTTTTTTTTTTAATAAAAACAGTAGCATGAACATAGCAGCTTACCTTAGAATCAAAGGCACTAGTTCCATCTAGTGATTGATTTCAAAATTATGATCAAATGTATTTCCAAATTATAGCATTGCTGTACGTATTCTATCTTGCCATTGGGTTACTTAACTGTCAAAACCAATGGTCATGGAAACACACAAACACGATTTATTTACAAATCTATCTGCTTTGTTAAAATTAAAATTTCGTTACCAGAGAGCGTATCCCTTGTCTTCAATCGCCAACGCCAATAGGGAAAAATCACGTAACGCGAGAGGGCGCTGTGAATGACAAAATGTCGGATCGAGGTGTGAACAATAAATATTCTGTCATTTGATCACTTGTAACACGTTTTTATTAAAGGAAATTTAAATTATCTCAGAGATTTGGGTTGATTTTTTTGTGTTAAACTATTGGATTGAAGCTGGATTTAAGGTTTGTGTTCAACGTTTCAGTTTTATCGACGCTGGATTCTTGTTAAATGCCAGTAAAGACTGGGTGTTTTCAGATATCAGTTTTGGTTTGTTTTCGAAGTTTTTCGGTTCTGTTGTCACTGGAATTCTTGTTGCAATGTCTATGAGAGTCGAAATATCAATTTTAGACATATTTTATTATGAGGGTGAACGTGTTCGACCAATTAAGGAAGGTGAAGATCATCATTTTATGTGGAACTGACGGTTTCAATGAAAAAAATCATCAAAAGTTTATGCATGAGATCTATTTTTGAGCTGCTTTAGGATTTGAAGGAAATTTATGCAAAGATATAATCGAATAGCCATATGTAGAGCATTATGGAACAGAGCGTATTTTTTCACCATATTACCTTTTGTAATCCTATGCATTTTCGGATTTTGTGGTTTATTAACACTAACTCTTTACAAAATATCGTTTTAATATAACACTTTTAATTCTAAAATTTCTCAAAATAATATATAAAGTTCACTCCTAATCCATATAAACAAACGGGTGTTGGTTTGTTGTTCACACCTCGAGAAGTTCATACGATCAATAATAGGTGTCGCCCCCTCCGTGATTTTTTTCCTAAATATAGTAATTCATTTCAAGTCAACCAGTTAGGTCATTGTCACTATTGTCAGTTATCATTTCCTTATTATAACTTAGGTTAAGTTGTTTAAATTGAAAATGGTGGTTTCACTCAGTTTTATCGATTATAACTAATTATAACATAACCAGAATGATAATTTGTTAAAGAAAGTATTTTACCTCGAAATGGGATCGTTCTCCAAGTCTTGTCTAGTAGCATTTGAAATACTCAACGAAATGTACATAGCTGTTGGGACCGGCTTCCTTGGCATCTTATATCTCATTAAACAAGGATTCCATAAGTACGACACAATACGAACTTTAACAATAATTGCAGTTACATCAGTTAGTGTAATCTATGTTAATAAAAGAAATAACAAAAAATTAGAACCTACCAAGAAAAAAGTAATTTGCATTACAGGATGTGATTCAGGACTGGGATTTTCTTTAGCTCAACACACTGTTGATATGGGTTTTACTGTAATTGCAGGATTTTTAAGCTTAGATTCCAAAGGTTGCAAAGAGATTAGACAAAAATATGGAAAAAACATCATTCAAATTCAACTTGATTTAACAGACACTTGTAGTGTGAACTCTGCATTTCGAACTATTGAACATTTTTTGACAAGAAATGCAGGACATTGTAAGTACAATCTTATTTTTCTCAATTTTAATAAAGAAAGCAAGGTACATGATTCATTTATCTTATATTTCACATAATTTTATTAAGGTCTTAAACATATAAAGCTTTAAAATTCATGCAAATTGCTGCATTATTTTGTTATATTTTTTATTTATTTAAGCTCTTCATGCAATTGTCAACAATGCAGGTGTTATGGTTTTTGGGGAATTTGAATGGTTAACTGAAAAACATATACGTCAGCAAATTGAATTAAATCTTATAGGGACATTGAACTTTACCAACGTTTTTTGTCCTCTTGTAAGACTCCATAGAGGTAAATGAAATCTATAATTTTTAAAGTTTAACCAATTAGACAAAATAAGTAATTATTAAGTTTTTGCTTTAAAGTATAATTGAATTACAATGTGTGTTATTTTAGGCAGGATTATTACAGTAACTAGTCATTGTTCTCAAGCAACTCTTCCTGGTCTTGCAGTATATGGAGCAACTAAAGCAGCTTTGTCATCATTTAGTGATGGGCTCAGAGTAGAAATGAACAAATATGGAGTTGATGTAATTACATTTATACCTGGCTCTTTTGCTCTTCAAACTAGTATAATGGCTAAGCAACTCCAGAATGTTCAAGAAATGCATGATAGTTTTTCGGCTGAGCAACATGCATTTTACAGTGATTATTTTAAGAGATATAATATTTATTTATCATGTATTACCGCACCTTCGCAACCTGTTAAAATTGATGACAAAGGGTAGGCATCTATATTAAAATTAGTAATAACTTCTATTTAAAGAATTTCATATTTTTTCATTTCCATTTCTATATTTATTTAAAAGTTTGATCACCAATACTTGAGTGTTTTACTTTTTCATTTATTTTTCTATTTGTAAGTGTGAACTTTCAATAAATAATTATCACACATTTAAATTCACATTTTTTTTTCAGATTATATGCCGAATATGAAAAAACTTTATTAGATGAGAAGCCAAATGTAGTTTATAAAAATGAAAATTACAGATACTGTTTTTATCATATACTCTTTAAAGTTAGTCCATGGTTTTTGCGAGACTATTTTGTAACACAGTTTATGGCCATGCCTAGTTATATATCAAATGAGAGTAATTTTAGTACTGATAGTTATGATGAAAATGATGATCTTGTATTGTGATCTGAATAAATATATTCTCAGTATTGCATTGAAATCATTTCATAAACTCCTTTTACTTATTTTACCTATCCGCCTTGCAAACCAGTACTTATTATGAATCATGAATAATTAACTATTTAAACTTGTGACAACCAGCAAAAGACACAACCAAACATCTTTAAAGAAGTTTGGTTTGTAATAAAAAGTTTTTTCTAATACATCCCAGCTATTTCAATTTCTTTTCTATAGCCAACGCCTGGACTGATTTTGATGAAACTTTCAACACCGCATTTTCAATCTAAACGTGAATCTAACTTATTTAATTGATTTGTCAAATTTAACAATATTGATTATTATTATTAAGATTTATGGTTTTTTTTTTGGGTCTTTTCTATACGTCCCCGCATTTTCAAATTTCTTCACCAGGTACTGTTGGTGTTAGGTAAGGCTAATAATAATCGGTATTAATAGAGGCAGTACATGTAAAAAAATTAGCCTAACCTAATCTACACAACAGTACCTGGTGAAGAACCATACACATAGGAGAGTAGGCTGCGGGTCACCGTGCCGAGAGTTGGCTCCCGATGGGAAAGAGATAGTCGATCGAGAGGTTGTTTCGTGCTCTCTCTATTGGGCGAGGCTTACGCCCGAGGGGCACGTGGCGAGTTGTGTGGAGGGATCGAATTCAAGAATCGGGCGTAAGCCCCGCCCATTAGAGAAAGCTCGAGACAACCTCTCGATCGACTGTCTCTTTCTCATCGGGAGCCAACTCTCACATAAGACCCGCAGTCTAGTCTCCTATGTCTATGTGAAGAACGAAAGGGGCGTGTGATCGTGTGAATTCTTTACCAGGTACTGTTGGTGTTAGGTAAGGTTAGGCTAATAATAATTTTAGACATAGGAGACTAGACTGCGGGTCTATGTGCGAGTGTTGGCTCCCAATGGGAAAGAGGAAGTCGATCGAGAGGTTGTCTTATGCTCTTTCTATTGGACGAGGCTTACGCCCGAGGGTCACGCGGCGAGTTGAGTGGAGGGATCGGATTCGAGAATGGGGCGTAAGCCCCGCCCATTAGAGAAAGCACGAGACAATCTCTCGATCGACTGCCTCTTTCTCATCGAGAGCCAACTCTCGCATATTTACCCGCAGTCTAGTCTCCTATGTCTATATGGTGATCGTGTGAATTCTTCACCAGGTACTGTTGGTGTTAGGTTAGGTTAGACTAATAATAATTATGGACATAGGAGACTAGACTGCGGGTCTCTAAGCGAGAGTTGGCTCCCGATAGAAAAGAGGCAGTCGATCGAGAGGTTGTCTCGTGACTTCTCTAATGGGCGGGGCTTACGCCTGATTATTGAACCAGATCCCTCCACTCAGCTAGCCGCGTGCCTCTTTGGCATAAAGCCCTGCCTATTAAGAAAAAGCACGAGAGAAATCTTCTCGATCGACTGTCTCTTTTCCATCGGGAGCCAACTTTCAGCACGTGGACCCGCAGTCTACTCTCCTATGTCTATTATAATAATCGGTATTAATTGAGACAGTAAAAGTAAAAAAAATAGCCTAACCTAACACCAACAGTACAAATTAAAAATGCTGGGTTGCTATCAAACTTTACACGATCACCCACCGGGCTAATCTAAAGATTGGCTGAAAATTAAATTAAAATCGGTCCAGCCGTTATATTTTAATGTTAACGTGTCATTCTTGCTCAGGGGCCATGTTAATCTATTCTGTATCGTTCCAATTTTATTATAAAAAAAAAACACCACAAAAAACTATAATTCATAATAATATTTATCATTATTGTTAAATTTGACAAATCAATTAAATAAGTTAGATTCACGTTTCGGGATTGAAAATGTGGAGTTGTTACCAAAGTTCACACGATCATTTGCCGAGCTAATTTAAAGATTGGCTGAAAATTTCAACAAAATCGGTCCAGCCGCTGTCTATAGAAAAATATTTAATAAGCGGGGACGTATTAGAAAATGTTTGTAACAAAAATATTGATTCGCTCACATAATAATTATCCATTATTTTTAAGTGCCATTGTTTTTTCTAAAACATTGCATTATATTTTTTGATAGGCTACAATGTCATAGCGACAATATTTTATTAAAAATTTGCCTAATAGAGTATTAAGATTGTCACAGAATGATTGGTTTTGGTTATTTATATGTCATAACACTGTTCATTCATCTAACTACAAATGCCAATGTTAAGATACTCAACCCAGAAATAGAACAAGCAAAAAGTTTAGTTTGCTACCAGTGTAATTCAACTGATGAAGGAAATCGAAATTGTGATATTGACTATTTTCGGCTATCAACACCCTTAGAAAAATTGGGTATGATGTTTCAGTGTCCTCCAATTAAAGAAGAATTTTGTTTCGTTAGCTTTATCAGATCTAAGGGAATTACTCTAACTACCAGGGGATGTTCATCAAACTTGGATAAAGAAAATAATACTTTAAAAGCCGGTTGTTTAGTGTCCAGCAATAATGGAGTTGACAGAATCTTGTGTTTTTGCCAAGATAATTTATGTAATTGCGCTTTACCTATTTGTGTTATTAGATGTAGTCTTGTTCTTTTAGCCATTACATTTAACAATGTTTTTTTAATTGTAATGTAAAAATTACATAAATAATGAAAATATTTTTTAAATTCTACATTCATTAAAAAAAAAGAGGAACAATAGCATACCAGAAGGCTGGTGCAAGGCCGTTATCGTTCCACTTTACAAAGAAAAAAAGTTCACAGCAGGACTAAGAACTGCAAAGGCATTAGTTTACTCAGCATCGTCGGCAAACTATATGCAAAGGTATTGATTAAAAGAGTGACGAATGAAACTGATCAGAATAAGCTATGGGATGTGCAAGCAGGATTTAGAAGAGGAAGGATCAGGTCTTTTCATTACAAGGCATAGTTGAAAAATTCTTGGCTAGAAGTCTAAAAGGTCTATTGCGGTTTTGTGGGCGTATGGCAGAGTAGTGAGGAATGAATTGAGGTCGACACTGTCTTTGTATGGGGTGAGCGGTAGTTTGATACATGCACTGAAATCACTTTAAAAGGATTCCACTGCATGTGTTGGGATAAAAGGAGCTTATACAGACTGGTTAAAACATCGAAAAAGGTGTTGTACAAGGAAGGGTGTGTGGCTTCGTGATGGCTGTTTAATTTATACATTTAAAATATTTGAAAGTTAGTGTGATTGGATTGAGAATGAATGATTTGATCGTCAAATACCTCCTTTACGCCAATAATCAGGTCATATTAGCATTATCTAAAGAATAGTTGCAGACGATGGTTAATGCATTATGTCCTAAAAATCAAAGGGATGAAAGTATATGTAAGCAAGACGAAAGTAATGGTATTCTAAGTTTACGAGAGACGGAAAGTATGACTGTGACATTGAGTGAAGGGTGTTGGCAGGGAAATAAATGAATGGGGCCCTGTATAATTTTATCAGTAGTCTGAGATACATTGAAAAATAGTGAGGTAAGGGAACACTTTGGTGTGAAGGAAGATGTAGTAACAAAGATAGATAAAGGAATGTTTAGATGGTCTGGACACGTAGAAACGATAGATAAAAGATTGACGGAACAGATTTATAACGCGAGTGTGAATGGGCAAGTCAGTAGAGGTCGACCTCAATGAACGTATCTCGATCAGATCGAAATTGTTTTGAAGAAAGGCTTGGTCGAAAGTACAAGAAGCGAAAGGTGTGACTATATGTATGCATTAAAAAAATAGTCTATTGTGAACTAAATATTTTAATATTAAAACACTACACTATTTGTTTTTTGATTTATCCAGTTCGTAACATTTTTGCTTCTTTCTTTTCTTGTAATTCTTTTTTCTGTTGTTCTTCTATTTGCTTTCTATTAATTAAAAATTCTTCATACTCTTTGGCATCTAAATTTCTTACAACTTCAATGCCACATGATTTTGCAACTCCCACCATCATCTTGCATATATCTTCTAGAGATTTTATTTCCAAAGGAGGATCAGTTTGTTTAATTTTGGCTATTTCATAGATCTGTTTGAGAGTAACTTTACCAGCTATTTCTTTACCTAAAAAAAGTTATTTATTAAAATATACAACAGATGATACATCCAAAATAAATTTTAGTATAACAATGACAACAGCTATTATTTGCATTTATAAGGAGTTTATTATTTATTTTAAATTGGATTGTTTATATTCTAGTTTAATTTTTGGATATAATAAAAAAATTCATATAAATATGTAATTTGTTTTCCTATGTCGAGACCAGCAGACAATCCATATGAAACATAGTATTGCATATGAACTATGCTGAGTCAGTCTAGCTGATACGAACAGCACGCAGTTCAATTGACGACCTGGGATTCGAGAAAGATGTTACACATATTGTACTGGCTTCCTATTGATAATATAATATTTATAGAAATAAAAGTGTTATTTCAAGAACAGTGTTTCAGTGCAAAACAACACCGTAGGTCACCACACCTACATACTAAAATATTAAACCTTACTCGAGTTAAAAAGCCATGTTTACTTTTTATTCATTAAACTCAATTAGGCTAAATACAAAGTTTAAAAAATTACTAACCAGGATCCATTGCTGCCCTTTGAATACCTGCCGCCTGTTTTAAAAAATATACAGCTGGAGGCTTATGAATAACCATTTCATAACTTCTATCGGGATTTACAGTAACTCTAGTAGGCAAAGGAATACCTTCTTTTATGTCTTTAGTCTTTTCATTAAAATCTTTACAAAATACAGCTATATTTATTCCTCTCTAAAACAATTAAATATTAAAAATGTGTAACTTATATGAAATTAATGTACCTGTCCCAACATTGGCCCCAAAGGAGGTCCTGCAGCAGCCATACCTGCTGGTATATTGGTTCTTAGTTTGCCATGCTGGATTTTTTCGGTAACTTTTTTTAAGGATTTTAATCTAGCAGTAGCTTTAGACATTTTAAGTTACTAATTTAAAAAATAATAATTTTGCAAATTTTAAAAGTAAGGTTACTGTTAAGCGTTTGTGACACTTGGCAACAATAATTTCTCTTCTTTTTTAGTTTCACAACGTGCCATAAGTGTATTTATTCATTACATTTTAAATATAGCCACGTGATTAATTTTCGTTCCAAAGTATTATCACAGATGGCGTGGAATGCGTGAATCTTTTTTTTAAGGCGATGTGAAATGTAAAGTTAGCGATTTGCATATTTGCATTTAATTAATTAAAAATGGGATGTTTGCATTTCAAATGGGGTTTTCTATTTTATTATACAATTATTTTCACAATTATTATAAGAAAAATGTACTATTCTGACCAAATCAATTACGAAATAACTGAATTAAAATTAATATAATAAAAAATCATAATTAATATCATTTTTTTTATTAACTTTTAAATACTAATAGTCCAGTCAATAAGGAAAAAAATAGGATATAACCTGTGAACCCATTTTGATGAAAATTTGGAATTAAGCTTATCTTACCCTCTAGATCAAAAGTTATGTATGTCCGATTTGTACTTCTTATTTTTAAGGGATGAAAACTACAGAAAACTGCAGATATAGGCGTATTATCGATTCTTTGACTGTTTTAATGTGGAGTTCCCGATGTAAGCCTTTATTGCGAACATACCACGGAGCTTGTACTATATTCTTTAGTAGTAGTAGGTCGTCAAGCTGAGGCCTTCGCCATCACTCATGGTCTAGAACAACTGGTCGAGCTACCAACCCGCATCCCTGATGTCAACAACCAGGCTGCCAATACACTAGATCTTTTCCTCACCACCAATCCTGACCCGTATAGAATAGAAGTTTGTGCTCCACTTGGAAACTATGATCACACCCTTATCTCCACAACATGCTCTTTCCATTTACCATCGAGCAGCACAATACCACCCCGTCTCATGTGGCATTACAATTCGGCCAACTGGGAGGGTATTCGTATGTTTTTCTCAGCGTTTCCATGGAAGAGAGTTTGTTTCTCCTCAGTAGATCCAACACGATGTGCTGAGACAATTTCTGAAATCATCATGTTGGGGATGCAAACTTACATACCGAATACCGAAAGAAGAACATCATCCGATAAGACCTGGTTTAACAGAAACTGCTCTAGAGCTGTGGCTTCCAAACAGGCAGCATACCATCGATGGCAAAAAAATCCGGGACCTGAGACCAGAGCAGCATATGTTGAGGCTAGAGGCATATGCAAAGAGACAATAGAATGTTCAAAAGATGCTCATAATGCCAAAATAAGATCAAAACTTGTTGAATGTCCTAACGGATCCCGTTCATTTTGGTCTTTCGCCAAAGCTTCCAGCTCTTTTCCTCCCCTAACCAATGAAGATGGAACACTAGCAACGACTGCCCAGGAAAAAGCCAATATCTTTGCGCACCTATTTGCTGGAAATTCCACTCTGGATTCTTCGGGAAAACAACCCTCGAACATTACACCTATTGACAGTCACATGCCAGAGATCACCTTTCGCCAACGTACTATCAGAAAGATTTTGCTGGGTCTCAACACCAACAAAGCCTGTGGATCTGACGGAATCCCGCCGATTGTTCTCAAGAAATGTGCCCCCGAACTAACACCTGTTCTTTGCAAGTTGTTCAACCACTCTTACAATTTGGGAGTATTTCCGTCCAATTGGAAAATTGCAAGAGTACAGCCAGTCCCTAAAAAAGGCAAAAAGACCCTACCTAGCAACTACAGACCTATCGCACTGCTATCTATTATTTCAAAGATCATGGAAAAAGCCATCAACATCGAGCTCATGAAATATCTGGAAGACTCAGGAATTATCAATGATAGGCAATATGGCTTCCGCCATCAGAGATCAACTGGTGACCTGCTCGCATACGTCTCACATATATGGCAGCTATCTATTGAAAAGTATGGAGAAACTTTAGCTGTGGCATTAGATATCTCCAAGGCGTTCGATCGAGTTTGGCACCAGGGACTCCTCGCCAAGCTTCCATCTTATGGCTTGCCCCCTCAGCTGTGTTCTCTGCTTGCTAGTTTTCTCTCAAACAGGTCTCTCCATGTAGTGGTCGATGGAGTTTCATCTGACACTCTACTCATAAATGCTGGTGTTCCGCAAGGATCCATTCTAGCACCAACACTATTTTTACTTCACATCAACGACCTATTGAAAGCAACTTCATGTCCCGTACACAGCTTTGCCGATGATAGTACCCTCCATACCGCTTTCTCTTCCAGGGCCCCTATATCAGCCCGTGAAACCAGAAATGAACGAGGAAGAAATGTTAACAATATAAATATGGACTTAGCAACAATTCTCGAATGGGAATCCAATAACTTGGTAGAATTCAATGCAAACAAAACACAAGCATGTCTTTTCTCTAGAAAAGCCGATCTCACTGTGCCTAACATAACTTTGTCAGAAGTAACCATACCACTGAAGTCATCCATATCGATGCTTGGTATTACTATCAGCAATAACCTTTCCTGAGAAAATCACGTGAGGTCCATTGCCAAAAGTGCATCCCAAAAACTTGGTTTTTTGTTTCGTGCCAAGAGCTATTTCACCTCCAGTCAGCTGCTTATGATCTATAAGGCACAGATCCGACCTGTACTGGAGTACTGTTCCCATATTTGGAGTGCAGCACCTAAACATATCCTGAAGCTACTGGATTCTGTCCAAAAAAGGGCAATTCGTCTCGTCGGTGATGCCTCGCTTACAAACTCGCTCACTTGTCTGGAACACCGTAGAAAAGTTGGCGATTTGTCTCTATTTTATAGATATTTTCATGGGCGATGCTCTTCTGAAATATCAACAATCGTTCCTCCTTTGGCAGTCTCTTCAAGATTAACCCGTCAAGTTCAGTCTTCACACCCCTTCGTGGTCACTTTGGAGACCTGCAGAACATCACTTTCCAAAGACTCATTCATCCAACGAATTGCGAGGCTTTGGAACTCATTGCCTAGGGAGGTGTTCCCCGAGGCATACAACCTCCAGAAATTTAAGAAGAACACCAACTCCTACCTTCTTTTCCTTGGTTTCCACGATGTTCTCTGAACATTACAGGATATCCCTTTTCGTGGGAACCAGAACATAAAAAAAAAAAAACTCGGTTTTGGGCTCTTTTAAGGCAAGTATAAATACTCTCACTAGTACAGCCCCATAGCTGAATACCGTAAATATAGAAATATGTGAAATAAATATTTTTTCATATTGTGGATTATAATTTATGATTTATGACAACCTCATAACCCTTAGAAACCACCATTATTGATGACATTAAGAAAAAAATTATTTTCCCACATTTGAAAATGCTTGATGGTACATTTTTGCTTTAAATTTATTTCTATTTTTCTACATAGTAAGTCTACACACTTCTTCTTTAACCCGTTCAAATA
This sequence comes from Agelastica alni, assembly GCA_950111635.1. NCBI lineage: Eukaryota > Metazoa > Arthropoda > Insecta > Coleoptera > Chrysomelidae > Agelastica > Agelastica alni. Next base: position 89,219,274 of record OX467708.1, read on the forward strand.
GTACTCGGCATCTTTCTCTGCAAAACAATTGTTTACGAGAGTTGGCCTCTTCATTTGACGAAAATCTTTGTCCTTTAAGCGCAATTTTTAAATAAGGGAACAAAAAAAAGTCGCTTGGGGCTAGATCTGCCAAGTAAGAAGGGTGGTCAAGCAGTTTAAACCGTAATTCATGTATTTCCGCCATGGCAACCGCTAACGCGTAAGGCGGCGCATTGTCTTGGTGAAACAGAATTTGTTTTTCTGCAAAAGTGGCCGTTTTTCCGCAATTTGTGCCTTTAGCTTGTTAAGTAATGATGCGTAGTATGATCCTGTAATGGTTTTTGCTTTTTAAAGTTAATCGATTAGGATAACGACGACTATCCCAAAAAACAGTCGCCATAACTTTTCCAGCCTAAAAAACAGCTTTTACCATTTTTTGGAGCCGAATCTCCATACGCAATCCACTGTTTTGTGCCAGAATGGACGCGTTTTATTTTTCACGGTCCGTGCACTGTCGCCAGTTATTAAAAAACCGTCGAACGTCGGACAATATTAAGCAGAAATAGATGTGGAGTTAGTTAGTTATTTGTGTCCGGATCACACTATGTCCTTCCAAAAGTTTGCTGCTCTAATGGCCCCGTCATTTGCTAAAATTATATTGTTCCCTGTGCAGCTCTGTCCCATGTCGGTGCAGGTCAGCAGGTGTGGAGGGTTCTGGATTTCTCCGCAGGAACACTGGGGGTTTTTGTCCTCTGGTAGCATTCCCCATTTTTGCAGGTTTTCTCTGCACCTCGAGACTCCTGTGCAAAGTCTGTTGAGCGTTCTCCAGATTGGATATAGGAGGAAATGTCCTGGTGCCAGCTCCTCTTTTTGTTAAGTGATTGGGTCTTCGACCTCAGTGCGCCATTTCTGGAGCCTTCTGGCTTCCTGAGAGACTTGCAAAGGTGCTTTCCTGGCCAAAAAGCTTTGGCGGGATCGGAGTCTGGGTCTAGCTGGTTGGTGGCCATAGAGCGGGTGCCTTGGGTCGGTCTCTTGTCGCCCCCTTTCTGCCTCAGCGGCTACCTCTCTCCTGATGTGAGGCGGTGCTATCCCAGCGAGAGAGTATACCTTATGAAGTGGCGTCGGCTTCAGGTAACCTGTTATTAGGCTTGATTCAAAGGAAAGTTGATTTGCTTTGCGAGAGTTGATGCACACCATACTGGAGTGGCGTATTCAGCTGCAGAGAAGCTTAATGCAAGGGCTGAGGTTCTCAAGGTTGCTGGCTGTTGATACCTTTTTTCTGGTATTGAGGCAGTGGCGCTTATATGTGAGAGCTCGACCTATATAAAAAAATGGAACTATATGTTATTAAATTGCAAGAGCTGCTTGTTCTTGCCAGTACACGTTTCCTTCTCGAGAATTCTAAATTTTTTTTAACTGTTCTCTTACAGCAAAGGCAGCATCCGTTGATCGTCCACGAAGTCCAGGTAAATTTCCCATATTTAATAATTCCCATTTTTACGTATAAAGTTATACAAAATACAAGCAGCCATAACAGCGTTGGTTATATGATTTCCATAAAGGGGAGCAAATAGAGTCTATTAATTTTGATAATAGTAAATATTTTACTTAAGATTTTCATGAAGGGGAGCAAATCTGCCTAAGGTCTCCCAACCAAACTGCGCCAATGGCTCTTGAGCTTCATGCAAGATCGCTCCTTACATGTTGCAGTTGACGGTATTTCTTCTGATGCGTTTAAAACTAATGCCGGGGTTCCCCAGGGTTCCATCCTGCTCCCCACCTTATTTCTTTTACACATCAACGACCTCTTGAAAACCACCACGAACCTCATTTACAGTTTTGCAGACGATAGCACACTTGTCTCAACTTTCACATCCTATCGATCACTTTCGGTGAATGATACAAATAGACTCAGGCAGGAACAGGTTGATTCCATCAATAGAGATCTTAAAGCAATGGGAACCAACAATCTTGTTCAGTTCAACGCCCAAAAAACACAAAGTGCCACGTTTTCCAAGAAAGTGAATTCCTCAAATCATCCCATCACAATGTCCGGAAATACCCTTGAACCAAGTCCCTCCATCTCGATTTTGGGAGTCACGGTGTCCAATAATATGTCTTGGCATGACCATGTTGCTAACATCGCAAAGTCGGCAAGCCAGAGGCTAGGTTTTCTGTGGAAAGCCAGAAAGTTTTTTACTCCTGATCAACTGTTGACGACCTACAAGGCTCAAATCCGACCTCTACTGGAGTATTGCTCGCACATTTGGGGTTCAGCACCAAGGCATTCTCTTCGTCTTCTAGATTCCATTTAGAAAAGAGCCATTCGCTTGATAAACAGCTCAACTCTCACAGATACCCTTCACCCTCTAGAACATAGAAGAAGAGTTGCAGACCAGTCATTGCTCTACAGATATTTCCATGGCAGATGCTCCTGAGAAATAAAAACTCTTGTACCACCATTGGCCACATTCGGCCGAAGAACTCGGCTCGCTGATCAGTCTCACCCATTTACTCTCAAGATTGACACTACAAGGACCAACCTTCATTAAGAATCCTTCTTTTACAGGGCTGCTACGGATTGGAATAAGCTTTCAAAATCAGGTTTTCCAGAGAACTATGACCTGCAACTTTTTAAAAAGCGTGTCCACAATCATTTCCTTTCTATAATCCCTTCCCCTTCTAATAGTCACAGTGCGGGCCGTCCGCGGCCCACACGATAGGTCTACCCTTTTTTGCGACTATTTTCATAAAAAAAAAATAGTCTATTAATTTTGATAATAGTAAATATTTTACTTAAGATTTTTATGAAGGGGAGCAAAAAGAGTCTATTAATCTTAATAATAGTAAATATTTAACTCAAGATTTTCATAAATCGGAGCAAATAAAAAATAAATAAAAAACATCAACAATATAATATTGCTCAAAACGATAAACACTACATTATCGATAATAACCTAACCTAACCTAAACTAAATTATTAAACCCTGAATTCCACCCTTCGAATAACTCAACAAAATTTGATCGTTGCGCCATCTTTGTTAACTTTTTGAAATGTTAATTAGGATTTATCGATTATTGATATCGTTAATCTATGTATTTGTACATGCGTAGTAGTATGATTTTTGTAATTTCACCTGTTTCTTTGGCACAAGTCTGTGTTTTTGAGGTTATATATGTTATTTGAGTTATTGCTATTAACTAAATTAGTGAAAATGCCTCTTCAATTTATACGATCACAAAAGGGTCATAATCTATTATTATTTGAAGGGATGAGGTATCGTAAAAAGCGTAACAACAAAAATGATATGTCCTGGCGGTGCAATGTTGATCCAAAGTGTCATGCTATCATACATACAGATACCGAGAGCAAAAATGGTTCGGGAATATTTTGTCGCAGGGGTATTTTGTCGAGGGGATATTTTGTCGGGGATATTTCCAAGGATCAAAACGCGTGTCACTGGCTTCTAGACTACATAAGCGAGACGGCACCCAACGCGAGGACAGCTTTTTCTTGCCTAGTTCTTGATTCAATATGTGTCAAATACTTTCAGTACAAACTCATAGCACCTCCTATCTCTCTCACTTTAATTCGATGATCGTTTAGCACAATTTGGTAAACTTTAGCGATGTTATCGTCAGTGGTTGCAGTTTTTGGACGTCCCAAACGTTAATCGTCTCGCAAGCTGGTACATATATATAACATACATAAAGTCACGCCTATTTTCCATGGGGGTTGGCAGAGACCACTTCCTTCCACTTGCTACGGTTCTTACACACATCTTTTGCTTCCTCTACTTTTATCAGTGCTCTCATACATGCTCGTCGGTTGTTGGTACTCTTGACCTGGCCTTTCTTTAAAACAATGTTGATCTGATCGAGATATGTTCTCCGAGGTCGACCTCTACCGACTTGTCCATTCACACTCGCTTTATAAATTTTGTCGTCAATCTTCCTTCATCCATCCTTTCTACGTGACCAAACCATCTAAGCATTCCTTTATCTATCTTTGTGACCACATTCTTTTACACCACAGCGTTCTTTTATCTTACTATTCTATACTTTATCCAACCGAGTCACTCCGGCTATACTTCTCAGACTACTCATCTCCGCAGCATTAATCCTATTTTCATGCTTCTTCTGCCAAACCCAACATTCACTACCATACATAAGTGTAGGAACCAACACACCTCTATGCACCGCCAGACGTGCCTTTTTTGATACTTTCTGACTATTCATAAAGCTATTCAGTATCCCATTCATTTGTTTTCCTGCCAACACCTTTCACTCAATGTCACTGTCATACTTTCCATCTCTCGTAAACTTTGAACCCAAGTAAACAAATTCATTTACTTGTTTCACTCTTTCTCACTCAATCGAAACTCCACAGTTTGTCATGCTTTCTTCTCTTTCAAAAACCATTACTTTCGTTTTGCTTGCATTTATTTTCATCCCTTTGATTTTCATGCATAACAATAACCATCGCCTGCAACTCCTCTTCAGATAACGCTAATATGACTTGATCATCGGCGTAAAGAAGGCATTTTAGATGTTAAACCAGTCCGTGCAAGCTCCGTTTATCCGGACACAAGCAGTGGAATCCTCGTAAAGTGATTTCAGCGCTCGTACGTGCTGGTACAGCCTCGTTCAAATTCAAAATTTAATTATGGTAAATGATGGTGCAGAGTTCCCTTCACAACGTCTAACACATCTTTGATTTTCGTAGGTTTATTGCCTTTTAAAAACAAATACTTACATTGACTCACTCAAACAATTATTAAACAAAAATTGCGCGTCAAAAATGGCTGAAATTTTCGTGAGTACCTATCAAAAGATACGCAACCACATTATCTAGCTTTTATTGAGTGTGTATAGAGTGCTTAGATGGTTTGGACACGTAGAAAGGATGGATGAAGGAAGATCGACGAAAAAAATTTATAAGGCGAGTGTAAATGGACAAGTCGGTAGAGAAAGGCCAGGTCAAGAGTACCAACAATCGACGAGCATGTATGAGAGCACTGATGAAAGTAGAGTAAGCAAAAGATGTTTGTAAGAACCATAGCAAGTGGAAGAAAGTGGTCTCTGCCTTCCCATACGAAAAAAAGGCGTGATTATATATATGTATGTATTGAGTGCTAAGACATATACATAAAAATCCTGTTAGTTGATGACTGATTTAAAGAAGGTAGATTCATAATAAAACAAGCTTATTTTAAGAACAGTAACATTTTATTTCGTAAATTCATTAATTTTTCACCTAGGAAAAACATTGTTTATTTCTATTAATAAGTGAGAAGTCAAAGAGTTATATCAATATTTCCTTTAAATTTACGTCATTCCAGAACCCAGCTTGATGCAATACCTTTGTTGAGTGACAAAAATATAGAAAAAGTTTTTTTTTTAAGTCACATTCTATGGGATACTTGTAAATAGCAGCTATTTGTCGTTGGTAAAAAAAGTGATTGATTCGTTATTAAATTCTATTTAGAATCTAAAGATTTTGTAGCTAATATAGCTACTCGTAATTTCCGTGAAAATTTCTACACTTCGAGGTGCTGATTGAAGGAAAAAGAGTGGAACAAGTGAAAGAGTTTGTATGCTTGGGTTTAAAGTTAACGAGAGACGGAAAGTATGACAGTGACATTAAGCAAAGGGTGTTGGCAGGAAAACAAATTAATGTGGTGTTAATGTGGTGAGTTAGTGAGGAATAGTGTGATAAGGAACGCTGTGGTGTAAAAGAAGATAGATAAAGGAATGCTTAGATGGTTCGGACACGTAGAAAGGATGGATGAAAGAAGATTGACGAAAAATATTTATAAGGAGATGGGTAGTTCGATGAATAAAGTGACTCTGATGGATAAAGTGAGGAATAGTTAGATGAGGAAACGATGTAGTGTAAAAAAAGATGTGGCAACAAAGATAGAAAATGAATGCATACATGATTTGAACAGATAGAGATGGATGAAAAAAGATTGACGAAACAGAGTATGAATGAAAAAGTCGGTAGAGGTCGACCTAGGCGAACGTATCTTGATCAGATCAAAATTATTTTGAAAAAAGGCCAGGTCAAGAGTAGCAGCAACTGACGAGCATGTATAAAAGCGCTGATGAAAGAACAAGAAGCGAAAGACGTGTGTAAGAACCGTAGCAAATGGAAGGAAGTACCACTACGGGAAAAAGGCGGAACTATTGTATGTACGTATGTAAAATTTTGAGTTCGTCAAATGTCTTTGTTAATTGAAATTTCCAAATAATTATTAATAAACTACTAATCAACATGAGGCCATACTTAAAAATAAAGCTATTTCTACTTTTATTAAAATTTTAAGTCCCAAAAAATTGTACCCCGTCTCTAATGAAACTAATTATAGTTTTTTGTGATATTTTGCATTTTTTATATTTCTCATTGCAATCGATATTTCCTAAACCGCTTTGAACAGCCGAATAGAGCGGCGTATTATATATTTTATTTAAAATCCACTCGCTGCTGGTGATTCCATCAATAATTTTCTCCATACTGCTACGATTTCTATTAAAAATATCGACTTTTGACTTATTTACCAAAGAGCAAATACTTCTTTGTGCACAGGAAGTAGTATCGATGTTATATTCAAGGAGCAGATCATCTAGTATTGTTCCATATTTCCATAGCGGTGATGCATCCATATCAAGATCTATAAAAAAATAACAACTCTTATCTATTACAATTAACTACAAGTTTTAATGGTCATTTGTAAAAAATCTGTAAGATCTGGAAATGAGGTATTTTTAAAAGTACCGGCAAACATATTGTTACCAATCCGGTCCTGTTGGTAACCGAGGAATCGACCGCGGCTGAGGTGCATATTAATTAGACCGCTTTGTCGGCCGCCGACGGGGTCTGGCAAGGTCGAGCAACCTCTCAAAGCCACGTCGCGAAGGGTGGAGAAACAGATGGAATGATCTAGAATTGTGATATAAAGGTATAAAAGGAGAAGCGGTGGTAACAAGGGAAAGTATAAGTTAGTTTTAAAAGTGTTTATGAATTAGGAAATGTAAATAGTTATAAAAAGTTGTTAAAGTCTTAACAATATGTAATTGAGTCTTGCAAGGTTTAAATTGGTAATCAGTGAAGATTACCATTTGTTCATTTCAATAAGACCCAGAAGGATAAAAGTTACTTATTGCAAAGAACGTTTATCATTTGTAACAGAGCCATATTTTGGTTTAAGTGGCTTAAAGTTGGAAAGTATGTTACTATCATTTGCAAAAATGTGGTTTTGATTATTTGTGACGGATAGTAGATCAAGAAGATCATTGTGGGACTTCCGTATTGACATGGTGGAGTTTTGCGAGAGCCTTCCATGGAAAACTATAGTCGCATAATGAGGTGAGCCAAAATCCACTTGCATAGACTGATAATTAGAAAGTTTGACAAACTTTATCAAACGGTTTTGGAAAAAACAATATGGTTTAACTAAATAGATAAAAGCGATCAAGATATTATTTTGAAACTTGTACCCTGAAAAGTGCAATGTTTGTCTAAATAATGAAAAACCTATTATTCCAAAACACTGGCGCAACGTAATGCTACATTCGTGACTGTTTTAAAGTGAACATTTGTTTTTCAAAAAAAAAAAGACCCACTACATGTAGGTACCTACATTCAAGTACAAAATAGCCTCCCTGTTAAAAATTGTCTTACGTCACCGGAATCCATGGAAACAAGTTTGTGACATTAAAATATTTAGAGTTATCAAATTAACGTCATCGCACCACATCATTTTCAAAATTCAGTAGAAGAATTTGAAATTTTCGTGTTCAAATTATGGTATATGCTTAAATGAAATTGAAATGGCGGCGTCCGCCCAGAGAATGTATCTTTTTGAATTTTTGATCTCCAAAATTAAAATCGAGCCGGCGGTCATGCCTGTACCCAAACTTGAAGATATTTCGATTTATTTTCAATGTCCTGATATTTTGTTCGTAAATATTTCGCCGACGGAATTAAGCGTGGAAAGTATGAATTTGAAATTACAACCGGCAGATGGATTCTTTCAACTTGATTTTGGCAAAACATATTTGTTCACGTCTACCGCCGAAGCACTCGTAAAGATTCTGCAGGAACATCCGTTGGAAATTGATTTGAAAATATATGGACAAACAGTGGGAACAAGTCTTTTTATTTGGAAGAAAGAATTCATCGATCAGATAAGTATTTTCGAGACGATAGGGATAGTTAAAGGCGTTAACTATGATGGTAGTTTCGAGTTGGTGAATTCGCAATCTAAAAAAGTTGGACAAATAGATCTAGTCATTAAAATGTCATGTTTGGGAGACACTGTGGAAACCTACTTTTGTTTTCAAAAATCTGGTGCTATCTTCATGCACTCCAGATCGGATGCGAAGTTCAAATGCGAAAGGTGAATACTGTTACTTGTTTTCCCTATAAAATTTGTTTTACTTACAACCATTATTCCCGCTTTTTTTCAGATATACAATTTTTCTGTACCGATTCTGTTATAAAAGTTTAAAAAACCGTGTATTATCTTGTCGTTTTAAACATCATTTTTACCTCGTATCAATAAATATATTTTTTCCAGGTACAATATCACAAACGATGTAGTTATTCCAGTTGCCAATTTTTTCAATCCACTGTTAACGACTAGAATGAGTACACCAAAATTATCTTGGACAGAACTGTTCGGTAATAGAGCGGCGGAAAATAAACAGAGTATTGCTCCAATGCTGATAGAAGGAGATGATAGTGCTCGCAGTCCTACGGTTAATCGACGTCCAATAGATACCGTTAGTTACGGCAGCCAATACGATATTGTCTCAATGGTGTATCGACCTCCCGAAAATAAATTTTTTGATTTTTTAAACATGATGAGAGCAGAAGTGACAGCCAAAGAAGAAGAAACAATCGTTACATTGGCCATTGATAAGCCCAGAAGACCGATAACAGTAATATTTTGACTATCATTTAAAGTTGTGAAAAGATATACAGAACTTAGAATTTTAGAATTCTTTATTTAAATTTTTAACCATTTTGCAATTATTAGTTCAGCTCCATGTATAACTTTTCCAAAAACATTTCATACTGCATATATTTTTACAAGTATACTTAAAAATTAATCAATTATTTTAAAAATTTTTTTTAACGATTTATAAAATATATCCAAAGAAATAAAGTTATCTTTTTATCAATTTTCAGGCATTTTCAGAAGATGTCACCGTCCATAATCGTGAAAGTACAACTGTTAAAGACATTTCAGATTTAACTGCAGATAAGATTAATAATTTATTATGTAAAAGAAAAGATTGTCCCGGAGCTATCAAATTCAAAGAATATGGTATAGGACCTCTTGCTACTGGATCAGGTAATTTTATTTACAATCTCTTCTAGCAATTTGATAGATCTTTCCATTTGTTGAAGATATTTTTATGAACATTACTTTCTTTTTTTGTATGACCACAACAGCTTCAAACCATCCTGGGACAAATTTTGGAATTTTATAGTTTTCTGTTTTCTCTACATCGGTTTCGTCTTTGTTTAACGCAATAACATTTGTTGTTACTGTAATCATTGAAATATTTGTTATCTGTTTCTAGTAGATATAAATATGTTGACCATATATCGTGTTGTAGGTCTGGGCACTCTCTATACGATAGTGGAACCTCCAATGACCTATGGCCTAAGTCACACATATGGTCACTTCGAGCACTACGGTCCCTACGGATGTTTCAGAAGACCTAAAGATCCGAGCCAACCTTATTACCCCCCTGCTGAACACTTTCACCTACCCGACGAAAACGAAAAGCCTCTTCCTATTACTCGTTGTTCTTGTCAAAGGCTAAGAGGTGGCTGCATCAAGAAAACATGTTCCAAAGATAAATTTACTACTCATACAAAATGCTGTAAGCATAAAGTACCATTTCCTAAAAAAGGTTTGTAACTGTTAAGTTTCTAACAATGGAAATTGGTTCAGATAGTAGTACATTGTTTTTTTAAATATTATCTAACATGCATTTAAAAAATTTCTCACCGTTCTGATTTTTTGATGATTTATATAATTTGCATTTTATTATTTTATCGTTAATTTCCGAAAAAAATTCCTTACAGCTTATACCCTGGGATTTAATAATATTTGCAATGACTTTATAAATGTTAAATACATACATACATATAGCCACGCCTTTCTCCCGTAGGGTTAGACAGAGACCAGTTCTTTCCATTTCCAATACGGTTCTTACACACGTCTCTCGCTTCTTCTACTTTCATCAGTGCTCTCATACATACTCGATGATTGTTGGTACTCTTAACCTGGCCTTTCTTCAAAACAATGTCGATCTGATCGAGATAATATGATCAGTTGTAGGATTCTGTATCGCTCTCCTCTAAAGACATGTCCAAGATATGAGATTTTCCTGCACTTAACTGTATTTAGTAGCATACGTGTTGCGTCGGCCCTGTTTAATACCATTTCGTTGGTCCAGGGTATTCTCAGCATTCGCCGGTATAACACCATCTCGAACGCTTCTAACCGATTAACTGTAGCGGCTTTAATTGTCCAGATCTCTGCCCCGTACAACAACACTGACCATATGTATGATTTTACCATTCTCTGCCGTAATTTTAGGTTCAGATTATCATTGCAGAATAGTGGTTTCATTTTTTGGAATCTTGTTCGGGCTGTCTTTATTCTTCACCTTATTTCTCTAGCTGGATTTAGATGTTCGATAATATAACATCCAAGGTACTTAAATTGGGTTACTCTGTCTATATTTTTCGTATTTTGTCTTGTTGATATTTATGGTGAGCCCCATTTCTTTTCCTTCTGCGTTTACACAGTTTAGTAGATATTGCAGGTCTTCTAGTTTGTCACTTAGGATCACAGTGTCGTCGGCATATCGTATCGTATTTGTATATTCTCCATTGATTTGTACTCCTATTTCTTGTTCTTGAGTAGCCCGTTTCAAGATTTTGTCTGAATATATGTTAAAAAGTAGTGTTGACAGTATGTAGCCCTGTCTGACGCCACGAAGAATTTGACTTTCTACTGTAAGCTTTCCGTTTAGTCGTACTGCTGCATTCTGTCTCCAGTATACATTTTCGATAATTATAATGTATTCTGTTGTCCACCTCTATGTTCTTTAAGAAGTCTATAAGCTTTCTGTACTCTTGCACTGGTCACGACATTTTTGTAGTAGTATGTTTAGAGCAAACAGTGCCTCTCTAGTTCCCAAAGCGTTTTTAAATCCAAATTGGGTTTCATCCAAATCTGCCTCACATTTGGATCTTATCCTTCCGTGAATAATTTTGAAAAAGACCTTCAAGGTGTGGCTCATAAGACTTATTAGTCTATACTCACTGCTTCGTTTTGCCCGTTGTTTTTTGGAATTGGAATGAATACGGATTTCAGCCAATCTTCCGGCATGTCTCCAGTCGTGTACACCGCATTAAACAGTTTGACCAAGATTCCAATGTTTTCCTCTTTGATCATTTGTAACAGCTCCGTTGGGATGTCATCAGGTGCGGTGGCTTTTTTGGTTTTTGCAGATTTTATTGCAAATAGAATTTTACTCCTCCGTCTATATTAGCGTGGTCATCAAAGTTGGATTCATTCGGTCTATTATCATCAAATAGCTCATTTATGTATTTGAACCATATTTCAAGAATTTTTTTTGCTAAGGTATTTTTGCGTTGAGTGTACATACATACAAACATAAAGTCACGCCTTTTTCGCATAGGGGTAGGCAGAGACCACTTCCTTCCACTTGCTACGGTTCTTACACACATCTTTTGCTTCCTCCACTTTCATCAGTGCTCTCATACATGCTCTTCGGTTGTTGGTACTCTTGACCTAGCCTTTTTTCAAAACAATATTGATCTGATCGAGATATGTTCTCCGAGATCGACCTCTATTTGTCCATTCACACTCGCCTTATAAATTTGTTTCGTCAATCCTCCTTCATCCATCCTTTCTACTTGTCCAAACCATCTAAGCATTCCTTTATTTACCTTTGTAACCACATCTTCTTTTACACCACAGCGTTCTCTTATCTCACTATTCTTAACTTTATCCAACCGAGTCACTCCGGCTATACAATTCTCAGACTACTCATCTCCGCAGCATTAATCCTATTTTCATGCTTCTTCTGCCAAACCCAACATTCACTACCATACATAAGTGTCGGGATCAGCACTTCTCTATGAACAGCCGGTCGTGTCTTTTTTGACACGTTTTGGCTGCTCATAAAGCTAGACAGGGCCCTATTAATTTGTTTCCCTGCCAACAACCTTTGCTCAATAATGTTATCAATATTTTAATTAATGGATTATATTACTTTTCTTACTTCAACAATGGATAGATGAACCAAGAGCTCTGCGTTTAAGGGGAGGCGGAATTAACAAATTTGAAGCACAGTTAATTGCTATAGAGACCTACCAAAATCTCGTAAAGGATTGCGATGAACTATTGTGCAAAATAAGTGAATGCCATAATAAAAAATCTGTCCGTTTGAGAGGTGGAGGTTCTTTGGATCCAGATATGATGTCCAAATGCATTTCGCCTAAATCTGCTGTTACGGAGTGCAAGTCCATTATGGACCAATTTGATCAGATTGTTAATGCTTACAAAAGAGCATTAGGTATGTATGGGTTTAAAAAAAAATGTGTTTTTAAAAAATATAATTTCATGGGTAGTTTTCCTAAAATAAGATAAATTTTGAGCTTATAAAAGCGAAGTAAGTTTAAATTTTACAAAAAAAAATCTCACATCCTTAACCAGAAAAAAATTATCGTCAAACATATATCTTTATATCTATCTGTAAATTTTCTTGGGCGTATGCAGCAAGAGTCCCCAATATTTTTTGGTTTGCATTTTTCACTGTAATATTTTTATTCTTTTTGTATAGAATAATTGTTGCACCATTTTCTGCAAGCAAGTTTGTAAATTTTGTTGAGTGATTTTTTTTAAAAAATATTTAAAATTTTAGGTCCTTGTGGAGAGGCGACTTGTCCTTATGCTCAAAACATAATCGAGCAACAATGCAAAGATTTTTGTAGAGATGATAAAACTTCCCAACCTACCCAGGAAGTGAGCTGTGAAAGTATCCCCTGTAAAAAGGATATTTGTCCCTATACTGAGAAGTCTTTTCTTGCTGGATGTGGCAGTGCAAAATGTGCTTACGCCAAATACAAAACTGGTTAGTATACGGTAACAAAACAATTTTTATTCCAATACTTTTACACAATAAATTTTACTTTTATAAATCACTTAGATATTCAACTAATTACAACTTTTACAACTATTTAAATTTCATCACTTATAAATACTATTTTAAAAACTGTCCTTTTTCACGACCGCTGTCCTTTTTATATTTCTAAATCATAATTCCAGACTATTTCGCGAAAGCGATGGAACCATCTAGAAGTCTCTAGGCGCGGCAAGAGTTTATTAGACGGAGGCGGAAGCCGACAAAGGGCTCATTAATATGCACCCTCGTTGTGGTCCATGCTTGGATGCCGATAAATAAACAGGGCTGGATTGTAACAGTATTGTTACGATATTTTCTCATTGGGTTCGGTAATTCTAAACTGTCAGTACAATAACTAATAACTTTTATTCTAATATTTCTTCACAATAAATTTTATTTTATAATATAACACTTTATAAATTTTTTAAAATACTTGACTTTAAACTAACTTCAACTTAGACTTTAAAAACTGAACTTGAAAACCTCGATCCATGATTTCGTTTAAATACCTCCAAATCAATGTTCTCGATCAATCGCCATTATTTCAAACCAAGGTCCAATAATTTTTCGAATTATCCAGTGTCTTCTATGTTTTGGCTCATTAAATATTCACCCCAAATGTGGTCGACGCGCTGTCGCGATAGACAACAGGGCCGGATCATAACAGTATTTATAAATAATGACAAGTTTTTAATTGTTTTTTTTCTAGGTTTGGTTGATGACGATGCAGCGATGGAACTTATGTTTCTGCCAGCACCTGTTGCAGAAAGCTGTGGACATCCCAAATGTAAATATCCTCCGTACAATTTACCCCCCATCCACTGGGATTGCCCCGAACCCTTACCGAAAGATGGTTGCAAAAATCCGAACTGTCCTTTCCAACCTCCAGAATTAAAGGCATTGAAGTGCCCTCCACCCATTCCACAACAGCGCGGACCATGTGGAAACATTAATTGTCCATTTGCTTTACCTCCTCCATGTAATAATCCCAACTGCCCCTTCAAACAGACACCGTGTCCCTATTTGGAACGAAAAAAGAAAGGTAAGCTCATCATTTCTATATTTTACAAAGTTTAAAATATTAAACCAATCTATTTTCGCCTTAGGTGATCCAAACTCCACTTGTGATGAAAGCGTAAGCGATGATGGCATTTGCGACAATCCCAATTGCCCATTTAGGAAAGAAAGCGAGGCTTCAGGTTAATTTTTAATTATTGTGTTTCTAAAACTAATACAATTCAAAAAACAAAATTAATTTTGGATTCTACTCGCTCACATTTTATACAGGGTGATTCATAAGGAACCGTCTCGTAAGAGTAACTTTAAAAGGCAACATTAAAATAACAATAACGAAACAAATTTGCTACTCACCAATATTGTAGATTGTAGATTATAGGGGGGGTCGTGAAGGCTATCCTGCCTCTCAAGCACTTCAACCTATCAGATCTTTTGTGCATAACCCTTAATCTATTCGAGGCCCGGGATTCCAAGACTTTGTACAAAGTTTATCAGTTTCCTGGGAGCTAAGTTCCTGACATCGGAGGACTTTAAGAAGGCCTCTTCCAAAAACTTGATCCTTTTGCAGAAAAGCGCTGGGCATTCGCAAAGCAAATGTTCTGCAGTTTCAGCGAAGTTCTCGCAGTAGCGGCAACTATCACTCTCTGTTTTGCCTATCTTTTTTAGGTGATAGGGCAGTGTCCAGTGAGGAGTCCCGTCACCAGTTTCAAGTCTTTTTTCTTTAACTCGAGAAGCTGTTTAACTTTCCTTGCCGAAAGGCCTTTTCGCTTGTCTTTGTCTTGGCACATTCTGCCAGAGAGATTTTATTTCATCTGTTTCCCAGCGTGGAACCCCTTCTTTCAAGTGGACTTTAAAGAGTGTTCAGAAGTGTTCTGATCCGGAAAATTGTGTATTTGCCCCTTCTTTGGCAAAGCAGTCTGCTTCCTCGTTGCCTTTAACACCCTTGTGACCTGGAACCCACTTCCTAGTTGAGGTCCGTTTTCTGTGCAAACTTGGTGGTTGTTTATGACCACTTTAAACTGCACTTTGAAATCGTATCTAACTGGCTTTCACCGATATACTTCTTTAATTATAATTTTTCGGGATGGATAGCGGGTTTAGGACGAAAGGAAACAAATTTCTTGCTCTTCTTAAATCACCGACGTTTCGATCTTTATTTTAGATCTTTCTCAAGGCTTTTTAATTCGAGGAAGTCTTAAGTCTGTAATGAAAAATTTCTGATATCGTGTCCATCACAGAATCAGGGCAAACGTGTTTACAATTAACATTGAGCAAATGGATAAATCACATAATAACAAAACAATATTAAAACGAATAATTTCTATTCCTTCAACAATATTAAAATCACATACAGATAGCACTAACAAACTTTAATTATAATAGAGTATAAGTTTACAGTTTACAGCTTTGACGTTGGAAAGTTGTAAATAAATATTTACAGAACTATGAACTGAAAACCGTTTAAACTATTACAAAATGATTTAAATTTTTTTGGAAAGGTTACTTAATATAATTTAAGAAATACTGTGATTTAAAATTAACAAAAAATGTGTCTAACTGAGACGAACTCTCGTAAGGTGGCAACGATTTTTACTACAGGGGACTAACTAAAAATTATTTACGGGAACATCCTAATTGTCTGCTTTGGCTTGCAGATGTTGTTAAGGATTGCAATGATTGCAAGGCATGTTTTATTACTCTATTAAAAAATTTCGAAGAAATTTTCTACACTTCTTTTCTTTCTTTCCTACTGATCGAGTGTTTGAACGACATCTTTCAGCCACACATAAATGGCGGCATTTTTTCTCGTGTCAGTTGCAAGCCGTGATTTTATCATCTGTCATCATTCCGATTACTAGCCTGAAAGCGTTTTTGTCAAGAATATTGTTATTTATTTCCTATATGGAGCAGTTGAGCAGTGAACTGCGCGTGATACTTGGACGTAAGGAAGCTCCAACCCAGTGATCCTGCACTTTTGTGGCAATCAAGAATTTTTTTTGTGGTAATTTATAAAATCTAACATGATTGTAAAAAAAACTTTTTTTTAATAAAATTTATGTTTCATTGCATTTTCATCTTCGTCCATATTTACCGAACACCCTTTAGTGTATCGCTAATAGTTTAATTTTTGTTTTACTGAATATAAATAAATATTCCAATAAATTTTTTAGACATTTGCGATAATCCCGATTGTCCTTTTAAAAAGCAGGCAAAGAATGATGCGGATTATTGTGGGAATCCAAATTGTCCATCTGCTCCCAAATACCCGCAGGTACAGAAAACAAAGAAGAAAAAAAAGCGTAAGTAATATCAACTTCTTTACTTCTGTTAATTTAACCATTCAAGATGAGATGTGTGAAACTTCTTATGGGACACTACTACAGTAGTTCTGTGATAGAAAGTATACTCGTCGAGCTATCAAAAGTTTCTTGTCCTTTTCTAATTGTCCATTGCTCGACTATAGCACAAATTACGGATGCAAAAGTTGAGGGATAAACTCTTACGGCGAGATAGATAAACATTCAAACCAAATGCCCTCGTGTGTCTTTAAAGAGCGTTTGGGATGTTCGGACGTAAGCCTCGATCACACAGAAACGTTATTAAATAATTTGAGCAACGATAGTGGCAACAATGCAATCAAACCCATTAAAATGTTCAACGACGCGACGGCACGCAACAGGGAGATTTCTAGAATAGGATGTAGAAGTTGTAGGATGATGTCGATTCCTGCCTCTGCTGAATCTCGCCGTGCTTCGTTAGATATTAATCTTCGATAACTAGTTGGCTGGTTCGTGATGTAGGCTGTCAGTTTTTCTGGCTTTACCGCCGTGAATTTTTTAATAAAGTAAATTAAATAAACACTTTTCTTGTTTGACAATATATTGCAAGATTTATACAACGAGCTTACAGTTAAAAAAAACTCCTTAGAATATTTTTACTGGGTGAAGAATTTTAAATTAATTGATTTTATTTAATTATATTGATTTAAATTTTTATCACGTGGTGTTTTAAAGCTTACTTGCTTGTTCTCTCTGCGAAGACGAAGGACAAAGTCCCCAAATGGAAGTCGTCAAAAATAGTTTAGTAATAGCAGCGCTAATGTCAGTTTTTTTAATTGGTTTTGCTTGTGAATTTTATGTATGATTGGTTGCCTATAGCACGCGTCTATCGGCTGTAATAATGAGGTTTTTAAATAAAGGAATGGATTGAAGAACATTACTATTGAAAAATACGGAATTTTCAACAATGTCGGTACATGAATCAGAAAATACTTTGATCTTTCGCCGGGTTACGCATCTGTGCGTTAGTTAATCTGTGACTATAGCGTGAGAGATACCGCAAAAGTATATGAAGATTCGCACAAAGAGAAGACGCCGAGAATAGTCGCTGGGCATTATTTATTTATGGCAGATGATGTTACGTATTTTTCAATATTACGGGGAAGGCTAGAGATTTTTCACAAGGAATTTTTTTCAATAATACTGAGGAAGTTCGAGATTTTTCATAAAGAAAAATTTTTTGTACACCAATTGACAGTTGCATTCCATGAAAAGTTTCACTTCTGAAGCCGCTAGTTTTTAACTGTCGCATAATTATTGTTTATTAACGTTTTACCGTCGTAAGAAGCTCCGTTAGAAATTTAATTTATTGTAACTTCATTTAAAAAACATGATCAGGAAATCGTATTTGTTTGTTCTATGTTAAATTTAATTATAAAACTTTTTCTTTTTCGATTTTTTTTAAAATGGATAATTACTGAGATATATTAAAGAATAGGTGGAGAAAAATTAAATATTTTAAAATTCTTTTACATATTATTGTTTTTCAAAAAGTAATGCTCACTTTTTTGTTGTTTTGGAGCCAATAATATAAAAATCTATGATTACAAGCGATTTATTCACACATAGGCATTTTGGAACAGATACCGGCCGGTCTATTAATGTAATGTTATACTTTAAACAAACTCAGTTGGACAACGCAAAAATCGGGGTACGGTCAATATTGCCACGTCGAGCATTAAGCTAAACTGAACCCGGTATTGTCCAAATGGACTGTCGGCGAATCTTTTATGATTCTATGCATCTTATTGGATAGTACTTAACCCTAATTGGCCAAATTTTATCGGCAGTTTTCTCACCGCAAAAGTCGATGCCGGCAAAAAACAAATCAGTGTTTACACAACTATTTACCAGTGCCGTGTCGTTATAAATACATATTTTTCCGTTTTATACAAACCTATTATCTTGTTTTCTGTTTTATTGGAGTAACTGTTATATCGTTAGTACAATAGAAATACATTTAAAAAATGCACAAAAAAAAAATTGTTGGACTAGTGAAACAACAAAATTTTAAGAAAGATTACGTCATAGACAAACTTTTTGAATCTTACGGTCATACAGTTTTGCGTTTGCCAACAAATTATTGTGTATTTAACCCTATTAAACTGATCTGGGCTGCTTTAAAGAACAAATTACGAAAGTGTAATCAAGCTCCTCAATTAAGCGATTCTGTTTTAACAAATATAAAAAAAGTAATTGATAAACTCGCCGAAACTGACTTATGGACAAGTTGTGTTTACCACGTCAAAGAAAAAGAAAAACAATATTGTATTTTGCCACAAATTGAACCGATAGTGATAAATAACCAAGAAGACTCAAGTACTGATGAGTGTTTCGATAGTGACTAATGTATAATAGTGTTTTGTTTGGGGTGGTCACCTTATCACGTAAGTCAAAACAATACTTTTTAATTTTTTAAAATGAGTTTAAAAATACCAGCCAATCTACGAATGCAATTAAATAAGTTTTGAATTTAAGTAGGTATATCCAAAACCCCTTATATTCATAAAAAAATATTTCAAAATATATACTTTATTGAGAACATTGTTAAACCAATAATTATTTATTGCAGAAAAACTACTATTAAAATATCTGTTGTGACGCCTATGCAACAACAAAGTTCGGCAAGCCGCCGAATGAAATATTGTTTTTATACTTGTCCAACTGACTTCGTAAGAACTTATACCATAGTTAATATTTAAAATTAAGTGTTATTTATTTAAAATACTTGTTGGTAATAATAAAATACTAAATTAATATTAATATTTGTAGAAAACAATGGTTGCGACAACCCAGATTGCCCGAACAATGTCGACCAAAGCGAACCTGAATATTGTGGAAATCCAGACTGCCCCTCTGCACCCAAATCAAAAAAGAAAAAAACAAAAAAAGGTGAAATAAATTTAGTTTTCTAATAATTACAAAAGCCATTGTACAATTTTTGTATACCAATTTGCTCTGTATAAAGTATGCATTTTTCTGCGACGTAACTTGGTGAAGTTACAACTTAACATAACTATAATATCAGACAGTCAGGCTACTTTAAAAGCACTGAGCTTCAACAAGATAAATTCTAAGCTTGTATGGAATTGCATCGAATCCCCAGAGTACCTTGGTGCGACACTGCTGTGGGTACCTGGGCACCGGGAGGTCCAGGGAAACGGAAAAGCCGATAACCTTGCAAAACAGGGGGCCGAATCTGCGTTCACTGGACCAGAACCGGTTTTTGAAGTCACCACAAGTGCCGCCAAAACAATTATTTCGGACTGGGCGGAGAGGAAAATACTCACGTACCAGGGTTGACTCACTCGAAGGCGTTCTTACCTAAACCCTCGAGAAACACAACTAAGCAGATCCTAGAATGGAGCAGGACTGACCTACGAATTCTGACGGGACTGCTTACAGGACACTGTTGTCTGAGATACCACCTCGGAAGGATACGTCTGAATCAACAAACGGACTGTCGGTTTTGCTGCGTGGAAGAGACATATACTATGTTCATGCCCCGGCCTGGGAAGAATAAGGTTTAACATATTTGGTTATACCACCCTAGAATCTACCGATTTTAAAAAAATCTCACCCTATATAACCATGAACATCGTGAGAAGGGCTGGATTGTTCGGTGAACTGTAACCTCTAGGGGTGCGCCACAATAGACCTACTAAAGGTCGCAGTCACATGATGCCTAATCTAACCTAACCTAACTTAATATTCTTTAAAAAAATGTAACATTCTGGTGCTTACTCTGTAAAAGAAATTGTAGTGCTTAGTAGCAATATTTTATTAAGCTTTAAAGGAAAAGGGTATTTTTGCAATTTAAATTTTACAACAGAATAAAATATTTAAATCTCATCGTTTAAGATAATTTCTGCGGATCTCCGAATTGTCCATTCAAACCGGATAAATCTAGTAGTAGCGGATCGAGCATATGCAGCAATCCCAACTGTCCTTTAGCACAAAAAAAAAAGAAAAACAACGTATGCGACAATCCAAACTGCCCCTTTGCTCAGAACAGTCAACAGGATCAAGGGGAAGATAGCGTTTGCAGCAATCCAGAATGTCCTTTCGCTCAAAAAAAAAAGACTTGCACATGCGGCAATCCAGATTGTCCCAGAGCCCCTAAGGTAAATGTTTAGCTTAGTTTTAAAAAAATAATTTTTCTTTTTTTATACCTTTGGTAATGAATGTTAAACGATGAAAAATTAATCAAAAATGTTAACAATGTAGACACAGACATTCAGATACACAGGGTGAGTCATAAGTTGGTTGTCACTGGAAACTCTCACACTGTGTTTTGCTTAGCGTAGTGGTAGTAGATGTGCTTCAAGAAGTGTTAAAAGAACTGAAAAATAGTCCACTTTATGAACAAAATTTGCAGCCAGTTAAGAAAAAGTTGAATAAAAACGTTGAGCATTTGAAAACACAAATTTAATCATAATTTAAAAACCTAGAAGCCTAGAAAGATTTGCGACAAAATTTGTAAATCAACACTTTGACCATCTTTTGTAAGTTTATTAAATTGTATTGGTAATAACATTGTTAATAGTAAATTTGTATTTTTGATAACTAACTTATGGCCCACCAACCTGTAGTTTAAAAAAATTATAAGCAAACTTAGATTTCTTCGTCTCTATTGTTAGCTATATGCACGTAATAACCAATAATTTCGTGGTGATCAATGAAAACAACCTCCTTAATAGGTAGAAGACCTAGACAGCGTCTGTGGTAGTCCAGAATGTCCGTATAGCGCAGACGAAAGCGCTCAGAAGAAATCTAGTGTTTGTAGCAATCCAGAGTGCCCCTTTGCTAAAAAGAAGAAAGGCAAAGGATGCGGCAATGGTAAAAAAACCCAGAAGAAAGATAGCGTGTGCAGCAATCCAGATTGTCCGTTCGCTCAAAAAAAGAGCAGTAACATTTGTGGAAATGCAGATTGTCCTTACGGTCAACTTTCCGAAGATAAAGACAGCATTTGCAGTAATCCAGATTGTTTCTTTGCCAAAAAAAAAGAAAGCATTTGTAGTAATCCTGATTGTCCCGTTGCCAAAAAAACTAAAAAGTCTAAAAACAAGATTAGTTTATGTGATAATCCAGATTGTCCTCTAGCTCAAATAATGAATATGTGTGACAATCCAGATTGTCCTTTTGGATCAAGTTCGGAAAGTGATTCTATCTGCGATAATCCAGATTGTCCGTTTAAGAAGAAAAAAAGCGTTTCTTCAATTTGTAGCAATCCAGATTGTCCAGCCAATAAACAAAAAAAGGGTAAGTGTTTGTTGCCACACTTTTAACGTAATTGTACGCAAATTATTTAGCATTATTTTCAATTATAACAGTTAGCTGCGACAATGGTGATGAAAAAAGTAAAGAAGACAGCTTTTGCACCAATCCAAACTGCCCTTTCTTCAGAAGAGGTGGTGGAAATAATGCTGGAAACAATGGTGGTGGTGGAGATGCATGTGCCAATCCACATTGCCCGTTTTCCAAAAACTACCAAATGGATGGTTTTTGCGGTGATCCCTTATGCCCGAGAGGTGATGGTGCTGCAAATTTCATGGACTCAAAAACAGTAACACTCATAAAGGTGAAGTACTTTAGATGATTTTAATATTTTTATACTTTTTGAGTGATGAGATATTGATTTTTCCAAATTTTAATTTCTCTCTCTCTCTCGCTTAGCCATTTTCTACTCTTTGAATATAGGCCTTCCATATGATTCCATGTTTCTCTATTTTGGGCTATCTGGTACCAGTTCAGGCCTGCCGTCTTTTTCAGGTATCATACCACTTATGTTTGGGTCTTACTGCGTTTTTTTTTCTCCCCATGGTCGCCATCTTGTTATTTTACCACTCCAATATTCAGCATGTCGGGCCACGTGGCCTGCTCAGTTCCATTTAACAGTGGTTATTCTTTGGGTGATATCTTGTACATGGGTCTCTCCCTGATCCATTTGTTTGTTTTTTATCTTTCAGGCTTATTTTGAATAATTTTCTTTCGATGGCTTTAAGATGTACTTGCATTTTATGAATTGTTTTCTTGTTCATCACCCAAGTTTATGTGCCGTAGGTTACCACGGGGAGAATACATTCATTGTAGATTTTTGATTTTAGTTTTAGGGGTATATTTTTTATGTTTTAACTTTCCATATGCGCCCATCCTAATCGATCTCTCTATTTCTATGTCCTGTTTTTGTTCTGTTATGCTTACCGAGGTATATGTATGACTCTTCTTTTCCTATTGAATGTCCCTGGATAATTAGTATGTTATGGCCCGTACTTTCGTTGGTGATATATTTTGTTTTGGTTGTATTCATTTTTGGGTCTATTTTTTCTGCATCTAGCTTTTATCATTTCTTGTACTTCCTTCTCGTTTTAAGCAAATAATAAAATGTCATCTGCAAATTTTAAATTATTCAGTTTTTCTCCTTCTATGGCGAAAAGGGTGTAAGACAGGGATGTGTGGCTTAGCCATGGCTGTTTAACTTATACATAGACAATTGTTTAAAAGATTTGAAAGAGAGTGCGTATGGATTTAAAATGAATGATTTGATCGTCAAATGCCTTCTTTACGCCGATGATCAAGTCATATTAGCGTCATCTGAGAAAGAGTTGCAGGCGATGGTTAATGTTATGCATGATGCCCCGAAAATCAAAGGGATGAAAATAAATGTAAGCAAAACGAAAGTAATGGTTTTTAAAAGAGAAGAAAACATGACAAACTGTAAAGTAAGCGAGAAAGAGTGAAACAAGTTAATGAATTTGTGTACTTGGGTTCAAAGTTTACGAGAGATGAAAAGTATGACAGTGACATTAAGCGAAGGGTATTGGTAGGAAAACAAATGAATGGGGCACTGCATAGCTTTCTGAAATGCCAGAAAGTGTCAAAAAGACACGTCTGGCTGTGCATAGAGGTGTGTTGGTTCCTACACTTATCTATGGTAGTGAATGTTGGGTTTGACTGAAGAATCATGAAAATAGGATTATTGCTGCGAAGATGAGTAGTCTGAGAAGTATAACCGGAGTGACTCGGTTGGATAATGTAAAAAATAGTGAAATAAGAGAACGCTATGGTGTACAAAAATAGTAAAAAAAAATGCTTAGATGGTTTGGACAAGTAGAAAGGATGGATAAAGGAAAATTGACGAAACAAATTTATAAGGCAAGTGTGAATGGACAAGTCGGTAGAGGTCGACTTTGGCGAACATATCTCGATCAGATCAATATTGTTTTGAAGAAAGGCCAGGTCAAGAGTACCAGAAACCGACGAGCATGTATGAGAGCACTAAGGAAAGTAAATGAAGCAAAAGATGTGTATAAGAGCTGTAGCAAAGGGAAGGAAGTGGTCTTTGCCTACACATACGGAAAAAAGGCGTGACTATATGTATGTAT
Source organism: Agelastica alni (assembly GCA_950111635.1). Taxonomy (NCBI): domain Eukaryota; kingdom Metazoa; phylum Arthropoda; class Insecta; order Coleoptera; family Chrysomelidae; genus Agelastica; species Agelastica alni. The sequence goes on from OX467708.1 coordinate 89,243,236, forward strand.
GGAGAATTTAAGATAAATAATAAGTTGGAAGTCCGAAGTAGTAAATTTACCATATTTCGGGTGTCTCACATAAATTCCAGGTCTTTAAGTGAAAATTCCGGAGCGTTTAATCTATATTTATGTCTATTACTTCAGGTACCATTAATACAAGCTGAATCTACTTATTATTGACTCAATTTATTTTATTATTCGCAAAAAATTAATTAAACGAATTAGTAACTTAACTGAACGGTTGTGAAATATTATATTTATATCACAGGGACCTAATGGATCAAAGACGGGAGCAGGGGGCGACGAAATAAAGAAAAAGAAGAAAAAAGGAAGATTCGTTTATTCTATTGGCGATAAATATCCCGGGGTGAAAATTGGACACAAAGAATGTGTTACTCCTAGATGTAAGGTTCCTGCTTATATGGGATGGCTTTGGAACAAATATACTCCAATACTTCAAATGAAGGTAGTTTAATCGCTTATAAAAACGCCTCTATTTCTTTAAAACGTTTAAATTAATTCGGCTTACAAGATGATTGATCGATGAATAAAGTGAACAATGAACATTAAAATATACATATCCAGCGTAGTGGAACTGAATTTTAAAAACTAATCTTATCATGAAGTTTTTAGCACCTTGTATTTTATGGAAATTAAAATAATTGTCTGTACTGCTTCACGAAATTGCAAGCAACATTAACTCTGAAATTCTTAATTTTAAGCTGCAAGATTTTTTTAATTTTAAAAAGAATGTACCTATTTCAAAAACTGGCTTTATAACCAACCAAATATTAATAAAAAATTGTATTTTCACGCTTCTTCCAATGAACGTACCACAGTATTCCCTTGAAGTAAAGAAATTTTTTAGCCTAGAAGAGGTTGGCGTCCTGGTGCAATAGAAAAGACAATAGCCCAACGTATTCAAGCTCATCGAAATGCCAAAGGATTGGGAAGACTAACTCTTCCAAAGTTCCCCATCAGAGGTGGTAAGGGTCGCAGTAGAGATTCATCCACCGCATCCGTAAATGTCAAACCAAAACCAACTTTGCATATCCAAAAGAAAGAAGGCACCTATTTCATTACCATGAATCCTTTGAAGGATCCAAAAACGTTGGCAGTGAACGAAGATCCTTATATGGACTGTACGCCAATGCAATTTAAAATTACCAAACCTAAAAAGAGTAAGTACCCACACTGCATTCTAGTAAAGCAATTTTAAGAAGTTAGGCAGAATCATAATAAACTTTGGGCATTTCACTAATTGCTCATAATGCATTACGATTAAATGGTATACTTTCTTAATAAAGGTAATTATTGTTCAATACAACATTATTGAAGAATCACGGAATGTTTTAATTTTTTTTAATATTTTTAGTTGATGATTCATTATTATGCCATTGCGATGATGAACCGGTATCAACTAGCGACAGTGAATTAGACATAGAATTCACTCCTCCAGCAGGAATAATTCACCCTGAAAGATTCAAGAAAAAGAGAAATATCGCTAATACCGACACTCAATATGATCCCAAAGATTTCCAAAAGAAGAAAGCTAAAAAAGGAGGCAAAGGTGGTAAAGGCAAAAAAGGCAAGGGCGACAAAGGTGGTAAAGGAAAAAAGGGAAAAAAGTAATAGATAAAGAATAATTTATACAAATAAAAAAAAATTACAGTGATAGTATCAAAATCAATTGATATAAATAAAAATTTTCTCTTTTGTTTGGCCTATATGTTTAAATATTGTATAATACTTTCTTCCTAGTAATATACCTATACCATGTATTCGGTTTTATTAAAAATAAGTAATACTCAGATCATAATCAACCCTGAAGCTGAAAGCATTTAAAATAAAAAATAAATTTACACCAAAATATACAGGGTGGTCTTCATAAAAAATATTGTGGATTATTTTTATTAAAAATACCTTTCAGTTTTATTAATAAAATTATTAATGATCTTTGATTGATTACAGTTAAATTTCGCCATTGAAATAATTTCTTGTAATACATGTGACTAAATTATATCACTATTTCTGAATTGAATTGAGAAACTAAATCTCAAAGAAGGTGTACTTTCACCCTGGTAGAAGTTACCTCTTAGGCATCCAACCGGCCCCTTTTTCTAAAGTAGGTGGTAATAATACACGGGGGAGATTTCCTAAGGTTAGCCAGGGTTCACTATGTTTTTCTCTGATTGACAATCACAGAGCAAGTTTTTGATTGAATTTTTATGTTTCGGTAAGTACAAACCATGTTTTATAAAAAATAGTAAACCATAATAGTACGCACAAGTCTCCAGAAAGAAGTTTCTGGTTTCTATTTATCTTGTAATATTATCAGCTTCTTAAAAATGTATAACATATGATTAGTTTATCCGTAAATAAAAAATAAATAACTTACTTCTGTACGTCGAATGGGAATGCATAATTGGATCGACCAAACCGAACTTCTTGCTAAAGAACATTAGAGCAGCTGGCAGTAAAATTGCAGATACAAATATCATCAATCCTGTGAGAACCAGAGAAGCGAGATTCACTTTGGCCATGACATTTTTAGCGTAGTTTATCGATTTGACAACCGGTATTTCCAAAAACGGAATGTTAAAGTCTAGATCAATCTAAAAAGATATTAATTTAAAATTGTGTTTATTTTTCTGGCAATACACATTCAATAAGCGGAATAGATTCGTAGACGAGGTAAAAATATTGTGATACCATCGCTAACAGCACAAAATATCGCTAGAATCATAATGGTTTGTATTAAGGGACATTGCAAGTATCTATAACAAACACGAATATTATCAACCTAATAGAGAAACTCCTTTATTAACACGCTTATATTAGTTTCACCTGTGTCTTATTTGGTTGATCGTATGTATGTTTGTAACTGACTCTTTGGCTTCGATTTTGCCCTACTTTAAGCGATTAGATTTAATTTAAACTCCGCATACTTGTCGAAGACCGACGACAATGCAATAATTCGATCAAAATATCCAATTATCCTGATTAGTTTTGCCAGGATTAATAAATTTCTTTAGGGATCCTTTGCATAAGAGTAAGAGAGATAGAACTAGTGCGTGAACTACGCGTGAGCGCAGAACAAATATAAACACAGTTCATCGCATCGGTGGTTTAGTGGTAGAATGTTCCCCTGCCACGCGGGCTGCCCGGGTTCGATTCCCGGCCGATGTATTCTTTTTGTGCTTTTACAATTTAATACATAATTTTCTTAGTGAGTAAAACAAATCGAATTAAAAAGCGTAAAATAAATTAAACTAAAAAACATGCTTTTAGAGTTAATCAAACTAAAAAATAATTCTTAACATAGGAATAAAATTACTGACGAGAAAATTAATGTCACTGTTCTAAAAGCGTGCTTTGTATGACATTTTTAAACTAACTCTGCGTTTCGGAATGAAAACACACCACGCTTTTAGAACAGTGACATTAATTTTCTCGTCAGTAATTTTATTCTTATGTTAAGAATTACTTTGATTAACTCTAAGAGCGTGTTTTTAAGTTTTTTCAAACTATAATTTATATGTTACTATAAAGTTCTCTTTGAAGGAATGTTTACCAATTTGAAAGAATAAATCTCAAAAACTTTTTAATACACTATCGAACTTACTTTTAAAGCTCCACCGTTTGCATCAAAACTAATCAACCTTCCACTTTTCGATTTAAAAGAATTTTTCGTCAAACTCAAAAAGTCATTGGTGATATTCCAACATTTCGAACAGTAAACAATAGCGACCAACGAAACGAACGCGACAAAATAGATTTTTGTAAAAGCCGACATATCGACTTGGGCTGCAAGCGAAAAGAAACTGAGTAAAAAAATTGCTGTTAAGATTTTAATAATGAATCTTAGTTCAGCGTGAAAGTAAATTACATAAAGGAAAATATTTTTAAACGATTTTAAACGCACATAGACTATTTGTTTGAGTATGAATGCGCGCTAACAATGGTTGTAATTTGTTTATAATTAAACAATTTTTTCAACCAAAAGACAGGTACTCCAATTATCTGCTATTAAAGAGCATTAAAAATTATATAAGATTTGCGGAAAAGTTGGTAAATTAAAATTTCGGCCTTTTTTAATCCAACATCAAAAACATGCAGTTTGGCATCAAAATGAAACACAGTAATTAATCAATGCAAGTAATTTCTTCTTCCTTCTTTAATGCAAGCAAATTGCTTTTTTTTCTTCGTATCCTTTGCCGTTCAATTGTGAGAGGTTGTCGTTCCATCTCTTGCGGGGTCTTCCAACGCTTCAGCGCCCTAAGGGCGACTTGTCTCTAGTTATTTTGACCATTCTGTCGTCATTTATCCGATCTATGTGTTCGTTCTACTCTCTCTTTCTTCCCGGTATCCATTCATTTATATCGTCTATTTTACATGTTCTTCTAATGTCTTTGCTTCTTTTCCTGTCAAAAAGTGTTTTCCAGCAATCCTACGCACTATTTTCATTTCAGTGTGTATGTTAATATAGGTCGGATGACCGCCTTGTAGATTCAGGATTTAGCCTCGATTCCGATATATTTGTTTCGGAGGATTGTATCGTTCAGGTAAGCTGAGGTTCGTGCTGCTTTTGCCGCTTGGTTTTTTACCTCCGCCTCGATGTCACCGTATCCTGATATTTCTATGCCTAGGTATTTAAATTTCATCTCCTGTTGTATAATTTTATCATCTACAACCAGTTTGCATCTGATAGGTGTTTTTGAGGTGGTCATGCATTTCGTATTCGCTGCAGATATCTTCATTTTTAGACTGCCGTTGTGCCGAATTTGAATAGTAATCTCTGTAGGTCATCTTCGTTTTCTGCAATCAGAACAGCATCATCGGCATAGCATAGGATTTTGACGTCTTTGTTCCCCATTTTATACCATTTCAGGCTACGAGTGTTTTTTATTATTTCGTCCATAACGATATTAAACACTAACGGGCTAAGGGAATCTCCTTGTCGAATACCACTATTTACAGAAATTTCTTTGGCAGTTTTGCCATTAATTTTGGCTTGTATTTTGTTTTTCTAGTAAATATTTTTGATGGTTTTTATGATGTTGTATGGGATTTGCCTATTGTATAGAAGGTGTACCACGTCCTCCAGTTGTATTCGGTCAAACGCCTTTTCCAGGTCTATAAAACACATGAAGGCTGGTTTGTTATACTCGATGGATGTTTCAGTTATATGTCGCAGGACAAATACCGCATCTGTACATGATCTTCCTGATCTGGATCCTTGTTGTTCATCACCCAATGTGGTGAGTAGGGTGGGTCAAAAAAATCGATTATTTTTTTTTTAAAAGTGACATGGAAAAATGGGTTGCTAGACACCTTAAAAAAATTCTCACCAAGCATGAGCTCTTAATTTTAATAGGAAGATCCTCCGCATCGCAGTTTTGTATTTTTTTCTCAGTCCAATAGAAAAATTCATACCTCATCATTTATCGATTGAACAGAAAAATGTTTCGAAAGAATTTTTTAGAAAATTTAATGCTCTACAAAAAAGGTATCTTATATTTTTTCCGTAAACCTCACCATTTGAAAGATATTAAGGATTTAATTTTGATTATTTTAAGACAAATTTCATTTTTGTTTATGAATTTTATAACTCGACAATAAATGACTTTTACAAAATGCGCAATACAAATGTTTGCACAGGTTTTCCGACCAAATGAATTTCCTTATCCATATTTTTGATAAATATCAAGTTAATTCACGTAGTAACCGCAATATTTGTAAATAATTAATCGTTCGATCACATATACGAGATCATAAATTTTGGAAACACTAAAAATGCTGTAGAAATAAATGTATACAAACCAACGACAACATAATGATAAAGGAAAAAGTAGGTGGCGCTAGTTCACAATTCAAACAGATGAAATAAAATACAAAACAAAAATTCTCTGGAGGAGAAATTTTCCCTAGAATCGTGATTTCTAATGATTAAAAATAAAATGTTTGGAATAATTGAAGAAAAATTTTGATAATTTTAAAAATAAAACTCAAATAATACTTAAATTAATGACAAGAAATGAAATTCATATGAAATTTATAAATTAAATTGAAATTTTTCGAATATCTCATCAAAAACTTTTAAAATCCGTACACATGAATGTTTGATGATGAATATCTTTTGAACTGTTGATTTCATCGCCAAAACATAATTCACCATTTTTATAGAGCAGTTAATTTCCAACAAAAATTTGTATTGCGCATTTTGTTAAAGTCATTTATTGTTGAGTTATAAAATTCATAAACAAAAATGAAATTTGTCTTAAAATAATCAAAATTAAATCCTTAATATCTTTCAAATGGTGAGGTTTACGGAAAAAATATAAGATATCTTTTTTGTAGAGCATTAAATTTCCTAAAAAATTCTTTTGGAACATTTTTCTGTTCAATCGATAAATGATGAGGTATGAATTTTTTTCTATTGGACTGAGAAAAAAATACAAAACTGCGATGCGAAGGATCTTCCTATTAAAATTAAGAGCTCATGCTTGGTGAGAATTTTTTTAAGGTGTCTAGCAACCCATTTTTCCGTGTCACTTGTAAAAAAAAATAATCAATATTTTTGACCCACCCTAGTGGTGAGTTTATTTATTTTATTTGTTATAATTTTTGTACTAGCTTATTGCATATGCATATTTAGAAGGTTTGTAGTTTGCGGGTATCTTTTTGTCTCCTTTTTTAAACAGTAAGGTTTTGGTACTTAGGCGCCATTCGTCCGGATTTCTTTTATGTAAAGGAATTTTGCGAATTGTCTGTTAGGTGCTATTTTATGCTTCTCCCGCCGTATTTAAGAAGTTCATTTGGAATATCGTCTGTGCCTGGATTTTTTTTGTTCTTAAGTTTCATTAATGCCGTTTCTATATCCTTTTCTTCTATTTCAGTTACTTCTATAGTTGCAATTTCTGGGGTGTCCGGTATGCTTTTCGTATCTTCTTTTTTATATAGTTCTTTAAGATACTGGACCCAAGTTTCCTTCGTTATGTGGTTTGTGCTAATAAATTCACTTCCTTCTTTTCTGTGGTATCCGAAGAGATTTTCTCTCCATTAAAAAAAAAATAAAGGATATTTACGACAGTGTTTAACTTCAAATCAAAAAAACAAACGGCAAGAAATACTTTTAAACGTTTTCTGTTTAGTCGAGCGGCTAGGATTACTTGTGAAAGTGGATAGATACAATGTTAAAATAACAAACAACTTTTGTGTTTTTGTCCACCCTTTACCAATTTGAAACAACTTGTAATTCATTTTTAGAATCAGCTCAGCAAGGGCAATTCGCAAATTGGAAAAAGGGGGGTGATTTATTAAAAAAAACTGGTGCTGACGTCATCACTCGAAGGTTATTCAATCTGTATGATAGATTATTCTTTTTAAAAATAGCAAATTAAAATAAAAAATCGACCTGTTTCTGGATTTTTTTATACTACTGTTTATTTAGCTTCTAATGAATTTATGTGTTCCATTATAGAGGCACTGAATAATATTTTTAAAATAATAATTAAGTAGAGGCCATCCAATGCCGTGGAAAACGTTGGTCTAAATACTGACGAACAATCGCCGCATAATGCGAAAGAGCACCGTCCTGTTGAAAATAAAAACGGTCTTTGTCATACTATGGATAATTTTCAAAAAAAGTTTCACATTTAAAATCTAATTTCTCAGTAAATAATGGGAGGAATTTTAAAATTTAAAGGGTATTGTATAGAGATTGAAAGTAGTGGAGTCAAAAATACCGGAAAATCGACGGGTTTGAGCGTTTTTCTAAAATGTTAACGAAGGTGTTGCAAATGGCTCTGTTTCGTTTTCGGTTGGCCACCCTGTATATATCACTGAATAAAAAAAAAGTTTATAACTACAGGTAATAATAATTGTTCAAGTAACTTTTTCTTAAATTTTTTTTTTAAAATATATTTTAGTTTTAAGAATAGTTACGGGATCCAGCTGTGGGGAACGGCATCACTCTCCAACATAGAAATTTTAGAACGTTTCCAATCAAAGGTTCTTCGACTGATGACCAATGCTCCATGGTTTGTTCCAAACTACATAATAGCGAGAGACCTGCAGTTGAACTCTGTGAAATCGGAAATAACGAACTACTACGATAAGTACAATATTCGTTTAAATAAGCATCCAAACAGATTAGCTCGAAACCTAACGCATAGACCAACTGTGATACGAAGACTCAGGCGTTATATGCCGTGGGATTTAAAAGATAGATTTTTATAGTGTAGTGTTATGTACTCCCAAATTTTAAACTTACTTTTTAATTTTTTTTTTAAGTAATAATGGGAAATTGTCACAGGACACTTTTCCTACATGATAAATTTATAAACAAACTCTTTGCTTATTGTTAAAATTTGTAACAGATTGCAGATAAAGTGGGAAAATAAAAAATAAAAAAATAGTTAGATGCAAATTAATGGTTAGTCTTCTATAAGCAGTTTTATTTACAGGAAGATACTCCAAGGGGTATTTTTTAATAAAAAAAAAAATACAATTATAAAATTAAAGCTTTTTTAAATTATTTAAAATTCATACGAGGTCCGACATTCATAGTTTAAGATTTAGTTTTTCAAGAGACTGAAAAATGTGATCTAATAGTCGCAGTGCGGGCCGTCCGCGGCCCACATAATAGGTCTGCCCTTTTTGCGACTATTTTTAGTAAAAAAAAAACTTGCAATCAAACTAGTATGATCTAGAAACCAAGAGGCCTTTCATGCATTGAAAATTATCATCACCCAGAATAAAAAGATCGAAGATAAGTAAATCGGAAATGAAGTTGATACCCTACACGATAGGCAGAATGTCAATCAAAGTCACTACTTTGGAACACTGCCAGAACGTGTGAGGTTACGGTGATCCGATGGATTTAATCTGCTTCAGGACAATGCAACACACTGTAAAGCAGTTTTTAAAAAACGACCACCCCCCATATTGACCTGATTTAGCTCACTGTTTAGATATTTTTGCTCCAAAAACTTAAGGAGACTTTAAAAGGAACCCATTTTTGGTCCTAAAGGAAGGTAATGACAAACGACGCTGTTATCTACTAAAGCCTAACGTCTGAAGTATAAGCAGGGAGAGTATAATATTGAAAAAAAAGTCAGTCCAAGTACGTTATTGTCAAACCTCGTATTTATCGTCCTTTCAGTTATTTTTAGTAAAAGAATGAAACGCATAAGATAAGGGTTCCAAAATATTACGATTTTATATAATAACCTTCGTGATAACAATTGATTATTTTTATTAATAATAGTTTCGTATGAGAAAGTCGTTGCTTGATGTGAATTCTTAAAACCACAAATAATATTTTGAAAAATTGTTACAAACAACCTAAAATAACTTCACCTGTGGTTTGTAAATGTTTTGATTGATGACTACATTGATTAACTGAATAATAATTATTTAATTTAAAAATTTATTTCATTTTTAAATAATAATAAAGAAACTATTCTGCAAACAAATTCTTATTTTGTTTTAGCAGGCCTTTTTACCCACTGCATACAAATTTCAATCCAACCAGTATAATTATTATTTAACGCACAAGCCAATCACACCATTACAAAAAAAACAAAGTAAATTTACATTTGTACAGATGAATTAGAGATAAAGATTAAAAATAAAATTAATACAGCTTTGTTACTGCTTTTCTAAAAGATGGTAAAGATGAACCGCATTCTGTTGCGAGTGTTCACTGATTTCATTATTCTGTTATGGGTTTACTTTTGGCTATGTTCTACAAAAAGTAATCATAAAAATATCGCTGTTGTCATTTTTTTTTTTATGAAAATAGTCGCAAAAAGGGTAGACCTATCGTGTGGGCCGCGGACGGCCCGCACTGCGACTATTAGAAGGGGAAGGGATTATAGAAAAGAAATGATTGTGGACACGCTTTTTGAAAAGTTGCAGGTCATAGTTCTCTGGAAAAACTGATTTTGGAAGCTTATTCCATTCCGTAGCAGCCCTGTAAAAGAAGGATTCTTGATGAAGATTGGTCCTTGTAGTGTCAATCTTGAGAGTAAATGGGTGAGACTGATCAGCGTGCCGAGTTCTTTGGCCGAATGTGGCCAATGGTGGTACAAGAGTTTTTATTTCTCTGGATCATCTGCCATGGAAATATCTGTAGAGCAATGACTGGTCTGCAACTCTTCTTCTATGTTCTAGAGGGTGAAGGGTATCTGTGAGAGTTGGGCTGTTTATCAAGCGAATGGCTCTTTTCTGAATGGCTTTTGTGGCTTTCCACAGAAAACCTAGCCTCTGGCTTGCCGACTTTGCGATGTTAGCAACATGGTCATGCCAAGACATATTATTGGACACCGTGACTCCCAAAATCGAGATGGAGGGACTTGGTTCAAGGGTATTACCGGACATTGTGATGGGATGATTTGAAGAATTCACTTTCTTGGAAAACGTGGCACTTTGTGTTTTTTGGGCATTGAACTGAACAAGACTGTTGGTTCCCCACTTGACGATTGCTTTAAGATCTCTATTGATGGAATCAACCTGTTCCTGCCTGAGTCTATTTGTATCATTCACCGAAAGTAATTGATAGGATGTGAAAGTTGAGACAAGTGTGCTATCGTCTGCGAAACTGTAAATGGGGTTTGTGGTGGTTTTCAAGAGGTCGTTAATGTGTAAAAGAAATAAGGTGGGGGACAGGAAGGAACCCTGGGGGACCCCGGCATTAGTTTTAACAACACTTACTTAACAATGCCCGGTGCCAAACGCGGTCAAAGGCTTTAGATATATCCAAGGCTATTGCACGGGATTCACCAAACTTTTCAATAGTGTTTGTCCAGAGCTGAGTGACATAAGCCAGCAAATCTCCAGTAGACCGAAGTTGTCGAAATCCATATTGTCTGTCATGGATTATCTCAAATTTCTCCAGATATTTGATAAGTTCTGTGTTAATCGCTTTTTCCATAACTTTGGATATGACTGCAATAGGGCGATAATTTGCAGGAATAGTCTTCTTTCCTTTTTTCGGAATCGGTTGGACTTTAGCGTTTTTCCACATGGACGAAAATACTCCTTTGCTGTATGATAACTTGAAGAGTCTACAGAGAACTGGGGTGAGCTCTTGAGCACAGGTCTTCAGGACAATTGTCGGAATTACATCTGGTCCTACTGCCTTATTAGAGTCAAGATTTCGTAGGATTTTCCTGATAGTGCGATGGCGGATAGTAACGTCAGGCATTGATGCGTTTATTCTAGGTATCGTTGGGGGTTGTTTTCCTTTGGTATCGAGGGTTGAGTTAGAGCTGAACATTTCGGCCAGCAGATCCGCTTTTTCTTTGGAAGATACGGCTGTCGTGCCGTCGGACTTCTCAAGTGGTGGTAAAGAAGAAGTTGTGTTGTGTTATTGGAACATTTACAGAAAGTCATTAAAGATGCGTCACTATTACTATTTCTTCCAACATTTACAGAAAGTGACGTAAGTTTAACAATTTCAGAACAATCAATACTTCCCTCGATAACTGTATAATAATCAGCCATTATAGTAGAAAGGAACTATCAGTAATAATATTAAGAAGATCAATTAACAAATATATTAAACAATAGGGTAAATATTCTACTATGTTTGAAAAAGTACTTCAAAATGTTTTTCCCGATAAAAAGCAAAAAAAATGTATTTCGGCAAAATAAACACGCTTTTTTGCCATACAATTAAATTAAATTTTAAACCTTTTTTATTCCCACGAAAAGGCTGTCAGCCATTTTGGGGACATAATATTGGTAAAAATTGTATGTACTTATGCACTTATTTAACGTTAACAGCTATAAACATGACCTTACACTTTCCAATATTTTTTTACTAATTAGGTATACCTGGCACTTACATAGAAGAACAATATAATATAACAAGTAATACTTGCAAAGATGTTTTAACATTCCGGAATTTAGCAGAACAGAAGTCTGGGTTACATGCAAAGAACTTTGCAACCATCATGGAATCCATTTTTGGCAGATTCGTACTATCTGCTTTTACAAAACCGGTTTGCAATTTAATAAATAACATACATACATATAGTCACGCATTTTTTCCATAGGGGTAGGCAGAGACCACTTCCTTCCACTTGCCACGGTTCTTACACACATCTTTTGCTTCCTCTACTTTCATTAGTGCTCTCATACATGATCGTCGGTTTTTGGTACTCTTTACCTGGCCTTTTTTTAAAACAAGGTTGATCTGATAGAGATATGTTCGCCGAGGTCGACCTCGTTCTCTTATCTCACAATTCTTTACTTTATCCAACCGAGTCACTCCGGCTATACTTCTCAGACTACTCATCTTCGCAGCATTAATCCTATTTTCATGCTACTTCTGCCAAACCCAACATTCACTACCATGTGTTTTCCTTACATAAGTGTAGGAACCAACACACCTCTATGCACAGCCAGACGTGCCTTTTTTGATACTTTCTGGCTGTTCATAAAGCTATGCAGTGCTCCATACATTTGTTTTCCTGCCAATACCCTTCGCTTAATGTCACTGTCATACTTTCTATTTCTCGTAAACTTTGAACCCAAGTACACAAATTCATTAAATTGTTTCACTCTTTCTTCCTTAATCAAAATTTCACAGTTTGTCATGCTTTCTTCTCTTTCAAAAACCATTACTTTCATTTTGCTTATATTTACTTTCATCCCTTTGATTTTTAGAGCATCATGCATAATGCATGCAACTCCTCTTCAGATGACGCTAATATGACTTGAACATTGGCGTAAAGAAGGCATTTGACGATTAAATCATTCATTTTCAATCCATTCGCACTCTCTTTCAAATCTTTTCATTAATCGTCTATGTATAAGTTAAACAGCCATGGCGAAGCCACACGTCCCTGTCTCATACCTTTTTTGATATTAAACCAGTCCGTGCAAGCTCCGTTTATCCTGACACAAGCCGTGGAATCCTCGTAAAGTGATCTCAGTGCTCGTATTAAACTACCGCTCACCCCATACATAGACAATGTCGACCACAATTTACTCCTCACCACTCTGTCATAGGTCTTTTCCAAGTCTATAAAAGCGCAATGAACCTTCTAAATTCCAGCCAAGAATTTTTCGACTATACCTCGTAATGAAAAGACCTGATCCATACATCTCCTTCCTCTTCTAAATTCTGCTTGCACATCCCATATGATCTTCTCAGTTTCATTCGTTACTCTTTTAATCAATATCTTTGCAGTTTATTCTCGAGAGCGCTGATAATATAATTTTAGTAGCAGTAAATCTTTTTCTCTAGAAGCCGTGTCGTTCACTGGATTGATTATAATATTTTTAAGGCGTATCAGCATAAATACAGGATTTTTTGGTAGTCACATGATTTTTTTTATTTTTATTAAACATTTAATAGTGTCAATTTTTTTAGTAATTTGTATTTTTGTCATTTATTAATTATTTATGTATTATATCTTGACTAAAATAATATTTAATTTAGTAACCCTTACACATAAACTATGCCAAAGTACGGAACATCCATTGTTTTAAACATAATCGTGATTACTTAATAAATTATAAAATTGTGTTATGAAATAATGATTGCGGTAATAATATTTAAAGGTACTTTAAAAGAAAGTGGAGATTTTCTTAAAATGAAATAATGAAACATAATGTCAATTGTTTTTGTTCGTGAACTGTATCAAATGCATCATATAAAACAATAAATGTGTCACATACTGCCGCATTTAATAAAAAAACAGTATCGACACCAGCTAGTAGTTTGTTTTATATTTTTAACTATGAAAAATACGTATTTTCTTATTATTGGGTTTTTATTGGGTGAAGTGATGTGCGGCCCCAAAATATACCAACCCCAGGACGGGTAAGATACAAAACATTCCAATATAAATATATATTAAATTTTTGACTTGCTATTACAGATTTTTCGATATCTGTAACCAAGTCATAAAAAAATGTTTGTTAGAACTACTTTTTAGTTAATAAAATTTATTGTTATTAGTGGTTTCGAACCCAGTAATCGTTACTATGAATCAAATCTCCCAGAATATCGACCAAAGCCTCAAAATTTCACAAAACCGGAAAGAAAAGACAGCAAAGAATCTAGATTTGGTATTATTCCTATTTCACCAAGTTCGTACGGATCTAATGGTAATGGGGTACAATATGGCAATGGAAATGTTGGTTACGCCATAAGTCCCATGAAAATTGACATCGGGGGAGTTGCATTGGGGGCAATATTGGGCCTCGGTCTTGTTTTAATTTTACCAAAGATAGCTAATATCATGGGGGGTGGATATGGAGGATACAGAAGTAAGTAGAAATTAATAATTATCGTTTTTTATTTGACCAAACCGAACAAGCAGCTATGTTCGCAATGTACCCAATGAGGAACCAGCATCCAAATTAATTATTCCAACAGACATAACTTTAAAAATATTTTATTTAAGGTTTAGAAAGCGAGATGTCTTCAATAACGCATGTTTTGGCAAGAATCGACAATTCTCTAGAGGAGCATCACATTGACAGTACCTCGTGTATCCAAAGAGCTATTTGCTCATACGTTAACTCAGCTGGTAAAAACATTAAAAATGGAGAAGCTTCGAGATTGGACGAATTTATAACATCACTCACAAAGTAAGTTCAAAAATATTTGCTGCTGAAGTATACCAAAGTATTTGGTAATTTTAGTAATAGTTTTAATAGTATTTTTAAAAAAACTTTACGTACAGAGTGACCTATATAAAACGAAAACAGAAAAATGTTTTCTTTTCTGAAAATGCCAAAATATATTATAAATAAAAAAATGCATCCAGTAGCTCTTTTATAAAAAATTCATTTACTCAAGTCCATAATTAAAGATGACCCAGCCGATAATAATCGGTGAACAAATTAAAATCCAATTTTTTTTCAAAATTTACATTTTTGGTGATTATTTTGTCTTCGAATTGGTACTGTAATTTGCCACAATAGTCACTTGGGATTAAATCCTAAACAAAGAATATTCCGCGAGGTGGGATATGCTGATAGAATTTTATTTTAATTATGATAAATCCGTGAGCGGAATTAAAATCCAATTTTATATTTTTGGCGATTGTTTTCTTCCCGAAATGGTAACATAATTTGCCATAATAGTCACTTTTGATTAAATCCGAAACAGAAAATATTTCTACACTGATAATGATGAACCAAATAAACCAGAATAACCATTTCTGCATTCATTCACATCACTATTTATATTTATTGGAAACTATTCGATGTGATTTCAATGGGCTACCCTGTAAATTTTTTATTATAATTACATAAATGAACGTTTTATTGAAAATTTGTGCGACTTAATTCTTTGCGATGGTACTCTATTGGTTAAAACTCGTTGTTTTAGTACTACGCTCTTTTCATTTATGTTGGATGGGACAGCAGTAAAACAAGCAGCCGAACTAGGATTGGCACAAGACGAAGAAAAATGTTCGAATAATTTTTCAAAATGTCCGCTAACAAAGGAAAACGTGCTGAAAGTATTAGGAAGTTTATTACCAGCTTAAATATTTGTATGATAATTACTGAATTTAATTTATTCTGCTTATTGCAAATAAGTATATTTTTGTAGAAAATTGTTGATGAATATGTAATAAATATGATGAGTATAAAACATTTTCTTTATTTCCTAAAAAAATCATTGTATACAGAGGAAATTTATTTATTAAATATTATTTATTTAATAAGGGAATTATTATTTAAAGCTATTAATAATTTTGATACAAAATTAAAAAAACAGTGTACCGTGTATTATAAAACGAATATTTTTTCGATATCACAAGATGATGAGGTTCATCCCAAGTATTTTAAGATATTTAATTTTTTTAAATTTTCCGGGTGTATCCCAGTCCGACTGGGAACTCTTTAATAGGGCTCAGAAAGATTACAGGAATTCTTTAATCAGGGCCAAAAAGAATAGGAGAAGGGAGAAATTATGCAAGGCAATAGAGGGCTTGTCCGAGACTGCCAGGCTTTGTAGAATTCTGGCTGGGAATCCTGGATTTTGGGATCCCATAGGGGGACCGAGGAACATCTCCTAGAGGAATTGTTGGTATACCAAGGTAGACCGCGCAATCCAGAATGGGAGTTTGCATCCAAAGTGGTGAGAATCGACAGGGTGAAACGGGCCATTAACGCATTTGGGTCCTTTAAATCGACAGGATCGGACCAGATATGCCCAGTTTTCTTACAAAGAGGGCTGGAGTTAATATCTGGGCATCTGACTAGAATTTCGATGGCCTGCGTGGCGATGGGCTATACACCCAGTGCGTGACAATTGGCGAAGATGGTGTTTATTTTGAAAACTATAAAAAAGGATACGCTTTAGTCAAGGATTTTAGACCGATCTGCGTGACGTGTGTTAAAAACATTGGAAAAGCTAGTCGACTTTTATGTGTGTGACGTCATTTTGATGCAACAACCACTGCACCCAAATCAACATGCATACCGTACGGGCTTTTCCGTCGACATTGCTGTTCAGTCGGCTGTTTTAGTCATTAAGAAGCAGCTAGAGAGGAAAGGCTTCGTTGTAGGCAGATATTAAAGGGGCCTTTAACAACACACCCGATGAAGTGATGTGTAGGAAGGCTGCTCGAAGAGGTATACCGGAGAAACTTGTGGAGTGGAGTCGCGGCATGCTAGAGCGGCGAGTGACAGCCTCACAAAGTACAGTGGAGGTCACTGAATGGGTGAGGAGAGGCTGCCTGCAAGGAGGAGTACTCTCCTCACTTTTATCGTGTTTAGTGGTCAATAGGCTTCTCAAAACACTAAACGACAAAGGTTCTTCACGCAAGGGTATGCTGATGCCATTTTCTAGGGCCACATATAGAGCTCACTCAAACTGCTTTGGAAGTGGTAGAACAGTAGTGTAACAAGACTTGCCTGTCGGTAAATCCACTTAAGACCTGGCTCCTTATATTCACCCACAAGTACAAGGTGGGCCTTGTGGAGGGCCCCGTACTTGGAGGAATAAGTTTAACTCCGATTAATTCAGTGACATTTCTAGGCATTATACTAGACGGGAAGCTGAGTATGATGGATTATCTGCAGAAGCGTAAGCGTACATTTCTGGATATGCAAAAGAATATTTGACCAGACCTGGGGCTTAAACCCAGAATAGTTTTATGATGTACTTCTTCCAAGGCTACTGTACGCTTCGGTAGTCTGGTGGCCCTGGGTACAGAAGTCATCAGCTAAGACAATGCTAGAGCACACCAGAGCTCTGATACTAAGAGGCACACTTGGTGGTGGTAACGAGTTTATAAATGTTAAAATTATTTATTCTAATAGTTTTATTTGTATTCATTTAAATATGTCGTTTGTGTATTAATTTTTTTCTCACGCTTTCATTTATTGTTGATTAATAACTGCGTATTGTTTACTGCACATAAGTGCATTCGATAAACAAATATGCATTTTCAATTAAAAACCACCATTGATAAGGTACCGCTGCATATAAATATGAAGTCTGTGTCTTAAAAATTCAGTTTGCGGAGTGATCCAACATCCAGTTCTTTGTTCTTATTTAAAACAGTAAAGGTTATTATTATGTATTGATTATTTTTTGTATTACTAATAATGTAGACATGTTTATTTGACTGAAGTATTTTAAAATTATTTAATAATTGCATACAAATTTCTAAATAGGTAGTACTAGTAGTATGTTACAAAAGTTAACGAAATAAATATATATAATTTAATTTAGCTAACTTATTCCACTTAATTTATTATATTATAAGTTTAATATACAAAATGTATCTATATTTTAAATTTAATGGCTCTATAATAAAAAAATCCAATATTATATTATATATTATATAATTATATATGATCACTTAGGAGTAACTTATTTAAGGAGTTTGGTAAAGAGTTGAATGTCTGAAGACATTTAGAGAAGAAAGTTTTCAAACCAATATATGTTCTTACCTAGGGCGAATAAATTTGTTTTTGATTTCTAGTTTCATAAACCATTTTGATGTTGGTGTTGCATTTTGTTGATTTTTTTATTTTTGAATAAATTTACATTGTTCTATTTATAAAATTCTTTCTAGCAAGAAATTTTAGTTTGATGGTATATTATTTCTGTACGAGTTATTTGTTTATAACCTTATTTTGAAGATTTTTTATTTGTTTTGACAATGTTTAAAAAATTATTCCCCTGTTTGTTAGCAGATAACGAAATACAATAGAAAGAAACTACTTGCATTTACAAAATTGTTTTAAAATTTCTCACAAATTTTCGTTTTTGAAAAAAGGACACGCCAATATTTATTGTGAATCCTAGTTCAATAATATAGCTTGAAAGATAATTATAGCTTGTTTCAGTGCAATCCAATTAACATGTCAGATACAAAAGCAAACATCGTTAAGTTGTTCGACAGACCAACCGAATTGTCGTTTATGCCCAAAGGAGACGATAAAACTGTTTTTGATGTACCTAGAGAATACCTGGTAACATATTTTATGGTGTTCCTATATAATAAATATAAAAAAGGGATATTTTTATAATTTAAAACAATTTACTTTTAGCCTGACAAGTATAAGAATGTTGGAAACCAAATTACCAGTAGGTTTGGAGAAGAGGCTAGCGGTGGAAAAATTTCCGTAGCAACCATCTCTATTCCACCCCTCGGGGAAATTTTGGATTTGAAAAGAGACGAAAACTTCTCACTTTTTATTCCCAAACATAGAAAGCTCGCAGGACAACTTATTAACATTTATCTTGGTAAAAATAATTTATGTACTTGGGTTCAAAGTTTACGAGAGATGGAAAGTATGACAGTGACATTGAGCGATGGGTGTTGGCAGGAAAACAAATTAATGGGGCACTGTATAGCTTTATGAACAGCCAGAAAATTTCAAAAAAGGCACGTCTGGCTGTGCATAGAGGTGTGTTGGTTCCTACACTTATGTATGGTAGTGAATGTTGGGTTTGGCAAAAGAAGCATGAAAATAGGATTAATGCTGCAGAGATGAGTAGTCTGAGAATTATAGCCGGAGTGACTCGGTTGAATAAAGTAAAGAATAGTGAGATAAGAGAACGCTGTGGTGTAAAAGAAGATGTGGTTACAAAGATAGATAAAGGAATGCTTAGATAGTTTGGACACGTGAAAAGGATGGATGAAGGAAGATTTACGATTGAGGTCAAGAGTACCAACAACCGACGAGCATGTATGAGAGCACTGATGAAAGAAGAGGAAGTTAAAGATGTGTGTAAGAACCGTAGAAAGTGAAAGGAAGTGGTCTCTGCCTATCCCTACGGGAAAAAAGCGTGACTATATGTATGTATGTACGTAAAATAATTTTTTTTCATAAACAATTCAATCTTTTTAATGCATAAATAAATGCAGTTTGCTTGCAGGTATGCGCAACGTGGAGGACCTCCTATCAGTAGCTGTATATACCAGAGACCGTGTGAACCCATACCTTTTTAATTATGCTTTATCGGTGGCCCTTCTACACAGACCTGACACCCAGGACGTCGATTTGCCTTCATTTATCAGATCCTTTCCGGATAAGTACGTCGACAGCAAAGTTTTCGCCCAAGCTAGAGAAGAAGCTAACATTATTCCAGATGGAGCTAGAGTAAGTGAAAAGTAATTAAAATTAAAAAAAAATAATAATTATTAAAACGAATACATTCATTATTCAATTTATTTTTGTTTAATAATTTATAGACTCCGATTGAGCTGGTCAAGGACTATACCGCTTCCGATTTGGAGAGTGAACATCGTTTGGCTTATTTCAGAGAAGACCTGGGAATTAATCTTCATCATTGGCACTGGCATTTGGTCTACCCATTCGAAGCTGCTTTGGAAATTGTTAATAAGAACAGGAGAGGAGAACTCTTCTATTACATGCATCAACAAATCATGGCTAGGTAATACAAGTATTTAAAATTAATATGGTTCATTTTAAAAACTAAGGAAATTAATAAAAAACTATACAGTTCTACAAAACTTAATTTATAGCACCAGCCCATTTTTAATTTGGTATACTGTTTATAAATGTTTTTGTTGCTTTAAAATGAACTTTTAATTATTAATAACCTTCTTTTTGGTTTCATTTTCTAAAAAATCTACAAAAATAAAAAAATAACCATTTTCCATAATCACAATAAGAACAATATAATTTTTTTTATTTTATTAGTTCTGCTAATTTACATTAACATTTACGTCTTGAAAATGGTTGTGGTTTTATGAAAGGTACCTAGATCTTTGAAAAAATTGCTGCTATTTAATTTCCACTTCAATTTTTGTCAAAGGCAAATTTGTTACCTTTAAAGATACAATACTGAACGTCTCTGCCATGGTATGAAGAGAGTAGATAGATTTATCAACTGGAGAGAACCAATTGCAGAAGCCTATTTTCCGAAACTGGACAGTATAATAGCTAGCAGGTCTTGGCCAGGTCGTGTTGCCAACCAAAAATTATCGAATTTAAAACGGGAAACTGATCAGATTACTTTGGATATTGATACTCTTGAGAGATGGAGGGACAGAATTTTCAATGCCATCAATTCAGGAAGCGTACAGAATGTAAGTTTTATACATTTTTAAAACTTAATCTATCCTGTTAAATTTTGTTAATAAATTCATATAATCTTGTATGATAATAAAAGTTAAAAGTTAAAAAAAGTTTTAGATCATTTGTTTAGGTGATAAACTTTTGGGAGCATTCGTTATACTGCCTACCGCTATCTTCGCCTACCTTCTGCTAATTTACATTCATTTTTAGTCCGATGGAACAACCACAATTCTGACAGAATTTGAAGGTATTGATGTTTTAGGAAACATGGTTGAGTCTAGTATTTTATCTCCGAACAAGGACTACTATGGAGACATGCACAACATGGGACACGTATTTCTTTCTTACGTCCACGACCCTGATCATCGTCATCTCGTAAGTTTTCATTTTCTTAATAAAGTGCCAAGCATATAAAATAAATAATTTTTAAACGTACTATTTATCTCGTTTAGGAATCATTTGGTGTTATGGGTGATTCAGCTACAGCCATGCGTGATCCAGTTTTCTACAGATGGCACGCTTATATCGATGATCTTTTCCAGCAGTTCAAATCCACGTTACCAAGATATACTGTTGAACAGGTAAAAGCGATTAAACATTTATCAATATTGATAGATTATTTCCAAAAGTTTGTGCTTGTAGCTAGAAAAAGATAGGTATATATTATACTTTTTTTACCAAATGAATTTTCACCCAAGTATTTAATGCTAATGGATGTGAGTCATACGCTGTTTGATAGTAAATTATATAACTTGTATTAAATTAATAAAATTTACACCAACAGACGCTTAATATATTACTTCTACAGTTAAATTTTTCTGGAGTGACAGTGGACAGCGTCACCGTCGAATCGGGAGGCCAACGCAATTCTATAAACACCTTTTGGCAACAATCCGACGTGGATCTTTCCAGAGGAATGGACTTTCAACCACGTGGTTCGGTATTCGTTAGGTTCACCCATCTCAATCATCAAGAATTCAATTATCAAATTGTAGTGAATAATGCTGGTGCTCCTCGACAAGGAACTTGCAGGATCTTCATTGCACCCAAATTCGACGAAAGAGGCAATCCATGGTTGTTCAAAGATCAGAAGAATTTGTTTATTGAACTCGATAAGTTCAAAGTTAACTGTAAGTAAAAAACGAGTATTGCTCGTCATTTTCATTTTTAATTAGTTCTCGATGTGTCACTAATTTAAATTTCGAAAAAAAAAACAATGGTGGTAATTTCTTAATTTATATTTTAGTGAAACAAGGTCGAAACAACATTCTCCGTAAATCTACTGATTCTTCTGTTACGATTCCATTCGATAGGACCTTCCGTGACTTGGACACTAGCAGACCCCAAGGAGGCAGTAACTTGGCACAGTTCAATTTTTGCGGGTGTGGTTGGCCGCAGCATATGTTAGTCCCGATGGGTAATACTGACAGTCCTGGATTCAGATGTGAACTATTCGTAATGATTTCCAACCATGAAGATGACAAGGTAAACGTATATAATAAAATAAAGAAGTCATGAAAATATCATCTTATTAATTTAGTTCTTAAAGCGTTGAAGGTTGAGACCACCGACATAACCTTAAACTATACTGCTAGTATTCATGTGTCCACCACTCGAAAAACTCGTATAATTGAACATCCTGAAATCGTGTCTGCGCAATGCTCAAGAGCCACCAAAGATTTTACTGTAATGAGAAAACAATTATCCAAACTAATATTATTTCAAAACCAATATAAATATAAATTTTTTGATTCGTTTATTATTTCTAATACAAAAATAGGTACATCCATTATAATTTCCACTTTTATTAGTTTAAATAGCAAAAGTTCCACCAAGTGTGCATTGGATGAAACACAAATTTTGGGTAGAGTATTTTTTTTAAATGTCATAATTATCAACGACTGAAATGTTCTTTGTTAAAGTATAATTACAATTACATTACTTAGGTACCTATTTTTCTTTTACTCCTGCAAAGTGAATTTTTCAATATTTCACCTGCTTTTTTACTAGACCCATTAATTTTCCCTAAAGTACGCCAATGTGCATGCTCTATGCCCACCAGTCAATATCCTAATTGGATCAATTTCAATGATAGGGCTTTGACAGTCTAGTTTAAGGTTATGTCGGTGGTTGAGACAGGTAAAAATCTTCCCCTGAAGGTAAGGTAAAATATGAAAGCGCTGAATAAAAGGATAAGGGATAAAGTTCTTGAAAGTTACATCTTTAAAATTGTTTAAATAGTAATAGGTCTTTAATTGCTACGATAAGCTAATAAAGAAATATTATTTGGGAAACCTAGGTTGTAAAGATGATGGAGACCCCAATTATGGTTCATGTACAAATAAGACAAACATTGAAGTGTTTTTGTTTGAAATTTTTCTCTCACGTTAATGTCACTCACCCTTATTATTTGAGCAAAAAATTAATTTGTTAGCAGTTATTTTGGTTGAGTCGTGAGTTGATTTTTAAAGCTTCTAAATGTTTTGCATTTAAATTTTAACAAAGGTATGTAGATTTGGTCAAAAAATATTTATGTGTAAATACCAAATCGAATTTGAAAAATTTCACTGGTTAAATTTATTTTCTTTAAATAGATTGATCAGGATACAGTTGGTATTTGCAACGATGCCGACAGTTATTGTGGTGTAAAAGATCGTTTATACCCCGATCGTCGTTCCATGGGTTATCCATTTGACAGACAGCCAAGAACAGGTGTTGATACTTTGCAACAATTCCTTACAACTAATATGAGAGTGCTTAACGTTAACATAAGATTCACCAACAAGACTTACAGGCCAAGAAGATTCAACTGAATGTACCACCATGGTTCAAGTTGCTGATTCTTATAAATCGTTTTAAAATGCATTTGTGGTTAACATTGACGTTCACGAAATATTGAATAATGAGCTTAAAATTAAACGTGTTGAAAAAATATCATTGTTTTTATTTCTTACAAAAATTTTCTCATGCATGATTTAAAAATAAAAAATTAAATCACACATTTTTTTAAATATATATACAATGATGGTCGAGCTGAGGTCTTTAATTTTCTCTTTTACGATTTAAATTTCAAAATATTTGCAAGGATTAAAACAAAAAAGTTTTATTTGTGTTTTTTAAAGGTGCTGAAACCTTTGATACACTTAAAAAAGTAAATTATGCCTTCTAATTTAAAAAAAAGTGTAAAATTACCGATATAACAAGGAAATTTTTTTTAATAAATGAAACCAAGCGAAAAGTATGTAAAACTACAACACATGGACCTTATACAGCATACTGGTCAGGAGTTCTAGAAACCAGCAGAGGTTCTCAAGGTACTCTCTGCTAGAATGAATGAATGTGTGACTGACTTTAAATGTGTGAGCCCAAGACTCCTCTGGGTGAGGCTAAAGGTTGGTCTTACTCGTATCTTTTTGCTAGGGGTTTATACCCCACAAGATGCGCAGTGGAACTAATCTTTAAAAGCCCAAAAAGAGAGGCAGGAGTTTTGGGATAGTGTGACAGATATTCTGAATAAGTGTAACCAGAATGAAAGAATTGTAATGTTGGGTGAATTTGATAGTTGGGTAGGAGTAAAGCGTGATGGATATGAAAGTGTTTTGGGAATGTACGGTGTCGGCAGAGTAAATGAAAACGGAGAAAGTCTACTTGAAGTATGTTTGGAGTGGTAACTAACACAATGTATAGTGGCAATAAAAGTTAAATTAGTACGACAGACATTGTGGAAGCGTTAAACAGTAGGAAATTGGGTAAAGTTGCTGAGTACGACAGGATAACAGTTGAATGCTGAAGGCTGGACAAAGCGTGGTAACCAGTCTACTGTACCGCCTTTTTAACCTTTGTTGGAGGAGTGGTAGCGTACCAGACGACTGGTGCAAGGCCGTTATCGTGCCACTTTACAAGGGAAAAGGTTCGCAGCAGGACTGTAAGAACTACCGAGGTATTAGTTTACTCATCATAGTCGGAAAACTGTATGTAAAGATATTGATTAAAAGAGTGACGAATGAAACTGAAAAGATGATATAGGATGTGCAAGCAGAATTTAGAAGAGTAAGGAGATGTATGGATCAGTACTTTTCATTACGAGGTATAGTCGAACAATTTTTAGCTAGAAGTCAGAAGGTCTATTGCGCTTTTATAGACTTGAAAAAAGCCTATGACAGAGTGGTAAGGAGTTAATTGTGGTCGATATTGTCCATGTATAGGGTGAACAGTAGTTTAATAAGAGCACTGAAATCACTTTACGAGGATTCCACTGCTTGTGCCAGGATAAACGGAGCTTGCACGGACTGGTTTAACATCAAAAAAGGTGTGAGATAGGGATGTGTGGCTTCGCCATGGCTGTTTAACTTATACATAGAGGATTGTTTAAAAAATTTGAAAGAGAGTGCGTATGGATTGAAAATGAATGATTTGATCGTCACTTCTTTACGCCGATGATTAAGTCATATTAGCGTCATCTGAAGAGGAGTTGCAGGCGATGGTTAATGTTATGGATGATGCCCTAAAAATCAAAGGAATGAAAATAAATGCAAGCAAAACGAAAGTAATGGTTTTTGAAAGAGAAGAAAGCATGACAAACTGTAAAGTTTCGATTGAGGGAGAAAGAGTGGAACAAGTTAATGAATTTGTGTACTTGGGTTCAAAGTTTACGAGAAATGAAAAGTATGACAGTGACATTGAGCGAAGGATAGGAAAACACATGGTAGTGAATGTTGGGTTTGGCAGAAGTAGCATGAAAATAGGATTAATGCTGCGGAGATGAGTAGTCTGAGAAGTATAGCCGGGGTGACTCGGTTGGATAAAGTAAAGAATAGTGAGATAAGAGAACGCTGTGGTGTAAAAGAAGAAGTGGTTACAAAGATAGATAAAGGAATGCTTAGATGGTTTAGACACGTAGAAAGGATAAATGAAGGAAGATTGACGAAAGTGTGAATGGACGAAAGTCGGTAGAGGTCGACCTAGACGAACATATCTCGATTAGATTAACATAGTTTTGAAGAAAGGCCAGGTCAAGAGTACCAACAACCGACGAGCATGTATGAGAGCACTGATGAAAGTAGAGGAATCGAAAGATGTGTGTAAGAACCATAGGAAGTGAAAGAAAGTGGTCTCTGCCTACCCCTACGGTAAAAAGGCGTGACAATATTTATACGTATGTTTTATTAATTTGAACTTGAACGTGTTAAAAAAATATCATTTTTTTTATTTCTTACTAAAAAATTTTTATGCATGATTTAAAAATAAAAATAAATTTTTTTTTTTATAAATAAAATAATAAATAATTTTTTTTTAAAACAAAAAAGTTCCAGAAGTTTTATTTTAAATGTGCTGAAACCTTTGATGCAATGGAAAAGGCAAATTGTACCTTCTTATATAAAAAAAAGTGTAAAATTACCGATATGACTTTCTTGTAAAGCAAGGACTTTTTTTTTTAATTTGCGCTTAAAATTAAACGTGTTAAAAAAATATTTTTTTTATTTCACACAAAAATTTTCTTACGCATGATTTGAAAATAAAAAATTAAAATACACATTTTTTTTTATTTACATATACAATCATGGTCGAGCTGAGGTCTTTAATTTTTTCTTTTACGATTTAAATTTTAAAATATTTGCAAGGATAAAAAAAAAAAAGTTCCATGAGTTTTATTTGTGTTTTTTAAATGTTCCTTTGATGCACTTGAAAAAGCAAATTATACCTTCTAATTTAAAAAAAAAAAATGTGTAAAATTACCGATATAACTTTCTTGTAAAGCAAGGAATTTTTTTTTAATGTCAATTAAAATATTAACGAAATACTAATAAACTAATAAAGCGATTAAAAAAAATTTAAATAATAGGTAAAATTAACACAAAATTCGTACAAGTAAACAATCGATTGTCTAAAACCACTGCGGTAACAGTCAACCGATTGGGTAAAGTTGTTTTTCATAAAATTTTGTATATAAGCTCGAATATTTTTCAGAAACTTCAGTCACTCGATTCGTCTTCTAGTTGACGTTTGTGTTCCAGTGTAAGCAGTTTGGTAAGATTTCAACATATTTATCCAAAAATTTTTACTGTATACTTTATAAATTTAACCTCACAAAACGTATAAAAGATAGTAATTTTATCCAGTAAAATGTTACTCTTTAACGATAGGGATTTAATATTTAATTTAATCATTGTTTTATGTGTATGTCAATAAAAATTGTAGTAATAGGTGTACTAGTTGTATTGTTTTAACAAATTTAAATTAAAAAAAATTACGTTTTATATTTATATTTTATAAGTTAGGTTCGTTTAGGTGAAACCGGAAGTGATTAATTTTCTTTTGTATAAAACGTTTTAAACATTTTAAATATAAATTTATTAAAACGACCGAGATAATATAGCTTTGGAATAATGCAACGAAAATCCCGGTATAGTAGATCTTATTATTAATTTGTGAAGGACTTTAATTATATTATATTTTCTATTTATCATTAAACTAAACTACGTTAAGAATATGTATTTATTATTAAAAGTTAAAATACATTTAGTTTTAACTGGGGCAAAAAAAAATTCAAGTTCACAATTTTTCTTTGCAGTTGTTTTTCCAAAATGACCAGCACAAAGAACAATCTAATCAAACTCTTTGACCGACCCAAAGAGTTGGTCATCATGCCTAAAGGAAGAGACAAAACCGTTTTCGACGTACCTAAAGAATATTTGGTGAGATTCTTTGATACATAAATCGATTAATATTAAACAAAATACGAATGAGTAGTAATTTAAACCGATGTTGAAACTTAAAATTATCCTAATTTTAACAGGTTTTTCTTTTTTATTGGCGTTGAAAAATTCTTAATAGATCTATTTACTTTTTTAGCCCAATAAATATAAGAATGTTGGAAACGCAATCGTGTCTAGATTCGGAGAAGAAGCTTCCGGGGGAAGAATCCCTGTTTCTACCATTTCCATTCCGCCACTCGGCGAAATATTGGATCTTAAGAGAGACGAAAACTTCTCGCTGTTTATTCCTAAACACAGAAGAATTGCAGGACAACTTATCAATATATATTTAGGTAAAAATTATTAAACTTACGTACTTTATAAATATAAGGTACCAGCTGTATTTTTGTTTTAATAATATTAAATTGTTTGTAATGTTTATAATTAGAATTAAATAATTGTGTGTTGTAGTTCAAACGTAACTTAAACATTTTTTGTAGGCATGCGTAGTGTCGACGATCTTCTCTCGGTTGCTGTATACACGAGAGATCGAGTTAATCCTTACCTTTTTAACTACGCTTTATCGGTTGCTATGTTACATCGTCCTGACACTCAAAATGTGGACTTACCATCGTTCATTAAGTCTTTTCCCGATAAATATGTGGATAGCAAAGTCTTTGCTGCAGCAAGAGAAGAAGCCAACATCGTTCCTGATGGATCAAGAGTAAGTGCTTAAGGAGAATATAATTAGTCTAGTCGGTTATTTGGACTAAGTTACTTTGTCCAAATGAGTAGTAGTTTTGCTTTACATTTAATTGAAAAGAAAAATTACAAATCAAGAAAACCGTCTAGCAATTTTATTGAAAAAAATGAGTAACGTGTTTTAATTCTTTTTTTAGACCCCTATTGAAATATTAAAAGATTTTACTGCTTCTGATTTGGAAACTGAACATCGCTTAGCTTATTTTAGAGAAGATTTGGGTATTAATCTTCACCATTGGCATTGGCACTTGGTCTACCCATTCGAAGCTCCATTTGAGGTTGTTAACAAGAACAGAAGAGGAGAACTATTCTTCTACATGCACCAACAGGTCGTGGCAAGGTTAGTGGTCTACGTGCATTTATTCTGTGTAAATTACTTGGTTGTATTTAACTATAAAATTTGCTAGGTCTATGCAGAAAACTCCTGACAACCTCTGCTTTGATAAAATTATTGAAGCGGTTGGTTGAAACGTTCGATATCAACAAATATTTATTTTTAGCAATAAAAAGCCTAAAACTGTTAATGTTTTTACCATTTGACCCCTTTTGTAGATATAATTTTGAACGTCTGTGTAACGGATTAAAGAGAGTAGAGCGATTTATCAATTGGAGAAGTGAAATTCCCGAAGCTTACTTCCCCAAACTGGACAGTTTGGTAGCAAGCAGACCGTGGCCGGCTCGTGTTGCCAATCAGACGTTAAGGAATCTCAGAAGGGAAACAGATCAAATTATACAAGACATCGATGATTTAGAAAGATGGAGGGATAGAATTTTCGATGCTATTCAATCTGGAAAAGTTAAAAACGTAAATAATATTAAACCAAACAAGTTATTAAATTATTTTTATATAAAGTCTCAAGCAAAAGATTTTAGCTTTTATTGGTGGTAAAATTTTTCCATACTTATTAAAATTTTGTTTCTATGGTATTTAATTTTAAAATTCCAATCCAAAACGAATATCTCAAATTAGGTTAAAAATTATCAAAAATTTTTTTCTGTTAATGTGTATAATTATTTGAAAATATAGTAGTATATGTTGATACAAAAATATTAACGAATTTTTTATTAATGTTTTACTGATTATTTTTGTACCTCTTATTTGTCATAACCGTTTTCAGTCTGACGGAACAACATCAGATTTAACAGAATTTGAAGGTATTGATGTGTTGGGTAATATAATTGAGTCTAGCATCTTGTCTCCCAACAGAGATTACTATGGTGACATGCATAACATGGGACACGTCTTTATTTCTTACATTCATGATCCAGATCATAGACATCTAGTAAGTAGAAGATTTCCAAGTTTTAAACATTATTCTAATATTACGCAATGTAAAACCTCCATAATCATTGTACGTATTCGTTAATTGGGAACAAGTATTTACGGAGGCATCGAAAATATAATTAAATCAAATGCTACAAACATTTCTTCCTTTTTTGTTCTTTAGGAATCATTTGGTGTTATGGGTGATTCAGCTACTGCTATGCGTGATCCAATTTTTTACAGATGGCATGCATACGTTGATGATATCTTCCAACAATTCAAATCTACCTTACCAAGATATACTGTTGAACAGGTAAAAAGTTATTATATTACTTTATTTTCCAAGACTTCAGTTTTTTTTAAATTTATAGTTAAACAACCCTGGAGTAACGATCGAAAGCGTAAATGTAGAATCAGGAAACGAGCGAAACGCTTTCAAAACCCTCTGGCAACAATCCGACGTTGATCTTTCCAGAGGAATGGACTTCCAACCACGTGGTACTGTTTTCGTCAGATTCACTCACCTTAATCAAGAACCGTTTATCTATCGTATTATTGTGAACAATGCCGGTAATGCTAAAAAAGGAACCATCAGGATCTTCCTAGCACCCAGAACCGACGAAAGAGGCAACCCGTGGTTATTTAAAGATCAGAAGCATATGTTCATTGAACTTGACAGATTCACAGTCAATCGTAAGTATACGTGCAACTAAGTACCTACCTCATGTATTTCACATAGAATATCACAACTAATACAACAATGTTACTAATTTTAAAGTGCGACAAGGCCAAAACACAATCTCCCGAGCTTCAACAGACTCTTCAGTGACCATACCGTTTGATAGAACTTTCCGTGACTTGGACACTAACAGGCCAGAAGGTGGTGATGATTTGAGCCAGTTTAACTTCTGTGGTTGTGGTTGGCCTCAACATATGTTGATACCAAAGGGTACCTCTGACAACTCTGGGTTCCAATGCCAACTCTTTGTTATGGTTTCCAACTACGACGACGACAGGGTCAGTAATGAGACGATAAATTATATTTTTTTAATGAAATATATTTTTTTTAACGAAATATTTTGAAGGAATTTAAAATTACTATTTTTTAGCAGTTGTTGATATAAATTAATCGTTTCATTTCATTGGACATTCTAAACAGCTTGTTGCAAATTTATCATTAATTTTAATATTCCTTTAACATTTCAGATTGACCAAGACATAACTGGAATTTGCAACGATGCTGATAGTTTCTGTGGCGTTAAAGATCGTTTGTATCCTGATCGTCGTTCCATGGGTTATCCATTTGACAGACAGCCAAGACAAGGTGTTGATACCTTGCAGCAATTCCTTACGCCCAATATGAGAGTACAAAATGTAGTCATCAAGTTTTCCAATAAGACTTACAGACCAAGACAAACTAACTAGATTCAAATAAACTGTTTTAATAAAAGTAAATTGTCGCATATCGGCTTGAAAAAGGACACGTAGTTAATAAATTTATTTTTGAAATATATTTGAAGTCTTATTTTATAAACTAAAATGTGTGCTTACTTGTTAAGTATCTTGTACTTTTCAACCAAAGATACTAAAATGATGATTTTGAATTCTTCAATCAGTCAAGCGGTGATTCTTGGACAACCAAGAGCAGGTGATGATGCTTTGCAGCAATTCCTTACACTCAACATAAAAGTACAAGCGGTACTAGTTAGACTACACATAAGTGGTCAGGAATTTTAAAAAATGTTGAGGGATAGCGCCAGGTACTTGCAGTTGAAAGATTTAATGGGATTTGAGTTAATCTCTTTTGAAATTTAAAAATCCTAGAAATGTACCTACTCTGTACATTTTTATGACCGAAGGAGTAAAAGTGCAAAATGATCAGTTTGTCTTTAACATTCGTTTTTTTTAACTGCAAATGATCGACACATCAAAACTGATTTTTTTCTTGCTTCACAATTTTTAATTTTTGTTTCGTTTAGAAGTATTTAAATTATGCCTAGATTAAGAATTATAATATGCATTACGAGTATGCTTTTGCGTTTACCTGAATAAAGTATGCCATACGGGATGCGAGATTACTTTACTTTGGTGAACAGGTATCTATTACCTAGTACAAAACGTAGCAAAAAAATTGTTCAACAGCATATTAAAACCTACAGTGTGGAACAGCCAAATGGAATAAATTCGATAACGAATAAATGAGAGCGTGTTGGGAAAAACGCTTGGACACCAGTCGATTTGTATTTTTAGATGCGCATTTTTTTCAAAACAAAATAATTATATAGGGTGTGTCATTTGACAGTGGCCGATACCAACTTTCTTATTTTAAATATATTATATATATTATTTATTTTTTGGATTCTTCAGAAAATTCTAGACATAATTCATGAACAATGTCCCATACCTATCTTTAACTGGTTAGGAAATATTAAGTGTTTTCAGATGTATTACAAAAATTAACATTAAAAAAAGAAAATGTTTTTATTTCACAAATTCGCAATTCGCATTTCAATCTATTCGTTTCATCATAGGAAAAAATCACAGAGTGGGCGACATCTATATATGGGTTTATTTGGGTAAAAAGTGAACTTTATATATTATTTTGAGCAATTTAAGCATTGAAAGTGTTATTTTTTAACGAAATCCGAAAATGCAAAGGATTAAAAAAGGTGATATGAAGATAAAATCGCGAAAAATATGCTCTGTTCCATAATGCTCTACATATGGCAATTCGATTATTCTTTGCGTACATTTCCTTTAAATCCTAAGGCAGCATAGAAATGGAAAATGATCTTAAAGATAGGAAAACCAATCTCAAAGTAAACATGTTTGCAGCAAGCACTTTATGAAAGATGATTTTTTCAGTGGTAAATTTGATATTGTTGTCCAATGATCTATCATTTTATTTGTGATTATTCATAGTGACTTTAACAACACAGAAAAGGCGTTCAAAAGATGGATCTGTTCCTATCTAGAACCTTCCAATGTTAAAGTATTAACATTCCATAATTAAGAAAGATAGAAGTAACCGAAGTTAATTGGATTATAATATATAATCCTTTTAATTGGTGAAACAGGTTCACCCACATAAAACAATATGTCCGAAATTGATATTTTGACTTCCATAGGCATTGCAACAAAAATTCCAGGGACAACAGAACTGAAAAACTTCGAAAACAAACCAAAATTGATACCTAGACGTTATCTGAAGAGGAGTTGCAGGCGATGGTTAATGTATAATGCATAATGCCCTAAAAATCAAAGGGATAAAAATAAATGTGAGCAAAACGAAAGTAATGGTTTTTGAAAGAGAAGAAAGCATAACAAACTGTGGAGTTTCGATTGAGGGAGAAAGAGTGAAACAAGTAAATGAATTTGTGTACTTGGGTTCAAAGTTTACTAGAAATGGAAAGTATGACAGTGACATCGAGCGAAGGGTGTTGGCAGGAAAATAAATGATTGGGGCACTGCATAGCTTTATGAATAGCCAGAAAGTGTCAAAAAAGGCACGTCTGGCGGTGCATAGAGATGTGTTGGTTCCTACACTTATGTATGGTAGTGAATGTTGGGTTTAGCAGGAAAAGCATGAAATTAGGATTAATGCTGCGGAGATGAGTAGTCTGGGAAGTATAGCCAGATTGACTCGGTTGGATAAAGTAAAGAATAGTTAGATAAGAGAACGCTGTGGTGTCAAATAAGATGTGGTTACAAAGATAGATAAAGGAATGCTCAGATGGTTTGGACACGTAGAAAGGATGGATGAAGGAATATTGACGAAACAAATTTATATGGCGAGTGTGAATGGACAAGTCGGTAGAGGTAGACCTCGGAGAACATATCTCGATCAGATCAACATTGTTTTAAAGAAAGGCCAGGTCAAGTTAGTACCAACAACCGACGAGCATGTATGAGAGCACTGATGAAAGTAGAGGAAGCAAAAGATGTGTGTAAGAACCGTAGCGGAAGTGGAAGGAAGTAGTCTCTGCCTACCCCTATGGGAAAAAGGCGTGACTTTATGTATGTATGTATGTAACAAGAATCCAGCGACAATAAAACTGAAACGTCGAAAACAAACTTTAAATCCAGTTTCAATCTAATAGTTTAACACAAAAAATCAACTTAAATCTTTAAGGTAACTAAAATTCCCTTCAATAAAAACTTTGGTTTTTCAAGTGATTAAATGAATATTTGTTGTTCACACCTCGGTCCGATATTTTGTCATTGACAGCGCCAGGAGTGTGATATTTTGTGGTTATATCTTCTAATATGCAAAAAACCTTAAAAAAATAAATTTTTGTCAAAAAATACAAAAAAAAGATACATTGGGGGTAGTGGGGGTTAATATTTTTTGGTTATATCTTTAATTATGCGAAATCTCTAGAATTTTAGTATTCTTATAATCAATATATTTATGATGATTCTTATTAATAGAATGAGTGATTAGGTATTGGAAGTATTTTGAAAAAAAGACTATTTTTAGAAATGGTACATATTAATAAAAATAAGTGTAACACCAATAATAAAAGAATAGACATTGATGATCTGGGTGCTATTAATACAAAAATTCTTTACAAAAATTAAGAGTTAAGTTTGGACAACCATAATTTTTAATAATTAACAATTTTTATCTATATAAATGTTTTTAACATTCCGGTTATAGATCATTTTTAAGGCATTAATCAAATTAGAATACAAACACAACAATAAGCCTTTGCAACATTTTTAAAGCAACACTAAAGCGTGTGATATCAAATAAATGTTTCTATGATCTTTGTATTTACACAAAAGCAAAACTTTCCTTCCATTATTTCTACCTACTTATCGATGTGGAAAAATAAAAACCATTCTTGGTAAAAATAAATCTATTAAACAATTTTAACACAACTTTGAAGTTTGAACTATCTAATTAATAATATTTTTTTAACGGTTTATCAAATACCTACTCACACAACTATGAAAAACTCAAGCTAATTCAGGAAACAATTTATCATTTTCTTTGATAGGCAAACTATTCCAAAACTCATAAGATCCTACATGTACCATTTTGATCATCTTAATTTCATTCGGAGATTCCACCTCTAAGACATTTATATATTTATTTCCAGACTCTACTGGCGACCATTTTACGTCGTTTATTGATGGTATGCTGAAATTAAGTACAGTGGTGTATTTTTTTTATTTACAAACGAAATAAAATTAAATAAAATCATAAGGACACAATTAAATAAACTGCAAAATTATTATTTTTGACGATTTTTGATTATACCCATTTCGGTAATTACAAATAATCAGTATGTACAATTACGCATTCATTAAATGAATACTACTAAAAATAAAGTTACATTCATATTTTTAATTCAATGAAAAACAATAAAATTATAGAGAAATCAAGGACAACAAAGTATTATCGTCATTAGCCATGTGAGATTTTTTAATGTAATTACTGTATTTATTTTAGGCTGTTAATACTTAGGAGAAGCAAAAAATAAACGATATTGAAATGAAATCAAACAATTTAATAACTGAATACAGAATAGCGCTACAGAAGAAATAAGTAACAATTGGTGTTAAAAAATTTAATTAAAATAGATTTATATTAAAAAAAAACGACGGGTTGCACTCCGGGAGTGCCGGCAGAAGTGAAAAACAGCCGGCGCAGGCATACATTTTCGCCGCGCCGTAGAAAGAGAGGGGGATACTCCCTCTCCTACGCCACGCCAGCTGTCTACTCTCCATCCGTCTTACGAATTTTCGATCAGGTCACGTGTCCTGACGCGAGTTTAACATTTTTTACCCATTACAAAAAAAGTGTACAACGCCGCTAAAGAAGTTTTCACTTCAAAAAATGATATTAAAACGGGTGCCTACAGGTATTAATAAAAGTCTAAGACCGAATTAATTCCATACCTTAAATTTGCATAAACAGCAATAAATTCAGTAAAAAGGTTCATCATTTTTTCGTCTACGGGATCTAATTCCGGCGGTGAGTTGAACATTTTGATATATTGTGCCCCGTCATCTCCGTGACAAACTCCTACAAAATAAAAATATAACCGATATAAAACGATTTAAAAACAAATTATAAATGTTGACAAAGTTCAATCGTTAAATTATTTTGCATTCACATTGTCAAAAATTTACCTCTCTTCATTCCAGGTGTCGGTAATAAAGAATTAGCCGCTAAATACGTGAAAAAATAATAATAAACTGGACTCTTGTTTACTTGCGATTGCAGTCTAACAGCCATCTCTCCAGAAATAAAAAAGCATCTATCGCTGAACATCTAAAATAATACGTTGTATCCTACTTTAACAGTAATAACTTATTGGATAAAATTCTTCGAAACTTAATTGGCAAGATTAACATTGTTAGTTGATATAAGTCACTCGTTATCAATAAAAATAAATTTAGATTTTCTTACTTTAACCATGGAATAAACATTTTCCTCGGAAACCTTTTCGTCTTCGTAATAAAATTTTCTGATTGCCTTTACAACTTTTAATTTATCGGCTTCATCGACTGTGTCATACAAATCAAGAATATAATACATCATGTCGTTCCAATTTTTATCAAATTCAGACATTACATGAGATGCCATAAATACTGCAATATGTCAATTAGATTACATCTTAACTAATAGGTCTGCGTTGTATTGTTCCAACGCCATATCTGTTGTTTTAATAAATTTACCTTCAAAATTTCAAAGGTTTTATAAATACCTAATGTCCTCTAAAGGAAGCAAAATAACAATATTTAGTCACTCCCAGTTTGACCAAAACTGAACCTAACTTTTGAAATTTGGATGACCCACTGTATATTTAATTAAAATTTTAATTCTACGTACAGCTTCCTTTTTAATGAGGCATTACACTTTGTATTGTGGTTTAATAACAATAAATAAATCTTTAATAAAATATCAAAATACTTTATTCAACGTCTGTCATAAAATAGAGTTAATAGAGGTTAGGACACGTAGAGAGAATGGATGAAAAAAGTTTGAAGAAACAAATTTATAAGGCGACTGTGGATGGGCTAGTCGGTAGAGGTCGACCTAGGCGAACATATCTCGATCAAATCGACATTGTTTTGAAGAAAGGCCAGGTCAAGAGTACCAACAACCGACGAGCATTTATAAGAGCACTGATGAAAGTAGATGAAGCGAAAGATGTGTGTAAGAACCGTAGCGGAAGTGCATATTATGCATGTATGTAATAATAATATTGAAACAGTTCAAACGAAACACTAAGTAGGCTTTGAAATCAGGTGAAGTCAGTTAACTGTATTGTTATATTTCGGCCCAGAGCCAAGATGAAAGTGGCCACTTAGAAAGGTTAAAGCCTTACAATGGTGAGGTTTCGCAAGTATTTGATCGGGTCGATCAAATTTGAGAGGCGGATGATGTTACATACCGACCCTGTTTATTTATCGGCATCCGAGCATCGACCACAACGAGGGTGCATATTAATGAGCCCTTTGTCGACTTCCGCCTCCGTCTAATCAACTCTTGCCGCGTCTAGAGACTTCCAGATGGTTCTATCCCTTTCGCGAAATGGTCTGGAATTATGATTGAGATAAATAAAAGGGACAGCAGTCGTAACAAAGGACAGTTTTAAAAGTGTTTATTAGTTATGAAATTTAAATAGTTGTAAAAGTTTTAATTAGTTGAATATCTAAGTGAAAATCTATGTGATTTATAAAATTAAAACTTGTTGTGTAAAAGTATTGTAATAAAAGTTGTTTTGTTACTGTACCGAGAGTTTAAAATCACCGAACCCAAGAAAGTAAAGTAAATTTTGTAACAGTATATTTGACAGTTCAGCTTTACGGTGATTGAAG
Organism: Agelastica alni; assembly: GCA_950111635.1. NCBI lineage: Eukaryota > Metazoa > Arthropoda > Insecta > Coleoptera > Chrysomelidae > Agelastica > Agelastica alni. The sequence goes on from OX467708.1 coordinate 89,280,322, forward strand.
AGTAATAATTTATTATTTTCAATTTAAAACTGTGGTGGGAAAACCAAAATGACTAATGATGCTTTTACAAATAAAAAAAAATGTTTAAAATTTTGAATTTAAACTTATCATTGAGATAACTAAGATATGGCGTCGAAATGGAGACAACCGGTTTATAGGAATAAAAACATAATTTAATTTTATGCACTGAAAATAAAAAAAAAGGAAATATTTTGGTGAATAGTGCAAAAGAATAAACATATAAAGGTAAAAAAAATATGCAAAAATTAAAATTTGCATTAAGGTATCCAACAAATTATTTTTGAAGAATAAAAGACTTACAAGTTGTCGGAAAAATTCCTTCATCTTTAACATTTGAAGTGATCCATGGAACATCGTAAACTTTTCCTTGTTTAAGTAGTTTATATGGATGTTCATCCACAAATGGGTTGTCTCCCTTTTCAATTACTGGTCCAAAATTTATAAATGGAATAGAATCTAAATATAGATGCAGTTTTGATGTTGCAGTTAGTAGTTCCTTGCTATTAACATTTCTAAAACATTCTACCATAATTTTCGTATCATCTGTCGTACAATTGAGAGCTGCGGCTACTTGTTTTGCTTTTTTCAAAGGATTCTCTATTAAAGCCCAAGAAGAAAGGGCAGTTCCGCTTTGGGAAAGTCCTCTATGGAATAGACCTTAAAGTAAATGGTTATATTTAAAAATCGACACGTAAATGCCATTTGTCTGTGGTTATATTTACCCTTAGATAGCGGTGATAGATAATGATAGTGAACGCTAGCCCCACCAGCTGACAGGCCTGTTATCGTTACCGAATTAGGATTGCCCCCAAACGATTTAATATTTTCTTGTATCCATCGCAATGCCATCGTTTGATCTTTTAAACCATTGTTGCCTGACACTACATTATCTTCAGTACTCAAAAAACCTGATGAAACAATATTTTTATTTCTGTTGCCTCATTAATTCAAGATCTGTTAAGGTACAAAGGCAATTTATTTTTGCAATTTCTTAAATAATATCTTTATATACGCGATAAAATTTTTTTTTAAAATATTATTATTTATAGATTCTGATGCTTATACAGTGTGGAACAGCCAAATGAAATGAATTCATTATTTTAAAGACATTATGTTAATGTAAATGTTTGTAATAAATTTCATAACAATAAAGAGACCTCTAAAATGATGTTTTACAAACTCCTAATACCCATTTAAAAATTTGAGAGAATAAATTTATTTCATTTGGCTGTAGAGATTGTCCAGTAAAATTTACTATGTTGATAAAATTTAATTTAAATCCAATACTTTTCTACAATTGTTATTTTGTGGTTGATAAAAAAAAATTACAATAAATTATAAAATATTAATCGTTCATCAATTTACTTCATTTAAAATGCTGTATTGTCTATAATCGAAAAATTCTATGACAGAGTGGTGAGGAGTTAATTGTGGTCGACATTGTCTATGTATGGGGTGAGCGGTAGTTTAATACGAGCACAGAAATCACTTTACGAGGATTCCACTGCTTGTGTCAGGATAAACGGAGCTTGCACGGACTGGTTTAACATCGAAAAAGGTGTGAGACAGGGATGTGTGGCTTCACCATGGCTGTTTAACTTATACATAGACGATTGTTTAAAAGCAAAACGAAAGTAATAGTTTTTGAAAGAGAAGAAAGCATGAAAAACTGTGAAATTTTGATTAAGGGAGAAAGATTGGAACAAGTAAATAAATTTGTGTACTTTGGTTCAAAGTTTACGAGAGATGGAAAGTATGACAGTGACATTGAGCGAAGGGTATTGGTAGGAAAACAAATGAATAGCTTTATGAACAGCCAGAAAGTGTCAAAAAAGGCACGTTTGGCTGTGCATAGAGGTGTGTTGGTTCCTACACTTATCTATGGTAGTAGATGTTGGGTTTGGCAGAACAAGCATAAAAATAGGATTAATGCTACGGAGATGAGTAATCTGAGAAGTATAGCCAGAGTGACTCGGTTGGATAAAGTAAAGAATAGTGAGATAAGAGAACGCTGTGGTGTAAAAGAAGATGTGTTAACAAAGATAGATAAAGGAATACTTAGATGGCTTGGACACGAAGAACGGACAGATGAAGGAAGTCGGTAGAGGTCGACCTTGGCGAACATATCTCGATCAGATCAACATTGTTTTGAAGAAAGGCTAGGTCAGGAGTACCAACAACCGACGAGCATGTATGAGAGCACTGATGAAAGTAGAGGAAGCAAAAGATGTGTGTAAGAACCGTAGCAAGTGGCAGTGGTCTTTGCCTAGGCGTGACTATATGTATGTATGTATTGTATGGTTCTAATGATGTAATTTAAATTATTAGAGAACTAAAAACTGGTTATCACCATCAGACTTTTATGAAGAATTTTAATTTGTTTATAAAACCATTGAACTGAGGCTATTTAATACCAATATTGATGTATTGTTCATTTATTTTCATTGGTATTTAGTTTTTTTTGTATTGATCGAATGTACCATCATCGACACAAAATAAAAAAATAATATAGCAAAAATACCTAAAATCCCTAATCGATAATTAAACGAAACAAAAACTATATCTTTGTCCATTAAATAATTTGGGCCGGATAAAAATGATGGAGAACCAAATTGGAAGCCTCCACCGTGGATGTGAGCAACAACATTTAAATTTTCATCGCCGTTTATTTCTTTTAAAGGCACATAAACGTATACGTATAAGCAGTCTTCGGTTCCTGAAAAAATTGATTTGATTTTATTCAATATTACAATAATGTCGATTTGTTAAAATACAATTTTAATGGATATAAATATAAATACACTTACCAAAAATTCCTTTAAATGACCATATCGAAATTTTAAATATACAATGGTAATTTTTGTTGGCCATCCACGTTCCATTAAACTTTCCGTATGGTTCTGGTTCCTGAAGCAAAATATAATGTATTGGGTGGCCCATTTGAAAGTATCCATCTCGAACATTTTTTTTTTAAAAATAATTTTCAAAAAACCCCGGAAAAGGTCAATTTTGATTTATATTCGGTAAAACATCCTATTTAAAATTATCAATATAAACAATCAAGTAACAAATCACACTTACTGCAAATCTTAATTCATTAATTGGAGGTTTGGCATAAGGAATTCCTTCGAAAGCTGAAATAATCCTTCCTCCATAAGATTTTGCGTAAAATCCTTGTATGCTACCTTGGGGAGTTTCGACAAATGGGGCTTCCTGGCTTTTACAGTAATCTTAAAACATTAAACAACTATGAATATTTTCTTGGTAAGTACCCCTATATCAGAATTAAAATTCGAATACATATTATTATTATAACATAAATCGGTCTCTCGAACGTTCGCAACCCCTATTGACAAAGTTTGGAAGCATCTGGATTCTTCGAAGATCGAAGAAATCAAACGTCTAAGAATTTCCAGATACGGAGGCAGTAGTATTTAAGGCTGGTCTGTATGCAAAAAAAACAGTTTTTATTTGACGAGCAATTTAAGCTGTATACAGTGAAGTATCTAGCGGTAGTTTGAACTGTAGAGTATTTATTTTGTGAAAAAATGTGCCGTAATAAACACCTTTCTTTAAGTACAGACTCCACCAATGAAGAATGACAACAATTCTGACAAATTCGTTTCTATCCTGTGCTATTCTTACCAGTTCCTGCGACTCAGGAGCGTAGCTACCGCTGAATCAAACATATCAACGATACTGGGCCGGCTACAGGGGCCCCTACGTGGAAATAAGAAATCAAAACTCATTTCATGGTTTGCTAACCGAGTTCAGAGATCTAGAAAAAGAGTTGGGGGTAACAATTGTTTTTAAAAATAAAAGACGAAAGATAACGAAACGTTTTGTTGATGAATTTTTAAAAAATGAGAGAATTTCAGACCCGGAATCGCACTTCAAAGTCAATGTATACTAGTGCTGTTTGGATACGAGTAAATTAACTTCTCAAACTGAACAAAGACTTTAGAGATTCTGTGACCTGAGTATACGTTCGATGTATTACAACCGGAGAAACTCTTATCGTTTTCAAATAAATAATAAAAAAATGTGTGTGTGCAGTTCACACTCAGTAGAAGTGAGAGTAAACTTCGAGAGAATGAGATGAATATACACACTCACTATACGACGCTTGCTCTCTCGGTTTGACTCGGGAATATACGAGTACAGGCGTACACATATCTAAAATTCTTGGTAGACAAGAGTGGAAAGACTGCGAAGCGGCGCACAAAGAGGAGACCGAGTAGTATGAAACGCTGTATAATGTATTCTTTTTTTTTACTGAAAATAGTCGCAAAAGGGTAGACCTATCGTGTGGGGGAGGGATTACAGAAAGGAGATGATTGTGGACCCGCTTTTTGAAAAGTTGCAGGTCATAGTTTTCTAAAAAAACTAATTTTAAATGCTTGTTCCATTCTGTAGCAGCCCTGTAAAAGAAGAATTCTTGATGGAGATTGATCCTAGTAGTGTCAATCTTGAGAGTAAAAGGGTGAGACTGATCAGCGTGCCGAGTTCTTCGGCCGAATGTGGCCAGTGGTGGTATAAAAGATTTTATTTTCTGGAGCATCTGCCATGGAAATATCTGTAGAGTAATGTTTGGTCTGCAACTCTTCTTCTATTTTCTAGTGGGTGAAGAGTGTTTGTGGGAGTTGAGCTGTTTATCAACCAAATAGCCCTTTTCTAAATGGAATCCAGAAGACAAAGAGAATGCTTTGGTGCTGATCTCCAAATGTGCGAGCAATACACCAGTAGAGGTCAGATTTGAGCCTTGTACGACAACAGTTGATCAGGAATAAAAAACTTTTTAGCTTTCCACAGAAAACCCAGCCTCTGGCTTGCTGACTTTGCGATTTTAGCAACATGGTCATACCAAGACATATTATTAGACACCGTGACTCCCAAAATCGGGATGGAGGGACTTGATTCAAGGATATTTCCGGACATTGTTATGGAATGATTTGAGGAATACACTTTCTTTGAAAACGTGGCGCTTTGTGTTATCTGGGCGTTGAACTAAACAAGATTGTTGGTTCCCCACTCGACGATTGCTTCAAGATCTCTATTGATGGAGTCAACCTGTTCATGTCCGAGTCTTTTTGTATCATTCACCGAAAGTGAATGATAGGATGTGAAATTTGAGACAAGTGTGCTGTCGTCTGCGAAACTGTAAATGGGGTTCGTGGTGGTTTTCAAGAGGTCGTTGATGTGTAAAAGAAATAAGGTGGGGGACCCCGGCTTTGGTTTTCAACGCATCAGAAGAAATACCGTCAACTGCCACATGTAAGGAGCGATCTTGCATTAAGCTCATGAGCCATTAGCGCAATTTGGTTTCACTCTCTCGCAAGCTTAATCCTATAGGTTTATGTGTTTGTCTCTTTTCAGTGTCGCTTTTTCGTTTCATTAAGTTTTAAATTGCAACCATTCTAAAGAAGTAAAGTTATATCAGTTAATCTGTATGAACAATTAATTGCTTTGAAAACATGCTTAAAATCTGAAATTAATTCCATTAAGGAACTCACGGAATTATTACTGATAAAATTCAATAACCTTGCATTCAGTTTTCCGTAATAACAGCATGCTTCCTATTTTTGAAGTTTTTCGAAATTAAAACTGATTAAAAACTATCTCAGAACTTCTAGATGGGACAAGAACGGCTATCAGACTTGACAGTACTGTCTCTAGAGACAGAAAATCTCGAAAAGCTAAAATTGTCTTCAGCTATAGATGATTTAATAAAAAAGTTTGTCGATAAAAAGGCGAGGAAAGTATATATTTATATTGTTTTGCTTACTAAGCTCCTACTAACATTAATTGTAAGTAATTACTTGTAATCAACATAATATTTATTTTATTCAGAGCGAACGTTTTTGTTTCTTTTGTGAAAAATCTTCACCCTCCATTTGGGCTTTGCCGCAAGGTAGAGGGTCGCCCCCCCCCCTTCGACAAATTTTAATACAGGGCCCGTCTAGGGCAAGCTACACCGCTGCTGAGACTCCAATCCTGTCCAATCTATAATGTTCCTTAACCATAAGCATTGTCTCCGCCCGGGCCCCGTTTGCCATCGATTTTGCCATTCATTTTAATAGCTTTTCTAACTTTAAGAGACAGTTCTCGTTTAAACGCCAAAATTACATAAATATGCGATCCTTCTAATCCAACAGTTGGTCTCGTTGCTCCTAATACAGAGAGTCATGTTGCTACGAGTATATATATATATATATATACATTTTTTGCAACTCATACGTGCTGTCAATATTTATATAGTTTTGTTTGAAACCTACTTAAATTTAGACAAAATATTGTAGACGGTTTGAGCTCTTATACCAAAAATTAATGTCAGTAGCGAACAATTTAAATACGTATACATATATACTGTTACGAAGACCATCCTGGTCCCTTCTCGTGGTTATTCGTATAGGTATGAAAAGGACAGTGGCCGCGAAGAGGTCAGTTTTGAGTTTTTATGAGTTATGAAATTTAATTAGTTATAAAAGTTGTATCAAGTTATTTGTAAAAGTAAAGTTTATTGTGTAAAAGTATTGGAATAAAAATTGTTTTGTTACTGTATCGAGTTTAAAATTACCGAACACCAGAAAGAAGTTATATCGTAACAATACATACATACATATATTCACGCCTTATACCGTAAGGGCTAGAAAGGAAGTGGTCTCTGGCCTACCGGTAGGCAGAGACCACTTCCTTTCACTTGCTACGATTCTTACACACATCTTCTTCTACTTTCATCAGTACTCTTATACATGCTCGTCGGTTGTCGGTACTCTTCACCTGGCTTTTCTTTAAAACCAAAGTCGATCTGATCAAGATTATATATATATATATATATATATATATATATATATATATATATATATATATATATATATATAGATATATATAGTTTGGTACTTTTTCTTTGATTGATTATATTAATAACTTTAAAATGTTCTTGGAATAGGTCCAAATAAAACGTCAATAAAAAACTTGACAATTATGTTATAATACCAACGTTTTATTTGGACCTATCCTAAGAACATTTTGAAGTTATTAAAGTATATATATATATATATATATATATATATATATATATATATATATATATTCGCCGAGGTCGACTTCTACCGACTTGCCTAATAAATCTGTTTCATTACTCTTCTTTCGTCCATTCCCTCTACGTGTCCGAAACTCTATTTTATGACAGACTCATCTCCACAGCATTAATCCTATTTTTATGATTCTTTTGTCAAACCCAACATTCACTACCATACATAAGTGTAGGTACAACACTTCTTTATTTAACAAACTGTGGCAAAAGGTCCTGAAACAATGCCATTCCCTTCTCCAACAAAAAAAACAACTTCTTAATGCACCGCTAGACGTGCCTTTTTTGACACTTTTTTGGTGTTTATAAAGCTATGCAGTGCTCCATTCATTTATTTCCCTGCCAACATCTTTAGCTCAATGTCTCAATCATACTTTCCGTCTCTCGTAAACTTTGAACCCAAGTATACAAACTCAATTACTTGTTCCACTCTTTTTCCTTCAATCAGCACCTAGCAGTTTTTCATGCTTTCTTCTCTTTCAAACAACATAACTTTTGTCTTACTTACATTTACAATTAACTAAAATAAAATCGGTTAATAAAAAAAATCATATTTAATACCGCACAGGAAAAATGAAATGTGTAAGAGGCATTTACTTAGCTATTACTCACCAACAAGCCAATACAGAAGAGACACTAATAACGAAAGCTTTATAAGTTTCGCACTTTTAACAGTGAAAATCAGCATTATGAACTGAAGAATATTCACCTTACAATTGACTGCAAGCGCATAAAAATATTTTTTATACTATAATGTCTGACGCTATTAAAGCAGAACTGTCATTCATATGACAGCAAAAATAGTTAGCTCATAATAACAGAGAAGATGTATGTAATTTTAAATTTTAATAATCTACTATTATTTAAATTAAAATTCCATTAACCCATTCTACGTACGACATTTTTTAGAAATATACTTTTTAATTAAATTAGAACACACATTTTAAATTTGTACTTCCATTAGATACATTTTTCGGTTTGGGAGTTCAAAGCCAACTTGGATAATCCCTAGAAAAGAGAAACTTGCAGGATGTCTCAATAGTGCGGTACAATTTTTGAATCCGTTATTATACGGAGTGGGTCACAGAAAACAGTCCACTCCGATATTTGGCCGTATTCATGAGAATTTAAGGAAATGCTGAAACACGTCGATTTTTGTTACAAGGAGGACACATTTTTACGATACAGATATGTGTCATTACCTGTCTTTGCAAAAAAAGTCTTATAATTATAACAAATTTTGTAAAAAATTAGTTTATTCATTGATGTTAGTAAATCAATTTAGGTATTTTTTATTTTAAATATCTTCAAAATATTTAAATTAAGGGGTTGGTAAAGTGGAAGGGATAAATGACAGATATCTGTATCATAAAAATGTGTCTCCCTTGGAACAAAAATCGTCGTGTTTGAGGATTTCCTTAAATTCTTATGAAATCGGGGTGGTCAGTTTTCTGTGGCTGACTCTGTATACAGGGTGATTCATAACTATTGAGACATAGGCTAAGGGCGGGTGATTTGGACCAAATATGCCTTAACAAAATATTGCTGTGGAAAAATATACAAGGCGTTGAATTTGAAATTTTGTTTTTATTTTTTGCTAATAATTTCACTGTAAATTTATCAATTATTATCAAAATTGGCAGGGAGGACTTTAGAGAAGAAATATTATTCTATATTTTGTTATAGGACGCGCCATGTGAATGATTCCTGATGATTAAATCGACTAGTAACTTTTTAGTGATTTTGATTGGAAAATATGACGCAGAAATCATTTTTTCGTAATATTTGTACTCCTGTTTGAACACCATAATTTTATCCGTTTTTGAGAAAAACGCAAATGATCAATTCAGAGTCTCAGAAGGGGATTTCAAATATTATTTAATTTATTAGGAGTGTGCTTAGGACTGTCAGATATAATAGTCTATTGTTGCACTTTTTTAAAGCCATTATATTTGGTCCTATAGTCATATTTTGGTCCATGTCACCCGCCCTTAGCCTATGTCCCAATAGTTATTAACCACCCTGTATAAAAGATACGAAAAAATTATAAAAGCAAAATTGTTAACCATCTCAAGATGCGTAATCCAAAATTATCTATAAATATATAGGGTATTATTTTTTACAAGTAAATTTACTAATATCCATATACTTAATCACAGTTAATAAATCCGAAAAACACCAGTACAAAGAGCGGCCGATTTCTTTTCGGTTTCTTTTTAAATCAAACATCAAACAATCAAACTTCACCGGCCGACGACGATAATGATTTGTCATTTAAAAAACTTTTTTTTATCCTCTTATTTTTTATTTTCATTAATTGAAAAAAATGAAAAAAAGTGCCTTTATATGTACCTACCCAAAAATACAAATCTAGAGGATTAAAATCTTGGCTCTAAACCGGCCATGAAAATGTATTTTCTTTTCCTATCTATGAGGAAACTGATTGTTCAAATAATCTCGCACAACTGAGGAAAAATGTGGTGGGGCGTCATCTTGTATAAACCACATATCTCTTCTTTGGTTTAATGGCAACTGTTCCAGCTCATCAAAAAGCGTATTTTGAATAAACCCCAAATATGAATTACCATTTAAATTTATAGATAACTCAAACTGACCTATTAAAATATCTCTAAAAATTCCACTTCGCACATTTATTCTTACTTCATATTGAAAGTTTTTCTCTCTAGTGACATGTGGATTTTAGTATTCCAAAAACGCATCTGCGTGTAAAGGTTGTTTCACTACTAAAAATAATGTCACTAACGATATTGTTATTTGCATGTCTTATCCGTACCAAATTGTGCAAATTTCTTTAATCAAGGAAGATCTCTGGATAGCAAGTTCTACACTGGAGTAAAATGGTGAGGTCTTGAGCTCCCATAAGGATTGGAGTATTAGAGCTACGTCCCCGTTCTATTATCTGGCCGAGGCGGTGTATCGTCCACACAAAGGAGCATATTCCTTTTGCGGCAACAAACGGCCCTCATTTTAGCGAATGATTTACAACCGCGGGCGTAATTGAAGGCATCCGATATATCTAGAAAATATCGATTAATTTCGGGACAATGTCAGAAAGAACGAAAGAGAATTTTTGCTTTTTCGCGTAATAATTTACAATATCTTCACAAGTTCTAGAGTATTAAAAAACTAGTAACAATTTGAACAAATCTTAATCTAGAATATTTTTTCAGCGTGATGCTATTGAAAGTTAAACTTATGAAATAGTGGAAATACTCTTAAAACATGGCGCATTAACTGATATCCCAGGAGAATATTACAAAACAAAATAAAAGTTACAAAAAAGTAACTCATTTTATTATATAAAAAAAAAACAAAGTACCTGTTAAAATTCTAACAGCAATGTTAGAGGGTTGTAAAATAGTACCACAAGGGTATGATTTCCCAAAATTTTCCGACATTACACATTTATAAATTTACCTGTTTTAAATAAGGGCATGCAAAATGCTATCATAAATAATTTGCTAAGATTAACTAAACTTTTAATGGAATTAATTTTTATACCACTGCTCATTTTTCCATGGTATTAATTTATAATATTGTTACGATTTTTTGGGTCCGTCTCTGTCGACCTTGCATTGAGGCGAGAGCGCATCAACTACAATTAGGGTAAAACCTAATGAGCGGCAAGTAATAGAAGACACTGGATGATTCTCGAAATTATTGGACCTTATTTCAAATAGCGTCGATTCTTCGAGAACATTGATTTACAGGTATTTAAATGGGAACATAGATTGAGGTTTTTAAGTTGAAGTTAGTTTAAAGTCAAGTATTTTGAAGTAATTATTAAGTGTTATACAGTTGTGAATTTCTAAGTGATTTGTAAATTTATTGTGTAGAAATATTAGAATAAACATTGTTTAGTTATTGTACTAAGAGTTTGGAATTACCTAACCCAAGAGGTAAGTATCCTAACAATATGACTCAGCACGCTGATCAGTCTCACTCATTTACTCTCAAGATTGACATTACAAGGACCAATCTCCATCAAGATTCCTTCTTTTACAGGGCTGCTACGGAATGGAACAAGCTTTCAAAATTAGTTTTTCCAGAGAACTATGACCTGCAACTTTTCAAAAAGCGGGACCACAATCATCTCCTTTCTATAATCGCTCTACCATAATACAAAACGAACTTGTAAATCAGTAATTTAAATTTCATTTGTGTGGTGTTTTATGTGGCATAGTAATTTTGATTATAGTTTAGATTTATTTCTATTGTTAAAAGCTTATACCACAGAACCCTTGGGAGATCATTTAAAAATACCTAATTAGAAAATAGTAAAATATATTTTAAATTAATTAAAATTTAAAGATATGACAGGACATAGGAAAAATATAGTTTAGCTAGTTGTACAATAAATCAGATTTAAAATACAGAAACAAACAAAATATGTAGAAAATTTATAAACTCTACAGTCCTAAAACTAAATTAAAAAAAATTATTGGTTATTAATCTGTCCCCTGTCCCTTTGCAATATCACTAATACACTGCCAATTGCCTTCAGAATTTTGATCCCACAAAGTTATTTTATTGTCCCCTCCAGACACTGCTAGAATATTGCCATTTAAGGACCAACTTAAATTCCATACAACATCATCAAAAGTATGTAAAACTGTTGAATTCCAATTTATACAATCATTGCTTGTCCAAATAGCAACTTTTCTATCTTGAGAACAGCTTGCAATAGTGTATTTGTGAAGGCCAACTAATGGAGCCCATGCTACATCTCTTACCCAATCAGAGTGAACTTCAAGTTTTGATTCTTCTACCCACCTGCAAAAAATTATTCAGTGACATCTTGTATGTACAAACAAAATAGCGATCTCACCTGTCTCCATCTTCTCTCCAAATTTTAACAAGATTATCACATCCTCCTGAGACAAGGCGCTTGACAGGTACGATTTCTTGTTCTCTTGCACCAAAAACTGGTGTAATAGCAGGTGCCCAGCTGACTGCATTGCATCCTATTGCATGAGCATTTTGAATTTTTTTAGTATCCCAAATATTACTTCCCACATTATAAGTTAGTATGGATATTGAACCATCACTACTTCCACATGCAAGAATTAAACCTAACTCAGCGGGTGAAAATTGTACAGAATTAACACTTGAGTCGTGGTTTGCGTACTCATAATATTTGTTCCATTTTCTTTGTTGTTCTTTCCATATTATTACTTTTCGATCGTAAGAGCAAGAAGCTAACAAATTTCCAAATTTAGGGTGGCTCCATGCTATCTGCCAAACAGGACCATAATGCCCTTTTAAGTCATCCAGAAGTGTAGAAGCTCCACTTTTTATGTCGTACACTTTAACACTGTTATCTGAAGAACATGTTGCTAAACGTAGTCCATAATAATCTACTTCGGCATCATGTATCATATCTTCATGACCTGTCTCTATTGAATTTAAAATCGAAACCATTTTTCTATTTTAAAATTTCAGATTTCTAACCCTATTTTTTGACGTTTACTGAAAAAGTGTACACGTCAAAGAAACAGTTGCGCCAACAATGAAATTTTAAAAACGCAACGAATCTGTAAATTTAAAAGTAATTTTGCTAAAAGTCAAAGCTTAGGTTAATGAATAACAAGTATTAAATACAAAGAAATGTTAAACAAGATTAGTTTTTACTAGACTCTCTCTTAGGTACTCATTTAAACTTTGCTTCTAATATAATATTTTATCCCTGCTCTTTCTTAAACATTTTATACCCAAGTTTGTTGTGGAAGAATAGTTTAAAACACGCTTCTATAAATTTTAAATAAACGTCCAAAAACTAAAGTTAATTGGTAATCCTACTAATGAGTGATCTGTCAGTTCCTGACATTTTAAATTTTGACAAATAAGGTCCTCCATTTTTGGAAGGAAGGTGTATTTTATTACAATTATAAATTAACATTTAAAGTACGTATTTTTATTTATTAATAATTTGCCAAAATTAAAAATAGTTAATTTAGTTATAAAATAATACAAAACATGGTTCAATATAACTTTTAAAATAATCAATTACATAATCATTTTCAGATGCTGTCATCACAATTTTTAAACACACTAAGGAACTCCGTAAAAACAGGAGTTTGTAGTCGTAACATTGGAATACTTGCACCTTGTCTACAAAAAGCTACTGACCCTATACAACAACTTTTTGTTGATAAAATAAGAGAATACAGACAAAAAAGTAACAGGTTAGTAATTTAGGACTAAAACTTAAAATGTAGTGTTATTTTTTGTTTAGTCAAAATATTTCTTATAGACCATGAAATTCGGCTATCAAATATATTTTTCAATCTTTCGTTTTTCTTCACTGCCAATTATTAAGTTTTTACAATTTTTCACTAGATTCCAATCTTATTGTTCAATGCTTTCTTATACTATTTTACTTATGTTATTTAAGCATTTTATAGTAATTAAACCAAAATGTTTTTTTTTAAAAGTAGTATGCTGTTAAAATTGGGTTAGTGAAAACAATTTAAACATATCAAACACAAGTTTTATTTCTATTTATTGAACATTTAGATAAATTGACTTTCACCATTGGTAGTGCTTGTAAATTCAATATTAATCATTTTATTGATAACACCTTTTTAGTGGAAAGAGTCTTGTTGAGCCAACTCCTGAACTTGAAAAGGAATTAAAAGCTGAATTAGAGAAAGTTTCAAAACAATATGGAGGTGGTTCTGGAACTGAAATGACTAAATTCCCTTCTTTCACATTTCAAGATCCTGTTATTGATCCAATTCGTGAAAAGTAAATTAATGTACATTGTTAAATTTCATTTTTGTTAATATATAATAGTCAGTGGTAATTATGTTTCTTTTAGTTTAATAAGCAATGAAATTCCTACAGTTAAAATTTAAAAAATGTTTTAATAAATGACATATATCAAGTAAACAAATATACCAATTTATGTAACAATTTCAGACAATGCTCTGGCATTTTAAAAGATTTTTCCCAAGAAAATTTTTAAATAATTTTATTAAATCAGTTACTGAATTAAGGCTCTCGAATGGATGAACATGTACAATGCTTGTTGATATTGTCAAATTTAATATGAAAAATGATGTGTTAATTTTTATATTAAAATATGTTTAAATTTTTTTATATTATTTTAGATATTAGATATTTGTTAGGATTTCTTTTTATAAACTAAGACGTTTAAATAAAGCAATTTATTAGCTTAAAATCAACAATGGTTATATCCATATCTAGTAAATAAAGATGATGTTATTTATGAAAAAGTATTAATGTTAAATAAAAATAAGCACCTGTTAATTAAAAAAAATGTAAGGGCTATTATTGCCAAAAATTATTTTTATTATCCTTTAAAAAATTATATTTTCTTATACAACTAGGAAAATGAAAATTTTAAAGATACAATATAAGAAAGTTGGGTAAAACTTGGAACGAGTTTCTTGGTAGGAGTAGGTATCAATTATTATCTAGATATTTTCACTTTTAAAAATAAAACATAAAATGATTCATTTGAAAGAATTAATAAAATCAAGATTTCGAAAAAGACCTTGATAGAAAAGAACTATAAAAAAAATACCAACCAGTGAAGACTGGTTGAAGAAAAAACCATTGACCAGCCCAGGAGTGAAACGATGGTACACTGACGGATCAGGGTACCTAGGACGCTACAGGGCAGGTGTGTTTGGAGCATCCTGCAACCACAGGGAAAGCATACCCCTGGGAAAACAGGCTGAGGTCTATGCCATACTCAGGTGTGCCACGCACCTGACAGAAAACAGTGACCAACAGTAAGATTGATATTCACACTGACAGTCGCGAGGCCATTGGGGCCCTCGTGAGTTGCACCACAATATCATCGGTGGTGTGTGACTGCATGCAGGCCCTCACTGAGTTAGTGATCTAAATAAGACAGAGCCAACAGAAATCCTGCGGTTTGCCAAAACCAGCGGACTGGAATTCTGATGCCCCGAAGACACAGCGGTAGTCACAGAGGATCAAATATCTAGGTGACATAGGAGCCTATACCAATGGCCCAACCGCAAAAATGTAATGTCATGTACTTTCGGTTAACCCCTCATCTCCTCATTTTATATAAAGTTAGGAACGTTGATAAGGCCAATAGAGTCCAATAAATTTAAAAATAAAGGAGGTGCACCATCCAAAAAAAAAGGAAAGAATACTTAATGATTCGGAATTGGGAACGGACTAAATATTCGTAAAAAGTTGTAGCATAAATAATATCGTTTTTAAAAAAAAAATTTATTCAACACTTAATTAACTATATTTTGTCATTTAGCATATTTATTAATAACTCTAAGTATGAATATAAGTACAATGGTATGATTAGATAGAAATTATTTTTTAAAAACAATGTTAAAAAATATCAATTGGTTTAAGCTGCTCTGACGAAACCAATAGTCTTATCTTGGATGTTATAAATGCTGTAATATTGTGCCAAAAATGCTCCTCCCAATACCCACAAACCCTCTGTAGCTGTAGTTGTACTTGGAGTAAAAGCTGAATAGCATGTTGACGTCGTAAGGTTGGATTCCTAAAAATCAAGAAATATTTTAAAATAAATATTGAATATTGGTAAACTATTTGTTGTATAAGTTGGATCGTAAAGTCCACTATTTTAAGCAGGGTAAAAGAATAAGATAGCTATGTATTAATTTTGTTGCAAGAAGAACTAAAAAATTGCAAAGTGACTTGCAAAGTGACAACGAAAGTCTTTTTTGGGGTCAATAAAACGTTAAGGTAATTCATATCATCTTACTTTTATAATATATTGTGGTCCTCCCAACCTAAAACGGGTACCTTTCAAAAACACGTCATACTTTGGCAATTGTCGGATTTTATCGCAACTGACCTGAAAAATATTAATTTTTAAAACCAACAAAGTACAACTTGTTTTACTTACAAGCCATCTGCCGTTAAGTTCTTTGGCATCTATAACTTTATGGATTTGATTAATATCATTGGGAGGCCCAATAATTAAACTTGAACTTGTATCTGCTATTGCCTTGCAACCATTTTGACAAAAATAATCAATATGTTTTGGATCCTTGGTAAAAACAATGCTAAAATTAAATAATAAAAATATTGTAACTTTTGGAGTTACTTATGTTTTTGTTAGTAATAAAACCACGACGTACCTATCCACTGAAAACTTCCAATATTCACCAGCATCCACATCCAAATATGTAATAGGATCAGTAACAACTGTACCATTTGGTAATTGGGTTTTATGGATATGTCTATCATCTTTAAATCCTAGCATTATATTTCCACCTCTATTGGAATTGCTATCTCTGAAAATAATAATATTTGTTTAAATTTAAATTATTGAACATTATTTGGACCTCTGTGAATATATTTATTTGGATTTTTAAAACGATCGTTAATCACCTATTTAAATATATGGAAAACATGGGGTTTGCAATTTTTTTTTGTCTGTACAAAGTGTAGAAAAATGGTTCATAGTCTCCGTCCTTAGGTCCCAAACCGAGGACACCATCAGCTTTGTTAAATTGGAACGAATCCGGAACAACCGTCATTTCCACAAATAAAAATCCAGTTACATTTGAATGAGCAATCTAAAAAATGAATAAGCTTAACAAATTGGCTGCATATCTCTTAAAATATGAATAAAACAATGTAATATAAGTTAAACAGATAATTGAAAGTACTTACTGAAATATTTTCATAAGAATAAAAACCTGTAAAATTAAATTTTCCTTCGTCTCCTTCATAAATAGTACCATTTTTTAAATAGTAAGATGATTTATAGTGATCATATAAATTGTGGTTGTCTAAAAATAATAATAGCACCTTTATTATACACCTAGGGTGAGAAGTAAACTAAATAGAAATGCGACTTGGCAGCCAGAAATTTTCAGGTGAAGTGATTAAAATCTTAAAATGAGTCGAGAATTAACTGGCAGTGATTAGTTTTATCTATACCTATTTAGTTGTCCCTTCTCGTTAAAAAAACTGCTTCAATAATAGGGACTTCTGAAGTAGTGGAAAAATATACCTTTAATTAGGCAAGTATACATTTTAAGAACAAAATTACTATCCACTTCACCTAACTGTGATTTTGAAAAAAAATTTAATTGTAATACCTTTAATACCTAACTTAGGAGGAATTTTCTTAGGTGAAATACTTACTACAACCAGGAACATGAAGTATATTACATTCTTGTGATAAAACCCATGATAAATCCCAAGCTGTATCAAAAGCTACATTCATTGTTTTACCAGGTTTACCAATTACTATTTTACCAAAAAATTCGTTCTGAAACATAAGATAAAGTTTAGAAAAAAACACATAACTATTCAAATAGTTAACTTTTGGATTACGTTAGCTAATTATAATGTACAAACAAATAGGGGTAGTTTTCAAGATCTATTGTAACAGATATCTTTCATTTCTTTTTAAAATTAATTTATGATAATTTTAATACAATGAATACTTGGATGTTAAAAGAAAAAATAAAAATTTTTACAGGATTTTGATATATTTAAATTTTTCGTCATTATTTTTTTATAATTTCTACACACTTATTAAAATTTAGTTTAAAAATAATGTTATTCAAATTTTTCCGCCCTTTATATTTGTGTGTACCCAACACTCTGTGGCACAACACAAAAAAGGGAAAACATCGTAAAATCCTTGTAGTTATGATTTAGCTAGAGTATTTGGTTTGTTCTTTTTGATTTCAATTGATAAAATAAATCAACTGCATTATTTCCTTTCAATATTCAGCGAACATCAGTAGATTTAGTAAGAGATGTTCAGTTCCTGGTTTTAAAAATTACGAGACTAAGGACTTCTTTTTGCATCTATGTTACTAAATGTATTCAATGAAATCAAGTAATGTAAAAGAAACATGCCTAATAAGAATTATAGCTAATAACTTTCTTGAACATGTGACGAGACCACTGCCACTGTAGCTGTGCCCATGTCATGTTTTAAAAATAACAGATTATCAATAAACAAGGTTCAAAAGTACATCTGATTACAGATTTAATTTTATGTTCTAAATATATAAGTGTAAAAGGCAGAATAGTTGCTTTGCTTTAAATAAAACTTTTACAATTGTTTTAACTTAAATTTAAAAATTTATGGTAAGTGTGTATTATTATACTTTTAAATTTACTCATTACAAATATGCTTTTAAAGTATATTTAAAATTACATGTTTCCTTATTAAATTACTATTATGACAATATTTATCAATCTTGTATCATCTTTATAAGTATATTATATATATATATATATATATATATATATATATATATATATATATATATTTACTAATAAAGACCAATTTATTGATGAATTCAATATATCTATATATATATATATATATATATATATATATATATATATATACATATATATTGAATTCATCAATAAATTGGTCTTTATTAGTAAATTGTCGCTGGTATTGACAATTATCAAAAATGGTTTTAAATAGAGATTTACCAGACCTTTTAAATGAGGTATAACTTGATACCTAACGCCATTTAAAAAAATTTAAGTGGTATATCCAGTAAGGATAAGGTATATCCTACGTTTATGACATTAGCGCTAAAAAGTGTCCCCCTCAAGTTTAAAGTTGACGTGTTTCGGCATTTGTTTCTAATATGTCGCATTTCTGAAATATTAAGGGTGGGTCCTTTTCAAATGAGTTTATATGAATCCTATGTTTATGACATTAGCGCTAAAAAGTGTCACCCTCAAGTTTAAAGTTGACTGTTTCGGCATTTGTTTCTAATATGTCGCATTTCTGAAATATTAAGGGTCGGTCCTTTTCAAATGAGTTTATATAAAAATCAATGTATGTTTGTCCTCTACAGACTCCATAATGGCTGGACCGATTTTGATGAAATTTTCAGGCAATCTTCAGATTAGCCCGGGTGTTCCTCTGAAGTTTGGTAGCAATTGGATTAACGAAAGGGGTGGGAAGGGGATGAAATATAAAAACTGTTAGTTTTTGGGGTCGCTGAGTTTGATAGTGATATTCCCAAAGCAGGCAAGCCAACGTTCGGACAGGACATCGTCTGCTGGGTCCGCTAGTTTTATATAAATTATAGTTTTGATAACGAAATTCGTTTCATTAACTTGGCATAGATAGAAATAGTTGGATCAAATAATGTCTTAGATATATCTGTGCATGCCTAAAATAGTATGTTATACTTTTTAATATTTATATATTTAAGGTTTTACATTTAAATTATATTATATAAATATGTGAAGGTTTTAAATTTTTTTTTTAATCTATATATTATTTATGTTTGACCAGTATGTACAGTATTAATTTTTGTTTTAATTATGAATCTTTGTTTTTTTAGACGATGGCAGAAAAATTGTTTAATTTTACAGATGAACTGTTAAAAAGTAGTTGCCTTCATTGTCCAGTATGTAATGACATCTTAAAGCTACCAATCATGCTTATAGAAACTATAGGAAATGTTTGTAAAGTCTGTCATGATGAGATGCAAACAGTAAAGAATTGGGAAAGTATAAATAATTCAGCATTAGAAAATGTGTTAAAAATATTAGAATTGCCTTGCAAATATAAACGTAATGGTTGTTTGGATAGATTCTCATATGATAAGTTAAATATTCATCAGAGTAATTGTAAATATCGAACAAAAACATGTGCTTTGCTAACATTTTCTAATTGTAAATGGGAAGGAAGTGCAGCTGATTTTATTAAACATTTCAAAGAGTCTCATGGTGATCATGTTATTAATTTTGAAAATAACTTATTTTTTTTGGAAACCTTAAGCAATACAAACTTAGTCAAATTATTGGTTATGAAACAACATACTTATTTATTAAGGATGCAAAATAATTGTCAAAATAACAAACTGTTCTATATGATATGCAGCACAAGCGATGACTATGATTCTTTTTGTGAGTATTCAGTTAAACACAAAGGGGTTAGTGAAAATTATATTAAAACAAAATCAAAAGTACTTTCTTCTTATCATATTTACAACGATTTTGATGAAAGTGTGGCAGTAGAGATTGATTTAACTGCACTCAAACATATTGCACACATTTCTGATACCATTACAAACATATTTAAAATAAAATTGGAAGAATCTAAAACAGAAACTATTGATGATAAAATGCTACACTTCTTTGAATGCCCTGTTTGCAAAATTTTTATGAAACCACCAATTTTTCAATGCAATGCAGGGCACAGTGTTTGTAATATTTGTAAGCCTAGATTAGAAAAGTGTCCTACATGTAGAGCTACATTTGGAAATACAAGAAATTATTCTTTAGAAGGACTTACTGTAGGTGTTCAATACCCGTGTGTTTATCATGATTCAGGGTGTATAGAGGTAGGATCTGCCAGCGTTATTGTTAAACATGAAAGTGAATGTGTATTTAAACCTCTCAACTGCCCCTTTCCAAACTGCCATGCAACAGGCAATCATGATAATATTATACATCATCTGGTTAACTTTCATTTTGACTCTGTTATATGTTCAGGAGTTGCAGTTTACACTGACTCTTTTCGTATGGAGCATTACTGTTACAATGAAACTATTGACAGAAAATGTATTTTAAGATTCAATCATATATTTAGACTAACTTGTAAGCGAGTGTCAGAACATTGTTTAATTGCAGTAGAAATTTTTGGAAGCAAAGATAATCTTAAAACTTTTGTGTATGAAGTATCTATTATTGATATGTGGAGACCTGAGAGGAAACTAATAAGGACTGATTATTGCTTAAATGAAATTCCTGAAGAAGAACTCTTTAAGAAATGCATTGTGTTTCCTAATAGTGTTTTATCATCTTATTCCAATCATGGAATTATCACTTTCAGTGTTATAATCAAAGAAAAATAGGCGAGATTATTTGCTAACAATGCTTACAAGGTGTGTTTTTTCTTAAATTTTATGTTATTAATTAAAAATTAAATAGATGGCACACATCACTTGTTATGTTTTTTTACTTCTTTTTTTGTGTAGAAATGTTAGGGTGTTACTTGTAGTTCTCAATTTAAGTTTGGTTTAATTGTTCTGATAAAATGTCCTTTACAGATCATTACTCCGTGAACAATGTATATTTTAATAAATTAGTTTTTATCAAGTATCGAAATTATTTACATTTTTTTCCGAACATGTACAAAACGAAAACTTTTCTAAATCTTTGACTGTTTTAAATAGTAACGGCAAATATTTATTATTGAAAAATAATTTTTAATTTGCATAGATTTTTTTTGAAATACATTAACTTACTTAAAAAAAATTATAAATAAACTATACATTTTACATTCATACGCTTCAGTAAATGTAAAATTAAGAAGTATATACTTACGTCCAAATATCTGTACAAAGCAATTGAATCATTTGTTCTTTGACCACTTGGAAAATTCAACCTTCTTTTGTGAAGAAACTCTAAATCGTAACCATATTTAGTTAAAAGTTCTTCATGCTCAAGTAATTGTTGTCTGGGAGTTTTTTGGCGGATAAGTTCAATCCTAAAAATATCAGGTAAATATTAAATGATTATACATGTTTTAGCAATTATTACAAAGTAATTAAAAAATGTTTAAATTAAAATTTTGTTTAAAAAAAAAATCACATTGTGATAAAAAAATCCACAGCTGCAATTGGGACATGTGGTTTATCTTATTTATAAACTGAAATTTGTTCTATACTTATTTATGTATATAGAATATGGTCTGAAGTGTTATCTTTTGAAGTGGATAAAAAACATGATATCATAAACTGATTGTTTGTATAAACAAGCCATTATTAGATTTCTTCTATATTAATTTTATTTTAATATGGCTTACTTGGCTGATGCTTTTGTAAAAAAAATCTGTTTTATATTACAAACCGCAATTAAATTTTGAAAATTAGCTGGGATAAATCACTTGCATTGAGAAATGAAACATTGTACCGTCATTTTTTTATACAGAATTATTTTGTATTATTATTTGATATTGCTGAAGTAAATTCTTATATATTACAACACAGCTATCCAGTAGCAAGTCAGGTAACTAGGGCACAGTTTGTTATTGAACTTGCAAAGCAGCTAGTTGAAAGACACATGAATCAAAGAGAAAACTTTAAAAAACTAAACTACAGGAATATCAGAAATACACAATGTTTATAAAAACAACGAGGAAACACAAAAAACGGAGCACTAATGCAAGCTATTTTCCGAAAGCAAACAGGAAAACAGATAAAAGTGTTTCTTGAATGGCTATGACGTCTATCTTGTGTATCTTATTTTCGGTTATTAATTTTGAGAGGGTTTCCGATTTTGACCTGCTAATTCACTCTATATTTAATTGGCATATGCGAAGGGTCGGTCCAATATGCCTCGTCAATTGGTGCTGGTGTTATCAGATTTTCTCGATTTTTCCTATTTACTTGCCCTAATAGCACATATTTTAATCCTAACTTCATCTGAAAAATACCAAGAAAAAAAAGGGCTTGGCAATGAGATGTGGCAAGAAAAGATGTTCTGCGCATGTGCAAGTGGTAGGTGATTGGTTCGCTATGTGGGGTCAATTCAACTCAATATAGGATGTATCTATTGCCATTCTAGTATTTATATTTCTGTGCTTCTGCCCCAGAAAAAACGACAAAAACAAAAAACTCTTGTAACAGTTGTAATATTCCAATGTGTGATAGGTGTAGGGCAAATATTTGTAAAGAATGTGTAAAATAAAATGATATTGCGCATATTTTTACAATGTTACGCCACTGTGGTTTTTAATTTAAACTCCATATTCTAAACATTTTTTTTTCGTTAGTTTTGATATTTATCCTTACTGTTTTGCACTAGTTTTTTTTTATTTTTACTATTTGAAAAAAACAAGGGCATAAGGTATGCACCAGGTGAATTTGAAAAATGTACTGGAATTTTTAAAAAACATTTAAAAGTAAATTTTAGTTTGTGATAATAAAAAAGTTACAATTATGTTTGATACTGGGTTATATTAAATTAGTTGCAGCGTTTTTTGTTTCAATGTTTTAATTTTAACAATGGCCTTAGAACATTTTAGTATGTGGGGTCATATCGACCCCACGTCCCTAATAGTGTACTACTTTATGCACGTCAGCAATTAAAGGTTAAAGTGAATTAGGTTAACACTCACCTCATGGTCCCAGGTTTTTCCTTGTATTTATAGTGAACACTTTGGGAGGAATTAATACTTATAGCAATGAATAGTAAAAGCAATAATTGATGTTTCATTTTAACAGTTTTTTAGCACTTTAAGTAAGTCGATAAACTTATCTTTCGATACTCTTTATGTTTTAAATTAGAAATTGAAGTAAAGGAATTATATAGTAAATAATCTGGGAATCACTCAGAAGCAAAAGGGGTTATCTAGAGGTGGACGCTGATGATTTATAACATTCAAAAACTAAACAGTAATTTTAAAAAACAGAAAACAGCAAGCAAATTCATGTATCAATTTTATTGTTTCTATTATTTAACATTTAATTTTAATAATCGTTTATTGACGTTATAAGAAGTAAAAATAATATAGTATAATTGATCTTGTACACACGCATAGGGTGTACCGAAAAGATTGGTCATAAATTACACCACTTCTCTTCTTTCTTCTTCTTTAGGTGAACCTTGTCTACAGCTCGGCGGAACAATGTGGTAGTGCTCACTCCATACCATTGTCTTAAGTTTTTTAGCCAGGATATCTTTCTTCTACCCGAGCCTCTTCGTCCTTCGATCTTCCATTCTATAATAAGCTTTAAAAGTCGATACTTGTCATTCCTTAAGATGTGGCCAAAATACTCCAGTTTGAGCTTTTTTAGTGTAAACAGAACTTCCAGCTGCTTGTCGAGGCGTTGAAGTACCTTGGTGTTACGCACTCTTTCTACCCATACATACTCTGTGGTTAAAAATTGGTCGATTAAACCTATATACAAAAGTGCACACAAAAAAAGTTACAGGGTGTTTAATTTAAAAATCTGTATCTATTTTTTTAACGTTGCTCGATAACGGTTAAACATTAATTTATGAAAATTTATATAAGATACTAGTAAACAATGAACAATAAATTCGAAGATGTCGCATTCATTTGTTTTCATATTTTATGGGTTTTCGGAGGGGGTCAACGCCCCTTTGACTTCCAACTTTTTTTTAGGGTAACGTTTTATAAAATATAAAATGCAAGCGGAATCAAACATCTTTTTTTAAACTTTTTCGTCACCTAGTATTTTTTTGTTAACATTGTAATTTAAAACATAAAGTTACCGTTTTACACCACATTTTAAAAATATTTAATTTTAAGCAGTTTGTAAAATTCGGTTCCTTAACTGTTGCTCACTAGTTTTTTCCACCGAATAAATATTTTATTTCATATATCCCCAAAAACAAAAATCTAATGGATTCAGACATGGACCGCGCGGTGGCCATACAATTGGTGCATCTGGTCCCATTCCTATCCAACGTAAATGTGTGAGCTGAAAATTATTTAATAGGGCCAGCGTTTGTTCTCAAAAATTTGAACGGAGAACACTATTTGTCATTTTTACGATCTACCAATTTACTTGGAAGATGTACCAGTAGCAATTAGACAATGTGGTTTTTGCACGATGGTGCTCCACCACATTTTATTAACGACGTTGGGGTGTTTCTATTTCGAGACCGCGCGGTCCATGTTTGAATCCATTAGATTTTTGTTTTTGGTGATATATAAAAGAAAATGTTTATTATTTGGAAATAACTAGCGAACAACAATTAGGTGACCGAATTTTACAAACTGCCAACGAGTTTCGTTAAAAATGTTTAGTTTTTTAAAACATTTGGTTTTCCTTGTTAAAACGATGTAGAACTTCTAAACAAGAAGGAGGTTGAACACTTGTTGAATTAAGTTAATATGTCTTATTTATTTATGAATTAAAATTAAATAATAATGACATTTGTGAAAATGTGGTTCAAATTCAATATTTTTAAAATGTGAATAAAGAGGGTATTATAACTATCTTCTAAATTACAATGTTTACAAAAAATACTAAGAAAAGATGTTTGATTCCAGTGGCATTTTATATTTTTTTAAACGTTGGAGCTCAGAGCGTTGACCCCCTCCGAAAACCCATAAAAAATGAAAACAAATGAATGTGACCACTTCGAATTTATTGTTCATTGTATAGTAGTATCTTATATAATTTTTCATAAATTAATATTTAACCGTATTCGAGCAACATTAAAAAAATAGATACAGATTTTTAAATTAAACATCCTCTAATTTTTTTTGTGTGCATTTTTGTAAATAGGTAAGTAAGGTTCAATCGACCTATTTTTGACCACAGAATGTGTGGTGTAATTTTTTACCAATCTTTTCGGGACACCCACGTTTAGTGATGGATGGTTACTGCTCAATCGATTGAGATGAACATTTTTGCTATAATTGTGGGCAAATCAGTAATATTCAAGTTAAATATGGACGAAACGTCCGTTTTCGAGTTTTCTCATAGATATATTCCTTTTATCATGTATTGAACGAAGTGCTTAAATTAATGAAAGCAATTTCGTTGTAAATAAATTTTTTAAAAAATCTAGTCTGTGCAAAGCGATGGAATTAGATAATAGGTCTAAA
The DNA here is from genome assembly GCA_950111635.1 of Agelastica alni. NCBI lineage: Eukaryota > Metazoa > Arthropoda > Insecta > Coleoptera > Chrysomelidae > Agelastica > Agelastica alni. The sequence goes on from OX467708.1 coordinate 89,306,040, forward strand.
AATTATCGTTGTGAATTTTTCTGTATTTGGAGTACATTTTGTTTTTGATATTTGTCAAGAGACTAATTTATTTTAGACTCGAATTTTTTACGATATCACTGTTTACACGCAGCGCACGGATCTGGGAGTATTTATACTTATACGTATTATATACAGGCTATTTCCTAGAATAAATTGTATAAAATAGTTTTCCTGGAACTTGGAATGTAACAAAAAAGTTGGATTGTCACATCTCTAGACAAGTCTCAAGTACTTATTTATACCTTATCAACATTTCTCAGTAATAAAGTAGATACTTGTGTGAATTACCGAAAATCGTTTGTGAAAACTACCAGTTTTTTGGGAATAATGTAAAAATATCTTTTTGTAGATGGATTTCCAAGCAAATTTTAGCAGATTAAAAATATTGTTCCATCATTAAAAAAGAAGATTGAAACAAATAACTAATGGTTAGATTTTTCAATACCCACTATACCCATAGAGACATTAAAGATAGGGTACGAAAGACATATGACTGAGTGAAAACGTCTTATAAATAGAAAGAGAGAGAAAACCGCGGTACCATATCTATCTATCTTTTTCTGGCGCAGTAAGCATAGAAAGACCGCTGGTTTCAATTTTATTTTGATAATTTAATCACGACTCGAAAAATAATAAAATGACTGAATAATTAAAACAGTTTAGAAATAACGAAATACATATAATAGAAAGCCGAAATAACTAAAATCGTAATCGTATGCTTTTTAATGCTTTTGCTTTTGGCCTTGCGGTTTCAGGTTCATATCCCGATAAGAATAATTTGTTTAGCACATAAATTTTTTATTGGAAGAATAAACACAGATTAATTGAAATACACATTTTCAATTTTAAAGTAAAATGTATATAAGTAATTTATCAAGTAAAACATTATTTATTTGTCATTATTTATGAAAATAATTTATTCCAAGTTTGTGAATGTATTACCACCTACACATTTTAATATTATAAATACTTAAATTATTTACAACTGTTATGCAGTGATTTTTACGAATTATACACTTTTCTTTATTTTAAATATGTTTTTATTATAAATTATCATTTGTTGCAGCAGCAATCAAGTCCTTAGAAAGAGATAGATAAGGTACCATGGTTTTTTCTTTTTGTAGTCAAGAGACAACCAGCGGCCTGGCTCCCTACTTTATCCATAATATATCTATGACTATACCCAAATAGCATTGCAACACCTCCCCCACCCCAGCCGACGAAAGTAATGATAGCGGAAAAAAATCGGTATCGTTGTGTTTTAAACTGCACTCATAAAAAAATTGAACCCTCACAGATTTTGGAAAAATATATTAAATTAAACATTGGAATGACGCAAACTTTGAAGCTTGATATCTCGCTTAATAATGAACTTATCTCGGAGCTCAAAGCGCCAAAAACTGCACCCTTTGCGTTTTAAACTGGATCCCTTTCAGTAATTGTTTTTTATCAACGCTACATTAAAAAAATTAGTAAAATCTGTTTATCAATCGCAAAGCTGTTCAGGGAGCAAGTGTGCATGCGCAGCAGCTTTCTTTACATCAATATCCTTTGAAGTTAAACTGTTATGTTGTGTATTGAAGCTTTGATGTTGAATTTGTTTAAAATTTTTAGTTTAATTTATGGTTACTTAATTTATATGTAGTTTATTTATATTATATATACAGTGGTAAGTATATTATTATAAGTCTTATAAGTCTGGACAATATGAATCAAAGACCTATTGATTATAAAAAAAAGTTGCGTTACGGAATAAATATACTGACAAGAGAAGCACCCAGTATTGTTGTATATTTTTACCACGTAACATTTTGTTTTTGCTTTTTTAATTGTATTATATTGCGTAATTTCATTTTTGTATTTTTGTACAAAGACTATTGTATCATGTAACGTATATTTTATTTTTCTAATTGTTGTATTATATTGTATAATTTCATTGTTACATTGTATTATATTATTTAAGTTTAATTGTAATGACAAATTATACATTAATTAAATATTTATCAAATATTACTATTTTATTTTTAACCCTAATGTATTTTCTATATTTCAAGCTATTACGACTTGTTCTCAACGGCCGAAATTATATTTTCCCAAGTGTACGCAGTCTTCTGAATCTGAAGTCAGTCCGAGGATAATATTCAAAGTTGAATATTTTAAAAAGGCCGCCTGTGTAACTAGTTTACCTGCCAACCACCTTTGGCGCTCAAACTTGATTCCAAAACGTTAACAATGGGAGTTGCATTGCTATATGCTGAATGGTCATGTGCTGTGATTTTAATTAGATTGGATTGAAGAAAATTTTAACCTTATAATTCCTAACTTATTATTAAATCAGAAATCATGAAAATTACCAATTTTCTCTTTTCTAGGGTTGGAAAATGGTCAAAACAATTTTCAAATTTACCGGATCGATATATAAAGAGAGCGATGGAGCAAGTTTACTGGAGAAATCCTAAAGGTATTCAATACAAACCCAACGCAGTGGTTGAGCGTAAAAAGTTTTACTTTTCTACTCATAGACCATGGACATTACAATTTAGACAAGAAAATGCACCAGGCAAAATCCAAAAAAAGGTTTGGTTGGAACCAATAAAAGAATGGAGTCATTTTCGGGGTGATAGGGTTGAAGTATTGGTTGGTATGAATAAACATTTTCCTTTACTAATTAATATGTAGCTAGTGTTAAGTTCCAATGCCATTCTCAAAGTTATGGCTTTCAATTATAGTTAATACACAAGAATTTCTTTTTTAAATTGTTTACAATGTATAAAAAGCAACTATTTACGTTTTAAAAAAATATGCTTCATTTTAATAGGGAATTTGAAAAATTGAGATAAAAACTAAAATTAAATACTTCATTTCATTTCTTATACATTCATGTATTCTAAATGAAACAGTTTTTAAATTTGTTTATTTTTTATTGAACTGAGTAATTTAAATGTATATTGGAAGTTTTACAAAATCTCATGTAAAACTAGATTTTTCTTTATTAAATGTGTTCATATTGATTTTAGGCAAAGATAAAGGAAAGCAAGGCATAATTAAGGAAATAATTCAAGAACGAAATTGGGTTATTGTAGAGGGTCTTAACTGTAAATTAGAGCAAATAGGTAATAATAAGGAATTTGAAGGTGCATGGGTACAGACTGAGCAACCTTTACTTGTAACAACAGAAATATCCTTAGTTGATCCATCTGACCTATCACCAACTAGTATTGAATGGAGATACACTGAAGATGGTGATAGAGTTAGAGTGTCCACAAGAACAGGAAGAATTATACCCATGCCTCCGTCAATGGCAGAAACTTATTATTATAAATCCAAAGATACTTACAAAGAACAACCAAATGACACATCTGCAAGTGATGCTAGTGAAATTACTTTTACACCAGCTTTAAAAACATTTGAGATGGATATTATGGAGAAGATGGGTATAACTGAAGACAGGATTCCTCCTAGGTCATATTGGTATTAATATGTGTAATAAGTAATTTTTAAAAATAAACATTTTATTTGTTTCACTAAATTTTTTATTTATACCTGAATCCTAACAAAAAGTTCTCCAGTTTTCAGTTTTTTTTGCTTTATTAGATACATTTTACATAAAATTCTTTATTAATAAACATTAAGGAAAATTTATAAACAGATTCTTCAACAAAACTAATGTTCAATTACCAATTTTTCTGCACTATATAACTGTCCAACAATTACCTAAAACAATTAAGAACTGTAAACATACAATAACTTGGTAGTTAGTTACTTTAAAATAAAGTTAAAGTTATGAAGTAGGTTTAGTAGAATTAAAGTATACTGATAATCTCATAAACTTTACTGACTTGTCTTTTAATTAATTCTAGATCTTCTTTAGCTTTCTGAACCAAAACTTGTGATGTTCCCATGTCAATTACAGCTTTATTGTGCTTGAAACCATCACGCACCCTTCGTAGAGCATACTCTCTAAAAATAATCTTTTTAAATAAGTTTAAGTCAATAAAATAAGCAAATATAAGAATTACCTAAAGTTGTATGACTGAATATTCCTCGACTCCTTTAACATTGTTTTATAAAGTTTTAAGACTTCAAATTTGGACATCATAAATGTTATTCTATGAGATTACTGGTCATCAAGAAAAAATTAAAAATATTTATATTTAACGCCGATTAATGTGAAATTTAAATATCATATCAATAAAGAAAAATTCTAAATTTTTTGACAATAAATGACAATTGAAAGCGACTTCTTCACGTTGGTCCTGCAATGTGTAAGTTATTAGCCAGTAAATGTTAAGGTGAAAATAAGTTAATTTAATGTTTTGGGGGTTGTCTACCATTACTTTTGTTTTTTATAACAAAATTTATCTTAATAAGAGAACTATCTGATGTACAACCAATTAATTTACGATATTAAAAGAGTTCAGGAATTTTGAGCGACCAAAACATACAAAGAAAAAAATGGTTGTTATACTGTCGTTTTTCAAAACGACACATTTTTGGTTACATTAACAAACTAAAATATTACTGCAGTTATGCAACTAGCATTGCACTTATGTGCCTAATATGTGTATATACGTGTTAAATTGTATTTTAGAAAATATAAAATTCTAATTAATTATATTCTTCACAAACATTAGATATTAAAATCAAATATTGTATGTCCTTTTTTTATTTTTAAAATTTGTTGTGCATTGTTTTCGATTTAAAATACCTATGCTTTAAAGTCCGAGCCGAAGGGTTTTATGATGACATGCCACGATGAAGTTATAAATACTCTGGTTTATAAATATTCCGTACTGAAGCAGGATGTTAACATCACCTGCAGAGCGTGTGAAGCACAACCAGAAACCATAATGCACGTCCCGTCCTTGCTGTGTCATCATACATAACCAGACATAACGCAGCTCTCCGGGTCTTGTATTTTCATCTTAGATCTTCCTAAGGCATCGATAAGTACCCTGTCATACCGTATGTTTCTTGGGAGATTGAAAGTTTTGTCGAGAATGCTAGAAGTAGAATACATTAAAATTATAACTTTCCAAAAACTCGCCAAATAAAAGCAAACAAGCCAGATATTGTACTTCTTCTTCTTCCTTCATTATTGTAAGCAAATTGCTTGTTTTTCTTCGTATCTTCTGCCGTTCAATTATTAGAGGTTGTCGCTCTACCTCTTGCGAGGTCTTCCATCGCTACGGCACCCTAAGGGCGACTTGTCTCTGGTTATTTCGGCCATTCTGTCGTCATTCATCCGATTTATGTATTCTTTCCACTCTCTTTCTTCCCAGTATCCATTCATTTACGTTGTCTATTTTAATATTCTAATATTCTCTTTGTGTTTGATGTATCTGGTCTAGTTTCCTCTGTGTATGTTATTATAGGTGGGATGACCGCCTTGTAGATTCGGGATTTGGTCTCGATTCCGATATATTTGTTTCGGAGGATTGTATCGTTTAGGTAAGCTGAGATTCGTGCTGTTTTTACCTCTTGGTTTCTTACCTCCGCCTCGATGGCACCCTATCCTGATATTTCTATGCCTAGGTATTTAAATTTCATCTCCTGTTGTATAATTTTATCATCCACAACCAGTTTGCATCTCATAGGTGTTTTTGAAGTGTTTATGCATTTAGTTTTTGCTGCAGATATCTTCATTTTTAGACTTTTTGCCGTTGTGCTGAATTTGAATAGGGAAAAATCACGTAACGTGAGATAGTGCTGTCAATGACAAAATATCACTTGTAAAAACAAATTTTTTATTGAAGGGAAGTTTAGTTATTTCAGAGATTTGATTTGATTTTTTGTCTTAAACTATTGGATTGAAGCAGAATTTAAGGTTTGTTTTCGACATTTTAGTTTAGTCGGTAATCATTTTTCAAGTTTAACACCCCTCTCACAAAAAGATGAAATGGTTCGATTACGAAATAATCCATGACTTGTAAATAAAGTTACACCACTATATATAAGTATAATATCAGACAGCCAAGCTGATTTAAAAGCACTGAGCTTCAACAAGATAAATTCTAAATTTGTACAGGGGGCCGAATCTGCTTTCACTGGACCAGAACCGGTTTTAAGAGTCACCACAAGTGCCGCCAAAACAATTATTTCGGACTGGGCAGAGAGGAAAATACCTACGTACTGGTCTGATATACCAGGGTTAACTCACTTGAAGGCGTTGCTACCTAAACGGGACTGCTTACAGGACCCTATCGTCTAAGATACCACATTGGATGGATAGGTCTGAACCAACAAACAGACTGTCGGTTTTGCTGCGAGGAAGACGAAACTGCTGAACATATACTATGTTCATGCCCCAGCTTGGGAAGAATAAGGTTCAGAATATTTGGTTACACCATCCTAGAACCTACCTCATCCTATACAACCATGAACTTCGTGAGAAGGGCTGGATAGTGCGGTGAACTGTAACCTCTAGGGGTGAGCCACAATAGACCTACTAAAGGGCACAGTGGAAGGGCGACCACGCCCCACTCACATGATACCTTACCTAACCTACACCACTATGTCTTGCCGTCTATAGTGGCAACATAGAAATCTTTGAAAATGTTTTCTAAATCGAGATGCAACTAATTACAAATGTGTATATTTTAAAGACGGTTGTTTAATAGCAAATCGAACTAAAAAGCGAAAAATAAATTATAGTTTAAAAAAACTAAAATACACGCTTCTAGAGTTAATCAAACTAAAAAGTAAAAAATAATTCTCAACATAAGAATAAAATTACTGACACTGTTTCAAAAGCGTGGGGTGCTTTGTACGATATTTTTAAACTAACTCTGCGTTTCGGAATGAAAGCACCCCACGCTTTTAGAACAGTGAAATTAATTAGTAATTTTATTCTTATTGTTACGATAATTATTCTTTCTTGGGTTCGGTAATTTTAAACTCTTGGTACAGTAACAAAACAATTATTATTCCAATAATTTTACACAATAAATTTTACTTTTACAAATCACTTAGATATTCAACTAATTACAACTTTTACTACTATTTAAATTTCATAACTTATACACTTTTTAAACTGTCGTCTTCGCGGCATCAGGAAGTCTCTAGACGGCGAGAATTTACTAGACGGAGGCCGACAAAACGCTTCATTAATATGCACCCTAGTTGTGGTCGACACTCAGACGCCGACAAATAACAGGGCCGATTTTAAAAATTATTTTTTACTTTTTAATTTGATTAACTCTAAAATCGTGTTTTTTAGTTTTTAAACTATAATTTATTTGTAAATTGTTTTGTCGATATGTGAATGTTAAAAAATAAAGTCCAAGTTTATTAGAAATAAAACTTCGTTAAAAAAATGTAGCGACAGGAAACAAACAAACAGCAATAAACTGATACAAATTTGAGTCGAAGAAAGGTAGAAGGGTAAATTTAGCTCGTAGATTTCGTATGTTAGGTTCAATGTTTTTAATGAGGTGTATTGACACGGTTTTCAATTTCAGAACGACGCCGAGGTCTGTAGGAAGAGCATAAGGAATTGATAAAAGAGTTACGTAAAACATTCCTACGACATTCTTTATAACAACGAGAGGGTCATTATATTTTTTATACAATAAAAACAATTTTACCAACACAAACGGAATTTAATATTTTATACTGATGTTGTTATTGTTATGTTGGCACTTGCCCAAACAACCCATATTATCTTAAATTCATTTGTCCATTGATAATTAATCTTCAACTTTTGCTTTCCTCTGAATGTAAATTCTTTATCTTCACTGTGAAAAATTGACTTTTCTGTTTAATTTCTGCCTGGTAGTTAAAAAAGTATAGAGTATGTTAAGCTTGCATCTATTCTTGGACAAAGTATAAATATTTTTCCTAAAATTTATTGCATTATATCACAGCAAAACTAAACATATAATATTAAAAAAAATTTAACTTGTGTTTGTACGTTTAATATTCAGAAGGAGGTATGTTTTCTCACAAAATATACGTGGGTATTAGAGTTGAAATGGTCTAGGCAAAAATGGCAAATTATTCCTTCGTATTTGAAAATGTCGGGATCGTAGTAAGATGGCCTGCGGCTTCTCGTTAGTATTCTTCAAGGTAATTCACCCCATCGCGTCTGTTTGCGTCTCTTTCTTAATTCTTACAAAAAAAAAACTGTAGCAGCTCTGGTTTTATTTATATTAACCTAATATTAATTTAACTTTTTCGTCAACAGTTTTATTTGTTACATACGTAATAATAAAATTTAATACTAATTAATTTTTAACCTTGTCGTATATGGTTATTACGTGCAATGTTTGTAACCAAAATGCAACATCTTACAACAAATATCGCCCTTATAGTTGAAAGCGATACAAATCGCTGTAGATGGGCAACAAAAAAATGTCTGTTGCTGGTTGTTGTTCTCTTGCTAGTTCTGTCTGTGAACTGTGAACGCTTATCATAACCGAACCCTTTTTAAATCGCCGTTTGATAAAAAAGTTCTGCTCCCGAATTTTACTACCGAATTTTCAATCAAATCTAAATGTCAGTACTCTCCGGTGGTCTGGGTGCGACCCGAGAGGTCCACACTACCAACTTCCCAGTGGAAAGAATGAAAAAGTACCATATATTTTGTTGTTATAATTATTACTATTATTATTAAAATTATTATTCTAATTTTAATCATAAAAATGCTGGTAAAGGGACCACCGCCACGGCCTCGATGCCATCTGTTATATCTCCATCCCTTTCCTCTATCTCCTATTTTCAATTGTTTTTAACAATTGAATTTTTTTTTAATTATTATAATCAATAATCAATAATAATCTTTAATGCTATTCTCTCAATACTGACGCAAGTTTAAAATTCTCCAATTCCTATTTTTGTTTTCTAAAACTATTTTTTTTTATGAAATATTGCCATCATATTTTTCATAAAAATATTCCTAACATGCAATAATCATCATATTATTTAAGAGATCTTAAAATAATGCATTAAAAATAGTATAATTTATAAATTGCAAAATTTATGCGTCGAATGCAATTGGTTCCACGTCGATATCATTTTTTGTTCTCGAGATAATCGAGACGAAAAATAATTCCGAGGGCACATACGAACATACGTACATACACCCACACAGACGTCTACTTAAAAACTATTGTTTTTGACTCTGGAGACATTGAAATGTGGAGATATGTCAAAATTCGGGATTCGCAAAATCGGACACATTACTATAACTTTCCACTGGGAAGTTAAAAACAGTGGCGTTGTTTTAATTCCTATTTTGAATCCAATATGAATAATCACGGAACAATGAACGTAATTAAGAAACGAATTTATTCCTTTCGAAATATTGTAGTTTATGAGAAAATCCATAAATGTTTTATCGAAACTGACAACAATAAACCGGAACCCTGTATTAAATGCAAATAATTATTCTCCATGATGGCGACGAACTAATAACAGTTAATAATGTTGATTATTACGAGTAATAAACCGTTTAATTGCTAAAGTTGCCTCATCGGGCAAAACATGATCTGTTTGTGGAATAGGCCTTCGTTCCTCGTTTATGATGCAAAACAGTCTAAAACTCCCATTTCGCATACGTAGTGTTGTACCCTAAAAAATGATTTAGGAGCGTGATATACTTATATATTAATCTACTCTACTTTTTAAACGAAACTGGGAGCAAACAGTACTTATAACTTTACATTACATTACCTTAAATTACAAGAGCAACTGTATAATTGTAACATTGCCTTTTTTTTTAAATCAACCATCACAAAAATGCCAGTTCTAAATTTAAAACAATGACCTAAGACTCGTTGAACAATTGTTCTCCATTCTGGTCTATTTTCTATTTTTCTTATCCTGCTTGCAACCATTTTCTTCTTGGTCTTCTCTTTTTTCTACGGTTAGGGATATTTTGGTACCTCGGTCATCCGATAGCTTCATTATGTGCTCTAAACATATCTTATTACTAAGGTTAAGTATTGCAAGTAACTGTTAAAGTTGAAAACTTTTAGATGTCTGGAGGTGCACAGTTGCTGGGTGCATACGAATACAAACAAAAAACATTGTGGTTCTTATCGCTGCACTTCTTCTGTTGATGCCTATCCGTTCCGGATGTTGACGAGCATAATGGCTATACGAACTTTGTTCACTGATGCACGCAATAAGCCCACAGTTAATGTATTAAACCACACTCAGAGATTCTTCAACCATGAGATTCTTCTTCTTCCTACACTCCTTCTACCTTGGATTTTGCCGTGGAGTATAATTTGTAAAAGCCGGTATCTTTCACGATTTCTCATGATGTGACGAGGTTTTCAAGTTTACGTTTCTTTATCTGATATAAGATTTATTTTTCTTTCTTTATTCTACGTAGCACATCTTCGTTAGTTATATGATCCACCCATGACATTCTCAGAACACGACGGTAGAGTCAGAGTTCAAAGACTTCTAATTTCTTGCAAGATGTTTCAGATAACGTCCATGACTAAACGCCGTATAAAAGTATCCTCAGTATCCGCATTTTGGTGTTTAAAGACAGGTTCCTACTTTTAAACAATTTTGCTATTTTAAGGAATATGGGTCGAGCCTTTTTAATTCGGCATCTTATCTCAACCGAGTGATCCCATTCTTCCTTAACATTTGTTCCCAAATAGACATACTTGTTAGCTGTTGGATGGGTCTGTTATGTACCAGTAGCTGGCCTTTAGGCCACACTATCAGGCTGTAAGCTTTACTATCGAATTGTGTGCAAGAGAGCTGACTAAGAGACCTTTAGTGAACAAAAACATTAGCATCATTTCAGACAGCCAGGAGGTTCCAAAAGCACTGAGCTCCAACAAGATTATATCTAAGCTTGTATGGAATTGCATCAAATCCCTGGACTGCTTTGGTGCAAAAAACAGTGTGACTCTGCTGTGGATGCCTGGTACCAGGTAGTAAAGGGCAACGAGAAAGCCGACATCTTCGAAAAACAGGGAGCCGAATATGCGTTTACAGGACCAAAACAACTCATTGGACCCTCAAAACACGACGAAGCAGTCCCTGGAATGTACTAGGAATGACCTGCGAATTCTGACAGGACTACTTACAAGACATTGTCGTCTAAGATAACACCTTAGAAGGATAGGTCTGAACCAACAAACGGACTGTCGTATTTGTTGCATGGAAGACGAAAAATAAATAAATAAGGGGTGAGCCACAATAGACCCATCAAGAATCGTAGTGGAGGGGCGACCTTACTACGCCCCACTCACATGATACCTCCTAACCTATCGCCACACTAAAGGAATAGGTCATGGAAGATATATGTATCATCTACAATAAGCTAATGATAAAAAATCCATTCTCAGGCTTGTTGTTGGTGTTTACTGCAAAAAGAAGTTAAAAAAAATTGTATTGAAAAAATAATTAAGATCTGCGAGGCTATGCATGAACGCATATGCATACGCTTAAATTCTTGAACGCTTTATTTAATGTAATGTGTTTTATGAATTATTATTTTGTCCTCTTAACAATTTAAGGATAAGAAGTTAATCACCGAAGAACCTTCTTCTGGTTTAAGTTTTTTAAAATGGTTATGTAGTCATTTTAAATACATACATACATACTTACATATAGTTACATCTTTTTCCATAGGGGTAGGTTCTTTACTCTTGCTACGGTTCCTACGTCTTTTGCTTCTTCTACCTTCATCAGCGCTTTCAAACATGCTCGTCGGTTGATTTTGATATGGAGATCATTGTAGGATTCTTGTAATGTTATATTTGATAACAGACAGCACAAAAAATATTGTCTTTCCTGTAAGAATTATATTTGAAAAAACATTTACGCAATTTCGGATTTTTGTAAAACACAAAAACCATTTAATTAAATCACCAATATCAATAAGGATATAATAATATAGACATTCACTTTCTAATGCATTAATATTAATATTGTAGGTGCTAAAAATTAAAGTAATAAAATAATCCAATATTTTCATTTTACCACACTCACTAAGGAGAGGCCAGGAGTTTTTTATAATTAAGGTCACGACATTTAAAATATACAACCTGACTCATTTGGATGTATGTTATGTAAAAAATGTACAGGGCAAACAGTAATAGTACAGGAACAATTTATGGATTTTCAATAATTTTAAGATTGCCTTCTTAATATTTACATTTTTTGATTATAAAAATTCCCTCATAATTATGGACAATGTTGAACTAGTAATAATGAATAGTGATGGTTTAGGTAAATTTAACTTCACCTTATTTATTGTGTGTGTTTAAGGGATTTTGCCTTTTTTAGGGTCATACCTTTGAACATAAAACGAACAAGAATGAGCATTACTACTCTGCACGGATGCTAAAAGTGTTACGGAAAGGGTCTCTATGAACCTTTACGTATGACTCATTATTTGAATGCTCCCTTACGAATGTGTCAATAAAATTGATTTTGAATAAATTTTAGTAGTTTAAAGTTTTAATAATGGTTTAAATTAGTGTCACAAGGCTTTGTTTTGTACTTTAGTGTAAATATTTAGTAATTAACCATTATTGACTTCTAAATAAATTGGATCGGAAGAAATGGCGGAAAATCAGCGAAAAAGTAAAATGATGAACTGATGATGGGGACTGATCCACCCCGTTAAATGGATTTAGAGAGCGAAAGTGGCGCAACCTCATAAGAGGTGTAAAGCCATATATATATATATATATATATATATATATATATATATATATAACTAAGACAGTCGTATAACCGTTTCTCATATATATATATATATATATATATATATATATATATATATATATATATATATATATATATATATATATATGAGAAACGGTTATACGACTGTCTTAGTTATGAAAAAAAAAATTTTGGGCACACAGTGTGTGGCTATAAAAAGTAAAACTCTTTATTCTGTTTAAGATTTTGAGTCTTTATTGGCTCTTCATCAGAAACTCTACAATTTTTTTTTGAATAACAATAAAACAACTAGACACTAACGAAAGTGAGGTTGAATTGGAGCAATGCTTATAACAGTTTTCTATAACATTTATATATGTAGAAAGTACATAATTTCAAACATTACAGCATAACTATACATCACATGTGGAAATATGGAGGAAAATTAGTTTGACTGATAAATTGAATATTTTGACATGAAAACATAAAATCATAGGTCATACAGAAATTTGTCAGAAAGAAAAACAGGTTGGCCAATCTAAAAAGGTTATTCAAAATCATTATTTATTTGATATTTTGGAAGATCTAAAGGAAGACTAAGCAGGTAAAAATAAATAATGCTGAGATTATCGATATCAGTTCTAGCATTCATAGCACTAGGTTCTTTGACTATGTTAGTCATTTCTAGAAAGATTCTTTTTGATAAATTAAATTTACTATCTAATATAAATACATAAGCATAATCAGGCAAGTGATCTTTAGTAAAAGCTTAGGTGCAAGAATTATTTGAATTTCTGATATCACTCTTATGGGAACAAATTCTGTCCTTAAGTTTTCTCTTGGTTTGGCCAATATATTTTTTATCAAATTGTGAGCAAGGAATGAAATAAATTACATTAGAACGTTCTAAAAAAGGATCTTTATGTTTTAATTTAAAAAATATAGAATTTAATTGTAAAAGGTTTTTATAAGCAATATTTTATTTATATTTTATTGAATTTAAGATTTAAATCGGGGATGTGGGGTAAAAAAAATAGTATTTACGGGTAATATTTTGAGAAAAGGGATTGTGAGTGTTAGGGGGTTCATTAACTATAGATGATCTACTAAACATTAATTTATATATTAATTTTTTGGGGTAACCACTATTGATAAAAAGCTTAGTTAGTTTATTCAGGTTTTGAGAATATATATATATATATATATATATATATATATATATATATATATATATATATATATATATATATATATATACGAATTTATTTCCAAAAGCAGCGGTGTTTTATATTTTCATCATTTTGCTGAGGATTGTTTTGATCGATCATCAAAGTTAAAATTGAGACTACTTGAGTTATCCAAGTGGTGATGTTATAGATATTTGTAGAGAAATACAAATATTTTTAAAACATGACCAAAGTTTTATAAAAAAAATTAATAATGAAAAGATGTCTTTAAAACATTTTATTGGCAGAAATATTTTTGAAAATATTGAAAATGTAATATAACTCCGTTAGAAAAATTATAAAGTGTTGTTAATAAAATCTATAAGTTATTGTTACCTTACTGCACCAACAAACTATTAGTTATTATTATATTTGTTCTTTTTACCTTAAAGCCCCACGCCTCTGCCGAAACGGAAGCAGTAGTCAGCTATATGCAACCTCCATTCCGGTCAACACTTATCTGAGACTTTATTCCTTCCTGATGATTTATATTCAAAGTGTTATACCAATCAAAATACCTTGTTATCTAATACACCTGCTTTCTTTTTAGAAAAGGTTACTATTAAATAAAAGAATCCATGTCCATGTCCCTAAAAAAATGGTGTTGTTTACCAATACTGAAAAATTCGATTACTTGGTTTAAAAAAACGAAGAAAATAATTTACTTTAAGTTCTTATATTTTGAGCTCGAATTTAAATTAGATCCCCTTTTCGATACCCGCCGATGTCAAATCTCCGCAGACATGGATTACGTAACTCTTTTCTTGCATGTGAACATTTTTAGTTTCTAAATATTTTCTGACATCGCATCAAGAAAAATTATGGAAATGGAAGAGAGGAAGTTTGGACATTGGCATTTGAAGTTGGTAATTTTGGGGCATTGAACTTTGTTGCATCATATTGGAGACAAAAATAAAATATTATTGTCGGATAAAAAAAAATTCCCATAGAAAACTGTGTTGTTATTGCTAATGAAAGCAGGAAAAAGTCAGAGCTATTTATTTGTTGTATTATACTGATACCAGGCAGGGAAAAAAGAACAGGTATATTTGTACAATGGTCATGACCGACTTGGAAACTCTCGATAATCCTCTACTATCAGAATGCGTAATGTCAACTCCATATCATTAAAGAACAACTGATAGACCAGAAGATCTCGGCAGAGAACACCTGTAGTATTCTGTACATTTACAACACAGAAAATTTGATGTTACTGGCTTAAACTGATTTTAAGCAATAAAATACAGATTTGGAAAAATTTTGGGCCAATTTATTATTCAGTATTTCCTCTATTTACAAAATAATTATTTACTTCAGTATCAAAGTGTCAAAAAAGGCACGTCTGGCTGTGCATAGAGGAGTGTTGATTCCTACAATTAAGTATGGTAGTGAATGTTGGGTTTGGCAGAAGAAGCATGAAAATAGGATTAATATATAATAAATAGTCTGAGAAGTATAGCCGGAGTGACTCGGTTGGATAAAGCAAAGAATAGTGAGATAAGAAAACGATGTGTTTGTTGTTGATGTCATTTTCAATTATGCAAAATGAGAAAACACACATCACACAATTAAAAATGCTTTAGTAACATATTTTAAAAATCTGTGATCTTCTTGCGGTAAAAGTTAGTATTATTGAAGATAAAAATGTTGAACTGAAATATTGATTTTCAATAATTGAGCCAAGATGAAACAATTTGCCATTTTTCAGGTAGATGTTAATGCAAAATAAATGAATAATATTTTGAATTGTTCTTTTAACACAGATAATTTTTAATAATCATATTTTTTCACAAAAAATATTCATAGAGTATCCCTTTAAAAGACACTTCATGATCAGGCTGTGGGATAAGGGTTCGGGGGTCGGAGGCTGTTCTATGAAAGGAGGTGGCCAGAGCATTGGCAACTCATCGTGGCATGGAGTTGTAATATTGGAGCCGTTTCGGCGCCACTATGGCCCCAATCGATTCCGATGTCGCTTCAAATCCGATATTATATTTCGTAGACGAATTTTTATTTGAATTGCGTAGTAAACACACATTAAAAGTTATAATTATTACAAAATCAAATTTTTTTGGAATACTGAAAAAATATTTAATAACAGATTAAAAAAAAATTATACTGTTATAATACTGTAACCCAACTGTATCGGTATATTAAAGATATTTACAAAAAAGGGTTACGATATAGTATTTAGGTGTCTCTGGACTCCAAATAACGGATTTTTGCATTGGTTCTCTGTCGAAAAATTCTTAGCTAGAAGTCAGAAGGTCTATTGCGCTTTTATAGACTTGGAAAAGGCATATGACAGAGTGGTAAGGAGTGAATTGTGATCGACATTATCTAAGTATGGGGTGAGCGGTAGTTTAATATGAGCACTGGAATCAATTTACGAGGATTCCACTGCTTGTGTCAGGATAAACAGAGCTTACACGGACTGGTTTAACATTAAAAAAGGTAAAAGACAGGGATGTGTGGCTTCGCCATGGCTGTTTAACTTATACATAGACGATTGTTTAAAATTTTTGAAAAAGAGAGCGTATGGATTAAAAATGAATGATTTGATCGTCAAATGCCTTCTTCACGCCGATAATCAAGTCATTTTAGCGTCATCTAAAGATGAGTTGCAGGCGATGGTTGATGTTATGCATGATGTCCTAAAAATCAAATGAATTAAAATAAATGTAAGCAAAACAAAAGTAATGGTTTTGGAAAGAGAAGAAAGCATTACAAACTGTAAAGTTCTGATTAAGGGAGAAAGAGTGCAACAAGTAAATGAGTTTGTATACCTGGGTTCAAAGTTTACGACAGATGGAAAGTATAACACTAAGCAAAAAGTGTTGGCAGGAAAACAAATGAATGGAGCACTGTATAGCTTTATGAACACCAAAAAAGTGTCAAAAAAGGCACGTCTAGCAGTGCATAAAGAAGTGTTGGTACGTACACTTATGTATGGTAGTGAATGTTCTTCTTCTTGTTGTGCCATACCACCTGGGGGGCGTCGGCGACCTCTCTGCAACTATTCATGTGCACGCTCAATCAGTGTTGCATGAATAGAAGGGACCTACAGTTTAATGCCGGTTCCGAACGGCTAGTTTAGAGAGGCCTTACTAGGCAGAATACATTCGGTGGTTTGCCATTGCCTTCCGAACGGCAGCGGTCGCTTATAATTCGTTGGTTTGACCTGGGAATCAAACCCGGGTCTCTTGGTGCAGAGGCTGGCGCGCTAGCAACTACACCACGACCCACCATGTTGGGTTTGGCAAAAGAAGCATGAAAGTAGGATAAATGCTGTAAAGATCAGTAGTCTGAGAAGTACAGCCAGAGTGACTCGGTTGGATAAAAGAATAGTGGGATAAGAGAACGATGTGGTGTGAAAGAAGATATAGTTACAAAGATAGATAAAGAAATGCTTAGATGGTTTGGACACGTAGAGAGGATAAATGAAGGAAGATTGACGAAACAAATTTATAAGGTGAGTGTGAATGGACAAATCGGTAAAGGTCGACCTCGGCGAACATATCTCGATCAGATCACCATTGTTTTGAAAAAAGGCCACGAGCACGTATGGGAGAACTATAGAAAGTAGAGGAAGCGAATGATGTGTGTAAGAGCCGTAGCAAGTGAAAGGAAGTGGTTCCATAGAACAGTTTGGATACGTCTAAAAGATTCTCGTCTTTTCCCTATCAGGAGAGTATATAAATTGGCCTCCGTACGTGGAGGGAAGTCAGTCAGTTTTCAAAACTTTATAATTGTGTTCGCTAGTTGACATAAATTGTAAAGTTATGAATAAATTTGTTAAATATAAATTCGAACCCCGAGTGTTATTAAAGTAAAATCGTTACAATATACTAGTGGACGCGGCAGACGTTGTCCTGCCCGAACGTTTGTTAACCTACTTTGGTAATATTACTATCAAATTTAGCGACCCCAAAAACTATGAATTCGTCACTAATATCAGCATTTTTAAAAGTTTTTACATTCCATCTCCTTCCTACCCCTTTTGTATGGGTGCTAACATAATTGGGAATGTCACATTAAAACTCATCATCCCCGAAGACTATGAATGCGACACTAATATCAGGCGTTTTTGATAGTTTTTATTATCCATTACTTTCCACCCCTTTCGTAGGGTTGCTAACAAAATTGGGAGTGAATATAAACCATTCTCGAATCCTCTTGAACACATACAAAAAATTTCATCAAAATCGGTCCAGCCGTTTAGGAGGAGTTTAGTCACATACACACGCACAGAAGAGTTATATACATAAAGATTAATAAAAAGTTATAATATAGTGCTTCGGTGTTTCCAACTTCATATTATCGATTTGGGTACACTTTTTATGGTTTTTTTAAAATCTTACATACATACATACATACATATAGTCACGCCTTTTTCCCGTAGTGGTAGGCAGATACCACTTCTTTCCACTTGCTCCGGTTCTTATACAAATCTTTTGCTTCTTCTACTTTCATCAGCGCTCTTGTACATGCTCGACGGTTGTTAGTACTTTTGACCTAACCTTTCTTTAAAACAATGTCGATCTGATCAAGATATGTTCGCTGAGGTCGACCTTTACCGACTTGCCCCTTCACACTCGACGTTTAGATAAAAGAATGCTTTAATGGTTTGGCACGCAGAAAGGATGGATCAAAGAAGATTGATGAAACAGATTAAGACGAGTGTGAACGGGCAAGTTGGTAGAGGTCGACTTAGGCGAAGACATCTCGATCAGATCAAAATTGTTCTTAAGAAAGGCCAATTCAAGATTACCTTTTTTTTTTTTATAAAAATAGTCGCAAAAAGGGTAGACCTATCGTGTGGGCCGCGGACGGCCCCCCGCACTGCGACTATTAGAAGGGAAAGGGATTATAGAAAGGAAATGATTGTGGACACGCTTTTTAAAAAGTTGTAGGTCATAGTTCTCTGGAAAAACTGATTTTGGAAGCTTATTCCATTCCGTAGCAGCCCTGTAAAAGAAGGATTCTTAATGAAGATTGGTCCTTGTAGTGTCAATCTTGAGAGTAAATGGGTGAGACTGATCAGCGTGCCGAGTTCTTCGGCCGAATGTGGCCAATGGTGGTACAAGAGTTTTTATTTCTCTACAACTGACGAGCATGTATGAAAGGGATGATGAAAGTAGAAGCTAAAGACGTGTGTAAGAACCGTAGCAAGTGACTACTCCTACGGGAAAAAGGCGTGACTATATGTATGTATGTAAGATTTTTAAAAAACCATAAAAAGTGTACCCAAATCGATAATATGAAGTTGGAAACACCGAAGCACTATATTATAACTTTTTATTAATCTTTATGTATATAAATCTTCTGTGCGTGTGAATGTGACTAAACTCCTCCTAAACGGCTGGACCGATTTTGATGAAATTTTTTGTATGTGTTCAAGAGGATTCGAGAATGGTTTATATTCACTCCCAATTTTGTTAGCAACCCTACGAAAGGGGTGGAAAGTAATGGATAATAAAAACTATCAAAAACGCCTGATATTAGTGTCGCATTCATAGTCTTCGGGGATATATGTATGTATTCTATATAAACTAATGCCTCGGTAGTTTTTTTAAAATCTTTTGCAATTCATTATTTATTCTAACTATAAAACTACATAAAAAGTACCACCTATGGTCCACGAGGACAAAAGTTGTATACTGGGAAGACCCAGTGTATTAACCACACTGGCTTAAATTCACAGGTGAGAAATGAGAAGTCATCCTTATTTACAATTGATATCATTTCTAAGTTTAAGTACTCATCAAAATTGCATTTTAAGCTATTTTTACAAATAAATTTTTAATTTTATTAAAAGAAACAAGAAACCGAATTATTTAATATCAATGAATGTAAAGTATAGCACAGGAAAGTTTGTAAACATTTATAAAAAATATGTTTTTACTAACCTAATTAACCATTATTATCTACTTAAATGTAGAATATAAAAAAGTACTTGCATATTTTTGTTTTAAAATATACGTATACTTACACCTTTTTCGATGTTTTTGTATTAGGTTTAAGGCCGATTTTCACTTTCTTGTAAGGTAAATGATCGGCACAGGCAAGGCAAAAGCTTGGCGAAATATCTTTATCATTGATTTTTATGGATTTTAAGGAGTTTAATTCACACTACGCGGGCAACATATCTGCAAGCGACGGCCATTGCACGCATTGTTCTTCCGAAACAATATTTGCCGAGCATGTACCGTGCCATTGGTAATCCACTTCTATGCACGTCTAGTAAGAATCGGCCTTTAGCTGATATTTCTTCCCTTTATTTTTCTTTCAGAGGCCTCGATCAGATCTACCTGCGAGTCGATTAAAAAAATATTTAAATATATTCCAGCTACTTCCCTTACAATTCGTGTTACTACGCATGCTCTCGGAACACGGCAACTTGCAACATTCGATTCGCGCATGCCCAGAGCGCTTATCTTTGTTTCCAACTACCATTGCGCATGCGTTAATAACGTTACTACGGAAAAAAACATCTGTGGATCGGGTGCATATAAAAGGCGAAAATTTTGTTGATCACCCTCTTTATCATTTGTGAAGTTGTTTAGTGCAATCTCTGATGTCAAAATTTCCAGTTGCTTGCATATTGGTAAGTCCATTTTTAATTTTTCATTAATTTGGCTGGATATATTTTTTTTCATTAATATGGTTTTGATTTATATGAAAATGTTGTTTTATTTGATGTTATTTTAATACAAGCGGTAAAGATCGATGGCGTTCCATAATGGACTAACGCCATTGCTAACATAATTCATGATTTTTTATTGATTTTCTTGCTCGCGCATCACTACTGTTTCAGTAGAATAAATTTTAGTGAATTTGCATTAAATATATCTAGTCAAAATGTCAGTTTTATGAAATTTATTATTTAATTTATTATAAAATAATCTTGAAGGATTTAAATTATTAGGGTGGCAGTAAACATAAAGATTTTTAAATTATTTCTAAGCTAAATATATATATATATATTTAAAAAGATTTATATTTAAACATCAAAAAAATGTCAAAACTTTTTTCAGTTAATTTTTCAATTAAATATGAAATGTTCTAAATTATAATTTTGGATGTAAAAATTACTATATTTAAATTATTCCTGTGCTTAATCCGTACATTTAAAAAGACTGATTTTTAAACTTCAAAAAAATGTCAAAAGTTTGAATTTTTAATTCAATTTGTCACTTTAATATTTGCAAAAGTTCTAAATTATAATTGTAGTAATAAAATTGACTATATTTAAATTATTTCTTGGCTAAATAAATGTATTTAGAAAAATTTATTTTTAAACGTCAAAGAAATGTTAAAAGTTTGGATTTTTTAATTTAATTTTGTGGTAAAAATGACTATTTGAATTTCTTAGCTAAATGTATGTATTTAGAAAAATTTATTCTTAAACGTCAAAGAAATGTAAAAAGTTTGGATTCTTTAATTTAATTTTTTCCATAAATATACGCAAAAGTTCTGAATAATAATTGTGAAAGTAAAAATGACTATATTTAAATTATTTCTTGGCTAAATAATACATGTATTTAGAAAAATATATTTTTAAACGTCAAAGAAATGTTAAAAGTTTGGATTTTTTAATTTAATTTGTCCCTTTTATATTCGCAAAAGTTCTAAATTATAATTGTAGTGGTAAAAATGACTTTGAATTTCTTAGCTAAATGTATGTATTTAGAAAAATTTATTCTTAAACGTCAAAGAAATGTAAAAAGTTTGGATTTTTTAATTTAATTTTTCCCATAAATACACGCAAAAGTTCTGAATAATAATTGTGAAAGTAAAAATGACTATATTTAAATTATTTCTTGGCTAAATACATGTATTTAGAAAAATTTATTTTTAAACGTCAAAGAAATGTCAAAAGATTGGATTTTTTAATTTAGTTTTTCCCATGAATATTCGCAAAAGTTCTAAATTATAATTGTGGTAGTAAAAATGACTTTATTTGAATTTTTTAGCTAAATATATGTATTTAGAAAAATGTATTCTTAAACGTCAAAATAATGTCAAAAGTTTGGATTTTTTAATTTAGTTTTTTCCATAAATATATATTATAAATTATAATTGTGGTATTAAAAATGACTATATTTAAATTATTTCATATTTTATACATGTATTTAGCTAAAAAATAATTCAAATATAGTCATTTTTAATACCACAATTATAATTTATAATATATATTTATGGAAAAAACTAAATTAAAAAATCCAAACTTTTGACATTATTTTGACGTTTAAGAATACATTTTTCTAAATACATATATTTAGGTAAAAAATTCAAATAAAGTCATTTTTACTTTCACAATTATAATTTAGAACTTTTGCGAATATTTATGGAAAAAATTAAATTAAAATATCCAAACTTTTGACATTACTGTGACGTTTAAAAATAAATCTTTCTAAATACATGTATTTAGCCAAGATATAATTTAGATATAGTCAGTTTTACTTTCACAATTATTATTTAAAACTTTTGCGTATATTCATGTAAAAAATTAAATTAAAAGATCCAAACTTTTGACATTTCTTTGACGTTTAAAGATAAATTTTTTTAAATACATGTAGCTAAGAAATATTTTAATATAGTCATTTAAAAAGATTTATTTTTAAACCTCAAAAGTTTGGATTTTTTAATTTAGTTATTTCCATAAATTTTTTTTTTTTTTTTTTTTTTTTTTTTTTTTTTTTTTTTTTTTTTTTTTTTTGTTTTTTTTTTTTTGGAACTTTTGCAAATATTAAAGGAACACATTAAATTAAAAAATCCAAACTTTTGACATTATTTTGACGTTTAAAAATAAATCTATTCAATGACTATATTTAAATATTTCTTAGCTAAATACATGTATTTAAAAAAATTTATTTTTAAACGTCAAAGAAATGTCAAAAGTTTGGATCTTTTAATTTAATTTTTCACATAAATATTCACAAAAGTTCTAAATTATAATTGTGGTAGTAAAAATGACTATTTGAATTTTTTAACTAAATATATGTATTTAGAAAAATGTATTCTTAAACGTCAAAAAAATGTCAAAACTTTTTTCAGATATTTTTTCGATTAAATATGAAATGTTCTAAATTATAATTTTGGATGTAAAAATTACTATATTTAAATTATTCATGTGCTTAATCCGTACATTTAAAAAGATTGATTTTTAAACTTCAAAAAAATGTCAAGTTTGAATTTTTTAATTCAATTTGTCACTTTAATATTCGCAAAAGTTCTAAATTATAATTGTGGTATTAAAATTAACTATATATAAATTATTTCTTAGCTAAATACATGTTTTTAAAAAGATTTATTTGAAAACCTTAAAGAAATGTCAAAAGTTTGGATTTTTTTATTTAATTTGTCCCTTTAATACTCGCAAAAGTTCTAAATTATAATTGTAGTGGTAAAAATAACTATATTTGAATTATTTTTTAGCTAAATACATGTATAAAATAATATGAAATAATTCAAATATAGTCATTTTTAATACCACAATTATAATTTATAATATATATTTATGGAAAAAACTAAATTAAAAAATCCAAACTTTTGACATTGTTTTGACTTTTAAAAATAAATCTTTTCAAATAACTATATTTAAATTATTTCTTAGCTAAATAGTTTTTTCCATAAATATATATTATAAATTATAATTGTGGCAGTAAAAATGACTAAATTTGAATTATTTCTTAGCTAAATACATGTATTTAAAAAAAAATTTTTTTTCGTCAAAGTAATGTCAAAAGTTTGGATTTTTTAATTTAATATTTGCATAAGTTATGGAAGCCATTCAAGAAAGGAATTGTGGATATTGCATTAAAGTGTGTGGAGTAGGTAAAAAAAAAGGATGCAAGTTGCAGAAAATCTGCGAAGAGAGGTTTAAAAAGCAGTGTCAGAGAAGAATTTGCAAAAAAGTATAAGAGGAGTTTGTTAGTAAATTGACCGAAAAATTTGACAGTTTAGTTGAACCGTGTGAGGTTAAAAAATTGTGGAAGCCATTTAAAAAAAGAATTGTGGAAATTGCTATTAAAGTGTGTGGAGTAGGTAAAAAAGAAAAGGATGCAAGTTACAGAAAATGTGCGAAAAGACGTTTAAAAAGCAGTGTCAGAGGAGAATTTGCGAAAAGGTATAAAAGAGGAGTTTGTTAGTAAATTGACCGAGAAATTTACCAGTTTGGATGAAGGGATTAAAGTTAAAAAATTGTAAAAGGTATTTAAAGATGGAATTGTGGATATTGCTTTAAAGTGTGTGGAGTAAGTAAATAAAGAAAAGGATGCAAGTTACAGAAAATGTGCGAGGAGAGGTTTAAAGAGCAGTGTAAAAGTTAAATTTGCAAAAAATTATAAATGAGGAGTTCTTAGTAAATTGACCGAGAAATTTGACAGTTTGGATGAAGCGTGTGAGGTTAAAGAATTGTAAAAGGCATTTAAGAAAGGAATTGTGGATATTGCTATTGAAGTCTGTGGAGTTGGTAAAAAAGAAGAATGCAAGTTACAGAAAATGTGCGAAAAGACGTTTAAAAAGCAGTGTCAGAGAAGAATTTGCGAAAAGGTATAAAAGAGGAGTTTGTTAGTAAATTGACCAAAAAATTTGACAGTTTGGATAAAGCGTGTGAAGTTAAAGAATTGTAAAAGGCATCTAAGGAAGAAATTGTGGATATTGCCATTAAAGTGTGTGGAGTAGGTAAAAAAAAAAAAAAAGATGCAAGATACAGAAAATGCGCAAAGAGAGGTTCAAAAAGCAGTGTCAGAGTAGAATTTGCAAGAAGGTATAAAAGAGTAGTTTGTTAGTAAATTGACCGATAAGATTGACAGTTTGGATGAAACGTGTGAGGTTGAAGAATTGTAAAAGGTATTTAAAGAAGGAATTGTGGATATTGCCATTGAAGTGTGTGGAGTAGGTAAAAAAAGAAAAGGATGCAAGTAACAGAAAATGTGCGAAGAGAGGTTTAAAAAGCAGTGTCAGAAGAGAATTTGCAAGAAAGTATAAAAGGGAAGTTTGTTAGTAAATTGAACGAAAAATTTGACAGTTTGGATGAATCGTGTGAGGTTGATAAATTGTAAAAGGTATTTAAGAAAGAAATTGTAGATATTGCCATTGAAGTGTATGGAGTAGGTAAAAAAAGAAAAGGATGCAAGTTACAAAAAATGTCCGAAGAGAGGTTCAAAAAGCAGTTTTAGAAGAGAATTTGCAATGAGGTATAAAAGAGGAGTTTGTTAGTAAATTGACCGAGAAATTTGACAGTTTGGATGAAGCGTGTGAGGTTTATAAATTGTAAAAGGTATTTAAGAAAGAAATTGTGGATATTGCCATTGAAGTGTGTGAAGTAGGTAAAAAAAGAAAAGATGCAAGTTACAGAAAATGTGCAAAGAGAGGTTCAAAAAGCAGTGTCAGTGGAGAATTTGCAAAAAAGTATAAAAGAGGAGTTTGTTAGTAAATTGTCCAAAAAATTTAACAGTTTTGATGAAGCGTGTGAGGTTGAAGAATTATAAAAGGTAATTAAGGAAGGAATTGTGAATATTGCAATTAAAGTCTGTGGAGTAGGTAAAAAAAAAGGATGCAAGTTACAGAAAATGTGCGAAGAGAGGTTTAAAAAGCAGTGTTAGTAGAGAATTTGCAAAAAGGTATAAAAGAGGAGTTTGTTAGTAAATTGTCCGAGTAATTTGACAGTTTGGATGAAGCGTGTGAGGTTAAAGAATTGTAAAAGGTATTTAAGGAAGAAATTGTGGATATTGCCATTATAGTCTGTGGAGTAGGTAAAAAAAGAAAAGGATGCAAGTTACAAAAAATGTGCGAAGAGAGGTTCAAAAAGCAGTGTCAGAGTAGACTTTGCAAGAAGGTATAAAAGAGGAGTTTGTTAGTAAATTGTCCGAGAAATTTAACAGTTTGGATGAAGCGTGTGAGGTTGAAGAATTGTAAAAGGTATTTAAAGAAGGAATTGTGAATATTGCTATTAAAGTCTGTGGAGCAGGTAAAAAAGGAAAGGATGCAAGTTACAGAAAATGTGCGAAGAGAGGTTTAAAAAACAGTGTCAGTAGAGAATTTGCAAAAAGGTATAAAAGAGGAGTTTGTTAGTAAATTGTTCAAGAAATTTAACAGTTTGGATGAAGCGTGTGAGGTTGAAAAATTGTAAAAGGTAATTAAGGAAGCAATTGTGGATATTGCAATTAAAGTCTGTGGAGTAGGTAAATAAAGAAAAGGATGCAAGTTACAGAAAATGTGCGAAGAGAGGTTTAAAGAGCAGTGTCAAAGTTAAATTTGCAAAAAGTTATAAATGAGGAGTTTGTTAGTAAATTGACCGAGAAATTTGACAGTTTGGATGAAGCGTTGAGGTTAATGAATTGTAAAAGGCATTTAAGGAAGATATTGTGGATATTGCTATTGAAGTCTGTGGAGTTGGTAAAAAAGAAAAGAATGCAAGTTACAGAAAATGTGCGAAGAGAGGTTCAAAAAGCAGTGTTAGAGGATAATTTGCAAAAAGGTATAAAAGAGGAGTTTGTTAGTAAATTGACCAAAAAATTTGAAAGTTTGGATAAAGCGTGTGAGGTTAAAGAATTGTAAAAGGCATTTAAGGAAGGAATTGTGGATATTGCCATTGAAGTGTGTGGAGTAGGTAATAAATGGAAAGGATGCAAGTTACGGAAAATGTGCAAAGAGAGGCTCAAAAAGCAGTGTTAGAGGAGAATTTGCAAAAAGGTATAAAAGAGGAGTTTGTTAGTAAATTTACCAAAAAATTTGACAGTTTGGATAAAGCGTGTGAGGTTAAAGAATTGTAAAAGGTATTTAAGGAAGAAATTGTGGATATTGCCATTAAAGTGTGTGGAGTAGGTTAGAAAAGGAAAGGATGCAAGTTACAGAAAATGTGCGAAAAGACGTTTAAAAAGCAGTGTCAGAGGAGAATTTGCGAAAAGGTATAAAAGAGGAGTTTGTTAGTAAATTGACCAAAAAATTTGACAGTTTGGATGAAGCGTGTGAAGTTAAAGAATTGTAAAAGGCATTTAAGAAAGAAATTGTGGATATTGCCATTAAAGTGTGTGGAGTAGGTAAAAAAAAAAAAGATGCAAGTTACAGAAAATGTGCAAAGAGAGGTTCAAAAAGCAGTGTCATAGTAGAATTTACAAGAGGGTATAAAAGAGGAGTTTGTTAGTAAATTGACCGATAAATTTGACAGTTTGGACGAAACGTGTGAGGTTGAAGAATTGTAAAAGGTATTTAAAGAAGGAATTGTGGATATTGCCATTGAAGTGTGTGGAGTAGGTAAAAAAAGAAAAGGATGCAAGTAACAGAAAATGTGCGAAGAGAGGTTTAAAAAGCAGTGTCAGAGGAGAATTTGCAAGAAAGTATAAAAGGGAAGTTTTTTAGTAAATTGAACGAAAAATTTGACAGTTTGGATGAATTGTGTGAGGTTAATAAATTGTAAAAGGTATTTAAGAAAGAAATTGTAGATATTGCATTGAAGTGTATGGAGTAGGTAAAAAAAGAAAAGTATGCAAGTTACAAAAAATGTCCGAAGAGAGGTTCAAAAAGCAGTTTTAGAAGAGAATTTGCAATGAGGTATAAAAGAGGAGTTTGTTAGTAAATTGACCGAGAAATTTGACAGTTTGGATGTAGCGATTAAAGTTGAAGAATTGTAAAAGGTATTTAAAGAAGGAATTGTGGATATTGCTATTAAAGTGTGTGGAGTTGGTAAATAAAAAAAAGGATGCAAGTTACAAAAAATGTGCGAAGAGAGGTTTAAAGAGCAGTGTCAGAGTTAAATTTGCAAATCGTTATAAATGAGGAGTTTCTTAGTAAATTGACCGAGAAATTTGACAGTTTAGATAAAGCTTGTAAGGTTAAAGAATTGTGGAAGCCACTTAGGAAAGAAATTGTGGATATTGCTATTAAAGTATGTGAAGTGTGTAAAAAGAAATTTTTCTAATTACATGTATTTTAGCTTAGAAATAATTTAATAGTCATTTAAAAAGATTTATTTTTAATCGTCAAAATATTGTCAAGTTTGAATTTTTTAATATATTGTGTCCCTTTTATATTTGCAAAATTTCTAAATTGTGGAAGCCATTAAAGGAAGGAATTAAGGATATTGCTATTAAAGTGTGTAGAGTTATTAAAAAAATAGGATGCAAATTACAGGAACTTTGCTTAGACGTTCAAAAGGCAGTGTCAGAGAAGAATTTGCAAAAAAGTTTTTAGTAATTCGTTAGTAAATTGACCGAGAAATTTGACAGATTGGGTAAAGCGTGTGGGGTAAAAGAATTGTAAAAGGTATTTAAGGAAGGAATTGTGGATATTGTCATTGAAGTGTGTGAAGTGGGTAAAGAAAGAAAAAGGTGCAAGTTACAGAAAATGTGCGAAGAGAGAATCAAAAAGCAGTGTCAAAGGAGAATTTGTCAAAAGGTATAAAAGAGGAGTTTTTTAGTTAATTGACCGAGAAATTTGACAGTTTGGATGAAGCGTGTGAGGTTGATAAATTGTAAAAGGTATTTAAGAAAGAAATTGTGGATATTGCCATTGAAGTGTGTGAAGTAGGTAAAAAAAGAAAAAGATGCAAGTTACAGAAAATGTGCGAAGAGAGGTTCAAAAAGCAGTGTCAGTGGAGAATTTGCAAAAAGGTATAAAAGAGGAGTTTGTTAGTAAATTGTCCGAGTAATTTGACAGTTTGGATGAAGCGTGTGAGGTTGAAGAATTGTAAAAGGTATTTAAGGAAGAAATTGTGGATATTGCAATTAAAGTCTGTGGAGTAGGTAAATAAAGAAATGGATGCAAGTTACAGAAAATGTGCGAAGAGAGGTTTAAAGAGCAGTGTTAAAGTTAAATTTGCAAAAAGTTATTAATGAGGAGTTTGTTAGTAAATTGACCGAGAAATTTGACAGTTTGGATAAAGCGTGTGAGGTTAAAGAATTGTAAAAGGCATTTAAGGAAGAAATTGTGGATATTGCCATTAAAGTGTGTGAAGTAGGTTAGAAAAGGAAAGGATGCAGGTTACAGAAAATGTGCGAAGAGAGGTTCAAAAAGCAGTGTTAGAGTAGAATTTACAAGAGGGTATAAAAGAGGAGTTTGTTAGTAAATTGACCGATAAATTTGACAGTTTGGATAAAACGTGTGAGGTTGAAGAATTGTAAAAGGTATTTAAAGAAGGAATTGTGGATATTGCCATTGAAGTGTGTGGAGTAGGTAAAAAAAGAAAAGGATGCAAGTAACAGAAAATGTACGAAGAGAGGTTTACAAAGCAGTGTCAGATAAGAATTTGCAATAAGGTATAAAAGAAAAGTTTGTTAGTAAAAATTGTTGATAATGCCATTAAAGTGTGTGAAGTAGGTAAAAAAAGTAAAGGATACAAGTTACAGAAAATGTGCAAAGAGAGTTTCAAAAAGCAGTGTCAGAGAAGAATTTGCAAGAAGGTATAAAAGAGAAGTTTCTTAGTAAATTGACCAAAAAATTTGACAGTTTGGATGAAGATTGTGAGGTTGAAGAATTTGTAAAAGGCATTTAAGGAGAAATTCTGGATATTGCCATTGAAGTGTGTGGAGTAGGTAAAAAAAGTAAAGGATGCAAGTTACAGAAAATGTGCAAAGAGAGTTTCAAAAAGCAGTGTCAGTAGAGAATTTGCAAAAAGGTATAAAAGAGGAGTTTGTTAGTAAATTGTTCGAGAAATTTAACAGTTTGGATAAAGCGTGTGGGGTTGAAAAATTGTAAAAGGTAATTTAGGAAGCAATTGTGGATATTGCAATTAAAGTCTGTGAAGTAGGTAAATAAAGAAAAGAATGCAAGTTACAGAAAATGTGCGAAGAGAGGTTTAAAAAGCAGTGTCAGAGGAGAATTTGCAAGAAAGTATAAAAGGGAAGTTTGTTAGTAAATTGAACGAAAAATTTGACAGTTTGGATGAATCGTGTGAGGTTGATAAATTGTAAAAGGTATTTAAGAAAGAAATTGTAGATATTGCCATTGAAGTCTGTGGAGTTGGTAAAAAAGAAAGGAATGCAAGTTACAGAAAATGTGCGAATAGAGGTTCAAAAAGCAGTGTTAGAGGAGAATTTGCAAAAAGGTATAAAAGAGGAGTTTGTTAGTAAATTGACCGAAAAATTTGACAGTTTGGATAAAGCGTGTGGGGTTAAGGAATTGTAAAAGGCATTTAAGGAAGGAATTGAGGATATTGCCATTGAAGTGTGTGGAGTAGGTAATAAATGGAAAGGATGCAAGTTACGGAAAATTTGCAAAGAGAGGCTCAAAAAGCAGTGTTAGAGGAGAATTTGCAAAAAGGTATAAAAGAGGAGTTTGTTAGTAAATTTACCGAGAAATTTGACAGTTTGGATAAAGCGTGTGAGGTTAAAGAATTGTAAAAGGTATTTAAGGAAGAAATTGTGGATATTGCCATTAAAGTGTGTGGAGTAGGTTAGAAAAGGAAAGGATGCAAGTTACAGAAAATGTGCGAAAAGACGTTTAAAAAGCAGTGTCAGAGAAGAATTTGCGAAAAGGTATAAAAGAGGAGTTTGTTAGTAAATTGACCAAAAAATTTGACAGTTTGGATGAAGCGTGTGAAGTTAAAGAATTGTAAAAGGCATTTAAGGAAGAAATTGTGGATATTGCCATTAAAGTGTGTGAAGTAGGTTAGAAAAGGAAAGGATGCAAGTTACAGAAAATGTGCGAAGAAAGGTTTAAAAAGCAGTGTCAGTGAAGAATTTGCAAAAAGGTATAAAAGAGGAGTTTGTTAGTAAATTGACCGAGAAATTTGACAGTTTGGATGAAGCGTATGGGGTTAAAGAATTGTAAAAGGCATTTAAGGAAAAAATTGTGGATATTGCCATTAACGTGTGTGGAGTAGGTAAAAAAAAAAGATGCAAGTTACAGAAAATGTGCAAAGAGAGGTTCAAAAAGCAGTGTTATAGTAGAATTTACAAGAGGGTATAAAAGAGGAGTTTGTTAGTAAATTGACCGATAAATTTGACAGTTTGGACGAAACGTGTGAGGTTGAAGAATTGTAAAAGGTATTTAAAGAAGGAATTGTGGATATTGTCATTAACGTGTGTGGAGTAGGTAAAAAAAGAAAAGGATGCAAGTAACAGAAAATGTGCGAAGAGAGGTTTAAAAAGCAGTGTCAGAGGAGAATTTGCAAGAAAGTATAAAAGGGAAGTTTTTTAGTAAATTGAACGAAAAATTTGACAGTTTGGATGAATTGTGTGAGGTTAATAAATTGTAAAAGGTATTTAAGAAAGAAATTGTAGATATTGCCATTGAAGTGTATGGAGTAGGTAAAAAAGAAAAGTATGCAAGTTACAAAAAATGTCCGAAGAGAGGTTCAAAAAGCAGTTTTAGAAGAGAATTTGCAATGAGGTATAAAAGAGGAGTTTGTTAGTAAATTGACCGAGAAATTTGACAGTTTGGATGTAGCGATTAAAGTTGAAGAATTGTAAAAGGTATTTAAAGAAGGAATTGTGGATATTGCTATTAAAGTGTGTGGAGTTGGTAAATAAAAAAAAGGATGCAAGTTACAAAAAATGTGCGAAGAGAGGTTTAAAGAGCAGTGTCAAAGTTAAATTTGCAAATCGTTATAAATGAGGAGTTTTTTAGTAAATTGACCGAGAAATTTGACAGTTTAGATAAAGCGTGTAAGGTTAAAGAATTGTGGAAGCCACTTAGGAAAGAAATTGTGGATATTGCTATTGAAGTATGTGAAGTGTGTAAAAAGAAATTTTTCTAATTACATGTATTTTAGCTTAGAAATAATTTAATAGAGTCATTTAAAAAGATTTATTTTTAATCGTCAAAATATTGTCAAGTTTGAATTTTTTAATTTTTTGTGTCCCTTTTATATTTGCAAAATTTCTAAATTGTGGAAGCCATTAAAGGAAGGAATTAAGAATATTGCTATTAAAGTGTGTAGAGGTATTAAAAAAATAGGATGCAAATTACAGGAACTTTGCTTAGACGTTCAAAAGGCAGTGTCAGAGAAAAATTTGCAAAAAAGTTTTTAGTAATTCGTTAGTAAATTGACCGAGAAATTTGACAAATTGGGTAAAGCGTGTGGGGTAAAAGAATTGTAAAAGGTATTTAAGGAAGGAATTGTGGATATTGTCATTGAAGTGTGTGAAGTGGGTAAAGAAAGAAAAAGGTGCAAGTTACAGAAAATGTGCGAAGAGAGAATCAAAAAGCAGTGTCAAAGGAGAATTTGTCAAAAGGTATAAAAGAGGAGTTAATTGACCGAGAAATTTGACAGTTTGGATGAAGCGTGTGAGGTTGATAAATTGTAAAAGGTATTTAAGAAAGAAATTGTGGATATTGCTATTGAAGTGTGTGAAGTAGGTAAAAAAAGAAAAAGATGCAAGTTACAGAAAATGTGCGAAGAGAGGTTCAAAAAGCAGTGTCAGTGGAGAATTTGCAAAAAGGTATAAAAGAGGAGTTTGTTAGTAAATTGTCCAAAAAATTTAACAGTTTTGATGAAGCGTGTGAGGTTGAAGAATTGTAAAAGTTATTTAAGAAAGGAATTGTAAATATTGCCATTGAAGTCTGTGGAGTAGGTCAAAAAAAAGGATGCAAGTTACAGAAAATGTGCGAAGAGAGGTTTAAAAAGCAGTGTTAGTAGAGAATTTGCAAAAAGGTATAAAAGAGGAGTTTGTTAGTAAATTGTCCGAGTAATTTGGCAGTTTGGATGAACGGATTAAAGTTAAAAAATTGTAAAAGGTATTTAAAGATGGAATTGTGGATATTGCTTTAAAGTGTGTGGAGTAAGTAAATAAAGAAAAGGATGCAAGTTACAGAAAATGTGCGAGAAGAGGTTTAAAGAGCAGTGTAAAAGTTAAATTTGCAAAAAGTTATAAATGAGAAGTTTGTTAGTAAATTGACCGAGAAATTTGACAGTTTGGATGAAGCGTGTGAGGTTAAAGAATTGTAAAAGGCATTTAAGAAAGGAATTGTGGATATTGCTATTGAAGTCTGTGGAGTTGGTAAAAAAGAAGAATGCAAGTTACAGAAAATGTGCGAAAAGACGTTTAAAAAGCAGTGTCAGAGAAGAATTTGCGAAAAGGTATAAAAGAGGAGTTTGTTAGTAAATTGACCAAAAAATTTGACAGTTTGGATGAAGCGTGTGAAGTTAAAAAATTGTGAAAGGCATTTAAGGAAGAAATTGTGGATATTGCCATTAAAGTGTGTGGAGTAGGTAAAAAAGAAAAAGATGCAAGATACAGAAAATGCGCAAAGAGAGGTTCAAAAAGCAGTGTCAGAGTAGAATTTGCAAGAAGGTATAAAAGAGTAGTTTGTTAGTAAATTGACCGATAAATTTGACAGTTTGGATGAAACGTGTGAGGTTGAAGAATTGTAAAAGGTATTTAAAGAAGGAATTGTGGATATTGCCATTGAAGTGTGTGGAGTAGGTAAAAAAAGAAAAGGATGCAAGTAACAGAAAATGTGCGATGAGAGGTTTAAAAAGCAGTGTCAGAGGAGAATTTGCAAGAAAGTATAAAGGGCAAGTTTGTTAGTAAATTGAACGAAAAATTTGACAGTTTGGATGAATCGTGTGAGGTTGATAAATTGTAAAAGGTATTTAAGAAAGAAATTGTAGATATTGCCATTGAAGTGTATGGAGTAGGTAAAAAAAGAAAAGGATGCAAGTTACAAAAAATGTCCGAAGAGAGATTCAAAAAGCAGTTTTATAAGAGAATTTGCAATGAGGTATAAAAGAGGAGTTTGTTAGTAAATTGACCGAGAAATTTGACAGTTTGGATGAAACGTGTGAGGTTGAAGAATTGTAAAAGGTATTTAAAGAAGGAATTGTGGATATTGCCATTGAAGTGTGTGGAGTAGGTAAAAAAAGAAAAGGATGCAAGTAACAGAAAATGTGCGATGAGAGGTTTAAAAAGCAGTGTCAGAGGAGAATTTGCAAGAAAGTATAAAAGGCAAGTTTGTTAGTAAATTGAACGAAAAATTTGACAGTTTGGATGAATCGTGTGAGGTTGATAAATTGTAAAAGGTATTTAAGAAAGAAATTGTAGATATTGCCATTGAAGTGTATGGAGTAGGTAAAAAAAGAAAAGGATGCAAGTTACAAAAAATGTCCGAAGAGAGGTTCAAAAAGCAGTGTTAGTAGAGAATTTGCAAAAAGGTATAAAAGAGGAGTTTGTTAGTAAATTGTCCGAGTAATTTGACAGTTTGGATGAAGCGTGTGAGGTTAAAGAATTGTAAAAGGTATTTAAGGAAGAAATTGTGGATATTGCCATTATAGTCTGTGGAGTAGGTAAAAAAAGAAAAAGATGCAAGTTACAAAAAATGTGCGAAGAGAGGTTCAAAAAGCAGTGTCAGAGTAGACTTTGCAAGAAGGTATAAAAGAGGAGTTTGTTAGTAAATTGTCCGAGAAATTTAACAGTTTGGATGAAGCGTGTGAGGTTGAAGAATTGTAAAAGGTATTTAAAGAAAGAATTGTGAATATTGCTATTAAAGTCTGTGGAGCAGGTAAAAAAGGAAAGGATGCAAGTTACAGAAAATGTGCGAAGAGAGGTTTAAAAAACAGTGTCAGTAGAGAATTTGCAAAAAGGTATAAAAGAGGAGTTTGTTAGTAAATTGTTCAAGAAATTTAACAGTTTGGATGAAGCGTGTGAGGCTGAAAAATTGTAAAAGGTAATTAAGAAAGCAATTGTGGATATTGCAATTAAAGTCTGAGGAGTAGGTAAATAAAGAAAAGGATGCAAGTTACAGAAAATGTGCGAAGAGAGGTTTAAAGAGCAGTGTCAAAGTTAAATTTGCAAAAAGTTATAAATGAGGAGTTTGTTAGTAAATTGACCGAGAAATTTGACAGTTTGGATGAAGCGTGTGAGGTTAAAGAATTGTAAAAGGCATTTAAGAAAGGAATTGTGGATATTGCTATTGAAGTCTGTGGAGTTGGTAAAAAAGAAGAATGCAAGTTACAGAAAATGTGCGAAAAGACGTTTAAAAAGCAGTGTCAGAGAAGAATTTGCGAAAAGGTATAAAAGAGGAGTTTGTTAGTAAATTGACCAAAAAATTTGACAGTTTGGATGAAGCGTGTGAAGTTAAAGAATTGTTAAAGGCATTTAAGGAAGAAATTGTGGATATTGCCATTAAAGTGTGTGGAGTAGGTAAAAAAGAAAAAGATGCAAGATACAGAAAATGCGCAAAGAGAGGTTCAAAAAGCAGTGTCAGAGTAGAATTTGCAAGAAGGTATAAAAGAGTAGTTTGTTAGTAAATTGACCGATAAATTTGACAGTTTGGATGAAACGTGTGAGGTTGAAGAATTGTAAAAGGTATTTAAAGAAGGAATTGTGGATATTGCCATTGAAGTGTGTGGAGTAGGTAAAAAAAGAAAAGGATGCAAGTAACAGAAAATGTGCGATGAGAGGTTTAAAAAGCAGTGTCAGAGGAGAATTTGCAAGAAAGTATAAAAGGCAAGTTTGTTAGTAAATTGAACGAAAAATTTGACAGTTTGGATGAATCGTGTGAGGTTGATAAATTGTAAAAGGTATTTAAGAAAGAAATTGTAGATATTGCCATTAAAGTGTATGGAGTAGGTAAAAAAAGAAAAGGATGCAAGTTACAAAAAATGTCCGAAGAGAGGTTCAAAAAGCAGTTTTATAAGAGAATTTGCAATGAGGTATAAAAGAGGAGTTTGTTAGTAAATTGACCGAGAAATTTGACAGTTTGGATGAAACGTGTGAGGTTGAAGAATTGTAAAAGGTATTTAAAGAAGGAATTGTGGATATTGCCATTGAAGTGTGTGGAGTAGGTAAAAAAAGAAAAGGATGCAAGTAACAGAAAATGTGCGATGAGAGGTTTAAAAAGCAGTGTCAGAGGAGAATTTGCAAGAAAGTATAAAAGGCAAGTTTGTTAGTAAATTGAACGAAAAATTTGACAGTTTGGATGAATCGTGTGAGGTTGATAAATTGTAAAAGGTATTTAAGAAAGAAATTGTAGATATTGCCATTGAAGTGTATGGAGTAGGTAAAAAAAGAAAAGGATGCAAGTTACAAAAAATGTCCGAAGAGAGGTTCAAAAAGCAGTGTTAGTAGAGAATTTGCAAAAAGGTATAAAAGAGGAGTTTGTTAGTAAATTGTCCGAGTAATTTGACAGTTTGGATGAAGCGTGTGAGGTTAAAGAATTGTAAAAGGTATTTAAGGAAGAAATTGTGGATATTGCCATTATAGTCTGTGGAGTAGGTAAAAAAAGAAAAAGATGCAAGTTACAAAAAATGTGCGAAGAGAGGTTCAAAAAGCAGTGTCAGAGTAGACTTTGCAAGAAGGTATAAAAGAGGAGTTTGTTAGTAAATTGTCCGAGAAATTTAACAGTTTTGATGAAGCGTGTGAGGTTGAAGAATTGTAAAAGGTATTTAAAGAAAGAATTGTGAATATTGCTATTAAAGTCTGTGGAGCAGGTAAAAAAGGAAAGGATGCAAGTTACAGAAAATGTGCGAAGAGAGGTTTAAAAAACAGTGTCAGTAGAGAATTTGCAAAAAGGTATAAAAGAGGAGTTTGTTAGTAAATTGTTCAAGAAATTTAACAGTTTGGATGAAGCGTGTGAGGTTGAAAAATTGTAAAAGGTAATTAAGAAAGCAATTGTGGATATTGCAATTAAAGTCTGAGGAGTAGGTAAATAAAGAAAAGGATGCAAGTTACAGAAAATGTGCGAAGAGAGGTTTAAAGAGCAGTGTCAAAGTTAAATTTGCAAAAAGTTATAAATGAGGAGTTTGTTAGTAAATTGACCGAGAAATTTGACAGTTTGGATGAAGCGTGTGAGGTTAAAGAATTGTAAAAGGCATTTAAGGAAGAAATTGTGGATATTGCCATTAACGTGTGTGGAGTAGGTAAAAAAAAAAGATGCAAGTTACAGAAAATGTGCAAAGAGAGGTTCAAAAAGCAGTGTCATAGTAGAATTTACAAGAGGGTATAAAAGAGGAGTTTGTTAGTAAATTGACCGATAAATTTGACAGTTTGGACGAAACGTGTGAGGTTGAAGAATTGTAAAAGGTATTTAAAGAAGGAATTGTGGATATTGCCATTGAAGTGTGTGGAGTAGGTAAAAAAAGAAAGGGATGCAAGTAACAGAAAATGTGCGAAGAGAGGTTTAAAAAGCAGTGTCAGAGGAGAATTTGCAAGAAAGTATAAAAGGGAAGTTTTTTAGTAAATTGAACGAAAAATTTGACAGTTTGGATGAATTGTGTGAGGTTAATAAATTGTAATAGGTATTTAAGAAAGAAATTGTAGATATTGCCATTAAAGTGTATGGAGTAGGTAAAAAAAGAAAAGTATGCAAGTTACAAAAAATGTCCGAAGAGAGGTTCAAAAAGCAGTTTTAGAAGAGAATTTGCAATGAGGTATAAAAGAGGAGTTTGTTAGTAAATTGACCGAGAAATTTGACAGTTTGGATAAAACGTGTGAGGTTGAAGTATTGTAAAAGGTATTTAAAGAAGGAATTGTGGATATTGCCATTAAAGTGTGTGGAGTAGGTAAAAAAAGAAAAGGATGCAAGTAACAGAAAATGTACGAAGAGAGGTTTACAAAGCAGTGTCAGATAAGAATTTGCAATAAGGTATAAAAGAAAAGTTTGTTAGTAAAAATTGTTGATAATGCCATTAAAGTGTGTAAAGTAGGTAAAAAAAGTAAAGGATTCAAGTTACAGAAAATGTGCAAAGAGAGTTTCAAAAAGCAGTGTCAGAGAAGAATTTGCAAGAAGGTATAAAAGAGAAGTTTCTTAGTAAATTGACCAAAAAATTTGACAGTTTGGATGAAGATTGTGAGGTTGAAGAATTTGTAAAAGGCATTTAAGGAGAAATTCTGGATATTGCCATTGAAGTGTGTGGTGTAGGTAAAAAAAGTAAAGGATGCAAGTTACAGAAAATGTGCAAAGAGAGTTTCAAAAAGCAGTGTCAGTAGAGAATTTGCAAAAAGGTATAAAAGAGGAGTTTGTTAGTAAATTGTTTGAGAAATTTAACAGTTTGGATAAAGCGTGTGGGGTTGAAAAATTGTAAAAGGTAATTTAGGAAGCAATTGTGAATATTGCAATTAAAGTTTGTGAAGTAGGTAAATAAAGAAAAGAATGCAAGTTACAGAAAATGTGCGAAGAGAGGTTTAAAGAGCAGTGTCAAAGTTAAATTTGCAAAAAGTTATAAATGAGGAGTTTGTTAGTAAATTGACCGAGAAATTTGACAGTTTGGATGAAGCGTGTGAGGTTAAAGAATTGTAAAAGGCATTTAAGGAAGAAATTGTGGATATTGCTATTGAAGTCTGTGGAGTTGGTAAAAAAGAAAAGAATGCAAGTTACAGAAAATGTGCGAATAGAGGTTCAAAAAGCAGTGTTAGAGGAGAATTTGCAAAAAGGTATAAAAGAGGAGTTTGTTAGTAAATTGACCGAAAAATTTGACAGTTTGGATAAAGCGTGTGGGGTTAAAGAATTGTAAAAGGCATTTAAGGAAGGAATTGTGGATATTGCCATTGAAGTGTGTGGAGTAGGTAATAAATGGAAAGGATGCAAGTTAGGGAAAATTTGCAAAGAGAGGCTCAAAAAGCAGTGTTGGAGGAGAATTTGCAAAAAGGTATAAAAGAGGAGTTTGTTAGTAAATTTACCGAGAAATTTGACAGTTTGAATAAAGCGTGTGAGGTTAAAGAATTGTAAAAGGCATTTAAGGAAGAAATTGTGTATATTGCCATTAAAGTGTGTGGAGTAGGTAAAAAAAGTAAAGGATGCAAGTTACAGAAAATGTGCGAAGAGAGGTTCAAAAAGCAGTGTCAGAGTAGAATTTGCAAGAAGGTATAAAAGAGGAGTTTATTTGTGAATTTACCGAGAAATTTGACATTTTGGATGAAGAGTGTGAGGTTGAAGAATTGTAAAAGGTATTTAAGAAAGGAATTGTGGATATTGCCATTGAATTGTGTGGAGTAGGTTAGAAAAGGAAAGGATGCAAGTTACAGAAAATGTGCGAAGAGAGTTTCAAAAAGCAGTGTCAGAGTAGAAATTGCAAAAAGGTATAAAAGAGGAGTTTGTTAGTAAATTGTCCGAGAAATTTGACAGTTTGGATGAAGCGTGTGAGGTTGAAAAATTGTAAAAGGTAATTAAGGAAGGAATTGTGGATATTGCAATTAAAGTCTGTGGAGTAGGTAAATAAAGAAAAGGATGCAAGTTACAGAAAATGTGTGAAAAGACGTTTAAAAAGCAGTGTCAGAGGAGAATTTGCGAAAAGGTATAAAAGAGGAGTTTGTTAGTAAATTGACCGAAAAATTTGACAGTTTGGATGAAGCGTGTGAAGTTAAAGAATTGTAAAAGGCATTTAAGGAAAAAATTGTGGATATTGCCATTAAAGTGTGTGGAGTAGGTAAAAAAAGAAAAGGATGCAAGTTACAGAAAATGTGCGAAGAAAGGTTTAAAAAGCAGTGTCAAAGAAGAATTTGCAAAAAGGTATAAAAGAGGAGTTTGTTAGTTAATTGACCGAGAAATTTGACAGTTTGGATGAAGCGTGTGAGGTTAAAGAATTGTAAAAGGCATTTAAGAAAGAAATTCTAGATATTGCTATTGAAGTCTGTGGAGTTGGTAAAAAAGAAAAGAATGCAAGTAACAGAAAATGTGCGAAAAGACGTTTAAAAAGCAGTGTCAGAGCAGAATTTGCGAAAAGGTATAAAAGAGGAGTTTGTTAGTAAATTGACCGAGAAATTTGACAGTTTGGATAAAATGTGTGAGGTTGAAGAATTGTAAAAGGTATTTAAAGAAGGAATTGTGGATATTGCCATTGAAGTGTGTGGAGTAGGTAAAGAAAGAAAAGGATGCAAGTAACAGAAAATGTGCAAAAAGACGTTAAAAAAGCAGTGTCATAGGATAATTTGCAGGAAGGTATAAAAGAGGAGTTTGTTAGTAAATTGACCGAGAAATTTGACAGTTTGGATAAATCGTGTAAGGTTGATAAATTGTAAAAGGCATTTAAGGAAGAAATTGTGGATATTGCCATTGAAGTGTGTGGAGTAGGTAAAAAAAGAAAAGTATGCAAGTTACAGAAAATGTCCGAAGAGAGGTTCAAAAAGCAGTTTTAGAAGAGAATTTGCAATGAGGTATAAAAGAGGAGTTTGTTAGTAAATTGACCTTGAAATTTGACAGTTTGGATGAAATGTGTGAGGTTGAAAAATTGTAAAAGGTATTTAAAGAAGGAATTGTGGATATTGCCATTAAAGTGTGTGGAGTAGGTAAAAAAACAAAAGGATGCAATTAACAGAAAATGTGTAAAAAGACGTTAAAAAAGCAGTGTCATAGGAGAATTTACAGGAAGGTATAAAAGGGGAGTTTGTTAGTAAATTGACCGAGAAATTTGACAGTTTGGATAAGGCATGTGAGGTTAAAGAATTGTAAAAGGTATTTAAGAAAGGAATTGTAGATATTTTTATTAAAGTGTGTGGAGTAGGTAAATAAAGAAAAAGGTGCAAGTTACAGAAAATGTGCGAAGAGAGGTTTTTAAAAGCAGTGTGAGAAAAGAATTTGCAAGAAGGTATAAAAGAGGAGTTTGGTAGCAAATCGACCGAAAAATTTGACAGTTTGGATGAAGCGTGTAAGGTTAAAAAAACGTAAAATGCATTTAAGGAAGGAATTGTGGATATTGCCATTAAAGTGTGTGGACTAGGTAAAAAAAGAAAAGGATACAAAGTACAGAAAATGTGCAAAGAGAGGTTTATAAAGCAGTGTCAGAGGAGAATTTGCAAGAAGGTATAAAGAAAGAGTTTGTTAGTAAATTGACCGAGAAATTTGACAGTTTGGATAAATCGTGTGAGGTTGATAAATTGTAAAAGGTATTTAAGAAAGAAATTGCTGATATTGCCATTGAAGTGTGTGGAGTAGGTAAAAAAAGTAAAGAAGGCAAGTTACAAAAAATGTGCAAAGAGAGTTTCAAAAAGCAGTGTCAGTAGAGAATTTGCAAAAAGGTATAAAAGAGGAGTTTGTTAGTAAATTGTTTGAGAAATTTAACAGTTTGGATAAAGCGTGTGGGGTTGAAAAATTGTAAAAGGTAATTTAGGAAGCAATTGTGGATATTGCAATTAAAGTTTGTGAAGTAGGTAAATAAAGAAAAGAATGCAAGTTACAGAAAATGTGCGAAGAGAGGTTTAAAGAGCAGTGTCAAAGTTAAATTTGCAAAAAGTTATAAATGAGGAGTTTGTTAGTAAATTGACCGAGAAATTTGACAGTTTGGATGAAGCGTGTGAGGTTAAAGAATTGTAAAAGGCATTTAAGGAAGAAATTGTGGATATTGCTATTGAAGTCTGTGGAGTTGGTAAAAAAGAAAAGAATGCAAGTTACAGAAAATGTGCGAATAGAGGTTCAAAAAGCAGTGTTAAAGGAGAATTTGCAAAAAGGTATAAAAGAGGAGTTTGTTAGTAAATTGACCGAAAAATTTGACAGTTTGGATAAAGCGTGTGGGGTTAAAGAATTGTAAAAGGCATTTAAGGAAGGAATTGTGGATATTGCCATTGAAGTGTGTGGAGTAGGTAATAAATGGAAAGGATGCAAGTTACGGAAAATTTGCAAAGAGAGGCTCAAAAAGCAGTGTTGGAGGAGAATTTGCAAAAAGGTATAAAAGAGGAGTTTGTTAGTAAATTTACCGAGAAATTTGACAGTTTGGATAAAGCGTGTGAGGTTAAAGAATTGTAAAAGGCATTTAAGGAAGAAATTGTGTATATTGCCCTTAAAGTGTGTGGAGTAGGTAAATAAAGAAAAAGGTGCAAGTTACAGAAAATGTGCGAAGAGAGGTTTTTAAAAGCAGTGTGAGAAAAGAATTTGCAAGAAGGTATAAAAGAGGAGTTTGGTAGCAAATCGACCGAGAAATTTGACAGTTTGGATGAAGCGTGTAAGGTTAAAAAAACGTAAAATGCATTTAAGGAAGGAATTGTGGATATTGCCATTAAAGTGTGTGGACTAGGTAAAAAAAGAAAAGGATACAAAAAACAGAAAATGTGCAAAGAGAGGTTTATAAAGCAGTGTCAGAGGAGAATTTGCAAGAAGGTATAAAGAAAGAGTTTGTTAGTAAATTGACCGAGAAATTTGACAGTTTGGATAAATCGTGTGAGGTTGATAAATTGTAAAAGGTATTTAAGAAAGAAATTGTGGATATTGCCATTGAAGTGTGTGGAGTAGGTAAAAAAAGTAAAGAAGGCAAGTTACAAAAAATGTGCAAAGAGAGGTTCAAAAAGCAGTGTCAGTGGAGAATTTGCAAAAAGGTATAAAAGAGAAGTTTGTTAGTAAATTGTCCGAGTAATTTGACAGTTTGGATGAAGCGTGTGAGGTTGAAGAATTGTAAAAGGTATTTAAGAAAGGAATTGTGGATATTGCCATTGAAGTCTGTGGAGTAGGTAAAAAAGAAAAGGATGCAAGTTACAGAAAATGTGCGAAGAGATGTTCAAAAGGCAGTGTCAGAGTAGAATTTGCAAGAAGGTATAAAAGAGGAGTTTGTTAGTAAATTGTCCAAGAAATTTGACAGTTTGGATGAAGCGTGTGAGGTTGAAGAATTGTAAAAGGTATTTAAAGAAGGAATTGTGAATATTGCTATTAAAGTCTG
The DNA here is from genome assembly GCA_950111635.1 of Agelastica alni. Classification (NCBI taxonomy): domain Eukaryota; kingdom Metazoa; phylum Arthropoda; class Insecta; order Coleoptera; family Chrysomelidae; genus Agelastica; species Agelastica alni. The sequence goes on from OX467708.1 coordinate 89,348,457, forward strand.
TGAAGCAGGTAAAAAAGAAAAGGATGCAAGTTACAGAAAATGTCCGAAGAGAGGTTCAAAAAGCAGTATTAGAAGAGAATTTGCAATGAGGTATAAAAGAGGAGTTTATTAGTAAATTGACCGAGAAATTTGACAGTTTGGATGAAATGTGTGAGGTTGAAGAATTGTAAAAGGTATTTAAAGAAGGAATTGTGGATATTGCCATTGAAGTGTGTGGAGTAGGTAAAAAAAAAAGGATGCAATTAACAGAAAATGTGCAAAAAGACGTTAAAAAAGCAGTGTCATAGGAGAATTTGCAGGAAGGTATAAAAGAGGAGTTTGTTAGTAAATTGACCGAGAAATTTGACAGTTTGGATAAATCGTGTGAGGTTGATAAATTGTAAAAGGTATTTAAAGAAGAAATTGTGGATATTGCTATTAAAGTGTGTGGAGTTGGTAAATAAAGAAAAGGATGCAAGTTACAGAAAATGTGCGAAGAGAGGTTTAAAGAGCAGTGTCAGAGTTAAATTTGCAAATCGTTATAAATGAGGAGTTTCTTAGTAAATTGACCGAGAAATTTGACAGTTTAGATAAAGCGTGTAAGGTTAAAGAATTGTGAAAGCCACTTAGAAAAGAAATTGTGGATATTGCTATTAAAGTATGTGAAGTGGGTAAAAAGAAATTTTTCTAATTACATGTATTTTAGCTTAGAAATAATTTAATAGAGTCATTTAAAAAGATTTATTTTTAATCGTCAAAATATTGTCAAGTTTGAATTTTTTAATTTTTTGTGTCCCTTTTATATTTGCAAAATTTCTAAATTGTGGAAGCCATTTAAGGAAAGAATTGTGGATATTGCTATTAAAGTGTGTAGAGTTATTAAAAAAAATAGAATGCAAATTACAGGAACTTTGCTTAGACGTTCAAAAGGCAGTGTCAGAGAAGAATTTGCAAAAAAGTTTTTAGTAATTCGTTAGTAAAGTGACCGAGAAATTTGACAGTTTGGATAAAGCGTGTGAGGTTAAAGAATTGTAAAAGGTATTTAAGAAAGGAATTGTAGATATTTCCATTAAAGTGTGTGGAGTAGGTAAATAAAGAAAAAGGTGCAAGTTACAGAAAATGTGCGAAGAGAGATTTTTAAAAGCAGTGTAAGAGAAGAATTTGCAAGAAGGTATAAAAGAGGAGTTTGGTAGCAAATCGACCGAGAAATTTGACAGTTTGGATGAAGCGTGTGAGGTTGAAAAATTGTAAAAGGTAATTAAGGAAGCAATTGTGGATATTGCAATTAAAGTCTGTGGAGTAGGTAAATAAAGAAAAGGATGCAAGTTACAGAAAATGTGCGAAGAGAGGTTTAAAGAGCAGTGTCAAAGTTAAATTTGCAAAAAGTTATAAATGAGGAGTTTGTTAGTAAATTGACCGAGAAATTTGACAGTTTGGATGAATTGTGTAAGGTTAATAAATTGTAAAAGGTATTTAAGAAAGAAATTGTAGATATTGCCATTGAAGTGTATGGAGTAGGTAAAAAAAGAAAAGTATGCAAGTTACAAAAAATGTCCGAAGAGAGGTTCAAAAAGCAGTTTTAGAAGAGAATTTGCAATGAGGTATAAAAGAGGAGTTTGTTAGTAAATTGACCGAGAAATTTGACAGTTTGGATGTAGCGATTAAAGTTGAAGAATTGTAAAAGGTATTTAAAGAAGGAATTGTGGATATTGCTATTAAAGTGTGTGGAGTTGGTAAATAAAAAAAAGGATGCAAGTTACAAAAAATGTGCGAAGAGAGGTTTAAAGAGCAGTTTTAGAAGAGAATTTGCAAATCGTTATAAATGAGGAGTTTTTTAGTAAATTGACCGAGAAATTTGACAGTTTAGATAAAGCGTGTAAGGTTAAAGAATTGTGGAAGCCACTTAGAGAAGAAATTGTGGATATTGCTATTGAAGTATGTGAAGTGTGTAAAAAGAAATTTTTCTAATTACATGTATTTTAGCTTAGAAATAATTTAATAGTCATTTAAAAAGATTTATTTTTAATCGTCAAAATATTGTCAAGTTTGAATTTTTTAATATATTGTGTCCCTTTTATATTTGCAAAATTTCTAAATTGTGGAAGCCATTAAAGGAAGGAATTAAGAATATTGCTATTAAAGTGTGTAGAGTTATTAAAAAAATAGGATGCAAATTACAGGAACTTTGCTTAGACGTTCAAAAGGCAGTGTCAGAGAAGAATTTGCAAAAAAGTTTTTAGTAATTCGTTAGTAAATTGACCGAGAAATTTGACAAATTGGGTAAAGCGTGTGGGGTAAAAGAATTGTAAAAGGTATTTAAGGAAGGAATTGTGGATATTGTCATTGAAGTGTGTGAAGTGGGTAAAGAAAGAAAAAGGTGCAAGTTACAGAAAATGTGCGAAGAGAGAATCAAAAAGCAGTGTCAAAGGAGAATTTGTCAAAAGGTATAAAAGAGGAGTTTTTTAGTTAATTGACCGAGAAATTTGACAGTTTGGATGAAGCGTGTGAGGTTGATAAATTGTAAAAGGTATTTAAGAAAGAAATTGTGGATATTGCCATTGAAGTGTGTGAAGTAGGTAAAAAAAGAAAAAGATGCAAGTTACAGAAAATGTGCGAAGAGAGGTTCAAAAAGCAGTGTCAGTGGAGAATTTGCAAAAAGGTATAAAAGAGGAGTTTGTTAGTAAATTGTCCAAAAAATTTAACAGTTTTGATGAAGCGTGTGAGGTTGAAGAATTATAAAAGGTAATTAAGGAAGGAATTGTGAATATTGCAATTAAAGTCTGTGGAGTAGGTAAAAAAAAAGGATGCAAGTTACAAAAAATGTGCGAAGAGAGGTTTAAAAAGCAATGTTAGTAGAGAATTTGCAAAAAGGTATAAAAGAGGAGTTTGTTAGTAAATTGACCGAGAAATTTGACAGTTTGGATGAACGGATTAAAGTTAAACAATTGTAAAAGGTATTTAAAGATGGAATTGTGGATATTGCTTTAAAGTGTGTGGAGTAAGTAAATAAAGAAAAGGATGCAAGTTACAGAAAATGTGCGAGAAGAGGTTTAAAGAGCAGTGTAAAAGTTAAATTTGCAAAAAGTTATAAATGAGAAGTTTGTTAGTAAATTGACCGAGAAATTTGACAGTTTGGATGAAGCGTGTGAGGTTAAAGAATTGTAAAAGGCATTTAAGAAAGGAATTGTGGATATTGCTATTGAAGTCTGTGGAGTTGGTAAAAAAGAAGAATGCAAGTTACAGAAAATGTGCGAAAAGACGTTTAAAAAGCAGTGTCAGAAAAGAATTTGCGAAAAGGTATAAAAGAGGAGTTTGTTAGTAAATTGACCAAAAAATTTGACAGTTTGGATGAAGCGTGTGAAGTTAAAGAATTGTGAAAGGCATTTAAGGAAGAAATTGTGGATATTGCCATTAAAGTGTGTGGAGTAGGTAAAAAAGAAAAAGATGCAAGATACAGAAAATGCGCAAAGAGAGGTTCAAAAAGCAGTGTCAGAGTAGAATTTGCAAGAAGGTATAAAAGAGTAGTTTGTTAGTAAATTGACCGATAAATTTGACAGTTTGGATGAAACGTGTGAGGTTGAAGAATTGTAAAAGGTATTTAAAGAAGGAATTGTGGATATTGCCATTGAAGTGTGTGGAGTAGGTAAAAAAAGAAAAGGATGCAAGTAACAGAAAATGTGCGATGAGAGGTTTAAAAAGCAGTGTCAGAGGAGAATTTGCAAGAAAGTATTAAAGGCAAGTTTGTTAGTAAATTGAACGAAAAATTTGACAGTTTGGATGAATCGTGTGAGGTTGATAAATTGTAAAAGGTATTTAAGAAAGAAATTGTAGATATTGCCATTGAAGTGTATGGAGTAGGTAAAAAAAGAAAAGGATGCAAGTTACAAAAAATGTCCGAAGAGAGGTTCAAAAAGCAGTTTTAGAAGAGAATTTGCAATGAGGTATAAAAGAGGAGTTTGTTAGTAAATTGACCGAGAAATTTGACAGTTTGGATGAAGCGTGTGAGGTTGATAAATTGTAAAAGGTATTTAAGAAAGAAATTGTGGATATTGCCATTGAAGTGTGTAAAGTAGGTAAAAAAAGAAAAAAAGCAAGTTACAGAAAATGTGCGAAGAGAGGTTCAAAAAGCAGTGTCAGTGGAGAATTTGCAAAAAGGTATAAAAGAGGAGTTTGTTAGTAAATTGTCCAAAAAATTTAACAGTTTTGATGAAGCGTGTGAGGTTGAAGAATTATAAAAGGTAATTAAGAAAGGAATTGTGAATATTGCAATTAAAGTCTGTGGAGTAGGTAAAAAAAAAGGATGCAAGTTACAGAAAATGTGCGAAGAGAGGTTTAAAAAGCAGTGTTAGTAGAGAATTTGCAAAAAGGTATAAAAGAGGAGTTTGTTAGTAAATTGTCCGAGTAATTTGACAGTTTGGATGAAGCGTGTGAGGTTAAAGAATTGTAAAAGGTATTTAAGGAAGAAATTGTGGATATTGCCATTATAGTCTGTGGAGTAGGTAAAAAAAGAAAAAGATGCAAGTTACAAAAAATGTGCGAAGAGAGGTTCAAAAAGCAGTGTCAGAGTAGACTTTGCAAGAAGGTATAAAAGAGGAGTTTGTTAGTAAATTGTCCGAGAAATTTAACAGTTTGGATGAAGCGTGTGAGGTTGAAGAATTGTAAAAGGTATTTAAAGAAAGAATTGTGAATATTGCTATTAAAGTCTGTGGAGCAGGTAAAAAAGGAAAGGATGCAAGTTACAGAAAATGTGCGAAGAGAGGTTTAAAAAACAGTGTCAGTAGAGAATTTGCAAAAAGGTATAAAAGAGGAGTTTGTTAGTAAATTGTTCAAGAAATTTAACAGTTTGGATGAAGCGTGTGAGGTTGAAAAATTGTAAAAGGTAATTAAGAAAGCAATTGTGGATATTGCAATTAAAGTCTGTGGAGTAGGTAAATAAAGAAAAGGATGCAAGTTACAGAAAATGTGCGAAGAGAGGTTTAAAGAGCAGTGTCAAAGTTAAATTTGCAAAAAGTTATAAATGAGGAGTTTGTTAGTAAATTGACCGAGAAATTTGACAGTTTGGATGAAGCGTGTGAGGTTAAAGAATTGTAAAAGGCATTTAAGGAAGAAATTGTGGATATTGCCATTAACGTGTGTGGAGTAGGTAAAAAAAAAAGATGCAAGTTACAGAAAATGTGCAAAGAGAGGTTCAAAAAGCAGTGTCATAGTAGAATTTACAAGAGGGTATAAAAGAGGAGTTTGTTAGTAAATTGACCGATAAATTTGACAGTTTGGACGAAACGTGTGAGGTTGAAGAATTGTAAAAGGTATTTAAAGAAGGAATTGTGGATATTGCCATTGAAGTGTGAGGAGTAGGTAAAAAAAGAAAGGGATGCAAGTAACAGAAAATGTGCGAAGAGAGGTTTAAAAAGCAGTGTCAGAGGAGAATTTGCAAGAAAGTATAAAAGGAAAGTTTTTTAGTAAATTGAACAAAAAATTTGACAGTTTGGATGAATTGTGTGAGGTTAATAAATTGTAAAAGGTATTTAAGAAAGAAATTGTAGATATTGCCATTAAAGTGTATGGAGTAGGTAAAAAAAGAAAAGTATGCAAGTTACAAAAAATGTCCGAAGAGAGGTTCAAAAAGCAGTTTTAGAAGAGAATTTGCAATGAGGTATAAAAGAGGAGTTTGTTAGTAAATTGACCGAGAAATTTGACAGTTTGGATAAAACGTGTGAGGTAAAAGAATTGTAAAACGTATTTAAAGAAGGAATTGTGGATATTGCCATTAAAGTGTGTGGAGTAGGTAAAAAAAGAAAAGGATGCAAGTAACAGAAAATGTACGAAGAGAGGTTTACAAAGCAGTGTCAGATAAGAATTTGCAATAAGGTATAAAAGAAAAGTTTGTTAGTAAAAATTGTTGATAATGCCATTAAAGTGTGTAAAGTAGGTAAAAAAAGTAAAGGATTCAAGTTACAGAAAATGTGCAAAGAGAGTTTCAAAAAGCAGTGTCAGAGAAGAATTTGCAAGAAGGTATAAAAGAGAAGTTTCTTAGTAAATTGACCAAAAAATTTGACAGTTTGGATGAAGATTGTGAGGTTGAAGAATTTGTAAAAGGCATTTAAGGAGAAATTCTGGATATTGCCATTGAAGTGTGTGGTGTAGGTAAAAAAAGTAAAGGATGCAAGTTACAGAAAATGTGCAAAGAGAGTTTCAAAAAGCAGTGTCAGTAGAGAATTTGCAAAAAGGTATAAAAGAGGAGTTTGTTAGTAAATTGTTTGAGAAATTTAACAGTTTGGATAAAGCGTGTGGGGTTGAAAAATTGTAAAAGGTAATTTAGGAAGCAATTGTGGATATTGCAATTAAAGTCTGTGGAGTAGGTAAATAAAGAAAAGGATGCAAGTTACAAAAAATGTGCGAAGAGAGTTTCAGAAAGCAGTGTCAAAGTTAAATTTGCAAAAAGTTATAAATTAGGAGTTTGTTAGTAAATTGACCGAGAAATTTGACAGTTTGGATGAAGCGTGTGAGGTTAAAGAATTGTAAAAAGCATTTAAGGAAGAAATTGTGGATATTGCTATTGAAGTCTGTGGAGTTGGTAAAAAAGAAAAGAATGCAAGTTACAGAAAATGTGCGAATAGAGGTTCAAAAAGCAGTGTTAGAGGAGAATTTGCAAAAAGGTTTAAAAGAGGAGTTTGTTAGTAAATTGACCGAAAAATTTGACAGTTTGGATAAAGCGTGTGGGGTTAAAGAATTGTAAAAGGCATTTAAGGAAGGAATTGTGGATATTGCCATTGAAGTGTGTGGAGTAGGTAATAAATGGAAAGGATGCAAGTTACGGAAAATTTGCAAAGAGAGGCTCAAAAAGCAGTGTTGGAGGAGAATTTGCAAAAAGGTATAAAAGAGGAGTTTGTTAGTAAATTTACCGAGAAATTTGACAGTTTGGATAAAGCGTGTGAGGTTAAAGAATTGTAAAAGGCATTTAAGGAAGAAATTGTGTATATTGCCATTAAAGTGTGTGGAGTAGGTAAAAAAAGTAAAGGATGCAAGTTACAGAAAATGTGCGAAGAGAGGTTCAAAAAGCAGTGTCAGAGTAGAATTTGCAAGAAGGTATAAAAGAGGAGTTTATTTGTGAATTTACCGAGAAATTTGACAGTTTGGATGAAGAGTGTGAGGTTGAAGAATTGTAAAAGGTATTTAAGAAAGGAATTGTGGATATTGCCATTGAATTGTGTGGAGTAGGTTAGAAAAGGAAAGGATGCAAGTTACAGAAAATGTGCGAAGAGAGTTTCAAAAAGCAGTGTCAGAGTAGAAATTGCAAAAAGGTATAAAAGAGGAGTTTGTTAGTAAATTGTCCGAGAAATTTGACAGTTTGGATGAAGCGTGTGAGGTTGAAAAATTGTAAAAGTTAATTAAGGAAGGAATTGTGGATATTGCAATTAAAGTCTGTGGAGTAGGTAAATAAAGAAAAGGATGCAAGTTACAGAAAATGTGTGAAAAGACGTTTAAAAAGCACTGTCAGAGGAGAATTTGCGAAAAGGTATAAAAGAGGAGTTTGTTAGTAAATTGACCGAAAAATTTGACAGTTTGGATGAAGCGTGTGAAGTTAAAGAATTGTAAAAGGCATTTAAGGAAAACATTGTGGATATTGCCATTAAAGTGTGTGGAGTAGGTAAAAAAAGAAAAGGATGCAAGTTACAGAAAATGTGCGAAGAGAGGTTTAAAAAGCAGTGTCAAAGAAGAATTTGCAAAAAGGTATAAAAGAGGAGTTTGTTAGTTAATTGACCGAGAAATTTGACAGTTTGGATAAAGCGTGTGAGGTTAAAGAATTGTAAAAGGCATTTAAGAAAGAAATTCTAGATATTGCTATTGAAGTCTGTGGAGTTGGTAAAAAAGAAAAGAATGCAAGTAACAGAAAATGTGCAAAAAGACGTTAAAAAAGCAGTGTCATAGGATAATTTGCAGGAAGGTATAAAAGAGGAGTTTGTTAGTAAATTGACCGAGAAATTTGACAGTTTGGATAAATCGTGTAAGGTTGATAAATTGTAAAAGGCATTTAAGGAAGAAATTGTGGATATTGCCATTGAAGTGTGTGGAGTAGGTAAAAAAAGAAAAGTATGCAAGTTACAGAAAATGTCCGAAGAGAGGTTCAAAAAGCAGTTTTAGAAGAGAATTTGCAATGAGGTATAAAAGAGGAGTTTGTTAGTAAATTGACCTTGAAATTTGACAGTTTGGATGAAATGTGTGAGGTTGAAAAATTGTAAAAGGTATTTAAAGAAGGAATTGTGGATATTGCCATTAAAGTGTGTGGAGTAGGTAAAAAAACAAAAGGATGCAATTAACAGAAAATGTGTAAAAAGACGTTAAAAAAGCAGTGTCATAGGAGAATTTGCAGGAAGGTATAAAAGAGGAGTTTGTTAGTAAATTGACCGAGAAATTTGACAGTTTGGATAAGGCATGTGAGGTTAAAGAATTGTAAAAGGTATTTAAGAAAGGAATTGTAGATATTTTCATTAAAGTGTGTGGAGTAGGTAAATAAAGAAAAAGGTGCAAGTTACAGAAAATGTGCGAAGAGAGGTTTTTAAAAGCAGTGTGAGAAAAGAATTTGCAAGAAGGTATAAAAGAGGAGTTTGGTAGCAAATCGACCGAGAAATTTGACAGTTTGGATGAAGCGTGTAAGGTTAAAAAAACGTAAAATGCATTTAAGGAAGGAATTGTGGATATTGCCATTAAAGTGTGTGGACTAGGTAAAAAAAGAAAAGGATACAAAGTACAGAAAATGTGCAAAGAGAGGTTTATAAAGCAGTGTCAGAGGAGAATTTGCAAGAAGGTATAAAGAAAGAGTTTGTTAGTAAATTGACCGAGAAATTTGACAGTTTGGATAAATCGTGTGAGGTTGATAAATTGTAAAAGGTATTTAAGAAAGAAATTGTGGATATTGCCATTGAAGTGTGTGGAGTAGGTAAAAAAAGTAAAGAAGGCAAGTTACAAAAAATGTGCAAAGAGAGGTTCAAAAAGCAGTGTCAGTGGAGAATTTGCAAAAAGGTATAAAAGAGAAGTTTGTTAGTAAATTGTCCGAGTAATTTGACAGTTTGGATGAAGCGTGTGAGGTTGAAGAATTGTAAAAGGTATTTAAGAAAGGAATTGTGGATATTGCCATTGAAGTCTGTGGAGTAGGTAAAAAAGAAAAGGATGCAAGTTACAGAAAATGTGCGAAGAGATGTTCAAAAGGCAGTGTCAGAGTAGAATTTGCAAGAAGGTATAAAAGAGGAGTTTGTTAGTAAATTGTCCAAGAAATTTGACAGTTTGGATGAAGCGTGTGAGGTTGAAGAATTGTAAAAGGTATTTAAAGAAGGAATTGTGAATATTGCTATTAAAGTCTGTGAAGCAGGTAAAAAAGAAAAGGATGCAAGTTACAGAAAATGTCCGAAGAGAGGTTCAAAAAGCAGTATTAGAAGAGAATTTGCAATGAGGTATAAAAGAGGAGTTTGTTAGTAAATTGACCGAGAAATTTGACAGTTTGGATAAATCGTGTGAGGTTGATAAATTGTAAAAGGTATTTAAAGAAGGAATTGTGGATATTGCTATTAAAGTGTGTGGAGTTGGTAAATAAAGAAAAGGATGCAAGTTACAGAAAATGTGCGAAGAGAGGTTTAAAGAGCAGTGTCGGAGTTAAATTTGCAAATCGTTATAAATGAGGAGTTTCTTAGTAAATTGACCGAGAAATTTGACAGTTTAGATAAAGCGTGTAAGGTTAAAGAATTGTGAAAGACACTTAGGAAAGAAATTGTGGATATTGCTATTGAAGTATGTGAAGTAGGTAAAAAGAAATTTTTCTAATTACATGTATTTTAGCTTAGAAATAATTTAATAGAGTAATTTAAAAAGATTTATTTTTAATCGTCAAAATATTGTCAAGTTTGAATTTTTTAATTTTTTGTGTCCCTTTTATATTTGCAAAATTTCTAAATTGTGGAAGCCATTTAAGGAAGGAATTGTGGATATTGCTATTAAAGTGTGTAGAGTTATTAAAAAAAATAGAATGCAAATTACAGGAACTTTGCTTAGACGTTCAAAAGGCAGTGTCAGAGAAGAATTTGCAAAAAAGTTTTTAGTAATTCGTTAGTAAATTGACCGAGAAATTTGACAGATTGGGTAAAGCGTGTGGGGTTAAAGAATTGTAAAAGGTATTTAAGGAAGGAATTGTGGATATTGTCATTGAAGTGTGTGGAGTAGGTAAAAAAAGAAAAAGGTGCAAGTTACAGAAAATGTGCGGAGAGAATCAAAAAGCAGTGTCAAAGGAGAATTTGTCAAAAGGTATAAAAGATTTTGTTAGTAAAGTGACCGAGAAATTTGACAGTTTGGATAAAGCGTGTGAGGTTAAAGAATTGTAAAAGGTATTTAAGAAAGGAATTGTAGATATTTCCATTAAAGTGTGTGGAGTAGGTAAATAAAGAAAAAGGTGCAAGTTACAGAAAATGCGTGAAGAGAGGTTTAAAGAGCAGTGTCAGTAGAGAATTTGCAAAAAGGTATAAAAAGGACTTTGTTAGTAAATAATCCGAGTAATTTGACAGTTTGGATGAAGCGTGTGAGGTTGAAGAATTGTAAAAGGTATTTAAGGAAGAAATTGTGGATATTGCCATTGAAGTGTGTGGAGTAGGTAAAAAAAGTAAAGGATGCAAGTTACAGAAAATGTGCGAAGAGAGTTTCAGAAAGCAGTGTCAGAGAAGAATTTGCAAGAAGGTATAAAAGAGGAGTTTGTTAGTAAATTGTCCGAGTAATTTGACAGTTTGGATGAAGCGTGTGAGGTTGAAGAATTGTAAAATGCATTTAAGAAAGAAATTGTGGATATTGCCATTGAAGTGTGTGTAGTAGGTAAAAATGAAAAGGATGCAAGTTACAGAAAATGTGCAAAAAGAGGTTCAAAAAGCAGTGTCAGTGGAGAATTTGCAAAAAGGTATAAGAGAGGAGTTTGTTAGTAAATTGTCCAAAAAATTTAACAGTTTGGATGAAGCGTGTGAGGTTGAAGAATTGTAAAAGGTAATTAAGGAAGGAATTGTGGATATTGCAATTAAAGTCTGTGGAGTAGGTAAATAAAGAAAAGAATGCAAGTTACAGAAAATGTGCAAAGAGAGGTTTAAAGAGCAGTGTCAAAGTTAAATTTGCAAAAAGTTATAAATTTGTTTGTTAGTAAATTGACCGAGAAATTTGACTTGGATAAAGCGTGTGAGGTTTAAGAATTGTAAAAGGCATTTAAGGAAGGAATTGTGGATATTGCTATTAAAGTCTGTGAAGTAGTTAAAAAAGAAAAGGATGCAAGTTACAGAAAATGTGCGTAAAGACGTTTAAAAAGTAGTGTCAGAGGAGAATTTGCGAAAAGGTATAAAAGAGGAGTTTGTTAGTAAATTGACCAAAAAATTTGACAGTTTGGATGAAGCGTGTGAAGTTAAAGAATTGTAAAAGGCATTTAAGGAAGAAATTGTGGATATTGCCATTAAAGTGTGTGGAGTAGGTTAGAAAAGGAAAGGATGCAAGTTACAGAATATGTGCGAAGAGAGGTTTAAAAAGCAGTGTCAGTGAAGAATTTGCAAAAAGGTATAATTGAGGAGTTTGTTAGTAAATTTACCGAGAAATTTGACAGTTTGGATAAACCGTATGAGGTTAAAGAATTGTAAAAGGCATTTAAGGAAAAAATTGTGGATATTGTCATTAAAGTGTGTGGAGTAGGTAAAAAAAAAGATGCAAGTTACAGAAAATGTGCAAAGAGAGGTTTAAAAAGCAGTGTCAGAGGAGAATTTGCAATAAGGTATAAAAGAGGAGTTTGTTAGTAAATTCACCGAGAAATAGCGTGTGAGGTTGATAAATTGTAAAAGGTATTTAAGAAAGAAATTGTGGATATTGCCATTGAAGTGTGTGGAGTAGGGTAGAAAAGGAAAGGATGCAAGTTACAGAAAATGTGCGAAGAGAGGTTTAAAGAGCAGTGTCAAAGTTAAATTTGCAAAAAGGTATAAAAGAGGAGTTTGTTAGTAAATTGACCGAAAAATTTGACAGTTTGGATGAATCGTGTAAGGTTGATAAATTGTAAAAGGTATTTAAGAAAGAACTTGTGGATATTGACATTGAAGTGTATGGAGTAGGTAAAAAAAGGAAAGGATGCAAGTTACAGAAAATGTGCGAAGAGAGGTTTAAAAAACAGTGTCAAAGAAGAATTTGCAAAAAGGTATAAAAGAGAAGTTTGTTAGTAAAATGACCGAGAAATTTGACAATTTGAAAAAAGCGTGTGAGGTTAAAGAATTGTAAAAGGCATTTAAGGAAGGAATTGTGGATATTACTTTTGAAGTCTGTGGAGTAGGTAAAAAAAGAAAAGTATGCAAGTTACAGAAAATGTGCGAAGAGAGTTTCAAAAAGCAGTGTCAGAGAAGAATTTGCAAGAAGGTATAAAAGAGGAGTTTGTTAGTAAATTGACCAAAAAATTTGACAGTTTGGATAAAGCGTGTGAGGTTGAAGAATTTTAAAGGCATTTAAGAAAGAAATTGTGGATATTACTTTTGAAGTCTGTGGAGTTGGTAAAAAAGAAAAGAATGCAAGTTACAGAAAATGTGCGAAGAGAGGTTCAAAAAGCAGTGTTAAAGGAGAATTTGCAAAAAGGTATAAAAGAGGAGTTTGTTTCTAAATTTACCGAAAAATTTGACAGTTTGGATGAAGCGTGTGAAGTTAAAGAATTGTAAAAGGTATTTAAGGAAAAAATTGTGGATATTGCCATTAAAGTGTGTGGGGTAGGTAAAAAAGAAAAAGATGCAAGTTACAGAAAACTTGTAAAGAGTGTGAGGTTTAAGAATTGAAAAAGGCATTTAAGAAAAAAATTGTGGATATTGCTATTAAAGTGTGTGGAGTAGGTTGGAAAAGGAAAGGATGCAAGTTACAGAAAATGCGCGAAGAGAGGTTTAAAGAGCAGTGTCAGTAGAGAATTTGCAAAAAGGTATAAAAAGGACTTTGTTAGTAAATAATCCGAGTAATTTGACAGTTTGGATGAAGCGTGTGAGGTTGAAGAATTGTAAAAGGTATTTAAGAAAGAAATTGTGGATATTGCCATTGAAGTGTGTGGAGTAGGTAAAAAAAGTAAAGGATGCAAGTTACAGAAAATGTGCGAAGAGAGTTTCAGAAAGCAGTGTCAGAGAAGAATTTGCAAGAAGGTATAAAAGAGGAGTTTGTTAGTAAATTGTCCGAGTAATTTGACAGTTTGGATGAAGCGTGTGAGGTTGAAGAATTGTAAAATGCATTTAAGAAAGAAATTGTGGATATTGCCATTGAAGTGTGTGGAGTAGGTAAAAATGAAAAGGATGCAAGTTACAGAAAATGTGCAAAAAGAGGTTCAAAAAGCAGTGTCAGTGGAGAATTTGCAAAAAGGTATAAGAGAGGAGTTTGTTAGTAAATTGTCCAAAAAATTTAACAGTTTGGATGAAGCGTGTGAGGTTGAAGAATTGTAAAAGGTAATTTAGGAAGAAATTGTGGATATTGCAATTAAAGTCTGTGGAGTAGGTAAATAAAGAAAAGGATGCAAGTTACAGAAAATGTGCGAAGAGAGGTTTAAAGAGCAGTGTCAATGTTAAATTTGCAAAAAGTTATAAATGAGGAGTTTGTTAGTAAATTGACCGAGAAATTTGACAGTTTGGATGAAGCGTGTGAAGTTAAAGAATTGTAACAGGCATTTAAGGAAGAAATTGTGGATATTGCCATTGAAGTGGTTGGAGTAGGTAAAAAAAGTAAAGGATGCAAGTTACAGAAAATGTGCAAAAAGAGGTTCAAAAAGCAGTGTCAGTGGAGAATTTGCAAAAAGGTATAAGAGAGGAGTTTGTTAGTAAATTGTCCAAAAAATTTAACAGTTTGGATGAAGCGTGTGAGGTTAAAGAATTGTAACAGGCATTTAAGGAAGAAATTGTGGATATTGCCATTAAAGTGTGTGGAGTAGGTTAGAAAAGGAAAGGATGCAAGTTACAGAAAATGTGCGAAGAAAGGTTTAAAGGGCAGTGTCAAAGTTAAATTTGCAAAAAGGTAAAAAGAGGAGTTTGTTAGTAAATTGACCTAGAAATTTGACAATTTGAAAGAAGCGTGTGAGGTTAAAGAATTGTAAAAGGCATTTAAGGTTCAAAAAGCAGTGTTAGAGGAGAATTTGCAAAAAGGTATGAAAGAGGAGTTTGTTTCTAAATTTACCAAAAAATTTGACAGTTTGGATAAAGAGTGTGAGGTTGAAGAATTGAAAAAGGCATTTAAGAAAGAAATTGTGGATATTGCTATTAAAGTGTGTGAAGTAGGTTGGAAAAGAAAAGGATGCAAGTTACAGAAAATGCGCGAAGAGAGGTTTAAAGAGCAGTGTCAGTAGAGAATTTGCAAAAAGGTATAAAAAGGACTTTGTTAGTAAATTATCCGAGTAATTTGACAGTTTGGATAAAGCGTGTGAGGTTGAAGAATTGTAAAAGGTATTTAAGGAAGAAATTGTGGATATTGCCATTGAAGTGTGTGGAGTAGGTAAAAAAAGTAAAGGATGCAAGTTACAGAAAATGTGCGAAGAGAGTTTCAGAAAGCAGTGTCAGAGAATTTGCAAGAAGGTATAAAAGAGGAGTTTGTTAGTAAATTGTCCGAGTAATTTGACAAATTGGATGAAGCGTGTGAGGTTGAAGAATTGTAAAATGCATTTAAGGAAGAAATTGTGGATATTGCCATTGAAGTGTGTGGAGTAGGTAAAAATGAAAAGGATGCAAGTTACAGAAAATGTGCAAAGAGAGGTTCAAAAAGCAGTTTCAGTGGAGAATTTGCAAAAATGTATAAGAGAGGAGTTTGTTAGTAAATTGTCCAAAAAATTTAATAGTTTGGATGAAGCGTGTGAGGTTGAAGAATTGTAAAATGCATTTAAGGAAGAAATTGTGGATATTGCAATTAAAGTCTGTGGAGTAGGTAAATAAAGAAAAGGATGCAAGTTACAGAAAATGTGCGAAGAGAGGTTTAAAGAGCAGTGTCAATGTTAAATTTGCAAAAAGTTATAAATGAGGGTTTGTTAGTAAATTGACCGAGAAATTTGACAGTTTGGATGAAGCGTGTGAAGTTAAAGAATTGTAAAAGGCATTTAAGGAAGAAATTGTGGATATTGCCATTAAAGTGTGTGGAGTAGGTAAAAAAGAAAAAGATGCAAGTTACAGAAAATGTGCAAAGAAAGGTTCAAAAAGCAGTGTCAAAGTAGAATTTGCAAGAAGGTATAAAAGAGTAGTTTGTTAGAAAATTGACCGATAAATTTGACAGTTTGGATGAAACGTGTAAGGGTAAAGTATTGTAAAAGGTATTTAAAGAAGGAAATGTGGATATTGCCATTGAAGTGTGTAAAAAGTAGGTAAAAAAAGAAAAGGATGCAAGTAACAGAAAATGTGCGAAGAGAGGTTTAAAAAGCAGTGTCAAAGAAGAATTTGCAAAAAGGTATAAAAGAGGAGTTTGTTAGTTAATTGACCGAGAAATTTGACAGTTTGGATAAAGCGTGTGAGGTTAAAGAATTGTAAAAGGCATTTAAGAAAGAAATTCTAGATATTGCTATTGAAGTCTGTGGAGTTGGTAAAAAAGAAAAGAATGCAAGTAACAGAAAATGTGCAAAAAGACGTTAAAAAAGCAGTGTCATAGGATAATTTGCAGGAAGGTATAAAAGAGGAGTTTGTTAGTAAATTGACCGAGAAATTTGACAGTTTGGATAAATCGTGTAAGGTTGATAAATTGTAAAAGGCATTTAAGGAAGAAATTGTGGATATTGCCATTGAAGTGTGTGGAGTAGGTAAAAAAAGAAAAGTATGCAAGTTACAGAAAATGTCCGAAGAGAGGTTCAAAAAGCAGTTTTAGAAGAGAATTTGCAATGAGGTATAAAAGAGGAGTTTGTTAGTAAATTGACCTTGAAATTTGACAGTTTGGATGAAATGTGTGAGGTTGAAAAATTGTAAAAGGTATTTAAAGAAGGAATTGTGGATATTGCCATTAAAGTGTGTGGAGTAGGTAAAAAAACAAAAGGATGCAATTAACAGAAAATGTGTAAAAAGACGTTAAAAAAGCAGTGTCATAGGAGAATTTGCAGGAAGGTATAAAAGAGGAGTTTGTTAGTAAATTGACCGAGAAATTTGACAGTTTGGATAAGGCATGTGAGGTTAAAGAATTGTAAAAGGTATTTAAGAAAGGAATTGTAGATATTTTCATTAAAGTGTGTGGAGTAGGTAAATAAAGAAAAAGGTGCAAGTTACAGAAAATGTGCGAAGAGAGGTTTTTAAAAGCAGTGTGAGAAAAGAATTTGCAAGAAGGTATAAAAGAGGAGTTTGGTAGCAAATCGACCGAGAAATTTGACAGTTTGGATGAAGCGTGTAAGGTTAAAAAAACGTAAAATGCATTTAAGGAAGGAATTGTGGATATTGCCATTAAAGTGTGTGGACTAGGTAAAAAAAGAAAAGGATACAAAGTACAGAAAATGTGCAAAGAGAGGTTTATAAAGCAGTGTCAGAGGAGAATTTGCAAGAAGGTATAAAGAAAGAGTTTGTTAGTAAATTGACCGAGAAATTTGACAGTTTGGATAAATCGTGTGAGGTTGATAAATTGTAAAAGGTATTTAAGAAAGAAATTGTGGATATTGCCATTGAAGTGTGTGGAGTAGGTAAAAAAAGTAAAGAAGGCAAGTTACAAAAAATGTGCAAAGAGAGGTTCAAAAAGCAGTGTCAGTGGAGAATTTGCAAAAAGGTATAAAAGAGAAGTTTGTTAGTAAATTGTCCGAGTAATTTGACAGTTTGGATGAAGCGTGTGAGGTTGAAGAATTGTAAAAGGTATTTAAGAAAGGAATTGTGGATATTGCCATTGAAGTCTGTGGAGTAGGTAAAAAAGAAAAGGATGCAAGTTACAGAAAATGTGCGAAGAGATGTTCAAAAGGCAGTGTCAGAGTAGAATTTGCAAGAAGGTATAAAAGAGGAGTTTGTTAGTAAATTGTCCAAGAAATTTGACAGTTTGGATGAAGCGTGTGAGGTTGAAGAATTGTAAAAGGTATTTAAAGAAGGAATTGTGAATATTGCTATTAAAGTCTGTGAAGCAGGTAAAAAAGAAAAGGATGCAAGTTACAGAAAATGTCCGAAGAGAGGTTCAAAAAGCAGTATTAGAAGAGAATTTGCAATGAGGTATAAAAGAGGAGTTTGTTAGTAAATTGACCGAGAAATTTGACAGTTTGGATAAATCGTGTGAGGTTGATAAATTGTAAAAGGTATTTAAAGAAGGAATTGTGGATATTGCTATTAAAGTGTGTGGAGTTGGTAAATAAAGAAAAGGATGCAAGTTACAGAAAATGTGCGAAGAGAGGTTTAAAGAGCAGTGTCGGAGTTAAATTTGCAAATCGTTATAAATGAGGAGTTTCTTAGTAAATTGACCGAGAAATTTGACAGTTTAGATAAAGCGTGTAAGGTTAAAGAATTGTGAAAGACACTTAGGAAAGAAATTGTGGATATTGCTATTGAAGTATGTGAAGTAGGTAAAAAGAAATTTTTCTAATTACATGTATTTTAGCTTAGAAATAATTTAATAGAGTAATTTAAAAAGATTTATTTTTAATCGTCAAAATATTGTCAAGTTTGAATTTTTTAATTTTTTGTGTCCCTTTTATATTTGCAAAATTTCTAAATTGTGGAAGCCATTTAAGGAAGGAATTGTGGATATTGCTATTAAAGTGTGTAGAGTTATTAAAAAAAATAGAATGCAAATTACAGGAACTTTGCTTAGACGTTCAAAAGGCAGTGTCAGAGAAGAATTTGCAAAAAAGTTTTTAGTAATTCGTTAGTAAATTGACCGAGAAATTTGACAGATTGGGTAAAGCGTGTGGGGTTAAAGAATTGTAAAAGGTATTTAAGGAAGGAATTGTGGATATTGTCATTGAAGTGTGTGGAGTAGGTAAAAAAAGAAAAAGGTGCAAGTTACAGAAAATGTGCGGAGAGAATCAAAAAGCAGTGTCAAAGGAGAATTTGTCAAAAGGTATAAAAGATTTTGTTAGTAAAGTGACCGAGAAATTTGACAGTTTGGATAAAGCGTGTGAGGTTAAAGAATTGTAAAAGGTATTTAAGAAAGGAATTGTAGATATTTCCATTAAAGTGTGTGGAGTAGGTAAATAAAGAAAAAGGTGCAAGTTACAGAAAATGCGTGAAGAGAGGTTTAAAGAGCAGTGTCAGTAGAGAATTTGCAAAAAGGTATAAAAAGGACTTTGTTAGTAAATAATCCGAGTAATTTGACAGTTTGGATGAAGCGTGTGAGGTTGAAGAATTGTAAAAGGTATTTAAGGAAGAAATTGTGGATATTGCCATTGAAGTGTGTGGAGTAGGTAAAAAAAGTAAAGGATGCAAGTTACAGAAAATGTGCGAAGAGAGTTTCAGAAAGCAGTGTCAGAGAAGAATTTGCAAGAAGGTATAAAAGAGGAGTTTGTTAGTAAATTGTCCGAGTAATTTGACAGTTTGGATGAAGCGTGTGAGGTTGAAGAATTGTAAAATGCATTTAAGAAAGAAATTGTGGATATTGCCATTGAAGTGTGTGTAGTAGGTAAAAATGAAAAGGATGCAAGTTACAGAAAATGTGCAAAAAGAGGTTCAAAAAGCAGTGTCAGTGGAGAATTTGCAAAAAGGTATAAGAGAGGAGTTTGTTAGTAAATTGTCCAAAAAATTTAACAGTTTGGATGAAGCGTGTGAGGTTGAAGAATTGTAAAAGGTAATTAAGGAAGGAATTGTGGATATTGCAATTAAAGTCTGTGGAGTAGGTAAATAAAGAAAAGAATGCAAGTTACAGAAAATGTGCAAAGAGAGGTTTAAAGAGCAGTGTCAAAGTTAAATTTGCAAAAAGTTATAAATTTGTTTGTTAGTAAATTGACCGAGAAATTTGACTTGGATAAAGCGTGTGAGGTTTAAGAATTGTAAAAGGCATTTAAGGAAGGAATTGTGGATATTGCTATTAAAGTCTGTGAAGTAGTTAAAAAAGAAAAGGATGCAAGTTACAGAAAATGTGCGTAAAGACGTTTAAAAAGTAGTGTCAGAGGAGAATTTGCGAAAAGGTATAAAAGAGGAGTTTGTTAGTAAATTGACCAAAAAATTTGACAGTTTGGATGAAGCGTGTGAAGTTAAAGAATTGTAAAAGGCATTTAAGGAAGAAATTGTGGATATTGCCATTAAAGTGTGTGGAGTAGGTTAGAAAAGGAAAGGATGCAAGTTACAGAATATGTGCGAAGAGAGGTTTAAAAAGCAGTGTCAGTGAAGAATTTGCAAAAAGGTATAATTGAGGAGTTTGTTAGTAAATTTACCGAGAAATTTGACAGTTTGGATAAACCGTATGAGGTTAAAGAATTGTAAAAGGCATTTAAGGAAAAAATTGTGGATATTGTCATTAAAGTGTGTGGAGTAGGTAAAAAAAAAGATGCAAGTTACAGAAAATGTGCAAAGAGAGGTTTAAAAAGCAGTGTCAGAGGAGAATTTGCAATAAGGTATAAAAGAGGAGTTTGTTAGTAAATTCACCGAGAAATAGCGTGTGAGGTTGATAAATTGTAAAAGGTATTTAAGAAAGAAATTGTGGATATTGCCATTGAAGTGTGTGGAGTAGGGTAGAAAAGGAAAGGATGCAAGTTACAGAAAATGTGCGAAGAGAGGTTTAAAGAGCAGTGTCAAAGTTAAATTTGCAAAAAGGTATAAAAGAGGAGTTTGTTAGTAAATTGACCGAAAAATTTGACAGTTTGGATGAATCGTGTAAGGTTGATAAATTGTAAAAGGTATTTAAGAAAGAACTTGTGGATATTGACATTGAAGTGTATGGAGTAGGTAAAAAAAGGAAAGGATGCAAGTTACAGAAAATGTGCGAAGAGAGGTTTAAAAAACAGTGTCAAAGAAGAATTTGCAAAAAGGTATAAAAGAGAAGTTTGTTAGTAAAATGACCGAGAAATTTGACAATTTGAAAAAAGCGTGTGAGGTTAAAGAATTGTAAAAGGCATTTAAGGAAGGAATTGTGGATATTACTTTTGAAGTCTGTGGAGTAGGTAAAAAAAGAAAAGTATGCAAGTTACAGAAAATGTGCGAAGAGAGTTTCAAAAAGCAGTGTCAGAGAAGAATTTGCAAGAAGGTATAAAAGAGGAGTTTGTTAGTAAATTGACCAAAAAATTTGACAGTTTGGATAAAGCGTGTGAGGTTGAAGAATTTTAAAGGCATTTAAGAAAGAAATTGTGGATATTACTTTTGAAGTCTGTGGAGTTGGTAAAAAAGAAAAGAATGCAAGTTACAGAAAATGTGCGAAGAGAGGTTCAAAAAGCAGTGTTAAAGGAGAATTTGCAAAAAGGTATAAAAGAGGAGTTTGTTTCTAAATTTACCGAAAAATTTGACAGTTTGGATGAAGCGTGTGAAGTTAAAGAATTGTAAAAGGTATTTAAGGAAAAAATTGTGGATATTGCCATTAAAGTGTGTGGGGTAGGTAAAAAAGAAAAAGATGCAAGTTACAGAAAACTTGTAAAGAGTGTGAGGTTTAAGAATTGAAAAAGGCATTTAAGAAAAAAATTGTGGATATTGCTATTAAAGTGTGTGGAGTAGGTTGGAAAAGGAAAGGATGCAAGTTACAGAAAATGCGCGAAGAGAGGTTTAAAGAGCAGTGTCAGTAGAGAATTTGCAAAAAGGTATAAAAAGGACTTTGTTAGTAAATAATCCGAGTAATTTGACAGTTTGGATGAAGCGTGTGAGGTTGAAGAATTGTAAAAGGTATTTAAGAAAGAAATTGTGGATATTGCCATTGAAGTGTGTGGAGTAGGTAAAAAAAGTAAAGGATGCAAGTTACAGAAAATGTGCGAAGAGAGTTTCAGAAAGCAGTGTCAGAGAAGAATTTGCAAGAAGGTATAAAAGAGGAGTTTGTTAGTAAATTGTCCGAGTAATTTGACAGTTTGGATGAAGCGTGTGAGGTTGAAGAATTGTAAAATGCATTTAAGAAAGAAATTGTGGATATTGCCATTGAAGTGTGTGGAGTAGGTAAAAATGAAAAGGATGCAAGTTACAGAAAATGTGCAAAAAGAGGTTCAAAAAGCAGTGTCAGTGGAGAATTTGCAAAAAGGTATAAGAGAGGAGTTTGTTAGTAAATTGTCCAAAAAATTTAACAGTTTGGATGAAGCGTGTGAGGTTGAAGAATTGTAAAAGGTAATTTAGGAAGAAATTGTGGATATTGCAATTAAAGTCTGTGGAGTAGGTAAATAAAGAAAAGGATGCAAGTTACAGAAAATGTGCGAAGAGAGGTTTAAAGAGCAGTGTCAATGTTAAATTTGCAAAAAGTTATAAATGAGGAGTTTGTTAGTAAATTGACCGAGAAATTTGACAGTTTGGATGAAGCGTGTGAAGTTAAAGAATTGTAACAGGCATTTAAGGAAGAAATTGTGGATATTGCCATTGAAGTGGTTGGAGTAGGTAAAAAAAGTAAAGGATGCAAGTTACAGAAAATGTGCAAAAAGAGGTTCAAAAAGCAGTGTCAGTGGAGAATTTGCAAAAAGGTATAAGAGAGGAGTTTGTTAGTAAATTGTCCAAAAAATTTAACAGTTTGGATGAAGCGTGTGAGGTTAAAGAATTGTAACAGGCATTTAAGGAAGAAATTGTGGATATTGCCATTAAAGTGTGTGGAGTAGGTTAGAAAAGGAAAGGATGCAAGTTACAGAAAATGTGCGAAGAAAGGTTTAAAGGGCAGTGTCAAAGTTAAATTTGCAAAAAGGTAAAAAGAGGAGTTTGTTAGTAAATTGACCTAGAAATTTGACAATTTGAAAGAAGCGTGTGAGGTTAAAGAATTGTAAAAGGCATTTAAGGTTCAAAAAGCAGTGTTAGAGGAGAATTTGCAAAAAGGTATGAAAGAGGAGTTTGTTTCTAAATTTACCAAAAAATTTGACAGTTTGGATAAAGAGTGTGAGGTTGAAGAATTGAAAAAGGCATTTAAGAAAGAAATTGTGGATATTGCTATTAAAGTGTGTGAAGTAGGTTGGAAAAGAAAAGGATGCAAGTTACAGAAAATGCGCGAAGAGAGGTTTAAAGAGCAGTGTCAGTAGAGAATTTGCAAAAAGGTATAAAAAGGACTTTGTTAGTAAATTATCCGAGTAATTTGACAGTTTGGATAAAGCGTGTGAGGTTGAAGAATTGTAAAAGGTATTTAAGGAAGAAATTGTGGATATTGCCATTGAAGTGTGTGGAGTAGGTAAAAAAAGTAAAGGATGCAAGTTACAGAAAATGTGCGAAGAGAGTTTCAGAAAGCAGTGTCAGAGAATTTGCAAGAAGGTATAAAAGAGGAGTTTGTTAGTAAATTGTCCGAGTAATTTGACAAATTGGATGAAGCGTGTGAGGTTGAAGAATTGTAAAATGCATTTAAGGAAGAAATTGTGGATATTGCCATTGAAGTGTGTGGAGTAGGTAAAAATGAAAAGGATGCAAGTTACAGAAAATGTGCAAAGAGAGGTTCAAAAAGCAGTTTCAGTGGAGAATTTGCAAAAATGTATAAGAGAGGAGTTTGTTAGTAAATTGTCCAAAAAATTTAATAGTTTGGATGAAGCGTGTGAGGTTGAAGAATTGTAAAATGCATTTAAGGAAGAAATTGTGGATATTGCAATTAAAGTCTGTGGAGTAGGTAAATAAAGAAAAGGATGCAAGTTACAGAAAATGTGCGAAGAGAGGTTTAAAGAGCAGTGTCAATGTTAAATTTGCAAAAAGTTATAAATGAGGGTTTGTTAGTAAATTGACCGAGAAATTTGACAGTTTGGATGAAGCGTGTGAAGTTAAAGAATTGTAAAAGGCATTTAAGGAAGAAATTGTGGATATTGCCATTAAAGTGTGTGGAGTAGGTAAAAAAGAAAAAGATGCAAGTTACAGAAAATGTGCAAAGAAAGGTTCAAAAAGCAGTGTCAAAGTAGAATTTGCAAGAAGGTATAAAAGAGTAGTTTGTTAGAAAATTGACCGATAAATTTGACAGTTTGGATGAAACGTGTAAGGGTAAAGTATTGTAAAAGGTATTTAAAGAAGGAAATGTGGATATTGCCATTGAAGTGTGTAAAAAGTAGGTAAAAAAAGAAAAGGATGCAAGTAACAGAAAATGTGCGAAAAGAGGTTTAAAAAGCAGTGTCAAAGAAGAATTTGCAAGAAGGCATAAAAAAAGAGTTTGTTAGTAAATTGACCGAGAAATTTAACAGATTGGATAAAGCGTGTAAGGTTGATAAATTGTAAAAGGTATTTAAAAAAGAAATTGTGGATATTGCCATTAAAGTGTGTGGAGTAGGTAAAAAAAGAAAAGGAGGCAAGTAACAGAAAATGTGCAAAAAGACGTTTAAAAAGCAGTGTCCGAAAAGAATTTGCAAAAAGGTATAAAAGAGGAGTTTGTTAGTAAATTGACCGAGAAATTTACAGTTTGGATGAATCGTGTGAGATTGATAAATTGTAAAAGGTATTTAAAAAAGAAATTGTGGATATTGCCATTGAAGTGTGTGGAGTAGGTAAAAAAAAGAAAAGGATACAAGTAACAGAAAATGTGCGAAGAGAGGTTTAAAAAGCAGTGTCAAAGAAGAATTTACAAAAAGGTATAAAAGAGGAGTTTGTTAGTTAATTGACCGAGAAATTTGACAATTTGAAAGAAGCGTGTGAGGTTAAAGAATTGTAAAAGGCATTTAAGGAAGGAATTGTGGATATTACTATTGAAGTCTGTGGAGTAGGTAAAAAAAGAAAAGTATGCAAGTTAAAGAAAATCTGCGAAGAAAGGTTTAAAGAGCAATGTCAAAGTTAAATTTGCAAAAAGTTAAAAATGAGGAGTTTGTAAATTGACCGAGAAATTTGACAGTTTGGATGAAGCGTGTGAGGTTAAAGAATTGTAAAAGGCATTTAAGAAAGAAATTGTGGATATTGCCATTAAAGTGTGTGGAGTAGGTAAAAAAAAAAGAATGCAAGTAACAGAAAATGTGCGAAAAAACGTTTAAAAAGCAGTGTCCGAGGAGAATTTGCAAAAAGGTATAAAAGAGGAGTTTGTTAGTAAATTGACCGAGAAATTTGACAGTTTGGATGAAGCGTGTGAGGTTAAAGAATTGTAAAAGGCATTTAAGGAAGAAATTGTGGATATTGCTATTAAAGTGTGTGGAGTAGTTTAGAAAAGGAAAGGATGCAAGGTACAGAAAATGTCCGAAGAGATGTTCAAAAAGCAGTTTTAGAAGTAAATTTGCAAGAAGGTATAAAAGAGGAGTTTGTTAGTAAATTGACCAAGAAATTTGAAAGTTTGGATAAAGCGATTAAAGTTAAAGAATTGTAAAAGGTATTTTAAGAAGGAATTGTGGATATTGCCATTAAAGTGTGTGGAGTAGGTAAATAAAGAAAAGGATGCAAGTTACAGAAAATGTGCGAAGAGAGGTTTAAAGAGCAATGTCAAAGTTAAATTTGCAAAAAGTTAAAAATGAGGAGTTTGTTAGTAAATTGACCGAGAAATTTGACAGTTTGGATGAAGCGTGTGAGGTTAAAGAATTGTAAAAGGCATTTAAGAAAGGAAATGTGGATATTGGTATTAAAGTCTGTGGAGTGGGTAAAAAAAAAAGTATGCAAGTTACAGAAAATGTGCGAAGAGAGTTTCAAAAAGCAGTGTCAGAGAAGAATTTGCAAGAAGGTTTAAAAAAAAAAGTTTGTTAGTAAATTGACCGAGAAATTTGACAGTTTGGATGAATAGTGTGAGGTTGAAGAAATGTAAAAGGCATTTAAGAAAGGAATTGTGGATATTGCTATTGAAGTCTGGGGAGTAGGTAAAAAAGAAAAGGATGCAAGTTCAAAAAATGTGCGAAGAGAGGTTTAAAAAGCAGTGTCAGTAGAGAATTTGCAAAAAGGTATAAAAGAGGAGTTTGTTAGTAAATTGTCCGAGTAAATTGTTAGTTTGGATGAAGCGTGTGAGGTTGAAGAATTGTAAAAGGTATTTAAGGAAGGAATTGTGGATATTGCCATTGAAGTCTGTGGAGTAGGTAAAAAAAGAAAACTATGCAAGTTACATAAAATGTGCAAAGAGTTTCAAAAAGCAGTGTCAGAGACTAATTTGCAAGAAGGTATAAAAGAGAAGTAAATTGACCGAGAAATTTGACAGTTTGGATGGAGCGTGTGAGGTTAAAGAATTGTTAAAGGTATTTAAGGAAGGAATTGTGAATATAGCCATGAAAGTGTGTGGGGTTGGTAAAAAAAGTAAAGGATGCAAGTTACAGAAAATGTTTGAAGAGAGGTTTAAAAAGCAGTGTCAGAGGAGAATTTGCAAAAAGTATTAAAAGAGGAGTTTGTTAGTAAATTTACCGAAAAATTTGACAGTTTGGATAAAGCGTGTGAGGTTGAAAAATTGTAACAGGTATTTAGGAAGGAATTGTGGATATTGCCATTAAAGTGTGTCTATTAGCTAAAAAAAGTAAAGGATGCAAGTTACAGAAAATGTGTGAAGAGAGGTTTAAAAAGCAGTGTCAGAGGAGATTTTGCAAGAAGGTATAAAAGAGAAGTTTGTTAGTAAATATGGGTTTGCCAAAAAAAGCATGAAAATAGGATTAATGCTGTGGAGATAAGTAGTCTGAAAAGTATAGTCGGAGTGACTCATTTGGATAAAGTAATGAATAGTGAAATAAAAGAACGATGTAATGTAAAAGATGTGGATACAAAGATAGATAGACAGGATGGATAAAGGAAATTTGACAAAAAAAATTTATAAGGCCAGTGTGAATGGACGGTAGAGGTCGACCTCTGCGAACATATCTTAATCAGATCAACATTGTTTAGAAGAAAGGTCAGGTTCTGAGTACCAAAAACCGACGTGCATGTATGAAAGCACTGATAAAAGTAGAGCAAGCAAAAAATGTGTGTAAGAACCGTAGCCAGTGGAAAAAAGGATCTATATCTATGCGTATCTATATGTTAAAATGTATTATTTTTGCAAAAGTTCTAAATTATAATTGTGATAGTAACAATGACGATATATAAATTATTCCTGTACTAAATCCAAACATTTAAAAATGTTTTTTTTTATAAACAAAAAAGTCAATATATATTTATTATATTTTTTTATTAAATATTCGCAAAAATTAATTTATTATAATTGTGGAAAAAGTTGTAGGTAAAAATAACAATTTTTTAATACTTTTGTGGTAAATTCATGTATTTGTTTTTTTTTAAACGTCCAAATAAGTCAAAATTTTTGGATGTTGTTTCTTAATGTTCCCATAAAATAATTACAAAAGATTTTAATTTTAGTGGTTTAAATTAGTTATTATAAATAATTTTTGATTCCGATATTTTTATTTTAACGTCAAAAATAATTTTTAATGTCGTTTCCTAAAAATTCATTGCAAAAGGTCCAAGTTATAAGTTTATTCCTTTAATTACGCATGCTCTCGGCGCATGGCAACATGCAACAGCTTTGTTTCCAACTGCCATTACGCATGCGTTTAATATAACCGTTAGGTGAATTGACAGTATATCTAGTCTTCTCTTTGTTGATCGTCCTCATTTCCATTTTGACCGTTGGTGAGTGCACACAATTTCTGTTTCCTGTTGCTTGCATATTGGTAAGATTATTTTTATTTCTCATAAGTTTATTTCATAAATCCAAACTGAATATAATATATTTGTGTAACGTTTGATTTGTGATTGTGTAATTTCAATTCAAGCAGTCCAGATCAATGGCGGATTCATAATGGACTCACCCGACTGACGTAAGATTTTTTATCGATTTTCTTTGTGTGATCGCACATACCTCAATTTAAATAAACAGAATGTAATCTCGTAGAATGAATAGTGACTATTTGCTCTAAACTATAATTGTAGTAGTAAAATGGCAATTTAATTTTGTTACTGATTTTTCATTTAATTTACAATCTTTAGTAAGATAACCTTTCTAAAATACAATAAGTAAGCGTATAAGTAAGAGTATATCTTTGGTTGTTGTCTTTGTTTTCCCCCCAATAAAAAAATATTTATGTTTCGGCAAATTCCGTGTAATTACGCATGCTCTCGGCGCATGGCAACTTGTGCCATTTGATTCGCGCATGCCCAGAAATATTGCTTCGTTTCCAACCGCCATTACGCTTGTGTTAAACATTACCGTTATATCTAGTCATTTCTTTATCGTTACCATGGAAAATGTAACAAATATCTGAGGATCGTCTCCAAATAGACGGCGAAAATTTTGTTTATTGTCTTCATTTTTACAGTTGGTTGCATATTGGTAAGATTATTTTTATTTTTAGGTTCGATTTTTTTTTGATTTTCTTTAATTTAGTTTGATTTGTTTTAAATTTGAATGAATTTGTGTGATTGCCCATACTTTAATTTAAATAAACAGAATTTAATGTCGCCCCCTCTTATTTCAGTAGAATGATTATTAGTTTTTTTAATTTCGTCACATTTAATTACATTTTTTAAAGTAAAAATAATAATTTAAATTTTCGAATGATTTTAAATTTTTAAATCGCGACAGGTCTAAATTATAATTGTAATAGTACAAATTTTAATTTATGAAATATTCCTGTCTATTTGAAAAGATATTTTTTAACGTAAAACAAATGTCAAATTTTTAGTATTTACATAATTTTTGTATTTATTTACTTAAATCGTGAAAGATCTAAAATTATAATTGCCTCCCTAAAAATTGCAATTTTTATAATTTCTATCCTAAATCATGTATCGAAATTATCGTAGTGAAAACTAAAATTTTTTGAACTTTAGAAAAAGCCTTGTTTTAAATGTCCTTGAAAATAATCGCGAAAGGTTTTAATTAGGTATTCATTGTGATAGTAGAAATGGCAGTTTTTTAATTTTTCTTTGCTATTGCTATTGGAGAAAATTTTATTTTAAACGATTAAAATAATTTTTTTAAATTTTATTTTGTTTTTTTTTGTATTTTCAAACAAATAATTGTAATAGTAAAATGGCAATTTGAAAGATTTCTGTTAGATGAATGTTTTTGGGTTAATTTTGTTGATGATTTATTATTTAATTTACAATCATAAGTGAGAAATTTTTTTAAATTACAATTATAATAGTGAAAATAAAGAAAAATCAAAATTATAGTATTGAACAGTATCTCTTTGGTTGTTATGTTTTTGTTTTCCCCCTTTATTACATCTACTTGCAGACCAATAAAAAATATTCATGTTTCGGCAAATTCCGTCAAGTTTCGTGTGATTACGCATGCTCTCGGCGCAGGGCAACTTGAACCATTTGATTCGCGCATGCCCAGAAATATTACTTCGTTTTCAACCGCCATTACGCTTGTGTTAAACATTACCGTTATATCTAGTCATTTCTTTATCGTTTCCATGGAATAAACGGTGAAAATTTTGTTGATTGTCTTCATTTTTACAATTGGTTACATATTGGTAAAATAATTTTTATTTTTTATTATTAGGTTCGATTTATTTTTGATTTTCATTAATTTGATTTGATTTGTTTTAAATTTTAAACCGTAATGCATGATTTTTTATCGATTTTCTTTGTGATTGCGCATACTTCAATTTAAATAAACAGAATGTAATCTCGTCCCCTTTTATTACAGTAGAATGAATGGTGATTATTAGTTTTTTTTATTGCGTCACATTTAATTACATTTTTTAAAGTAAAAATAATTAAATTTTCTGTCAAGATTTTTTGTCAAAATTTTAATTTTCGAATGATTTTAAATTTTTAAATTTTTCTAAATTACAATTATAATAGTGAAAATGAAGAAAAATCAAAATTATAGTATTGAGTATTGAACAGTATCTCTTTGGTTGTTATGTCTTTGTTTTCCCCCTTTATTACATCTACTTGCAGACCAATAAAAAATATTCATGTTTCGGCAAATTCCGTCAAGTTTCGTGTGATTACGCATGCTCTCGGCGCAGGGCAACTTGAACCATTTGATTCGCGCATGCCCAGAAATATTACTTCGTTTCCAACCGCCATTACGCTTGTGTTAAACATTATCGTTATATCTAGTCATTTCTTTATTGTTACCATGGAATAAACGACGAAAATTTTGTTGATTGTCTTCATTTTTACAATTGGTTACATATTGGTAAGATAATTTTTATTTTTTATTATTAGGTTCGATTTATTTTTGATTTTCATTAATTTGGTTTGATTTGTTTTAAAATTTAAACCGTAATGCATGATTTTTTATCGATTTTCTTTGTGAGATTGCGCATACTTCAATTTAAATAAACAGAATGTAATTTCGTCCCCTTTTATTTCAGTAAAATGAATGGTGATTATTAGTTTTTTTAATTGCGTCACATTTAATTACATTTTTTAAAGTAAAAATAATTAAATTTTTTGTCAAAATTTTAATTTTCGAATGATTTTAAATTTTTAAATTTTTCTAAATTACAATTATAATAGTGAAAATAAAGAAAAATCAAAATTATAGTATTGAACAGTATCTCTTTGGTTGTTATGTCTTTGTTTTCCCCCTTTATTACATCTACTTGCAGACCAATAAAAAATATTCATGTTTCGGCAAATTTCGTCAAGTTTCGTGTGATTACGCATGCTCTCGGCGCAGGGCAACTTGTACCATTTGATTCGCGCATGCCCAGAAATATTGCTTCGTTTCCAACCGCCATTAAGCTTGTGTTAAACATTACCGTTATATCTAGTCATTTCTTTATCGTTACCATGGAAAATGTAACAAACATCTGAGGATCGTCTCCAAATAAACGGCGAAAATTTTGTTTATTGTCTTCATTTTTACAGTTGGTGTGTGCACATCTTTTGGTTTTTCAAAATTTCCGTTCCCATTTGCTTGCATATTGGTAAGATAATTTTTATTTTTTATTAGGTTCGATTTATTTTTGATTTTCATTAATTTGGTTTGATTTGTTTTAAATTTTAAACCGTAATGCATGATTTTTTATCGATTTTCTTTGTGTGATTGCGCATACTTTAATTTAAATAAACAGAATGTAATCACGTCCCCTCTTATTTCAGTAGAATGAATGGTGATTATTAGTTTTTTTAAATGCGTCCCATTTAATTACATTTTTTAAATTAAGTCTAACAAATAATTGAAGTAGTACAGATTTTAATTTATAAATATTCCTGTCTATTGGAAAAGATATATTTTTTAACGTCAAACAAATGTCAAATTTTTAGTATTCAAATAATTTTTGTATTTATTTAAATTTCTTAGAGATTATCGATTAAAGAGATTTAAAATATAATTGCGTTCCCAAAAATTGCAATTTTTAGAATTCCTATCCTAAATCATGTATTTAAATTATCATTGTGGCAGTGAAATCTGAAAGCTTAAAAAGTCTTTTAAATTTTCTTAAAAGTAATCGCGAAAGGTTTTAATTATTTATTGTAATAGTAGCTGTTTTTCTAATTATTGGAGAAAATTTATTTTAATTTTCGGATAATATTAAATCGCGAAATTGTAGCAATAAAAATTTTAATCTATAATATATTTCTGTTTTCAGATTTATTTTTAACGTAAAAAAAAATATCAAATTTTTTGTTACCAAATTATTTCTGTATTCATTTCAATTTTTTAAAAAGTAATAAATTAAAAAATCTTAAATTTCTGTCCTAAATACATGTATTTTTGGAGGTTTTTTTTGTAATCGTCAAAAATTTCAAAATTTTAATAAATAAATTAATTTTAATAATTCAAATTTTATTAAAAATTGCAGATCTAAATTATAATTGTAATATAATGTTGTTAAGAATAATTGCAAAAGGTCTTATTTAAAAATTGTGATGTAAAATTGTAGTTATTCAAATTTTTCTTTGCTAAATATATGTATTGGAAAAAAAATTTAAAATTCTAAAATATTTAAATTTATTTAAAAATAATTGCAATAGATCTAAATTATAATTGTGTTAGTAAAAATTGATGCTAAGTACATGTTTTTGAGAAATCGTATTGGAAAATTTTTATTTTTAAACGTCAATAATAATTTGTTGGCAAATAATTTTTGGATTTATTTATTTAAACCGTCAAAAATTTGTTAAAATTTTAGTTTTTAAATAATTTTTTTTTGTACAATAATCAAGTATTGTAACAGTATAAATGACGATGTGTCATCTTATTCAAAAGTCAAAATGATTCAAAATTATGGTACTTATTTACATTATCCGCGAAAAAAATTCCTGCGGCTAAATTTTTGTAAAAAGCCTTGTTTAAATACTTATAATATTTTGTTATTTTTTAAGTTTATTATGCAAGAAAAGTCTGGAATAAATTTTTACGTGTAAGAAGACGGTTTCCAATAGGATTTTTTACTAAGGATCTACGCTTTTGGAGAAGTCGTGCTGTTTACAGGTTTGTTGAACTTTATATTTACTCATTATTAAATTTTTTTTCGTACTAGCTAATAAATCCGGATTTCGCCAGGAATAGTTGCTCCTATTATTACTTTGGTGAGGTTAGCAGTCCTTGGAATTTTTAATCAACACCATTGCATACCTGTATTGTAACTGAACATATCAGTTCTTTTGTTTGTTACAATTTGAAATGAACTTTTATAGGGACAAGTTCTTTTTACAGAAGAATCAAGGAACGTGGTCAAGTATACAAAAGGTCTGGGAAACGTTTTGGTGGCAGTTTTTGCTACGGTGTAGAATATTTAGGAATAAATGTGTATACTTTGTGCTAATGCATGAGTCTGTGCAAATGCTGCAAGAGTGGATCGTGAGGATATCGATATTAAGGCAACCACTGTGTTCAACTACACAGAATTAGTTACAGAATTGTGGAGCTATCGCTGGAACTCTACAGGAGTAAATGTCGAGTACTAAATTGTGTTTCTAGGTATTGTTTTTAAGGTCGGTATATCTGTTCTTTTTAATAAAGTGGGATAATTGAAACCAAAATATTATATTCATTTGTTTCCTCTACTTTTATCAGTGCTTTCATACATGCTCGTCGTTTGTTGGTACTCTTTATTCAAAACAATGTTGATCTGATCGAGATATGTTCGCCGAGGTCGACCTCTTCCGACTTGTCCATTTACAATTGCCTTATAAATTTGTTTCGTCAATCTTCCTTCATCCATCCTTTCTACGTGTCCAAACCATCTAAGCATTTCTTTATTTATCTTAAACAAAATATCTTTCTTTTTACCCATAACTTTAACCCATAACTTAATTCATTAACATTTATTTACATACTTATTTAGTTCAAACTTTCATGCGGATTACAGGAAGAATCCGCATGTTTGCCACCCTCGCTTCGCTCAGTGACAATCTTACACGCGTGTTGGAATGACATACTTTCTTCCCTAGGTGCGGAATATACTAATTAACCATTAATATACGTAAATGATATTCATTATAATTGTAAATAATAGGAATTTTTATTTTTAGAGTGAAAAGCACCTCAAGATCTGAAATACAGATACTTAGGAGGGACAAAGACAACGGTAGTATTTAACATCAAGAGCATCTTAATCTAAAATACAGACATCCAGAAGGAACAAAGGCAGTATTCAACATCAGGAGCACCTCGAGATCTGCAACACCCACACTCAGGAGGGGCAACGGTAAGTACACCATACTATTAATAATCTTCCGAGGATCATACTCCCTTAAATAATATTAATAATAAACTGGGGGGCGGTTCCTTCCGAAACCAGCCAACGGCACTCCTAAATAAGTAATAAATAATAAAAATATAGTTTTCAAAGAAAAAATTAAATAAAAAAAAATAAAAAATTCAATATTAAAAAAAATGAAAAATTCATTAAATAAAAAATTTAATATTAAAAAAAATAATTTAATCCATCCAAACGTAGTTTTTAAAAAAGTATTTAATTGTTTTAAAAATACTAAATTTCATTATAAAACAAGAAAAATGTTTATTACCAAATAAGTTAAATAATTTTTAACTAGCCTTTTAATATACAGGGGTCGCCGTTGTAGATTTGCATGAAATTTGAAAAAAGGAATATCCCTCGTTTATAATATTTCGCAAATTTGTAGTGTATTGTTTAAAGAATTATTCATGATTTGTGGTAATCGGTGGTAGTACACCAATTCTTCGTTGCAAACAAAAGTTTTAGTGTCTAAAGAAATAACAATTTTGGAAAGATCTACATTTTATTGGGAGTTCTGTTCCACTTAACCGCACAGTGTGAAGATGATTTAATTGGTTCGTGAACTCCCTAATGTTTTTTAATTCACCGTAAAATTACAACGTTAACTTTATAGTACCTATTAAAATATTTTGTTTTTAAAAAACATAATTTCCCTGGAACAGGCATGGGTGGGTCAGGTTATTTCTGATTTGAGTAAGGAATTGACTTAATTTTTTATTTATTACAAAATCTATCCTGTGTGTCAAAATATTTTAATAAACTGTCCAACTTCATTTTGGACCGTGTATTTCTCTATAAATTCATAAAGGGGCCTTTGTATCTACTAAACAGTCACAGAGCGGGTTAGTTCATGAACTAGGGAATCGACTGAACTAGTTTGCCGCGGAAAAGTTTTCATTTTGTGTGATCAAAAAATTCTTCCTCATGCAACGGTTGAAAATTTTGTATATGAATAATTATTTCAAAGAAATATTTTTTTAAACAGAATTATTCAGTTTATCTCTCCTATTTACATTAGGTTGGTTTTGAAACTCCTGATTCTTGGGTTAGGTAATAAGTAACCTGAATAACACCGAATAATTGCGCCATTTGATTTTTATATAACTCGCACAAACTAAAAGGTATAAATATTTGCATAATATTGTGATGTATATTGTCTTATGAAAACAAAACCTCTCTAAGTAGGAAATATTTGTCAGAATTCGACAGCGAATCGGAAATTTGAATGAGACTAGTTTCCTGTTCTAGTTTGGTTATAAACGGGAATTGTTTGAGAGACGTTTTGGATTAATTATGGAGGTCGGCATTATGCATGTTCCATATACATACAAATTTGTTCGTGATGCTAGCGATCTGTTATATGCTTCGTGTTGATCTTGGCAGAATCAGGACTCTGTGATACTACTTGTGAATGCCTGATATATTTATGGGAGCTCCATACATCCACCTACCTACCTACATAATGAATTGGGGACATAATATTCTAAATTTTCAAGGGAACAATCTAACAAAATATTTTTTAATAATCTTAAATCTCTTTGTTAACAAATCTTTTGTGAATACTTTGGTAGTATTTCTGCACACAAAATTTTCAAACCGATAATGTAAATCCATCTCTGTAATTTCCGTTAATTGTATTTAAAACAATTATTAGTAGAAATGGAGTCTGTTACTATTAAAGATATTTTCTTGATGGAGTAATTAGGGTAGAACGTGTGCTATCAGTATAGCACCATATTCTATTAATAACGTTTGGAATCAATAGCATTTGCAACATACTCGAGTCTAAGAGCAGTAATAGGGAGCCTCGAACTCAATCACTGTCGGTCTGACAGAGCCGCCAAGATTAAATCCGAGTAACAGATTGCGCTAATAGTTTCCCTTATACTTGAAAAATTACACAACTCGTCGTGTTTTCATAATTTCGTTATCTTTTAAAGGGTGCTTATAGCAAAGTAAAAGGCATCGTTAAAAAGAGTTTTTTTTTACTGTCATCCATACATTCGTTTTTTTTATTCTACTTTACCCACTTAAAATTATCTGCGACATATTTTTTCAATTCTAAGGTCAATAAAATTATACAGGGTGATTTTTCTCGATGGCACATTGGACGTTATGGCAAAATAGAATAGAAGTCCTTGATACGGTTAAGGCACGTAAGTTACAATAACTAGGACATGTAATGCGTAATGAAGGCCGATACAAACTTTTGCAAAATTGTATGGAACTAGAGGACCAGACAGACGACGAATATCGTCGCTTGGTTCAATCAGACAACTCAGCTATTCCGAGCTGCAGTCAATAAAGTGCGAATAGCCAATATGAAAGAAGTCTAATGTGCCATCGAGAAAAATAACCCTGTATTATGCTATAAAATTGAAAATCATAATTAAGCAAATGTTGGCTAATTTTTAATTCCTCAAAACATTGTTGCGAGAAAGGCGAGTTCAGGTTTATTTCGGGAAGGTACATTCGCGGGCGATATCGAGCTGGTGGTAGGAAAATTCGAGTGTTTATAAGTGCAGGTCGACAGTCAGTTTTGTCTCCGAAAAGTTTAATATGGTCAAAATAAATATTTAACAAGCATATACATAAGTTGATTTAACTTTTAGTTTCAGCGTGAAACTTTAAAAAATAGGCTAATTTTTCATTACGCCCATTTTTTTTAAGACTAATTTGTGAGCTGTAAACGTTTGGAAGGAACAATTTTTCATTTCTTATGTATAACTATACGAATAAAAACGGTAATAGTAATGAATAGTAAGTTACACATTTTTGCATCGAGGATCAATTTTTGCTGTAAAAATATTTCATCGAAATGTTTATCTGTTACATTGGATTTTTGACATAATTTTTTTGTTCCGTTTGATACGAGCCACTTTTTAATAAAATTAATTAAAAAAAAAGAGCTAGCCTTACAGTAATCGCATTTGATGTGTAACATTTGACATCTCACCTTATAGTCCAGTCATTATAGGTTTTAACTGCGGAAAAATTCCTAGTGAGCTGAATTTTTGTTATACACCTTTATTACGGCATTTTAATGAATATGTAAAAAATCAACATTGATATCGTGCCGGCTAAAAATACAAACCTGTCTCTTACAGAAAAATACAACAAACATTTTTTGTAGATAATTGCACGATGAACAATTTTTGTCGTGACCTCAATTAATCTTCGAGTAATAGGCCGCGAGATATTCACAGAAAACTGATTTTTGCGACCTTTTACCTTTTTTAGCCGGCACGATATCAATGTCGATTTATCGCATATTCATTAAAATGCCGTAATAAATTCAAAAATTCAGCTCACTAGAAATTTTTTCGCAGATTGGGGCTTAAAAACTTCTGAAACGACTGGATTATTTTAAAATTACATTCTGAAAAAACAAACAATAGTTTATTTTAATGAAAATTGTATTTTATTTAATTGACAGTAGGAGCAATGCAATTTTTTTTTAAGACGGTTATTATTGTTTAATTTGGAAAAGAATAGACTTGTGATAACTAAAATATTTGACATACACTTGTGATTTTAAAGTATTTAGAAAACGCTGAAAAACTGCATCAATAACAGTACCACTGTTAGTTGTCGAAACATTGCGATCTATGTTCATTTCGAGCTTAAGTTTATCATTTAAAAAAAAATACGGAAAATTTTCCATGAGTAGTAACAGAAATTAACCTCAAAATTTAAACAAGATAAATACCGAAATATTTTATTCAAATAATTATTTATTATTACTTGAATTGTTTATCAATGAGCTACACTTTGAGACCTATAAACAGTAAATATATATTCACATAGTTGGTTGACGGTTATCTGACGGCCAACTCCACCGCTGCGCGCTCATTCGTCAAATCAAATAGCGCGTGCTATTACACACTTCCGTCCCATTTCACGAAATCACTCCCACAAATTGCAAGAAAGCGAGAGGAAAGGTGTTACACATCAATATGTAAAAATTGTTCGGAACGAAAATACAAAATGCTGTACATTATTGCCAGATGTACAATGTTACATTTTTTTTCCAGATTAAACACAAATTTGACTGTAGCGTTGAATCTTTGTATTAGAGGATTGGATATTTAAAAATTGGGCTTTTTAAATGAAATAAGTCGTGAAATATCAAAGGAACATTACAATTTGATATTGACTACTAGACAAATTAAGGAAAATTTGCTACAGAAGACGCCTATTTTAGTTACGCAATAAGTATTCTCTAAAAGCTATATTTAAATATAAATAACATATCTTTATAAAATATCATCTAAAGCAATATGCTCACTTATATTCTGGGAATTATTTATACTGCAATATCGTGATCCTTAGTGTTGTAGGGGTATGATGTGCATTTGTTCTATTCTTCTCTGTTTCGGTTTCTTTGCTCTATTTATATTTCTCCTCTGGAAACTATTAGTAATTTTTAATTTATGCATAACAAATAAATAAAAATTTATCAAAATTTTATATTAACTAGCGGACAACTACTTTCAAGTTTTTTTTTTCTTTGGTGACATCCGAAGCGTGTTTGTTTAGTATATTTGAAAACCTCTTTCAAAACTGAAACGATACGCCTTGGCATGACACCTGGTTCATTATTTTTGCTGTTAAACAGTGAATATCCCTTTCACAATTAATATTGTAAATTACGACAGTACTGGATTTGATGTAAAGGGTGAGGTAGACACCACCAACACGAGGTTTTTGCAGTTTTTTAGTCTAAAAATCAAATTTTGAACTCTATTTGTAACCAAATCGCGTGTTATCTTTTCTTAATTAATTTTGGAAGTTAGCATCAACAGTTAAACTATGATTTCGGCGTCGCTGCCCCTCATCATCAATAGTTATATTAATAGGTTCAACATCTTTTTACCTTCTTCCGCTAAATTTTCTTTTTTTTTCGTTTTTGTTCATCACTGTCCGATTAATCGAATTTAAAAGGCTAACTAGCGAACATCTTTTTTGTTGATTCAACTTGCGTTACATCAGGGATGCTTTTTTTCATCTACTGGTGGTAAGAATATTTGTGTTTTAAGTTTATTTTGGAAATAACGGTGCTTCAAAACGAATTTATATCCGTTTTGAATGGCTGCTTAAATACTTCTTCGGAGACGGATTTATTATTTAATTTCTTCTCTTCAGCTATGGATACTTTTGAAGGCAATAAATCAAATTTTTCGTATTTTTGGCTCATCAGGGTATATATTTTTTAATGGCTGTATCAAGAGATGATCGTTAAACTTTTTAGAAATTCCTTCGGATTGCGGTAAAGGTCTTCCTCAACTGCGTGGTTAAGATTCTGGGTAAAATCGTCAACCAGATTTATATACCACAGACGTCTTTTATCTTCGAGGGCTTTGAGATGTATTTATCTCTCTGGATTTCCTATTTCGTAATTTGGTTTTAAAAACACGATATGTTCTTCCTGGGAGTAAGCATTTGATTTCGATTCTGAATAATTTGGATAAGACACCGCTTTAACACCAAATAAAGCGTTTTATAGTATTACGGATGTTCGG
This sequence comes from Agelastica alni, assembly GCA_950111635.1. Taxonomy (NCBI): domain Eukaryota; kingdom Metazoa; phylum Arthropoda; class Insecta; order Coleoptera; family Chrysomelidae; genus Agelastica; species Agelastica alni. Next base: position 89,386,536 of record OX467708.1, read on the forward strand.
GAGGGTTTTCTATACGGTTCTTTTTATGCATTTACTCGTATTTTTTAATTGGCAAAACTTTCTTGTAAATTGACATTTCCGTTTCTCTTGGCTGTGAAATACTGGTTAGAAAAAGTAGAGCTTTTCCTAACATGTATTTTTAAATGATTAAGACTTGGTATTTTTATAGGTTGCTAACGGTTAATTTTTCTGTGGAATTATCGGCCATTAGAATTGGTTTATCTTTTTTTTTCATTTTTCATGTTTTTGTACATCTTTTTCAACTTTTTTTCATCTATGTTTCAACTTGTTTTCATCGTTGTTTCAACTATTTTTTCAAATTTTTCTTCATCTCTTTTTCATCTTTTTTTAATAATAACAAAATCAAAGCAAAAATTATTACAAATACACTAATTAACCAATAAACCATACGAATGTTAACGAAACCAAAAATAAATATGTTATGAGCTATCGAGTTTCGTTTACCACCAAGATTTAGGAATTGATGCATAGCCTGGAAAAACAGAATGGACAAGAACGAGAAAGTTCTGAGTCTTCTACTGATTACCAGAAGCATAATAAAAAGAACCCTATAAAAATTAAGTAACATCCCTATAATAAGTAAAACGTTTGACAGGGTGTTATAGAGGAATCTAATCCAAATTATTCTGAATAAAAACTAAATGCTCCTCAGCATACATCTCTTGAAGGGTGTAATGTGTTTTTAATGCCGAAACGCTAAAGAAGAAATCCTCGAGAGATGAATACATCTTAAAACCTAAAAGAACAAAGACGGATGTGGTGAATAAATCTGATTGTCGATCTTATTTAGAATCTTAATCACACAGTTTAGTAAGACCTTTTTACCTCAAACCAAAAGAGTTTCTAATAAAGCTTGACGATCATCTCTTCATACAACCCTTAAAAAAAATATATTCCCAGATAACCAACTATGCAAAAGACATTCATTCAATGACTTCACGAGTATCCATAGCTAAAGAAAAGAAATTAAGTACTAAATCCCTCTCCAAAGAAGTCTTAAAGCAGCCCTTCAATATGGATATTTATTTGTCTTGAAACTATCGTTATTCTCAAAATCGACTAAAAACGCACGTATTCTTAACACCATTATATGAAAAGAAGCATCTTTGAAGTAACGCAGCTTAAATCAACAAAGAAGATGTTGGCTTTAGTCTTCTTTATATTTTACTTAATTTGATAATCATACGCAAACGTAAGAGATAGAAAAAATAGCGGAAGGAGCTATAAAGATGTTGAACATATTAATACATCTATTGCTGACGAGGAGCAACGACGCCGAAATCTTAATTTAACCGTCGATATCATATTCATCAAAATTATTGGGTACCTAAATTAAGAATTTTAAGATGGCGTAGAAGACATAAGTACCGTCCTGATAAAAAGAGAAAGTAAAAAATAAAACGCATTGAACGACAAAAACTAAGCGTGTTTTCACTTTCAAGATAACTATCGAGACAAAAACAGTATGCAAAATAATCTAAATAAAAAAAAATATTGTAAATACTATCTTCAATTCTTTCACTTTTCCTATTCCTTGTCTTGAAGTTTGGCTAGTAAAGGTGCCGAATTTGCTCCTATATTGTGGTGTGCACGATCTGTGAAAGATTTGGTTATTTTTTAGAAAAGCAAATAAAAAAATCCCTTATCCTTCGTAGGTAGTTATAAATAAAAAATATTTGCCGTAGAGTACTTGTATATTCAAGGTAAATATGAACTAAGCATTCATTTAGTTACATTCACATATATCCACCCTATCCTTGATATGTTAACCACACTGTAATTGTAACAATCCTTTCTCTCATTGAAATACATTTATAATTCATTTGTTAATTGAACCGTGAGGTTGTATAGTGCTGGTCGTTTCTTACTGAAAAGTGAGTAAAGGATTACGTTTGGATTGGAAGAATTATTAATTCCGATCATTCATTCTTTATTTAGACAACTCTTGAATATATTCACTTTCAAATTTAATAGTGAATGACCATCATCAGTTTTCCGAATAATATTAAAATCTATTTGTCTTCTTTCTTTCCTCTTTGCGAAAATTTGTTATGCATAAAATGTACTGTATGTCATCATCAAAATTAACATATTCATTCTAATCGTTTTCAAGTTTAATTTACACAAGAGACTGATAGCTACTCATTACAAAATTTTTAGTTTAATCGCATTAATCATTCCTCTAAAAAAATCCATGGACACAAAATGATTTAAAATCATTTTGTGTCCATTTACAATTATTAGAACTTTTGATAGGTAAAATTATCATTTCGTTTAATTTACACAAAAAAGACTGAAAGTTACTAGTCATTATTTGCACAACATAATTTATCATTTGTATGACTTTCTTTCATTCTTTTTAAACAGTATCCATTTTATTCGTAATATCTTACTTCTAAGAAAATTTTAAATTTACAAATTAATATTGATATGATGCAGTATAAAAACTAGAATGAATAATATAAATTATTTAATATCATCTATATTGAAGAATAAAATGTCATATTTGGTGACAATTCCAAAATTAATTTCCAACTTATTTAGATGCTTGAAGATGATGTTTTAAAAAGAATCGTAATTAATAAATTAACGTCAAATTATTACATGAAATTGTAAATTATTTTATAACGGTAATATATTTTTGTAACTAAATTCTTTCCATAAAATAATATGTTCGCGCACATTGCGAACATTATACTGTAGTTATGCTAATTAAAGAGGCATTATCGATTAAATTTGTATTGTAAAAAATTTGACCATTAAATTAAATGTACTTAATTACATTGGTATTCTTTCAAATTTAAATTATTTGCTATAGTGAAATAAAAACCGGGAAAAAAGTTTGTCAAATAGGCTGTGGTGGTTATTCATAAATGATTTGTTCGTGATCGCTTAGTTTTACGTTGCATTGGTTCCGGTATTAACTACCTTTACTTGTTACTTTTTCATTCTGAACAAGTTGATATAGTCAACATATTTTGTAATTAGTGGACACGATTTGTAGCAAATTCTTTAAACATTTTTGAGCTGTTCCAAAAGTGGGCAGCTTTATTTATGATACGATACACTGTCTGTTTCGCTGCCCCAACCTTTTAGCGAGGATCTGGACAGAAGAGTCCGGACGAAGATCGTTTCCTTCTATGGAAGAAGATAAGTAGTGTCCTGTGAAGGATACGCTGACAGATGGTGGTAGCAGCTCCTTTGAATAATAGTTTTTTGCCCGGGGGCAAAATAAAAAGGAGGTCTGTACCCCTGGAAGAATTTGCTTTATTTGATCTTTAAATTGTTATGTTTAATGAAAAGGTTGTCCTTTTCCAAAAAAATTGCTACAAAAAGAGAATGCTCCCTGCTTTAATAAGAAAGTTAATAAAAGAACCTATTGCTCGATACTAATTAAATAAGTTTTTTGGTCTTTTGTTTTAGATCTACACAAACATGAATTCTCTATTAAAAACATTTACATTTGTCGCCTTTATCGGTAATTCTTACTGTTTAGATTTGTTAAATCAATGGAATTTTCTGTCTTTTAATTTTCCACCGGAGTTTAACACAAGTGCTTTTAGGTAGGTTTATTTATGTTCACTTTCCACATTTCCTCTAATGTCCGTTATTGTTTTTCATAAAATCCTTTTATCAGGCCGGAAAATACCGTGTTTACTGGAATAGAAATCACTAATGACAGGATATTTATATTAATTCCAAGATTAAGAGCTGGTATACCAGCAACGGTAAACACAATTCCAAAAAATACTTCGAAGGGTTCGAGTCCGGTTCTTCAAGCATATCCTGATTGGTCATTTCATGGTGCTGCCAATGGCAACTATAATTGCTCTGGCCTCATATCTGTTTACAGATCTAGACTAGATTCTTGCAACAGATTGTGGGTAAGAAAGATTTTCCAATCTGTTCTTGGTGTGTTTGGATGTCGTAAAAGTTTTTTTAGGTTCTGGACGCTGGTTTGATTAATTCTCTCGATGACTTTTTGCGAGTTTGTCCACCAAAAATTGTAATTTTTGATCTTAATACCGACCAGGTTGTAAGGACAATTATTTTTCCGAATGAAGTTACTAGAGCAGCTTCGGTCTTTACCAATATTATTTTAGATGAGAGCGTTCGAGGAAACTGCGATTCTTCTGTCGTGTATATAAGTGATAGTGTTGCACCAGGTAAAACAATTTTTTAATTATCATTTTTTTTAATGAAGTATTAAAATTTAAGGGGTTTTATTTAAAATAGTATGCATTATTTTAAATTGAATAAAACTCCCTGGTAGTTGTTATAAACTTAGTGGTGATGATAAATATACTTTTAGGTTTGGTTGTTTACGATAGTTCGAGCGACAAAACATGGAGATTTTCAGACCCGTCAATGTATCCAAATCCCGATCATGCGAATATCAACATAGTAGGAATACAATTTGCTTTAATGGATGGAATAATAGGATTAGCGCATTCACCTCAAACTGCTACATTATTTTACCAGCCGCTTGCAACTGATAGGTAAATGATTTCTTTATTTAATAATTAATCTACATGTTGATTAACAATTTTTTTTTTACATTAGTGGCTACGAAATACAGTTTCATATTTGTTTACATGTTATAATATTTCAGAATATTCAGTATACCTACATCAATACTAATAAGAGGTCCTCCATCTGAATTTGAGGAATTGCCCATATCAGTAGCTGGAAGAAAGTCGTCGCAAGGTCTTCCGCTAGCAATAAATGAAAATGAGAATACATTATACTTCAGTCCCCTCACAGAAACATCGATAGCATCATGGAATATAGTCAACAATCGCCAACAGTAAGTGATAGGAAACTATGTCGTAAAACATATTTTTCGCCACATTTGTTGATTCAATTAACATCACCTTATTGTAGTACCACTACAATAATTCTACTTAGTTAATTCTAATTTAAGCAGTCCAAAGTATTTCTTTACATTATTTTTACCATTTTTATTTTAAAGCTTCTGTCGCAACATTTGTTTCATTTGTATTTGTATTTTAACATTTACATCGAAAATCTTCGCACCATCTATGGACATTTTCCCCGTTCTTTACACTCGCACAATGTTAAGGAAATTTCTTGGTGATTTTTTAGCCTGCCCTTAAGGGCTTTTTGTTTCTTTTTTTACTTTGCGTTCTTTTTCTTCGCTTGCTCCTGCATCTAGGTATTCTGGTTCGTTTTCTGTTATGCCTGCTGGATTAATTACGATCTCTTTAAAAGTTCCGTTATTTTTTTCTTATTGAACCGTTTCAAAATTCTAGAGAATCTTGAAAACTATTTGGGGACAAAAAAATGCGTGATATCTCTACCGAAGGATTCGTACGTTCTTTAGATCGCATTTCAGATCACGCACCAGGAAATCTGGCTGTAAAAGCAAACGAAGAGAATGAACGCAAAGCAAAAATACAAGGCAAAATGAACGGGATAAGGTCGCAAAAAATCAACAACCATTTTTTGATTTAACAAGTATTCAAATAAAAAAATATAGCCGACTTACGGGGAAAATAGCCATATTAATGTACAAAGGTTTTTGTTGAAATGGACAATCTCCAGATTAAGCCGCGTGCTTAAGTCCAATAATTCCATTAAACTCAATCCGCTAGTCCAAAAATTCATTTTTTTGATCATCGAAGATACTTTTTAAATTTTAACTTTTATATATAGTTTTCCATTTATAGTCTTTTTAACAATGTGGTAAAAATATGTTTATCTTATCTCTTGCAAAGTACAAAAGTTATTTAAAAAAATTTAATGAGCTGTATCAAGTTGGGATCGATTCAGTTTAGGTATAACCCATTAAAAAAGTGACTTTTTGTACTTAGATCTGTTTCTGTTTTAGAGTGCTAGCATCGGATCCATTGAATCTTCAATTCGTCGCCGAACTTCGGTGGAAACCGGATGGATATTTGTACATTTTGAGCTCAAGGTTCCATAAATTTTACAGAAGAAACGTTTCCCAAAATGAAGTTAATTTGAGAATTTTGAGAATACCCGATGGAAATTTTAAGCCGATCTTTCTAGGATTTAATGATCACTACTACAAATAATGTTATTAATGTTATTAACACTCTTTTTTATTTGTAAAATAAAGCAACTTAAAGAATACTGTGTTTGGTTTCGGGTTGGCGGTTATCGGGACACTGCGCACTTGTTTGCATTTTGTAAAAGGCCAGCTCTTGCAATATTCTGTAAATAATGTGACATAAGACAAGACAACTTATACGTCAAAAGCACATGCTGGAAATTGGATTCATTTTTAATACTCCTAAGCGTTTTTTACAAAAAATAATGGAATTTTCTTTAGTGCACTAAAAAACTTGGTAGATTCTCCGTTATTATTAAACATTGTACCAAACTAAATTTTGAATTCTAAAATAAAAATTCTGTTGGCAGATTTTTTTTAGATAAAAAAATAAAATTAAAATTTATTTCTTTTAAAAAATAATTTTTACGGTTTTAATACATGATTTGGACACGTAGAAAGGTAGTGAATGTTGGGTTTGGCAGAAGCATGAAAATAGGATTAATGCTGCGGAGATGAGTAGTCTGAGAAGTATAGCCGGAGTGACTCGGTTGAATAAAATAAAGAATAGTGAGATAAGAGAACGCTGTGGTGTTAAAAAATATGTGGTTACAAAGATAGATAAAGGAATGCTTAGATGGTTTGGACAAGTAGTAAGGATGGATGAAGGAAGATTGACGAAACAAATTTATAAGGCGAGTGTGAATGAGCAAGTCGGTAAAGGTCAACCTCGGCGAACATATCTCGATCAGATCAACATTGTTTTGAAGACCAGGTCAAGAGTCACGCTTTTTCCCCATAGGGCTAGGTAAAAACCACTTCTTTCCACTTGCTACGGTTCTTAAACACATCTTTTGCTTCCCCTACTTTCATTAGTGCTCTCATACATGCTCGTCGGTTGTTGGTACTCTTGACCTGGTTTTCAAAACAATGTTGATCTGATCGAGATATGTTCTCCGAGGTCGACCACTACCGACTTATCCATTTACACTTGGCCTATAAACTTGTTTCGTCAATCTTCCTTCATCCATCCTTTCTACGCGTCCAAACCATCTAAGCATTCCTTTGTCTGTTTTTGTAACCACATCTATTTTACACCACAGTATCCTCTTATCTTACTATTTTTTACTTTATCCAACCAAGTAACTCCGGCTATACTTCACAGACTACTCATCTCCGCAGCATTAATCCTATTTTTATGCTTCTGCCAAATCCAACATTCACTACCATATATAAGTGTAGGAACGAACACACCTCTATGCACAGCCAGACGTGCCTTTTTTGACACTTTGATACTGAAGTAAATAATTATTTTGTAAATAGAGAAAATACTGAATAGTAAATCATTATAAATCATTTATATGTATGTATGTATTTCTATCATGGGCGTCAATGCAAGCCTGTATATGAGCTCTGATACTGGTAACAAGGCGATCAATATCTTCCTGTGGCAGATATTTTTCCATCTTGCTACTGCTAGTTCCTGGTGGGTTTTAGGAGGATTTCTTCGTGCCAGAGCATCTACTAGGCATCTTCAATTGGGTTAATGTCTGGCGACATCACAGGCCACTCCAGTCTCACACGAGGTTCTAAAACCTGTGTGATGTACCTTTGTCCTGTCAATAAGCACCAATTCCGTACGATTAGCTGCCATAATGCCTGCTCAAGATATAGCACTGCCACCAGAGAAAGGAAGTCTGGGACAGGCATGAGCTAATTGTGCAGCTCTTATTGGATCTCGCCAAACACGAATACGCCGGCTATCACTATTCAGACAGATTCGGGTTTCATCTAAAAAAAGTACAGAATTCCAAAATTGTAGATGCTATGTGTTCTTAAGCCCATTGGAGGCGCTGCAAAACATGCCTGTTGTAGCTGGGTAAGACGACGACACCTTAAACCTGACTAAACAATTCGTCTTCTAATTGTAATCAACGATATTCTGACTCCTGTGGCATGTCTGAACTCTCTTTGGAAGGGCTGGTACAGCTATAGAGGGATTTCTCCCAATGGAAATTTCTATGAATCTATTGTGTTGTTCATTAGTTACTCGTGGTCCACCAGAGCGATGCCCATTCTGTACTAAATTGGCCACGACCCGCTGTGAGTGGCCTTCTTGATCTAAAACAATAATTCTGGCACAATCCAGCTCAGAAATTAAATGGTGATTCACTAGTAATCATGTATTTTGTGTAATTGACACTAAAGTGAAAACAACAATTGCAAAAAAAATTTACTTTTACGTGAAATTTTTTTATTAAATATGTAATAAAGAAACCGATTTATAAAAATACATACAACGTGAATACAAGGGTAATCCATAAGTTTTGAAACTATGTGTATACAAATAAATCCGAAATATCTCTTTAGAAGTATCGACAAGTGTTGCTGAAGTATTCGATATGAATTGGACGAGATCTGCACGTAGTGAAAAATAATAAATACAGTAAAATGTTTTCATTAATCTGTTTAACTTGCGGTAATGACGCCTCTTAGTTTTATCAGCTGTCGCCTACACCATGATTGATGGAATTTGTAGTGCAAGTTGTTTGGAACTCTTCGTATGGGTACAAGTTTCTCATGCATCAAATAAGCAAATCCATTAGAATTGCTTTAATTAATTAAAACATCGTATATCTCGAAAGATAAATTATTAATGTTATAATAGTAGATACTGTCACTAGGTTAGAATAAAAAATTCGATACGAGTGGAATATTCCGAGCGCGAGCATCGAATTTTTTCATTCTAATCGTGTAATAAACGATATTTTTTCCACTACCAATAAATTTAAATGAAAATACTCGGAATTTATGCTAATAATGTGTTTTGATTTTTGAGAAAGTAGGTTTTATGTTATGTTATTTGTAATCTCAGGGGCATTTTCAAATTCTATACTTGATTCACTTGAATTCTCGCTCATTTAAAAAATAAATTTTAAGAACGAAGCGCCAATTTAATTTAAAACTGAAATTTACTTCTTCTTATTCCTTTTTTAATGTAAGCAATTTGCTTGTTTTTCTTAGTATCCTCTGCCGTTCAATTGTTAGAAAGGTTGTCGCTCCATCTCTTGCGGGGTCTTCCAACGCTTCGGGCTAAGGGCGACTTGTCTCTAGTTATTTTGACCATTCTGTCGTCATTCATCCGGTCTATGGGTTCGTTCCACTTTCTCTTCCCATTATCCATTCATTTACATTGTCCATTTTACATGTTCTTCTAATGTTCTCGCTTCTCTCCCTGTCAAAAAGTGTTTTTCCAGCGATCCTGCGCACTATTTTCATTTCGGTGGTTTCTAATATCCTTTTTGTGTTCGATGTTTTTGGTCTAGTTTCCGCTTTGTATGCTAATATAGGTCGGATGACTGCCTTGTAGATTTGGGATTTTGTTTCGATTCCAATATATTTGTTTCGGAGGATTGTATTGTTCAGGTAAGCTGAGGTTCGTGCTGCTTTTGCCGCTTGGTATCTTACCTCCGCCTCGATGTCACCGTATCCTGATATTTCTATGCCTAGGTCGATGAATACGTACGTATCTTCTATTTTCTTTTTTAATGGACTCGATTCGAAAGGATAATTATAATTTATCCTTCTCCAGCCTTGGAAACAGTTTTTCGTTAGAGAACGTTTATCCTTCGCATATAAATCCACAATAGTTTAAAGAAATACTTTATATTTATTCAGCTCTTTGGATGCATCTATATTGGTATATTGTGATGTTACTTTAATATTTTGTAATATAAATAGTAATGAAGCCACTTATTCTGAAATTTATAGTAATAACATAAAATATAATAACAATTATTACTTTGAGTCGACTGAAATAATATTATGCATTGATAATTTAAGCCATTTAAGAATATATTTTGGTGTACTATCGACAAAGAGGTTGTGTTGTGTTACAATAATATTGTCTAAACAATGTACCTGCAGAAATTATATTTAGCACTGTTGATTGGTTGATTCGTTTTTGAAAGAGAATTTTCGTGTACTATCGATGAAGTGGTTCTGTTGTTATGTTACATATTTATAATTTACATACATATAAGCAATTTTGTCTAAACCTTGGATAACATTGGTGTGCTGAAATTACATTTCTCACTGGTGATGTGAATTCGTTTTTATAAATCAAATTCTTTATTAACGTTGGCATATGTTATTCGGGCAATATGAAAATTTTCTAAAGTCAAAGTCATGGTTGGGTTTTATAAACAACCAATGTAAGGTAAGCCCAAAGAAAAATCTGCTGACGGGTCTCTCCTTCCAATACTTAATTGATATAAATCTCTAAACAAGATTGACGTATTTGTATCCTTTGATTCTGTTAATTGTTGACCTAACTTATTTCACTGTACAGCATTTATTTTAACCTTTGGTTTTTTATTCTTTACAAGAAAAAATTCTATAATTATTTTAAATATATTTTTCATAAACTTTTAATCGTAAACTAACGTTTAAAATCAGCAACATCTTTATAAAAAAATAAAAGCGAATTTTTTTTTAAAATATGTGACCAAATGAGCAATATTTTCTAAATTTTTTTTGTAAGTCCCTCCAAGAGTTGAAGGAATAATTATGATTTATTCTTTTCCAGACTTAGAAATCATACATTAACATCTTTTTAATAGAACAGTTTGTCGTCAGGGGACGTTTATCCTTTGCAAAAGAATCCACAATTATTCAGAAAAATCATTTATATTTATTTATTCTTTTTGGTATTGTGATTTTACTTTAGCATTTTGTGATAGGTATATCCAAAATATTAGTAATGAAATTATGAAATCTATAATATGGGCATTCTTGACGTATTTTGGAACTTTCTTAACAAGGGTTTATTGTTGTGTGAAGTCAGAAAGTCCCTATAAAATATGATTCTTATTTCCGTCACCATGTGATGTCATTTATTTATGATTTTTTCTGAAATTAGGAAGGTATTGTGCTTTTCTGCTACTGTCTGAAGTGATCTACGATGATGATAAATTGTTTAATGTCTCTCCTTAATAGAATTCCCCTGGGGATACGGGGAAAATAGAATAGATCCCCGGTATGGTCTGCCTGTCGTAAAAGGCGACTAAAAGACTCCCAATCCAAGGTGTTATGCGACCCGTGCTGATGGATGCATGGCGGTGGGGAAGCACCGTAGCTAACGGAGCCTACAGGAAACCTGGCGAAATCCTGTAGTAGACAGCCTTCGCCCTTCGCCCATACTCGTTGACTGCTACTCTAGGTGCCGTCTCCGCTTCGAAGGTTGGCAATCATCATAGCAATTCTTATTTTTGAGACCGCAGCTCTAAATAGTTCATTATTACTGCATCCAAACTAATCCCTAAGATTCTTTAGCCATGAATTTCGTCTTCTTCCTCTCTTGCTTTGGATTTTTCCCTGCATAATTATTTGTAGCATTTGATATTTTTCTCCCCTCATGACATGTCCCATGTACAGCAGTTTTCTTCTCTTAATTGTCGAAATAACTTCTCTCTCCTTATTCATACGTCTCATCACTTCCACGTTGGTTATTATTACCCATGAGCTTGAGCTTTTAGACTCTGCGTTAAGGATTTTCTCCACCTTCGCAAAAAAAAATCCTTACAAGGAATTTAAAATAAAAGCTTGTTTTGGTATTGGTTTTCTCCTAATGTTTTTAGTACTACCTGTGGCTAAAAACCTTATCTGTATTTTTATTTAATTAAAAAATGCCTATTATATAAGATAATATTGGAGATTTTTTGTAAACAAGTATTACTGTTTGTGTCGTCTGCCCTGGTAATAGTCAAACCATTTTTGGTAATGAATTATGGTGTACTATCGAAGAAGAGATTTTGTTGTATTACAAGATAATCTATTTATTTTTTGTATAAATAGAAGCAAATTGGGAACCGTTTGAATCTCTCTCTCTGTAGCTTACAACCCCGGGTGGGTCTTCGCTGCGTTACATCATAAGTTCTAGTCGTTGGACATTTAGGGTCCGTAAGTTCACTGCAATATTATTTTTTAACTGCATTCTTGGCCTTCCCAGCGGCCTCTTTCCTACCGGGGTTTTCACACCAGTTTTACGACACGTTGGTCTTGTCTCTTGAATCGGCTTAAATTATATTTTATTACTTTCTGGATCTATTAGAAAGTCGGTTTATCCTTTTGCCATTATTTTGATTATGATTACAATTCATTCACATATATTGTGTTATTTGATATAATATAATATATAATATAATAAAAAATAAGCAGTATTGAAATTCGAGCGCAGCTATAAGACACACGAATATCTATATCAATATAACAAAAATCATAAAGACACCAAAAATATTATATTAAAACATACTCTTAATCTTTTGTAATAATATTGTTTGTGTGGCATTTTGTTTCTTCTAATAAGGCTGGTTTGAAAGAATATTAAATAATATGTAGTAATCCTCCGGTCTTCTAGACGCAGTTACAAATGAGACGCATTTAATTCAATTAAAATACATTTTATATTTTTTAAATTTTGGTGCTGGTTTTTCACAGTTTCTGTAACAGAAATAATTGCAGGATGCAAGAAATCTTATCATTTCCAATTAAATTGGGTTAAGAAGAAGTAGAATGCGATAATGAGTGCTGGGATGAGTTAACAAGATTCTAAGATAAAATTATTATCGGTAATCGGTTAGCAACTACTTTGTATTGAACTATTTCGATCTGTAGGTGTGTATAAAAGATAAGCGATAAATAATTTGATTATTTTTCTTATACAGGGGTTACTTATAAACGAAAAGAATATATTTTTTTGCATCTTTTATATGCAATGCATAATTTTGTAGTTGTAAATGGTAGCTCCCAAAATTGCTTTCGAAAGTGCAATCAACACGTTCGCTGTTAATTATATAAAGTGGTCTTATTTTATTTTCCACCTTTTTTTCAGCCTAATTACATCAATAAAAAAATAATGCGAGTAATAATTTTCAGCGTCTTCCTTTGTCCTGTCGTAAAAGTTAATGATTTGAATAATTAATTCAAATTTCCTGAAAGACATCAATCTTTTATAGGCGATGTTTAAAGTTAGTTGGTTGGTTGGATAATATACGTTGCTGGCAAAACTTCGACGGCAAAAATAAAAAAAATAATCCAGTTTTCTTTCCACTCTATACTGTTATGGCCTTGGTAATGTCCGATATTAAAATAACTAAGTCGGTTTTGTTTTGCGTTTTTAAATTGGAAAGACGCCCAATATTCCAGGAATATCGATACTTTTTTTAATAAGACTGGATATTGCTAAACGAAATCTTGTGGCCGCACCAATCCAAGTAATAAATAAACATTCTACAGAGAAACCGTCAGTTCACCAATCAATTATTTTTCTATTGATGTTCTTCCGAACCATTGACGTAATTCTCTAAGCCATGAATCGCCTTCTTACTGATCTTTTGCCCTTGATTTTTTTTTTCCTCTTAGGATCCCATAACGCTCTCCTCTCATTATGTGTCCTATGTATTGTAGCTTACGCTCTTTAATGGCCAACATAAGCTCTCTGCCTTTATCCATTCGTCTGAGTATCTCCTCATTAGTGACCCTATCTACCCAGGACACGCACAGCATACGCGACGGTACGGGTACATCTCAATGCCGTTGATTCAATCTGGTGTATATGCGTGTGTGGATGAGATTCAAATGAAAACCTTGAGGACATGAGACATGAAGGCTGATCATTCTGTAGTCATCGCATTGAGAGGCGTTTTCTTTCTTCGGTAACGTGATGAATGTCGATTTCAGCCAATGATTTGGTATTTTTCCGGCTCTGTATATAGAGTTTAAACAAATTGGTAAGAAGGTTTAGGCCCCAGTCATTTGTATTAACTATAAGTTTCAAAGTTTCCGCGTGTACCTAGTCTGGGCCTCTGGCTCTATTGTTTTTTTTAAAGCATTATAGCTCGTCTCACTTCTTTTGTGACGTCAGGACTGGGCTCATTAAATTCGTCTTTTAGGGGTGGTTGGTCGGGTTGTGTGTATGTTTTAACATACTCTTTCCATCTCTTCATCTTCTCTTTTTATCAAAAATAATTTTATTTGTATCTTTCAAGATACGTTATGTGTTTGTAGTAAACTTTTTGATTTTTTGTGAAGGTTAAATAAGTCATGCTTTCCTTGCAACGTCTCTGTTTCACTACACTTTTTCGCTAAGCCACGTTCCCTCGCTTTTCGGCAGTCTGTTCTCATTTTCCTATTTAGTTTTTTATACTTGTTTTTGACTCTATCCTTGTGTTTCCTTCTCTCTTCCATTAGTTGGAGGATCTCATCTGTCATCCACTGCTGCCTCTTGTTGTTTTCGTGTATACCCCACGCCGTATACTTGCGTATCTATAAGAGCATTTTTTATAGTATCCCATCGAGGTCATCTACGGCAAGAATTAGCAATGTTTAAAGGGTGAACTTATTACCTTTTTTCTTTTTATTCTCTTAATACCAAAACAGAAATACAAATTAATTTATCATCATCCATTACGATTTTTCACGTAGAAAGTACGTTACTTCTCTCTGCAAGCGCTAGATAGCTCCTGAGCGAGAATCAAGAAAGACTGGCGCCCGGCGTGTTTGTGTGTGATGATATAACCCGGATTCTATTTTGTACTTGTAGAACAGAACAAAATCGGTAGGTCTGTGACCGGCCTAACTCTCTAGAGGTCATAGTACTCTTTTAGTTTAAAATTCTGTAAAAATCAGCGATTTCAAGTTCTGAAGAAGTGTATGAATAGCCAAACCTACAAAAATTTATTCAGGCTTTATTTTTGAAGCAGAACTCAAATAAAATCTGCCATTTCTGCGTCATTACATACATGTCTTTAGTACGGCTTTATTTTCCCGGTAAATATGACCATTTTTTCATTTTATTATGCCTGCTTGCTATCATTTGGAACACTGAAAAAGTCTAAAAGAGTCAAACTAGTTCATAATCAAAAAAAAGTGAAAACCATGTACTATTTGCAGCTAAGGCACTAGTGCAACAATTTTTCATAAGTCGGGACATACATTCGTAGGTCGTGAACGACTTCAAAATATTCGGGTTATACATTGATAACTTTTTGCATAATTTTAATTTGATACAATTATTTTTTGTGTAGATTTAAACAATATTCACAATTTATTAATTGAAAAACATATTGGTGCCATCAAAATTACAATTAATATAAACACGCCTTTTTCCCATAGGAGTGAGCAGAGACCACTTGCTTCCACTTCCGCTACGGTTCTTACACACATCTGCAAATCCTCTTCAGATGACGCTAATATGACTTAAAAAAATGTCGGCGTAAAGAAGGCATTTGACGATCAAATCATTCATTTTCAATCCAAACGTGTTATTTTCTGAGCTGGAAACTTTAACGTGGCTATTGGTGCTGAACATTTCGACGTTGCTACTAGATTAAAGAGTGTGTCTTAGTTTGGTTCTCATCTGATCTATTATATGCTCTTGACCTAATTGTAGATACGGTTTTATAGAATTACTATTACCATGCCCTGTAATTTTAATCAGTTCTTGTTTCGATACACCTACTTTTGCCAATTGTAAAACGGCAGTTGCTCGGTAAGAATGATTTAAAACTTTTTTGTTTGTGATGTCCAAACCGGCCAATTCTGGAAATTTTGGAAATTTCATTTACTCCAATTGGCATGTTTTTGTACCAACCAAGGGTTTTTGCTTCTTCCAGTATGGATTTACTGTCAGAAATAACCTCTCTGTTTTCGTTTCTTCAACTTATTCAGAAGTCTCACTGGACACTTCGGTATGGTTGGGTACAAGCCACTTATAGCACATGATTTTGCTCCACCCTGCGTTGTTTTTGTGAAAATGGGATTATACTGTATCCTACCAGTTGGAGAACCATCATTATTCCAGTTTTCCCTTGAAAATAGTGGATCAAGCATAACGCTTCTTCATTTCATCTCCAAACAAGTTCTACAGAGGCAATCAAAATTTTTTTGAAGTGATAACTTCTTATGGCACGCTGTGAACTTTTTTTGTAATGGGTAAAAAATGTTAAACTCGCGTCAGGACACGTGGCCTGATCGAAAATTCTTAAGACGGTACCAAGGTATTTTAGGTCGGACGGAAGACTGACCGAGCACGTGACCTGATCAAAAATTCGTAAGACGGATGGAGAGTAGACAGCTGTCGTGGCGTAGGAGAGGGAGTATCCTCCTCTCTTTCTACGGCGCGGCGAAAATGTATGCCTGCGCCGGCTTTTTTCACTTCTGCCGGCACTCCCAGAGTGCAACCCGTAAATTTTTTTTAACTGTAACCCTTCTGGTAGATTTTCATCCCAAGCTTTGATCATTGCTTCATCGTGTCTGTGAATGCTGATGCACTGACCTTCCTCTTATCCGGTAAGGATTGGAGCTCCTTTCTTTTTGAATATCTCGCGTTTCGTGCCTCTTAAAATATTGGACTGTAAAATGAGTCAATTCCTTCATATTTTCATCCATTAAAAAAAATATGAGGTTTAGTGGAAGAGCAATTTAGTAGCACTTGTGCTATCTAAGTTGAACTTTTGTATTTTGAGCTATGTACCACAGTAATATAATGATAAATCTGGCAAAATTGTGAATATCGGTAATCAACCGGAGACTTTTATCGAGGCAAATTTACCACCGGAATAAAGTTTTCCAAAGTTAGTTATTCAAACAACTGATTGTGTTTTATGCGGTAGAAGTTTGTGTCTCTTATGATTTTATAGTTGGCGGCGCCAGGAAAATTAGCACTTATCAAAAATAATCGCGAATGGAGAAGAGCAAAAGAAAAAATTCACGTCCTGCTATGTAAATTTAAGAAATACAGGGTTGATGTGATGCCGCCATGCGGTCGATACATCGCATCGCTCGTGGCAAGAGTGCCGCAAGCAAGTAGTGTGGCTATCGTCATTCGTATTTCGTCCGTCTTGGTGCTAGGAGAGCATCGCGTTTGTTGCCCGAAAATCCACGGATCCAACGTGCGCGCGTATTTTCGAAAATAATTTTAAACTTTTATCGTGTATAAAAAAGGAAGTTGTTTTTTTTCGTCGAGGTACTTAATCGTTTGTAGTGATTGGTTTTTTTGGTTGTTGACAATAATTATCCAGGTTTTGATATTGTTTCTGAAATTCGGTATAGCATTTAATACGAAGGATAAAGGTAAGATTTTTTTCTATGTCCGATAAAAATAAGGTACCGATGCAGTTTTAAAGAACAAATGTACAATGATCCAGTGTTTTAATAATTACCCATTTGGTTTTGTTTATTTACGAATTGGGTAATTTTAAAATTGACGGCTCTATATTTTACTTTTGTTATACTCTTTAAAAAATGTGGATATTATTTTTAGTAGTTATTAAAACTACCTTCACGTTTATTTATTAATTAAAACAATTAATACCTGATATTCTTTAAAAACACCGCATCATTTATAATTTTATCTCCTTTTACTTCTTTTATAAACTCTGCACAAAAATAGAAATGTTTGCATTGATTTGGTCAGTAATCGCAATTAATAAAACATAGACGTTTGGTAGATTATTTCTTAATATGTTTCGGCTGTGGTATAAAATACTTTTCAAATATAAATAAAAAATCTATATATATATATATATATATATATATATAGATGCTTGTTAAATAAATTACAAGATCATTAATTTAAATGAATCTAATGCTTAAAAAACTTCACCATACCACAAAACTACCGCACTAACTTTTGATTTAATATTAAGTTCATCAACAACGTATCCTTATCCTTCCGCTGTGGACTTATTATTTATTCCTTAAAAATATTAAAATATAATACAAATCTGGCATTCAGTTAAAATAAATCACACATTATGTCGTTCTTACCAAAGCGCACATCAAAATAAAGTAAAATTAAAAAAAAAAAGTTCCAAACTACGATTTTTATTTTGGTTAATAAATGTGTGATGTGATTTTTTCTTTTGGATCACAGCTAATACGATTTACTAAAAAAATGTAGATAAAAAATGTTTTAAAAATACCGCTTTTATTACATTTGATATACAGGTAAAAAATATAATATATCTTGAATTATTTTAAATAATAAGCTAATTTGTCGCGCTGGTACCGATACAATTTATTTACCACATCTTTACACGACTATTCAGACGTTTGCTTCCATTCTTTTGATATAGTTAATTCTTCCTGAAATTAAGTTGTTATTGATAACGTAATATGTGTCAGAAAGAAGGTTTGTTTGGAACGTAATGGCTCTTTTAGACCCCAAAGTTAATTATGTGTTTTCTACTTTTAATTTGAAAAAAAAAATTCTTTGGAACATCTTTAGAATTTTAATGGTGCTGATAACATAACGAATAAACTGTGTGTCATAAACCTGTCATTCTTACTTTGGATTTGAAAATGGAATTCTAACAAAATATCACCAATATTTTGACTAAACTATTCGTTGTTCTGATACTCCAAGTTTATTAATCAATTTTTTGTTAAAAATGTAAGATTTTTTAACTACCCCTTGAAATCAGAAGGTCGGTGTCTTTGGAACTTGGGCGTTGTGTACTGTTATTTAATAATTTGTTGAATATTACCTCAAGTACCTGCTTAAATACAAAATTAAATCTTATCTCGTTTATATTTAATGACTTTGGACTTGTACCGATTAACACACAATACTGATTGTCTTAAAATAATATATAATAAACAAATTTTTTTATAAAAAGCAACAATCCTCATCCAATGATTGTACAATGCAAACTTGAAATTCCTTCTAATAAGCCAATATATTTTTTGTGCAAGTTTTATACGATTTTCTTCTGAAGCTTGGTATCGAGAGTCATGCCGATATTTTGGCTTTCACCAATAATTGTGTTGTTGAAACTTTTAATCAAGGATTTGATTATTGATATATTTTAAAAACTCATTTTTTTCTTTTATTTTAAAAAGAAGCTGAAATAAAATAAATTATCTTGATTCTTTAGAAAAATTTTTACGTTTGTACTGAACATTTCATAAATTAATTGTTTTTTAAAAATGTAAGAGGATTTTTTAACTGGACCATATCTCTTTTAATTAAGAAAGACAGTTTCTTTCGAAGTTTTGCATTGAGTTACTATTGTTAAATAATTTTTTCTTCTTCTATCTTCTAATTAGGCATAACACATGTTTTATTTATCGTAACTCGCTTTATGGAGGTAGATTATCACTCCCAACGTTTTCGAGGACTTCCTGTGCTTCGCCTAACCCGAAGGTGATTTATCTCTGGCAATCTTCACTATTCGTTCTTCTGTCATACGTGTCATACGCATGATCTCTGGGTGGATTGAGTAGCCCATGCGTTATGTTGCTGGTCCCAAGCCCGGATAGGGGAGGATGGTTGAAAGGTTGGGATAAAAACCCTGCCTAACGTAAAGCTAACAAGTTCGGTTCTTTACTTTTTTATGCCCTTTTCTTCCAAGTTTGCTGTCAAAAGTCATGCCAAGATTTATTTATTTAGCGTCACAGGCAAGTTATAAATACAATAACAAATACAACAAAGTTATTACAGTACATTATATAATATAAGATATCTATATGAATTGTAAAAAAAATTCGGTTCTTTACTTTTTTCATGCGCTTTCCTTCTTGGTTTGGTGTCAAGAGTCATGCCGAGATATTTAGCAGTTATTAATTACCCAGACGACCTGCTTAAATACTAAATTTCATTTTTTCTCGTTCCTATTTAATGACTTTGGACTTGTACCGATTAACACAATACTGATTGTCTTAAAATATAAGATATCTATGTGAATTGTAACCAAAATTCGGTCCTTCCTTTTTTTTATGCGCTTTTCTTCTTGGTTTGGTGTCAAGAGTCTTGCCGAGATACTTAGCAGTTATTAATTACCCAGACGGCCTGCTTAAATACCAAATTTAATTTTTTCTCGTTCCTATTTAATGACTTTGGACTTGTACCGATTTACGTACAATACTGATTGTCTTAAAGTCTAAGATCTTTGGACAGTAAAAAAAATTTTTGTATAACAATCAATGAACATCTACTTATTGTGCAATGACAACTTGTGTAGTTCTCTTCAATAGTTGTTGTCTATATTTAAGTCCAAGATCGGTTATTTACTTTTTTATGCGCTTTCCTTCTGGGATTGGTGTCCAACAAATCATGCCAGTTATTTTTAAAACCCTACAGTTTTGTATTTTCAGTTTTAAGGAAGATTTAGAAACCAAATCTTGTCCTTTTTTAATTATAAAAAGAAATTATAATAAAGTATCTTTTAAATTATATCTTCAGAAAATTCGTAACATTGCCTTAATCAATTTGAATTTTTTTGAATCATACCCATTCCTTAAATTCAGAAAGTTTTGTAAGCGTAAAATTATTTTTAAAACCTTAACTGAATTGCGTTCTTAGTTTGGTTTTTACATAAAAAGCTTTTTTGGGAAATGGGGTTTTAGTAATAATTGTGTTGGTCAAAATGCTAACCAACTAGAGTTATTTTTAAAATACTGTCCATTTTATTAATTTTGTATTATAAAGGAATTAAAGCAAGGTATCTTTTAAAAGTTGACTATAGAAAATTCGTAACGCTAAAATTAAATATATTAATTAATTTGTTAAAAACATACGATTTTTTAATTATCCCATTCATTTTTATAATTCAAAAAAACAGTTTCTTTGAAGAAGTGCACATGGTTTGCTCCAACATTTTCCTGGCTAAAGACTTCTATACCCTGGGCCATCAGACAACCAAAGCGAACAGTAGCCTTGAACGAAGTATCGCCGTGTATGTCCATAAAACCATTCTGGGTCTTAAGCCCGTTGTGTAAGCGTAATTTGTTGCATAAAAGGTTATTTTTAAAATCTTAGTGTTAATCTCTAGTTCTCCTTTTTTAAAGAAAAAAGCTCAAAAACTTTTTAAAATTTTGGTTTTCAATAATAATTATATAATTTGTCCCATTCTTTCTCCTATTGATTCAGAAAGCTTATTAGATAAAAACTTTTGCTTTGTGTAAGCCTGTCTGTAATTAAATAATTTGTTGCATTTAAGGTTATTTTTTCAAACCTTACAGTTATCATCCCTAGTTCAATAATAATAATGTAATTTGTCCCATCCATTCCTATTGATTCAGAAAGCTTATTAGATAAAAACTTTTGCTTGGTGTAACCCTGTCTGTGATTAAATAATTTGTTGCATTTAGGGTTATTTTTTCAAACCTTACAGTTATCATCCCTAGTTCAATAATAATAATGTAATTTGTCCCATCCATTCCTATTAATTCAGAAAGCTTATTAGATAAAAACTTTTGCTTGGTGTAAGCCTGTCTGTGATTAAATAATTTGTTGCATTTAAGGTTATTTTTTCAAACCTTACAGTTATCATCCCTAGTTCAATAATAATAATGTAATTTGTCCCATCCATTCCTATTGATTCAGAAAGCTTATTAGATAAAAACTTTTGCTTTGTGTAAGCCTGAAGGTGATTAAATAATTTGTTGCATTTAAGGTTATTTTTTCAAACCTAACAGTTATCATCACTAGTTCAATAATAATTATGTAATTTGTCCCATTCATTCCTATTGATTCAGAAAGCTTATTAAATAAAAACTTTTGCTTTGTGTAAGCCTGACTGATTAAATAATTTGTTGCATTTAAGGTTATTTTTTCAAACCTTACAGTTATCATCCCTAGTTCAATAATAATAATGTAATTTGTCCCATCCATTCCTATTGATTCAGAAAGCTTATTAGATAAAAACTTTTGCTTTGTGTAAGCCTGTCTGTAATTAAATAATTTGTTGCATTTAAGGTTATTTTTTCAAACCTTACAGCTATCATCTCTAGTTCAATAATAATAATGTAATTTATCCCATCCATTTCTATTGACTCAGAAAGCTTATTAGATAAAAACTTTTGCTTTGTGTAAGCCTGAAGGTGATTAAATAATTTGTTGCATTTAAGGTTATTTTTTCAAACCTAACAGTTATCATCACTAGTTCAATAATAATTATGTAATTTGTCCCATTCATTCCTATTGATTCAGAAAGCTTATTAAATAAAAACTTTTGCTTTGTGTAAGCCTGACTGTGATTAAATAATTTGTTGCATTTAAGGTTATTTTTTCAAACCTTACAGTTATCATCCCTAGTTCAATAATAATAATGTAATTTGTCCCATCCATTCCTATTGATTCAGAAAGCTTATTAGATAAAAACTTTTGCTTTGTGTAAGCCTGAAGGTGATTAAATAATTTGTTGCATTTAAGGTTATTTTTTCAAACCTAACAGTTATCATCACTAGTTCAATAATAATTATGTAATTTGTCCCATTCATTCCTATTGATTCAGAAAGCTTATTAAATAAAAACTTTTGCTTTGTGTAAGCCTGACTGTGATTAAATAATTTGTTGCATTTAAGGTTATTTTTTCAAACCTTACAGTTATCATCCCTAGTTCAATAATAATAATGTAATTTGTCCCATCCATTCCTATTGATTCAGAAAGCTTATTAGATAAAAACTTTTGCTTTGTGTAAGCCTGAAGGTGATTAAATAATTTGTTGCATTTAAGGTTATTTTTTCAAACCTTACAGTTATCATCCCTAGTTCAATAATAATAATGTAATTTGTCCCATCCATTCCTATTGATTCAGAAAGCTTATTAGATAAAAACTTTTGCTTTGTGTAAGCCTGAAGGTGATTAAATAATTTGTTGCATTTAAGGTTATTTTTTCAAACCTAACAGTTATCATCACTAAGTTCAATAATAATTATGTAATTTGTCCCATTCATTCCTATTGATTCAGAAAGCTTATTAAATAAAAACTTTTGCTTTGTGTAAGCCTGACTGTGATTAAATAATTTGTTGCATTTAAGGTTATTTTTAAAATTTTGGTTTTCAATAATAATTATGTTATTTGTCCCATCCATTCTCCTATTGATTCAGAAAGCTTATTAGATAAAAACTTTTGCTTGGTGTAAGCCTGTCTGTGATTAAATAATTTGTTGCATTTAAGGTTATTTTTTCAAACCTTACAGTTATCATCCCTAGTTCAATAATAATAATGTAATTTGTCCCATCCATTCCTATTGATTCAGAAAGCTTATTAAATAAAAACTTTTGCTTTGTGTAAGCCTGACTGTGATTAAATAATTTGTTGCATTTAAGGTTATTTTTTTAAACCTTACAATTATCATCCCTAGTTCAATAATAATAATGTAATTTGTCCCATCCATTCTCATTGATTCAGAAAGCTTATTAGATAAAATTTTTTGCTTGGTGTAAGCCTGTCTGTGATTAAATAATTTGTTGCATTTAAGGTTATTTTTTTAAATCTTACATTATCATTCCTAATTCCCCTTTTTTTAGAAAAAAGCTTGAATACATTTTTAATATTTTGGTTTTCAATCCCTTCCTATCGATTCTGAAAGCTTATTTGATAAAATCTGTTGCTTTGTGCAAGCATGACTGTTTAAAAAAATTAATAAATTTTAAAACCCTAGTTTTCTGCAAAAGAAAATACCTCCAACAAATTTTTACTTTTTAGGTTTTTAGTCATAATCGTGTTCCATCTATTCCTGCGATTAACTAAGTTCCTTTGATGGAAATATTCTTTATTGTGTTAACGTAAGTTTGCTGCATTTAATTAAACAAGGTATTTTTAAAACCTCACATATTGCACTCCTAGTTTCCTTATAATAAAAAAAGGTCAAAATTATTTTGAATATTTGGCTTTTTAGTAATAATTGTTTTGGAGAAAATACATATCAACTATGGATTTAATTCTCAAGTTAAGATATTTTTCATCAAGCATTGTGCTATTTAAAAACGTATTATTTTCTTACTGTCCTTTCCATTTTTATGATTCAGAAAGACAGTTTCTTTGGAACTTAGCGTTATGTAAGCGTGACTGTTATAAAATAATTCATTGCGTTTAAGGTTATTTTTAAAACCCTACAATTTTTATCTCCAAGTTTTCTTTTTCTTCAAAAAAAAAACCTTGAACAAATTTTTACTATTTTGGTTTTTAGTAATAATCGCGTGCCATCTATTCCTTCTTATTCTTTAGGTGCCCTTTCCTCCTCGGACGTTGTCAATCATCAGCGCTATCTGAACCTTGTCTACAGCTCGGCGGAACAATGTGGTAGTAGCCAGGATTTTTTTTTCTACCTGGGCCTCTTCGTCCTTTAAAAGTCGATACTTGTCATTCCTTAAGATATAAACAAAATACTTTTTTAGTGTAAACAAAACTTTGAGCTGCTTGTCGAGGCGTTGAATTACCTCGGTCTTACGCACCTGCAAAGTACCTTACGCATCTTCAGGAACGAAGCACCAGCTTGTTCTATTCTGGCTCGAATCTCCTGCATGCCGTCCCACTTCTCATTTAGTTGACACCCAAGATATTTAAGTTTCTGCTCGCTCAATTCGTTGACCGTTAATTGCCAGGTGTCCGTCCACGTTGTTTGATTTTTCTTTCTCACGTTCAGGCTAAGTCCGGCCTCTGAGCTTGCAGCCGTCACGCGGCTTACCAGTTCCTGCAGTCCTTCCAGGGAGTCGGCAACAAGAACCGTGTCATCCGCATACCTCAGATTGTTAATATTAATCCCATTGACAGATATCCCCTCGTCTCATTCATCCAACGCCTTTTGAAATATCCTGTCGGAATACAAATTGAATAATTCTTTCAGGGGTATGGGCGCTAGATGTCCACGTATAGAGCCTTTTGGTTGAAAGTTTAAAAAAGGTGTTTGCCACAATGAAATCTTGTTCCTGACAGAACTGAACTAGCCGGTTTGCTGTTCCCAATCCGTATCTACCGATAATATCCTCTCGTGATGTACTTTCTACTTTGGCATTAAAATCGCCCATAATAAAAGTCACTTTTGATTTTTTCGCCAGCTTTAGGGTATCTGTAATTTGTTCGTAGAACTCTTCTATTCCTCATTGGGGTGATCACATGTTAGCGCGTAAACCTGGATGATGTTGATGTCGAATGGCTGCGAGTGTAGTTTTATAAAAAGCACCCTGTCCGATACCGGAACAAACGACATTACTGACTTGCTGCTTTCCTTGTTCACGTCATTGTAGTGTTGGTTGATATCGCTACCCGAGCAGAATATTTGATGTTCATTTATTTCACATTGTCCTGAATTGGTTCATCTCATTTAGCTAATTCCTAGTGTCTCTATGTTAAGTCGTTTCATCTCCTTGATAACATTGTGTACTTTACCCGCCTGATACATGTTTTTAACGTTCCACGTAGCAATCTTCCTCGTGACTGGCCCGGTAATTCTTAGCACCCTCTGGTCATTTAAGACCTGCCGGGGACTGAGGGCTTTGGCACTTTCTTTTAATAATTTTTTAACGGCAAGTCTTGTTTCGTTGCAAAATTTCAAGGGATTCAAGTTGCGAATGAGCGTCAACGGTGAACCAACTTTTAAATTTAAGATGTGTGGTGGCAATTCAGATGGTTCCAAAGAGATAAGAAACTCTATTGTTCCTCATCGATCGATTTATACTTGACAACTTCACCTGGAAGCTTTAATTGAATTTGATGGTTAATGTTTACATCATCATCATCAGCCAAAAATTGTTATCCAAATCGTAGTCAATTAAAATCGCGGTAGTTCTTGTATCACAAAGATGTTTATTTTTACAAAAAATTTCGATCACAAATGTTTGCTCAAATTGAAATAACTCAAATACATAAATATTGGACAGCTTTAATATTTTCGAATAAAAAATTTAAAATGACACGGGTGTTTGGCTGCGAATATTTCATTTGCGTTGCGTGGGAGGTATAATTATCACTCCCTTCACTGAAACCACCCCTCGTATGTATAAAACAATTTCTGAAAATTTCATCCCAATCGGTCCAGCTGTTTGGAAGTATATATACTGAATATTTCATTTATCAATTGTTTGTTAAAAACGTATGGTTTTTCTCTGTGCTTTTCATATTCTTGATTTAGAAAGTTTCTTTGGAACTTTTGCGCCATAAAGTTAAATTGTGTTGTTAAAAGTGCCATTGTTTTATGGATCTTATTGTTAAAAATAATTTGGCTTTAAATTCTGCCCTTTTTATTTAAATAAGGAATTTATATAAAATATCTTAAATTAATTTGTTGAATAATTTATTTTAATAAATTTATTAAAGTATTTTTATGATTCAGTCGTGAATATCTACTGCAAAAATTTACTTTTATAATATTTTAGACCGCAGAATTATATCCTTTATATCCTACCAAGTGGTCTCGATTTTTAACCGACTTTAAAAAAGGAAGAGGTTCTCAATTCTCAATTTTTTATGTTTGTTACCTTAGAACTTTCGACTGTGTAAACCGATTTTTATGATTCTTTATTTATTTGAAAGCTGGTGCTACCCGTGTGGTCGCATTACAATTTGGTCCAGTTCTGAAGATGGCATCCGTGAGAAAACCATAGTCTTTGAAGTCGCTCTTTTTACGTATGGATTATTTAAATACCGAGTTAAATTTTTACCTTGTTAAAAACGTCTTGAGTAAACGAGATGACATGGAAATCGATACTTGGGGTAAGATGGCCATTTTGCATATTAGGTGCCTGTGAGTTTATAGTGTGGTTTATGCCTAATAACAGACATTTAATGTTATTGTTCTACTATAATTCGAACAGGTACTTTGTTAAAAATAAGCAGCATATGGCCATCTATCCCCACTGGGTATCGTTAGTCGACCAATACAATAAGGAAGAGCTGACCACAAATTAAAAAGTAATAATAATAAACTTTTTAAGGGGATAACGCAGCTTTACCACAATTTTGGCAATTGTCTAAATAGGAAGAGCAACTTTCATGAAACCACTTCTTTTTTTGCGAACCTTGCTTTTACAACTGCAATGTTCATTTTCTGCAGAAACTACTAGTTTGGGTGTGAGATTAATCTGATATATAAATTTTCTTTCTATGACTACAAAAACAAAAACAACCCCATACAACTTAACATGCCGCCCGCCTTGAAAGGGTCAATGACCTTTCAAATGAAAATTATAATTATAGAAGTAATAAAATAAAATAAATTGTCATTCATTCACTGTCGCAGTCTATTGGTAGAACGAAGAGTTTTGAAACTGTTCGCTGGACTTCATTACCATTGGATAATCTAATCGTCGCCACACGAACAACACTGTCGTTATTAGAATGGATACTAGTGACTCGTCCATCGTCCACTTCAATGGTGGTTGATTGTCTTCCTTTAGAATAACCAATTTTCAGGAGAGTTGCGACATTTGTTCTCCATTTTACTCGTTCTTGTAACATTGAAATATATTTCTGGTGCCATTTTTTACAAAACTATTGTATCACCTGTTGCATCCTCTGGTATTTGCTCAGACGTGACTCCTTAGCATTAAGTAGGAATGGATCAGGAATGGCTGTCATTGTCTTGCCAATCAAAAAATGGGCTGGTGTTAAGGTTTCGAATTCGGCTGCGTCTGACGATAGAGACGTCAGTGGTCTTAAATTAATTATACCTTCAATTTGAGTGAGTACCGTAAGAAGGTCTTCATACGTTAATTGCAAATTACCGACAACTCGTTTCAGATGATATTTCATTCCCTTTACACCGGCTTCCCACCATTCACCGATCTAGCAGGTTTAAAATGCCAAAGAATGTTTTCCCTGGATAAAGTATCCTTTATAGTATCAGAGGATGACAAAAGAAATGAAATTAGCTCCTACGAATGTATTTAAATAACTTACTGTACCAAGAAGAATTGGAATAGATTTAACACCTTTTAAATTTGGTACGCTTCCCTGAATTTCCCTCCTTTCCCTCTTTAATGGGTATCCGGCTCGAAGGATCATGTTTAATATTGACTGAAGTGGACTGTAAACTGTTTAATTTTTTCTTTTAAATTGAAACCAACAAGGTATGGATTTTCCTTTGGTGATTTTATGATTACAAAAACAATTTGATCAGAAACTGTGTAAACATGATCGGCTACGAAATCAGGGTTCCAAGGAAATTACCAGCGGCTCTTAAAGCCAGATATTTTAAAATACTTAAAAAACTTAGGTAAATCTCAATTTAAAAATTAATCGGAAAATGTCTCCTGTACGATGATAGCAAACGTCAAATAAAAAATATATATCAATTGAATCGAAATTGTTGGCAATATATTTTTAAATAATTACAACCTACCGGTACCACTCAATAGAACGCATAAATAACTTACTGTACCAAGAAGAATTGGAATAGATTCGACGACACCTCTTGAATTTGATACGCCTCTCTGAATTTCCCTCCTTTTCCTCTTTAATTGGTATCCGGCTCGAAGGACCATGTTTAATATTGACTGAAGCGGACTGTAAACTTTTTAGTTTTTTCTTTTAAATTAAAACCAACAAGGTATAGATTTTCTTTTGGTGATTTTACGATGACTACAAAAACAACAATACAACTTAACAGGCCTTTCCCGGTTATTCTGTTTTCTATTCGATCAGAAACTGTGTAAACATGATCGGCTACGAAATCAGGGTTCCAAGGAAATTACCAGAGGCTCTTAAAGCCATATATTGCATTTTTTTCGGCTAAAACATGACCGGGTCGAGAAGGCCTGTTTCATCGACGTTATAGATGCACCCGTAGCTTTCTCAAAAAGGACCTAAACCAATCTAAACCGTTATTTATTTTCTTTTGCCTTATTGGACTTGTAATTGATTTGTAGTCTTTTAGCAAGCTTTCGAACATTTGGTGCCTTCATAGGTAAACCGCCTTTATGTGCTGCACTAATTTATTTTTATTTGCCTTTCTTTTATGCTTTTCGGTCCCATTTTACCAGTCTTGGATACATAATTTTTTAACTCGCTTTCAAGGGTTTTCCTAGGAGTGCTTTTCGCAGAAGTTGGAAGCTTCAATTGCCAGCCTTTGATTTGCTTCAGTAAAATTACCACGATTTGAGTTCTTTCTTTTATACTTTGTTGGAATTTTCCGCAGAAAACTGAAAAGGATGTCAAACTGTAGAGAAACAGACGTAAAAATTAATGGCTTTTTCCTCGAAATATTCGGGAGAGATGGTCAACGGGACAAACGAAAACCTCCGATTTTTTTAACTAGGTACATGAAACAAAAAATAAGTAGTTTATTTTAAAAAAAAATACATATCGAAAAATTATTAAAAATTTACTTTAAATAAACGTTTGAAAATCGTTACGTTTACATTATTTTTGGTTTACCGCCCCGCTATACGTCTCTCTCGGGTCGAAAATCCGTTAAAATCTGCATGGCTGCAGATTCGTGTGAATTGCTTTAAATAAAATATACCTAGATGGTAGGTAGTACTATAAGGGTATCAGTTTTATCTAATTAATTTTTTGGTACTGTAGCGGGTTAGATTTACAGTGGACCGGTAGAGCAAGATTCTGTTTAAAAGAGGTAGGTAAAAGAGATACATCTACTCCGCTCGGGGTAGCTGTGGCAACGCTGTCCACAAGAGACCGTCAAATGTTTATCTGTTTAGCACAATTGCAAATTTGAGGTACTTTTTTAGTAATTTGTCTTAATAGTTTAAAAAATTGTAGAAAACGTTTATCATAGTACAATATTATTGGGACAATTTCATTATTTATTTACTGAAAAATAAAGGATATTTTATTTCCAGTGTTTTTTCTTTAGATCTTAAGGATTTACTGTCGCCAAAATTATTGGTATTAATTATTGGTAAAGGCCTCTTATTTGCAAACAATATTTATTTGAATGGTTAAAATGTATTTATATAAACTATTGTCTATTGTAATCAAAGTGCTTCAAAAATTTATATTTAAACTGTTGTGAATCTTTGTTTAAAATACTTCTTGTACTTAATTAAATAACATTTTTTTCCAAATAAATTCTATTCTACTATTCGATGTATGAATTGTACGCAAACTGTTTATTTATTTTATTTAAAACGTAATGCAAATAAAACGCAGTGTCTCATAAAATATGTAATGTTTAATTTTATTAAAATAGTTCATTTTATTGTTTTAAACTTCCAACTGCCGTTCCAAGACATTTTTTTTTAAATTTTCTGTACACAACAATTTTGCGACGAGAGTGAAGTGAAGGTAGAAGTTGCAGACTTTGTAAGTTATTCACAAAATAGACGCTACATAGTTCTCCCAATTCCTCCAGACGAATGAAAGGTTAATACCTTAGCCTGCTCCTGCCTCAACGACCACAGAATACTAAATCAAGTCCTGCAGAGCCTGAACGGAGTCGTTTCATAGAAAGAGAGAAAGAGCGTCAAGACAACCTCATGAAATGTTTCCAGAGACACAACGACCTCTCAATAAAGCGAAATGTTAGTTCTTCGCAATTAGAATGTCATACCTTGGTTGTCAAATATCCTACAAGACAATTGCCAAAGAACGAGAAAAATTTAAGCTATCTTTGGGGCACGGAGACCTACTAACGAGAAGTAAAACAAGCAATTCCTTGGTTACTACAGTAAGTTTATTCTTAACCATTTAACACTCACATACTGACACCAACTTTTTTTCTGTAGGTGGAGTCGAGGAGACAGTTTGTGTTGTATCGGGATCCCTTACGGAAGCAGAGAAGAATTATAGTCAAATTGACCGCTAGGCTTTGATGCGTTTGCAATTGATCGACTGTATACGTACCTGTATGGCAAAAAGTTTACGCTCATCACTGAAAACAAGCATTTGGTAAGAATACATAATCATCACAGTTACCTACCTTTTATGTCAGCTGCTAGATTACTCAGATATGCAGCTATAGGTTAGTTCAACTATAAAATAGTGCGTTAGAAAGGTGAACAAAACATGAGCGTCAACTATTTTTCAAGAAATTCTGTCATTCTGTCCAGCTCCAGTTTATATCATCATTAATGAAGAAATTTTTCAAATATAGTCTAAATACTAAGTTTTAATTCCACAGCTAAAGTAATTAGCTAAATAATCGAGACATCAATGCTGACACGAGTCATCTTATGGACTACACCCTACATTTTACATTTTATTTAGAGATTCCAGAGTTTCCTGCAACCTAAAATTTTGGGGAAACTTCATGTCATAAACTCAGATATTGTAGATTGTGAAGGGGGGTCGTGAAAACTATGCAGCCTCTCAAGCACCTGGAATCAGATCTTATTTATTGACATATTAAGTTCAATATACTACACTGTAAAGTTAAAAACAGTCACGTATTCATACTACATATTGATCATTTTAGGTATGGGATGGTTCCAGCCCCCAATCAACTTGTTTGCATGGGTCCAGTCCCTAATACTGTTGTCCACATGGTTCCAGCTCCTTATCCAGTTGTCAGCATGGTTCCAGCCCCTAATACAGTTTTCCGCACGGTTCTAGTCCTTGAGCCAGCTATTCATAACCTCTGGAGGGTCATGTTAACAGAATAAGACGTGATCGTAAGTAATAATGAACATCCAAGCCACACGGTTCAGATCTAGGTTCCTGTAGCTGCACCTCCAGATTCTGTGATTTAATTTCCACAGCGGACTGGAAGACTATTGGCTTATTGGGAGGAATTTTAAGTTGCCATTACAACAGTAAGTGTATATTGATTGTTGCTTTTAATGCACAATTTTTTTTTTTATAATCTACATTAATATCTTATATTTTAAGACAATCATTATTGTACGTTAATCGATATTAAAAAGAAACGAGAATAGATCAAATTTGTAATTAAGCAGGTCGTCTCTCCATAGCATTACAACCCAGGGTGGGTCTTTGCTGACTTTACAATCTGCCTCCACTTTCTGCGGTCCATCATTAGGTCCTCTGCTCGTTCGATATTTAGAGTCCGTAAATCCGCTGCAATATTATCTTTCCACCGCATCCTTGGTCTTCTCAGCGGTCGTTTTCCTTCTGGGGTCTCTTCCCATGTCATCTTGACGACACGTTGATTTTGTCTCTTAACATGGCCAGTCCATCTCAATCTTTCTGACTTTATTATTTTCACTATAACTGGCTGGTTATATAATTCTTCCAATTCTATATTAGTTCTTATTCTGTATTACTGTGTGTGGTTGCCCTTAACTGGTCCATATATCCTTGTAAGAATTCTTCTTTCTGCGATTTATAAACGGTTTTCGTTTTGTTTTATCATCGTCCATGTTTCACATGCATATGTAATTATAGGTCTTATCACTGAATGGTAAATTCTTATTTTCGTACGGCGGGATACATTTTTCGATTCTATGATTTTTTGCAGCGCAAAACAGCATCTACTCGCACCTTTTATTATGTTGTTAATTTCTTGTGTTATATTGTTGACAGAGGTAATGATAGCTCCCAAATATTTAAACTGATGAACTCTTTTAAAATTGTAGTGGTCCATTGTTACGTTCTGTCCCATTCTATTTCGTCGTTTTGTTCTTGTTGCAGCCATATATTTTGTTTTATCTTCGTTGATTCGAAGTCCAACTTCTTTTGCAGCCTTTTTCAGTTTTATGAACTGTTCCTTGACACTGATAGTTTTATTTTTCACTATATCTATATCATTAGCGAACGCCAGTAAAATATGATGATCCTGATTTCTAAAGAGAAGCGTTTCTGTCCTCGTCTTTTGCACAATGCTCTCCAAAGCGATGTTAAAAAAAGTGGGGATAACGCATCTCCCTGTTTGAGACCACTATAATTCTTCAAGTGATGCAGAAAAGTCTTCAATGAAGAAATTGAAAATTACCAATATTAATTCTAATGATCACAAATTAAATAGGAAATCTAAAAAACTTTTGACTAGACAAAATTCAGCAGATGAAACTGATGAATGTTTAAATAAAAAAGATGAAGAAGACAATGAAAACATAGATTCAAACGAAATAAAGATTAAAAAAATTTCTCTAAAAAATAAAGACTACGAAAAACAATTAGCTAAGAAACAAGTCCGATTTTAAACAAGTGTTAACGAAGATTTATATTCAGATTCAGATAATGACAAATCCAATGAAATAAATTGAAAAAACTGTAAAAAATTCTTGCAAATGGGGCAGAATCAGATTCTGTTAATAAAGTTAAATTAAAAAAAATCAAATCAAAATAGCAAGAAAAATGTAACCCATTTTAAAGAAAATTTATAACAAGCGGTAACAAATATGAAAATCAAAAATGATGTCTATACTGATGAACATTTCGATGGAAAAAAATCTTGAAAGATAAAACAACCAGTTAGAAAAAATAATTGTGAGAATGATTCTGATGCAAATCTAGATAAAACAAAATCAAAAAAAGATGGAATCCAAAATTCAAATGATATACATCCTCAAACATGTGATTCAAAAGAGAGTAGTAAAGAACTGTCATCTACTGAAGAATCTATTTTAAGCCCACAAAAATCCAATGACGACAACAATGAACCAAGTGGAGAACCATCAAATAAAGCAGATAAAAAAAGTAAACAAAATAGTAAGGGTATAAATAAAAAAAAAGATTGAATTATATAAAATTCAAAAGATGCAGGTGAAAGTAATTGTAAAGTTAAAAGAACTAAAACAAATAAAGACGGGAACAGCGATTCCAAAGATAAGGATTCTTATTAAGAAACATCAAGCTCTGATTAAAGTTCACAATCCAATGACAAGAAACAAAGTAATTAAAATAGTAATATTAACATTAAGGAAAAAAAAGATGCAAAGACAGAAAAATAAATAGTCCGTATTATGGTAAGTAGTTCCGAATTAAATTTAGAATTTGTGGCATTCTCTAATAAGCGGAACAAAACTGTGAAAGATAGTATTAGTAAAACAAAGCAGAGGATTCTCAATCAACTTGCTTTGGATTCTGATAAATCAAATTTCGATAAGGATGAAGATGAAGGCTCCAATTCAGACGCTTCAAATAGTAGCAATGGTAGTCAAAAATCATCTGACAAAGAAATGGAAACGCCAAAAAATAAAACGACATCCAGACACCGGATAAAAAAAATAAATATAGCAGTGACAGTGACGAAGAAATATCTACGAGAAAAAAAATTCACGTGGCAAAGACTTATTATTCGAATCAACTAAATTGGCCGAATTGGAAGAAAAAGAACATAATGCTCGCATTGCTGAAAAACAAAAATAATTAATAAATAATCTTTCGTTTATGCTGAGCCCACACTATAAATATTGATTAAAATAGCAGTTCGACTGGGTAATTAATTAATATCTGCTAAGTATCTCGGCATAACTCTTATCACCAAGCTAAGAAGTTAAGCGCATAAAAAAAGTAAAGAACCGAACTTGGACTTATGTATAGATACCACCATTAGCTTATTGGAAGGAATTACAAGTTGCCATTAATTAATAAGTAAATATTGATTGTTGCTTTTTATGCAAAAATTCCTTTTTAATGACTTCGGACTTGTACCGATTAACGTACAATACTATTGCCTTAAAATATAAGATATCTACGTGGATTATAAAAGGAATATTTCCAAAGAAGCTACGATCAATATCCACTTAACCGCAACATAGAATTTCTTCAAATAGACCAATAGTGGTGTCTATATATAAGTCCAATTTTGGACTTGTACCGATTAACACACAATAATGATTGTCTAAATATAAGATATTTACGTGGATTTTAAAAAAAAAATTTGCATAAAAGGCAACGATCAATATCCACTTATTGCTTAATGGCAACATAAAATTCCTTTAAATAAGCCAATAGAGATGTTTAAAAAAAATCGATAATTTTTTTTCTTAATTACATCGAATATATTGTTGGAAATGGTGAAAAAAAATACTTTTAAAGTTAGAGCTCTTAATATTAATATTAAGAGGTGCCGCATCGTAAATTTCCCATTTAAATAATATGGGAACAACGTTCTCTTGGATTTTGGAATTTTGTAACTCACGTTAGAGATAATATTCTAAAATGATTAAAACAGATTTTTATAGAAAATTTAACGTTCTATAAAAAATGTATTTTGCAGTTTTTTTATATAATTATTTTTTCAAAAGTTATTTAACGTCAAAGTTGGATTGATTTAAAAAATTTACATTTTTCTTATTTTTAAAATTTAAAAAAATAAATACCTATATTAAAAAACTGTAAAAGACCTTTTTGTAGAACGTTACATTTTCTATAAGAATCTGTTTTGATCATTTTAAAATATTATTTCCAAAGTGAGTTCCAAAATTCCAAAACCCAAGAGAACGTTGTTCCCATGTTATTTAAATGGAAAATTGAAATTTATGATGCGGCACCTCTTGCACAGTATTTTATTTTTACCATTTCCAGCAATATTTTCGATATAATTAAAAAAAACATTATCAGTTTTTTGGAAACATTCTATTGTCTATACATAAGTCCAAGTTCTTTACTTTTTTATGCGCTTTCCCTCTTAGCTTGGTGTTAAGAGTCATGCCGAGATACTTAGCAATTATTAATTACCCAGACTAACTGCTTAAAAAAATATTTCAATTATTTCGATCCTATTTATTGACTTTTACAGATTATCACACAGTACTGATTGTCTTAAAATATAAGATATCTATGTGGATTATGAAAAAAAAATGAATTTTTGCATAAAGAAGCAACAATCTATATATAATGTTTAATGGCAACTTGGAATTCCTTCCAATTAGTCCAAGTTCGGTTCTTTACTTTTTTATGCACTTTACTTCCTTAGTTTAGTGTCCAGAATCATGCCGAGATAGTTATTAATTACCTAGACGACCTGCTATTTTAATCAGTTTTTATAGTGCGGCAGCATAAACGAGAGAAGGTAATCTAATCATCTATAACCTTTTTCTGTTTTTAAGCAATGCGAGCATTATGTTCTCTTTCTTCCAATTTGGCCAATTTTGTTGATTCGGACTAATGCGTCTTTGCCTCGTGAATTTTTTTTCTCGTAGATATTTCTTCGTCACTGTTACTGCTATCTTTAATTTTTTTTTATCCGGCGTCTGGATGCCATTTTATTCTTTGGTATTTTTTTTTTGTCAATTGATTTTTGACTACCATTGCTACTATTTGAAGCGTCTGAATTGGAGCCTTCATCTTTATCATCCTTATCGAAATTTGATTCATCAGAATCCAAAGCAAGTGGATTGAGAATCCTCTTCTTTGTTTTACTGATCCTCTCTTTCACAGTTTTGTATTGCTTTTTACAGAATGCTTCAAATTCTACTTCCGATTTGAAACTTCTTTCCACAATACTGACTATTTATTTTTCTGTTTTGCATCTTTTTTTTCTTCAATGCTAATATTACTATTTTAACAACTTTGTTTTTTGTCATTGAATTGTGAACCATAATCATTGATTGATGTTTCTTAATTATAATCTTTATCTTCACAATCGCTGTTTAAGTTTTGATTAGTTGTAGCTCTTTTAACTACACTATTACTTTCACCTGCATCTTTTGACTTATATAATTCACTCATTTTTTTTATTTAAACCCTTACTATTTGGTTTCCTTTTTTTACCTGCTTCATTTGATGGTTCTTCAATTGGTTCATTGTTGTCGTCATTGGATTTTTGTGGGCTTGAAGTAGATTCTTCAGTAGATGACAGTTCTTTATTCCTCTCTTTTAAGTCACTTGTTTGAGGATGAATATCATCTGAACTTTCGGTTCCATCTTTTTTTGATTTTTCTTCATCTATATTTGCATCAGAATCATTCTCACTATTATTTTTTTCAGCTGGTGGTTCTATCTTTCAAGATTTTTCTCCATCGAAATGTTCATCAGTAAAGAAATCATTTTTGATTTTCATATTTGTTACCGCTTGTTATAAATGTTCTTTAAAATGGGTTACATTTTTCTTGCTATTTTGGTTTGATTTTTTTTAATTTAACTTTATTAACAGAATCTGATTCTGCCCCATTTGCAGGAATTGTTTACAGTTTTTTCAGTTTACTTCATTGGATTTGTTATCGTCTGAATCTGAATATAAATCTACATTAACACTTGTTTGAAGTCTGATTTGCTTCTTAGGTAATTGGTTTTCGCCGTCTTTGTTTTTTAAAAAAGTTTTTTTAATCTTTATTTCTTTTGGATCTATTTTTTCATTGTCTTCTTCATCTTTTTTATTAGAACGTTCATCGGTTTTATCTTCTGAATTTTGTCTAGTTAAAAGTTTTTTAGATTTCCTATTTAATTTGTCATCATTAGAATCAATATTGGTAATTTTCAATTTTTTCTTTGACGACTTTTCTGCGTCACTTTAAGAATTATAGTGGTCTCAAACAGGGAGATGCGTTATCCCCACTTCTTTTTAACATCGCTTTGGAGAGCATTGTACAAAAAACGAGGACAAAAACGCTTCTCTTTAGAAATCAGGATCATCATATTTTACTGGCGTTCGCTAATGATATAGATATAGTGGAAAATAAAACTATCAGTGTCAAGGAATAGTTCATAAAACTGAAAAAGGCTGCAAAAGAAGTTGGACTTCGAATCAACGAAGATAAAACAAAATATATGGCTACAACAAGAACAGAACGACGATATAGAATGGGACAGAACGTAACAACGGACCACTACAATTTTAAAAGAGTTCATCAGTTTAAATATTTGGGAGCTATCATTACCTCTGTCAACAATATAACACAAGAAATTAACAACATAATAAAAGGTGCGAGTAGATGCTGTTTTGCGCTGCAAAAAATCATAGAATCGAAAAATGTATCCCGCCGTACGAAAATAAGAATTTACCATTCAGTGATAAGACCTATAATTACATATGCATGTGAAACATGGACGATGATAAAACAAAACGAAAACCGTTTATAAATCGCAGAAAGAAGAATTCTTACAAGGATATATGGACCAGTTAAGGGCAACCACACACAGTAATACAGAATAAGAACTAATATAGAATTGGAAGAATTATATAACCAGCCAGTTATAGTGAAAATAATAAAGTCAGAAAGATTGAGATGGACTGGCCATGTTAAGAGACAAAATCAACGTGTCGTCAAGATGACATGGGAAGAGACCCCAGAAGGAAAACGACCGCTGAGAAGACCAAGGATGCGGTGGAAAGATAATATTGCAGCGGATTTACGGACTCTAAATATCGAACGAGCAGAGGACCTAATGATGGACCGCAGAAAGTGGAGGCAGATTGTAAAGTCAGCAAAGACCCACCCTGGGTTGTAATGCTATGGAGAGACGACCTGCTTAATTACAAATTTGATCTATTCTCGTTTCTTTTTAATATCGATTAACGTACAATAATGATTGTCTTAAAATATAAGATATTAATGTGGATTTTAAAAAAAAAAATTGTGCATTAAAATCAACAATCAATATCCACTTACTGTTGTAATGGCAACTTAAAAGTGTAGTTTATTGAACTTAATATGTCAATGAATGAGCCGAATTTTTTGACGGTTTGTTGTTCTGGTAAACTCGGGATATAACACTATATTGCGACCCAGAAGATTACTACGCTGTGGAACTGTTTGGAGCAACTGCTTGCCAGAAAATTTGCTTTGCGATTGTCCATCTTTTCTGCAAGAGGCTCAAGCTCCTAATAAGGGCCTTATTAAAGCCCTCCGATGTTAGCAACTTAGCTTCTAGGAAACTGATAAACTTTGTACGAAGATTTGGAATTCCGGACCTTGAATAGATTAAGGGTTATTGACAAAAGATCTAATAGGTCGAGATGCTCGAAAGGCTGCATAGCCTTCAGGCCCCCCCCCTACAGTCTACAATTGTATAATAACAATAGACCATTAGCGTAATAAAGAATTATTATATGGCGCAAAAACACGGAGAACATATCTCGATTGGATCAACATTGTTTTGAAGAAAGGCCAGGTCAAGAGTACCAACAACCGACGAGCAAGTATGAAATCACTGATGAAAGTAGAGGAAGCAAAAGATGTGTGTAAGAACCGTAGCAAGTGAATGGGAGTAGTCTCTGCCTACCCCTATGCTTGGTATTATTATCAGCAACAACCTCTCTTGGGAAAATTACGTGAGGTCCATTGCCAAATGTGCATCCCAAAATCTTGGCTTTTGTTTCGTGCCAAGAGCTATTTCACCTCCAGTCAGCTGCTTATGATCTATAAGGCACAGATCCGACCTGTACTGGAGTACTGTTCCCATATTTGGAGTGCAGCACCTAAACATATCCTGAAACTATTGGATTCCGTCCAAAAAAGGGAAATTCGTCTCGTCGGTGATGCCTCGCTTACAAACTCGCTCACTTGTCTGGAACACCGTAGAAAAGTTAGCGATTTGTCTTCTGAAATATCAACAATAGTTCCTTCTTTAGCAGTTTCTTCGAGATTAACCTATCTAGTTCAGACTTTACACCCCTTTATAGTCACTTTGGTGACCTGAACAACATTTCTTTCCAAAGACTCGTTCATTCAACGAACAGCGAGGCTTTGGAACATATTGCCTATGGAGCTGTTCCCCAAGGCATACAACCTCCAGAAATTTAAGAAGAGCACCAATTCCTACCTTTTTTTACCTTGGTTCTCACGATGTTCTTTGAGCATTACAGTATATCCCTTTTCGTGGGAACTAGAACATAAAAAAAAAATTGGTATTAAAACGTCTCTGCGTGTGTCTTCGCCCCCACTTACCTTAGTATGGTTCTTTGTTTAAATAATACTGATTTTTTTTATTCTCTACAAAAACACTTTTTAATATAAAGCAAAACTTAAGGAATCTGTTGTCAAAATAAAATTGAGTTAATTTATTTGGAAGATATGATCGTCATTCTCTTTTTCGTACGGTAGAGTTCCGAAACAACGTTTCATTCGTGATCATTCTGAAAAAGCCGTTGGAACATTTCGAGCATTCCGGTCGTAATCTCGCCAATCAGACACCCCTGTGGCATAAAAACCTTCAATTCCTTCCCGTTTAACTAATAATCACACCCAGAATAATTAGAGTGAACTTGAGTTTAATTTTACAAATGTTTGTAATTTATCAAGTATCCAGTTGGTTTATTGTATTTAACTTGTAACAGAGTACGGTTTAATTTAGTCTTGTTTATCAATTTGTGATACCATTATCCCAAAAAACCAAGTAACGAGGCAAAAAATATATTTAAAAATATTACAAATGTATTGATACATGAGGAAGCAGACTTGCAAATTGCATTTTGTCCACTGTTACAAATTTTCAGGGGAAGCACAAAACTATTACAGAAAAACTAATAGCGAGAAAAAAAGTGCTTGGTATAATATTAAGTAATCATGTGTAAGTATCTTAATAACGAGTTTTGACACAAGAAATTAAAAACACAATTAGGAAAATTCATAAAAACTATTGGACATAAAGCACTTTGTTTGTCTTTGGTGGACAAAATGCGAAATGAATGTTAAATGAACAAAAACTATGGTATTTTCTCAAAATTTAATATTGAAATATTGGTAGATAACGAAACCAAAATGATATATTATAGAACAACATTCGGTTGTAAAATATTTATTTTTATAACAAAAAAATATTCTTACGCTTTTTAAACGAAATCATTGTCATCATTATCCGCGCATTTACAAGCTTCTTCATCTTCTTGATGTTTATCTTCATTATTACTGTTTTTCGCAACTTTTTCAAATACTTCTGTAAACCATTTTAACTCTGGGTCTGTGTCATACTATTGGTCTCCAGATAACGTTATAAGTAATTTTTTTAAACTATCTAGTTTTTTTTGTTTTATTTTATGTCCAAGCGATTTTTCAGAAAGTACAATTTGATCCAGACGCTTACGAGATTTTAGCAGGGTTTGGAATTTTTTTTGTATGATCATCGGATCAATATAAAACTCCACAACTCCAGATGTCTTCCCCCGTTCAATGATTATTCTTTACTTGAGCTAATTCCTACGACTTCCTGATTTCTCCCAATATTTCCAATATTTTTAAGTTTTTATAACCGCGTGGCGTCTCAAAATCTTTTCCACCCTCTCAAAAATTCTATCTGCAGGATGATATGAATGTCCTCGTACCGAAAATATTAGCTCTATTTTCTGGATTGTTTCTGGAGCAAACTTATGAAGCCAAAGCATGAGCATGTGGATAATAAAACTGTTTGTATTTTGCTTCATCAAAAAAGAGGCAAAGAGTGTCTCCCCTGCCAGCATGATGCTCCATCCATAAATAAAAAACAGGGTTTTTACAGTTTGTTGGTGTAACACAAAAAAAGTAAAAAGACCACTTTTATTCTCAATAAATACACCCACAACACACTAAGGCAACACCACACTAGCAGGTTCTCTTGTAAAATGAACGAAAACACCATCAAAATGCATTTGGCCTCTGTTTTTGGACAAAATGCACTTTAAAAGTACAGATAATATGGACCAAATTAAATCTAGGTATTTTTTTACCATTTAATATCACGAGGACCTAATGCTTATTGACTGTCCAAGTACTCATAAAAAATGATAGCGTTTGACCTTAAGAATGTGGCGTCACCCTCACCACAAATCTGGAAAATATGGACAAAATGCGTTTTGCATGTCTTCTCCTCACATTAGTCTTTAAAAAAAAATAACCTACGGACGTGCTTATTCATTTTATTATTTTGCAAAGTCGTACAATTATTCAACAATACATTCATAATGAAAACAATATATTTTTATTCACTTTTGCGTAACTTCCTGCAGATTGTATGTTTAGGATTTATAAGAAGTGTCACATTTTTTTAACAGGACGTTAGTTTTAAAACAAAAGATCATTTAATTAAATATGAAGGATTATTAGCCTCAC
The DNA here is from genome assembly GCA_950111635.1 of Agelastica alni. Taxonomy (NCBI): domain Eukaryota; kingdom Metazoa; phylum Arthropoda; class Insecta; order Coleoptera; family Chrysomelidae; genus Agelastica; species Agelastica alni. The sequence goes on from OX467708.1 coordinate 89,428,209, forward strand.
CTACTTGGTTTTCTTGCTCAATGGTAGTGACGTAAAATGATGTAAATAATTTAGACATTGTAATGTTTCGTATTGAATGATTATTTTATTGTAACTTGTAAGCTATTAAACAGTTTTAAAAAAAAATTCGTATTTTTTTTTATTTTCCAAAGGCTTCTAAGCAATTAGTATACCATTGTTTGTACTAATTGCTGATTCTTTGGTGTAAGCAAGCTACTCTTCATTCTCGGCATAAGAATTTAATTATTTTACGTAGGTGGTCCACATGTCAGTGGTTGATGTTCGCATTCGTATGTTCATAACTATAAAAAAGGTTTTTTAATGCTCACCGTCATGAAGCGACAATCGGTATTGAAGAGATGAACTTTTGTTATAATATAAACATTTTGTATTCTAGAAATTTGCAACACATCCTTGCAGACGTTAAATTTTAATGTTAACTTATTCGTTAAAATTATAAGCAAATAGTACATTGTATATCTAGTAGTAAAAGCAATACATTCCCGAACGACAATGTAAATCGTTGGCCGAGGCGTTAAGCCGAAGCCAACAAGCATTAAAGTCTGGGAATGTGCTTTTACTATTTTTTCTGAAATCGCAATCAACATTATCATACGTACATACATAAAGTCACGCCTTTTTCCCATGGGGGAAACCACTTCCTTCCACTTGCTACGGCTCTTTCACACATCTTTTGCTTCCTCCACTTTCATCAGTGCTCTCATACATGCTCGTCAATTTATGGTACTTTTGACCTGGCCTTTCCTCAAAACAATGTTGATCTGCTCAAGTTATGTTCTCCGAGGTCGACCTCTACCGACTTGTCCATTCACACTCGCTTTATAAATTTGTTTCGTCAATCTTCCCTCATCCATCCTTTCAACGTGTCCAAACCATCTAAGCATTCTTTTATCTATCTTTGTAACCACATCTTCTTTTACACCACAGCGTTCTCTTATCTACCTATTCTTTACCTTATCCAATTGAGTCACTCCGGCTATACTTCTCAGACTACTCATCTCCGCAGCAATAATCCTATTTTTATGCTTCTTCTGCCAAACCCAATATTCACTACCATACATAAGTGTAGTAACCAACACACCTCTATGCACAGCCAGACGTGCCTTTTTTGACACTTTCTGGCTATTCATAAAGCTATGCAGTGCCCCATTAATTTGTCTTCCTGCCAACACCCTTCGCTCAAAGTCACTGTCATACTTTCCATCTCTCGCAAACTTTAACCCAAGTACACAAATTCATTTACTTGTTTCACTCTTTCTCCCTCAATCGAAACTCCACAGATTTTTGGATCAGGTCTTTTCATTACAAGGTATAGTCAAAAAATTCTTGGCTAGAAGTCAGAAGGTCTATTGCGCTTTTATAGACTTGGAAAAGGCCTATGACAGAGTGGTGAAGAGTAAATTGTGGTCGACATTGTCAATGTATGGGGTGAGTGGTAGTTTAATACGGGCACTGAAATCACTTTACGAGGATTCTTCTGCTTGTATCAGGATAAACGGAGCTTGCACTGACTGGTTTAACATTAAAAAGGGTGTGAGACAGGGATGTGTGGCTTCGCCATGGCTTTTTAACTTATACATTGACAATTGTTTAAAAGATTTGAAAGAGAGTGCGTATGGATTAAAAATGAATGATTTGATCGTCAAATGCCTTCTTTTCGCCGATGATCAAGTCATATTGGCGTCATCTGAAGAGGAGTTTCAGGCGATGGTTTAAGTTAAGCATGATGCCCTAAAAATTAAAGGGATGAAAATGTAAGCAAAACGAAAGTAATGGTTTTTCAAAGAGAAGAAAGCATGACATACTATAAAGTTCTGATTAAGGGAGAAAAATTGGAACAAGTAAATCTATTAAATTTACTAGAGATGGAAAGTATGACAGTGACATTGAGCGAAGGGTGTTGGCAAGAAAACAAATGAATGGGGCACTGCATAGCTTTATGAATAGCCAGAAAGTGTCAAAAAAGGCACGTCCGGCGGTGCATAGAGGTGTGTTGGTTCTTACACTTATGTATGGTAGTGAATGTTGGGTTGGATAAAGTAAAGAATAGGGTTTGGCAGAAAAAGTTTGAAAATAGGATTAATGCTGCCGGAGTAAATTAGTCCTATAGAGAAATATTGAATCCCATTCACTATTAAAGTATCAGAATACATTTTTCCTAACTTTTAATAAAACCAATGACGATAAAAAATTATTAAAATTAATTCATTATTGTTGTAAAATTTAATATGCTGTTGCGTTAATTTTGTCCAAGAGTTTATAATATACGTTTATAATATACGCAGATTTAACTTCATCGGTCACGTTTTTTTCTTTCAAAACTATTTGAAATTTAGTGGCACATATATTAAGTTTCCGCTTAGGTGACTAACCAAGAGGGTCTTTTTAGATAAAATAAAGACCGTCTTGTAAATACTGCTTGGCTTGTTAAGTAATTTGTGAAAGAAAAGACAGAATAACGAGATATTATCCAGTAAATACAAATCTCTTTGGATATTTTGGCGCTACTCCTTTTAAATACAAAATGTAGTTAACTTTATTAACTGAGGGTGTTTTTGTAAATTACGGTGAGACTCAAAAACGCACCGATTCTTCCTCTCCGTTTACCTGATTCGTAATTTAAATTTGGTTACGAAATATTTAAAGGTTGTTTTCATTTATTTAATATCAGCATTTGTCGAATGTTTTTTAACCTCATAATTTTAATTTCAACCATTCAACGTTTGAAATTCTAGTTATTTATTAAAATCGTAATATTTTTTATCATACAGAGTGGACCACAGAAAATAGTCTACCCTGATATTTAGCATTGTTCATAAGAATTTAGGAAAATGCTGAAACACGTTGATTTTTGTTCCATGGGCGACACATTTTTACGATACATATTTCTGTTATTTGTCAACCCTCTCCCTTTCACCTCCCCAAACCCTAATTTAAATTAGGGAATGTACCATGTGTGGCACATCATTAGAAAGGCATTTAGATAAAGTTTTTAGGTATATGATCATCCATGATTTTTTTCAATATTTACACCGTCGTTGCAAAAAAAGTATTAATTAATAAGTTTAACACTTAAAAATGAAATGCAACGGCTTTGTTTTTATAATGTGTCAAATAAATTAAATTAAAATTAATTTTGTAAAAAATTAGTAATTTGATACTAAAACAGTTTGTTTAACATTTATGTCGATATCAATTTGGGTATTGTATAAATGGTATATTCAATTCGTTTGAATTTACTTTTGATGTGACAACAAAATTGACACATTATCAAAACTTAGGCGTTGCGTTGCATTTTTTGAGGTGTTGCATTTTTTTGTGTGAAAAAAAGAAAAAAAAATGTGCGGTTGGGGGACCCCTGTAAGGAACGAAGTTCAATTTTTATTTTATTTTATTTTTTCAAGGCAATTTCAATTATTTCTTGTCTTATAGCGGAGGTATCTAGGATTACTAGGTTACCATTATAATTTTTTAATTATTATGTTAATCTTCTTAACTCTTTTATTAAAAATAAGATGTTGATGAACTGTTCATTTTATATGTTGACGCATGTAAAGAATTTTGACAAGTGAGTTAATTTTTGATTTTTCCAAATACTAACCTAAACAATATTTTACGAACGAAGTTGCACATTAATTCACTTTTCAGAATTCTCTCCTTATGATGGCAATGTTACCGAAAACGTTTGAGAATTTATTTTAAACAATTGTGTACTATAGCCTTTTGGCAGTTTGTCATATACAATAAATATTACAAAGCAAATACAACCTTTTTCTTAACAAAATATTGGCAGTAGGATAAAGTTTAAAAAAGTACAAGTTTTAAAGTTTTTAAAACAAAGTTTAAAAAAGAAATTAGGAGTATTATAATATTAATTAAAATTAAGGAAGTTTATTGTAAACATAACATCCGCTTAAACAGTTATACAAACATTTTTAGTCCAAACAATAATTTATAACTCTTTATCTTCTTCTTCTTCCACTTGTTAGAGATCTAGATGATCTGTTGATTCCGGACTTGCCTCTGTAATATTTCCTGAGATGTACCAGCTGTCTCTCCATCCCTTTAGTGGTCTTCCGGGTGGACGGGTCCCTGCTGGTTTTCCCTCTGGTAAAATGCGTCATTCTCTTCTCCTCTGCCTTCCTCATCTCACCACATCCTGTACGTCGCTTCTATACCATATGTCATTATTGGCCTGACGCATTTCTTATATATTTTGATTTTACTCTCCCATGCAGTTTCCCTTAGACATCCTGATATTATGGCTGATTTGTTAATTTGGTTTCTAAGGTCCTTTACCGGGTCATGAGCGCTGGACATATCTATGCCCAGGTATCTAAATTGCATGACCTGCTTCATTCTCATTCTGTTCATTCTGTATCCCGAATTCATGGATGTTACTTCTTCTATGATTTTGTCCATTTAGAGGTTGAATAAAAATGGACTAAAGCTATCTCCCTGTCTAATTCCTTCTGGAGTGGGGATGCTAGAAGTAATATTCTCTTCAGCTTTAATTTACGTTCGGTTAGTAATGTTAAGGTGTTATACCGTTGTTATTATGTTGGCAGGGGCTTCTTCTTTTTCCTTTAGGATTTTTATGATGTCTTCCAAGCGGACTCTGTCAAATGCCTTAGTTAGGTCGACGAAGCAAATAAATGCTGGTGTATTGTACTCTAATGCTTTTTTCTTTATTTACTTGGTAATGAAGATGGCATCGGTTATTGATCTATTCTTTTTGAATCCTTGTTGTTCCTCTCTGGCTTTTATTTGCTCCCTTAGTTTGTACTTGAGCAACCCTGTAAACAACTTTATTGTTGAGCATAGTAGAGTTATCCCCCTGTAGTTTTCAGGCTTTGTTTTTTGCCTTTTTTGTATATGGGGATTGTGATGCTGGTGTGCCAGTTCTTCGGGATTTCCGTAGTGCTCAAGATTTTGTAATTTATAACTACCTAATTTAATTTATGAATGTTTTAATTAAATACTTTCGTTTTTTCAATTAAATGTTTCCAGACCAATAGTTGTTAATTTACTTAATATTGTTTATTTTACCCAAACATCCTTTCATTGTATCTTTCAGTTTCTTTTCTTTTAAAAATTTAGTTAACCTAATTGTGGGTTGCTTAGTACAACAGCGGAAAAACAATTTTCTCACTTTCTCTTTATTTTCGTAACACTTAAGACGCTCTGCTAGTGTTTTTAAATAGGTTGGTTTCACATTTAAAAATCCGAAAAATTGTAATAGGGTGCTAATAAACATAATTGTACTGGAAATATAAACTTTTTCAGACTGCAATTGTATTTTCTGCTTTTGAATGTGTTGATCGGACGAGAAATAAACAAACAAAGCACGGATCTTTCTACTTTTACAAATATTTTTATACTCTGTACTCTAATGATCTTACTTCGACTTGGTCTAGTCTTCCCTTCGCCAATAGCACCACTAGGAATTTTGACACCGGATTTCTTGATTTTTATCTACAGCATACATTTGTAAACAAAGTCTCTTGATTGTGGGACTCACTCACATATACAGCTAATTGAAAAAACATAAGTAAAGTAAGTTTTCATTTTGTCTAATATTGGTCATCGATTTTTTAAAGTAAAAATTTCTTTAGGCGCGTTGAGCAAAATTTATGGTTTCGCGTCATCTGTCATCAGCGTGAGCAACAGATGGGTGACGTCACGGCTTTTTTATTCTTTATGATGGCTCATTTATATAGGTTATTTATTATTCAATGATTTTAATGTGAAGGGTAGAGATAAGAAGAATAATTTTTTATGGGACTTTTATTGTCCATTAAAATGTGGTATATAAAGGTGGCGCTGGTAGACGTGAGGTTAGATCTAACTTTGCTGTTTTAGTTGAGGTAAAGTTTTTTTTTATGAAAATAGTCGCAAAAAGGGTAGACCTATCGTGTGGGCCGCTGACGGCCCGCACTGCGACTTTTAGAAGGGGAAGGGATTATAGAAAGATGATTGTGGACAAGCTTTTTAAAAAGTTGCAGGTCAAAGTTCTCTGGAAAAACTGATTTTGGAAGCTTATTCCATTTCGTAGCAGCCCTGTAAAAGAAGGATTCTTAATGAAGATTGGTCCTTGTAGTGTCAATCTTGAGAGTAAATGGGTGAGACTGATCAGCGTGCCGAGTTCTTCGGCCGAATGTGGCCAATGGTGGTACAAGAGTTTTTATTTCTCTGGAGCATCTGCCATGGAAATATCTGTAGAGCAATGACTGGTCTGCAACTCTTCTATGTTCTAGAGGGTGAAGGGTATCTGTGAGAGTTGAGCTGTTTATCAAGCGAATGGCTCTTTTCTGAATGGAATCTAGAAGACGAAGAGAATGCCTTGGTGCTGAACCCCAAATGTGCGAGCAATACTCCAGTTGAGGTCGGATTTGAGCCTTGTACGTCGTCAACAGTTGATTGGAGTAAAAAACTTTCTGGCTTTCCACAGAAAACCTAGCCTCTGGCTTGCCAACTTTGCGATGTTAGCAACAAAGGGAAATATATACGTAATAATTTTTAAATAAAACAATTATGCAGTAAAAAATTGCTCAAGTCAACGATAAAGTAATACGTAGTATTGCCGTAGCAAAACTAACTTTTCCAAAGCGAGAGTTTTTTTCTATTTAGGTTAGGTTAGGTTAAAACGGCGAGTCGGAGGGAACCCACTTGGGCCTTTTGGCCCGTTGTGATACTGTAATGGACGTCGGTGCCTTTCCTCTCTACTGTGAGAACCAATTGGAAGTTTTAATAAAAAGTGTAAGGTCCTTGATGCTAACTGAGCAAATATCAGTTAAATAATCAAAGTTCAGTTGCCCTAGTAGGGAAGGGCAGTGGCAGAGAAGATGTATCATTGTTTTCTCCTTTTCCTCATCGTGGCAGCTTCTACATAAGTCATGTCGTAGAACAGCGATTCCCATGCGCTGTGCATGGGATCCACCTGCCCAGTGTCCTGTTATGGCCGCGATTGCATTTCCAATGGACTTCCTGGATAGAGTTACTTTTCTGTGCAGGAGAAGCCGGCAATTTGCAATCGGTACTCCTTGCTGAGTTGAGACAAATACAGCTGGGAGGGTGGTGTCCTCTGTTGCTAGATTGTCCGCCTTACAGTTGCCTGGTATGTCCATGTGTCCAGGTACCCAGACAATGTGAACTCTTAACTTAGTTCCTAGTTCATTCATTGCACCGCTGCCCTAGAGGTCAAGTAGACTGAGTTCAGTGATTTGATAGCAGCCTGGCTGTCGCAAAGAATGGATATCTCGCTGAAATTTTGTTCGTTGCAGAGTATTCAAAAAGCTGCCTTGGTAATAGCTGTCATTTTAGCTCGATTTTTTCTATTTAATATAGTTCTAAAAAAAATACCTGAAAGTTTCATCGCCCCAGCTCTTCTGAAGTTACCGTACGAAAAGTACAAAATGCGGTAAGTTTGAGGATCACTTTGTACGGCAGCTACCTGAAGGAATGTACCGTTATGGCCCATCTTCAAACTCGGTCTTTTCCTTTGGGCAAAACTTGAAACAACCGTCACGCTGCAAATGGTGTCATTCGACGCGTGGGGCCATGAAACGTGCAGCGCACATGGGTTTGGCAATTTTATTTTTGGGAGTAAACCAATACTTTTCCATTTTAAACCCTCCGGTTCGGAAAAATAAAAAGGAAGTCTTTTGTCCTTTTTCTCAAAAATTTTGGTGCTATTTTTAAAAAACGGTATCCTCATACAGTAACGCTTTCAGGGACATTTTTTTAATTCATATATTGTTTTCATTATCTATACTCAACGATTTTTCACTACAAAGGATGGCCGAGTACAGTGATTTTATCTGACTTCCCCTCCGCCTGCTACCATCTATGAGTGACGTCACCAGGCCCACACTATGGTTGATTTGCCGTAAGGGCTCATGCATTTTTCTCTGTTTTTAAAACCTTTTATCTCGGTATTTATAAGGCGAACCTGTTGATTTTTTGGGCGTTTCAGGTTGGTGTGTTTTTTTTTTGTTGCTCCATTGCGTTTTAAGAACTCTAGATGCCCTAGTTTGCTGTGAATATACCATAAATTGATCTAATGCTAAATGCATTTTAAACATAATAGGGCACTTTGATTTACTAAAATGATTTGTGGAAAATTTGGACCTATTTTAATTAATTGAATGAGTTTTATCGATATTTTTATGAGTTGAAAATTGGGGTGACGTTCAACAATTAACCCTTTGCACTCTTGTATATATATTTTTTTGATTACACTGTACTCGGAATATTTATTTTATTTACTTATCTATCCACTCCGAGTTTTTTTTTTTGCACAGAGTTGATTCAAATTAAACACAATTTTTTATTACCATTATAACATGAAAAATAACTAAATGAAAAAAACTGAAAAACACTAAATAAAAAATAAAAGTATACAAAAAGTATACACAAATAAAACCTAACATTATCATATTCATTGCCATTATCTATATACATAAAAATGAAAAAAAAATTGTATGTATATCCTTCAAAAACTTCCAAACGGCTGGACCGATTGAGATGAAATTTTCAGAAGTTGTTTTATACATACCAGGGATGTTGTTAGCACCCACTACGATGGGAAATAAGAAGGGGATGGAATGTAAAAACTATCAAAAACGGCTGATATTAGTGTCGAATTCATAGTCTTCGGGAACTTTGATAGTGACATTCCCAGTTATGTAAGCCTCCATACAAAAGGAGTGGGAGAGGGATGAAATATAAAAACTATTAAAAATGCCGATATTAGTGTCAAATTTATTGTTTTTGTGGTGGCTGAGTCATTTGATGGTTTTTAGTTTTCACTGTTTGTCAATTTTTTTTTAAAACAAATACCAAAAAATGTTTCGTAAATATGTATAATTAATTTAATAGTTACCAGGTTACAAGAAAGTAGAATACATTTTTTTATCAATTTGTGTATGAATTACTTCTAGCAAAACAAATGGATCCATTTTTTTGTTGTGTAGTCCGTAGCTTTTTGAAATGAAATGGTGAATACCATATTAGCACCTTTATACTCTTTTCTGAGCGAAAAAGGGTAGCTATATTTAGTGTTTCCATGTAGCTACTCGGCCGCTACATCAACTCTGTTTACGAATTTTGAAAAAGGGACTGCATATAGACAACTTTTTTCACTACAGATGCATCAAGTTTCTTTAAAAATGTTATGGGTAGCTTAAACACTGTAAACATTTATCTTTTTCGGTATAATAATATTTTTTTTAATTTTATTACATCTGTCCTCTGCCGATGGATCTGTTCAGAAAACGTAAGTAGCCTATAACAATTCCAAAGAGAATTACTATCGGATTTCGTTAATTGAACTTCATTGCCGGTCCCTCGCTGTGGTCAAACGCAATAGAATTAAAATCGGCTAGAATAATTAATTAGGATCCAACGAGGAAATAATATTGTGACATCTGCTGTATTATTACATTAACTTGTCCTTTAATCAATTACTAATCAAATAAAATGGCCGCCTTGTGCATTTAAAATGCCGATTAAAATTTAGTAGTTTTATATCGATTTAATAATAATTGCCAGAGGCAACCTCGCTATATTCAATTTTTTGGTCGTTTATTGCTTTTATACCGCTAGAACTTGTAGTTATTGTTTGGCAAATTATTCAATTAATCATTTTTGTTATTGAAACAGCTAAATATTAGCTTGTTTATATATCTTTTTGTTATGTCTGCGTCGTTTATCAGACAAGTATTCATCTGCTGATACTTACCAGCAGCTTAGTAGGTGTGATGAAAGCGCCTACGTTTCAAATATATGAGCGGTAACTCTTAGTAGATTATTGTTATTAATTAAATTTAAATAAAATACGTTATTAATTTCGTAAATATCTAATTTCTCTTTTTTTAATAATCCTAAAAAACAATTGTTGTAAGTAAATTAAAAGGTTCCAATGTGAATTCTTAAGACTACAATAACACCGTTTAAGTAATTGAATATCGTGTTCGTATTTAAAATTAACGTCATTGTTAAAATTTACTCCTTAATTTGCAGACTTCTAGTAAACTTAAATTAACGAAATCTGTTTGTAATTTCTTTCGTGGAGGCCGTTGAGGCCATTATCGAAAATTTAAAGAAAACTACAAATTTTGAAATAAAGTATTCTTTACTTCAAATATGAAATCACGAACACAATTAAGCGATAAAACATTTGTTTTAAATTTCCTGCAAATGTATTGTAAATAATGTAATTATCTTATGAGACCGGTCTTTTAAGACCTAATTAAAGAAAGAAATGCCAACAGATGTCTTATTTATTTAAACCCCTTCACTCAATGTCTCTGTCATACTTTTCATCTCTCGTAAACTTTGAACCCAAGTATACAAACTCATTTACTTGTTCCACTCGTTCTCCCTTAATCAGAACTTCACAGTTTGTTATGCTTTCTTCTCTTTCAAAAACCATTAGTTTTGATTACATTTATTTTCATCCCTTTGGTTTTCAGGACATCATGCATAACATTAACCATCGCCTGCAACTCCTCTTCAGATGACTCTAACATGACTTGATCATCGGCGTAAAGAAGGCATTTGATTATCAAATCGTTCATTTTCAATCTATACACATTCTCTTAGATATTTTAAACAATCGTCTATGTATAAGTTAAACAGCTACGGCGAAGTCACACATCCCTGTCTCACACTTTTTTCGATGTTAAACCAGTTCGTGTAAGCTCTGTTTATCCTGACACAAGTAGTAGAATCCTCGACACTGCCATTACCATTTATATGGTCGGGATGCAAATATAGTGGACTGTATTTACTGATAAAAGTTGCAAAAAATTAATTAACAGTGACATACGAAAAATAGTTCATGTAAAAAAATTTTGGACCCACCTTGGTTTGGCCGGAACTTCGTCCTATTCCTTTGTCTTTCCACTGGTGAACTGTGTGGCCACTAAGGATACCATCTATATTACTATTCGATTTTGAAATACAACACATGATGAATAATTTTATTAGATATGGATCTATTCATGAAATTTAAAGTTTGGCAACGTTATAGCGGAATATACTACACCTAGGCGAGTGGAGGTATCGTGTTCCACTTTCTTACATCCCACAATATAGCCAATAGAAATTTATTTCAGAGAAAATTAAATGTAATGGTTCATTTTTATGCATGTCAATGTTTCTTACGTGATCTCTTTTTGTTTTCCTGGCTATTGTTCTCAGTACTGACATTTCGGCGACTCGTAGCATCCTTTTGGTCTTGTTGGTATCCTCTCTCGTCATGTCATTATTGGCCTGACACATGTCTAAATTGCATGACCTGCTTTATGGTTTTTTTTTATCTATTACCAGCTTACATCCCATTGGTTCCCTAGCGATGATCATGGTTTTCGTTTTACCTATGGATATGTCCATATTGAGTTGCTGACTGATCTGGTAAAACTTAAATAACTGTCTCTGTAGGTCATTAGAATATGACAGCGTGGTCGGCGTAGCAGACCATGCTAATAGCCCTAGCCCTAACCCATAAATACCAGTATCGTTAAAATAATAATATATTGTTACAAACCGGCCCTGTTTATTTGTCGGCGTCGGAGAGTCCACCACAATTAGGGTGCTTTGTAGGCCTTAGCCTCCGTCTGGTAAACTCTCAAACACCTCGTCTTGCGGGTTCGAGAAGGTAGGATTGTTCCGGACTCTCGAGAAAAAGGTCCATTACTCTGGAATTATGATTTTGAGGTATAAAAAGGACCAGCGGCCGCGAAAAGGACAGTTTTTAGTTTTTATGAGTTATGAAATGTAATTAGTTGTAAAAGTAAAGTTTATTTTGTAAAAGTTTTGGAATAAAAATTGTTTTGTTACTGTATCGAGAGTTTAAAATTACCGAACCCAAGAAAGAAGTAATTTCGTAACAGTATAAATCATTATTTTTGTCAACATTTTCGATCATCTCACTCATTTCGATTCAGACCAACACCAAACAACTCTACGAAGTTTGAGATTGAGATCTGTGTTTACTAATTTGTACAAAAAGGACCCATTCTTTTTCCATTTGCGTATACAAAACTACATTTTACTTTGGCTGAAAAACTTTTATTGGGGTTTATTACGGTTTTTATTTCCTTCTTTTCAGTGGCGTATCACAGTTAAAGTGAATATTTCATTAGGCATAATAAAATAGTTTGTGATAATTATGTATCGTTTACAAAAAATTTCTGTTCGGTTCTTTTTTTAAATTATAAATTACAATACAAAGTTATGTTTACTTTAAAAAAAAAGTAAAATTTTATATCTTAAAACGTTTTGTTGGTAATCTGAAAAAAAATAATTAATAAATGTATAATATTAGTCGGTCTCTGAATTTTTTACACGATTTACTAGATTTAATATTGTTGGGTAACTCTCTGCCTTCTAAATTTAAAAAAAATGTCTGTATTAATTTATAAATTTTCCTCTTAGTACAGGTTTGTTGTTTAAAATGAGGTGAATCTCGTGTTGGAAATCTACATATTCATGATTAAGGTATTTCATTACGTACTATTTTGTAAATAAAAAACATCGATAGAAAGAAAAGTCCTTTTGAAACTGAAAGCCATTGTAATGTATCCAACTTTATTGGGAGTAGTATAGCGATTGCAGCTTAAAATGATTCTCATGTTTCTTTTCCGTAATTGTCGTAACTTTGCAGAGTTCCCATTAGACAAAATGAGGTAGTAAAAATTCTTGTATCAACAGATAAGGGCTTAGCAATTCTTAAAAAACAGTTTTTTTTTAAATTAATGTATATTTGTTTAAAGGAAACTATAAAATTGATTTTTTTGCATTATGTTTTTCTAGTATTGTGTATTTCTACTAAATTTGTTCATTTTGTTAATAAAATTATGATTATTGTACAGGGTGATTCAAAACGCATATTTAAAGATTTCTTAACTTTTTTAAAAGAATCAACCTGTATTTAATAACGATGTTAGACAGAAATTTTAATTCTTTGGTAACAACTTCCTATACCTAAATGAAACCGTTATCGTGAACTTTTAAATTATGAATTATTAGTATTTTATTTGCGGTTATTTAAAAAAAACACAACGAAAAATATTTAGTTGAAATTTAATTATTTAAATGCTCAAAAACTTCTTCTTGTTAATGCAACTAAAATGGTAGCAATATTTTTGTTTTCCATGGCACAATAAACATAATACATACAAACTCATAATTAAAAAGTTGAATATCTCAATAATGGTTTGATTTAGGTACAGAAAATTGTTAACGAAAAGCAATAAAATTTCTGTCTAACAATGTTATAAAATACAGGGTGGGTGATCCATTTAAGAAAGTTGACACTTTTTCGTTATTTTTCATAATTTCAAAGCTGAATATCTCGATAACGGTTTTATTTAGGTATAGGGAGTAACGAAACTTTAAGAGCAGTAAAAGTTCTGTCTAACAACGTTATAAAATACAGGATGATCCATTTAAGAAAGTTAAAACAGCATTAAATATGCTTTTTGAATCACCCTATACAATAATAATCATTTTAATCACAAAATGACCAAGTTTAGTAAAAATACACACTACTAGAAAAACATATGGCAAAAAAAAATGTTTAAATTTACATTAATTATAATGATACAGTGTGTCAAATCGAACAATTTTTTAATAAAATGACCAAATTAAGTAAAAATACACAATACTAGAAAAACATAATGCAAATGCAATACAGGGTGTAAAATCGTGATAAAAATGGTCATATCTCGTAAAACACTCAATGTAAGGTAGAAAAACTCTATATTGAAAGAATCCCCAAGAGTAGCTTTATCGAAATACTATACAGGAAATAATATACAGGGTGTTCTATTTAAAATAAGCAAGTTATAGTCAACTGCCGGTATAGCCGGAAGTAGTCGAAGGCTCTAAATATTTTAGATCAATTCGGCATATTCAAAAACCTTTCACCTCAAATTTTAGATTTTATTTATGTCAAGTTTTTTTAAAACGTCTAATTAGAACTCCCAAAGAATCACCCTGTATACGATACGGTATTTTTTCTGTTAATTGTCAAGGTGGTGACGCCGCGTTTTTAATATTAAACAAGTTGCTTAGTTTGACGTTATAAGTTCTACATATAAAAAGAAATGACAAAATTGTATCAGCAAGTTTTTTTTTAATCGTTTATAATAAACGCAAAAGCGAGCATAATCGGGTTTTTATCGCAATAAACAAGATTTATGTCAAATATAATTATGAATTGACAAGTTAATCAAATTGTGTATAATTTGTTAATTAACGCAAAACGAAGATTCAAAAATTCTGGACATTTCGGTAACATTACCGATTCTTCTTCTTTCGGTGCCATATACGGTCCCCCTAACGTTGGCAATTACCTTGGCGAGTTGTTCGCGGTTTTCGGCTTATCTAAATAGTTGTTCGGCACTGTATATTCCTGTCCAATCGCGAATGTTCTTCAGTCAATTCCTCGGCTGCCTTCGATTTTGCCCTTCATTATAAGTTGAAGCACCCTGTATCGGTCTCCTCTGAGAACATGCCCCAGGTATGGTATCTTTCTGATCTTTATAGTGACAAATAATTCACAAACCGCATTTGCTCCATTTAACACTGCTTCGTTGGTTTGCCTAGCTGTCCAGGGTATTCGGAGCATTCTTTTATGTAACCACATCTCAAACACTTCCAGGCGATCGATTGTAGCAGCCTTTAGAGTCCATGGCTCTGCTCCATGTAACAACACTGACCAAATATAACATTTTATCATTCTTTGTATTATAAATGCCTCGATTTTAATGGATTTAAATTCAACTCGTCTTCAACAGCTAACGCGTTGTGTCATTAATCTCGTTGCTCATGCTTTAAGGGCCTGATTATGCATTTGTGTCATAATATACTATTATGTAATTAGTAAGAGTAAGGTAAATAGAAAATAATATTAAATAGTGAGTAAAATAAGTATCTCAGATTTGCATAAAGGCTATCTAAATGACCAATGTCACGCTGCTGACTTCTTAAAACCACGATAAGGATTCCACGTAAAAACAACCCTCGAGGCTCATAAAAGAGAGCTCTGGGAA
Organism: Agelastica alni; assembly: GCA_950111635.1. Lineage (NCBI taxonomy): Eukaryota > Metazoa > Arthropoda > Insecta > Coleoptera > Chrysomelidae > Agelastica > Agelastica alni. The sequence goes on from OX467708.1 coordinate 89,443,292, forward strand.
TTTCGGGGTTTTACAATGCGGGTTACGTCCTCTGTTTTTCCACTTTTTTTTTTCAAATGAAACATGCCGATTAAACACTTTTCTCTTAATGAGTTTAATTCTGTTAATGTGTTTATTTGCCACAAACTCAAACAATTGAAAAGGAACGAGAGCGCTCTTTTGTTTGCGGAAGAGTTTTACCAATAATTGGCGCATTACACAACGCGAAAGAAGAGTCGGTTTGTTGGTAGTTTTTGTTGAGGTATTTAACAAAGTTTAATAAATATTTGCGATACATTAAAGCAGAGGCGCTCAAACGGTCGATCGCGAGTGCTTTTTGAGTCGATCTCGAGAAAAAATTCCGATATAGAACTTTTTACACAGATTTTGTTTTAGTAGGTAGGTAACTAGAACAAATTTATAAAATGAACTACTACAATTTATTCGATCCACAATTGGGCCAGAATATCCCCCTGATAACTTTCTTTTATCAAAGGAACGAGCGAAACTGGTCAAAGAAAAGTCGCGTTTTTTATTTCCGCCACTTTTCTAGAAACTTCGGGCGGCGTATTTAAAGGGAATATTCGAGACTTCGTTCGCGCTGATATAAAGTTGCTCCTGCAGGAATTGGAGTCAATCTAAGTTGTAACATAAAGGTAATATGTCGATACAAAGTTTATTAATAAATATTACAAAATGGGTGCGGTGAAAAAAAGTAAAACGTGTCATTTTAATATTGATTGGAAGGAAGAATTTTTCTTTTGTATCTCATTTGCCGTGCGTCAGTTGCAATACCTAAGCGTGGGAACTTAGAGAGGCATTATAAAACGGTTCACAAAAACTAAAAAAAGGATTTTCCTTTAGAGAGTGAATTAAGATGATAACTTGTTTGAAAAAAGAACAGACCATGTTTAGAAGCCCAGCCAAACAATCAAAAGCTGCAACGATAGCGTCATTTAAAATATCTTATATATTGGCGAAATACAAGAAACCAATTGAAGATGGATCGATTATGAAGGAAGCATTTATTGAAGCGGGTGAGACATTATTTAGAGTTTTTAAAAATAAAACTGAGATTATGTCTGCTATTAAAGAACTTCAGCTATCTCGTCCAACTGTCACAAGGCGTGTTAAAGTCATGTGTCAGGACATAGTAAATAAACTTAAACATGATATTATGGAAAGTACGTACTTTTCTTTACAGTTCGACGAATCCACTTATATGACAGTTACTGCTCAGCTACGTATTTTTATTCGTATGGTATTCAATGACATGTCGACTGAGGAAGAGTTTTTTTCAATGTTGTAGCAAACTACAAGCTACCAATATATAAATTAGTGTGCATTACAACCGATGGATCACCAGCAATGACTAGAAACAAAAACGGTTTTGTGGCATGGTGTCGAGCTAATGACGATTTTCCTTCATTTTTCTCTTTCCATTGCATTATACATCAAAAAAATTTGTGTTCAAAAGTTCTAAACATTAAGGAGATTATGTGCTTTGCAAAATAAACTGTAATTTTCATCCGTGCACGTATTTTTTTTTTTTTTTTTATGTTCTGGTTCCCACGAAAAGGGATATCCTGTAATGTTCAGAGAACATCGTGGGAACCAAGGGAAAGAAGGTAGGAGTTGGTGTTCTTCTTAAACTTCTGGAGGTTGTATGCCTCGGGGAACACCTCCCTAGGCAATGAGTTCCAAAGCCTCGCAATTCGTTGGATGAATGAGTCTTTGGAAAGTGATGTTCTGCAGGTATCCAAAGTGACCACGAAGGGGTGTGAAGACTGAACTTGACGGGTTAATCTTGAAGAGACTGCCAAAGGAGGAACGATTGTTGATATTTCAGAAGAGCATCGCCCCTGAAAATATCTATAAAATAGAGACAAATCGCCAACTTTTCTACGGTGTTCCAGACAAGTGAGCGAGTTTGTAAGCGAGGCATCACCGACGAGACGAATTGCCCTTTTTTGGACAGAATCCAGTAGCTTCAGGATATGTTTAGGTGCTGCACTCCAAATATGGGAACAGTACTCCAGTACAGGTCGGATCTGTGCCTTATAGATCATAAGCAGCTGACTGGAGGTGAAATAGCTCTTGGCACGAAACAAAAAACCAAGTTTTTGGGATGCACTTTTGGCAATGGACCTCACGTGATTTTCTCAGGAAAGGTTATTGCTGATAGTAATACCAAGCATCGATATGGATGACTTCAGTGGTATCTTGCAACGACGGCTCTTTAAATTGCAGTTGGAAGATAGTGAGTTAGCTGAACACACCGATTTAGTTCTCCAAATGGACGTCATGTGGTTGAGTCTCGGGAAATTCCTAGAAAGGTTTCAAGAATTATTGCCCGAAATAACAATTTTTCTGGAAGAAAGAGATGATGACTCGTAGATGCTGAAAAACGGAAAATGGCTGACAGATTTGGCATTTTGACAGACATCACAATGCATTTAAACACCATTAAATTAGAGCTTCAAGGTAAAGGAAAAACTAATATTTAGATGATACGCGCAATAAAAGCATTTAAAAGTAAGTTGCAACTTATGATAGATCAAATGAAAAGAGGGATCTGAAACATTTTCCGCCTTTGAAAGCAAGGAACCCTCAGTGGAATTATCATATTTATGAGGCAAAATTATCAAATATTTTGGATTGATTCACAACACATTTTTATGATTTTAGTAAATTCGCAAATATCACATCATTTATAAATTATCCTTTTCCGTGTAAAATCATTGAGGAATTAGCTAATGAAATAGCAAGACAATTTAACATGGCTTATGTTCTGTTAAAAATGAGTCATGGCCGATTTCAACAAAGCCACAGTATCTGATACAAAATTCTGGTCTTTTATATCTGAAGATAAATATCTGAATCTAAGGCAAATCGCCCTTCAACTGTCGGAAATGTTAGGGTCAACTTACTTGTACAAGTCTGCATTTTCTGAAATGAAGATAATTAAGTCAAAATATCGCAATCGATTAGCTAACGAACATTTGTCATCATGCTTGCGATTAGCACTCGGTAATTACGTACCATCTTATGAAAAGTATGCTGAGAACATGCAGTGCCACGCTTTAACATCCAAAGTTACTCTTTAAAGTTTAATACTAGAATTATTTTGTTTTGTAACACCCAATAAACTCGCAATTTCGAATAATTAAGAGGTTTTTCATTGATATTTTAGAGCAGATTTACACTAACCTTGGCTAAAAAAAGCATATTGTGCGGTAAAACTAATATCTATACCACTGATGCACCCTACCTAGACAACAATCCTGCATCACCCATACTTGCGGCCTCTCATAGTTGATCAATCATAGTCTAACAATATTGAGGTAGATCGCCAGCAGTTCAAGTTTGAGCACCCCTTCATTAAAGGATAGCTTTTTTTGTGAAGAGAAATATGTTTCTAACCTGTTAATTTACTCTCATCAAATTTTTTCGTATGCGAACTAATAACAAAATTTAATCTTTTAGTAATGCAACTACAATTTATGACATACCATAATGTTAATGCAATAATTACTAGATGCCAACTCGAAATTTTCTTCTCATGAATTTTTATGTAACATTATTCATACCGGAATCAATTTAATTTTTGTTGTAGTCATAAATTCTTTTATTCATACATTTTTGAGAAATAAAAATGTCCGGATAAATATTTGTTCGTTATTAAATTTGTTTGTTTTTTCATTCCATTAAAATAATTTGTGTAAAAATCATTCCATACTTAATCGTACTGTTAAAATGTTGGGATAGAAGACAAAATCGTTTAAAATTAAAAAAAAAATACATTTATTTTTCATTGTGCTTAGTTGCTGGCTTAGTTTTCTTAGTGTAAACAGATACTATAAAATTGATACACACAATAATCTTTGTTTTACCAGCTAATTACTCACGTGCTTAGTTAAATTTTAAAATCTGCATTTTCGTTGTTAGAATGTGATTTAAGAAATTTACACTGATTTTCCCAACACAAGTTTTATCTTTTTATTCTTTTCAGTCCTTTATTAATTCGCTTGAGAGTTAGTCGACCGTATAATTGTCTCTATTATTATTCAAAAAAAAGAAAAGGGTTTTTAAAATCACTTTGTTGAAAGGTCCTATCAAGTATATTACACAGAGAGCAGTATAATTCACAGTTTTTCTTTAAAAATTATGAATTAAAATGAATTATGCATTAATTAATTTTTTTGTTTCTTTTTAAGCCTGTTGGGGGGTCATGTCTTGTTGTTTCTGTGTATTTTTTTTTCAAAATAATTTCAATTAAAATTGTTGGTAGGTCCGCATTCTTTTGTAAATAGATATTTCTACAAAATGTTCTTTGACATTTCCCATCTCTTCTACTATTCATTGCTTTATTAAATAAAAAATTAGAATTCATAAAAATTATGCATAAATTTTACATTTAAATTTATATTTACGATCGTATCAATATCAATTGATGTTTTGCCACAATTTTGTTAATATTATTAAATAACGGAATAAATTAATCATTTGGTTCATAATTCATAATATTGATATTGAATTCACAAAACAACATTAAACATGAGTCATTTTGCTAAAAACAAATTTATTATTCATCATATAAAACTGTCTCTATACAGGGTGTTCTGAAAAGATTGGTCATAAATTACACCACATATTCTGTGTTCAAAAATAGGTACATATACAGAGTGGACCAAAAGTCTGGAAACGGGCAATCATATCGTAAATTGCTTGTCCGAATTGTACAAAATTTGGGATAAGCCCATTTAGAGATACGGAGATTCCAGATTTGTCATTTGCAATGTTCTCAGATTTGCCGTTTCTCTGATATTATTAGTCACTTTGATTTTTTAAATACATCACCCTGTATATTTAGTTATTATTGGAATTTCCTCTTTAATACGAGTTCAGCCATATGTAACACTTATGATTTTATGTACACTAAAAGGTGTAGTCAAATTCTAAACAATCATGGAGAAATGTGGTAGACGCATTCTACCATCGATTGGGGTACTGACAACTTACAAATGGAGCACATTTTGAACACTTGATTAAGTAATGATTATGTTAAATTGTTACGTTTTAATGTAGTTGAAAATTGTTTGTATTAAAAAATTATTCATACAATAAACTTCTGTTTTATTTATTTTAGACCATTTAGACTACATAAAATCATGAGTGACACATGTGGCTAAACTCGTATTGAAAAGGAAATTCCAATAATGACTGAAAATACAGGGTGATAAATTTAAAAAATTAAAGTTACTAATTATATCAGAGAAACGGCAAAACTGACAACATTGCAAATGTCAAATCTGGAATCTCCGTAAATTAAAATAGGCTTATCTTAAATTTTGTACAATTTGGACAAGCAATTTACTAGATAAATGTCCGTTTCCAGACTTTTGGTCCACTCTGTATACAAAAATTCACACAAAAAAGTTGCAGGGTGTTTAATTTAAAAATCTATCTATTTAAAAAACAAACAAATTATCGCAACTTAATTCAACAAGGGTTCAACATGACCTCCTTCCTGTATACAATTTGTACATTGTTTAAACAAGGAAAACCGAATGATTTAAAAAACTAAAAATTTTTAATCGAAACTAGTAGGCAGTTTGTAAAATTCGGTCCCTTAATTGTTAACAGAATAAACATTTTTTCTCATATATCCCCAAAAACAAAGATCCATTGGATTCAGACATGGACCGCGCGGTGGCCATACAACTAGTGCATCTGGTTTTTTTCCTATCCAAAAAAAATGTTTGTGTTCTAGTGGTGTTTTATGTTTCATAAAAGGTTTCCCTAAAGAAAAGTTGGGGTCAAAGGGGCTTTGACCTTCTCTGAAAACCCATAAGAAATAAATGCAACTTTTTCGAATTTATTGTTCATTGCATCGTAGTATCTTATATAAATTTTTATAAATTAATGCTATCGAGCAACGTTAAAAAAATAGATACAGATGTTTATATTAAACACCCTGTAACTTTTTGTGAGTGCACTTTTATATATAGGTAAGTAAGTAAGGTTTATTCGACCTATTTTTGACCACAGAATTTGGTATAATTTATTACCAATCTTTTCGGGACACCATGTACAATAGAAAAGCAATTTCATAACCAATAAATATTTAATATAATTAATGATACAAAATACTGTTAGTAATTATATAAACATTAAAATATTAATTCATAGTTAGAAAGCCCTGTTGATAATTTAAATAAAATTTTAAGCATTGGCAAAAAAACAGGTGTTTTCTTCAATCCGTATATATAGTCACGCTTTTTTCCCAACAGAGACCAATTCTTTTCAATTGCTACGGTTCTTATACACGTATTAGCGCTTTCATACAAGTAAGTCAGTTGCTGATACTCTTGACCTGTCCTTTCCCCAAAACAATTGGATCTGATCAAGATACGTTCACCTGGGTCGATCTTTATCGACTTCCGCCCATTCACACTCGCCTTATAAATCTGTTCCGTCAATCTTCTTTCATTTATCTTCTCTACGTGTCCAAACCATCTAAGCATTCCTTTATCCATTTTTGTAACTACATCTTCTTTCACACCTTTCCCTTTCCCTTATAACACTATTCTTCACTTTCACTAACAGAATCACTTCAGCTGTATTTATCATGCTTCTTCTGCCAAGGTCTTATAAGGTCTCAATTATAGGCTTTTACAAATCCTTCGCAGACTTGTTTTTGCTGTTTTATATTTCTTGAAGAGCATTAAGATCCTTTTCTGTAATAACAGACTTTCACCTTATAATAAATATACATACATACATAAAGTCACGCCTTTTTTCCGTAGGGGTAGGCAGAGAACATTTCTATCCACTTGCGACGGTTCTTACACACATCTTTTGCTTCCTCTACTTTTATGAGTGCTCTCATAAAGCATTTCTTTATCTATCTTTGTAACCACATCTTCTTTTACACCACATCGTTCTCTCATCTCACTATTCTTTACTTTATCCAACCAAGTCACTTCGACTATACTTTTCAGATTACTCATCTCCACAGCATTAATCCTATTTTCATGCTTCTTCTGCCAAACCCAACATTCACTACCTTACATAAGTGAAGGAACCAACACTCCTCTATGCACAGCCAGACGTGCATTTTTTAACACTTTCTGGCTGCTCATAAATCTATACAGTGCCCCACTCATTTGTTTTCCTGCCAACACCCTACGCTCAATGTCCCGGTCATACTTTTCGTCTCTTGTAAACTTTAAACCCAAGTACACAAATTCATTTACTTGTTCCACTCTTTCTCTTTTAATCAGAACTTCACAGTTTGTCATACTTTCTTCTTTCAAAAACCATTACTTTCTTTTTGCTTACATTTATTTTCATCCCTTTGTTTTTTAGGGCATTATGCATAACATTAACCTTCAACTGCAACTCCTTTTCAGATGACGCTAATATGACTTGATCATTGGCGTAAAGAAGACGATCAAATCATTCATTTCAATCCCTACGCACTCTCTCTCAAATATTTTTAACAATTGTCTATGTATAGGTTAAACAGCCATGGCAAAGCCACACATCCCGTTCTCACACCTTTTTCGATGTAAAACCATTCCGAGCAAACTCCGTTTATCTTGACACAAACAGTGGAATCCTCGTAAAGTGATTTCAGTGCTCGTATTAAACTACCGTTCCCCCAATACATAGACAATGTCGACTATAATTCACTCATTACCACTCTGTCATAGGCCTTTTCCAAGTCTATAAAAGCGCAATAGACCATCTGACTTCTAGCGAAGAATTTTTCAACTATACCTCGTAATGAAAAAGCCTGATCCTTACATTTTTTTTCTCTTCTAAATCCTGCTTGCACATATTTATTCTTCTTAACAATAATAACATTTTATTAAGAAACGATATTTTTCTGTGTAACAAATATTATTTCTTATAAATCGCATCGAGCAACAAGTTTAATTACTTTATCTTTTTTTTTGTTTGTTCTAAAATTGATAGGTAGGTTCGTATTTGTTAAATTTTTAATAAATTGTCGATCAACGATGTGTTTTTTATGATGTAATGAAAAGTTTTGCTGTCAAAAATAAAGGTACATATTATGTCAATATAGTCGATAAAGTAAAACACAAATGAATAACAAACTCATAAATTAGTTCGTCACATAGGTTTAATCGAGTTTACGCTCACTTCCAAAACTGTCCGATTTTAGTTTCTACAACTTTAGTAATTTCTATTCCATGTTATCAAATCTATTTTAACCTTCCGTTCTGATTGCATAAGAATTGAAACGAATCTAAGCGTCTGACGAATAACTTATTCTATTAAATCGAAATTAACTTGAAGGGACACAATTTCCCACTGCAATATTTTACATTAATTCAATTTACAATTCTGGGTGATCTTAATTGTCTTATTTGTCAACTTAATGCGACATAATTACTCGTGCTTGAAGTTTGAAGCAATGAAGTCGCTTTAGTGGAGTAGCTCACCGTTCACTTTGACATAAATACTGATGCTGCAAATACTTTGTTAAGAAATACTTGCGAAATGTGGCAATTGAAAGGCATCCTAAGTGTTTCGGGTTTGTTTTGCGTAGTTAACCCTACATTCTTAAAAGATACGTTTTATTTGCCAAATTCCATTTATTTTTTTTACACTGGAACAATTTTATGACGGTAAACATTTAACTAAAAATATAGTTCTTTTATCTTAATTATACCATACATAGCTAACTAACAGTTTTGAATTTATTCTTCTTCTTCTTCCTTCTTTAATCTAGGTGGATCGCCTGTTTCTTTTCATCGTCCCTCTACCTATTGCACTGCTAAGTTGTCGCTTCATCGTTTTCGGGGGCGTCCTAAACTCCTGCGACCCATTGGTGATTTGTCGCGTGCTGTTCTGACTATTCTTTCGTTGTCCATTCTACTGATGTGCTCGTTCCACTTGCTCTTTCTGCCGAGAACCCACTCATTGATGTTTTCTACCTTGCATGTCCTTCTTATATTCTCGCTTCTTTCTCTGTCCAAGATTAAAGGAGAGAGTGGAACAAGTGAATGAGTTTGTATACTTGGATGCAAAGTTTACGAGAGACGAAAAGTATGACTGTGAAATTGAGCGAAGGGAAAACAAATTAATGGGCCGCTGGATAACTTTATGGGCAGCCAGAACGTGTCAAAAAGGCACGTCTGGCTATGCATAGAGGTGTGTTGGTTCCTACACTTATGTATGGTAGTGAATGTTGGGTTTGGCAGAAGAAGCATGAAAATAGGATTAATGCTGCGGAGATAAGTAGTCTGAGAAGTATATCCGGAGTGACTCTGATAAATAAAGTGAAGATAAAGGAACGCCGTGGATATAGGAATGATTAGATTTTTTGAACACCTAGAGAGGATGAATGAAAAAAGATTGACGAAACAGATTTATAAGGCGGGTGTTAATGGACAAGTCGGTAGAGGTCGACCTAGGCCAACATATTTCGATCGCTGATGAGAGTAGGAGAAGCGAAAGACGTTTAAGAATCGTAGCGGAAGTGGAAAGAAGTGGTCTCTGTCTACCTTTACGGAAAGAAGGCGTGACTATGTAAGTAATTTTCATCTTTTAATTTTCTGCCATACACTTTTCTTTTAAATGCACGTCGTTTGTAACAACACCATCCTTGAACATACCAATAAGCCCACATACTTAGGGGTTACTCTAGATAGATTGTTGACATATAAACACCATTGCGATAAAACCCGCCAAAAAGTATCTGCAAGAAATAACATTATAAGAGAGCTCTCAAACAGCAAATGGGGTGCAAAAATCACCGTTATTATGACTACTGCCTAAGCAGTCTGCTTCTCCACCGCAGAATACGCATGTCCTGTATGGACCGGTGCATGCGAAGAAATTGGACATAAGCCTCAACGAAATGTGCAGACTGGTAACAGGCTGTATGAAGCCTACGACTGTGTAAAAGCTTTATAGAGCAGCGGGTTTTAGTAGACCTGAATCACGTACAGAAATTCGAAGAAAGGTTCGACGATCGCCATCCCCTATTCGGGTGTTCCAGTGGATCTCACAGACTGAAATCCAGACACCGATTTCTAGACAACGTTTTGGATGAACCGCCCACCAGCTATCGTTTTTCAGAAGTAGCGCCAAATGGTACTGCATGTAAATGGAAAACGTGGAGAATGCTAAACCGTATTAGAACTGGGGTCGTCCCAGTAAAAACCAACCTAATTGAGTGAAACCTCATACCAGAAACTGACGACAAGTGCGAATGTGGTGCGGTACAAACGATGGACCATCTCCTCGCATGCACTGACTGCCCTGCAACCTGTTCCTTGGACGTTCTATGGCTAGCTAGACATCAAGCATTGGACGTGACTCAATACTGGGCCGAAAAGCTATAAAGCATTCCGGACACGAAAAAGTAAAGTAAAGTAAGTTTTTAATGTTGACCAAACTTTCTCGATAAGATGGACCTATGCATTATTGATATTTATTGAATTAAAAAAAATTTAGACACCCGTTAAATTATTTTACCTCATTCTAATTTTTGGTTTTCCTGCGCACCACGTAAGAATGATACAATTGGGTATTAGTTTAAATTGTACAATTATTGTACGTACGCTGTGCTATCTTTTTTCCATAATATAATAATATAAAGTTTGTATTTGATTCAATTTTGACTTAATTTATTTATTTATTATTTATACCATAATTAAATAAATTTGACTTAATAATACTTTAATTAACTCCTTATGGTAAAAAACATTTTTGTATGCCAATTGACTTTAAAATTTTTTCTTACGGGTAAACCGCAGGTGAGTATTTATTATTTATATCGAAGTTTTAGTATTAATTAACAGCTAGTTTAAATGCAATTGACTGTGAAGAATGCGTTTTTTAATCCCACGACATAGAAAGTTCAAAAATTACGTGCACTGGCTGTCGTGTTTACATAAAATCCTTTTCTTTAAGTATATGGTCCGTCTATCACCCTTATAAAGTTACGATAGGCCGTTTGTTTGCACTAATGATAAAATTAGTACGGGAATGGAAGGAAAACATTTGATCGTGTAAATTAATAAATAATTTCGTCGGATCCATTTACGTTGGTGGCAACGACGCCATCAAGATTGTTTCCATTTGAATATTTAAAGCAAAACTGTGAACAGGGTCGGTTTAATGCGTTTGGAAAGTATCCATTTATTCCGGGATTTGGACGAGGATGCATAATTTATTTGACATTTCAAAGGCTCTTGTGACAAAAAAGACTTAAAAGTGTTAAATTCTCGTTCTGTTTATATTATATTAGTCGTAGGTTGAATTTTTATCCAAAAAAAAAATGGACTGGGTCGGAGGACCCAGGACAAAAGTAAAACTTCCCTCTCTTTACATTGAAACAAAATTTATCTAAATTATAAATATTTGTAATTAATTATGAATGACAATAAATTATAAAAAGAACGGAGGGGGGCAAGAGAACGATGTATCCTATACGCCTGTAGTGAAAGAGAGTGTGCGCGTAGCATTGTATATGAAGTATTTTGGAGAAAATTTGGGATATTTCATGACAGACAATATGGATTTCGACAACTTTGGTCTGCTGGAGATTTGCTGGCTTATGTAATTTAGCTCTGGACAAACACTATTGAGAATTTGGTGAATCCCGTGCAATAGCCTGAGATATATCTAAATCCTTTGACTGCGTTTGGCACCAGGCTTTGTTAAGCAAATTATTTGCCTACGGTCTCCCAACCAAACTGCGCAATGGCTCTTAAACTTCATGCAAGATCGCTCCTTACCTGTGGCAGTTGACGGTATTTCTTCTGATGCGTTATAAACCAATGCCGGGGTCTCCCAGGGTTCCATCCTGTCTCCCACCCTATTTCTTTTACACATCAACGACCTCTTGAAAAACACCACGAACCCCATTTACAGTTTCGCAGAAGACAGTATACTTGTCTTAACTTTCACATCCTATCGATCATTTTCGGTAAATGATACAAATAGACTCAGGCAGGAACAAGTTGACTCCATTAATAGAGATCTTGAAGCAATCATCGAGTAGGAAACCAACAATCTTGTTTAGTTCAACGCCCAGAAAACACATAGCGCTACGTTTTCCAAGAAAGTTAATTTCTCAAATAATTTCATCACAATGTCCGGAAATATCCTTGAACCAAGTCCCTTCATATCGATTTTGGGTGACACGGAGTTCTTCTGCCGAATGTGGCAAGTGGTGGTATAAGAGTTTCTATTTCTCTGGAGCATCTGCCATGAAAATATTTGTAAAGTAATGTCTGGTCTGCAACATAGAAGAGCGATCAGATCAAGCAGTGAACTCGGATCAACTAAAATATGAACGAATAAGCTGGATTGGCAGAAATAAATAGAAATAAAACACAATCAAAATAAGATAGCTACAATGCCTGAATATTTTTCAAAGAGGGCAAAGTGGGCAAAAGAATAATAGGTGGAAAGAATATTTGTGGCCCAATAATTTAAGACAATGGTATATAATATTAGTCCAGTCACCTTATGCCATATTTTACGAAGTTCTATTCAAGACGCGCACCCTCTGGCCAATTTTTTTATAGGTTTTTTGGACCTACAAGAATATACTTTTAGGCCATTGCCGGGGTATATTTTAGCAATAAAAAATTATTGAAAATTAAAAAGGGATATTTTTGAGATAATTTTTTTGGAACGCGTCCTATCGAAAAAAGTCATTGTTAATTAAGCGCTTAATGGCATATGAAAATAAAAATTCTACATTTTGTTTTTGCAACGGCATTTGGGTGTTTATCAACGTATCGGTTTTAAACTCGTACATTATGTACAGGAGCCAAACCCCAAGAGAATCGATCTCCGAGATATAGTTTAGCAAAAATCTGCGATCATCAAAAAATCTTTGCCCTTCAATAGAATTTCCTGACGAAGGTCCACATAGTTACAAAAAATCGAGGAGCTTCGTATCATCTTGCACAAGTAATTTGAAAAAAAAAATTGTTGAAAACAGATACTGTTTTTCGGTGATTTTAGATTTTTGCTTTTGAACAATTAACAATTCCGACCAAAGTTGCAAAGATATCTGAAAAATTCTTGGACCATCTAACGCGTTTTTGGAAAACAAACAATTTTGCAATATTTTGATTACCGCCCGAGATATGAAAGTGTTTCTGTTCAATTTTCTATTGTTGCAATTAAGATTTTTGCAAAATTCAAGTTCCTCAGCAATCCCTACGCTTCCGGCCATGGAATTAAATAAAATTAGTCCCTTTACGAGCAGTTATGCTATGGAAGTTATCGATGTATTGGAAATGATAACGTGCGCGTGCAATAAAAGTAGGCATAGGTCGTTGCTCGTGGAACGTTATTTTGGAACGGTATAACGCTTTGTAGCGTTATCAAAAAATACCGCTTGATTAAAAATGTTTGCACTTTTTTTTTCAGGATCTTTTTTACAGAGAACGTTATGATGAAGACATTATATTGGTAACTTTTTTCGATAGGATCCTTTCCAAAAAAATTTAACTCAAAAATATCCATTTTTTAAATTTCAATAATTTTTCATTGCTAAAATATACCCCGGATATGGCCGAAAACTCGAGACTATATTCTTGTAGTTCCAAACAACCTATAACAAAATTGGCCAGAGGGTGCGCCTCTTGAATAGGTCTTTTGCTAAGGTGACTGGACTAGTAAGTACTATTGACGATAAAGATAATAATATCCAACCCAGCCTTCGTAGAGAAAATAGCACCAGAAAAAAAATGATGAAAATGATCACAACGTTCAAAAAATGTAGATAAAGTATGTATCATCGATAGCTGTATTGTTAATAGTGAAAAGAAATTGATTCAAATATACATTTCGATAAAAACAATCGGTTTTATTTTAACTCCAAACTAAAATAATGGATATTTCCGCACACAGTTTTTTTTAAACATATTTCAATGTTATTTAATTTCCAGGTGTACAAATGGATAGCGATGCGTTTTCAAACAACTGTTTTATAGTGTTAGTGGGTTCAATATAAATTCTTTTGTGGGGATAAATAATAACAGAAAATTTTTTTGTCGAATTCGGTAAAAGTCGACCTCTGCGAACATATCCCGATCAGATCGACATTCTTTTGAAAAAAGGCCAGTTTAAGAGTACCAACAACCGACGAGCATGAATGAGAGGACTGATGAAAAGTAGAGGAAGCAAAAGATGTTTGTAAGAACCGTAATAAGTGAAAGGAAGTGATCTCTGCATACCCCTGCGGAAAAAAGGCTACTTTTAATATTTTTAGAGAATTTAAAAAACGTGCACATAACTTAAAATTATATAAAGGATGTTCTATGTATATCTTATTTGATGGGAGTACATTTGAATACCTATATAATTATCTTTAATGAAATAGACGTAATTTTTAAATTAGTCGTAAGCAAAATTTGCTAGAGAGGTTATGTGCGACGTACTCAGAGTGAAAAATTATGGTTGTGAATTAGAAGTATCCGAAGCAAGGAATATTAAAGGTATATCACCACCATGATCACCATGATAGACACGTGATATATCTGACAGAACGGATAGCTGCCTCCACTGATGCAGGTTGCAATTTTTTCAAAAGTCTTGATCTTCAGCGTTACCATTCCCGGTTTTTCCAGCTAATTTGACGATCGGTACTTCTCATCTCGATGGTCGGCATTTGATAATCTCTTGGACACCAAGTTAGTTACACGAGCTTTTTACCTGGCTATGTGTACTGCCCACCTTTTGCTTTTATATAATGTTTCTATGACATCATTAAGTTTTAATTCTTTTTCCTATAACTTCACTAATATAATCTTTCTTTATTATGTTATAATTCTTCTCTCTGTTCTGTTTCGTTCTTAGCTCACGTTTTTTTTTTTTGGAGTGATGTTCCACGTTTACTTACATTTGTCATAGCTGGGGGGGACATGATTATTGAAGGTTTTAGTTTGGTAATTAGTTAAAATAAATCATACAAAATTTGTTGCCACAAACGATGAAAGAAAGTATATCTGACATTTTTATGTACATCGTACGAGGACTCATCCGCAAAAAATTTTTCGTATGCATAAAATACATTTATTGTTGACAATTGTCAAACATAACGTTAATAGCTCGTTGCGCTTACAAAGTTCCGATATCGTTAAGAAATAAAGTAAAACCCGGTGTTTTTGTTAACTGTGTTAAAGAAAAAGTCGCCGTACATCTGAAGAAAAACAAACGTGTGACTATATGTATGTATGTATGTAGAATACATATTTTAAAAAAATGCCAAACCAAGCGTTACAGCTCCTATCCTGTTCAAATTTCTGAGTATTAACAATCAAGATGGATTCGCATTAGTTCTAACGCGTGTCTTTAATTAATTTTGATTATATTTAAAAACAATTTAGTCCAAAACGAGCATTGTTTGCCAGAGTATTTCGTGATTAGTTTCAAGATGAGAATTTTAATTACGGTTCTGTCATGGACACTCCTCATTCAACGCTTGTACAAACCGTTTTTCATCAGCTTGGCGCAGGGTTTCCATGTAATATCGGTAACGGCTATTAATTCCTGTATAACGCTCTAACTATGGGACATTTTTTTTACAAAAAATGGAAAACCTAATTAAAACGAAAAATATAAGTGATTTTCAACAGGAAAATTAATTGTTTTCTGTAACGATTCAACCAGAGGTGCGCCAAGCCATGCGGCCGCCTGTGTGCAAAACATAATTGTACACCCCTTTTTTAGTAAAAATTTATGCATGGGTGGACACATATAAAGAAAATTAAAATACGTGCTAATACTTATATTTAATTTTAATACAGATACATCCGATAAGGGGTACACACAAAATTAAAATAATCGCTATCACTTATCTAATTTTAAAATTAAATAAGTGTTACATGTTAATTTATATACCGTATAATGTATAATCTATAATTTTAAATCATCATTATCATTTGATGTTTGCAAATAAAGAAAATGAGTATTTCCGAAAGCTCAAATAAAAAAAAGTGTACCGATATTAATTAGCATGATTCCTGACCACTTAACCCCATAACATTTAGAAGATATTGACAAGTCTTAGAAATAAGGATTAACGAAGAATGTAAAAAAGGAAAATTTCGACAAAATCTTTAATCAACTCGTCTAAAGGAATACAATCCATAGGTCACTTTCTATGGAGATAATTAACAAGTTATTAAGTCTCTCTTGTGCCATAGTTGATAGTTAAAAAGATTTTATTAATTTTAATTTTGAAAAAGACCTTTTTTTCGATGCTACAAATACTGGTAGCGTTAAAAAAAATTCGTATTGCCACTGCAGTATTTGAAAATGTTAAAATTAAATTGTTCTCTAAAATTTGTTAAGAAATTAACTAAAGATCTAAATCATAGTGCTCTGGTCTAAAGGAATACAATCCATAGGTCACTTTCTATGGAGATAATTAACAAGTTATTAAGTCTCTCTTGTGCCATAGTTGATAGTTAAAAAGATTTTATTAATTTTAATTTTGAAAAAGACCTTTTTTTCGATGCTACAAATACTGGTAGCGTTAAAAAAAATTCGTATTGCCACTGCAGTATTTGAAAATGTTAAAATTAAATTGTTCTCTAAAATTTGTTAAGAAATTAACTAAAGATCTAAATCATAGTGCTCTGGTCTAAAGGAATACAATCCATAGGTCACTTTCTATGGAGATAATTAACAAGTTATTAAGTCTCTCTTGTGCCATAGTTGATAGTTAAAAAGATTTTATTAATTTTAATTTTGAAAAAGACCTTTTTTTCGATGCTACAAATACTGGTAGCGTTAAAAAAATTCGTATTGCCACTGCAGTATTTGAAAATGTTAAAATTAAATTGTTCTCTAAAATTTGTTAAGAAATTAACTAAAGATCTAAATCATAGTGCTCTGGTCTAAAGGAATACAATCCATAGGTCACTTTCTATGGAGATAATTAACAAGTTATTAAGTCTCTCTTGTGCCATAGTTGATAGTTAAAAAGATTTTATTAATTTTAATTTTGAAAAAGACCTTTTTTTCGATGCTACAAATACTGGTAGCGTTAAAAAAATTCGTATTGCCACTGCAGTATTTGAAAATGTTAAAATTAAATTGTTCTCTAAAATTTGTTAAGAAATTAACTAAAGATCTAAATCATAGTGCTCTGGTCTAAAGGAATACAATCCATAGGTCACTTTCTATGGAGATAATTTACAAGTTATTTAGTCTCTCTTGTGCCATAGTTGATAGTTAAAAAGATTTTATTAATTTTAATTTTGAAAAAGACCTTTTTTTCGATGCTACAAATACTGGTAGCGTTAAAAAAATTCGTATTGCCACTGCAGTATTTGAAAATGTTAAAATTAAATTGTTCTCTAAAATTTGTTAAGAAATTAACTAAAGATCTAAATCATAGTGCTCTGGTCTAAAGGAATACAATCCATAGGTCACTTTCTATGGAGATAATTTACAAGTTATTTAGTCTCTCTTGTGCCATAGTTGATAGTTAAAAAGATTTTATTAATTTTAATTTTGAAAAAGACCTTTTTTTCGATGCTACAAATACTGGTAGCGTTAAAAAAAATTCGTATTGCCACTGCAGTATTTGAAAATGTTAAAATTAAATTGTTCTCTAAAATTTGTTAAGAAATTAACTAAAGATCTAAATCATAGTGCTCTGGTCTAAAGGAATACAATCCATAGGTCACTTTCTATGGAGATAATTAACAAGTTATTAAGTCTCTCTTGTGCCATAGTTGATAGTTAAAAAGATTTTATTAATTTTAATTTTG